>CM038046.1:11579573-12934573 GCA_021397845.1 Areca catechu
TCCCTTTACTCTTTCCTCGCTAGGCTCGGCAAGCAAGGCCGGGAAGCCGCCTGGTTCTTTGATCCAGAAGGGAAAAGGGAAAGAGATGGAAGGGAGGAGGTGAAAGCGACGAAGGAGCCTCCAAGGGGCGGAAAATGAAAAGGCAACATGAGGAGTTAAAAGGAAGGAGAGAATAGACGACAAGGTAAGCAAGAAACAAAGGCCGGGAGAGGAGATTCCGTTCCAAGAGCAGTATCCAAGATCCCGAGAGGGGACCTTTGGCGTGAGCTCGGCGAAGGAACCCGGCCGGGTTTCTGTTCTTTCTGGGACCTTTCTTGCTAGCACGATCTCTAAGTCTGGGAATCCTTCGGGGGCCCGTCTCAGAGACTCTGTTCCCTCTCGCCGTCTACTAACTTGACCGTCGGAGCTCCCTCGCCGGGATCCCCGGCCAGGGTTTCTGACCTTGCCTTGCAGGTTCGAACAAGCCAGGAGACCCTAGGGACGAGACGGTTTAGTCGGATCGGCGGCTCCGAAGCCACAGGCGCGGTGGTGAGATCGGCAACACATAAAAACATAGACCCGTCAATTGATTAAAGTACATATTTTACAGCATCCGTACAATTATTTTATTTTTGTACGGATAGGAGAAATATATACAGTGGTCAATTGAATGTCTAGTTTGGACAGTTTAAGAATTGCAAATGATTTTATAGGTGCTTACAGTAATCAAACGGTACGGATAAAGTTCCAGATATATTTCGGATATCATTTCCTTTTAGTTCTCCTCATATATATTTATTTGTATGGGGAGAATTAAGAAAAATGCTGCCAAATTTTTCTGGAACTTCTATTGCGTATCCTTTGGTTACTATAAATGACCTATATAATTAATGCAATTCTTGAATGGGATAGGACCTCTTTACCTATTAGTTGGTGATATGGTACATTTAATAATATTGTAATTGATCTATTGAATAAACTTATTTTAAATTTATTCTGTTCTTATAAATAATTGTTTATTTCAGTTAGCTTTTTCTTACAATGGATAAGAGTTGGATAACTAAATCGAGAAATAGCAAAGAATATATGGATGGAGTACAGAATTTCATTAAATTTGGTCTGGAGAGTAGTATCGGTGGGAAGATTTTATTTCCATGCCGAAAATGTGTAAATTCCAGTTCTCTATATCCGAATATTGCTGAAGAATATTTGGTATGGAATGATTTTTTAAGAGGTTATACTGAGTGGTTTTTTCATGGAGAGTCAAGGTTACAATCAACATGTAACCAAACCTCTAACATGGAACATATATCTGATTTTGGATCCAGTAACCAACAAAAAATATTGCAAGAGATGATGATATCAGGGGTTTGCTCAGAGATGCTTTTGAATATGGTGCTCAACATCTTGGAGATTGCAGTGGAGGACAAGTAGCAGCTGGGTTACCTGAGGATCCTATATTTACTGAATCTATACATGAAGGAGAGCCGATACCCCCAACTAATGTTGGAACAGATCGTTATCAGAAGCTGATAAGGATGCAGATCAAGAATTATATGTCGGTTGCAAGAACTTTTCAAAAATTTCTTTTCTTGTGCATTTGTTTCATATAAAATACTTGAATGGATGGTCTGGCAAGAGTTTTACTATGCTGCTCAAGTTGTTAAAGGATGCATTTCCTGAAGGTACTAGTTTCCAACATCTTGTTATGAAGCCAAAAAACTAGTAAAGGAATTGGATCTTGGATACGAAAAGATTCATAGCTATCCAAATGATTATATATTATATCGGGAAGAACATGCCGATCAAGAGTCGTGCCATGTGTGTGGATGTTCACGATGGACGAAGCAAAAAGAAAATGAGAGTAAAGGATTAGATGAATTGGATGCAACACAAATTAAACAAAAGTCGGCGAAGGTATTACGCTATTTTCCTCTTGTACCTAGATTGAAAAGGATCTATGCATCATCAAAGACAGCTTCGTCAATGAGATGGCATGATGAAAGTCATACAAAAGATGGAATGCTGAGACACCCAGCGGATAGTTTAGCATGGAAAGCATTTGATGACAGACATCCTGATTTTGCATATGATGCTCATAATGTCAGGCTGGGTTTAGCCAGTGATGGGTTCAATCCATTTCGGACCTTAAGTTCTATCTATAGCACCTGGCCAGTTGTACTGATTCCTTATAATTTGCCACCATGGATATGCATGAAACAGTCTTCACTTATTTTATCAATGGTCATTCTAGGTGATAAGGGTCCAGGCAATGATATTGATGTTTTCTTACAACCTTTAATATATGAATTGAAACAACTGTGGGAGGGTATCAGTGTAATTGATGCTTCGAATGGCCAAACATTCAATCTGCGGGCAGCTCTATTATGGACTGTTAACGATTTTCCTGCATATGCTAATTTATCTGGCTGGAGCACTAAGGGACGAGTTGCATGTCCTTCTTATGGTGAATCAAGCTGGAGCACTAAGGGACGAGTTGCATGTCCTTCTTATGGTGAATCAACCCATTCAATTTGGTTAAAACATGGAGGAAAGTTCTGTTATATGGGATATCGTCGATGGTTGGAGGCAAATCATCCATTTCGATTTCAGAAGGATTTATTTGATGGTACTATAGAGTTGGGATTTGCTCCAATTCTACCTTCTGGTTCTGATATTCGTAGACAAATGCTTTGTATCAGACACAGTTACGGCAAGATGACAAAGTCCTCTAAAAAGTAAGGAAAAGATGATGTTGAGACTTTGGTACAAGAAAAAGTATCGGAGGAAGTCAATACTTGCACCTTAGATACGGGGGATCTGGATAATTTCTTTGAAGTTAAAAATGATGATGATATAATCACAGCAACTACCCATCAGCATACTAAACAATTATGGAAGAAAAGAAGCATATTCTTTGACTTACCTTATTGGGAGCATAATATACTCCGGCATCATCTTGATGTTATGCATATAGAAAAGAATGTTTGTGATAATTTGATTAGAACAATATTAAATCTTGATGGAAAGACTAAAGATAACATGAAGGCGCGTCTTGATTTAAAAGAAATGGGCATCCGACTTGAACTTCATATACAAGTACTTGTAAATGATGTTGCCCAGATATGGTCCCCAAGAGGGGGGTGAATTGGGTATTTAAAAAATTTAAGGCAATATATGTGCTATCAGTTCTAAGGTGAAGAGTGATAGTGCTTTAATAATTGTGCAACGGAAGCAACGAAATAAAATGACAATTAACGAGCTAAAGAAGTTAAAGAACAAGCCAATGCAAACACACAAGAAATATAGTGGTTCGGTGCACCTAGCACCTACATCCACTCCCCAAGCTCTACTTGGGAATTTCCACTATAATCTTTAGATTATAGCCGACTTGTTTTACCAGGCTCACAAGTCAAAACCTTACACACTTGTTTTGGCTTCGGGCTAACAAGCAACCCTAGTTGGTTTTATCAATTGGCTCACCAACAAACCTCACTCACTTGTTTTGGCTTCGGGCTTACAAGCAACCCTAGTTGGTTTTATCAATTGGCTCACCAACAAACCTCACTCACTTGTTTTGGCTTCGGGCTTACAAGCAACCCTAGTTGGTTTTATCAATTGGTTCACCAACAAACCTCACTCTAGTTTCAAATTCCCAATAGCTAAAGACAAAAGAGTATGAATACAAGTAATGAAAACTAAACAAACTCCTTTTGAGCAAAAATAAATTCGTTGAAGCTCTTGATGGAGACTCTTCAAGCCTTTTGTCTTGGAATCTTGGACCTCACTAAATGCCAAACACTTGAATGTTGGATTCCTCAAAAATGGAAAGCTTTTGGGAAGGGAATCTCTTGGTTTTCTCACACTTTTTGGCTTTGGAAGTGATTGAAGGCTTTGTACTTTGAACCTATACTTTTTCACTTTGTCTCCTTGTCTTTTTTGAAGTTTGGTAGAGGTTAAATACCTCATTCATGCTGAAACAACTCCACAAGACCGTTAGATTCAAAAATATGGCCGTTTATGGCCGTTAGAAATCAAATCAGAAGTTCAGAAAAACTAGCCGTTATGCCATGAGTCGACCTCATGAGTCGACCTCTGGATCAAGTGTCGACCTCATGAGTCGACCTCCAGTATATTTTAGGCAAAAGTTCAGAGTACCATAGTTCTGCCCATTTTGAATTCTCAGGCTATGAGTCGACCTCTGGTGTCGACCTCTGGACAGGTGTTGACCTCTGGTGGTCGACCTCTGGAGCATGCCACTGAGATTTTGCTGTGCCGGCCATGCTGAACTTTTCTTCTTTTCATGAGTCGACCTCTGGTGGTCGACCTTTGACAAGGTGTCGACCTCTGGTGGTCGACCTCTGATCTGAATTTTTCTGAAATTCTTTGAGATGTGCGTGCCATGCTTGAGTTTCTCTAAGCCTTTGTTTCTTTTGTCAATAATTTCTTAACAAGAAGGTCCAATTTGAGTATTTTGATCTTGTCCAAGGTAGAAGAGCTCTTTCCCAAATCAGGTAAACTTAGTTTCATCAATGTACTTTGATACTCTTTTTGAATAACCTAAGTCCTGAAACTTTTATCTAGAGATAAAACATTAGTCCAAACATATACTCAACCTTTTGTTAATCATCAAAACTAAGGAGTCAAAGCCAACAAATGATAAAACTTATATCCCTCATGCATGTTATACAATGTCTAGTCGAGAAAAAGATCTCTTCCTGACAGTTTTAATGAATATCAAAGTTCCTGATGGATATGCCTCAAATATTTCACGATGTGTGAATCTGAAAGAGCGCAAAATTTCAAATCTTAAAAGTCATGATGGACATATATTAATGCAAGATATTCTTCCATTGGCTTTAAGGTCGTCAATGCGAAAACAAGTTATTACGGTTGTTTTTCAGTTATCATCATTCTTCAAGGCATTATGTTCTAAGGTTCTTGATCCTCAGGAGCTTGATCAGTTGCAGTCTCAAGTCATCCTTACATTATGTCAGATGAAAAATATTTTTTCTCCTGGATTTTTTATGATTATGGTTCATCTACTCATTCACCTAGCTTCGGAAGCTAAACTTGGTGGACCGGTATAGTACAGATGGATGTACCCTATCGAGAGGTAATGCTGTAAAACTTAAATTTTATAATTTATATAACTTTTTCATTATTTAATATGATATAAATATCATACTTTTTGAATGTATCCTGTACGTTTGAAGGATTATGTACGAAACAAAGCCTATCCTGAGGGCTCAATAGCAGAGGGATATATTGCTGAAGAGTGTTTAACATTTTGTTCAAGATATCTTGAAGGTGTAGAGACTGTATTCAATCGACCTCAACGTCATGGTGATACTATGGAGAATACAGATCTATACAAATTTGCATCATCCGGAAGATTTATAGGAAAAGCTGAAAGTATTGTTCTTAACCATAAATCTATGCCACAAGCACACCGTTATGTATTGCTACATAGTGACATAATATCTGACTATCGCAGGTTAGTCTATCTACATATGGATAATACTAAATATTAGACATGTTGTTGTCAAACTTATATTTGATTGTGATGTAGTGAATTTTTATCTGTACAACGACAAGCCAATCATTCTACTCGTCCTAATCCAAGGATTGAACAAAGATGGTTGGTTGAATTATTCCCTAATTGGCTTGCCAATCAGGTTAGTATATATAGGTCGTATAATAATTTTATATATATTTAACATCGAATAAGTGATCGATAACTAATATTATATTTTTTAGGTACCGGTACTGATGGAGAAAAATAGTTCAGCATAACTAATTGCACTTGCCAGAGGTCCAAATTATATTGTGAACAAATATAATGGTTTTATTATAAATGGCTTTAAATTTCATACCAAGGAGCGCGAGAAACTTAGGAAAACTCAGAACAATGATGTTATGGTTGAAGCAGATGGAAAATTATTATGGTATACTTAAAGATATTTTGGAGTTAGATTATTATGAAAATTTTAAAGTTATATTATTTCGATGCGATTGGGTGGATATAAATACACCGAGAGATTTGAAAAAGGACTCAAACGGATTCATACTTGTCAATTTTTCAAGATTGATACATACGGGTGTGTTATTGAAGGATGATCCATTTATCTTTTCATCTCAAGCTCGACAAGTTTTTTATGTACAAGACTCGAAAGATAAAGAATGGGCTACTGTTATTATAACAAAACCCAGAGACTTGTATGACATGAAAAAAAGGGTGGAAGAAGAAGATGATGATACTTACACTCAGTGCATGCCTTATAATATTGTGCCGGATGATCATATAAATGATACAACCATTTTGGTTAGGTTGGATTCCGAAAAAGGTACAGCTGGTTGATTATGACAAGTAAGTAGTTTATAAGATGATTTACATTTTTGCATTAATGATTATGTTATCTTTTAAATTACAATTCATTTCCGTTATAATTTGATTATAATGTTGACTGACTTGTTTTTAAATAATGCAGGTTAGGTACACCATGCTTCGAAGGAAGCGATTAGCAGATGTACAGTTTCAGTTTTTCCAGACCGAGACTGATACTTCTTCAGCACAGCAGCCCGAGGGCAGTCGATCAGTTTCACATCGGTCTGATGCCAGTCCCTCTATTTTTGCACATCAGGCCGATGCTACTACCTCTACACCTCAGAACGACGCCATTCCCTCCGAGTCCGCACATCACGATCCTTCTATGGATTATCCTGATGACAAGCTTATCGTCGATGACATACAGATACAGGGTACATAATTTAATAATTCTATCTCATTTCAATTCATGCATATACAATAGTTTTGATATACAATATTCTGTATTTTTTTTTTTATAGATGGATCCGGGAGACTCAGGTGTAGACGAGGACCCACATTAGTCTGTGATGTGTGGCAGTTACCTGAGGATAAGAGGATAGTGATAGAGTACAACAAGCTAGGGCAGCCTATTAAGAAAGCTGCTAGCTTGTTGACTAGCTTTCTGGGGACAGTAGCACGTCGTGGTCAGCTATGTCCCCTGAATTATTCGAAGTGGAACGACATGCTTCCTGCATATAAAATAGAGATGCTACGAGTTGTGCAGGTAAAAAAATTAATATATTATTTTATATCTTACGTTTTTAACAATTGAATTGCTTATTTCATTTAATATTTATTTTATTGTTTATTTAAATTGTAGAGCAAGTTCGTTCTTCCTTCAGATTCATCTGATTTTGTGCTTAAGTCTCTCAATCACAAGTGGAAAGAATATAGGGCGAAGTTGAAGAGAGACTACAAGCTAGAGGGTAGAACAGAGGAGCAGGTTGTAGCTACCTGTCCTCCTGATGTTCACCCTCATCAGTGGATGGAGCTGGTGCACTATTGGTTCTCCGAGAAGGCACAGGTTGTGTAGCATCATCAAACACTTCGAAATTTATTAATTTTCACTTGTCATAATTATATTTATACAATATATAACATTGTTTTAATTTTATTTTACAGACGTATTCTGATATTGGTAGAGCTGCACGAGCTGCTCAGTCTGTTCCTCACGCAGCGGGGTCCAAGAGTTATGCACGGCTCAGGCATGAGTTTGTATGTTTCTCATCCTATAATACTTTTAGTACACTTTTAGTTTTAACATCATGTATTATCATGTATCATGCATGTGCCATGTATCATGGTACGGGATATAAGATGTGTTATTTTAGATTTTTTTGTAATATTTATTCTTTATATAGGCTGATCAGCAGGGGAGGGAGCCTGGTGAGGTGGAGTTCTATCGGATGACTCACGTTCACCAGGATGGCAATTTTGTTCGGGACGAGTCCAGAGATGTATATGTATTTTTTTATTTATATTATATTATGATTTATATTTTTATTTTTATTAAATATTGATATATGTGTTTTTTATAAAATATAGAATAGGGCTACCTCTATGATCTCCAAGTGTACTAGCGAGGGTTCATCATCTACTCAGAGCAGTCGCATCGAGGCCGAGGTATTCTCGGAGTTGATAGGACCAGAGCGTACTGGACGAGTGAGGGGTTATGGAATTGGAGTTACCCCTACTCAGTTATCTGAGGTGCGTAGATATACTCGGGATACTAGAGAGAGTCATGATCAGTTACATGTTCGTCAGTTCCAGGAGGAGATAGCAGTGCTCTGACAACACATGATACAGACAGAGCAGAGATGTAGACCATTAGGTCTCAGCTAGAGCATGTTACATCTGTACTGCATATGTTAATGTTATATCAGGTAAGTAATTATTTATTAATTTTGTATGTATCTAATAATTTAGAATATATATAATGTATGTATTATAATTCCTGATGTATTTCTTGCAGGTTCCTGGTACATCTGCGAATCGCAGACCTGACGACGATCAGCTTCCCACGAATCAGTGATGCCAGATATTTTTTTATTATTTATATATATCTTTTTGTTTATTTGAACTTGGATTGATACGTTTATATATATAAATTTTTTTTTTTATATTTGGTTTGTATTTGTGTATGTTGGATGTGATATATGATACAGGTTTGAATGTTTTCATTTGTTCGTGTATGTTGGATGTGATACAGGTTTGAATGTTTTTATTTTCATAATGTATACAGGTTGTGGATTTGTATATATGGCTGTTTATTTTTTTTTTAAAAAAAAAATCTAGCGACGCTTTAAAGCGTCGCTATAATTGGAACTGGCGACGCTTTAAAGCATCGCTAGTTTTACGTCTAGCGACGCTTTAAAGCATTCGCTAAATGCCAACGTTTTAAAGCGTCGCCAGTTTTCAGTTTAGCGACGCTTTAAAGCATCGCTAAATGCCGATGCTTTAAAATGTCGCCAGTTTTCAGTCTAGCGACTTAAAGCGTCGCTAAATGCCGACACTTTTTTGAAGCGTCGGCAAATAACGATGCTTTTTTGAAGCGTCGGCAAATAACGACGCTTTTTTGAAGCGTCGGCAGGTTGCGCCTCAACACTTGCATAGTCGACACTTTACAAAACATCGGGAGAGTACTTAGCGATGCTTAAAAACGTCAACAAAGGTCAAAAAAATATCGCTAAAAACCAGATTCACTATAGTGTGAGATTGGTCTACAACTTCAAGTATAGTTAACTCTCTATTAGAAGTTTTAGTCAGTGGTTGTTTCAAACCCAGAGTTCTCACAAATGCTAACATTTAACACTTGCACTCACTCATTCAAATCTCTAGCTATGAGCAAATGATGGGGACGTGGAGTGAATAGAAACACAGCCCCTTTTGAAGACTGAACTTTGATGCTGCTAATGCTGTGGTGGTTGTGGTTTCTGTGCTGGAAGAATCCAGGACTCCCTTTATAGAGCAGAAATGTCTTTGTCAAGCCAAAGGAATTATCAAGCATCTCGCTTTCAGACAACAGTAATTGTGCTTTAGCTGGTTCCAATCTTTGTCTCACCACTTCGCTTATAAACTTCTCCACTACTGATTAGGAGTATAATAGGATGCTTGGATTTAGGAAACACTGGCATGGATTCAGTTTGACCAGGAAGAGTAGGGTATTGGATGGGTTAAGTCCACTGCACCGAACTTTGAAAGTTGTGCTCAAGCATGATACAAGTAAGGCTGTTCCCCAGGTGCATTGGGAAGCGATCATGTTCAGAATACGAATCTCGAAGTTTGTCATGTGTTGCATTAAAATATCTACCATGCAATGGAGTCATCTCATCAGGAGGGATTTGGAGAGCATGGTGCTAAATTTACATGAATAAACAAATTTTCCACACACACACCAAAAAAATTTTCGACATGCTTTGCTTTACTTGACATGGCAGGCATATATTGTTAAATGAGTAAAGATAACAAAAAATTGACAGCACGGTGCTTCAAATCAAAGCTTTTCCCCAAGCTCTCTTGAGCCCACAAAACCACTTCGATTAGAACCTAATTTATTATTATTTCATTAGTTGTCCTCTCAATACATCACTTTGCTCTCTATCTTACAAGACATCTACTCTGTTGAAATGTAACCAACATAAGTTGTGCTCCTATACAAGCAATCAGGAAAATTCTTATCCAGTTCCAAGTCATATCTATAGAGAATTTATGATAGCATTCAAGGCTACACAGATATTTAGAGGACTTGCATCTATCCAGCTAACCGCCTGCCAACTTACATAAGTTCATTCCATGAAATGCATATCAACATGTCACATTATCCAAACTATAAAACAGTGATCTTGGATTTAAAGAATTACATTGAGAAGGAAAGCTCTGGCCTCTTACAGGTTGAAATGAAGATCATAAGTTGAAGAACTTATTTTATGCAAACACTTTTCTTTTATCCTGAGATCAATCATTTAATGTCATTCAGTCACTTAGTATTTAAATGAGCTAGAATAGATTATGGAGCATCCGAAATATAAATTATAATGTGATGGATACATACATCTCCATGATTTGCTCACAATGATTATATTTAATGGCTAAATAAGCCTATTTAAAATTATGGGACCATGATTATTGTTTATGTTGCATGATGAGTGAGATCGAGAATTAGTGAACCACTTCTGTCCAAGCTCTTTAGGTAACATGTCATACATTGCCTAGGATATCGGCCTTATGCTAGGCACCTTGTTGTTATCCAATTTTGCACTGCAGTGTTTGCCAGATAAGACTATGTTCACTATAATGGGTTGTTGGTTAGTCTCATGAGGTGGGTCTCACCAAACAATGACTCCCCGCAAGTCTCGCTGTTTGCCAGTGCATGACACATGGAAGTTAGTATCCATCTCCTTGGTGCAAAATACAACAAAGAAACCCCACAGTTTTCACTGCACCAGCTAATATTGATCCCTACCCTCCTACCCTTTTTTTTTGAGGAGAAGGGAGACCATGCCACCTGAAAGAAAAACGGAGAAAGTGAGATAGGGATTACAAGAGCCATTTGCATATATTACAGGGATGGGTAGATTGGATTGATCCCTACCCTGCTACCTAACAACAAATATTTATATATGATCATGTCTGGTATAGGAGAATAGGCCTCATGAGCTACCCATTCAGCATCTTGAATAGGCTCTTCCATCCTAAATGCAGCAATTTAGCCTAGCCTAAAGATATTTTATGACTAAGATTGGATCCAAGTCTTCCAAACATTACATGCTTGTGTTTGAGTGTCCATGGTCACTTACAGTTATGTCTTACATTAATGTCACTTCAGTGTCCTAGCATTAAAGGGTGATTAAGGATGATAAATTCAGATGAAACCAAGTATAAGAAAAACCACATTGGATCTGCTCAAAGAATAGGTTGATGAGTCCATTTAGTTACAAACTTCCACCCTGGAATTGTTCTGCAGGAACACTAGAAGTGAACTTGCTTTTCTCATTAATCAATGCTAATGCACATACTTAGAATAAATAACCTCACGGGAAGGCTTTTTATTTGTTTAAACCTCTAAATTGTGGAGCCACAGAGTTGTCTCAGTGGAGCCATCATCAATGACAGCACTCATTTGTCCCTTGCGCAGACAGTGTCTTGGTCAGCACTGAAAAAAAATAAGAGATTGAGGCCCACCACCAGGGCACAATCAAATTGCCTGCATGATTGGCTTCTCTCTCCTCTCTCTATATGCCTTTTTTTTTTGGGTACATTCTCACTATATGCCTTTGATCACCATTTCCTATCACTAACACTGGCCCCTTTCTTTCACCCCCTTGCTGTAGTCCCCACTCCTTGGAAGATAAAAAATCAAAAAGCTTCGGAACCCCTTCAAAAAGCCAATCCTTTCAGCTTTCTGTAAGTATCTCAATCTCAACCATGAGGTGAAATCCATGTACCAAAAAAAAGAAAAATCTCTCTCTCTTCCTAGACCTGGCACTGGCAGTACATGGGAAGGAGGCCCTGGATGTCTAATGTGTTACTGTCCCTTTTCTGTAGAGATTTTACATCATATCATAATAAATCAAGAGGGCAGTGGAAACGTACCACATGCTGCTCCTCTCCAAGGTGTGATGATTAAACTCAAATCTACCATCCCTCCTCCCCACCCAACCTCACCACTGATTCAGCTCCATGTGAATGTGTCAGTCTCTGTTCTCTACACCTTCCCCATCCATTCCCTCAGTAACAACATCAATGTTGAAAGTTAATGCAAAGCTAGTTTGGACAATGCTTGCTCGAGGTGAGTGAGATGCAATGAACATGGCAATCCCTGAAGAAAAGGCCCCACTTCTTGTACCACTCAAATCAATCAGTTTGATACCAAGGTTAAGATCCAACAGCCTGAGAAATATTAAAACACTGGCAAAATCATAGATTTGTTGGACTGCTATCTGCCTAGAAGCGCAAGTTGGTAAGCAGGGCTCTTTGTTTTGTTCCATTCTCTAACCTCAGTCCACTAAAGCTAGAGGATATGGGATTATGTTAAGATGGTCCCCTTTTCTGAACAATCCTGGATATAATTGCTTATAAGATAATATCAAGTAGCTCAATTAAGCAACTATTTATGCGATAACACTTTCAGAAGTTGGAGAAAGGGAGGGCTCAGTATGTCTTAGGATTATCCATCCTTTATCTCTTGTAGCAGTTAGGATCCCTTTAGGCACCTTTATGTACTAAAGCACACAACACCACACTTGAAAAGATGAGAAAGAGAGTACATTCATGGAGGGGGAGTAGGGGAACCAAACCCAAGCTCTATGGGCAGAAATGGTTGGAGCTGCGGCCCCCCCCCCCCCCCCCCCCCCCCTCTCCCTTCTTTCTTTTGCTCCTCTTGGAGGGAGGGGTTGGGTGGAGGAAGCAGAATTTTTTTTTACCGGGTAAAAACCAGCTTGAGTGCAGACAACGCATTTCCATCCTGAGGTGGCTTTCAGATGGATGTGGACCATGGTCTGTGGCACCTGTCTCCTTCCCCCACCACTCCCCCCCCCCCCCCCCCCCCCCCCCCCCCCCCCGCCAATATCTTTGATTTAATTGGCTTATTCAAAATGCTGTTCTTCTCTTACTTCCCAACTTTCCCTTCCCCTAACTTTCTCTTTAATAATTGCACAATTAAATATAGTGGGATCAAATCAGAATCATCAGATCATGTGGGAGGTGTACATGGTATGATGAACATCCATGTGTGGGACTTTCCCGCCTGCCTCTAGTTACCTTTAAATAACCAACAAAAATAGCTCGCATCCCCACCCACCACTAGCTTTTTTCTTTTTTAAAAAAAAAAACCTCATTAAAATAACCAGCCAGCCTATGATGCGTTGAAGTGCCAAGCTGATTAGGGTGTCTTGCTTTTTAGGTATTATAATTCAATTTGTATTTGCTTTCTTAGCTTATGATTCCATCTGTATGCACCTTTGTGCGCTTCCACATCTTTTGTGTCTGTCAGGTGGTACCCTTTACCAAGGTCCAAGGTCCTTTTAAGATGCTCCAATCTCCTCCATCTGAAGCCATAATGTATGCAGGAGAAATAGTATGATTTCATCTGTGTATTGGTGTGGTGCTTCATCAATGATAATTAAAAGTTTACCATTCTTGGAATAATTTCACCAGAGACAAGGATTCAAAATATTAAAAATATTCTAAAAATTCATGAAACTTCAAAGACAATTCAGATAATTAGTAATTAGCAAAATACTTATAACCTATATAATTGATAAGTAAAAAATAAATCGTGTACATTAATTAATTTAGAAAAAATATGGAAGAGACAATAATAAAAACAATACATTAAAAATGTTAGCACTGCTAACATGATACATCATTTATTTGTAATTCATAATTATTTCTCAAAGAAGTCATGAATAATTTATTTCAAATTACAAAATCTATGAACAAATAATAATTCTTGACTAATTCAATAACCAACAATCATAGGATCATCTACCTAAGAGGAAACTCAAGAAAGATTCTTAACAATTAAGAGAAAAATGCTACCATGATATCAATAGATACAACCCCCCCAACAATCATAGGATCATCTACCTAAGAGGAAACTCAAGAAAGATTCTTAACAATTAAGAGAAAAATGCTACCATGATATCAATAGATACACCCCCCACCCCCCCCCCCCCCCCCTCTCTCTCTCTCTCTCTCTCTCTCACTCACTAATTTATTCCTAGGGCATATGACATGCATGATATAATATGGATAACATGGATGAACCATGCAGACATGCTTGCAGGACTAGTCCTTCTCTTTCTCCTTAGGAGAGAAGAAATGGGAAAAGTGCAGGCACTCAGCCACCAAGACCATGATCTCAACGGTGGAACAACTAACAGAGATAGAAACATTTCTCTGATTAAACCGAGGGGACTGGGTTGCCACCCACCAAAAGATCCCCACAGAAATGGTTAAGTGGTCTTTTTCATCAAGTATGGAAGGCACTCCTCTACCATCCTTTTTATTTGCCAATAATGATAGCGGCAACATGGGGAAGCAATAAGATCAATTGCATTGATATGTAAGCATGAAAATTTGTCCTGTTGATTCAGGATGCGGTCCATGGATCCTTCATTGCCATTGATTAAAGTTTAAATCTATAAAACCAAAACTAATCATCCTCAATGGCCTCTATGTTTTTAAAAAAAGAAAGACGGGGAAAGATCATTAACAATTCATTGAGATGATGAAATCTAGTGAGGATGGTATTTAAATCAAAATATCTTGTAAAAGCATGAACAAATTCTACTAGCTTAGCAAGCTGGCACTCTCCAGTCTTGTTTACTCTTGATTCTGTTTTTGGCTCTCAGAAATTTTGATCGACTCCTGCATGATGCTGTTGACAATACCAGCTTCACACACTTCACTATCGATTGTTATTTAAGCAGACATAATAAGAAGTTACCCTCCATCCTCCACCTTACTCTCCTTGGGTCCCCCAACCACCCTTCCTTGACCAGAAACTGACCCTCTCAAACAGGTTCCTTGAGATACAATGCATATGCCCAATCCATTTTGAACAGTTTCTCCTTGTTCTGTTCTCTGTTGATGCCACTTCCGAACTTCCCACTATGGCATTAATGGCTGGTTTTGTGAAGAACAGCATTCATTGGACTGGAATAACACCTCCCACTAGTTGGTGCAAAGTGCACCAGCTTTTTCTCAACAGCTGAGGAACAGATATAATATGGTTCTCATGCACCAAACTTAAAGTGATACATAGGTTGCTGCCCCAGTTTAAAGTGCCACCTTGGCTAGGCCCATGATTCTCTCAATACCTCATTATCAAAGGGCTGCAGACAAATCCAAGAGTTTAAAATAGTTTGGTGGCGTCCAATAACCCATTTCAATCAAAAGAAACTTTACTTTGAGAATTATATATATTGTGGTTCAACAACAAAAACCTCAAGCTAACGCCCGAGAGGGCAGCATGTTTGCTTCACCTTAGTGATCACGTTTAAGCCTATGAGATGCCACCTACATGAATTCTTTTGTCAAGATCTATCTGAATTTGGTGTTCTGGATGTATGTCCACCTACCCCTTGATGATTTAACTGCGAAACCGTGTTGCTTAGCAACATGGTAACTCATAGCACCTGGCATGTGACATCTCTGTGCCCAGGAAGTATGCTATAAGGCCCATTGGATGTTATTCAGGGCTGACTAGAAACAGGGATCAATAGGCATGAGGGAAAAAAATGGGTAAATGACATGAAGCATGCCTACACATCTTTCACAAGATTTCGTACAGAACATATACTAACTCAACTTCAGATCAAGTAGATGAGCAAACAAGCTATGAAATTAAAGAGGGATATTTGTTGTAGTGATTGATGGATTGGATATTTGTTATAATAATTGAGGGATATTTTAGGAAAAGAGATGCTCTTGAGCTAAACCAGAATAAAACTAAGAATGATTAAAATAGCTCCAAATGTACGTTTATTTACTGTAACTACCATTACACCACATTCTAACTAAAATACAAATTGTTACAGTGCTAGAATACAATATCATGTTATTGTTAGAGCTTATGTGCATTTTTGCAAAGAGCAGAGCAAGGCAGATGTTGTTCATCATTGCAAATATTATCAAGATAAGTGCAATGAGGTAGACATTACTCATCATAGTCTGAGTACTTCTAGAAGGGGAAAAAGAACTGGATACCATTTTTCTGAGAGTTGTTACCCTGTAGATTTTGATGAGTTAGAGGAAAATAAATGGATTCAGGAATAAAATGACTGCATATTAACCAACCTAAATGAAATCTGAAAAATATAACAATCTTGTTTCCAAAATATTAGCTATGACGACAAGAAAATGATAAATTTGTGATAGATAGTAATTTAAAGCAGCAAGAAAGGCACTCAGAGATCAAAATATAAACCCAGATATAGGCTTTTGCCCCTATAACAAGGACATATGACTAATTGAGGCTGTCCATGGATTGCATCGGCAGTATAGTCAAATGTTCTGAAAATGGAAAACAATCACTCATACTAAGCAACCAAAGCAATATGTCCTTATACATTATAAAGCAGGAGAGGTATAACAGAAAAATGTGCATAAATCTCAAATAATCAAAAGAAGAATAAATCCAGAAGAATTTTTTTCATGTGTGTCATTAATATAGTTTCCTGTTATGTCAATAAAAGCTAACTATAGAGAACTGTTCATAAAACCACAAAGTGGAAAAATCCTAATTATTCTACATAAATCATCAAAATGAAGCACATACTCATATTCTAGACAAATAAATATAGCAGATGAAAAGACCATCTCTAAGAAGTTTATTCCATTAATCTGAGCATGGCTATATCGTCTTTTTCCAGCAATAAATGCAGTCAAGGACTATCACTAGTGAATGCTGACCTTTCATACATCCCTCCACACATTTTTTTAATGCAGATTTATCAAGTCTTTCCCACATCTTTCTCCTTTATCATGGCCTCTATCCAAATTCAAAATCCTCTTTTACATGGGCTTCCTTTTAGACTGTCACCCGAGATTGTGCCACATCAACATTTTCTCCATCCATCCCCAAGGTTTCCTAGAATACACTATGTTCTAACTTCATCCTTCCTCCAAATCCATCCAAATCCTTGTTCTTGCCTTATAAAGCATTCCTCGCAATCACTCCACAACTTAACCCCCCCACCAACTTCACCATAACACTGGCCCCTAATCTGTCTTTCATGTCCCCAACCTATCTCCTTTCGAATTGTCCAATTTTGCTTTATGTTATGTCCACCTCCAGTCACTTTGTATTTTCTTGATTCATTCTCCTGACAAATGTGACAGGATCCCCATCTTTAAGGGCTGCCACCTGTCTATAACCACCTTTCTAAAATCCCATCCACCAATATTCCAACAGATTTCTTTCAGATCTTCCCCTCCTACTTTCAACCCATACATATCTTAGTTAAATTCAAAAGACCCTGAACATGGCCCACCTTAACACTTAATCACACATGATTGTACTAGCACCATCCTAAGCTACACTACTTTCTAACTTGCCCCTTCTGACTTTATCACAAGTCCATCTCAGCATTCCCATCACATTCATCTAGTGCACAACATTCTTGCATCTTATGAAAAGCTCTCGCATCAAATATCACCTGCATGCAGCAGCTCAAACTATAACTGAAGCAATTGTCCCAACCAACAACCTTGCTCTAATTCTGTTGGCTGGTTGCAACATGTAGATCTAAGACAGAATATAATCACTTTTAAGGATCTCACAATGGAAATCAATCATTTTTCCTATTTATTTATACACTAAACTTATGCCTTTCAAAGCAATTGATTTCAAACCATTGTCTATCAAGGCTTTCTTCATATGATGGGAATCTAGAAATTCACACTTATTTCAGAAGGAAACGTCATGTGCTTTGAGAAATTCTAATCCTAATTCTATTCTAGAAGGAGGGTTTATTTAGGATTTCCTTTATTTAGGGTTTTCTTTATTTTAGAATTTTCTTTATTTTCATTATTACCTTTATTAAAATGTTTAATTTTATTAGAACTTAGTAATTTGACTTCCGTTCAAATATGATTTGTTGCTATATTTAAGGGCTTTAATTATATGGAGAAGGTCATGCTTGATTGATTGAATTAAATTTCATAGATATTTGATTTTTTTTCTTTTCCTTCTCTTTTTTTAATTTTTTATTTTATTTTCTTTTCATTCATGTCCCGTAGCAAATTGGTATCAAAACAAATTACAATCTATGATCGCCATTTACCTCGTGATATTCACTGCTTCCTTGTTCAGCCGCTCCAAACCTCCACTCGATTGAGACTCCTGAGAAACATCGGGCAAAACCAACACCTACTCCCTCTCCGACCTGGAGATCGAGAGCCTTTGCACCCAGACCTTCGCCTCCCATGTCGTCCACCTCTTTGTTTCCACCAACGAGCCATGCCTCATCTTCCTGGCTCTTGCCTAGAAGCTCGAGGACCTCAACCGTGTCACTACCGTCACCTCCCACCTCGGTCGCCACTGCTCCCACCCCGCTCTCCTTCTCCCTACCCCTAAACCCTGCCACCCACAACCAACTCCCTCTCTACAGACATCCTTGCCGGCTCCGCTATTCGCTACGACCTTAAAGTCTCTCGTCAGAGTTGTCGACCTTTGTCGAAGCCGTCACTGACTCACCGTCGCTTCCTTCCCCATCGTCGTCGCCATCTCAGCATCACTGATTCGTCATTGCCATCTCTCCATCATCGTTGCCATCTCCGCATGACTGGCTCACCATCACCAGTCCCCTTATAGGGTCTGCCTCCCTGTCGCCAGGCCCACCTCCGCATCGGACACAATGAAGAGGGGCGTCGATCCTCCATTTGGTTAATTGCGGTCCAAAGACTAGCCTATAGACCACATGGTCTATAAACCAATCCATAGGCCCAATCCACATGTCCAAAAAAAATTAATGTTCTTACCTTATCTTCGGCTTGCAAGCAATCGCCTAAAAGTTTTCGAGACCATTTCGTAAAAGATATGATCCCTTCGTTAAAATTTAGATTCTTTTTAAATTATTGAGCAATTCTAGGATTTCAATACCCTGATGTTTCGAGAAGCTTGGAGCACCAATGATCTTAAGCTTGGAGGAATGACATCCACGTGGAAGAAGCTGAAATTCCGACTTTAGGAGGTTGGGATCTAGTTCGCCTCTCTTCCATTCGCTATCGATGAACTACCATCTCTTCTTGATCAAACTGAAAGTCTTTTAGTAAGAGCGGAACAATCACCATCTGATTCAAATCCAACGCACTTCGTCCCGCAATGAAGGCCCTGGTTGCTAAAGAGTTGTTAGGACATTCAGATATAGATGTGAAAGTCATTGTGGCCTCGTCAATCAATGAAATCACAAGAATAATAGCTCCAAATGCTCCATATGATGATGATTTAATGAAGGAGATATTTCAAAAGATTATTAAAGCCTTTGACAAATTGGATGAGATATCTAGCCGCTTATACTACAAGAGGACTTTAATTTTTAAAACCGTTGTCAAGGTCCGATCATGTATTGTGATGTTGGATCTTGAATGTGATACTTTGATTCTTAAAATGTTTTGCCATTTCCTGCGTACCATAAGGCTATATCATTTAGAAAATATTTTTAAATCGATGGAGACCATTATGATACTTGTATTAGAAGAGAGCGATGATATTTCAACAGAGCTTCTTGCGTGCCTCCTAAAATACTGTAAAAAAGAATAACAAAGATATATCACCTAGTACTCGCAGACTTCGGAAGAAAGTAATAAGTAATTGTATAATGAAGCTTAAGCCTTACATGAAAGGATTAGTTAATCTCACGAGTGTTAAAATTATTGGCTCGATATGCCAAAAAAATTCTAATGGCATGGTATAGAAATATACGAATATTTCTGGTATGATTTTGGCAAATGACAGCAAACAACTTAAGAGGACTATGCTTGATAAGCTATGTTAGGATTCTGCGAAGATGGAACAAGAGGTAGGTTGTGTTGAAGAAGTTGGTACTACTGTAGACAAGTCACTTAGATCAGTCATGAACAATGGTACAGTTTGGATAGATAATGGTGAATCAGTGATAGAATTGACATCTCCAAAATAGAGGCCCGAAAGCTCTCATCGTAGTGGTCAATCCAAAAGTACTTCTGCATCTAATAGAATTGACTCAAATAACTTGAAGTCTGTTCCTAATTCGTGCAATCTTCTTCAATATGAGGATTGGAAATTTGTGGAAGTTGTTGTTGCATATTTGATAAGGATAACTGATTCTTTTAACCATTCTCCGGAATTGCTGGATGAACTGTGTAAGCATGGGATGATTCATAAGTCTTTGCATTTAAGAGCTATTGATAGTCGAAGGTCACTGAGTCAATCAACTTATACTAGCTTGATTAGTTTTCTCACACATCTCGCTAGTAGTTCCCTTGTTGCAGTCAAGACTCTATTCGAATTGAATATAAGCAGTACATTGAAGAGTTTTCTAATGACTTCTGACCTCTAACATGGCTTCTTTACTCACTTTTTGAAGATGTACCATCCAATCAAGTGTATGAAGTTTTGAAGTTACCGAACCAGCTGATCCCTCCCATGGCAAGAGATGTTGAAGATATTCAAGTAGTGCTAGCCTAGGAAAAGATGTTAGTAGATCAACCTAGTTTTCTGCATCAGTTTTCAATGAATCTTCTGCCTATGCCTATCCAACTTCCAAGAAATTGGATGCATTTGCATTTCTTGCATGCAATTGGCACTGCGATGTCCATAAGAGTTGGTATTGCTGCAAATGCTGCAGCTGTTTTACTTTTCCGCATACTCTCATAGCTTGCGTTGTATTTTCCTCTACAAAGACATGCTGAAGGAGTTGAAGTCCAGCATGAAGCCCTAGGTGGCTACATATCATCCCACAAAAAATAGCTAGAAGTTCCTGCTTCTGAAGCTACTATTGAGGCAACCACACAAGGAATTGCTTCTATGTTATGTGCCCATGGCCCTAATGTCGAATAAAGAATATGTACCATATGAGAAGCTGCATATGGCCTACTTCATTTGAGTTCCTTGGCTGTTGATACGCCCGAAGTAGTTGTTGCAACCCCATTGCAACCTCCTACCTTGTCTTGGACTTTGTACTGGCCACCTAAAAAAGTCTTGGAGTATCTACCACATGGAAGCTCATCTGAAACATGCCACTTGAGGATCTTTGTAGCTACTGTAGAAGCTGTACTGCGAAGAACCTTTCCACCAGAAACCTCTAGTGATTGATAAGGAAAGTCAAGAGCTCATGGCAGTTTGTGGTCTACAACTTAGAATCTAGCTATTGCTGAGCTTCATACAATGATTCATTTACAATTTTTGGAATCTTGTGCATCTGTGGGTCTTGTCTCCCACCTACTTTTTATTATGCTTACAGTTTGTGTCAGTTATGAAGCTTTACCCAATAGAAGTAAAAGACCAATAAGTTATGCTAGACTTTTCCCTGATGAGAATTTTGAGCCACAGACAATTAATGGGAGAACATCTACAAAAAACAAAAACAAGAAAAAAACAAGCTCCCGTTGCAACAATTGATTCTTATGTTCTGGCTATTGTATGTGCTTTGACTTGTGAACTTCAACTGTACCCTTTGGTTTTAGAGAGTGGAATTGTAAAGTCCTTGGCACATTATTTGTCCAATGGCAAATACTTCCATGGAACCTTGTATGATGGTGGCTTATCAAATCACTTTCTTACTGGAAAGAATATAGTTGGCACAAGTGATGTTGCATTAAGGAGTACACATGCTGAAGGGAAGAATCCTGAAAAAAATAGTTGCCAAAACCTTGCAAGAACCATCATTTTTCAACTTATCAGAGGACCTTGCATGTCTAGAAGAATACTCTTTATCAGAAGATCTTAGCCTCGGACAGAGAGATCCAGTAGTTGTGACTATCTCCAACCTTTTATCTCTTGCTGAGAGACAAGCTAAAGGCAAAATGGATTCTACATCTCCAAATAATGGATTTGTTGAAGCCTACTTCAATTTCCCAATAAAGTCGAGTTCTTTTCAACTTGGTGAAAATGATGGGAATCAGAAATTTCATACTTATTTCAGAAAGAAATGTCGTATGCTTTGAGGATTCCTAACTCTAATTCTATTCTAGAAGGAGGGTTTATTTAGAATTTTCTTTATTTTAGGGTTTCATTTATTTTCATTATTATCTTTATTAGAATTTTTAATTTTGTTAGGATTCAGTAATTTAACTTCATTCGGATACAATTTGTTGTTCTATTTAAGAGCTCCAATTATATGGAAAAGGTCATACTTGATTGATTAAACTAAATTTCAGAGAACTTTGATTTTTTTTCTTTCTCTTTTTTTAATTTTTATTTTATTTTCTTTTTGTTCACATCCCACATCACCATGTCCTTGACATCTATCCACGGTCTAGTTCATCTACAAGTTGCACAAGTCAAGGGGGTTCATCGCATTAACAATCAGTTTACCAGCTAGAAATATAATAAACTTGATAATAACCTTTCAAAATCATCCTGACTTTATATTGAAAATATAAAAAGAGATATTTTGGGATGAGGTGGATAGCATGAAGGCTGCATGTTGCATAAATGGGCCTTAGAATGCAAAAGAATAGTAAGCCAAGTAGGATGCTAATTTAGGCATTTGATTGCACCTAACTCACAGCAAAAAAAATATTGACATATTTTATCTCGCATTTAGGAACTGACATTCGCATGAGAAATCTGAATCACTTTAATGAATAATGTTTCACCATAAATTTATGAATATGGTCGATCATGTCTAGCAACTTTGACCAATTTGCTAACCCCTCTTCAGCCTCACAAGGATTATTTTATCACACATCATTCCCATTCTACTATTCCAGTCAAGACCTCGAAGGCGAACATGATGTGCATTTGTATTAGCACATATCACACAGATTTAATAGTGTCTATATAATGTAACAAGCAGGCTAAGATACACAAGGGAAACTGTCTTGTTTGCATTGAGGGAGCATACATCTAGTCAGAACTTAAAACCTTTTTTTTTTGAGAAAAAGAACTTAAACACCATTATTACTCAACTAAACAAATCTGACCTACACATCTTATACTTTGACACATCTAACTACAATATAATATAAATTCACATCATGCTGGATTAAATAAGCAAAAACTTGAAAGAGATTTTGAGGTTTCAGAGAGTGAATAATCAACAAAATCACCTGAATGAAATAATCAAATTCAGGTAGGTCAGATTCAGCTCAACAATAACTGATATCAGCCAGTAGAATAGTATACTACAAATCCACAATACACTCTGGGACAAGCTAATATGAGTGAGTGCCAATAGTCCAATAAGCAACCCTCATATTACCCCAGAAAGCATGTAGCATGGAACGCATCATACAACTGGGTATGATGCAGAATGACACAAAATCATTGCCTGTAAAGTTGTAATCCTTGATCTAGTTTAAAATAAACTGGCGTCAAAAAGCATCTCGATCTATGCATAATGCAACTATGAAGCTACACGAGATAACAAAGAACACATGCAGCTCAAATTTATAAAGAGAACAAGGGAAAAGCATAACCGATTTGATTAATTAGGGATGGATGCAGAGCTTCTCTTTTGCCAGGAGATGCTCTAATGAGCTCCTAGAAACCAAGCCCAACGTATCACCACCTAGATGAGCCAAGCAATTAGAATGGATGGAAACCTACGGGCAATCAACTTCTGTCAACAAAACCCAAGTTTCACCTTGGTCAGCCACACGCTGGCGCACATGGTCCAACATCACCTTAATTACAGCAACCCAGCTAAATTGGGCACCAGGCCCTATAATCCTTGAGAATTGGCATTAGCCAACATTACCTTCTAGCTAAGCACTAGGTGCACCACAGCAACACATACAACATCCATTGTGACAGACATCCCGATCAACAGGCCAATGAGCATTTCACGCCACTCAAGCACCATACTTTCCCTGCTCCATTGTGAACCTCCCCCTTTTCCACAACTAAAAGCAGACCATCGCTCATGACTTTTCAAAAAAAAAAAAAAGTCACAAGTTGCTTAGTGGGCAAACATAAAGCAGCAAGCAAGTAGACATTTCAAACAAAGTGCCGATTGATCACAGTTTGCTTTATCATTCATGAAATGCCAAATTGCTTGTAAAATGACTGGCACCCTTATTATTTTGATAAAGTAGAGTTGGAGAAAGAAGTGTGATGCCCGTATTAGTGAGAAGTAATGAGAGCCAAGTAATTAAATGAAACTTTAGGCTATTGTTTTATCCTTGAATTTGGAAGGTTGAAAGCAACTATCTCGCTGCTTTCCTTTTAAAAGAGGGGAAACCTCCCAGAAAGACACAAAAGAAAAAACCATAATTAAAATACATGAAGGAAGCAAACCTACAAGGAGGTAGACAAAGAGAGAGTGGTTTCTTAATGCCAATCAAGGAAAATAACATAAGAAAGTGGGTAGTGTTAGGTTGCCACATGGATAAAAAATATACATATCTCTTCCTTCTTGCTTGCTTCTGGGTGTAGTGGCTATCCTAGGCAGTTGGGTTAGGGTATCAGGCACTCTTGGTCAGGATTTGAATGAGTTGAATTAATGATTTGAGGCAAGAGATTTAGCCCTGTGTTCAACTTTGTTGTGGCAAGAATTGCAGATGGGGTCAGAAAAGGTTTATGATTTAGGAAATGTTACACACTTCTAGGACCAAGCTCTAGTTAGCTTCCATTGTTCTGGATCAGTATTAGGCAAAACCTACTAGTTGCTACCCTGAAAGTTCCATGTACCTTCTTCCCCAAAGGTTCCACTTATCATTTTTGTTTTTCACCATGTGACGTCTATTGCACAGCAATTTTCTGCAAGATGACCAAAGATACTGATCAAAGTAGATAAATCCAATTATGCAATCTTTTACCCATTGCTGGTATTTCCTATAGCTAAAGCACACCATATCAACAAATCGTGTCGGTCTTCCTTCACCATCCCTCTTTATATCAGTCCAAGGGTCTCTGTGAAGTAATCTGTTTTCCTTCAAGAAAGACTGAAAAGCTTGCATTCAAAATTAGCAACATTGGCATCTCATCCATTAAAGTACAGAGCAGTCGTCTATGTATTGGACATAGGCTCTCATTTGCAAGCAACTCAAGGGGTCACATGTATTTTATCAGGAAAATAAGTATCTCTTTAAGGCAGATCATTTATTTCTTAGCATTTCAGGCCTAAATTATCACAGCATTCTAACCTTTGCTACTCAGGATGAAGTTTTAAGTCAATGTTGCTTAGGGTGAAAGATTGAATAACTAATGTGATGTAAATCGGATCTTACATAGGTATAACAAAAGAAAATTTTTATCTCTAATGACAAATGTTAATAACAAGATAATGTAGCAATAAAAAATTCCTTTTCTTTAAGTAAATCACTAATGGCAATGTTTCAAAGTCAATTGTTCATAATAATTAACAAAGACAAAGGTAATCTGCCATATGATAAAAAGGTAGTGCATAGATGGAAGGAACTTCATGATGATTGAAGATTTAATAAGGGTTGGAACGCACTTAAACATAAACTCCAACACTGAATTCCGAGGCATATTTTCTGCAGAGTTGAGATTGGATACTCACCCAGTAAGAACATAGAGGCACTTCTTCCTCATACACCTCATAATTACTTGGATTCCAAGACCATGATGGCTTGAAAGGCTCGAGCTGAGCACATAGGAAGGCCTCATGGTAGTGCCTTTCATAAGCATTGTTGAAATTTTCAAAGAAATTTTCCTCACCATGAAAAAGGATGAAGACCAAAACCAGCATACTTTATTTGCCTGGCATAACACACCAAATTTTGCCAACGAACATGTACAGGTGGCAGCTAAACAAGCTTCATAAGGCAAGGTTGTCTTCTCACCCAAGATGGGTTTGCAAATGCTGTTACATGCAAATTGAATAGTAACCTAAATATGAGAGCAATTCAGTTAAGAAAGAATGCTAACTGAAACAAATTATAACCATTTACACATGGGGAAAATCTTGCAAGAAGGAACTTGGTCAGTGCAAATTAATGCAATACAAACACAATTCTTCTTCTCCTTAACTTTACAAGAACATGTAATCCTATTCAATATAGCTGCAAATAATATCTGAGTAAACATGATTAATATCACCAGACTTGCAATGTAAAGTGAAGGCTAAAACAAAGTTGAAATTATCTTGGAGGTTGAATTTAAAACAATGAGGGCTAAACCATAAAACATATGAAATAAGCATATACATGCAAGGTCAAGGTTCCTTGCTCACCAGCTGGACTTCAAACATCCTCATAGAACTCGTAGTAACCCAGAATTTTAGACCATGATGACTTGAAAGGCTCGAGCTTATCACAACAGGCCTGCTCATAGAAATTTCTTCCACGAGTTCAGGTTGTATCTTTCACACGAAACAATGACCGATCTTCTTTCATGATGAAGACCATTTGATCGCACTATGCACACATCTCAAAGCACTCCTTACTCCATTCATCTGCCTGCATAGATGTTGAGGTGATTATTGCATGATCCAATGGTGCATTTGCATGAAGGAAGGTGAATCCTTCTTTCGTGTAAAAGATACAAGCCATGTCCTGCCTTCCATATGCACACTTTGGATCTCCAAATGTATTGTCCTCATCCCATCATTCGTTACAAGACAAAGAATACCATTCATGAAACAGCATAGGATAGACAGAATACAAGCAAGATTGATTTATTAGCACAACAACATATACAAAAATTACACCAACAAGCGTTGTACATTTGAACCACATAAGATCCACAGAGAAGACCACATACTTACCGGTTGGACTTAGGAGATGCCGATTCCTGGTAGTCGTCATGGTAACTCAATTTCCAAGACCAGGTTTGCACAATCGGCTTAATCTGAACATGTAGCAACTACTCATGGACCGTGGTGTCTCTCATAACCACAGTTCAGGCTCCCAGATAAAGTAGTCACATAATTCTGCTCATCATGCGAATACTATATCCAAAAGGCGCATATTATAGAAATTGAACAAAAACACCGTTAACTTCCAGAAGCACCAGATTATACCAACAAGCAAGCACAATACATACCGGCATAAAATGCAGAGGTAATGTTGGCATTCACCAACATTTGCTCTTCGAATACCCTTGCCGACTGGGACTCGCTTGAATGAAAAGAGGTTGCTCAGAGTAGTGCCTATCATAGGCACAAGTTGGATTCACATAACCACAGGTCTTCTCCCTCCTCTCGCCATACCATGAAGACCAACCGTAGACATCCAAATTAAGAAATTACCACAATCAAACACCATAGCACTAACCATTCCATCAAATCACTCCAAAAGGATCACAACTTGATCCACTACTCCCACTCTTGTCAGCTTTCTTGCTGTTGACATCATAAAAATCCAATATCTGAGCCGGTGACAGCTCAACTTGCACCGAAATTGACTGACTGCCCTTCCTTTCCTTAGCGTAGATAGGAATCTCGTAGCTATCGACCCCAATCCTTCTCCAACCGTACCCCTGACAATGCCTAAAGAGATCATCCAAAGCCATCCCCCATGGGTTCCAATGCCCCCCCTCCCAAAAGAGCCAGGACCTGCAGAGATCCACGGAGTAGGACTCCGGCTCGTAGCTTCCCTATGCTCTGTAGTAGCAAGGAGGGAAGCGCTCCAGTTCCGGCTCCTGGAACAAGAGTAGGCGCAGACGGGTAGAGGGGATGGGGAGCAGGCTTGACCTCCTCGGAGACAGGCGGAGGCGTAGGCGGCGGCGGAGGAAGGGAAGTTGGGGAGGAGAGGGGTAGAAGACGGCAGGGCAGCACAGGACCGGGGCGCCGTAGGTGAAGCAATGTCGTAACCGCCCGGGTTAGGATGGGAGCTGTACTCCTCGAAGTGGTCCTCGTCGTCGTCGGCGGGGCCGGCGGCCCCGGAGCCCGACACTCACCATCCCTTTTATGCATCGCACCAATACTCGAATACTCTTCCGAAACGCTTGGATGTGAAAATTTTTTTTCTAAAATAAAAATATCAATTTATAAATAATTATTTATCTTCATTATCCCAAATTTATATTTATTCAGGAATTTAAAATAATAATTTTATTTTAATATAATAAAAATAATAAGATTCCTCACCTAAAAAGAAAATAATCTAAAAAAAATTATTTTATCATTCATAAAAAATAGTTATTCTAGAATACAAGAAATTCAACATAATAACTTACTCTAAATTGATCCATCTCGATTTTTATAATTTAAAAAAAAAATTAAAATAAAAATTTATTTTAGATGGTGTACAATAACTAAACATCATTCGGAAAATTAGGAAGGGTAATTGGTTAAATCAAGTCAAACTAGATATGAGTTATGCCAAAACTCTATCAACCTAAATTAATCAATTTATTAATAACCTAAAATCTAGGTTGCAACGTTACTCTTTTTTTTTTTATTATTAAGTAGGTATTTGAGCTACATAAGCAATTTATGTTTGAATCGAGTTAAATAGATTAAGCTTATTTTATGCAAGTTGAATAACTTTTAAATAAGTTAAATATATATTTAACGAATTAAATGGATAAATTATAAAATAATCTTATTATTTAGTCGATGAAAAATTAAATAAATCATATATCTAAATCTATATTTTATTTATTTAATAAATAAGTTTAGACGGGCCGTGTCGACTAATTCATATTAGATTTGAATGTGCTTAAAAAGTAGATTGGCTGCAAGTTAGATATGCAAGTAGGATCGTAAAAATTATCCCTCTTCCGAAAAATTTAAAGATGATGGTACATGGATGGATAGTGACAATGCAATACTAGTGGATCTATGAAAAACATGAATTTACAGCTTATCAAAAAAAAAAAACAGGAATTTGCATTATTAAATTGGAATCATCAGTTATGAGGAACAGTTTTGTCCACTATAGTATATGCCACGGTCGTTACGATGACATAGAGTGTCTCATATTCCGTCGGGCATGATTCGAGCCACGTAAAATTTTTCGGCAGAACGGGATCGGTCCAGCAAGGTCGGATGTCGCTCCGCAATGGCCGAAGTCGAGGTCGGTTTGGGCCTTCTCGCTCCTTCGCCAGGTGGCACCCGGAGATGGGTCCACCTTGATCGAAGTCGAGCGCCTCTCTGCCGCTCCGCCAAGTGTCCGCCCAGGAGGGGCCCACCTCGGCCGAAGCCGGCAGCCCCCTCTGCTCCCTCGCCAGGTGGCGCCCTGAGACGGTCCCACCTCGGCCGAGGTCGAGCCGGGCCCTCTCGCTCCTCCACCAGGTGGCGCCCGGAGACGGGTCCACCTCGGCCGAAGTCGAGCGCCTCTCTGCCGCTCCGCCAGGTGTCCACCCAGGAGGGGCCCACCTCGGCCGAAGCCGGCGGCCCCTCTGCTCCCTCGCCAGGTGGCGCCCTGAGACGGTCCAATCTCGGTCGAGGTCGAGCTGGGCCCTCTCGCTCCTTCGCCAGGTGGCGCCCGGAGACGGGTCCACCTCGGCCGAAGTCGAGCGCCTCTCTGCCGCTCCGCCAGGTGTCCGCCCAGGAGGGGCCCACCTCGGCCGGGGCCGGCTAACCAGCGCGGTAGGGCCACCGAAGGACAGGAGCATGGGTTCCGAGGCCTCCCCTCGAGCAGCGCGCGCTGCACCCCGAGAGGAGCGCCGGTACGATTGACAGCGACACACGAAACCTTGCTTACATCGGCCCTACAGGTTCCGCAGTCGGGAGGCGAAGTCCTGACAAAACAGGACCCGGTAGTGGGCGTTGTCGGCGCCTGGGAAGGAGAGCGCTCACACTCGGCCCAAGGTCTGGCCGGCGGTCTGGCCGGCGTCCTCCCTCTACTCTTTCCTCGCTAGGCTCGGCAAGCAAGGCGAGGAGGCCACCGGGTTCTTGAACCCAAAAGGGAAAGGAGAAAGAGAGGGAGGGGAGGAGGTGAAAGCGAAGAGGGGGCCTCCCGAAGGCGGGAACCAGAAGGCAGCGTGATGGGATAAAAGGATGGGAAGAGCGGATGACCGGGTAAGCAAGAAACAGAGGCTGGGAAAGGGAAAAGCACCGAGAGCAGGATCCAAGACCCCGAGAGGGGGCCCTTAGCTCAAGCCCGGTGAAGGAACTCGGCCAGATTTCTACTCCTCCCGAGACTTTTCTTGTTAAGCACGATCTCTAAGTCTGGGACTTCTTCGGGGGCCCGTCTTGGAGACTCTGTTCCCTCTCGCCGTTTTCTAACTTGACCGTCGGAGCTCCCTCGCCGGGATCCCCGGTCAGGGCTTCTGATCTTGTCTTGCAGGACTGGGAGCCAGGAGACCTCGGGGCAAGACGGCCTAATCAAACCAGTGGCTCTGAAGCCACAGGCACGGCGGCGAGATCGGCAACAGTATATAAAGTTTGTACATCTTCTTTAAAATGTAGCATCACAAATTCTTCTCTACATGCATTTTGTAAATTCCACCTAAATCAAGTTATAATAATGCTAGACCCGAACTTGACTTCTAGTCCTTAAATTAACTAATTCACAGGTATCTTACACATGGTATCATCAAAAAACACCTTTCGAACTCAACCAAACCATTACCATAAACTAGCCTTAGCAACCCAATTAATCACACTTGACATAGGATGGTATTGTTTGTGTTGGATCCAATGATTATTTCATAATTTTTCTTATAGTACTTCAATATATTTTTAAGTTTTTTTTGCCGTTGGCTTTTCCATGGCTATCCGATTCAACATGGATGCTTTTTTTTTTTTTTTTTTTTTTGATAAAAGGCCCCATTCCTGGGATGCATTGATATTAGAAAGAGCATACAAACTTATTACAAATCCAAAACCTAAAAAGGAAATAACAAGCCAAGTCCACAAGCATAACAAGAAGCATTACAAAGCTAAAACCCGTGTACAGATCAAAACTGAGGATGCCAAACTGGGGGCTAAACAGAGAAAATACATAAAGGAGATGTAACCCAAAGTTTAGGCCCAGCAAAGTAAAGAGTAGATTGATATATAGCCACCAAAGATGAAAATAGATTGATAGAATTAGAATCACCACCATGAGGGTCTCCAAAGGCAGTACACAAAATAGATGCATATAAGAAGAGGAAGCAGCATCCAGTTTAGTAGAGAGAATAGAGTCGTATCCAGACTAGCAATGCAGCAGAGAGAAAGATGGCACAACCTGACCAGCAGAGGAATTTACTGCTCCCAGGGTAGCAATGAAATATAGAGAGCAAGAGATACATTTGGCAGCAACCAGAATATCAGTAAAATTTGCAGCAAGAGATAAATTTGGCAGCACCCAAGATATCAGTGGTAATTGTAGGACACCAAAAATATGCAGAGATGTAATGAAGAGCCCTTTGGGTGAACTGAAAACAATATAAGTGTATTGAAGAAGCCTGCGGTAGCAAGTAGCCCATTCACTTAGAGGAATATATATAAGAGTATTAAAGAGAACCCAAGAAGGCTTCGACAACAGCGCGCCGAATAGCAGTAAGGAAGCATAGACATAGTCAAGGAACCTTCAGCAACAGCGATGATGGGGACATCAATAATAAGAATATATACTTTGATTAACTAACTTTGTTTTTGTAGCTATAGTTTATAAAATCTTGAGCCATGAAACAAGTTCCAAATTTTCTTGAAGCATACTCATGAGTCAACACATGGAAGAAGACAATTTTTTATGAGTCGACTCAAGCTCAAAGCATGATAGAAAGCCACCTCTTCAAAGCCCAATTCAAGCCATTCAAGCCTAATTCAAGCCAAGACTTGAAGCCAAAATTTTCACATGGGAGGACACCTCTTCAAGAAACCTTGGGGGAGAAGAAATTATACTACATCAAGACTTTTATGGGAAATATAAAGATACCTTCCAACAAGTGACATGTGGGGCGCCACCTCTAATAACACTTAGGCCTCCACATCGGCATTTGACAACTACATGAAGACCTTCTAGAATGCCACATGTCAAGTGGTTGTAACATTCTACCAATAATTTGTTTTTAGTTAAAACCACTTTCCTAAAAATTGTTGGAGCCAACTAAGCCATCCTTATCCCCTCCTCTCCACCCTTGGATGAAATTTTTAGTATTTGAGCCTATAAATAGGGCCCCTAGGCTCTCATTGTATTCATTCTATGCTATGATTTGAATTAATGAAAGGATTGTTTCCTTGTGTTCTAGTTTTCTTGAGTTCTTGTTTGGAGTAAAAGTTTTATAACTAGTTTGAGTGTGTAGATCCTCATCCAAGGAGGGAATGAGAGTTTTCTAAATTTGAGTTTGAGAGTGAAGGATACTTTTGCAAGGAGTAAAGGATGGGACACCCATTGATGGGTCTATGATCAAGCTCCAAGTCCCAAGCCACCAGCCACATTCTTCTTCTTCCTTTTTTTCTTTGTTTCCATTCTAACTTCAATTCTTCTTCCATGTCTAATCTCAAATTTCTTTGCAGGTTCTCTCAGGTTCCTAGGTCAAGGATGAAGGTTTCCACGCCATGGATCAAGGCCAAAGGGAGTCTTAAAGTAGATAGTAACAATCTTGACTTCTAGGCCTCAATCCTTGAGTGATGAGAGCTCATTCTTCCACCAAATAATTAGCCATCATTGTTGGTAGGAAAACTCTTCCTAAGCTTCATTAGATCTGATCATTTGAATGTTAACTTGTCCTAGTAGTAATGATTTCCTTGCCATGAAGATCCTAATCTTTATTTTGAACTAGATCTATATTACAGGTCTTAAAAATTAGATCAACTAGTCTCCTTATAAAATTTTTTTTCTTGGATTAATTTAGCCCATTTATTTGATAATTAATTGCTCAGGTTTGCTTGCTGGTTAGCTTGCTAAAACTCTCCATTCATCATTTTATTTTCATCCCCCATCAAGCGAGTTTCGCAGTACATAAAGAAAATGAGTGAACCAGAGTCCTTGAAATCCATGGTATAATATGAGTTGATAGTGTAAGTATAGTGAAACGGTAAAAGTTGATCAGTTGAGCATAAAACTAGTAGATCAATCCTAAATTCAGTAGAAGTAATAGGAGCCAATTTAGCACAAGTAAATTTCGTCCTGACAAAAATTCCAAAACCTGTAACTCCCTGATATGGCTGAAAAAGGAAGGGTGGTTGTACTTGGTAGTGGCTCTCATTAGAGGCACAGCAGTAGTATGAAGAGCAGAATACCATAACTCCAAGTATTGCAGCATACGGACAAATATGTAAGATGGTAGAGCTCAGTCTTGAACCATGTTGAAATCCCAAGTGCCAATAGTTCTGTGTGATACAAAGCACATTCAAACCAGAATATAATTGATTGTAAACCTTCATCCCATAATCTGGCACACTTTCAGTGAACCTGTTGTTCTGAGTAAGTGAACAGGTAATCCTATTATCCTGAGCAGTGGAAGAAATGATCCAGTTCCTGATAAACAGGTGGAGAAATGCAGCAGGGCTTGGGAATAGGACAGCCATTATATGGACAGCAGCCACTATAATAATATAAGAGGAACATCCACCAGGTTGGATTTTAGTAAGGGAGCAAAACCAATGCCGCGGTGAAGATCTCCAGTGGTGAGCTCGGTTGAGAAGAAAAGAACACATACATCCTCCGTAGTGCAAAACAGATAAATGAGTTAGAAATCTTCTTTTTTTCCTTTTTCCTTTTTTTGTTTTTGTATTTTCTTTTTTTCTAGCTTTTCTTTTTTTATTTCCTGTGTTTTGCTTCTTTTTTTTTCCAATCTTTTTGTTTTCTTTATAAAATTTCCCATATTTTCTTCCCTTGTTTTGGCTGCAACCTTATGTATCATTTAAGTGCCATTGATTGTGTCCTTGTGGACACAATGTCTTGGCATGTATTTAGGATCATGAAATTGTATATGGTAATGAACCAATCGGAAATGATCCTATTCATTTGGGGTGGTTGCAATCCCTTGTTTGTCCCTCCATAACACACCAGCAAGCTCATTTGGAATGTCATTATCTTTGTAATAGGTGAAGTTATCCATTTGAGCATGATTAGCCAGATAATGGGTTGCCTGATTAGCCTGGCGATGAATGTAAATCATCGAAAATTCTGAAAATGAAGTCTTCCAATTTAAGATATCCTATAACATGGGTTGAGTATTGTAAGGGGAATTAGGATTCGTACTGATGAGATTGATGACCATTTGGTTATCTCCTTTGATAATTAGTCGTTGATGAAGAAGATGGGTTAAAGAGGTTCTAATGCCATACCATGTCGCACTGAGTTTAGCATTAAACATTGAAGTGTGATTTATCTTTTTGTCACTAGCCTTTAGCATGATACCTGCACTGTCTCTAATAATGTATGCTATGGTAGTATCGTCCAACTTGACAGAAGCATCAAAGTTGAGCTTGATAACCCTGAAGGGGGGAAGCCAACGAAATGATTTGGGACCCCTAAGTGTGATGAGGTGGGGTATTGGTTCTTCCCAGTTCCTTGATGGGTTCTCAGACTCCTGTTGTTTGTCATTGAGGAAATTAGTGATGCCAAACATATACACTATCCTGGATACCTGTCTATGAGTCATGAACTTGGTCTAAAATAACCTCGTGTTGCACGCCTTCCATACCTGCTACATAGTGTAAGCAATAATGGATTTAGTGGTTTGATGAGTTTGTGTACATGTCATAATAGTGTCGAAGTCAGAAACAGATTCAATCTGATATTGAGTGTTATAAATGTCATTTATGAGCAGCCAACAGTTTTTTACAAAAGGGCAGTTGATGAAAATATGATCCAGGTCCTCCATCTGAGTTGGGCAGATGTTACAATAAATGTTGTCAGGATGTAATATACCTTTATAGCAAAGGAATTGCTTTGACTACAATTTTCGGTTTGCCAGATTCCACCAAAAGGTTTTGACTCATTGAGAAATTTGAATTTTCCAGAACCAATTTAAAGAATTTTCACGTACCTGTGCTGATTGTGTAATGTAGGGATACATATCCTTGTGGGCCACTCTATTTGTAGCTGTAGGCTCCCATGTAATATAATCAGCCCATTTACCCATAGGAATCATAATGGATATGATGCTTTGAACCAGGTCATTGGAAAACATCTGATTCAAGGTGTTGATGTCCCAATTCTTTTCCGGGATAATAAGTCGATTTACCATCCAATCCTGGATATCTATGTCCATATTGAGGTGTGTAGGCCAATGGGATAGCGGTATATGGAATATCCAGGGATCGTTAAAAACAGTAATAGTTTTTCCATATCCAATAATGCTGATAAAATGAGAACCGGTGATGTTGCCCAAGTCCACAATTCTGGCCCAGGTAAAAGTGCATTTGCGAGGTTTTTTGTAATTATCCCAAATAGGAGGAAAACGGTACTTAGCTTTGATAGTTTGAGCCCACAAAGAATCCGGCTTTAGAAAAACTTGGGCAGCCAACTTTGCGAATGAAGCCCTTTGCTTATCTTGTAAAGAGACAATACCTAGACCTCCTTCAACCTTCAGGGTGCACACCTTCTTCCAGGATACTAAATGAAGTCCTTTTCGGTCTTTAGGATGACCCCAAAGAAAAGCCTTGATGTTCCTTTCAATCTTCTTGATAACACCATGTGGAATATATAGGACAACCATGGTATAGTTGAACAAGGATGCTAAGACCGAAGTAACCAGCGTCAATCGACCAGCAAAGGATAAAACTTTCCATTTCCATGCTTCAATCTTATTGTTTACTGCATCCAACAAAAATTGAAATCAGTAGTAAGTAATTTAGTCCCGGACAGTGGGATGCCCAGGTATTTCCAGGTTCCTCTCTTTTCGTCGATATTCAAAATTAACATAATGCGATTTTTGATATTATTGTTAATGGAGGGGCTAAATGTAATATGAGATTTAGCCTCATTAATTGATTGACCCGAAAGTTGATTATAGGCTTCGAGAATGGCTTTGAGGCATATGGCATCAGTTGAGGTAGCTTGGGTAATGAGAAGCATGTCATCCGTAAATAACAAATGCGATAGTTGAGGGCCATTATTGCTAGGATTATACGGTCTAAGGAGTTTTTGGCGAACTACATAATTAATCATATTAGAAAATACATTAAAATATAAGATAAAAAGAGAAGGGGATAGGGGGCATCCCTGACGGAGACCTCTGGTCGGTTGGATCCTAGGCGTAGGCGTACCATTGACTAAGATTGCATATTCATAGCAAGTAACACATTGGTTGATCATGTGCATAAATTACGGATGAAATCCAAAGTGCTGCATAACCTTAACGAGAAAACACCGGGACATTTTATCATACGCTTTTTCCATATCCAACTTAATAGCCATGAGAGCCCTCTTTCGAGGGGCCAAATGCAAGGAATACATAATTTCCTGAGTGATAAGAATATTCTCAGTAATGCTCCTTCCTGGAGCAAACGCGCCTTACTCCTCAAAAATGATAGAAAGGAAAATAGTATGCAGTCGGTTAGCCAAAATTTTTGCCATTATCTTGTATATAGTATTGCATAAACTAATTGGACGAAAGTCAGTAATATCTTTTGACTTTCCCTTCTTAGGAACAAGAATAATAAAGGTCCTCTTCCAGTTTACCGGTACGTAACCTTCTTGGAAAATGTATATGATAGCTTGAAGTACATCCTTATGAATAATGGACCAGAAGTTTTGAAAAAAAGAGCCTGAAACCCATCCAATCCCGGTGCTTTATATGAAGGCATTTGCTTGATGACGTCCAATATGTCCTGCACAGAAACCAGTTTAATTAGATCTTTATTTAGGGAGTGCATGACTTTAATATTAGCTGTGAAAAGAGGCTCATTATCATCCGGGCCCTTCGTCTGCCATCTTTGCTTAAAGTGGGCATACACCATCTCTCTCAGCCCCTCATTTTCCATTATCAGGTTTCCTTATTGGTCCTTCAGAGAATGAATAGTATTTTATCTCCGTCACAAGGTTGTTGAGTGGTGAAAAAACATAGTATTAAGATCGCCCTCCTTCAGCCACTTAACACTGATCTCTGGCGCCAAAAGGTTTCTTAAGCTTGGAGATTAGCATTAAATTAACAGATGAGGTACAAAAGATTGCGATGATCTTCATCCAAAAAATTATCAGAATTAGATTCTTTGAGTTGTAGATTAGAAATATTTCGTTGAAGTTTTATACCTTGCCAAAAGATATTACCTAAGCATTTCTTCCATCTTGATAGAGCAATCTTTGTTTGGTGCAGAAGCTTAGATAATCTTACTAGGGGAGAGCCTCTGACGTCAGTTTTTCAGGCTCTAGCAATGGTCTGGCAGATACCCTGGCATTGCAACCACATTTTCTCAAACTGAAATGGGGTTTGAGTTCTCGGATTGTACGCATCAACCGATAAAAGGATAGGACAATGATCCGAAGCGAATCTCGTTAAATGCTGCAGAGTTGAGGCCGGAAATAATTGCAGCCACATTGAGGATACGAAGGCCCTATCGAGACGTTCCCACATCCTTGCTTTGCCCACTCTATTATTACACCGGGTATAAGATGGACCCGAGTAGCAGATATCGGTGAGGCCAGCCCTGTCAACAAATTGATTAAATTCCCTTATATCCCTTGTCTCCTGGAATGGACATCCTCCTTTCTTGTCTTCCCTGTTTAAGATACAATTAAAGTCACCTATTATAAGCAAGGGTAAATTTATGGTACCGACAGAGCTTAGTTGATCCCATAGATATCTCCTTTCAATACCATTAATATTAGCATAGACAAAAGCAATAATCCAGGCTTGACCAGTGGTAGGCGTGATTATCCCAAAGGCCACATGTCTGTTGCTATGCATAAAGTCAAGTTGGCCAATATCAAATTTTCAAGTGATTATGATCCTCCCAGACAAGCCCACAGAAGGAATCATGTAGACACCCCACTTGGGGCCCATGATACGCTTAACCCTATCAATAGCCTGGTCAAAAAGCCTAGTTTCAACAAAACAACAAATATCGGGATTATAAGTACGTAACATATTTTTAACATAATTGACAAAAGGGGCCTTTGCAGCACCCTTGTAATTCCAAACCAATAACTTCATTTTAAAGTGATGTGAGAATGTGCTCCCTAGGGCTTATCCACATCGGCATGCATGATGGACAATGATTGAGCTATTGGAATATTTACTATATGAGTATCAGAACAGTCAACAGACGATTGAGTATTTACAGATTTAGATGATTTATTAATGATAGTAGCTAGTTGAGTAAGATAATCATTATGCGTACCTTTTTCTTTTGTTTGAAGTACTTGTCTGTCATTTGGTCTATTTTGTTGGTCCAAGTCATATTCCATCTGTTGGCTCTCATCCTTGGATTTAACAGGGACTACAGGTTTCTAGATTTCTCGCACCTGGGTGTCCCTCTTACCTTGCTTTGGTCTGTATAGCACCAATTGAGAATTTGACTCATGTCCTTGACTTTGTTCTTCCCGGATAATTATCTTGGTTAAGGGAGAATGATCAGTCCTATGCACTCCATCATTTGTGGTCATCTTGGTTGGAGATCTCTTCCTTTTTTCCTTGCTAGTTACTATGAATGAAGTATTCCCTTTTTCTGCTGTGAATTGGACCCCCTACATGTCCGTATTCTCGTGCACTTCTCGGTCTTGACTTAGAGGGAAGAACCTAGAACCTTTCATAAAATTCAACGGCTGTGAAGTGTTTTTGATTGGGGATGGGTTCCTTACTTGTCTGTTAACATGGGTGCTTTGGTTGGTATTATCCCCAGTAGCATATGATACATTAACCTTGGGTTTTGTTGTGGAATATTGGGGCTGCATTGGGACCCTAGTTGCCCGTATCCAAGGACCATACACAGGTTTGGTTCTTAGATGTCGCGATAGTTCTAAGCATTTACAAACCTTAGAAGAGTCAGTTTGGATATAGCCACAAGTATAGCAAATCTCCGGCAACCCTTCATATATAAATTCTTGCCACCAGCAGTCATCGTTAACCATAATTTTAATGACCGGGCAGATAGGCTTTGAGACATCTATGGGGGTGCAAACTCTGGCATAACCCCTACGGGTCGAGTTTGCCATCCAATTATCGAGAAACAATGGCTTACCCACCATTGAGGCAACTTTTAGAATTTTATCCTTATCCCATAGCTCAACCGGAAGATCTGGTAACCTAATCCAAATCCTTGCCTGAGTAATGTCATCTCGGCTAGGTTTGAAATTAGGTTGCCAGCCTTCCAGGGCCAGGAGCTGACCAGCCAAAGACCAAGGTCCTTTATCAAGGACTTTGGTTTTGTCTTCCTCATAAATGAATCTAAATAGAAGGATCTCCTCAGACAAGGAGGTGACAGACATATCATCCTTGAGACCCCAGCGGAGCTTAAGCTCCTTCTGTATAAACTCCAGAGGTAACCCTCTGCCCAAAAACCTACCGATGAGAGTAGATTTAAGAGCATATTAACCTTCCCTTACCTCTTCAGAGGAGAAGACGACGACTTTAGAAAACCTCTCCTCTAAAGCCTCGATATCCGCCGGAGAAGCTCGCGAGGACTCTCAATGGAATCGTCAGACTCCTTGGACCACCTGAGACCAGGATCGGGCAGCATCTAACACCAATCCCTCAGCCTGATTAGTTTTAGCTGCTATGGATTCAGAAGCCGGTCCAGATGGCCTTGCCGAAGCTGCATCAGCAACCCCTTTCCATTTCCTTTTATTCGACTTCTTTTTCGCTTGCCGTTAGGGTGACAATGACCCTGCTTGCTTGAGGAGACATGATGTCTTCTCCATTTCTTGACCACCCACACCCACTGCCCTTTTCCTTTCCTCTTCTGCGCTTTGCCATATCATACTGGCTCCTCCCTCAACATGGATGCTTTTGATTTATCAATTGGTAACCATGGTTGGTGTGGTAAATTCTTCGAACATCATGAATGTTTGGAAATTGAAAACAATGACTAGTGTGGTAAATAACTCAAAGTTAAAGCCTTTTGGAATGTATCTTCTCCCTCCTCAACCTCAATGCCCGTCCTAGTATGTATCGTAGAAAGCCATCGACGAAGGCATCAAGCTTTCTCCCTTTGTACCCGAGCATCATAATCCCCCGGTTGCTCTCCAAGATTAACAATACCTTATGCCACCTTCGAGCTGCAGACTACTGCATCCTTTCTCATATGAGGTTCTCAATTGCTTCGGTGCATTCAGCTGTATTCTTTGGCAAGCCAACATCTATCTCCCATCATGACTCATGAGCCCCATACTTTAGGGATGGCCTCCTTGTCGACAAGACTAAGAATGATGAGATCTAGTCCTAGGGTCCCCATGATGACAAACTTCTCCTCATGGGCGATCCCACTAACCTTGGTGCAGGCCTTCTCTTGCTCAATCTTGCATTGACATCCTTGGACATGAGACTAAGCTTCCCACACTCGACTTCATGGATATGTTTCTTGGCGGTGAGGTGATGAGCAAGGTGGGGGTGTCGGGGCAAGAGTTGACTAAGTATTGGCTGCTCGCCTATAAAAATAGTTTCTGGATTAAATCGAGATGGATCATGCCTTGAATCCGTGACCGGTTGAATGTGAGATAAGGTCTCTACCAACCGGACTATCGTCTTAGCAATCTTCTCTTAAAGGATTGAGTCAGCTTTATTCTAACTTCCCTCCATCTTCGATGCCATCGCCTGGCACGAGGAAAGAGTTGTGTCACTTTGTTGATTTGATTTAGCCAACTTAGAATAGAAAATAAATAAAATATTCTTTTTTTTCAAAAAATTGTGAAAGCTAGTTAATTTGCTGCTAACCTATTAAAAATATATATATTTCCAATATCCTAATCTATTGGATGGTTCCAATACCTCCTATTTTTTATAAAATATTATAAAAATACTGTAGCAAAATCTTTATTTTATTATTTGATGATTTCATGCAATACCAGGTCATAATTAGGTATAGAGATGCAGGGAGATATAATTTTTGAATTTCGTACTTCGTGATGATCATATATATTTATCAATGTATGATAAAGGCCTAGCATTACATCCAACTATCAAATAATTTGAAAACCTTTTGACCAAGCTTGTTTATTCTAAACTTATGCTTATCAAATTTGACGATTTCAATTAACGAGAGAACATAGGCCACACATATAATTTTAAAAAAAAAAAATCAATGATTTCATAGCTAAATAAACTAATAAAATCACCTGCATATTACTTAGTTATATTATATATATACACACATATTCATGCACATACCTTGAATGAATCAAGGCAATGACTTTCGTCCTCCTGCGTTCTTGATGTACCTAACCAATGCTCCTGGTTACCGAACACATTTGACACCCCCCACGGTATCTTCCAGCGAACGGTTCCTTTTACCCTTTCAAATTTGGAACTCAACCACTGTGTGAAGAAGGATTCCAAACTACACCAACCTTCAAATCTCACCCACCAAGAAGCCCCATCTCACAATCCCCATGGACCCCTCTTCTCCGCACACCCAGGTCCCGGTCGTCTGCCATGTGTCCCAGGTTGCCTCTCCGTGCCTGCCGCGTCCCGGACGCGTCACTTCCGGAAAAGGTTGTGCTGAAAGAGTATACGGAACGGTAGCACGAGTGTAAAAGCCAGGCAATAAAAATTACAAAATTCCTCCTCCCACCTCGATTCGAAGCACTCCCCCATCTACCTTAACCCTATAATAAAAAGACCGCTCCATGACCCACCCACCTGTACCAAACAACGCCTGGTCCTTTTCCTTGGTCAACAATCTGGGAATAATATTAATTCATAAATAACAGCTTGCGGGCTGTTAGTTTCATCCATCTCCGCTCCTCTCTCTCTCTCTCTCTCTCTCTCGTCTTTTTTACTCCCTCCCTTGTGACCGGCGAAGCGCCTGTTCCGTCGCAGAAGCGGCAACAGAGAGTTTGATCGCCAAAGTGGGATAAAGATCTGTCGTCGCATCCCGTCGCCGCTTGGATCCCGTCCACCGCCTCGATCCCACTTCTTATATTAGAAGCTGGAGACCGTCCAGGAAACTCCGCAGACCTTGAAGCCGCCCCCGAGCAACGGGCAGATCCGGTACCGCTCGCCGTCCGCCGCCGAGCTGATCCCGACGCCCGCTGACGCGGACGCGAAGATGAAGCAGCGGGTCGCCGCGCCCCGGCAGGAGCCCCTTGCCGACAAGATCCACCGCTACCGCGGCGTCATCCTCGTCGTTTCCGTCCCCCTCCTCCTCGTCTTTTTCGTTCTCTTCGTCATGCCCCGCGCCCCGCTCCTTTCCGTCCCCGCCAACGCAGGCCGCAAGACCGTCCCCGGCGGCGGCGGCGCAGCGGCGGACGCTGGATCCAAGAGCTACGCGGTCATCTTTGATGCTGGGAGTTCTGGGAGTAGGGTTCATGTCTACTGCTTCGATGAGAACTTGGATCTGCTTCACATCGGGAAGGAGATCGAGCTCTTTAGGCAGGTATGGATCGAGCAGGGTTCATTCTTTCTTTTAGATGATTTCTTTATTTAGGGTTGGAATTCGAGTAATGTATGTAAAATCTAGCATATTTTGACACTTCTGAGATGGATTCTACTTCTTAGTTTTAACAAACAGCTTAAAAAGATTACATAGTGTACCCATTACATAGTTGCCATGTGAAAATATTTATTTGTAATTAGAAATTGGTCTCTGATAAGATGATAATTGCTGAACTAGCTACTGACAATATAAATGTGACTAAAATTCCTTAAATTACTTTTCCAATGAAGTTAGAATTTGGTTAGAAGAGAAACCAGTTGGGAAATGTGATGATAACAGATCTGCTGTGACGTCTTTGTGGCATCACGAATGCTGTTCTTTGGAGTGTAATGTTGGATGAAATGTTTGTAGTGCCATGAGTCATTACAGTTCTTGTAGCAAACTCTGTTTCATATGCCATCATAACTGATAATTGATGATCACTGGTACTAAATTTTGCAGCTATCATTGATGCGCAAAAAGCTGTTCTATTCACTACCATTCATCTGTGGATTCTAAGCTTGACTCATTGATTGAATCATGAAACTCATATTTTTGCCACCTAATATACCATGATTTACTGCAGACCTTCTATATGAAGCAAAATGAAAATCCTTGATGATTAGCAAAATTTTTCAAGAAAAACAGCAGAAAACTATAAACATTTTAGGCAGTAAATATTAATGGAAAGTTCCCATTTTTCATGTGGCTCATTGCATTGCATATACAAGTAGGAACTATAATGTTGAACATGTTAGCTTTAGCCTTGTGATCTATATTAGGTTTCACAAGCAACCATCATAATAAAGCAAATGTTTTAAGTTACCACACAACTTTGTAAAACAAGTACCAAAACTCAATATCAGACAACTATTTGGTGAATTTAGGAATAGGGATGATATAAACTTTGGCTAGAAATACAGCACAATAAAAATTTCCTATAACTTGCTCAGAAGATCAGGACTTGTGCTGCCTGTTTTCATCTGTCATGCCCTCTTGCAAATTTAAATGATTAGGTTAGGAATTTCATCATGGAGCTTGTTGTTTGGTGTCATACTTTTTGTCCTTTATGTGCAGAAAAAACCAGGCTTGAGCTTCTTTGCTAAAGATCCTCAGGAGGCTGCAAATTCACTACTTCCTCTATTGGACGAAGCTGAAAGTGTGGTTCCAGCAGAATTGCGTTGGAAAACACCTGTCAGAGTTGGGGTAAATCTTAATTTCTTGGACAATAACATCACATGGTGTTTGTAGTTTGAAGCTGATGCATGCATGCTGTCTTCAATTGTCATTCGCATGTTGATGCCCATGCAGGCCACTGCAGGATTGAGAGCTTTGGGAGTTGAAACATCTGAAAATATTTTGCAAGCGGTAATAATCCCTCGATATTCATCAGAAAAAGGTTATGCTTATTTTAAGCTGGAAAGAATACTTTCCTTCATTTTATCTTCTAAGATTAAATGAATTTTATATCCACAATTACAGCTTTGTCCTTGCAAGGGATAGTCTGACTCTTACTTTTGCACAACTATTCCATTATTTGCTTTGATCTGAACATGCAGTTTTACAGGTCAGGGATCTTCTTAAAGACAAGAGCTCACTTAAAATTCAGCCAGATAGTGTGTCTGTTCTTGATGGAAGTCAAGAAGGCGCATTTCAATGGGTATATCGCTCAAACTTGTTTATGTTATATCTTCATCATTTTACTTGAAAAATTCTTTTTAGTTCCTCATAATATTGTGATTATTTCAAGTTGAACCAAACTACTATTCATCTGGAGAAAGCATTAGTTATAAAAGGAAACATGGTGATTTAGATGATAGCCTTTGTGAGTCTTAGTGTACTTATGCTGAACATTGTTGTTATCGATTCACATGTGCAACTTCCTAACTATACTTCAAGAATCCTGAATATGTGGCTCGTTTCTCCTTTTCTTGTGGTGATGTCTTTTTTCATTTGGCCACATCTAATCAAATGCACCTTACTTATCAATTTAAATTTAATTTCACAAATGGCCAAGACAATCATCAATTTAACTATTTCTAATTAAACTAGCTACCTTGCTTTGGATTCACAAATTAGAACTTGAGATCAAGTGAGAAAGCATTGAAAGAATGCTCAAGCCTTTCGCCTCACAATCATGATGTACAACCACAGTAATCATTATCCTACGAAGCTGGGGCTTGGTGAGCATAACTCTACACACGTAATCTCTGCTAGACAATTGAGTATCATTTTACAATCGGGTGTCAGTTTTGATGTCACAGTCTCACAGATTATGTCAATATACTTGGTCCTTTTGCTACAAAGGATGGCCTACCCTATGATGTGGGAGGAGAAGGGATGGAACCCATTTGTTCTAGTCTGTTGGAAAAGGATAAGCTATCTTTTAACCAAACTGATCTCAAATCAAAAGTGAAATTCATGTTTCTTTGTGCTACTTGTCTTTGATGTTGTTATGTCATGCATCCTTTTGAATCCTATTTCCATAGTCCATAAACCAACCAAATCTTGAAGCATGTGATAGCTGGAGTCTTCCATCACAGCCTTTTGCTTCTTTCTTGTATTCCATTTTGCACCTTCTTATTCATCTTTCATTAACCTTAGGGAAAGAACAAACTTACAGTTATGCAGTGATGGTTAATGGAAACTGAGCTCTCCTCAAATAAAGAAATATAAAGTGCATTCATTTTCTTTTTATATTGTGCATGCTGTTGGATAGCGAGGCTTGCTTTGTACTCAACATTTTTTCATTTTTGAAAGATATTTGATTACTGGTATTAAGTTATTTTGTGATAATGTTATTCTCCTACAAGGATATCGAGAAATAATATTCGGATTTTGCAAATATTTATTGCTTTTGTTGTTTATGTTGATGCTTAAAATTTCTCTTCAATATTATTCTATTACTAATAATAAAATTCCTTATATGTAGGTTACTATAAATTATCTGTTAGGAAATTTGGGAAAGACATACTCAGACACTGTTGGAGTGGTTGATTTGGGAGGAGGATCTGTTCAAATGGCTTACGCCATCTCTGAAAAGGATGCTGCAGAGGCTCCAAAAGTCACAGATGGAGAGGACTCGTATGTGAAGCAACTATTCCTTAAAGGAACCAAATATTACCTATATGTTCACAGGTTTGAGATCTCCCTTGATCAACTATTAGAACTATTTCTTTCTAATGTCTGTGGTGGATAGAACTTAATGATCATCAGTCTGATTTGGAATTTTGGAATTCAAAGTCTAGCCATTTCTTGCAGTCAATGACTTGGAAAATGCCACTGACAGTTTTGGTGGTCAAAATATAATCCTAACTGGGTCCTTTCCCTTTCAGCTACTTGCATTATGGTTTATTGGCTGCTCGAGCAGAGATTTTGATGGCTGGAGATGGAAACAGCAACTGCATTTTAAGTGGTTATCATGGTATTTTTTCCATTATAGTTCCTACATTTAGCCTTCCTGATTTTATCAATAATTTCTTATGTGTTCTCTGGACCTAATGTATATGAAATCTGCTTTATTCTGCAATTTTATTTTCACATAAAATCTGGTTCTAGGAAATTCATGTTCTTCATCGCAAGAAAATTGTAACAGTAACCATCAGATTTGCTTTTCCAATTTGGACCTCTCAGTTATTCTAGTCTATGTAAATTACATGTGAAGATAATATTTTTCATGATGGGTTTAGTTATTTTTAGAAGGTAAGGGGTTGTTTTAACCATTTTGTATCAGATGAAATCTAATTGATTTTATCCCGCATTTTCTTTGTGGTAAACAATTGCAGGTTGAGTTTTGTATCTTTTCAGAAGTCCTGGTTTTCAACTTTTTTGGCCAAAAAAAAACACATTATCATTTAAGTCAATGCTATTGAATGCATGAAAGTTAAAGCCATTCTAGGAGTGTGGATTTTCAAATTATATATAACTATATATTGCTCCTGTAATCTTTTTTGTGCTTCCTTTTGTTATATATTCTTCATCCTTTTAAATTACCAAATCACCTAAAACATATGAGGTTCTAAAACTTTAGCATGTGTGATGGGTTGATTATGCAAGAATTGACCATCAAAAATTTAGAATGCTACTATGCCTAAAGTACTTTTGTACCTCTAGAGGTGCTTTTGACATATTGTTTCTGGAGAAACAGATGCAGTGTCCCCACTAGTCAAACTCTTCTGCTAGCATTGTAAAAGGCGACAAACTAACTGCCAAGGCAAAATGACGCGTTTCGAGTTTTTTAATCAAGAACCATGATAAAGTGGGTGAGATGGATGCTTTAGAGCCCATTTTGCATTAGCAAGATGGTTTTCATTAAAGGCTTCTCAGAGACATTTGTTGGTCAGTCAATGTACCCCATAATTCACTTACAGTAATTACGAAGCATTCGTGTTTTGTTATGTCACAGTTATTTAGATGCTTGAGGACAACCATTTAGATGATGCATCTGTAGAATTCAGTTACAAGTTTGGCATTTGGAAATTAAACAGCTACAAGCAAATATTTAAAATTCAAAGAAACGCAGGATTTTCCAGAAGTTGGGAAATAGCTTGGAATAAATAAAAATTAGAAAACTTATCATAGTTAAAGAATGTAAATTATGAATATGTCTACTTATTTATTTATGTGAGACAAGTGTTAGAGAGATAAGAACAGCAAAAATATGGTTAAAAGATCATCACCAACAAAACATTTGATATTAATGCGTAATTCATTAATGTTTCTTAAACCGGTTACAAAAAATTCATGTGCATCTCACAAAATTTGAGAATGCATCATGAATGTATGAAAAATTCTTGACTTATTTATTCATGGGGAATAATTCAGAGCACCATCTACCCAAAGAAAAATAATCTGAAACAATTCCAAAAAAATTTGGCATGGTGAATTCTTTTGTTACCATGCTCTGAAAGTTTAATATAATACAGATGATGGATCAAATTTTATAATTTTAGTATCCATTTTGGCAGTGGATTTTAGGTATAACCTTTGCATGCAAAGTCTGTTTGAATGTTTTCCATATCTGAAAGGCTAAAGTTTGCCAGAACCATGGTAACCAATAAAGATTTCTAGTACTTAAGCTGCTATAATGGAACATCATGGTGGCAGCATTGGAAATTTCATTTTCTTTGCTTACTCTGATTACAGGAAATGAATCCATGCTGTCTTTCTGTTACTGTTTGATATAATGTGAATCTTTCTTCTGATTCTCACTTATAGCTTTTTTCCTATCCAAAGGGACATACAAATATGGGGACGATGTATACAAAGCAATAGCTGCACCTTCAGGAGCTAGTCTTTCTAAGTGCAGAAGTGATGCAGTTAATGCTCTCAAAGTTGATGAACCAGTATGTACTCACATGAAGTGTACATTTGGTGGTGTATGGAATGGTGGAGGAGGAGATGGGCAGAAAAATCTATTTGTGGCATCCTTTTTCTTTGATAGGGCTGCCGAGGTGATACTTGACTGACAACATAGACATTTAATGTTGGGTCAAACATTCTGCTATTTTTTGAGCTCTTGCCTTCCACTTTGCAGTACTAATTATGTATTTTTCTCTATACAGGCTGGTTTTGTAGATCCCAAGATGCCAGTTGCGAAGGTTAGACCTTCAGATTTTGAGGAGGCTGCAAAGCGTGCTTGCAAATTGAATGTTGACGATGCCAGGACTACCTATCCGGATGTTTCTGTGGAGAATGTACCCTTTCTGTGCATGGATCTTGTTTACCAGTACACGTTGCTTGTGGATGGGTTTGGTATGTCATTCAATGTTGGATCTGCAAAATTTCTCCCAGTTCTGCAAGTATTATTTTGATTCCCATATTTGCATCTGACAGGCCTGGATCCACATCAAGAGATCACGCTGGTGAAGAAAGTGCAATATGGTGATGCCTCTGTCGAGGCAGCATGGCCACTGGGTAGTGCTATTGAAGTTGCATCATTTGCATAAAGACTATCTGTATGACGGGTGGCTGTGCAATGGTTTCAGATATTGGTGCTTCTAAGGCTCTGATTTTGCTGCCAAATAATAATGAAAAAGCTCTGCCAATATTTCCTTTTCCCCGCTGCTTCAGGATTTGGGTTATGCTGCAGTTCAGGGAGCTGGGGGCGATGGCAGTCACAGTTTTGCAGTATAATTGATTGATTTTCCATTTGTAACTAATATGCATTTTGACACTCATGTTCTTTGCTGACACAACTCTTCGAATATCTTGAGCAGCCTTGAGATGAGATTCGATGATTTTTTTTTTTTTTTTTTTTTTTTTTTTATTAAGAACCTTGTCACGGTTACATACTTATGAAAATTGATATTAGTTCAGATGGCTTTTGCCAACCATCTATCAAATTCAAATCGAGATGTTGCAGCATGATTCTCTGGGATTATAAGAGAGAATGTAACGTGTAGATATATCCGGTGGGGGCAGCACGAGTGAAGGTTCGATCTCTACAACAATCAGCCATTGCGAAACTATGGGCAGGCAATTTTTATGCAAAAATTTGTGCAACCCCGATCCCAATTGTTTGGGTCGTGAGCCGTGAGTCACTAGTCAGCTCTACCAATTCTCTCGCGTCGGAAAAACTATTCAGGAAAGGTGAACTGCTAAGACCTAAAGACGGCTGCCTGCTTTAGATGTGAACCATTTGGATGTGATCTTGGGCTTGCACATGAAACCCAATTTCCAGCCCCACCTTGTTTTTTAATATTTTAAGAGCCAAATGGTCGCCACCAATTCATTAAATTATATAATTAAATGATACAGAAGGTGAGAAAGAGAAGACCGCAGAGAGCAGCACGTTAACAGAACCCAGACGTGGAACCAACATACAGGGAACGACGGGTACAGCCAAGGACAGAGACATGGTAGCAGCATCAACGTACTGGGTCTTGCCTCCTTCGATTCCGGTTGGAGTCGGCCTTAAGAGGTGGGTGTGTATAGGCTAGAAAGATGGGTACAGGGTGGAAATTCTATTTGATAGATACGAAATCAAGACCAAAATCTCTTATTTTTGGAAGAGCGGGAAAATTATCATTATATATACCAGTGTTCCTTGGTATGCTAGTGAATGCAAATTATGATTAATAAGATGATTCTCAATTTAAATATTTAATTACATGTTTCAATATACTAGCACAGTAAAAATGATTTTTTTTTTTTTTTTTTAATGTCTATATGATATATAGTTTAGAAATTATAAAAATATATGATTTTTTTATTTTTTAGATATTTTATTGATATAGTATAATTAAATACTAAATCTTTTATTTTGGAATCAAGTAGGTATCATTTTTTAGAAAAATAATTCAATTTATTTTTTAAGTTTTTATAGAAAATAGAAAACTAAATCAATTTTGGACAGGAGGCTAATGGGTGGCCTTGTGAATTGAAACGGTCCAAAGACGACATTATACCTCACAAGGACCCTAACCTTCTTGAGTCTCATGATCACCCTTTCCATGTCCTTGTCATGCTTTAAAATGTAGCGTAACAGATGATTTGGCTCCTTTTTATTGGCCAGGATGTAATAAGGCATGCCAAGCATGATCCATGGAGGGTCTTAGATCTATCTGCAACAGGATATGACATGCTCAATCCATTCGAACCATCCAAGTGTATCTTTTGCACATCAACAAACTCCAAGTAATTTTATATCCCATCCTCCAAGAAGCAAATTCCAGTAGGAGCAGGGTAGCAATCTAGCTACCTCTATTTAGAATTGGCTACCAAACGCATGTATTATGTGCATGCATAATCATTCGCATTTATAAATAGTTTCTTATAATTTAAAATTTTAAAACAAAAAAAATGTATAATCCAAAAGGTTCGCTCATTATTTTGCAAAAATTCTGGATATACGATGTGTGTTCGTATTACGTGATAATTGCTCAAAGTGCGGTTGTAATTCCTTTTTTTTTATAAGAAAAATGGATAGGAGGATAAATCTTGGTATAGCTATTCTCGTGGGCCCCCACCCTATCAGTAATATTCGATGCAAGATGCTTAGGTTTGTACAATCTTTTTTCACCTAAAGGTGAGTACGTCAACCTGACACCACTAAAATACCGGCCAGTAGAATGGAAACAGTTACAATTCCTTACATGTTCCTGTGTATGTATCATATTTAATTTATTCGTAATATTTTTATTATCAATTTTTTTACCATTGTTAATTTATTAAATGCAAATATGTGTAAATATGTATAATGATAAATATGTATAGATGCATATGATGTTCGTATATTATATACATAAATACAAACATATCATAAAACTATACAAAACCCTCAATATTTCTATGCAAAACTTCTCTATTCCTATCGTACATGGATTCTCAAAAGCTATTTGTCTAGACTACCAATTTCTAGCGATACAAATCTCAATATTGCTGTTAGCATTATACAGGCTGCAGAACGTTTTAGGTCTTTTTACTCAACACCCATAAATCATTCTTGATCATGTTTATATGATATTTTATTTTAAAATAATTTAAGACCGATTTTTCTTTTTCTTGAAAATTTCAACCATGAAAGCCTTATACTTGACTTTGTTCCATGGTAGGAGAAGAGATGTAATGCCGAGCGAGGGCTAAGGATTTGCAAAATTTTAATTAGATTAGCCCGAAGACCCAACATGCAGGCTAGCCTACTTGAATCCTTAATTAGAAGGTAGAATGCAAGTAAGATTGCATTTATAGAATCCTTAACTCATAAAATGTTGATGCATGGCAAGAATAAACCATGACATTACCTATTCGTGAAACCTATTATAGTTTTACTCTAGGCAAAGTTGCAAAAATTAAGAGAACAATTGAGTTAGCTATTAGGGTGATTATTATTAGCCCATAATGTCTTCTCACTCCATGTGCCTATTGCAATGTAAAATGGGTAGCCATCCGAGCCTAGTTGAAGTTACTTAAACTAGAACTTTGGAAGTATAGTACAATCCAAGCTGCATGAGTAGGGCTAGAAGTGGGTCGGTCGGACAGGACCGCACCCCTACCCGAGCCTGGCCCAAAAAAATATTTCGGGCTTCGGGCCGGGCTTAAGCCCGGATTTTTTTCAAAGCATCAAGCCTGAGCTCGACCCAAGTCCGACTCGAGCCCGACTTGAGCCCAATTGGACCATCCCTAATAAAACACATATGAATTAAAAAAAAATTGCCTCGCAGACTCCGAGACTCGCTGTCGCCGGAGCAACCCAATCCCTAGAATCCAAACTAGGTCTCGGCAACCGATGCCCCTTTGCTCCTCAAGACGGCGTGAGGGACCCTGGGGAGAGCCATGGAGAGGAAGGAGAGCAGCGCGGTGATGACGAGCTCGGAGCAGGAAGCGGGGAATGCCTTGATCCTCAAGAGGTTCTTGCGGTCATTCCTGGTGGAGCTATAAAACGGACGAGGATGCCGATAGCGAGGTCTTCTTGACAGCTTCGTCTTCCGGGAGGTAGGGCATCTCGGGCAGCTTTGTCTTCTGGGAGGTAGGCATCTCGCCCTCCTCCTCGAGGCATTCCATGGCGAGGCAGAGAACTTAGACGAGCAACCATAAGGCTAGGGTTTTGAAGGGGAAGTGAGAGGGCGACGGAAGTAGGCGGAGGCGGAAAAGGCTGAGACCAGGATAGGAGGCTTAAAAGGGTTCGCAAGTGTGGGACAAAAATAAATTGAAAAAGTTATATTGATCGAGACCGGCCGGAGAGCGGAGATCGAAGCCGAAGGAGTAAGATCGGAGCCCACCATCTCCGTTTCGGGCTGGACGCCTCCCTTGCCACTGGTGAGGAGGGAGGAGGGAGAAGAGAACCAGAGAGCGACGGTGAGGAGGGAGGAGAGAACCAGAGCCAACAATGAGGAATGAGGAGAGAATGGAGAAGGAGAGCCGACGGTGAGGAGGAGAGAATGGGCTGAGCCGCTGGGCCTTGTTCATGTTGGCTCGGTCTGGGCCACTTTCGAGCCAACTTTGGGCCAGGCCGGGCCATGGAGGTGCTCGAGCCTGGCCTGAAAATGAAATGTACCTTATTTTAGACCCAAGCCTGACATGAATTAGTTTGGATCTAGCACGAAGCCCGGTCTGATGTCGGGCCGGCCCGAAACCCATCGGGCCGGCCTGAGCTCACTTCCAGCCCTATACATGAGAGAGGCCAAAATAGGGAGACACCCTCCACAAAAATCATTGAACATTATAACCTTGATGGAGGTAGGATTTGGGTCGTGCTCTTTTGTATTATGATCAAGTAACTTTACTAGCAGGCGAAGATCCAAAAATAACATACTTTCTTTACTAAAAGAAGTTTAGCTCAGTACCTTAAGGTTCTAGCTGAATAAAAGTTGGAAATTATATATGATAGTATTGCATGATGGTTGGCACCATCTTATTTGTGAAAATTCTCATGATGTATCCCATGCATTCAAGGAACTAGAAACTCAATATTAGTTAACTATGCTTATCACGTTAGGTCATAAGTCTATTAGCCATTCAAATTATTAAACTATTGAATGGTCCAAGCTCTAATTAGTCATCTCTAACGATCTAAACTTTTTTGAAGTCTAAATCTATTACTAAGTATAGTGTGAAATAGTTTCCTTCCAAGCTATTATAATACCTTTAAACCTTTTGTCCAATTCATCCTTGATAGTAGCAATCCAAAAATGAAGAGACTCACAAACTATTAACTTTCTAATAATTATAATTCCAAACTTCAAATATAGTAACACTACTGATCCTATCTTCCCTTTCCAATTTGCTCTCTTTATATTCCATCAATCCCTTCCCTCACCCCCGCCAAACCACAGTCTCCTCCTTAAGCACGGCAACTCAAACTAAACCTATACTAAGATGGCCCCTATGCCCCAAGTTGTAATCCTCCTCTTTCCCTTTCTCCTTTTATCCTCTACCATGGCTTTTAACATTATAGCGATTCTCGAGCCATTCCCCAAGTTTGTCATGTTTAGCAACTACCTCAACCAAACAGAACTTGTCCGTGAAATCAACCGGCATCAAACCATCACTGTTTTCATTGTTGACAACTCTAGAATGTTGCTATCTCCTCCCTCCTTGAAAAGAGCCTCAAGCATGTCATGGAAGTCCATGTTATCCTTGACTATCATGACATCATAAAGATTAGTCGCATACCACATAGGAGCTCTATCATTACCACCTTCTTCCAAACCGCTCGCATTGCTATCAATGGAATGGGGTTCTTGAATATCATTCACAAGGATAATAAGTATTTTAGTCAACCATCCAAGGAGCCTCACATATCTCCACCTTGATTATAAAGGTTGTGACAATGCCATATAATATTTCGGTGCTTCAGTTTTTTGAGCCATCCAAGAAGCACCTATATCAACACCGCCAAGGAAGATCGGTCCCTTGGTGGAGGCTCTAGAGATAGCCAATGCTTTTATAGAGTCTCCAAGAGAAGATATTCTTGATGCCCTTATAGATTCTCCAGTAGAAAGCATTGAAACCCCCACTGACTCTCTAGAAGCAGATGAGCCAACCTTGGATGCATTGGAAGATCCATCTATCTCATGCAAGAAAACCTTTAATGCATCAGCCAGCACATCTTTAAGGGGTATATTGTCAATTGGTGCTATCCTCATATTTATCTTAGGTACTATATTCTTGTGAACTTTTTTGAGTCACTCATGAAATGGATAAATGAAATTTACTTGACAAATGATGTCGATCAAATATGCTTGCAGTCAACATATGCAATTCACTAGTTTAATAGCAATGTCCTTTGGATTCAATTGCTTAGAGCTGTCTAATTGGATTATAAGTATAAAATCTAATAGCTTGAGTGATTTGTGTCTGTGTGATAAAAAAAATAGGTGACTATAAATGAATAAATTCTTGTTACTCATTTATAATAGGATTTCTCGAACAATTAAAAGAGACTTATCCTTCAAGCTTTCTACATGATAGGATCGAAGAACATGCCAATATGTCATATTGTATTGATTCTTAGGAGTTATGATATCACTCTCGAGCATCACCACAAGCCACTATATTTCAGTGTTCCAGGTGATCATGAATGATAATCCATAAAATAAATTTGATCAAGTTTATATTTATAAAAATCAACTCCATTCATCAGACATTATCGATGTCAAACTTGATCCGTCATAATTGTGAATGTAATTAGTGATTTTCTTTTATCTAGTTATTAATTTTGAGAATATACTCTCTATTTTAGTCTTACCCTTCATTGAGGTAGTGATCTATAATAGTTGCGAAAATTCTTTCCCTTCGTTAGGTATTTTTTTTTCTTGTTTCATAAGCAAAACTTGTTTTATTTAAGGAGAGCAAAGATGAGATCATGGTGGCCAAAGTTGGAAGAGAATAGAGATCCAGGAATTTCGATTTGGTTTTAATCCAAATACTTTTTTCTTATTCTTTTTGAAGACTATTAGACAATGCTAAGACTCCTTATTGGCATTAGAAAAATGCTATTAATATTATAGATTTTTGACCAATATTTTGGTTGGTGTAATAGCTAAAGGTAGAGCTGGGAGGACTTTTGCAATGTATGCACAAGTCATCTTAACTTTGCATTCCGTGAATATATTTAGATTTGGATTAATTCTTGATAACCTAACTATATACAAATTATCCAAATCTAATTCATGCTAACTAATTTTCACTAACCCATTTAGAGCCTTACTAAATTCTGACCAAAGACCAAGGCGAGGGGTTGCTAGGAGGAGAGAGAAGGGTAGTGGTATTAGAAATGGAGAAGGGAGGTCATTTTCTTTAGTTTCGATCGAGGACCAGGAAACGGATCGAGGTGACTGATAGAGATGAGTTTTGAGTTGCTGATACCAACCATTTTATGTTCCAAATGTCAAATAGTTGAGTGTGTAAAGATTGATCCAAACATTCCAAAATACAAAAACTAAAATATATAAATCTTTGTTATTTTAGCCCATAAAACTAAACATTCAGAAATATAAAGCAATATAAAACCAACAAATAACTTGAATTTTTAATCTATAATCAAATGAAAGATGATTATATATATATATATATATATTAAAAACCTTGATCAATATGATCAAATTGTGATGACTCCATGTTTGTTGATGATGATATGGTCTTTGACTCTCATTCAAGATGAGAAAAAAAGTAATGTTCTCATAGTTATCTACATATATAAAATAGTTTATAATTTGGTATTTAAATGTACCATGATTTTGCCTTTTGCCTTGTCTGCCGCTATTAATCATAGTACACTTCCCACCATATGGTCCAAACCTATATAAACCAGTAATGTTGTTAATAAATATAAATTTATACATATAAGTATACCAAGAATACAATTATAAAAAATAATAGAATCTTTAATTGAGTAGTGGCCTAAAATGGATTATTAATTTATTTGGGTTCTCCGCTGCTTTATATATCTTTAAAAATATTTATTAAACTTTATCAAAATACCTCTCTCTCGGTCATTTTCTTTAGTTTCAATCGGGGACTAGGAACTGGATTGAGGTGACTAGTACAGATGAGTTTTGAGTTGATAATACCATCATTTTATGTTTTAAATATCAAATGGTTGAACGTGTGAAGAATGATCTAAACATTCCAAAATATATAAAATAAAATATATAAATCTTTGTTATCTTAGCCCACAAAGCCAAACATTCAGAAATATAAAGTTGTTGCCGATCCCGCCACGCGCCTGTGACTTCGGAACCGTCGATCCGACTAGACCGTCTCGTCCCTGGGGCCTCCTGACTGGATCGAACCTGCAAGGCAAGGTCAGAAACCCTGACCGGGTATTCCGGTGAGGGAGCTCCGACGGTCAAGTTAGTAGACGGCGAGAGGGAACAGATTCTCTGGGACGGGCCCCCGAAGGAGTCCCAGACTCAGAGAACGTGTTAGCAAGAAAGGTGTCAGAAAGACCAGAAACCCGGCTGGGTTCCTTCGCCGAGCTCATGCCAAGGGGCCCCCTCTCGGGACCTTGGATCTTCCTCTTGAAGCGGAGTCTCCAGCCTTCGTTTTTTTGTTTGCTTACCCCCTCCCTTCGTCGTCTATTCTCTCCTTCCTTTTATCTCTTCATGTTGCCCCCTCGTTTTTTGCTCCTGGAGGCTTCTTTGTCGCTTTCATCTCCTCCCCTCTGCCCCTTTCTCTTTCCCCTTCTGGATCAGAGAGCCGGGGCTTTTCGGCCTCGTTTGCCGAGCCTAGCGGGGAAAGAATAGGGGAGGGGGGCGCTGGTCAGGCCGCCGACCAGACCTTGGGCCAAGCGTCAGGCCACCGACCTGACCTTGGGCCGAGCGTGAGCGCTCTCCTTCCCAGGCGCCGACGCTTGTCCGTTATCGGATCCTGTTTCGTCAGGGCCTCGTCTTTCGACTGCGGAATATGTCGGGCCGACGTAAGTGATGTTTCGCGGGCCGTCGCCGACCGTACGGGGCGCCTTTCTCGAAGTGCGGCGCGCACGGCTCGAGGGGCAACCTTGGAGCTCGTGTTTCCATTCCTCGGGACCTTCTCTGCAACGGCTGGCCTGCGTTGGCCGAGGTGGAATCCTCTTGGGTGGACACCTGGCGGAGCAGCGGGAGGTCGCTCGACTTCGGCTGAGGTGGTCCCGTCTCCGGGCACCACCTGGCGAAGGAGCGAAGGGGCCCGGCTCGACCTCGGCCTAGGTGGGACCGTCTCAGGGTGCCACCTGGCAAGGGAGCCGCCGACATCGGCCGAAGTGGACCCCTCCTGGGTGGATACCTGGCGGAGCGACAGGGGTCGCTCGACTTCGACTGAGGTGGTTCCATTCCGGGCGCCACCTGGCGAAGGAGCGAAGGGGCCCAGCTCGACCTCGGCCGAGATGGGACCGTCTCAGGGTGCCACCTGGTGAGGGAGCGGGGGAGCCGCCGGCAACGGCCGAGGTGGACCCCTCCTGGGTAGACACCTGGCGAGCGGCAGGAGGGCCCGGGCCGAACTCGACCTCGGCCGGAGCGGAGCCGCAACTGACTTGGCCGAAAAACTCCACGTGGCTCGAGTCACGCCCAACAAAATCTGAGACGTGCCATGTCATCGTTACGGCCATAACAAAAGTAATATAAAATCAACTTATAACTTGAGATTTTTAGTCTAGATCAAATGAAGATAACTATATATATATATATATATATATAACTATATATATATATATATATATATAAAAATATTAACCAACATGATTAAATTGTGATGACTCCATGTTCATTGATGATGATATGATCTTTGACTCTCATTCGAGATGAGAAAGAAAAGTAATGGTTTCATAGTTTTCTATATATATATATATAATAATTTATAATTTAGTATTTAAATATACCATGATCTTGCATTTTACCATGTCTACCATTATCAATCATCATAAACTGCCCACTGTATGCTCCAACTTATATAAACTAGTAACGTTATTAATAAATATAAATTTATATATATAAGTATACCAAGAATATAATTAGAAAAAATAATATAAGCTTTTATTGAGTAGTAGCCCATAATAGATTATTAATTTATTTGGGTTCTCCACTACCTTATATATCTTTTAAAAAAATATTTATTAAATTTATCAAAATACCTCTCTTTCTTATTTTCTTTAGTTTCGACCGGAACTAGGAACCGGACCGAGATACCGATAGAGATGAGTTTGAGTCGGTGATACCAACCATTTTGTGTTTTAAATATCAAATAGTTAAGTATGTAAAGATTGATCCAAATATTTCAAAATATAAAAAATAAAATATGTAAATCTTTGTTATCTTAGCCTATAAAGCCAAACATTTCAAAATATAAAGCAATATAGAATCAACAAATAACTTGAGATTTTTATTCTATAATCGAATGAAGATGACTATATATATATATTAAAAACCTTGACCAACATGATCAAATTGTGATGACTCCATGTTCGTTAACGATGATATGATCTTTGACTCTTATTCAAAGTGAAAAGAAAAGTAATGGCTTCATAGTTATCTACATATATAAAATAATTTATAATTTGGTATTTAAATATACCATGATCTTGCATTTTACCATGTCTGCCGCTATCAATCATTATACACCGCCCACCATATGGTACAACTTATATAAACTAGTAACATTGTTAATAAATATAAATTTATATATATAAGTATACCAAGAATACAATTAAAAAAAATAATAGTAGTTTTTATTGAGTGGTGGCCCATAATGGATTATTAATTTATTTAGATTCTACACTGCATTATATATTTTTTAAAAAATCTTTATTAAACTTTACCGAAATACCCTCTCTCCCTCTCTCTTTCTTGTATCCTAATCCATCAAAATCCAGAATTTACTACTTTACATAATAACTTATGTTATATAAATTTGAATACATATATTCAATTTTTTTTAAATTTTAAGGGAACGCATATCTCTTAATAATGATGATTGCTTAAAAATTTTGATCATACAAATTTTGAATCATTATTTTTTTATTAGGATGGAAATTGATAATTTATTTGTCCAACTTAAATAAATTTAATCCTTAAGGTAGTGTTTAGATGCCCTATTCCTGGCTGAAATAGCGCCTTATTCCAGGCTATTCCTCCAAACAGGTGTTAAAAAGTTGGTGGGCCCTAGCGAAATCCGTATTCCAGTCAACTCTTGCTATTCTAGAATCCGTATTCTATGGTCCCCCATGGAATAGCCCTATTCCAGTTTTTGGTATTCCAGGGACATATGGTGGAAAAAAAAAGGGTTAAAACCCTTTTCTCTTCGATTGATCGATCCATCGGCCGCTGCCTTCTTCCCCCGTTGCTAGGGTTTCAGGTAACATCGTTGCCTCATCTTGAAATCAGAGGGCTCCGTCTCTACATCTCCGTCATCTTCGGGCATGGAATCTTCCAACCGGAGTTGCACGGTTCCTGATTTTTCCTTTCGAACTTCTAATTTCCCTTCTCTTCCCTTTCTCTCCCTCTAAGCATCCCTCTCTCTACATCTCCTCGTCGGATCTATCTCTCAAAAGAAGAGCAGCTGCTTATACTGGTGGCAGCCTTGACGGTGAATTGGACTCGGGAGCGGTATCAGGTAGAGTGTTACCCATCAGAGCTTTTATAAATGATATTTTGTTTTATATACCATTGTCACTGTACATTCTTTCATGCCTTCGAGAAAGCTCTTAGCCATTCTCCTCTAAACATTGTATTTTTTAATATTGAGTTGTTCGGACTCCGTATTTTCACCCAAAAGCTTTGAAGGGCTTCGGAGATCACATGATTTGAGCTTCTTTTCTTCAATCTCTAGGCTCAGAGGTGTGGATATGAAGTAACTACTATAAGTCGGCCTTGCTTTCTTCCTTCATATGTATTTGTTTGCTAGGGTTTAACAGAGAAGACTATCTTAGCTTGTATACAACCGGTTGATTTTAGTTAGGGAAAGCCTAGCCTTTTTTGGATAGTCACTATTATATACATTCCATAGAGACACATGTTCTTCTTTCTTTAGGTGGAGGATTACTTTTAGCCTACCAAAAGTTGTTTGATATGGATCAGTTCTGAGTATGTTCATCTGTGCATGTTATTTTTTGATATCCATATATCTTAGTCATATATACCTAGCCTGATGACAGAGCATATTTGTTCTTACTATAAAAATCAACTGTAATCTTGTAAATTAACAATCTACCTTAGATTGTGGTGGGAATTGAAATAGCTATCCATTCATCATATGTAATGATAAGTTTAGATTTACAACTTTAAAAATGTTAACTTTTTAAATTTTTATTTGGGTAGGTAGGGGATTAGTTCAGGTTATAAAGAATAGTTTACAGGTTCAATAATATTTCTTTCCAGCTAAGAATTACATTGGGCACATAGGTTTCTTAGAAATGTAAAATAATATTATTCAGGCACAGAGGTCCAATAAAATATTTGGTTAGATGAATAAATGTTTGTCGGCTTTTTATAATAATGTTGAGGCATTGTTAAAGTTTAGGGTTTCAGATTTTTAAGTCAATTTGCAAATAGTTATTTTATTTCCATTGTTTCCAAGTATAACATATTCCATAATATATCTATTATATTATATTTTGCCAATGATGATAGGGTGCCTTAAGAATGAGCATTGCTAGGAGACAAGGGTTTAACTATATTTACATGATAAGCAGCCTTAATAAGTAGTTATTCTATCTTGTAGCCATGGTGCTCCAGTGTCTTTAATGTTACTTATTAGGAGGCATATATATTTTTAATTTATTCATTTGGATGAATAAATGTTTGGCAGCCTTTTATAAAAATATGGAGGCATTGTTTAATTTTATGGTTTCAGTATTTTGTTCATTTTTGCAACACTTTTTTTATTTCGAATATTTTCATGTATAATATGTTCTATAATGTATGTTTTATATTATATTTTATCAATGATGATAGGCTGCCTTAAGAATGAGCATTGCTAGGAGACAAGGGTTTGACTACAATTTACATGATAGGCTGCCCTGATAAGTAGTTATTCTATCTTGTAGCCGTAATGTTCCCGTGTCTATAATGTTGCTTATTCTGAGGCATACATATTTTTCAATATATTAAACTATGGATTACTTTTATCCCACGAACATGTCTCAGCATATACATATTCCGGTGGATTTATTACCTTGTTCCATAACATGTCTTTGTTTTTATTCATTATTTCATCATTACGAAGCCAATTATAATAATGCATATTCTTTTTTTGTTAATTGTATCATGTTTGAGCTACTGTAGATAAGATGCCTAAATCAAAAAAAAGGAGGAAAAGTAGTTGATGCAAGAGAAGGATCATCTCGTTTTAGAACACCTAATTGGGCTGATGCTCTAGATATAATAATGATTGCCTTAATACGGCAAGAGAACAACGATGGCAATTGTTACAATGGTACATTCACTCAAGAAACATGGAAGAGGATGACGACTTCATTCAATGTAAGGACAAATAAGTCCTTCAGTTATAGAAACCTGTAGAATAGGTTGAAGGTTCTGAAGAAGACCTTTAACTTGTATTACAACTTATCTAATCGATCCAGATGGGGATGAGATCCTATACTGAAAGTGCCCACATATGGTGATGAACAAATATGGGAGGAGGTCATCTCGATGACTGGTCGATAGATATTGATATTATATATAGCATGCTTTTGGTAATATTATAATAATTATTTTTAAATTACTGTTAACATGTTAACAGGGAGTATGCTCGGATAAATGGTAAGTCATTTCGTACATACGACGACATAGACATCCTTTTTTCCATGAACATGGCCACAAGTCGACGGGGGGATACTTCTGCTATTCAAGAAGGGGTATCGGACAATGATACCTCGGACGAGGAAGTTGATTGGATAAATTTAGATGACATCAATGTCAGCCAACCATCACAACAAAGTGGTGGGGTCTCTTACTCATCATATGGTCCTTTTAACCTATTTGATGATGTATCCCTAAATAGCCTGACTACATGTGCCTTGACTCTATCACCGGAATCTTCTGTAGATGCATATTCGTCCTCTAATATGGAAAGAGAACAAGGTTAGCATTCATTATCCTATAGCACGTAGGACAAGGCCCACTATTGATGCAACTAATGCTCTTTTAAATTTGGTGGATCAAGGTAGAAAGAGATTGGAAATTACTAATGAGATCCTCAGGAAAGATGGGCTTGCCCGTCCTACGTGTATTCCATTAATGAGTATATGCGGAAGTTGGAAAGTCTCCTTGGAATACACTTAAATGTATTCTTGCTGTAGGGGGACCTTTAAAAATAAGATAAATAGGTGGTTTTTTATGCATTATGAAGGGCCACTACTAGAAACATGGCTTAAAAGATAAATGGATGACTTATACGTGTACCACCTTCAATGGCAGCCCCTACTGGAAGTTATGCTCATGTGCATAATGTTTTTATGCCTTCTCTAACACATGATGTCCATCAAAGTATCCCCCATGATTTGTGCCTCCTTGAATGCATGCTGCTACTCCCGGTGCCCTATTCCATTCATGCAGCCATCATTCAAGCCAAGTAGTGAAGATAGCATTTCTCAGGATTGTATCATTTCTTCTCGTAGAAGTCCTGAGGAATTCATGCATATCATCTTTGCTCCTCCAACACGTGAAAAAGAATTTGGCCATCATGGTTGGCCTTGACATATTTTTAGCATGTTTGGGTTAAGGGATGATATTTTATGTTGTATGTGTTTTCTATATGTAACCTATATTATGTCATGTGTGAACTTGGTTATGACAAATTTTGTTGTAAATATGAACAAGCTTATTAGTTTTCTGGATTGTATATTACTATAATATAGTGTATTTCAATATTACCTGTCAAGCACATAGTTATGCATATGCTTGTATCTTTAACTTCTCTCTTTGTTTAATAGATGGATATGTTGCACGAGCTCATGGCATTTTTAATAGATGAGGATAATTCTTGGCAGAATATCCTAACTGCACTGATAAATAGTGGTATCATTAATGTGCACGATTGTAATGCACTTACGAAGGTGCTATATCGAACTCGTTCATTCTCGGGTCACGACCTCATAACAGACATGTTGAGTGACCATCCAAATAGAGATTATGACCACTTTAGGATGACAAACAGTATATTCTTGAAGTTAGAAGAATTGCTTGTATCATGTGGCCTTTTAACTAGCACATGCAATATTTTGGTACAGGAGCAATTAGCTTATTTTCTGTATGGCATAGGTCGTGGTATAACTAATAGAGTTTTGGCTAAAACTTTTTAACACTCAGGGGCGACAATATCCCAACATTTTAATAATGTGCTAAAGTAATTTGTTTATTGAAGCAAGAATTTATAGTTCAACCGGTGATGATATTGGCATGCACCCACGGATCCGTGAAAACAACCATTTTTATTCTTACTTCACGGTACCAATGATGGACTTTAAAGTTGGTATTTAATTTCTAATTATGTTAACTTGTACATGATATAGTTGATGCATCATAGAATGCTATTGGAGCGATCGATGGTACGCACATACCTGCTTTAATCAAGAAAAGCAAACAACCATGATTTTGTAATCGAAAAGGCACTATTTCTCAAAATGTTATGGCAAAGTTTTATTTGATCACTCTTTCTTTTTGTTTGTACTAGATGGAAAGGATTTGCTGCCGACATGAAAGTCCTATGTTGGTGTGTCGAATCAGCAAGCTTCATTGTACCAGAAGGTATTTAAAAGATCATTCATTTAATTGAATTTTTATTTTTTAGCAAAGTTTTGATTTATTTAAGTAATTTCATTTATCATATATACAAGAATTTTATCTTGTTAACTCGGGATATGCAAATACAGATAAGTTTCTTGCCCCTTTTAGGGGCAACAGGTACTATCTAAGTACGTTTAACAATCCTAGGGCTCGAAGATATAACAATTGTTGGAATTTATACAACCATTTACATACTCAACTCAGGAATTGCATAAAGAAGGCCTTTGGAATCTTAAGAAGCGATATAAGATTCTTAGAAGTTCCATCCCATATCCCTTCAAGGTCCAAAAACGTATTGTAATGCTTGTTGCATCATTCACAACTTCATAAGACGAAACCAAGGAAATGACAGATACTTCAATATGTCAATTGAACCCTTGCCTGTTGACCATGATGAGGATGATATCGATCCTTATTTGATTATAGGGGATGACAAATCACAAAGAGGTAATGAACTACGTAATTCTATAGCTAATAGGCTATGGGTTGCTCGTAACATGCGACGTAAGTCCTTCAATGCATCCTTTAATTAATTTCAATTTTTTTTTGTTATTCGATAACTTAGTATATTTACCAAGGCTAACTTTCTTACTACTATAATGTATTACAAAATCTAAGTATCATTTTGTTTTAACAACAATGCAGAAAATCAAGCTGCGGGCTCTTGAATTTTGGTGATGTCTTCCGAAAGTTGTTATGTAGTTTTCGAGGGACATAGAAGAGGTACGTATGAAACTGGGCTTAAGCATGCCTTATATAAGAATTTTAAAATCAGACAAGAGGCAATATTTGCATTTAAGAGTTATCTTCAACCTCCTGATGATTCATCAATAGGAAAAATACATGACATGAAATACAAAGGAGGAAAAGAAGATGGAGCCCTGGCCAGGAATGTAGGTGCACCTTTTAAAATGTTATTGTTTATTTTGGTAGCCTTTGTTATAGGCTTTGTACTTGGGTTTATGTGTGGACAAAGTCAGTTAGTAGATTAGATGCTTAGGAGTATTTGTCATTGTTAATGTCAGAGTTGAATGTGTTGTAAAACCATAATCGTCATTTATAACTTCTATTTTTTGCTTATTCTTTGCATATGTTACTCTTCTATACAAATTTGTAATATGTTTGGAAAGCTCTTTGTGCTACAATGCTTATATTATGTGGCAGCTGTTCAACTACGTAATCATGTATCGAGTAAATGTGACATTCTTATTTCATATGCTGCATATGGATGATTTATGGATGGATTGTTCTTGGGATAAAATAAACATGCTATTGTACTTCTTTGATTACATAAGAGACATATTACATTTATGGCAATGATGATGGGATGCCTAGTCATTGAGTATTGCTGGGAGGCAGGAATGGAATTACATAATTTTGTTTTGCTCTTGTAGCCGTGATGCTCAAGTGACATTAGCTTCACTGTCCTAAGCCGTATTTTATAAATATATATTTATACTAATAGTTTTGACAGCCTCATTATATGCTATGCTTATTTTATTAGCAGCCCTTATTGTTTTGTCAGTTATATTGACTTTTCATATGGACGGCAATACGAAACTTGTCTTTTGATACTTGTAGGACATGTTTTAATGCAAGGGTTATAATGGTGGTAGCCCTTAAAGTCTCAGTACATTGAGCTCTCTTAAGTAGTTTTCTATACATAATGGCCTTTGCCATCATAGGATGGATCAGCTTGGCTGAGTTTTGAGCTTAGATCATCCCACGGTTTGTCGCGACTCTCCAGTTTTTTTGTGGTTATACTGGATCGATTGGTATTCTCTTGTACTTCTCAAAGTTGCACTTGTATCAATATTTTTTTATAATTCTCTCAAAAAGCATGCTAGAGCTAAGTGGTGCACTTTCTTATTATTTGTGTTGTTGTCCATATGTATCCATATGAAAACTTGTTTCATAACTCTCCTGGAACCATTCTTGTTATTGGCTGCAGTTAAATTGTTTATGTAATTGGCTGCTCTTCAACTATTAGGGCTATTGTGTGTTATATTTGCAATTGATGGCAGCCCTTTCTATACTATTTTATAATTCATTGCCATGTCAATATACCATTGCAAATGAGGTATGCAAAGGTCATGATTCATTTTCGTTTTATAGTACACATCAGAAATATTATATTATATTATACTCGGAATTTTCTTATCTTGGTAGCTTTTGTTATGTATAGAATTGTAGCTGATATATTCCCATGGATGAATGGAATGATGACTGTTATTTGAACTAGCAGTGTTTCTTTATCTTCTATTAACAGGTTATGCTTGTAAGTCATGGTTTTTGGTTTGTCCAGATATAAGTACTGTGCAATGAATTTTTGACATGTTTGTTCTTGGTATGTTCATAGGTTATTAGCTATTATGTTGAGTGGACATTCTGCTGTTTCATTTATTTCATTTTTGTTTCTTTGATCTCTAATTGTTGTTGTGGGGTTTCTAACAGTGACATTCTCAACTATATTGTACCATAATCAAACTTTCTCAACAACTTTCAATCATCTAACTTTTTTAACCAAGGTTATTAATGTTTTAACTTAACTATAATAATACAGTGATAGAAGTCCCAACCTGGGAATGTTGATCTTCTAGATGTTACATCAAAACAAGTTAACTCATGACTTGAAAGTGGCAAGTAACTGTTGTTATTTAGGTAGATGAGCTAAGGTCATGTGCTGAAAGTGGGAAGTATATACTGTAATAAGTTATTTGTATGAATTCCTGGAGATTTATATGTTCAAATTCCAAATAGGTTTTAACTTTATGATTTTAGCTCAATTTGTTCTGTTCAAGATGTCCTAGATGATGAGGATTGCTCCTAAGATCTAATTTCTTTCTGCATTATGGGTGAAATTCGGTTATGTCACTTTAGCATTATATTTTTCTTACATTTATGATTGGGATAGGCTTTAGTGTATTCTTGGATTTTAAATATGAACATTTTTTTTATTATGGCAATGACGATGGGCAGCCTATTGATTGAGCATTGCTGGGAGGCAGGAGTTGAATTACACATTTGTTGTTTTGCTCTTGTAACCATGATGCTCAAATGACATTAGCTTTACTGTCCTGAGCCATATTTTATAAATATATATTTGTACTATTAGTTATGGCAACTGTTATGTACTATGCTTAGTTTGTTGGCAGCCCATTATGTTTTGCTAACGATATCGACTTGTCGTATGGACGGCGATACGAAACTGGTCTTTTGATACTTATAGCACATATTTTGTGCAATGTTTATAATGGTATCAGCCCTTAATGTCTCAGGATTTTGAGCTCTCTTATGTATTTTCCTTATTTGTTTAATATAAAGTTCATTTATGTGATACATTATTTTCTTTCATTAATAAACCAAGTTAACTCATGATTTTGGTCAGTTTGTCCACAGAACAGATACTATATTCTTTCCATCTATTTTTAGCTTTTTGGTTCAGTCCATGATTCAGTAACATGAGCTCCACACTCTAACCAATACCTAGACCCATGTTGATTTCTTGACAAAATAATTGTGCATTTACAACAATTAATAGGACAAATTCCTGAAATTGCTTGTACATGTGCTTCGATGTGGGTGCCAATCTTACTTCATATGCTGCGTATGAATGATTTATGGATGGATTGGAATTGGGATCCCATAATGGTAGTTGTTAAGTGATACGTATAAAATGTTAGCAGCCCTTCATATTCCAGGACATTAACATCCCTTATTATAGTCTAGGAAATGAAACTTCACTTGGTCATGTTTAGAATTGTATGCTTTGAGTGGTTTTTTTTTGTTTACAAAACAGCTCCAAGTGATATATTTTGGTGTACGTAAGATGTCTTTGATTTTGTCATTGGACCTACTATATTATACACCAAGTCAGTCATTGAATACTGATTTTAATAGATGAAAATTTGCATTCGCAGGAATTGGGTTTTGGATTAATTATAATAAACCTGCTTTATTGAGCGGATACTTGAATCTTAGCTTTTATTTTCATATAATTGCTTTGTATTGATGTAAGCCAGCATACCATGTTTTAGCTCTATAACCTGTTTTGTATTGATGTAAGCCAGTTTGATGTCACCTTTACCTTGATTATTCTATGAATACTTACATTGACATACTAGCAGGTGCAATTTGGTACTGATGCTAAATAAAAATATAAAAATATTCATTAAGTATCACCATGATTGTTTTTTTTTCCACTTAAATGGTCGAACTGTCTTCTAGCAACCAGTCAGTTCATTCAACTCCTCTCTTATATGACACTGAACATGATGGCATGAGATAAATAGCTCTGGCTACTTACAATGGTATTATTATTTTTTATCAGGTAAGTAAATCTAATCTTCTGTTTCTTGAGGTTGTTCATTTCAAGGTTGACTTAGTTTCTTTATTGGATCTCCGGCTATATAATCATGGACAAACTAGACATAGATCGTAGAAAAGTTTGTAATAAATTGGTATGTTGGCTTGCAAACAGATTCTGACGATCATTTTCTTCCAACTGTTCATGATGATTTGCTAGCTCAAGAGGCTACTGTTATGACTGCAATGTCCTGTAAGTAATGCAGAATATATTTCTATTACTCTAGTTCTTATTTGACCTGTGATTGGTGCAGTTTATAAGCTTCAATATGAATTTGTTTGTTTAATAGATAAGTCCAGGTGTGACTTGATGTATTCAAAAATATCTTCATGGTTAGCTATATTTGGGTCCAATCTATATTTGTAGCTATGATTTTGTACACCTATTTGTTGTCACCATCATGTTGGAAATTAACTTGTCAAGAATATGATGTTTAGTTCTTCTTGTACTATTCAGTTTCAACTGATTTGAAGTGTTTTTGATGATTAGAACAACATAATCATCAATTTAGAATTGGAATGAATACTTAGTAAGTTCTACTTTTCTTTTGAATCTAATAGATGATTTATGGTTGGATAGGTCTTATTATTTTGTACTACAATGAAAGTTATACCCAATTATTTTGAGTTCAGGAATTTTAATAGAGAATGAAATTTATATCTTGTTTTATTTGGTTGACTATATTTAGATGTATGGCAATGATGATGGGCTGTCTATTGATTGAGCATTGCTAGGAGGCAGGAGTGAAATAGAACATTAGTTTTTTTCCTCTTGTTGCCGTGATGCTCAACTGACATTATCTTCTCTTTCCTGAGCCATATGATGTAAATATAAATTTATATTACTAGTTATGCCAGCTATGATGTGCAATATTTAAAATGTTGGCAGCCTTTTATAATGTTCCTGGATATTGGCCTATCTTATGGACTGTAATACAAAACTGGTCCTTTGTTCAATTCTATGGATTTCGTGCTGTCTTCATCTTCTAACCAAAACTGTTATGAATTTGATATATCTATCTGTTAGTCATATTAATATATGTAACATACTATACGCACAGGTTCGGGAAACAGGCTCATTTTTAACTCATTCATGGTATTGCATAACAACTTGATAAATTTTAGTTTATATTGGATGTTAGGATGGGCAATCTATATTCTGTTCATTTACTTTGATTTTATTAGTTTATATATGAGCTGGCATGCCTATGTTTTGACAGCTGCCTCTGATGGATGAATTTGGATGCATGGGTATTTGAATAACTTATTTGGTGAAAGTTAAATCCAATAGATTTGAGTTCAGGATTTTAATGATAAACATGTGATTCTTTTACTTTTACTGACAATGTTTTATTATTATAGAAAAATGATTTTATTTTCTTGCAGGGGCTATAATGATTCAAAATGGTCCGAGAAGCAATTTTGTCAACTATACTACTACGAGTTCATGCTAAAGGTTAAGGATTGAAGTGCAGTGCGTGAATCATATTACAGTTTTTAAGTAAATTATAATAATTTTATTTTTTTTGGGAAGTCAGTTTCATTGTTAAATTGTATAGGCATGTATATCCTTTTCTTATTTTTATAACAGGTATATATCTTGTATGGATCTCTAAATATAATTTTTTTAATAAAATATTTATTTTAATTATAATTTACAAATCTGGCTCGTCTCCCATCTTATTTTATTTGAGTTATTTGTTTTCTGAATTGTATGTTAGTCCTTCTTATGCAATGTAATTTAAATTATCATGAATCAAATATTTCGTATAACATGAATTCTTCCATTCCATGTATTTTTTATATATCGAATGTTGCGATACTTCAACAATCTCTACTGCAAAATCGTAATGGTATAATCCTCTTTTTGTTATTGTAACATGTTAGTAATATACGTACATAACATGAACGAAATTTGAATATATTATAATAATATATTAAATAGTATAAACTAACTTATTTAGATATTTATAAAATTAAAAAATTTGATAACTCTATTTGTACTATGTCATCTAGAAATTGGTAATGGTGTAATCAATTTTTTCATGCTATCTTTACTAACGTATCTACATACCATACAAAATTATAATAGATCATCATAATAAATTATTAAATAAATTAATAATTCTATGATTTATAAATTAATAAAGTAATTTTTATTGTTTAGTTAATTATAAAATTAAAAAATATTTGATAACAGATTTTACTTTATCATTTGGTTAGGGGTATTATTAATATTTCTAAAAAATTCTTCATGTATTCCAAATGGAATATAGACTTATTTCCATAACATCCCAATATCATTTGGAATAATACTGTATTAATTACACTAGAATGAAGTGAAATACCAGATTTCGAACCAAACAAAAATCTGAAATAATAGAAAGAATAAACTATTCTTGAAAAATTTATATTCCTATTCCTGAAATAATTTTCTGGCATCTAAACACTATCTAAAAGTTATAATATAAATAGTCAGCATTGTTTATTATAATAAATTTATCGGAATAATAAGGTTCCCACCGTCATCACATTTTAATTTTTATTTTATTTTAATTTTTATTTTTTTATCTCCTTTTCTTTAACCCATTCTTTTCATATATTTTATTATTTTTTTAATTATATAAAAAATATTAAAAAGAATATTAACTCAATAAATTAAAATACAATCCTATCCTGAACTATAAAGAAACTTGATTTAAGAATCTTCTAAATAAATCCTCCTTCGAGGTTGTTAAATGGTACTTATCTTTTTTATTATTTTTATTCCTAAAAGCTCCCTTATAAATAATATCTCTTCTGGAGGTCAAGTGTCTTCTAGCGTGTTTTTTTTTGTTTTTTTTCAATGCGGTCATAGACCGAGATTCTGGAAGGGGCCCGGGGACGGTGGAGAACGCGATGTCGAGGGCGTCCGTGTTGCCGCTGAAGGTCTCCGGCGTCGGCGGAGGTAGGCGGATGTGTGGTATGAAGAGGCACATTCTATACTTGGTTATGTCCTCACTCCTGGCATGGACGGTGCTCGCGCCACTCTCGTTGGTCTGGCAGCCCCACCTCCACAGGTCTTGGCCCACGAACTACTTCGACCACCGCGGCCACCCCAACGCCACCAACTCCATCATCGAACACGCCCTCTCCCAGCCGTCGCCTCCGGCGATCGTCCCCCAGAGTTAGTGGCATTCCTTCTCGCTCTCTCTTTTTCTCTCTTTCGGCTTCATCTGTACGCCCGTCTTCGTTCTTGGCTCCGTACTTGATTTTTCTTGACGGGAATTTTAGCCTTTACTGGAAAAGTCGGAGAAAGTTTTGATTTTTAGGTGAATGTGGTGATGAAGATGTTCGAATTAAAATAAAAACCGGGGTCTTTCTGTTTTGATTTTTGGTTGTTTTGTTTGTTTCTGATCTTGGATTTTACGGTTGATAGTCATCGATTGATTGTTCTAGTTCTTTGTTGTTGGACTGTTCGGCATTCAGTTTTGAAATGGTGTTTGATGATGTTGCTGCTGGTTTGGTGTATACCTGGTTCCTCTCAGTTGGGTCTCGTGTTTTTAGGGGTTGATGATTCGATTTCACTAAGAGTGGATTGTTAGAGTTCGCTTTGTTAGGCCTTGATAAGAATGAATACTAGAAGAGCTTATTAGGTCTCAAAATCTTGAAGCAGATAACAAAAATGTTGTTTTGGAATTAGTGTGCACATGGTGCTTCCTGCCTTACTTTTGCATTTGGATCGTAACTCATGTATATGGTCCCTGTCGTCTGTTCTCCTTGTTGTTTTGGGATCACTTCATCTACTGTAAGAGTCAATTGGTTGGTCTTCAGTTACAGAAATCAAGTAGATGGATGATAGATATGGGTTAACTGAATTGGATGGGTGTTACGGTGGAAGTAACGTGTTATTTGACGCATCCCTAACTTATAATATTTACAGGGAAAAGGAAGGACCCAATGATATGGCAATGCTTAAAAAGATGTTGAAGATTCAGGAGAATCACAGTTGCTATGTCATTGTTAACAACAAATCTGTTAACAATCAAACCAGAACGTGGAGGTCATTTAGCAGATCAATATAATCATCAATTCATCATTTTTTGCTATGCTTTTTTTTTTTTTGGGGGGGGGGGGGGGGGGGTGTGAGGGCGACATGTGAAATAATATTGAGATTGCATAAGAGGTTCAATATTCATGATGATTGACAGACACTGCATGGAATTTGAGTTATGGGTTCTCCAAGTGAGAGGGGTCTTTCAAATTTTCTTTTATCCGAGAATTTAAAAAGGAGTATGAATTTGTTTCACAATATTTCAAAATTTTGAAAATATAATTTTTTCAGCCGGGATCAAATAAGGAGGAACCTGTTTGTGGCTTGACTATCATTTTTACTGTCATTAGTACCTTTGTTATTGCTTATTTCTTGCTGTCCTGGATAAAGTAAAGGAAGCTGTATAAGTGATATGGTTTGAGAGATGGCTAAATAATTAGCAGAATGGATTAACATTATCATGTTTATTGTTCTCGTTGTTAGGAAATCAGTCCTTTGTTATATTGCTTTTTCTTCTTTTGCATCTTCAGATTTACGATTGAAAATTAAGAGTCTATAAAGGACTGTAGTTTGGCAAAAACTCTTTAATCTTCATGCATGAACAAGTTTTGTGCCTTAAAAAAAATGTATGGAGGATAATTGCATGTAGTTTGCAATTTGCATGATTGTCTGAAGCTCATGCAGGCTTGAATTGGACCTTGAATTGGACCGATCTTATTTAGGGTATTCTAAGGCCTCACATTGTGGATCCTGTAGAAGTTGGAAGCAAATTGCTATTTTTACATATCCCGCTTCTTTAAAGCTTTAGCTACTCAATACTTGGTTTCAAAGACTATAGGAAGCACTCCAAATCTTAAACAATACAAGGAGGCACTCCAAATCTTAAACAATATAAGGAGGCTACGATAGCATTACACATTTATCATGTACTTTTTTTTTTAATGTATTATCATATTTTTTATTAATATAACAGCTATCTAATTCAATTTTCTTCTGCTAACTATTTAAAATTGTAATCTGGTACATTACAATGTCTTATGTATTAAGCTTTTGGAGTGCTCTATTGTTTCATGTGCTTAGTTTAGAAACCATTGTAGATATGCAAAATCATTAACCATTTAGGTTAGCACAAATGTTATCTTGATGTTGCTCATGCATTTTGTTCATCATTGCATTATATCAGCTAAACTATGTATTAGGTTTACAGTATTAGCATGCTTATGAAAAATGAACTTTTAGATGATAGCGTTCACTCATTGAAGAATTTGTTTAGTGAAGATCTGTTAAATGCTGGTCGAGCATGGTTTGAGAAAAATGCAATAGGCAAGACCAGGAGGTTTCTAGCACCATTCTAGATAATGGTCTCTTGGTGATAATTGTTTCAATGGTTTTACTCTTAAGAGTTCAAATTTGTCCTTTATGAAGGTACTTAATCTGCTGGATTGGTTGATCTTTTATCACGTTTGATGTATTTAATTTGGAGCTGTTTCCTTTTAACAACCACAGGTAGTAATGGCTATTAGAAACTTTTAACCAGTTTTCATTAGGTTGATAAGGTTGTAAAAGAGCTGGAAATTTTAACTTTGATCTATATTCAATTGTCATCTGTTTATCTTGCCTTCCTTTTTCAGCTTCCATAAGATTCTTATTGCATGTTCCTAAAATATCGTTGGAATAATTTAGATTTACTTTATTACCTTTTCCTCCTAATTACTTGAACCATCTTCTCCAGGGGTTTACAAAAGCAATGGTTATCTTATGGCATCATCCAATGGTGGCTTGAATCAAATGCGAGCTGGGGTTTTTAAATTTTATCTTAATTAACTTCATTTGCTTTTCCCAAGTCTTCCGGATCATATGCAATTTGAAAACTTTGGTTGCTGCTGCTAATCCACTGTTCTTATAATAATTTTCAGATTTGTGATGTGGTTACTGTTGCCCGCTATCTGAATCTCACCTTGGTAGTTCCTGAACTTGATAAACATTCTTTCTGGTCTGATCCTAGGTAAGAGGTTCACTTTTAGCTTTCCGGCTGAAGCTGTACTATTGTTCATGGAATGATTATTTCTGACTGTAGCCGGTATGTTATGCAGTGACTTTAGGGATATATTTAATGTTAATCATTTCATAAATTCCTTGAGAGATGAAGTAAAAATCATCAAAAAGCTTCCAGACAAAGTTGGTAGAAAAACTCCAGACAAGTCCGTTAAAGAAACTCGAAAAAAAAAGTCCGTTAAAGGAAAAGTTTCCGGAGGAATATTCTATATGCATCCGGTTAGCTGGTCCAGTGAGCAATACTACTTGAACCAAGTCAGTCAAGGGAACCTTTTTCTTCTTATTACTACGTATAGTGTTCTTCCTTGCTTATATATTTTAGGCATAAACTTTCTTGCAAAAATTTGTATTGCTTGCAGATCTTGCCTCTTGCAAGGAAGCACAAAGTGATCCATTTTAATAAAACAGATTCGCGTCTTGCAAACAATGGCCTTCCGGTTGAGCTCCAAAAGCTTCGTTGCCGTGTTAATTATGAGGCATTAAAATTTACACCACAGATAGAGGCCTTGGGTGACAAGCTTATCTCAATTCTTAGGAGAAAAGGGCGCTTTGTTGTGCTTCATCTGCGATATGAGATGGATATGCTATCTTTTTCTGGTTGTACACATGGATGTTCTAAAGAAGAAGCTGAGGCACTCACAAAGATGAGGTTTAATGTTTACTCTTTCCTTTGAGAGTTGCTTCTTTTAGTTTGTTTTCCTCTCATCAACTATTGATGGTGTTTGTTCTGCAATTTTGAACTTCTAGATATGAATATCCATGGTGGAAAGAGAAGGAGATAGTGTCCGAGAAGAAAAGACTAGAAGGTTTGTGCCCTCTTACCCCTGAGGAAATATCATTGGTCTTACAAGCATTAGGCTTCGTGAGGGACACCCAAATTTACATTGCCTCCGGGGAGATCTATGGTGGTGAGAGAAGGCTGGCTGCCCTTAGGGCTTCATATCCTGAAATAGTATGCCCATATTCTTACTTGTCTCCATATGATTTTTAAGATATTGCTCTGATTACTGTCATTCACTTTTCCAATTACAGGTAAGGAAGGAGATGCTTCTTAGTCCTGATGAGTTGAGGCCTTTCCAGAATCGCTCGAGTCAGATGGCTGCACTGGATTATCTGGTTTCTGTTGCAAGTGATGTTTTCATCCCCAGTTATGATGGAAATATGAAAAGAGTTGTAGAGGGACACCGCAGGTTTGCCTTCTTTTTTTTTTTTCTTTGCTTCTTTTCTTGGTTCTCTGAATCCCTTTATTGAGAAGCTGCCATCTGAATAAATGTTTTAAAATTTTTCCCAGCTGAAGAAGTTTGGCACTGCCAAGACATTATTTGCTAAATTTGTTATTGGGGTTGGATAATTTACATGACTAAAATACCTGAGCTCATAAGAATTATGAATGTGTTTTATGTGCATATGGTTGCTTTCCTCTTTATGTCTTTTTTATCTGAACTATGTATGTATAGAAAGCATTTAATTATAGGCAATTAAGAACATATAGTAAGGTATGAGTTTGTGCTATAAAATTCAGTTTTGGTTACTGAATGAATCTCAGTTACTCCTTAAAATTTGCTTTGTTCTGTTCATATCTCTTTGTTTTATACGCTCACTTGAATTCAATGATTCAGCTTTATATCAACTGGTCTCCTATTTGTCTGTGTAGGTTTGCTGGCTTCCATCAGACCATTTCGTTGGATAGAAAAAAACTAGTAGACCTTTTGGATCTCCATGAACATGGGAAACTCTCATGGGATCAGTTCTCTAATGCTGTTCGAGAAGCACACAAAAATCGAATGGGCCAGCCAACAGCAAGGAAAGTCATTCCTGGACGGCCAAAGGAGGAAGACAATTTTTATGCCAATCCTCAAGAATGCCTTCCCCTCTAACTAGTCCTGCCTTCCCCTCTAACTAGTCCAGGTACTTTGAGTAATTCTTGACATCTTCCTGATTATGATATCCACCTTTGTGGTTATGCCAGCCTGACTCTAGGTTTTCTTTTTCCTACTTACTCTGATTTCATGAGTCCTAGAGATTAGGAACATGTGACATAGAGTTTAGAAGTGGATTTGATTAGTTGATAATACTGCATTTTTAGCAACTGCTTTGTCATTTTGTTTTTTTAAAATTCTTTCAGATTTTTTTTTTATTTCATTGACAATAATAGCGCCTTTTGAATTATATCAGGTTAACTTTTGTTATAAAATATCGGGAAGTCCTGAATGCTATTTGCAGTTGCAATCAGAAAATCAATTTGGAAGCAGTTGCAATTAGAAAATCAATTTGGCTAAATTAGGATCAAAAGTGATGCGGTGGTATTTTAGTTTGTGTTCTTTCAATTGCTGCTCTAAACATTTGTTGGGGGATGATGTATCATTTGGTTTTCTCCACATGATTTTCGTTATTTCACCACTCGTGGAAACAGCCATAAAACCCACCCACTCTGGTGCGGCATTTTCTCAGGCTAAACACAAGCCTGAAGATTCAATCAATCACAAGCTTAAAAGTATTGGGAAAGAATTATCATGGTGGATTTTTTTTTTCCTGGTAGATATGGAAAATCTTCTTTAAACTAATATATTTTAAATCAGCCTGAAGATTCACAAGCTCAAAAGCATTGGGAAAGAATTATCATGGTGGATTTTTTTTTTTCCCTGGTAAATGTGGAAAATCTTCTTTAAACCAATATATTTTAAATTATATTTTAAATCTTGGGGTATGGGGCATTCTGGCTGCTCTCTACTCTTTATGGCCTGCAACCTGCTTTCAATCTTTCAACTTGATGCTGATTACTGCTTGATGCTAGATTTTGAAACAGCAATTATAATGGTCTTTTTAATTTGTTGGTTATTAAACAGTCTAGAGTAGACTGAGAGGAAACAAGCATCTAGAATGCAAAGCTTACTTCCAGTAGCTGAAGAAGACATAACTTGGCACTGGCCTAGGTCCACAACCAGTTTTTAAAAGCAATATGGTGACTCGTTTATGACAACGGATTCAAATTAAGTTCACCATTCTATGAATATTAATATTATAAAATTAAGTTCCATGTGGAATTATTAGAGGGCTTGCAACGTAGACAACCTAAGAACCAAATTTTTTGATATTAGTGGGTAGACCATCGATAAAGGTGACGTAATCTCTAGACATGAGTAGTGAATTTTTCACCTTTTTCCTGTTGACCATTACGGATATTTGTTGTTGATCCCTGTTATATTTTAAACAGCTTGGTATTACTGTATTAAGCTTTCCTCGTATCATTCCCAACTTTATCCTCACATTTCTTCTACATTTGAGTTAAAATGTACAGAGTTTCTCATCTGCTGTCCCCAACCCTCCATTCTTGCATGTGGCCTGTCCTAGTTTTAGGAACTTTAGTTTACCAAACATACGATTCATACGCCATTTCAAAAATATTTGTGTCGTTTTAGCTTCCTTTTCATCGCTGGGTATCAAACTAGTATATGAACCTGCTATTCTGTGTCAGTTCCCTCTTCTGAGCTGCTTCAAACAAACTACGATATATCGAGTATATATTGCATTTATGTAGGCATGCAAGCAATGTCAAAGACTTCAATTTTCAAAAGATAACCATAACCATATATAGCTTGAAAGAATATGTGATAACCATAACCATATATAGCTTGAAAGAATATGTGATAACCATAACCATATATAGCTTGAAAGAATATGTGCACATCAAGCTGCAGGAATTCTGCTTCAATTTTTTCCCGAAAACCAAACCCCTTACATAATCAAGATTTACTTCCACAGCTAAAGTCATGCTATCATATATATATATATATATATATATATATATAATCTGATCAACTTTTTCCGTTTGAAAAAAAAAAAAAAAAAACAACTGTTTAAATATGCGAGGGAAAAACAAAAATAAAACAAAATAAATGAATACTACACTAAAATATGTAAGCAACTTGCTGCACTGCTCATCCTCATACACCATACCATAGGATGCTCAGCTGCCCTACTCTATCATACAATGGTTTCCATGAAAACCTCTTGAAGGGTGGTATGTTGGTTTGGCTCGGCTTCAGATACGGGCAACCGATTGTCGACAGGTAGTACTTACTCCTGGTTCGACGTATCGATATCAGGCGTGGCTCCAAATTCTCCTGAAAAGCTCCACAAATCATTTAGATACAGGCCGCTAAACCAATCGCTATCCTCTTTCAGTCGTTCTATCGTCTGAAAGCTACCAGTATTGATGGTTCCCATTGCTTCAACTCCATCAAAAGCTTGATATACTTCAGCTCCAACCTCGTCCAGACCGTCAAAGTCCGGGAACACCTCTGTCTCGATGTCGGACTCTGGAGTCCTGAAACTTTCCGATGCCTCCATCGAATCTATCATCTCTATAGGGGATATCTCCTCCTCCTTTGGCCGCTGTATCTTCTCCCAGCTGTTCTTCTTGTTGTACAATCGACAAAGTACCCAGTCATCCAACTGCAAATAAAAGTGGAAAAAAACAAAAAACTCTGCTCTATTAGTGATAGATTGGAAAGTAAATGGTATTGAAAGGATGCTCTGTTTTTCTCTGATGACGTACTCTGCGACCATTCTTCTTGTTGGCGCCTTGGTTGGTTTCTGCGAGCCGGTACTCATGCATGATCCAATCAGTCTTGACTCCTTCGAGTGGCTTTCCATTGTAGAATACCAAAGACTTCTTTATCCCAAGAGGCTGACTTCTCCCCGGCAGCGTGACCAGCTTATCGGCCCCTGTTGCCTTCCAGTATCCCCTACCGGCGGCCCTGTTAGGCCTCGATCCGTTCGGGTATTTACGGTCGCGCGGCGTCAAGAAATACCACTCCCTCTGTCCAAACAATGCCTTCTCTGCTCATATTTCAAGCATCAAAACAAAGCAATATAATCGAGGATTAGAACAAACAGAACATGCGTCGAAAGGTTTTGCATCGTAGCGATGAAACGAGGAGCAAGGTGTTTGATGCGGTACCTGGGAGATCCCAAGGGTCGTACTTGTAGAGATCGACCTCGGCGATGATGGGAACGGGAAGGCACTGCTTGGCGACCTTTCGGCAGAGGTAATGGACAACTAGCTCCTCGTCGGTGGGATGAAATCGGAAACCCGGCGGCAGGTTGAGCTCCGCCTCGGCATCTCGTCTCCTTCCCATCATTCTATCCTCCTCCTGCTGCTTTTCTTCCGATGATGATGATGATGATGATAAATATGGGTTGCTGATGGTTTTATCGGTTTTTGTTCCTTTCTACTCGGTGGCGGTTTTCTTGTGAAGAGGGACGGGGGGGCTCGGTCCTCAGAGGACCCGGATAGGGCCCTTAAATATCCAGGCCAGGAGATTCGGAGGGGGTTCATGCGGACGCAGTGGCGTTCACCTCACCTCGGCGTGTCGTTTCCGTCATGGGGTCGCTGCACGTGACCGGGTGGCACCAAGGAAGGTTCCTTCCGAGTTCCGAATCGCCCGTACCGGGACGGGAAGAGGCGAAGAGCCTCTGGCTTGGGCTCTATCTGGGGTCGCCTGTCTTTTGCTTTTTTTACGGGGACGTCGGTCAAAGGAACGGAAGGTCGGTCCACGTTTTTAAGAGCGGTCAAAGCCATCTGATTGGGATGGGGAATATGCGACTTTGATGCTCGGTTGTTTTGTTGCCACGTGTTAGTGATGTCAGAGGGTGCATCGCCCCGGGGGCTATTCACGCACGCGGTGGCAAGGGATCGGAGATTATGCTTTCCGTGAACTTGGAATTTCGTTCAATTTAGATAGCTATTGGACGTGGTGCAGGAAAAGGCAGGAGCTTTGTATTTGGGGTTTGGGCTGCATCTTTTGCGCATAACAATGATCCATCTATTTATCTGGGGCTGCATCTCATGATCACCGAGCCATCTTTTAAAGTTAAGAAAAAAATTTATCCATCATTTTTATAAAAAAAATTATAATAATTTATCGAATTGGATCGCATGTCATAATTAATAACAGGTTTCTCGATGCCACTTACATTTAATGCAGTCCAATATTTTTTAAGATTTTTAATAAAAAATCATTATCTTTGTTATAACATCATGTATCTATATTATAAGATTTAATATCTGTATATATATGGCAATCCATATCTATATTAAAATATTATATATTTGCATCATATCTTTGTATATCTATATTATATAATTGGATATCATAAGGAATGATAGGTATGGATCCATAATGTCATATAATAGGAATAAAAGAAATGATATTGATGTTGATGGTTCGCTGACATGGAGGAGCCGGCAGGCGTCGTGTCAAGAAGAGACGCCGTGTCTACTCTCCAGCCCGGATCCCATTACCGAGCTGAGCTGAGCTCTCTCGGAACGGTGAACCGAGCTAGGTCCTCCGCCAGGTCGAGCTCACGAGCTCGCCTAGGTCGGAGCCGCCTTCTGTCCTCCAGAGCAAGACCCTCGGAGGTTAGTGCCCTGCGGTCGAGGTCGAGCTAAAGAGCTTACCCGTCGATATGGAGCCTCTTCGAGCACGCACCATCTGGACCGGGTCCGCCTTCCGCCCTCCAGAGCGAGATCCTCGGAGGTTAGTGCCCTGCGGTCGAGGTCGAGCTAAGAGCTCTCCCGTCGATGTGGAGCCTTTCTGAGCGCGCGCCCTCTGGACCGGGTCCGCCTTCTGCCCTCTAGAGCGAGACTCTCGGAGGTTAGTGTCCTGCGGTCGAGGTCGAGTTAAGAGCTCACCCATCGATATGGAGCCTCTCCGAGCGCGCGCCCTCTGGACCGGGTCCGCCTTCTGCCCTCCAGAGCGAGACCCTCGGAGGTTAGTGCCCTGCGGTCGAGGTCGAGCTAAGAGCTCACCCGTCGATGTAGAGCCTCTCCGAGCGCGCACCCTCTGGACCGGGTCCGCCTTCCGCCCTCCAGAGCGAGACCCTCGGAGGTTAGTGCCCTGCGGTCGAGATCGAACTGAGAGCTCACCCGTCGATGTGGAGCCTCTCCGAGCGCGTGCCCTCTGGACCGGGCCCGCACCTCACCCTCCTCCGCCTAGGTGCCCCCCGCAAGCTCGAAGCACTTAGGACGGAGCGAGCCTTGCCATCCCAGCTCGGCCCCAGCCCGGACGAGGTCCTCACCAGTCGAGGGCACCGGCGAGCCTCCCGAGGACCGTACCGGAGCGCCTCCCAAACCGTGCGGACCACCTGAAACCGCCAGTTGCACCAGAAAGGCAAGCAGCACGTTGATCGAGATGCTACATTCCTCACCAACCACTCAAATCACTCAAGAGAGAAAGCCAACTGTGAGATTCGAATCCCGCGGGCGGCGGCCCGCCATTCGAGGCACCCATAAATTTCCTGGAACGAGGCAACCAAGAAGAGTGTCGGAGCGCCTGACAACACACCCTATCATGAATCGGGAAAGGCTCCTTGGGACACCGCCGCATGCGCCTGACAGCCCGGCGGGGATCCCGAGACAAGTACCAAATGGTAACCAAGTTCACAGCAAACCCGGAGGTAACCCAACAACTCCAAGACACAAGCAAAAAACACAAGCAAAGGAAAAAAAAAAGAAGAGGAAGTGCGACCCCCAGCAGCAGAGGGGGGATGGCACCACTACCACAAGCACAAGTATAAGCCCGGCCAAGAGGGCAAAGCGCCACTACCACCATTGTTGAAGGGAAACGAGGGGCACAAGGAGAGGCCGCGGAACAGAGCACCCCTCTGTCCCCGCTATCACTCTCCCCTGCAACGTTTTCACCTTCACGCACATCTTTTACTTCTCCTAGTACGGAGTCCATCAAGAGGGGCCCGACCAGGAGGATATGTTCCCCTGAATCGTCACTAACTTGATCGTCGAAGTGCCCCCGCCGGAAACCCTGGCCCGGGTCTCTAACCGCTGTCTCGCAGGTTCAGGAGCGGAGGACCGTCGGGTAGCGAGGCGGCCGCACCCAGCACAGAGGTCCGGGAACCGAGAACAGCGGGTGGCAGGGGAGGAGCGCATTCCGGCACCGATAGCAGCTACGAGCCACGATGATCTTGACGGCAACAATATTTTTATCAAAAAATAAAAAAATCAAGCCGCATTAAATACTTGTGATGTCAAAATCGATAGTCTCGATATTAATTGAAACATATAGTCCAATTCAATAAATTGGTGTATTTTTTTTTTGAAATATATATTATAGAGCAAGCTATTCTTTTAAAACAAAAGCTGGTATTGTGATAGTGCACAAGTAGATTCAATCCAAGCATGTTGTATAATGCCGAGGGATTAACATGGATGCTAGTTGAATCAATTGAAAAAGCTATTCAAAATTAGATACTAATATGACTGGAAATGGACCGGTCCAAAGTCCATTATCTGGAACTGGACTGGACCAGCTCAATAAATTTCGTGCCGATCTAAAATTGATTCAGGCTTCGAACCAAATTTTAGGTATATCGGGCTGGTCTTCGAGCTGTAAAATAGAGTCCATTTAATTTTTGGACCAAATGGATGCCCGAATTCGATCTAAAAATTTTTAAAATATAATCTTTGAAACGGTCCAATAAACTTTGGACCGGTCCATTTTCAATCCTAGATACTAATGGGGTTTTGAGATGTAACCATTGATTTAAATGTATTGGATGGGGGCTAGAAATCTCTTTTTTATTTTCTTGAAATATTGGTCAGGGTGGAGGGGGAAAGAAGGGGCAAGATTCTGTGACCATTAATTAATTTTTTTTTATTTTAATAAATTAAGTGGTGTGAGAAATCTTCCTGGTATCTGAATGAAAAGCACGCGGCAGGTTTGACGCTTGAGAGCACGCGTCGTCGGATCCCCACGTCTGCTGATGCCAGCAGACATGACGTCACCGCCAACGTTCTCAGCCTAGCAAAAGCATTGAGGTTTCACCCAGAGGGCGTTCGCGCCGGCCGTTCCCTGCTTGCTTGCCCCCCAAGTAACGCAGACCAGTCTTCACCGCGAGTTTTAGGTGGGTTCGACTCGGCCAGGGTACCTCCCCTCGGTTGACTTTTGGCCGGACGCTGGCGGTTAAAACGTCTATCTTTTCTGTATAGATATATAAAAAAAAGGGGTCACATTTTGAGCAAGTCTTTGCGGGGAATGATTTGGAATAGCATTCCAAAACTTATATTCCAGGAGTTTTCTGGACCAAAAGCTTCAAACATGATTTGGAATATTACATTACTTAATATTGGAAATGTAAATTCCTTTTGTTATTAGCATGTGAGTTATTTTAAGTATTATATATGGGCCTGCAATGCCAACCACCTGTTGAGTGGCTGAGACGTTGGCAGGTTTGCATAGGTTTGGATTAAGTTATAGAAATATATGTAATCAAATAAATAGCTCTACAAATAATAAAATAAAAAAAATATACATGTATGTATGTATGTATGTATTAATTGCAAGTGACAAGGTATTTTTCTTATATTAAAATCGAGTGCCATAGTTACATTCCTCGGTATTTGAAGTTAGTTGATTCGATTATATTTTAATTTTTAAAAATTCCTATCTGTTTTTTTTGCAAGAATTTATAGATAAATAAATAGGTCTTTCAACACCCAAAAGCTGAGAAACATGAATGGACAAAATAAATATTTTTTCTTAATAAGATGTTGGTTTGAATTCCCTCTCCCTCAAATATATATATATATTTTTTTTAATTTGAAATTTTAAATTTAATTGCCTACCACGCCTTGCCCACTTGCCACAGGAAATTGGGACAATTGATTTATTATACCCGTCCGGCTCACCACCAAACCGGACCGCCACTCTTATTAAGCTCCGATAGATGTTCTTCTTCGAAAGTTCGGTCCACTGGAGTAGAGGTTCGAATGACCCACTCATGCTGAGGTCTGGTTCACTGCTCTTTTTCTGAAGTCCGGCCTACTAGAGTAGAGGTCCGAGTGATCCATTTATGCTAAGGTCTGACCTATTTCTGCTGAGATCCGGCCCACTGCTCTCCTTCGGAAGTCCGACCCATTGAAGCAGAGGTCCGAACGACCCATTTCTGCTAAGGTCCAGCCCACCTGCTTTTGTTGAAGCTCCGACGGACACTCTCCTTCCAAGGTCCGACCCTCCCCAGTCGAGGTCCGATCAATTCACTTCAAGGATCCAAGAAACTCCAGAAGCCTCTTCCGGCTAGTACCAAAATTTATTATAATAGAATTCTGCCACATCAGTACCACTACTCCACTATTTTCGAGATGCTACCCTATCTGAGATGCTACTCCATTCTGTTGTCCTCAAATTTCTGCTGACTTAAACATCAGAGTGTCCCCGTCGGAACATCACCGATCCTTAAAAATTTTATTACAGGAACCGAGAGACCGTCGGAATATCACTGATCCTTGAAAATTTTATTACAGGAATCGAGAGAGAAACGCTCCAACCCAGCCAATCGAGCCCGGTCTGAAAAAATGGCCGCGACATATTCTTTCCAAGATGAACACGTAGTGTCATCCCATGCTTGAATCTTCGGCTCGTGGCTATCCGTTCTGGGTAATATATACACGCGTCGAGAAGGCGAGCACGATCATTATAATTATAGGTGTTGACGTTGCTAAAGTTATGTGAGTTCACCTTCTAGAAAACTTTTTGGCACCTCTCCACGTTCAGAACGGCGCAGATCTCCGTGACACGCACGAAAGAGAGAGACAGGACCCATTTGTCGGCCATCGTTTAGTTTCTCATGTTGCTTAATTTGTGTTGGCAAGATAGACGCTTACAATGTATCATACAAATGCATCCGGTTTACAAGCACGAAAGCATTCATGTGGTGGTTGGCATGTGCCTTTGGGGCAGGTTCACTGCATCCCAATTGCTCTCTAATTGAATGCATCCATCTGTTTAGTAGTAGTAACCTTTCCCACAAATCCGGGATCGAACCTTGTTCTATCCAGGTCCGGACTGTAATTATATCTTTTCGATAAAAAAAAAAAAAAAAAAATGATCGATCTTAACTATTGGATCGATGATCGAGCGAGCATCGTGCATGTTTCAAAGCATGATGTAGTCGGTGTTGTAAATGAAAGGAGGAGATTGAAATGCTTTGAAAGACTGCAGGCATGATGTGTTCGATACAATGATTGGCATCGTGAAAAGAAGGTTGATCGTGAAAAATACAACCCGAATGTGCACCTCTTTCTCATCCGCTTTTCTTCTTTTGGCTCTGCCACTGACTACTAATTTGGGGTCCGTTGGAGAGGTGGAAACGCCTTCTTTAACATGCTATCACTTTTGAGTTCGGTGGATACATGTTATCCGGGCACATAAAGCTGTCAACCGGAATGCACCGGAGATACGAGGAAAAATTCTTTTCTCCAAACTCCGGTAGCGAGACACATGGTGCACTCCAGGGAGACTCACTATTGGAGGCCAATCAGCTCACGTTGGTAGTCTAGGCTTGTAATGGTTGTTTCTAGATGGTTATTGGCCCTTTTTTTTTTTTTTTTTTTTTTTGTGGATTGTTCATGGTTAAAACGTGTCGCGTTTAAAAACTACCGTTAGATTACTATTTATTATACTTATATCTAATAGTACATTATATATATATATACACTTGTTGTATTAGTACTTGTTGATGCTGAATCCCTGTCGGCCGGATAGAATGGTGTTATGTCCAGAGAAATCACAGCGAGCTTGAAGCAAAAGAGGAATGGATCAAGCTGATTTGATCCAGCTTTCCATCATCTTCTAAGCTTGATGGCGTCTTGATTGGAACAGATATGATCTAAAGGAAGACTATATAGAAGGTGTTCGAGAAATTTGAATAGCTGGAATCCACCTGTAAAATGATTAATCCAGAGTGTAAACACGTGCAACCAAAGTTGGTTGTAAAGAATTAACCACTTACAGCTGGCATCTATCTGTAAAACTGTTAATCCAGAATGTAAATACATGCAAGCAAACTCGTTCGTTATTAATTAATTTTCTCTCCAGAGTTGGTCGTCTCCTCCAGAATTATCGTCTCCTTCAGAGTTGATCGTCTCCCCCAAAGTTGATCGTCTCCTTCAGAGTTAATCGTCTCCTCCAAAGTTGATCATCTCCTTCAGAGTTGATCGTCTCCTTCAGAGTTGATCGTCTTCTCCAAATCGTCGCCTTCAGAGTTGATCGTCTTCTTCAGAGTTGATCGTCTTCTTCAGAGTTGATCGTCTTCTCCAGAGTTGATCGTCTCCTGCAACACATAATTATTACCAAATTCCATTCTCAAATAATCTATCGATTACCTGGAAATGGATCAACTTCGTGTCTGTTGATTATTAATCAGCTTCGCGGTCTTTGGATGTTGACGAATTATTTACCGACCATTTTTGTGCCTTTCAAGCATTGATCGGCTCGATACCTTTTGGGCATAGACCAATTTCAATTTTGGACTTTTAAGAGGTCAACATAGACAGATCAATTTATCATATCCCAACGAGTGGCTCGTCCGTTAGTTCACCTTCATCCGGAACCTGCAAAATAGATTCCCTGACCGGAATTCTTCCGGCGGGAACACTCCGATGCCAAAATCAGCAAGAACTCAGGCAGCAGAATGGAGAGCTTCAAAGCAGAGAGAGAGGGAAAGGAAAGCATTCGAATTTCTGGAATGAGCTCAGTTTACCTCGAGTGTCTCCTCTTACCAGTATTTATAGGCTCCAACGTAACTACTTACAATTATGGGAGATGGCAAACGCAACCTCCTCTTAGCTGTAAGTAGTGGCGGTCGAAAAATCAGTTATTTCGGAGCTTATCCAATCTGAGGATTTCGATCATGTAGGTGGTTGCAACAACCAAAACAGATTTCAACTGTCTCGGGATTGGAAAAGCCCACTTGTTTAATATACTTCTCTTTTTTAGAATAGATCTGAAATGAGCTCAACATTCTCTTTAGTAGCACTCTTAAAGGAAATATTAGCTATACACTTCAGAAGAGTGCCTTTGAAAATAACAAAGAGAAATAGATAAACATTTACAGTCCTAAATATAAGATAACATGCTCTTTGGATTATGCTGAAGGAATAAAACCGAAGATGTTCAATTGAAAGGTGTGGTCTTCGGATCAAGACATGAATACGAAGCCGAAGATACAAGGTTAATAAGCTTGGGCATCTTCGGACTAAGATGAAGATACGAAGCCGGAGACTCAAGGATGTTAGGCATACTCTTCGGACTAAGATGAAAATACGAAGCCGGAGACTCAAGGATGTTAGGCATTCTTTTCGGACTAAGATGAAGATACGAAGCCGGAGACTCAAGGATGTCAGGCATTCTTTTTGGACTAAGATGAAGATACGAAGCCAGAGACTCGGATGTTAGGCATACTCTTCGGACTAAAATGAAGATACGAAGCCAGAGACTCAAGGATATTGGGCATACTCTTCGGACTAAGATGAAGATACGAAGCCGGAGACTTAAGGTTGTTAGCAATAGTCTTCGGACCAAGATGAAGATACCAAGCCGGACACTTAAGGTCGTTAGGCATAGTCTTGGGACCAAGATAAGGATACGAAGTCGAAGATATAGAATATCCTTTTGTAGATCGAATCTTCATCAGGTCCAGGAGATATTTCTCTTTGTATACTGATTTGACCAATAAATCAAAAAATTGAAATTGGTTCTAAGAATGACCCAGTAATTAATTAAAATAAAAACAGGATATCATAATAGTAGTGTTAGTAAAATCATTTATCTCTTATGAAAAATTCAAATAGACTTGAGTGGAGAGGAGAATATGTAGATTTTTTATATATATATATTGTTGGATGGATATTATATCACTTAAGATTATTTTAATTATTATTATTGATTTTTTTTTTTATATGGTGTTTGGATTCTATTTAAAATTTAACAATATGTCTGATATTCATGTAAGTTATGGGTTTAAAGTATTGGATAAAAATAAACCTAAATATTTGTTTGGATTATTCAACTAAAAATTTTATAGGATTCATGGATTGAGCTAATGCAACTAGTAAGATCGACGGATTAAAGGCTAGACTATGCCTACAAATAGTTTTGAAGTGGAGTAGACTAGCTCAAATCCTTAAGGGAGAAAAGAATTTAGAATTAATATCCAAAAAAGCTTTAAAAAATTACAGCCTTTTTTATTCTTATAGAATTTTCACTAGCCCACTCCAAAGTTATTTCTTGATATTTATGAATCCTATTATCTTACTAGCTGTACTAGTTTCAAATTATCATAAGTATGATTGCTTGCTAGTCATATACTTTTTCTGATGGAATTCTGATCCTTAGCACTTGGATGATAGCATATTCTCTGCCACTTCATCTTACATTAGCAACGTCTTACATAAGTGATCACTACTCTCTATTATGTTTCTATGGGCCTAACCTACTTAGCTGGGCTTTAACAAAAGAGAGGCTTGTGTACACTTAAGCCCATCTCATCTCAGCTGACCGAACTGGGCTTGAACCGACAGATGATGACCCAATTGGACCAACATGGCCATTTGGCACACGTGCATTCACCAGGGATGCTAAATTTAACGTATGGCCAATGGATACGTAACAAACAAAAAGCTCCATTCTGTGATATTTTAATTATTAAAACGTCCCATGTGAACGTAAAAGCTTCGACGTGCACTCTGCAGCCTCGCCGGTGGATCGATTGGATCAGGGATGACAATAAAATTCAAATTAATGAATACTCGATTCGATCCGATTTGATTAGACAAGGTAGCCAATGTTTTGATTGAATTTGGATAAAATTCGAATGTTTAATTTTGGATTTGGATCGAAACTGGTAAATATACATCCAATCCGAACCCGACCCGAATTATTTTAATATTTAAATATATATATATATAATTAATATATATATTATTAATTATAATTATTAGTTATTAAATTTTAAAATATTTGAATTCTATATTCTAATCATTATATATATATATATATATTAAATTTTTTTTTTTTCATCCTATTCCATCCAGAGTGAATTCAAAATAATATTATAATTAATAGTTTACCAACATCATAATATAAATTTTGATTGAATATGAAATTAAATACTGTTGAATTAAAAATATAGTTAAATTTTATTTATTTAATATATGTAAAATTTATAAAATTGTAGATGATTTTAAAGTTGATAAAAATGAAAAAATATTTAATATGACTCAGTTGGGTTTTGACTGGCTAAACCTAATTATCCAATACTCAATTGAGATGGGTTTGGATAAAAAAATCCAGTCCCGATAATATTTGAACCGGATTTGGATAATATATTGAATATTTAGATTTAGATTTGGATAATTATATACCCGGCCCAAATCCAGTCCATTACCATCCCTATATTGGATATAGGTGCAAATGTACTTTTTTTTTTTTTTTTTTTTTCAGTTTACACGTAGATTAATGGATCGAGAGCCTTCGCATGATATCACAATCTTCATCAGTATCCGCTTCTTATCAGGTAATAATTTATGTACAACAAGAATACTTGCTTTGGTGGTATCATTTATTGATATTTAAAAAAAAGAGATAACGGTTTCATATGGAGAGACTTGCACGTATATTTAAACTTAGATCAAGTATCCCGGTGCAGTTGGATAAGGAATATAGAATGGAAATATAATTATTGATAATATATTAAAAAATCACGATCGCTTAATTATTTATATATATATATATATTTTTTTATTATATATAATTAAAAATTATAATTCTTGATTATTTTTAAATATATTATTATTATACATAATTAAGATATAACCGTTATATATAATAGTAATATATATAAAAAAATAAGAGATTATGATATTTCAACTGACAACAACAATGAACTGGATGGATCCAATGAATATATATTATATTAGAGTAGGACTTTGAAAAGGATCATAGATATGGCCAAAAAAAAATTAATGAACGATTTAATTGTAGAAAAATAATAAAATATTTATATAAAATTGAAGAATTTAATTTATACTCGAAAGCATGTAAGATACTATCCTAAGACATATTTCTATCCTTCATACAGGAATTATCGAAAATACTATCCTAAGATACGATCGAAATTCCTCCGCCTGCGAGCACGATTGCGGAAGAGGTTGATGGAGACTCTTTCCAGTAAAATAAATTTGAAAGGAGAAAAAAATTTGGAGAAGAAAATATAAGAGAGAAAAAAAAAGTATGAAAACATGGAACATGACTTCTCGCTTTAAGCCTCCAAGATGATTTTTTTTTATAGCTATCCAAAATCTGACTATTTGGATTTTTATTGACCAATTAAAGTCTAATTAGAAGTCCAACGGTCAGAAAATTAAAAGTCCAATAATCAAAAATAACGGTCAGATAATTAAAATTTCAATGATCAAATCATTAAAATTATAATGATCGAATCATTAAAAATAAAAATGATCAAATTAAAAATAAACGATCAAATAATTAAACGATTGTGAAAAAAAAATTGAGTTTTTCTAACATATTAGCGGATTGAGAACCTATCAATTATAATTATAATCTTCATGAGTATCCACTTTTTATCATGTAATAGTTTATGAATGACAAGAAAACTCACTTTGATCAGGTATCTTTTCTTGATACGATCCTAACTCATTGATCAGGAACGGTTGACATCGAAGTAATCTTGCTCTTCTTATTTTTAAAACTTATGTTTTTAGAGAAGCCAATCAGACTACTGATTGAACTAAGCCTAGATAACGTTTGGATAATAGATTTTCCATCACAGTTCATATTCTCTGTTTTCAAATTTTCATCACATACTGTTGGCTAATGCTTACGGTACTAAAAATACTATTTTTCTATTTGTTTTTCAGCCCATGGACCTTGTACACCAATTTTTTTTTAAAAAAAATTCACATGGATAGTGGGTTGGATAGTTGGATATAGCATAGAAAAATTAAAATTAGTCTCTCTTTAAGTAAGAATTTACTAGCATATAACCTATACGATGCATAAGATACAATTTATATTTTTTTTTAACGAGTCTTAAAATCAATAATTATTATATTATACTAATAAAATATACATGATCGAAATCTTTATGTTATTGTATTAGTTCTATGGTATTAATATGCATTTGGTAATTATACTATTTTTTTAAAATTATACTGATCTCTATGAATAAGGTTTTGATAATATAAATATAATATTTTTAAACATAATCGAAATGTACTACTTATTCATATTCGATTGCATTCCTATTCTTGTATTACTCAAACCTGGTCTTTATCCACTCCACAAGCTTTGTTTTTATATTTTTTAAAAAATAGAAATATCATAAAACTAAAAAAGTAGTGTTTTATTAAAATCATAGATGGATGATCTATTGACCATCCTTCCTTCTCCTGATCCTAATTCATGGAACGAAAACTAATTAAGATCTCTTATATTGATAAACAAAGGAATCAACTTTGAAGATTAAAATAGTATAAGAAATATGATCCAACAATAGTAGGGGGAAAAATCTTGATTATAAAAATAAAAATAATAAAGGAGATTTAGGCACATGAGTTATTTGGATAATTCTCGTGCCAAGAAGAAATCCCTTTATTAATAACAATTTTATATTTATGCTAATTTATATTAAATTATTTTTTGATAGTAATAATATTTTATAGTATTTGAGGTGGATCCGCTTTTTTCCCTCCATCCTATTGTTTTAGGTGAAAATGATTTTTTTTTTTTTTTGGTAAAAAAAGGGGAGGGAAGAGTTAGACCCCGTGCGTGGCCACTCCCAGACGATCCCCAGCCATGACCTGACTACCATCCAAAGATGAGTACGTCAACCTGACTACCACTAGCGTCAGATTATTTTATTATATTTTCTCTTTTTTGATTTTATTTTTACAACCAACTTCATCGCTCGCCAGTAATGAAAATGGCCTCTTAAAAGCCACAACTTTCCATTAATATAGAAATAGTCTTTTAAATGTCATTAATTATGTAATTAAGAGATTTCAAAATTTAACAAAAAATTAGATTTTGTATTTCACTTCAAATAATCCTTCTGTAGATTTTTCATACTTTCTCCATACAGTACTTAAAATACTAGTTTTATTTTTTATTTTTTTTCACCCACATGGCCTTCTATGCCAAATTTTTCCAAAAAAAGGTTTTCACATGGGGAATGGATTGGATATAGCATGGAAAACTTAAAATTAGCCTCTAATAATTAAAAATTAATTAGCATATAACTTGCACGTACAATATGCAATTTATAATTTTAATAATTTTTAAAATCCATAATTATCATATTATACTAATAAAATATTCATGATCCAAGTCTTTATATCATTGCATTAGTTCTTTAATATAAATATATATTTAATAATTATACTATTTTCTCAAAATTATACTCATCTTGAGATTGGATGATTTAGATATAATATTTTTAAATATAATCAAATTGTACTACTTAGCTATACTCAATTGCATTTATATTCTTGGATTACTCTAATCTAATCTTCATCTATTTCATAGGTTTTATTTTTATAATTTTTTTGAAAGTAAAAAAATTATAAAATTAAAGAATAAATGGATGATCTTCCTTTCTTCTCATAATCTAAATTCAAGGAAAGGAAATCAATTTAAGATCTCTTTATATTAATAAATAAAGCAATCATCTTTGGATGATAAAATAATAAAAAAATTGATCCAACCCGAGAAAAAATCTTAATTCTTAAAAAAAAATATCTAAGCATGCGGGTTATTTAGATATTTTTTTATTAAAATTTATTAAGTTATTTAAATATTTCTCATGCTAGGAAGAAAATCTTTTATTAGTGGTCGTCATGCAATTCTATAGGCTTGAATTAAATTAGTTTTTTTATAAAAATAATTATTTTATAGTATTTGAGATGCACTACTTTCTTTTTAAATGAAAATAATTTTTATTTAATAAATGGTAGTTTTATAATTAAGCTTGTATATGAAAAGCACGTTCATATTTTCGATATGCCAACAAAAATTGGGATTGATAATATCAAAATCCTAATTTTACCATTTTAAAGATCATCTGACAATAGAAAGTCGCGTTCGTAAGTGTTGCCGCCAAGATCGTCATGACTCATAATTGCTGTCGGCGTCGGATCGCCCCTCATATCTTCGAGACTAGCCTGCTCGTCAAGACCTGCAAAATGCTCCGACGGTCAAGTCAGTGACGATCCAGAAGAACAGATCCTCCTGGTCGAGCCCATGAGGTGGACTCCACGCTAGGAGGAGTGTATGACGTGTGAGTGGGGTATAAGCAAGCTGTGAAAGGTGGTGGGTGAGGTGAATTGGAGATCGATGGCTGTGTTCGGGCGATCCTTCTTGTGGATCTTCGAGAGCCTCGAATTCTCAGTCTCCTTGGTGGTTCTCCTATGCAGCCTCCTCTCCCTCACTTGCTTGGGTGTTTGTGGTTTGTTTTAGCTTACCTCCTCGTTGGGGGTGTCGAAGGTTCTTTTAAGTCCAGGCGGTTGCTAGGCGCATACCTCGGGATCATCGTTGTGTCAGCAAGCGCATGCAGCGGTATCCCGTGCCGTGGACGGGACGTCTTTCCCGATTCGTGATAAGGGAACTGCCGTGCGCTCTGACATTCCTTCCGGTCGCTCCGTTCCGGGAAACTTGGCAGTGTCTCGATTGGGGGCCCGTCCCCCGGGATTTAAATCTCCTAGTTGACTTCTTCTTTCGGGTGGTGCAGGCAGTTGGTAGTTATTATGATTTGATGGATACTTCCTCGTAGTCCTCGGACGGCTCGTCGGTGCCTTGGGAGGGTGGCTTCGTCCCCTCGGTGGCCAGCGGCCTTTGTCCAAGGTGGTCGCCGAACTGGAGAGCTGGGACTCGACTACGAGGGGCTCGACCTCGGAGGGGCTCCATTTTGGTGGAGGAGGGCTGAGCTCGACTCCGGACCAAAGGGGCTCGACTCCGAGGGGGCTCGACTCCGGCTCGGGGGTTTGACATGACGGAGGAAGGCTGGGCTCGACTCCGGCCTAGGGGGCTCGACCTCGGAGGGGCTCGACCCGGTGGAGGAAGGCTCGACTTCTACTCAGAGGGCTCGCCTCGGAGGGGCTTGACCTAGCGGAGGAGGGCTGGGCTCGACTCCGATCCAGGGGGCTCGACCTCGGAGGGGCTCAATCTAGCGAAGGAGGTCAGCACACGACTCCAGCCCAGAGAGCTCGGCCTCTGAGGGGCTCGACCTGGCGGAGGAGGGCTGGGCTCGATTTCGATCTAGGGGGCTCGGCCTCGGAGGGGCTTGATATGGTAGAGGAGGTCGCTCTGCTCCGGCCTAGGCGCCCGGGCTTGCGGGTGCCGACCTGGCGGAGGACGGAACTCTCTTTTGGGCGGTTCATCCCGACATTCTGAGACAGTTCGGTCCAGCAAAGAGTCCGAGCAGGAGTGTCCACCGTGGCAATTTTTTTTGACATGGCATCTGACTGGGGGTACACGTCAGCTTCTTGCCACATCATTAAGTATGACATATACGAATAAACTTTTAAAAGATAATCCCTGTATAATTTTACTAGGTTATATTAAATTATGTTTTTATAAAAATAATTATTTTTTAATATTTTAGGTCCACCCTTTCTATTTTATTAATTTTCTTAGATGGTAAATTGGTAACGATGTTTTAAATGCCATAACTTTTCATTAATATAAAAATCATCTGCCGTTAGTTATGTAATCAAGGTATTTTTGAATTTAATAAAAAATCATGCATACAATGTGTACACCTTCGTTAATATATATATATATATATATAGAGATTAAAATTAAATTAGATTAGATTTTGCTGATTTGGAGGACGGCTCATCCAATACCACCGCCTCTAAGAAGCATCCACGGCAAGACATCATCAAGAATTTGTGGCTCCTACGAACCCAATCCAGATCGAATCACTCTTTTTGTCCTCTCGGTCCCTTCTCCAGCGACTGCCGCTCTGCGAGCAAGTCCGCGACTGCTGCCCGCGATCGGCCCCCGTACGCCTTTCTTTTCTTGTTTCTTCTCCTCGTTCAATTTTCGTTGGTCTTCTTTTGATTCGGTATGAGTTCGTGTAACGGGTCATGTCGCTTGCTCTGATTCCGCCGGGATTAGGGTTCGGACCGGGGAAAATCTGGCAGGGGAAGGAATTCAGGGCGGATGCCTAGGATTAGGTTTTCTTGATCGGGTTTGGTGGATATCTGGACGGGATTAGGGCTGATCTATTCGAGACGAGATGGGTTTGTGGAAGGTTCTTGAGCTGCTATTATATCATATAGATTACTAAGGATGAATTGCTTTCCTTCATTCTAAGTTAATTCATGGGTAATTCTTTAAGCTTCCAGCCAAAATTATGGATAATTAGATCGACAGTTTTGATGGGAACTTTTAGGAGAATGATTCTTAGTCATCCAAATCATGAGAAAATGTCATCTGGTTTATAAAATTGAAAAAAAAATAATAAGGGAAAAGCTATCTACATGTTCACTATTCAATCAAGAATTATCTTTAGGTTTTCCTTTTCAGTACACGATAAATATTTTGGTTGTAATATTTCCAGTGTACAAGGAGTTCATTTATTTTTTATTTTTTACTGTAACTATTTGAATGGACCATGTGAGCTATATTGGTATGTAATTATTGTGTCGATTTTAATAATTACAGTTCAATTTAAATAGGCGTGAATGTATTAAGAAAGAGTTACATTTTCTTGTACAGAAATGATGCTTATGGATATTGAATGGTGTGAAGAAATAAAAATGGAGCATAGAACAAGTGACTTGTGATATGCGACTTTTTTAATTGGCCTGTTCTCAAGCCTTCATAATGAAAAAATTACATATTACAGTCCCCATTAGATTTTGCAATAATGCTTTATTTGTATAAATCAATGCAGTGAAAACTTGAGCAATATGAGTTCCATTTGTCCATTTGCTAAAGCAGCTTGTGCTGATGGTGGCTGCCCTACGAAACATGAGGAGAATCACAGTCAACAACAGTCAAAGTGTGATGATAATGTACATACGAAGAGCAGTGGTTCTACTTCTATTGCTGGTGGCTGTCCTATGAAACATGGGGGGGATTACAATAAACATCAAGCAGAATGTGATGATAAAGCAGATACAAGAAGCAATGATTCTGCTGTAGTATCTCCGAAATGTCCCTTTGGATATGATTCTCATACATTTAAGCTGGGTCCTCTAAGCTGCATGATTTGCCAGGCATTGCTTTATGAAAGTAGCAAATGCTTGCCCTGCGCCCATAAATTCTGCAAGTGGGTAGAGCATACAGCAGATGGCATGTCATGTACTTTTCTCATAGAAAAATAATGTTATAATGTTCTTACCTGTCACTTGTTTCAACAGAGCATGCATCTCTCGCTTTAAAGATTGTCCATTGTGTGGTGCTGACATAGTGAAGATTGAGCCTGACACAGATCTTCAGGTCACTGTTGATCGCTTCATTAATGGCCATGCTAGAATCAAGAGAGTGAATGCAGATGGGCAAGAAGTAGATGAACAGAAAAATGTGATATATGGGGATGTTTCCATGGAGAGGGGGGCTTTTCTAGTGCAACAAGCTATGAGGGTGAGTAAAATATTATGCTATTTGGCTAGTAACACTCCCACTAGATATTCTAGAAAATTAAGAAAAATGGTTCTAGGTCAGTTTAGTAATATCCTACCATGCACACAACTAGCCAGGCTTTCTGTGTTATTGGCAGGCTTTCCGTGCACAGAATATAGAAAGTGCAAAATCAAGGCTTAGTCTTTGTGCAGCAGACATCCGGGAACAAGTACAGACGTCAGGCAACACATCGGAGCTATGTTCACAACTTGGGGCTGTCCTTGGAATGCTAGGGGACTGCTGGTGTGTCTCTTTTCTATCCTTGTTTTCTCAATTTCTGTTTGTGAAATTTGTCAAGTCTGCACTTGCATATAAGCTTTTACATATTAACACCACTTTGCTAATGAGGGTTTGTAACTTGTGAGAATATCTTAAAATGCATTTGTGAATAGATCTCCGTACACTGGTAACTCAATCTTAATCTATATTTGACTTACATATGATTATATTCTGGTAGTATCTTGATCCCTTCATCCTCAGTCATGGCCTTTAGCTTTGGGCAAATTGAATTCTAGCTGGAATCCTAACTTCATCTTGAAATCAGCAATATGCTAGCCTCTGTGCACAATGTTTTGGAAGAATATAGGTGGCAGAGGCGTGGTGCTAGGCAGGTGCCAAGAGGTTTAAGGCACCCCCAAGAACAGTAAATTTAGAAAAAAGAGAGAAATATAAGCAAACGTTGTACCTAAAAACTGAAAGATAAATATCAAATAAGATGTAGTAGGTCAATGGGAAGTAACTTGGCAGCATTCAATTCTAATTCATAAATTATTCTCATCTTCAATAGTTAACATGATGTAGGTCATTGAGATGGGTTCCTAGTTAGCCTTTTTTAAAAGTTCTTACCTCTTTGAATACCTCATCTTTATTAATCGTTGCGTTCAAGTTAGATTGAATTCAGCAATATGTCCCTCTCATGCTTCCAGAGAAGTCCTATAGATCGAGTATGATGGTTTCATTGATTCTCATATGCTTGAATGATTCTGAATTGCTACTAATTATCATGCTCAGACTATAATTAATGCGTGTTATATTTATGTTCTTATGTGTGGGCAATGCAGTCGAGCAATGGGGGATACTGGTTCGGCAGTTACTTGTTATGAAGAGAGTGCTGAATTCCTTTCAAAGTTGCCCACAGAAGACCTGGAGGTTGGCATTTTGATTTTTGACCTTAAATCTCCGACATTTGAAAATATCATGTAGAAATTATTGGATTGAATTTTGGACTTGGCCAGCTAATTTAACTATATTCTTCACAGTTGGTACACACGCTATCAGTTTCATTGAATAAAATTGGAGATCTTCGGTATTATGATGGAGACCTAAAATCTGCAAAAACTTATTATACGCAATCTTTGGATGTTCGTCGAAATGCAGTCAATGAGCATCCTAATGTATCTTCCCAGGTTAACATTTGTCCTTTGCCTTTACTTTTGTGCCATTAGTTTCTTTATGGTAAATATTCTGATACACACACACCTCTTTTGAAAGTTCAGTTAAACTAAATAACTTATTTGCGGCGTGCTTTTTTGTAGCCATGTAAAATGATGCATGCCACCCCTAACTAGCATCTTTCTATGACATTTTAGTTTCTTGTTATGGTTGTAGGTGTTTTTAAGTTATAATTGACCATTGGAAAGGTCCACATCTAGTAGCTGATGCTGAAGCATTCTTTTGATTGTTGGTGTTTTCCTATTTTGTTTGAGTTGTATGAGGTTTAGGTTATGCAATTTTATATTAATTCTATATGAGTTTTCAGGTTGATTTTGGATTAGGTTCTGATAGCCTGTTTTAAGTAGAAGTAATATCTAAGTTCGTCTGTGTGTGTGTGTGTAAGAGAGAGAGAGTTTGGTAAGTCTTAAATTCATCAGGATCAGTTTCTGGTGAGAAATGTTCTAGACAGTAGTATAAAACAAGGATGCTAGATAGGATTTCTATGCAATCTCCTTTGAACTTTTGACTTTTAAGGGTAAAGAAAAAATAAATTTAGTTGTTTTGGAGTAAGACGTAGAGTTGTCTCTTCTACCTTTTTTGAAAAAATTGATTTTTCTATAATCTTTTACCTTAAAGGAGAATAGAGTTTGATAAGCCTATAGAGATACATTCTTTTATGGCCACATAACCCAAAGTAAAATCAATTGACTTGCATGGTAAAATAAAACTAGTTTGATTAATTAAACTAGTGTTTGTTTCTTGGACATGATACTTATGAGCTTATAGTTGCTGGAAAGTGATCTTTTTATGTCCTTCAATGATGGTCTCTTGTTTGTTGTTCATTAAAATCATGATTTAAATATTCTCCATTTTATTTCGACCTATTTCTTTTGTACTTAAAAGAAATGGAAAACATCTTATCATCTTTGAGCTGATCCACAATCCAGTGTGATTTGACCCCTTGTATGATTTATGATACAATTCCGATCTTAACAACAGTGTCAACATTTATGGGTCTCAACTTTTGCCAGCCTAGATGCTACCTTCATTTAGGTCTCAAAGCTTCATCTCCACTATATTTCCTTCGGCAACTACTTGTGTCTAGTATTACTAAAACTTGGCTTAGCATTTTTGGATAATGTAGTTTTGTCTAAAGCCTAAGCTGCAGTTGTAGCACCAATGCATGGCCAATTTTCTTGCCAAGGTTGTGGTCAATAGATATGATTTTTCCTTGAGTATTTTTGACCTTGGCCATTGTTTTGATTTTTTGTGGTGGAGGTAAAATATGTATATAACATATCTCCTTTGTATGAGTTATTTCACTTGTTCAAAACCCTTAGACCAAGGGTTGAAGTCCCGGAGGGGCAAGGGGCAACTTGACCATCCTGTCTTGTTCCTATGAGATAATGGGTCTTGGGATGGTAACAGGACACTGAACCCACATCCATGGGTTGTCTTGCCTTCATCCTATAACCGAAACACCTAACAATAGGGCCATCCTATAGGGCTAGAATTGGGCCCAGGGTAGCCCGAGGCCCATCGGGCTAGATCGGCTTCTGGTCTTACCACAGGCTGGGCTTGAAAGATTTTGGACCGGGTTTGAACTTAAGTATGGAGTCCATATGTTTTCCGAGCTGACCTTGGGTATATCATTGGTCGGGCCCGGGCTCGAGCCAGGACGAGGCTTGAAACGGATCTTGAACTCGGGCCTGGACCCAGCCTGAACTTAGATCTGAAATAGAGTGTAAACTACATACTTGTTTATGAAGTTCTTAGAACATAGGAATGCCTTATCCGATTGTGTTATCAGTTTGCTTTTCTAGTAAACATGTTTTTGATCTTCAGATGGTTGCTAACATGAAGCTATAGTATTTCATAAAAAGAAAAAGAAAAAGTGAAGCTAAAGGATGAAAGATTAAATGATTAAGCTTTAATCATGTTTGGGCTAGCCCAATTTTTAGCCCAAATAGAGAATTCGAGCTAGCCTAATCGGGTTCAGGTTTTAAAAGTTTTGGAGCCTAAGCCTGGCCTGTAGCCCCCCAAAAAAATTTCGAGCCAGTGCTTGGGTAAGGGAGTGGCTTGGCCCAACCCGATCCGTTTTCATCCCTATTGCCATGAAATGCCTTCATCCGAGGATGACCCGGTGATTAAGGGCTTGAGGACTCCCCGAGCCGGGGCATAACTTGTTGGGTCCTCTCAAGCCGAGGCTTATGTCAGGCAGGAACAACTTAGCTCGACACCTCTTCCATCCCAGCTCGGACACACCTTTGTTTGAGAATGAGCTGGTGATTGAGGACACTTGAAGCTAGGATCTAACACAATCAATGGAAGGGGGAGGACTGCTTCCAGTTGTAGGGGAGAGAGTGGACAAGGGGAAGGATCAATGGGAGGAGGAGAAGTGAAGGGGAAAAAGGGGCTAGAAGGTTTGGGATGGGGTGAATATATTTTTTTGATTTGGTTTTTAGCTTTGAAATTCTTAAGCATAACATTTGTTGTTTTTTTTTTTTTGAAACAAGCTTGACAGTTGGTCACGGTGGTTAGAGGGGGAATAAAACTCGTGCATGAGTTCCCCACAATTAACATAACATTTCCATGAAAATAATATTATTGAAAAATAAAAAACATAGAAAATTGATTTATATAAAAAAATAAAAAAAGCACCATACATTCATCATTAAATTTTTCTCAAAATATTACTATACAAAAAGTAAAAATATATAGAAAGAGGAATATATATTTTATATATACATATACAATATTATATATTTTACAAAATAATATTAAATAAGTACCCAAAAAATATATATATAAAATCCTAAGTAAATATGCTGTCCTCCCTTTATTTATTTCCAATGGATATAAAAATTTAAATTATATTTCTTGCTCATCCTACTGTTCTCTAATAGCAATATTTTCAAATGTAGGACATTGGGTCACCATGTTAATTGTTTGGAGCAGCAATTTAAGAAAATTAAAAAACAATAACACCATTATGTACATACCACTTAATAGATTTTACTCATGTTTATTTTGTTATACAATATGACAGTTTTGCTTACTTCATAGCCACTGATGTGCCATCTAAATATCAACTTGTAAGTTTCAAAACTAGAGAACTGAAGGCAAACATGATTGGTTATTCAACCAAGTTCTATGCTGGAAAAATTACTGCTTTTTTATCAAATCATGTCATTTTTGCCTTCTCAAGGGCTCGTGATTGTTGCTTGGTAATCAAAGATCTCCAATAACCTAGAAGGCCCACAAGAAATTATAGTGTCAGCTTTAAGTAAAGATATGAAAAAAACAGTATAATCCAAAACATGTCAGAATCTTCAACCAAAAGGTTTTTGTGGATGATGGATCAACATAAATAGATCTACTTAGCTTATACAAATATTTATCCTCTTGAAATCTAACCATAGCAGATCTTAATAAGCAACATTGATCTCCTATGGCATGGTAATTTTAACCAGAATTTTTTTTTTTGATACATGTTAGCTAGAATCATTTGATCAATAAAGAAATAGGCAATATTTAGATTATTATATTTTCATTTATATGGCTTCTCACCTTAGGCTTAGCATACACTAAATGGAAACATTTTATCTGAGATTTATTGCTTTTGAAGTTCAAATATGTTTTAAAATATAAAATAGTAAAATTTCAAAGATAAATTAAGAAAAACTTAAAAAATATTAAATGGGACATTTCAAGCAACTATTGGAAAGATCGACCAAGACAGTCATCAGGACAGGGCCATGCAGGATGTTTCGTTCTGTGGGGATATTGGGATGCTCATGTCTCACAGGATTTAAAACCTTGGCTTTAACCTTTTTCGGTATGTGACAAGCTGGATCTGACCTTTGCAATGTTAATTGAACACTTAAGTGTGCCCTTGTTCAACCTAAATCAATGTGTCCTAAATATATTGTAGGAATTATACACTACAAGTGGGGCTTCAGATGGGTTGGGTCTAGGTCAGTCCACCCTTGCTTGAGCCCAGCTAAGATTAATTAAGTTTGGTGCCAGCAAGCCATTCTTGAACTTGCAGGCCTTGCTAGGCATCGTCTCATCTGTGAAGAGAGACTACGGCATTGTGTGGGTGTTTCTGAGCTTGGAGGAGGGATGTGGAAGCTAAGTGAAGGCAAGGGCTGTTGAGGGGCCAATGGGTTGCAGTTATGTAGGTACAAGTAAGGGAAAAGCAGTCTTGAAGGTAGGTTGGCCAAGTTTTGAGGGGATGCTAAGAAGTGGCAGGGAGCCTAGTGAAAGAAATGAAAGATGTTGAGGGGCTGGTGGGCTATGCTACATGGATTTGGGTTTGTCTATTGGGTGCAAGTGTGTGTTGAAGCATCAGATCCTTTTAATTTATGAGAATTTCTTCTTATGGAGCCATTTCTGGGTGTTCTATATGTCTTTAAGTGTTGTGAGCACGTACACCAAGCTAAATCAAAGGGTTCGAGGAACGTAGTTGGTGGGAATAACCACAGGCAAATGTAGGTGAGAAAGGTGGCCTTGAAGGGTGTGTTTGAGACTGGAGGGGCTGTTGGTAAGGAAGCAATGATGGCCTTGTGGACAAGATGGAGGATGCCAAGCGGCAAGTTGGCATGAAAATAGGCTGGTGGCCTTGGATGGCGGATGATGCAGACAATGGGAGGTGGCAAGTGAGAGGCCTATCAGGATGGGGGTGCTAGATATGGTTGCAATGGAAGAAAGGGTATGGGTGGTGAAGATTGGTCGAGGAGCTGCTGAAGATGGAGATGGCAATGGAGGGATGTGGAGATGGCTAGCATTTAGCATCTGTGTTAGGGGCTGCTTAATATCGGCCTGATTATTCTAGCTGTGTTTTTAAGGCCCAATCCAAATTGAGGCTGTTAAGGATTTTTCCCAAAGCTCCTCAAGTTGAGTGCATTTCTAACCATACTTGCAATTCAGTATAATTTTATTTAATGCTTGAAAAAGCTAAAATAAGATATTTTTCTTTTCTTCCAATCTTAAGACCCTTCATGCACAAAATTGTATTAAGAGGGCAGAATTTTTGTTTTCTAGGAAACTAGGTGAATGCCATGGTGCTGCAAGCGATAATAGACCTCTTACTAAATTTTGAACCTGATCCAGTTGTCGACAAGCTTGCCAAGCACTTCATGTGAAACTGAAGGTGAAGTAGCATTGATGACTTGATGTTATGAGTTGTCTGTGTTTTTGCTATTGTTTTTACTTTTTTTAACAAAAACATGCTTGTGGTTCAATCTATGCATTTTTGGTCCTTAAACTAATCCTAACCCTAATACAGATGGTAAAACAATGTAAAAATAAAAATAGAGTAAAATAAAATAAATAGTGTCAACATGTGCAACAACAGCATAAATTGTTATGAGTGTTGGTATGATATTGTGTTGGACTGGTCCCTCATTGTATAGGTACTGGTACTGGTATTTTAATCCCTGGTCGGAAGGATAATTACTATGAATTGCCAATAATATATTTTGCAACACCAAGAAAAAGTGATACATGAATTAAGGAAGCTTTGCGTGAATTGCCAACGATCTACCTTGTTTTTCTAAGTTTCCCTGCCTATTATGAACATTTGTGATTTGAAGAAGAAATAACCGTGGTGAATCTCCAGTACGCGTTCTTTTTTATTATTAGTTAACTACCTAAACAAGAGTTGGCTTTTCTCACCCTAAAAAAAAGGAAAAAGAAAAAAAGAAAAAGCTGGCTCTTATCTTTAGATCTTCACAGTTATACCGATTTACCCTTCTATAAAACACACATCATTTTTTGACAACCTCAATGTATTTTGATGGATTTAAACTCTGATTTCTCTCTCTCTCTCTCTCCCCCCCCCTCCATGATATGAGGAGACAATGCTTACTTATTTTCATATAGGTTGTTGATCTTGCAATTTCTCTTGCCAAAGTTGCCGATGTGGATAGGAATCTTGGCAGTGAGGATGTGGCAGTTGATGGATTTCAGGAAGCCATAGACTGCCTAGAATCTCTAAAGTTGGATTCCAATGAAGCTGGTTTAGAGCAACGGGTACCCGTGTCCATCTTTTGTGACCTTGCACTTTTATATTTTGTCTCTTGTGTATATTCTATACTGATATTCCGATACTCGTGCAGCGTCGCTCGGTTCTTGATTTCTTGCACAGCCAGCTTGCTGACAAACATGCCGGTGCCTCCGATTCTTCTGTCTGAGGAGGAGGCTGCCAAAGACATGAGTGATGCATCTTGAACATCTGGGATCTGCACAATCATGGTAATGAATAACACGCGTGCACATGAGATATATAAACTTAGGCGTATTCTCTGATGTGTTTCCTACCAGGCACATAATAACTTGCCACGCAAGGTGTGGGTCTATTGAAGTGATGTTAAGCATATGCTATACATGGTCATCTAGAACAAGCGCATTCCTAGGGCCTGGTAGCCTTGTGTCATGTACTTATTTGAAGTGGTATTAAGCATATGTCCTGTCCTTATGCTTTGCCTGATTTTTCGTTCTAAATGTACCAAATACATAAAGGCCAATTATGATTTGGCATTTGTATTCATAATGTGCTTGGTTGTTTCCTGATCCGTCAGAAAATAATAGTTAAGTCTTGAATCAACTATATAAACTGCGTCTTGTTATTTTAGCAAAGCTTGTTCGGTTGCTGGTTTATTTGTGTTGTTTCACGAGCATTTTAGGAACATGCCTTTGTTCCAACATTCCTTTATCCGGTACTAATTTTGTATCATTATCTATCTATTGTTTACATTCGTGGCTGACAGAGGCCCAAAGTGGTTAAGCCTCGATTACTCCTTTAAGATGAAGGAATTGTGGTTCTTTTGAGAAGCTGATACGGTAGTACCCGTTTCTAATAGCTTTTTAGCTGTTCTTGTCGGTCGGCGATTTCGAGTCTGATACAGGTAGGCATTTAGAGAAATTTGCAGTTTATCATTCATTTGTGAGAATTTTCGTGTATCATATTTAAGCTTAATTGTAAATGATCAAACTTTGCCGAGAAAATAAATAAATGTCGGAATAAGCATTTCAGCACTTATAATTTAAAAAAAAAAAAAAAAAAAAAAAAAATCACCCGGCACTTCTAGTCTGCGGTGTCCAACTCCACTCTCTTGCTAGAAGCCGAATAAGAAGGCTCGTAAAGAAGGTGCAAATTGTACAGCAGTTAACTAGCATGAATTAAAGGAAAATGCATTGAACAAAAGTCTAATGCATATATGGTCAGAATTGAACCATGACACCATAATGACCCAAACAAGGGCTACCGAAATAGCAAAAATATTTACCATGCCAACAAGAATTTGAAGATTACCATACAGGACATTTTCTTCCACATTAGATTATACACCATCCTTAAATGTGAACCAAGAGTGAATAAACTAGGTACGTAAAGAACCGTTATAGAGGGTGCCGTGCCCTGCTGGTCAAGATGATTACATACACAACAAAATGCTTGACCAAACATATCAACATTGCTTCAGAAATCATGGGTTTGGAAGAACGACTCAGCATATGAACACTTCACAATCACACCAAACATCAATCAGAGCTCTGAAAGTGTACGGCAGGGATGTAGCGAGAAAGCTCGGCTGTAAGGTATTGAAACCCATTCACAAGCTGTGTGTCACCGATCAACCTATAATGTACCCATATAGCACGCTTGCAAACAGCCATGAATTCAAGCAGTGCAGCAATAAGCAGCTGCAGCTCTTGTGACCGAAACCTGGTCGCAGGTTCACCTGACAAAAATGCTGTGCATACACTAAGTACTCTACTGTTCACCTGCATTATGACGTTTAAATTTGAGCAGCAAGTTTATAGTCCATACCTTGCTAAGAGTTGGAGATTACAACTCTATCAAGCATTTACACCTCCAAGCTGGGGTGCTCAAATATGGAATAATGATTTGAGAAAAAATGCAACAGCATATCACATGAAAATTGCAGCATCTTACCTGCACTGCAACACTGCCTTGGAGTATCCTCTCTAGACTTTGAAGCCTAGGGAGTAGGTCACCTTATAGCTCCTAGATTCTTCAAGCTCATTTCTCAGTGCGGCTGTCCTGGTTTCAATCATTCCAATAGCATTCTCCACCGGAGTAAACTCTAGAGACTCAGACTTGACAACCAAAAGTCGATTCACCAGAGCAGGAAAAGAACCTTCTGATTGTAATACCGTGTCTCTTCCACTGATCTTCCAGCCATCCTTCGGTCTTGCCATTTTTCGAAAATGGAGTGTCAAATAAAAACCGGTCAAAGAGCACATGTACTCCCAGTAGACACAAAATTCTCTCCCTTCTGGTGCCCAGGTCCTCATCCTCCATAACAGGATCAACAGCTGTTATCTGTAGATAACAGATGCCGGCCCGTAACTCCTCTGCATTGAATATGAAAAGAATAAACAAACCAATGGGTCCAGCTCTGAATTAGTGGCTCATGATTGGCGTGACATTCTTCTAAATCATTGCCCATTGCATGATGTGTAATCTTCCATTGCTTGGATCAACATTTAACAAATATTCAATAATGTAGTAAAGAAGATCATAAGAGGTTAGAAGTTACATAGACTTCATCAATATTACTCAAACCAGAAATATTAAAAAAATAAGAATGCACTTTAACCATATTTGATTGCCTTTGCACTATTGAGGACTGAATGGTGGCATTTGGTGAGTCAAATGGGATCACCACGGTGGTCTAAGACCACCGATGACCCTCATTCCAAGGAAAGCTGATCCCCAACAATCTAACATCATCATGTTTGGTATACCACTATGTTTGGTATGCTAAGTTCTAGCTATTAAAAGTTCCTGGTTATTCACAAGTAACATGCTTGGTATGCCACAGGAATCTAAATTCACTAACACATAAGATCAAAATTATCCCAGATATATTCCATATATAATTCAACTACTAAACAGAATTCTCAAAATAAATCATAGAAAAATACACATGAATGGCTAGCAACATATCCATGCAATTTATACATTGAATTGTTTGGACAAACCAATTATAATTTTGATAGTACGATTATTGCCCTTATAAAAATGTATTAATTGTTATTATAGAATTAATATTTTCATTTATACTTATATTATATTATTATTTAATAGTAATGTTTATTTGATTAGGAAAATAAGGTAAATAGAAGTAATTTATTAAATAATTTCATAACATAAATATAAAGCACAATAATATATTTCTATTATAATTATAAAAATATAACTGCATAGTAATATGATTAAAATATATTACAATATAATATATTTCATAAATACTATATATGTAATATCAATATAATATATATTGATCATATAATATATATAATATTGATATAGTATATTAATGGTATATTAATATACCAATTTTTCTTGCTAAATGGAGGTATTTTTTCTCCAGATTTTAGCCCAAGATCAATGCCCCCGGGGGTGATCTTTGAAACCCATCCTAAAGGACATTTAAGATCATTGGGTTAGACGGTGATTTGGGATCACTATCATATAAGATCACTGAGGTGAAACCACACACTATGATCTCATTATCTTTATCCACATTACCCTTAATCTTGAGGTCATCATCCCATACCAAACACCCCCAATATTTAATATCAAATTCTTATGTAAATATTGTTAATTATATTGATTCAGGCATTGAATGCCCTCAATATTACCAAAATACAATAAAGCAAGCCCTTTTACTTGACTAAGTAAGAAGCATAACATATAATTTATTGATGTTATGAGAACATGGTTGATGGAACTTTTACATCATAGTTGTGCATTTGAAAGGGTTTCTATGCATGAAAACACATCAAACACAAGCTAACTTGCAAAAATGCCAATTCAAAGAAACCAATAATTCAAACTGTAGCTAAAAAGATGATTCCACATTAAGTAGGCATGCTGTAGAAATATTCAACTTAAAACAGTAAGTTGGGGGCAGTATGATACTGAACAAAACACTGACTGGAATCTTGTTTGGCAAGTAGGGGAAAAAAAGAAAAACAATTAGTGATTCCAGGTTATCCAGGTTAGGAACCCACAACCTTCGGTCAAGAGTTCTAGTAGTCATAGACTGAGTCCAAGTATTTTCATCCCTAAAGAAAATATCCCTCATTGGCAGGTTAATGCTTATTACTGATGGTTTATGACTCTGCTTCCTGAAAGATTCCATAATTTTTTTTATTACATTTGATGAGAATGTCCATCGAGCAAGAAAGGCAGTATAAATATGAAACAGATAAACAGTAAGACTCACTTGAGAAGGCTAAGACGTCAATTTAAAAAGCCAAGCATGAGAATATTTTGCAGATGTATTGCAGCATAGGAGAACCAAAAAGCAGGGATGTCCAACAAGCCTAACGTTCAGCTTGGACCAGCCTTCAGTCAAGAGTTCTAGTAGTCATAGACTGAGTCCAAGTTTTTTCATCCCTAAAGAAAATATCCCTCATTGGCAGGTTAATGCTTATTACTGATGGTTTATGACTCTGCTTCCCGAAAGATTCCATAATTTTTTTTATTACATTTGATGAGAATGTCCATCGAGCAAGAAAGGCAGTATAAATATGAAACAGATAAACAGTAAGACTCACTTGAGAAGGCTAAGACGTCAATTGAAAAAGCCAAGCATGAGAATATTTTGCAGATGTATTGCAGCATAGGAGAACCAAAAAGCAGGGATGTCCAACAAGCCTAACATGCAACTTGGACCAGTGGTATCTGCAAAAGTCTTGAAGCTACTGGTATAGGGTGAGTAAGCAGGGAATAGATTCATTATCCTATGTTATGGTTGCATAGTCTAAAGCAAATTAGTTGAAAATTGTTATTTACAAGACCCAAAAGAAGGCATGCAAACAGAGTTATCATATGCTATGTTTGCACGGTTGAGACATGCCGCTGGTTGCAACATGTCAATATGTCAGATTTTCAAAATTCATAAAGGATTTGTACAACTTGAAATGATGGAATATAAAGAATCAGGTATGTGTGTCAATTTGGATATCTGGTTTATAGAATGAGCTGGCTATTAGATAGAATGGTGTTAAGCCTGGCCCATTTGGACCACCATGGGCTGAAGACAATTTTTTTTTTTTGAAAACAGGGGATGAAAGCCCTGCTTATCCGAGCGAGAAGCTCGCCAGATTCGTCAACCGGACTACCATGGTTGGAAAGAAGAAGCTCGGAGGCGTGATGGAGTAGGACGGAACTCTCGATCGGTCGAGATAATTTCCTGTGCGACGAGATATCTTTTCCAATTTTTCTCTTTAAAACCCGTCCTTTATAGTCTCTAAGCAAGATAGATCGAGCCTCCATCGTCATCTTCCCCATCTCTAGCGATTAACCATGTTTTTGTCATCACCGGTAAGGCCCTTTCCTCGATTTTTTTTAAAAAAATAATAAGGGACAATTCCCATTTTCTTTTGTTTCTCCTGGTCGCCTAGTGGTGGATGGATGCCGATGGCTGTGCCACTCGACCCCCTCCATCCAGCTGAGTTCCAACAGACTTCCTCCCCGTTCCCCCACCTTCCACGGTTCCTGAAAATCGTGGAAGGCCTGTTCAAGCCAAGCCAAGGAGAAGAAAAAAAAGAAAGAGAAACCAGGGAAAAGGAAAGAAAAGAAAAGGAAAAAAAAAAAAAAAGAAAAAGAGAAAGAGAAGAGATAGAAGAAGGGAGAGAGAGAAAAGAGGAGAGAAGAGAGAAGAGAGAGAAGAGGAGAGGAAGAAGAGAGAGAAGAGGAGAGAAAGAGAGAGAAGAGGAGAGAGAGAGAGAGAGAGAGAGAGGAGAAAGAAGAGAGGAGAGAGAAGAGAGAGAAGAGGAGAGAAGAAGAGAGAAGAGAGGAAGATGATAGAGAAAAGAGGAGAGAGAAGGGGAGAGAGAGAGAGAAGGAAAGAGCAAAATAAATAAATAAATAAATAAAAATCTGGACCGATTCTTTTCATGATTTAGGTCGAGATCCAAACTTGATCAAAAGCCTCTTTTTCTATATTAGTCCATTTTAAGTAGAAGATTAATTAAATAATTATTTTGCCATAGTCTCCATCTCCTTTGTGATAAAAGAGCATCAAAATTAGGACACGAATATGCAATTATCAGTAGAGTTATTTTTGGTAAGTTATCGTGATCTCTAGTATTCTGTATCAACTTGTACTGTCAAAAAGGCTAAATTTTATTAATGTGTTATGGTTATGTTATAATTATTATGAATGTTGAATATGCATGCCTAAAGATGTGTTGTATTAAATTACATAAATGATAATATTTGTTGATATTGATATTTTCTAATTCGAATATATGATTATACGGGTTAAGATCTAGACTCCTTCCATGCTTTCAGTAGGGCGATCATTAAATGACGATAGATGATGCATAGTCAGGAACTAGTTTTCTTTTAGGCCTAACCAAGCGGAACGATCGCTGGCATATACTCAGAATGTATATCTTTCCCGTGTGATATCAGGGCTAGTATCCTTCTGGACCTCCAGTGAGGCAACCACTGGCACATGACTGATGGACGGTATGTGTAATTAGGATATAGTCTCTTTTGGGACTAGCCACAGGCCGATCATGGCCGTAGTCAGAGAGGCTGGGATAGTAAAGTGAAAATAGATGGCCATCCATGATTGTGTTTATTTGAGATATATAATAATCAAATTTGTACATTAGAAAGATGACGTTGATTATTTTGCTATGTCTGACTGGCTTATATAAATGATTTATTATTAAAATATTTAATATTTAAATTAAATATTATGCTATTTTACTGAGCTTGTAAAGCTCACTTCTTGTCTTTTGTATTTTTGTCATAGATCCAAAAGGTCATATGGGCATTGAAGCCAGTCAGTGACGAGCTTAGGGTTTAGGTATTATTTTTTTTAGTTAATTACATTTAATATTGGATGTTTAGTTAAATGTTGTTTTCTTGTTGTCTTGATTTAAAAATTCTATTATTAAATGGAAAGATTAGTGAAATTGCATTCTACCACTGTTTGGTTATCTATAGTAAAAGTAGACCTTGCATGTTTGATGGGATCAAATCTTAAGAAGATGCGGCCATCTATTATACACTTGGTTTGGGCCTCGAGCCGAGGCATGACAGATTTAATGGTATGAGAGCAAGGTTCAAAGATCCTATAGATTAAAATAGATAGTAACAGTGGGGTAGAATTAGTTAAGGCATGATTAGATGATTTAAAATTACTAATAAATTAAACTTTGTTGAATCTAACTTTTTTTTTTTTGGTGAAATGGGTAAAAATAGTTCAAACTCGATCCATAAAGATGTCCAACATTACAAAAAACTTCCATGTTGCGAATATGCATTGCACTCATCTAAATGATCGCACTTCTTGACTCCTCAATCCCTCGTGGACTCGAGACATCTTCTTAATAAATGGTGCTTCTCAGCTTAAGGGCAATGTTTTATTTTTCAAGCGGCTGGAACAGCTCGAGCTACTAGTACTCTAGGACAATTCGTAGTCCATCACCTAATTAGGGTGAGTCGAGCAGCCAGCCCTACTCATCAGCAACATGATGTGCCCAACAATCTAGGAACTGTTAATTATAATGGTCAAGTAGCAAGTCTCATACAGGCTCTAGCTGGATTTGTTGAAGAGATGCGACGGTAAGGAAATAACGATGGCCAATTTTCCAGGATAGATTGGGAGATTGGTGAATTTAAGAAACTAGCACCTACTTTTAAAGGTTCCATCGAATCAACCGAGTCACTGAAATGGCTTAAAGAGATAAAACAAACTTTTGCTATCATGGAATGCACTGATCATGAGAAGGTCCGTTTTGCTGCTTATCAATTGCAGGGTGAAACTTTTGAATGGTTGGAAGCTATCAAGAAGCAATATGGTATTGATTGGTCAATCACTCGGGATACATTCTACCAAGAATTTATGGATATGTACTTTCCTGAGAGTCAGATTTGGAAAAAAAGTGAATTTACAAGGTTGATTCGGGAAAGTATGACAATTACTCAGTATGAGGCCAAGTTCATCGAGTTATCCCATTTTGCTCCGGATCTAGTGGCTACTGATGGCATCACAGCGTAGAGATTTGAAAAAAGGCTGAGATCCAAGATTCATGTTGGGGTAAGGCAAATACAATTAGTTTCATATCGAGATGTAGTTAACAAGATGAAAATTGTCGAGCAGGAGGTTGACAACATGCAGCAAGAAAGGGAACGGCAATAGACAAAAAGGTCTAGGTCTGATAGGCATCAGGGTGGCTGATCTTCTGGCAATCAATCAAAACAACATGATGTACCTGGAAAGGGTAGTGGGCCTTAATAGAAGAACGACCTCGTTGGACTAGGTGTCGAGGTTTCTACTTGGAGCAGGATTGTCACTGATTTTCTGGAGCATGTTTTAATTATGGCCAGCAAGACCACAAGGCTATGGATTGCCTACTCCACCAGAATTCTGATTATTAGCATCCCTTTTCGAATGTAGCTGGACCACCCGCTCAGGCTACTCAAAATGCACCAATTTTCTATTAAGGCCAACCCTCAAGGCACGGAAGATATCAAAAATAGAAGACCTAAGCTCATGTCTATGCCATGACTTAGCAAGATACCAAGACATCGAATGCTATAGTGACAGGTATTGTTAAAGTAGCATCTGTAAATGCCAAGGTTCCCGATACCAGTACCGGGAGCCGTACCGATGGCCGGCTGGTACCGGTACGGGACCGTACGTACCATGCCGACACACGGTACGGCACGGTGTACCGATTCAAACCGGTATGCCCAATTTTTTTATTATTTCTTTTGCTGTTTTTTATAATTTTAAGGTTTTTATTTTATTTTTTAAGGGTTTAGGGTTTAAGGAGAATTTAGTGTTTAGGGTTTAGGCCCTAGGATTTAGGGTTTAGGGTGGTGTACCGATTTAGGGTTTAGGAAGAATTTAGTGTTTAGGATTTAAGGTTTAGGATTTAGGCCTTAGGGTTTAGATTTTAGGGTTTAGGCCTTTAGGGTTTAGGATGGCGTACCGATTTAGGATTTATGACTAAATAATAATATTTAGGACTATTTTCAATTGAAATAAAATAAAAAAATGATAATTAAACTAAGATTATCAGCAATTAATGAAAGTGAAATATAGTATAAATATATAATTACATACCAATGTCTAGAATCGGATAGAATGACGATGTCCATAAATATAGTGATCATGTATGTACTCTGTAGGAAATTCGGCATGTCCCTCCTACCAAGCAGCATGATATTCCTCTAAGCTCATATCAGGAGGTATGCGTGATGGATCATAACTAATCGCAGATCCCTCTTTGATGTCCTGACTCTGAGAGCTGTCCAAAAACTGATGATATGGCAGTGCAGGGATCCATCCAAATATACCAGCAACAAAATCAGATGCTCCAGGATAATAATCACTGGATGTTGATGTCTCAGATGCACCATATGGATCATATGGACCAGAAGCTGCCGATAGCTGCGAATAAGAAGATCCTGAATATGAAGATGATCCAGATACATCCATAGATCTCACTCCACGTGCAAGAGCTGCAGCTGTATCGTGTTTCGAACGACCACGCGGAGCCCGTCGCCTTTATGGAATCGTATCACCACGGGGTCTATCAGATGGTACTCCATGATCTGTATCCCGTGTTGCATGACAAAACTGCGACTCTCCAATGAATCGAATATGACTAGGTGGCTACGACTCCTGTCCTCCTGCCCCTCCCTGATCACTAGATCCTCCACTATCTGAAGCACTATCATCAGTCTCTGGTATCTGAATCTGAGTGGACTGAGTGCTCCGATGGAGGTGCAACTTCATTTCCTTTTTCTCTGTCTCCAGGTCTACTAGATGGTGGGTACAAACGATGTGCTATATCTGCTGGAGCCCTGTGAGGAATATGACTTGTTACCCATTGTCCAACATCCATCCCAGCCTCAATAGCCACAAAACTGGCTGGTCGAAGAGGTGATCCTGGTTCATCAAGATCTGGCGTCTGCTGCTGATCCATGTCCCATCCAATCATTGGATCTTCATCCTCATCAACATATGAACTTGTAGTGGAATCGGGATATTTCAATTCTACTTCTTCCTTAATACATTTTAGCCACAACCTTAAATTATAGTGTATATACACAAGATAGTTGAGGCGTTTCTGTTTCAGACGGTTCATTTGCTTGGAGTAGATAAAGACCAAATGTAGACCAGTTGCGCTCACATCCACTGGATGACACCATCTAGGAAAGGATCTTCACTGCAATAACCTTTAAATTTTTAGCAGATCCACCAAAATGCACCCACCATTCAGCTGCAAAAGACATTACATCATTTGGGATTTTAGATTTGGCAAAATAAAAAATTTAATCTTGATATAATATTAGACTTATTCCTTAGTAGTACCTACCAGGATTCATCTTTGCTTTACTTCTAACCGCTACGATGGATCCAAATGAATCTGTGCCCTCCTTAAAAAATTTCGTCTGCCAGAAAAAATTTGTTAGCTTGTTGAAATTAATGCTCTTAAAAATCATTTAATAATTTATACCTAACTTCTTCAAGGCACATAGCAGCGATATCTGGATCGAGCTCTATCTTATATATAATATTGCGTAGGGCAGACATAAGATCCTCATCCATGGTAATGTCCGGTATGGAATACTGAAATCTCATATTTAGATAGTAAGCTGCACATATATTTCAAAAATTAGTCAAGCATACTTGTATGAATCTAATTGAAACTTAATTTTTAGGGACTTCATAAATTATTACATACCTGCTAGATGCAAATCCGAACTCATTTGATAACTCCGCCGTCCATCAATGATCCGGATATACTCATATGCATGTGATGGATCTGCCTCCTGGATCTTTTCATTTGCCCTTTGCATCATGAAATATAAGAAGCCCATCTGAGCATACCTCTCGGAGTCTACGGCACGAAGTACCTCATATGAAGGCTTGATAGCCTCTATTACCCTCACAGTCCACTGCCAGAATGTCTGTCTCGTCACTAAATTCTCCACATTACTTCCCTCAGTATTTATCCTGGCATATCTGCTCTGCTGCCAGTCCTGACTGACAAACATCTGACGCAGCTCTGCTTTCTTGCCAAGAAGACTATCAAGTGCAATGTAATTAGTAGCAAACCGTGTGACCCCCGGTCTCAATATTTCCTCCCTGTAAAGCTCCTCATCAATGATAAGACTCATTAGATTGTGCGAGTTCAACAATCTTCTGCACCCTGCAAATTTTTTCAATATCCATCAACATGAGGTCTATACAATGCGCAGCACAAGGGGTCCAGAAAATATGCAGTCGCCGCTCCATCAAGATCTACCTTGCGGCCCTGTACTGTGATCCATTATCAATGATGACCTGCACGACATTATGCTCTCCCACATGATCAATCACCTCCATCAATCTGAGGATATAACTGGCATTGTGCACCTGATCTGAAGCATCAATAGACTTCTGGAAAAAAGTCTTCCCATCGCAATAAGTCAAGAAATTGATGATACTCCGTCTAGTAGGACCGGTCCAACCATCACACATCACCGTCAATCCATACACGAACCACTTGCTTTGATATGAGGATATTCATCCTTCTAGCTCCTCTTATTACTGTCCAGAAGATCACCACAGATATCCCTCGATGATGGAGGATCTACACCTGCACCAGCAGCCTGTATAGATGAAATAGCAGAGCGATAATATGGATTGTCTACTGCATGGACTGGGATATGATTGAAATGAAACCAAGAAGAGATGGCCCGCCACATCCTTCTTCTTATCCTTTTTCAGCATTATGTCAATCCTCTGTTACTTGGAATATCTACTGAAAAATGCATGTGGATTGACATCATGGATAGTGGCTCCCTTTAGAATGTCCCTGGAAGACTTCCTCCTACTGCCAAATGCTTCCAACATGGATGCAATACGACCAGTGCCTCTCCTGACGGGCTCTCTAACTGAGGTCCTCCTAAACTCTCCTGGAGCACTAGCAGAAGCGGATCCCGATCCTGAGTCAAAAGCTGATGGCCCGAATTGCTGTCTACCTGGCTACCTCCTCCTGCTGCCTCTGCTCATACAAGCTCGCCTGAATAGCAGCCTCTATTTGTGCCTCCTCATCAGAAGAAATAGATGCTCCCTCTGACTCCCTGGAATAATAAAAAGATGGTTCTGCAGCTCTGTGGTCCACCTTTACCTTCTTCTTTGCTGCTCTTTCCTTCCCAGCTTTAAAATCAGCCAAGTATTTCTTTATCAGCTGACGGACCTCCTGTGGACACTGTCAGCATGCAGATACATCAGAATAGTCGCCAGCCAAGTGCTGCTTCAACCTTGTTACCCCCACCTTTGAATTCCGTATTACACCATTTACACCTCCAGTGATGCCGACCCGAGATCATCTCTCCATGTGACCAGCCAATGTCCCGCTCCGGATCCTTCTTCCTCCTTAATGGATCCATACCTGAATATTTAAATTACATATAAAGTCAATAATAATGTTTATTAATTAACAGTTAATTAACCTAATTTTCAAATTTTAATTTATTTTTTTATTTAAAAAATTCAAAAAATAAAGAAAAATAAAAAAAATTAAACTTTAGATTCATATAGGATTCCATCATACATGCTACATATATTTTTTTAAGATCCTAGAAATACATTAAAAATCAATTTTTTTTCAATTTAAGACCTCCGGGCACTATTCATAGATGCACAAAACTTGAATAAATCGACATGAAATTTATAGTAAGAGTAGCCTACAAGCCCTAGATTAATAATTTATAATTACAGTTTTTTTCTATTTATTTTTTTAATTAATTTATTAATCCGAAATTAATTTTTAATTTAAAAAATTATATACTTAACAAAAAATTAAGATTTTAGTATCATTGTGTAGATCTATCCTAGATCTACCACATACTCTAAAATCATAGCCAACAAATAAATTTTGACAGCATTTCTTAATTTTCTATTTTGTACGGATTTTAACAAAAATTAACGATACGAAAGACGAAAATACGGAAAAAGAAAGGTATACGTATCTTGATTCTACTTTCCTCTTCGATTTTTGCAGGTTGGATTGGATTTAAATTGATCCACGAATTTTTTTTCCTCCGTTTTCCTTTCACGGCTCTGCAGCAGAGAGCTCTTACGAGCTCTCTGCTTTTCTTTGCTTAAAAACCAAGGCAAAGCCCCTCCCTTCCCCACCGTCACATGGCTACAGTAGCCATGTGACAATTCCAAAAAAATTACCCCCCCTTCCCTAGTCGTATCGACCCAAACCGGGACGAATCGGCCGATTCGGGCCCGTTTCGACCGTTCGGGTCCGGTTCGAACTGGTTCGCCCCGGTACGGTGCAATTTAGGTCCAATAAGTATTTTTTTTTCGGTTTTTTAGGGGCTGTACCATTTTTTAAAGCCGAACCATGCCAGCCGGTTCGGCACGGTTCGGAAAATCCTGGTATATGCTTTTATCTTAATTGACTCTAGGACAACACATTCTTTTATTTTATCTAGATTTGTTAGGAAGGTTAAAATTGTGCCTGTAACATTGAATTATAAAGTGTCACTACTCCAAATGGGACTATCATTATGGAATATGATTTGTCTATCCTGCACTCTGAGCATCGGAGATCATGATCTTATATCTAATTTGATAGTTCTAGAGATGAAGGATTTCGATATCATCCTAGGAATGGATTGGCTTGCTTCTTATCATGCCACAATGGATTGTTTTGGAAAGAAAGTAATCTTTCAGATTCCAAGACAGGAATCTTTTAGCTTCACTGGTAGTGAAGTAATGTCTTTACCAAAATCATTTCTACTATGCAAGTCCATAGAATGTTGAAAAAGAGTTGCATGGAGTTCTTGGCTAGTGTATTAGATTCTTAACAAGAAGTGAAGTTAGAGAGTATTCTATTGGTGAAGGAGTTTCTTGATATATTTCTGGAAGAAGTGACAGGATTACCTTCGAATAGAGAGATAGAGTTTGCTATTGATCTTGTACCCGGCTCAAAACCTGTCTCCAAAACTCCCTACCGGATGGCTCTGGCTAATTAAAGGAGCTTAAGGAGCAACTCCAGGCATTACTTGATAAGGATTTTATCAAGCCCAGTGCCTCTCCGTAGGGTGTTCCAGTACTCTTTGTTAAGAAGAAGGATAGAAGCCTAAGATTATGTATTGACTATAAAAAGTTGAATAAGTTGGCAATTTGAAATAAATATTCTCTACCAAGAATTGATGATCTTTTTTATCAACTTTAGGATGCCTAAGTATTTTCAAAACATGATTTACGATCCGAATATTATCAATCAAAAATCAAGACTGATGACATTTCCAAGACTACCTTCCGAACTATATATGATAATATGAATATATGGCCATACCATTTGGATTAATAAACGCTCCCGTAACTTTTATGGATATGACGAACAAGATATTCAGAGATTTACTTCGATCGGTGTGTAGTTGTATTCATAAATGACATTCTAATATATTCTCGGAACCAGAATGAATATTAAGAGCATTTAAGGATAGTATTATAGCTACTAAGGGAACAATGATTATATGCAAAATTAAAGAAATGCCAATTTTGGCTTAAGAGTATCTCCTTCCTTGAACAATTCTAAAGATAGTATATCTATTGACCCAGTAAAGATATAAGCAATTATGAATTGGGGTCGATCAACTAATGTGACAGAGGTTCGTAGTTTCCTGGAATTAGCCGGATACTATCGAAGATTTGTAAAGGAATTTTCTCGCATTGCAGTACCTTTGATCCAATTGATTCACAAAGGAACAAAATTTAAATGGACTAAGGAATGTGAAAGGAGCTTCCAAGAGCCGAAGAAGTGTTTGGTATCAGCTCCTATCCTTATTCTATCATCTAGAAATAGAGATTTTACTATTTTTAATGATGTTTCTAGAAAGGGGTTGGGATGTGTTCTCATAAAAAATAGGAAGGTAGTAGCGTATGCCTATGAACAGTTGAAATTCCATGAATAGAACTATCCTGTCCATAATTTGAAGTTGGCCATAATAGTATTTGCCTTGAAGATTTGGAGGCACTACTTCTATAAAATACATTGTAAAATCATTACAAATCATAAGAGCTTTAAATATTTATTTTTTCAAAAGGAACTAAATTTGAGACAAAGAAGATGGTTGGAGCTCAACAAAGATCATGATTTGACAATTAATTACTATCTGTAAAAAGAAAATGTGGTAGCTGATGTTTTGAATAGGAAGTCTAGGGATAATATAGCAGCTTTAATCACTTCACAAAAGAAAATACTTCAAGATCTTGACAAACTAAAAATCGAGATATAGTTGAAAAATTCTAAAATCCAGCTCTCTGCTCTTAATATACAACCCATCTTGATTGATAGAATTAAAACATCCCAAATAAATGATCCAAAATTACAAAAAATCAAAAAAAAAGATACAATATGGGGAGACTAGAGTTTAGAATTCATGATGATGGATCCTTGAGATTTAAAAACAGATTGTATGTTCCAAATGATAAGATTTGAAAAGAGAAATCTTAGGGGAGGCCCATAATTCTGCCTATACTATGCATCCTAAAAGTACAAAAATGTATAGAGACATTCGGAAAAACTTCTGGTAGAGTGGTATGAAAGAGAGATAGCTTTATATGTTGCTCAATGCTTAAACTATCAACAAATGAAAACTGAGCATTAAAGACCTGCAAGACCATTGCAGCCCCTTATTATTCCAATATGGAAGTGGAAACATATCACAATGGACTTTGTTTTGGAATTGCCAAGAACTCTCAGAGAATTTGATGCCATTTGGATGATTGTGGACCGATTAACTAAATCAGCACATTTCTTGCCTATCAAAGTTAGTTTTTCTTTGGAGAGATTAGCTAAGCTATATATCGATGAAATTGTCAGACTTCATGGTATTCCCGTATCAATTGTATCTGATAGGGATACAAGGTTTGTATTATAATTTTGAAAAAATTTACATCGAGCCATGAAGATCAAGTTAAAATTTAGTACAGCCTTTCATCCTCAAACAGATGGCCAATCAAAAAGAACTATTTAAACGCTGGAAGATATGTTAAGAGCATATGTATCGGACCTTAAAGGATATTTGGATGAATATTTGTTATTGGTAGAGTTTGCATATAATAATAGTTACCAGGCTTCTATTCGAATGGCTCCTTTAGAAACTCTCTATGGGAGAAGGTATAGGACTCCTATCTGTTGGGATGATGTTGGTGAAAGGAGACTCTTGGGACCAAAATTATTCAGCAAACTAGGAAAAAAATTCAGCTTATCAGAAAGTGGCTTCTTTCAGCTCAGAGTCGATAAAAGAGCTATGCAGATAATAGGAAAAGAGAATTAGAATTCTAAGTAGGAGATCACGTGTTTCTCAAAGTATCTCCTACTAAGGGAGTTATAAGATTCGGGGTGCGAGATAAACTAAGCCCCTAGTATGCAAGTCCTTTTGAGATCTTAGAGAAGATTGGGATGGTAGCCTATTGTCTTGCCTTACCACCTTCACTTGCTGGAGTTCATAACATATTTCATGTCTCCATGCTAAAAAAATATATACCTGATCTTAATCATGTGGTTGAGTTTAGACCACTTTAATTCAAAGAAGACTTGTCTTATGAGGAGCAAGCAGCGAAAATTGTGGATAGTAAGGAGCAAGTCTTAAAGTGACGTATAATTTATATTTAAAGTGCAGTGGAGCAACCATTCAGAGTGAGAAGCCACTTGGAAACTTGAAGAGTCTATGCAAATCAACTACCCTTAGATATTTCATGAATCAAGTATGCTAAATTTCAAGGCTGAAATTTTATTTTAGGAGAGAAGAATGTAAAGCCTAGCCAATTTGGGCCATTATGGGTTGAAGTCGGAAAGCTTGCCGACTTCAGTTCAAAACAAAAAAAAAATCAAAATAAGGGACGAAACCCTGCTTATTCGAGCTAGAAGCTCGCCGGATTCGTCGATCGGACCACCATGGTTGGGAGGGAGAAGCTCGGAGGCATGGAGTAGGACAGAACTCTTGATCGATCGAGGTAATTCCTCATGCAACAAGGTATCTTTTTCGATTTTTCTCTTTAAAACCCTTCCCCTTCATCGCCCCTAAGCAAGCACAAATTAAGCCTCCATCATCTTTCCCATCTCCGATGGTCGGCCGTGTTTTCGTCGTCACCAATAAGCCCCTTTTCTTTGTTATTTTTTAAAAAAATAATAAGGGACAATGCCCATTTTCTTTTATTTCTCCCGGCCTCCTCGTGGTGGATGGATGTTGGCGGCTGCACCGCCTGACCCCCTCTCCGTCTGGCTAAGTCCCGAAGGACTTCCTCCCCGTTCCCCCACCTTCCATGGTTCCTGAGAATTGTTGAAGGCCTATTCGGGCTGAGCCAAGGAGAAAAAAAGAAAAGAAAAAAAGAAAGCAGGAAAAGGGAAGAAAAGAAAAGAAAAAGAAAAAAAGAAAAAAGAAAAGAAAAGAAAGGAGAGAGAGGAGATAGAAGAAGGGAGAGAAAGAGGAGAGATAATGAGAGACAAAGAGAGAAGAGGAGAGAGAAAGAAGAGAGAGAAGATGAGAGAGAAAGAAGAGAAGAGGAAGAGGAAGAGGAAGAGAAAGAGGAGAGAGAAAGAAAAAAGAGAATAGCAAAGAGAAAGAAGAGAGAGAAGAGGAGAAAAGAAGAGAGGAATAGAAGAGAAAGAGGAGAAAGAAAATAGGAGAAATAGAAGGGAGAGAAAGAGAGAGAAGAGAAAGAGAGAGGAGAGGAGAGAAAGAGATGGGGAGAGAGAGAAAGGAAAGAGCAAAATAAATAAATAAAAATTTGAACCAGACTTGAGCAAGAGCTTCTCTTCCTATGATAGTTTATTTTAAATAGAACATTAATTAAATAATTATTTTGCTAGAATCCTCATTTCCTTCGTGATAAAAGAGCATCAGAGTTAAGACACAAATTTGCAATATATTGATAGAGTTATTTCTAGTAGGTTGTCGTGACCTCTAGTATTCTATGTCAACCTGTTCTGTTAAAAAGGTTAAATTTTATTAATGTATTATGATTATGTTACGAATGTTATGAATGTTGAACATGCATGTCTTAAGATGTGTTGTATTAAATTGCATAAATGGTAATATTTGTTGATATTGATGCTTTCTAGTCCGACTATGATCATACGGGTTAGGATCTAGACTTCTTCCGGATCTCTAATGGGATGATCACTAGCACATGATCGATGGATGGTATGTATAGTCAGGAGCTAGTTTTCTTTTGGACCTAGCCAGGCAGGACGATCGCATGCACATGCTAAGGATGCATGTCTTTCCCGTGTGATATCAAAGCTAGTATCCTTCTAAGCCTCCAGTAAAGCGATTACTGGTACATGATTGATGGACGATATGTGTAGTCAAGATCTAGTCTCTTTCGGGACTAGACACGGGTTGATCGTGGCCATAGTCAAAGACTAAGAGAGTAACGTCAAAATGGATGGTCATCCGTGATTGTATTTGTTTGAGAGATATAGTAATCAAATGTGTATAATAAAAAGATGGTGTTGGTTGTTTTGCTATGTCTAACTGGCTTATGTATGTAATTTGTTATTAAAATATTTAATGCTTAAATTAGAAGTTATAATAATTTATTGAGTTTGTAAGTAAAAATGGATAGCCATTCGTGATTGTGTTTGTTTAAGATATATAGTAATCAAATGTGTATATTAGAAAGATGGTATTGGTTATATTGCTATGTCTGACTAGTTTATGTATGTGATTTGTTATTAAAATACTTAATGCTTAAATTAGAAGTTATGATAATTTTGAGCCCGTAAAGCTCACTCTTTATCTCTTGTATTTCTATCACAAATCCAGAAGGTCATATGAGCATTGGGACCGGTCAATGAGGAGCTTAAGATTTAGGTATTATTTTTCTTGGTTAATTACATTTATATTGGATATTTAGTTAAATGTTGTTTTCTTGTTAGTCTTGATTTAAAAATTTTATTATCAAATGAAAAGATTAGTAAAATTGCATTCTACCACTACCTGATTATCTATAGTAAAAGTAGGCCTTGCATATCTGACGGGATCAAATCCTAGAGAGATGCGATCATTTGTCATACACTTAGTTTGGGGCTCGAGCCGGGACGACAAATTTAGTGGTATTAGAACAAGATTCAAAAATTCGATAGATTAAAATAGATAATGAGAGTGGGCTAGAATTAGTTAAAATGTGATTGGATGATTTAAAATTACTAGTAAATTAAACTTTATTTAATCTAACTTTTTTTTGATGAAATAGGTGAAAATGGTTGAAACCCGATCCATGAGGATGTCCAACATTGCAGAAAACTCTCATGTTACGAATATGCATCGCACTCATCCGAATGATCATACTTTTTGAATCCTTAGTACCTTGCAGACTCGAGACATCTCCCCAACAAATGGTGCTTCTCAGCTTAAGGGCAAATTAATAAAAACTTTTTCCCAATAAATGTTTAGGCTACACCAGAATTGAGCTCTTGTAATAAAGTTGATTCCAAACACTATTAATAAATTTGAATTGCAGCAAATGCAAATATAGCTATTTATACATATACATGATCATCATACAAAAGCAATGTTGCATGTGCATTCAATATATTACATCAAATGATCATTTACAAAATTTGTATAAAAACATGCGTATATGTTGAATATATAAATCTATATAAATACAATCATGTATACACATGAAGCATAAGTCAATATCCAAGTTTGCTTAGTTTAGGATATATTTGAATATTAGTAAAATAAACACAAGTAGAACATCATTGATCTGCTAATATTTCATAGTCCTAATTTTAAGCATTAGAAAATCATGTACATCATCTTTCATATATCTCAAGTATTAAAAAAAACTAACATGCATTTCATAATTAATATGGTAGGCTTCCTACCTATCAATTATTTGGAGGCTACATGACAAATTCCTCCTAAATATGCTTTAATCAAAAATCTCATAACAAACCTCATTTACTTAGATTACAGATGGCCAAATCCTTATCAACATCACATGCCTTTACAGATGGCCAAATCCTTATCAACATCATATAGGCATGTGATGTTTGCTTGACAAGCTATAATCTACTGATATAGATTGGGTATTATGAAATTTCTCATCTATCTTTTTTTAAACCATAAAAACTACTCCTTTATAGAGATTACAAGAAACAGAAGGAAAAATATTACAAACAACATAATGGTGTTCAGCATTCCTTTTATAAGGGATATAAAATGTTTAAAGAATATATAATTAAAAAACTATGTATATAATACTTGACATTTTGGTCATTATAATTACACATAATCTCACTATCATGTATGTCCATGAGATCAACAAAGAAACTTACATATAAAACTATAAAATAATTTTATTATTGAATAAAGGAAGACATGTCATAAGAGAAAAATAGTTGTAATGGATAGTTCAATCTATTCTAAAGCCTAATCAGAGTTTCATGTCTAGTGTATTTATTTAGAATATATATGTAAATATTAGAAAATCAAATATGGATAATGAAATATAATCACATATACTACTGCACAGTTTATACAAGTAAATATATTCGGATCTTAACTATCAGCTAATAATCAGAAAAGTATTGAGCAAGCCATTTACTTTCATTTAATAATTTTCAGATATAAATCAGAAACTTAGAAATAGATTTAGACTAGTTCATTAGGAATTAACTTACAAACCTTATATATTTGTTTATCCAGCAGGAAAATAATCATGCGAATAACAAATATGTCATGATTGATCACTATACCATTAAATAACCCAACATAAGAGTAGCTATTTTTTCCATGCGAAAGGGGCCCGAGAACATTATCCATTTTATCATTATGTTAGATATTATTTTAAATTTTGGAAGAAAGAATATGACAATAAATATTAACTTAAAAATTGCTCAAAATACTTTAACAGCATAAGATCTCTTTGACATTTATAGATTTCTTTCCTATATAGAGATTTTTTATTTTCATCATTTAAGAATTTATATATACATATAAATATGTTTTATATGTCCAAAGAGGAATAAAATATTAGTAGGATTTTAGACACTAATCTTATAATGCTATAATGAACACACACCCTCTTTCCAAAAAAAAAAAACTTTCCTTGCTATTCATTTCTAGATTTTTTTAATTATTTATTATTATTATTATTTTAGAGCAGAGTTTATGATGAGTAACAATCATTCATCATAAGAGTCTCTAAGCGCATTGACAACCACTAGTACTTTTCCATTTCAAGCTCAACAATATACTTTTTAATCACTAGATAACTATATATTAAACTAACAAAACTAATAGGTGAACAGCTAAATTATCCATTAGCATTTCAGAAGTCTATCTATGTACAGAATGAAACATAAATAAAATCATATATTGTAAATAATAAACTTCAACATATAAACATTCTTAGATAAGTATTTTGCAAAACCACATATCCAACTTAGAATATATATATATAAGAATAATTAATAAGCATAACAAAACAACAACAATTGTAAATAGTAATTAGATGATAATTTCGTTAGTTACCAATCATCATTCCAACTTGAATTCTATTTTAATCTTGGATTAATATCATGTCAGTTTCTTTAATCATAATTCATAGAAATATATCTTAGATTGTCAGAACATGATCTTAAAAAATTATGGATATGATTAAATAAACTAATAAAAAAATATATATAAAAAAATTGTAGAATACTTATTTGAAATCGTCAAAAAAATAAATAAAATCAAATCCAGAAGCATGCGATACACTGTTCTAAGGCATATTTCCATCCCTTGTGCGAGAATTGTTGGAAACACTATCCCAAGATACGACCGGAATTTCTTTACCTGTGAGTACAATTGTGGAAGAGATTGATGGTGACTCTTTCAGCACCCATTAAAATGACTTTGAAACAAGAAAGACTTGAAGAAGAAAATACTAGAAGAAAAAAAAAGAGTATGAAAACACAAAACAAAACCTGTATCTTCAGGCCTCCAAGATAATCTTTTATAGTCATCAAAAATTTAATCGTTTAGATTTTTATTGGCCTATTAAAGATTATAATAGGAAGCTCAACGTTTAGAAATTAAAAGTCCAATGGTTAAATTATTAAAAAGTCCAATGGCCAAATAATTAAAACTCCAACGGTCAAATTATTAAAAACTCTAATGGTCAAATCATTAAAAATTTCAATGGTCAAATAATTAAAAGTAAAACGGTCGAATAATTAATTAGTTAGTGAAGAAAATTTTAGATTTTTCAATATATTAAGAAAGGAGAAGTTGAAATTTTTACTCACCATTGCTCACAGTTGTGTTATGTTAGCAATTGCTATGCTAGGTGACTAAGTCAGTTCCCCGATTGATCATTTGTCCTCTGATTGGGCTGTTAATATCCAAATGGCTTTATCCAAGAAAACTATTTTAAGCAGTACACGGTAGCAGCTAGTTTTACTCACAGTTCCAAAAACTAATAGTTGCTCTTACAGTCGGTTTTTGTAATTGCCTAGTTGCCATGTTCTGTATTCCTGAGAACCAAACCTTTCTTTGAGAGAAAGCATATGTGGGTCTGTGTATTTTCTTCATACTGTAGCCACTTTTTTTGGCTATTGGCCTGAAGCAGTAACGTCTGTGAGTCCATAGTCACTTGTGGATCCTTAAACAGACTATTTGACAATCCTGTTGCAAGGGCAACATGTCTGCTAATAATTAGTCTTGATCCAATTTTGCCCTTTGCAGCCAAGAGGTGATAGAGTTGGCATTGATCCCGACTGCTATAGGGATCAGCTGACAAGCAGTTAACTTATTAATGAGTTTGTCGTACTTCAAGATCAGCATTATCTAAAAGTATACAACATGAGGCATTCAGAGTCTCAATAGCAACATATTAACATGGCCTGATCTTGGGTAACCGGATTTCCCCAGTACCTATGACCCGGAATTTAACAGAATACCCAATCTTTAAGATACTTTATATCCCTAAACATCCAAAAAGTTGCACCAAAAAACTTGTACTTCAGTGAATATGCACATCTACCTGAATCCTGATGATGCTTGACATGCATGTCTCCATTGTGATGTTGCAATTAAGAAAGCAAGGCCTTCAGTTATCGAAATATAGCCATGATAAGGTGAAATAATAGAGATACAACATAGCTATGCAAAGCAATATTTGGAGTGGCAGCATAATGACAACAATTGGAGCTAAAGACTTTCTTTCAAATTCTAAATCTTCTGGTGCATTGAGATGGCAATGTCGGTATGATTTATGTCCCGTGGGATAGGGCTATCCCAGCATTTCCAAGGAGCAAGATGCATGCCATCCTACCCTATCCCGATACTTGGGACATGGGATGCCCAGGATGCGCTGAACGTGACAATAGGACAATGATGGGACAATCTAGTCCCAACACGTGGGATGGAGCCCCACCTTGACTGCCCATTAGATGTCCCACCAGGATTTGAGTCCTTGTAGATGTCCTATGATACCAAAATCATAATGTTGGTTTTACATCTCTCATTTGGGGATTGAACTTACTGCATAATCACATTAAATTTCAGCATATATCCGTAGTTATCAAGATAATTATTGCCACAGCTATGAATGTGTACACATGTATACTGAAATATAAGCCACATGTCCTTGTAATCTTGTATTGAAAACATGCCATGTCCAGTGCATGCATTTGTATAAACATGCAATGTCCAAGGCCATGTCAATCATCCAAGACTGAACAACACTAACATCACCTACATCCTATGCTAGGTGACTGATTCTAGAACCATGCTTGACAGAAACGAAAAAAATTTGTGTGGTTTTTAACTTTTTGATAGTAACATTCTAGTTGTACTCCATCACAATTCAACAAACTAGGATGTTCCTTCCTTGGTGATTCCACTCATTTATCTCCAGAAAGCAATGTAAAAGTAAAAAACTTTGGCAAAGAGAACCTATGACAGAGGGGTTTTTTTGTTTTTTTTTTTCCCCCTCTTTTTTCTTTTTTTTCAAACCTAATTTTAGTACTGAACGGAATCAAGCCTCTACCACAATTCATTCCCTCAATTTCCCGTGAACTAGTTCCGAAAAGGAACGCCATAAGTTTCCGAGTTCATCACTACACCAAAACCATTGCAATAAACCCCACTTACTCTACACTCAAAAACAATACACATCACAAAAGAAAGAAAAAGAAAAAGCAGCATTCCTTTTTTTTTCCCCCCTTTCTTGGTTTACTAGGTCAAACGATCAATTCTTGAAGCAAAACATCAAGAAACTCGAACAACACGAGAAACAAAGAGAGGTCCCTTTTTTCCGCGAGTCAGCATGGATCCAAGCTCCAGCTAGACCATTAAAATTAGAAATCCAAGAACAGAGCAACGAAGAAGAAAGCAAGAAGGGAACAAACCATACCATTGCGAGCGACAGCAGAGCCGAGCCGAGCTTTCTTGAGTGAAAGATATCTCCAAGGCAACCAAGAACAGCAGAACCGCGGCAACTTCAAGAAGAAAACGGGAACCCTAGAAACCACCGATATCTCGCATCCATTGCCGACGGCGAGACAGGAAAGCAATGTCCTCCCCTCCGATCTCTCCGACCGGGAAATGAGTTTGGTAGAGAGAATCGCCGGTGTAGTTAAAAATGGACGGTCTCTGCCGTCGATCCCTTCAAACCCCAGCAAGCCCTCCATCCCGCCGTCGTCCCCCTTCTCCGTGTTCCTTTCTTCTCCTCCACCAGTTCCCCGGGATGCTTGCCGAGTTGGTCTCTCAGGGAGATTGGGGCCCAGCGACATTTAACCGGCGTTTCGTTCTCTTCCGCTCGACGTTTGTCGTTTAAACTAACGGCCGTTTATACGTCGGAACTCATAACTCAAATGGTGGCCGTAGTCTGTACACGGTTTTTCGTTTTTTTTTTTTTTTTTTTTACCTTCACGGTTGTATGAAATTTTCTCATTTCCTATTTTTATAAAAAAATGTAATTTTACTGCTAGTAATATATATATATATATATATATATATATATATATATATATAAATAATTAAAATAATACTATCTATATTCAATAACTACCAAATATTAATTTTTTTTTATTTTTTATTTAAAATGATATCTTCTATATAATGTATTATATTTATAAAAATTAAAAAATCTAGTTTAATTTTGGAGAGAATTTTTTTTTCAAACTTACATCATTATTTTAAAAAAAATTCAAACATCAAATTTTAAAATAAATTTAAATAAATTTTTAATAATAAATATAATATATTTAATATATAATAAATTTTAAATCATATAAAATATCGAAATTATTATACTCAATCGGGCATCTAGTATGTACAAATATACATACATACATACATATATATATATATATATATATAGCTATATTTATATAGAAATACTTGAAACTAGGGAGCCAAGGACATTTAAAGGCAATATTTTTGGTAGCTACATAAATACGTGAATACAGGAAACCAAGAAGTCAAAAGCAATCATAGGCAACATACAAAAGAGAACAAACATGTAAGTTATAGATGTTGACCCGACAATCGATCCATGTTAGCATGTGAGGCACGTAAAACCTAGGAGTCTTGGTCCGAATCCGAATCTAAATTATAGGCTATCATTGATAAAAAGAAAATTGATAAAAGAATGGTGATCCAACGAGCACTCAAAGTCGAGAAAACTTCCTTGGTAGAGGCGGAGAGGACATGGGGTCCTGAATAAAGATTTCCATTCCATGTGGCATGACAGGATTCGCAAATTTTACAGGATTAGTGGTCTAAGGCGCGGCATCCCAATAACAACGGAAATGGAGTTTTATTATAAGTACCCACCGTACCAGGTTCGCATTTCTTCTTATGCTTTACCATAATAATTAGTGGTTGGCCTTTATTCTAATAACGGTTAATTATATTACCATAAAACACGACAACTATTTGATAATTTATCTAGGATAAAGTATTATTTTACATTAATACCCAGTATACGGGGTTTTAATCTCAAAATTGATCGAGCCGTGTTGCTGGTAGATTTTACTCCTAATGCGGGCTCTATAAACATTTTTTCAATTAAAGAGATTGTTTTTATGAAAAAAATTAAAAAAAAAAAAAATGACGCCGTCATTTTTCGTGTGAGTAGCTGGCGGCCCGTGAGCGGGTGCGCCTCGGTCCATAGCAAGTCAAACCCGGTTCGGCATTTGACCCCGGGGGAAGGGAGCGTGGCTTTCGAGAGAGCAAAGACGTGGCTGCCGGTTTGGATAACGCGACGTCACCGGTTCGGACCGGGGCGGGTCGCCCGGAGCTATGGACGTATTGGTCTCGTCTCTGAAAACCGTCAGTGTTTACGCACAGGATTGGAAAAAAAAAAAAAAAAACCTCGTACGATAGTGCGAACTTACCAGATATATAAATTATATTAATTCGAACAAGTTTTATCGATATTTAAGCAAATAATTATGTGGAGTTTAATAGTTAATTTTGTTTCCCTGGCCTTTTAGGCTTTTAGCCAACCCGCGAACCATCCCACCATGAGAATCCGCTTTGGCCTCGACCTTTGAGGAACTTGGCCAGAATCGTGGCTATCGTAACACCATGAGGGTCACACTAACAACCATGGACGAAACCATCGTGGACGGTTACAATATCATGATAGATTGATAGATGATGGATGGTGGTTGTTTTTGTAAACGGGTTGGGCTCGAATGGGATCCAGCAAGATCCGAACGCAGGATTTTTTTTTTTTTTTAAACGAGTATTGCGGCCCGCTATGTTTAGCCCAGCTCAGATGGGATCTTTTGTTAACTAATTAATAGTGTTCGTAATTCTTCTAAAATTAATGCAACCCCCGCTGCTCTCAACATAATAAGTTTGTTCGATGTTTAAATAATTAAATTAATAATTTCTCACCTCCACGAGCTCTCTCTCAGGCGGCCTCTCTCTCTGGAACCCACGACCAACCCCCCTCCTCACCTAAAACCGTCCGTACTTTTCTGGATGTCCTTCCTATTTATGCTCCAATCTAATATTTTTAATATTTTATTTATAAAATAATACTATCATATGATTTTTCTTTTGAATAATTATAATTTTATCATATTATTTATGTTATAATTTTTTTTAGTATCTCATTTATTTTTACTTTATTAAATATCACTATATATTTTTAAATAAATTTATGCTTAAATTTGTATTTTATATGTGATCATTTATTATATTTTAGATTGATCCATTTTTCATTCGTTTGCTAATTGCTATGTATGATGTTACTTCATTCTTTTTTTCTTATGAGATTTTATTTTCCTGATTTGGACTCCTGTATATTAATTTCATTTCCATTTTTAGCATCTATCTTATTAATGTATTGACTTTATAATTTAACATTTAATTTATCTTAAAATATGTCCACTAATCTATATATTTTAATTTTATAATTTTTATTTTGTACCTTTGGTTTCAATTTTTTTTTAAATTTTAAATTACCCTAAATTTTTGTCCACTTTTATGTATATTTCTAGTTTATTATTATATATTTATTTCGTGAATGTATCATCTAAGAATAGTCTTTATTTATCTATCGATTTTATTCAATTTTTTAACATGCACGAGAATATATCAATTTTGAATATTTCTAATAATCATGCAAATGCTTAATATTTAATTTCTTTTCTTACACTTATAACATATCTTGGTTAGGATTTTTATTTTATATCATAGTTGAATATTTTTTTTTGAAATTGTATTTTTTTTCGGTTCGTATTTTCTTTAGAAAATATTGTGCTCGGTTTGCCATCGAAGTCTACATTTTTTAATGACCACTTTTCAAGTTTCCCTTTTATTTTATTTTATTTTTAATTTTTATATTTATAACTAACTAATTTTTTAAACCGTTATCATGTATGCATTCGTGGTTTGCTTTATTTTTTTATTTTATGTTATGAGTTTTTTATTTTTTACTCTTATTCATATCTTTATATCATCTTTTTAATTTACTATTTTACTATTTGTATACTTATTTCAACTAAAAAAATCACACGACTAATAATTTATTTTTATTTTAATTAATTTTCATTACTTTGTCCAACATTGTTTTTCTTGCGACTATTTTCTGGTATCATCGTAGGGTACAAGTTTGAATATAATACAAATGTTTGGTGTAATTTTATATTATTGATCTCTTTATTTTTTTTTGATAAAATAAAAAGGAGTTAATCCTGGACATGGCCACTCCCACGGTCCTTCAATCCCAACCAGGGAATGTTCGATACATGGCATATATTAATTTTTTCGTAACCGTTTCCCATCCGAAAATGAGTATGTCTACCTGACTACCACTGATATATATATTCCTAACTTTTTTTACTACCGCAAACTAACAAAGATTTCAGGATTATTTTATTATTATTATTATTATTTTGATATCATTTCAAACCCGGTCCGGATCCTCTTTTGTTAATGATTAAATGAAGAGGTCGGTCCTGTATTGAATCACCCATTGTCCAAGTATTATAAAGTAGTTGGTGATATTTCAGAGACGGGAGAAGTTGGTTTCAAGCTCGTGAATTTACAACCACCGGGCCGAGTCATTGTACTCACGTGGCAATCATGCAACGTAGATGCTAAAACTTAAAAGAACCGTGACAATTTTTTCTCTTTGTCAAGAAATCATGATCTCAGATTATACTTGCGAACCATTGCCAATTGGTCAGATTTTAGTGCGATGCATAAGGATCAAACAATGGCTTGAATTTTTTTAAAAAAAAACTAGGTTTTATGACATGCCACGATGCATCACAGCATGCGGTGCATCACACGCTGTCCATTGCACGGTAAACGGCTAGCAAATAAATCATGTTGTATGTGTGCATGATGCACGCCTTTTTTTGCTGACCGTTCAAGTATAATGGATGGCCCTGAAATACATTAATTGTACAATGTGGTGCACCGTAGAGGATCGGCATCCTTTAAAAAAAAAATGGATCATAAAATCAGACTATAGCCAGCTTAGAACCCATTATTAGCATTTAAAAAAAAAAAAAATTGGTAGAAAAAAAGAAAAAAAAAATTGATGGGAAAAAAAGAGATTTTTTTGTTGGGGTGAACCCCGGTGTAGGTACCCCTTCCAGCCTCACCCCGCCAGATAATATTTGCTACAAGATTATAGGATCTTCCCATCCCGTCAGGCAATATTCGATATAAGATTACGGAGCATTTTCATCCCGTCAGGCAATATTCGATACAAGACTACGGAATCTTATTTGATACAAGACTACAGAGTCTTTGACACCGGGGTCTAAGATGCCGGGGTGGAAAGCATATTCACAATCCCAGTTCCATTCCGTCAAGCAATATTCGATACAAGACTACGGAATCTTATTTGATACAAGACTACAGAGTCTTTGACACCGGGGTCTAAGATACCGGGGTGGAAAGGATATTCACAATTCCAGTCACGTGCTCCAAAAAATTCGGGATCATGTCTCGAATCCATGACTGATAAGATGCGAGTCCAAGCTTCCATCGATCAGGTTATTGCCTTAGCAGTATTGGCATTAAAATTTTAATGTAGGAGCATAACTCTTAGTATTGTAGCCAAAATATCCGCCTCACAATGGTCCGAAAACTGGGCTTGTGGTAATCATTCGAACAGAACACTTGGGCTTACAGTTAGCAATTTTTGAGGCCTACAACCATTGCCCACGCTACAATGCCATATGTGTCACCACAGCAATGAAATTAGCCTATTGACTAACTGCTGCTCCAATTTTTTTTTTTTAAAGGCTTAACATGATTTTTTCCTTTTTTTTTTTTTTTTATGGGGGGTTGGGGTGGCTTTACAAACCTATCATGATTTCTTGATATTGTGAAATAGATTCTACATTGCAATTATATGAGTGGGCTGAGTGTACTGTAGCAAGTATTTGGTTCTTGATTGCACTCCATCATTTTTGGCTTGGAGAGGCGCCGGAAGATATCAATGCTGAAAAGTCTTGATTTGGATATATTTCAACGGGAAAGTCAGGAAATAAAATAAAAAATAAAAAAATAATTCAAAAATAAAATTAAAAAAAATAATAATAATAAAATAATTCTGAAATTTATGTTGATCGGTAGTAGTGAAAAAGTTAGGAATATATATAATAAATTCCGTTCACTCGGCTCACCTTCGGATGGGGAACGACTGCGGAAAAATTAATATGCGTCGTATATCGAACATTCCCTGGCTGGAGTTAGGGGACCGTCTAGGGTAGCCATGCCCGGGATCTAACTCCTTTTCTCCCATCCCCCATCCCCCGGTTTACCAAAAAAAAAAAAAAAAAAGTTGAAAAGTACTTGATTACATCATTTTCATACTGGATTATTTTAAGAAAGAAATTAAATAGAGTAAAAGAGTCATGCCAACCAAGATGAGTCATGCTGGCCTTTGGAATAAGATATTAAGCATATTGAAACCGCCCTTAATCCTATCCTCCTTATTTGTTTTTTAATTGCAGCAGCTTGAATTAGGGATGGACGATTCAACACAAAGGAACATAATGGTGAGGATTTCAAAAGGGTGGTCACTTCAAGGCTTCAACAAAATCGGAGGAAACTGCACATCATCAGTTTCTTATATTCAAATCATTCTCGAGGAGATAATCTACAAGGAATTTGGCACATACTCTCTTTAAGCCCCGATCAAGAAAGCAGCCAATACCCAAGCTTGCTTGTTGCAAGTGGCCAAATTCTTTACTCTCCATTCCACGCTACCAAACCATCAAACCCATCCCTCCCTTTTGTTCTTTCCAAAAGTTCATTTGCACGCTTGGAACAATTCCATAGGCCCCACTTCTTATCGAGAGATTTTGCTGCTCTACAAGATAAAAGAATCATCCTTCTAATCAATGACACCAGGGAGGAGCCAATAATTGTCTCGGCTATCAATTTATTACTTTGGGCACAGTGTAAACCACTCAACCGCCATAAACAGAGAGAATTGGAAATTAAACAATACAAAATATTAGCTGTCTACTTGCACAATGATGACATGCATGAAATTAACACTAAAAAGTTATCAAGCTAATTCACAAGAAGGTACCACAAAAATAAGATAGGGGTCAGAGGGGGTGGCCTAAAAAAAGAAAAAAAACTAGTGCTGGATTAATTCTGTATCAAAGACTTGTTTGGATGGTTGAATACAGAATTTCAAGAAATTCATGTGCTGGACTAGTAAAATCATCAAAAATATTAAATTATAAACTAAGCTAGATCTATGTTTATGGATATCCTAGATCACCTTTCGAATGGATCGGCTTGAATTATATATGAATAAAAATAATTTATCAAGATTTTTTTTTTTTTTTCTTTGTTAGGATTTGTGCAGTTTACTCAAAAAGTGGTCTAAAATATTTATAAATATAAATCTAGCCTGATCTATAATCCAGTGCTTGCGATGACCATAATATGATTATCAAGAAATTTTTGATCCAACTATCTAAATGTGTTTTAGGTGATGATCATCATCGAACGAAGCAGGGGTTGCAACTCTCAAGCAAAAGGATTTCCTTATCTCTGTACAAATCGATTATTAGATGGTGCGACGGTCACTTTGAAATCTATACAACTAGATTAACGAAGAAATCCAGAATACTTTGAGATCTATATTGAATGCGGTCCAATGATCGACATTCCGAAAGAAGATCGATCATTCTTTCATGCGAACGATATAATTAGATAAAATTGCCCGCTCGTCATGTCGGATCCAGGTCTAGCCCAAGCTAATTTTCACATGGATCGGCTTTCGATTCGAGATGTAGCTTCATGACTTGTGCTCGATGTCCCGGCAAGGATAATGGAGGTTGACCGGGTCCAATAAACATGAGATGCTAGGTTGAGATTATCAACGAAGTCATTGTTGGATCTCATAACTTGTGGTAGACTTGAAGACGACCAGATAGGCGACTACTTCAATTAGGCATATACCTGGATAATCTGATTCAAGCGTTGTTAGACATACGGAACCAATGATTTTGAGAGTACAAGTCACGGATAAGGGTTGGAGGGTTGGACCCGGCTCTAAGGCCACTGGAGCCCCTACTTATCTCCTCGAATAGCGAGCCACGGTTGGACCAATTCCATTCCATGCTTCCACGTCAATCGAATTTCTCGTGACTTTCCTCCTTTGGATATATACGGTCGGACATCTCCACTGGAATGCAGGTCTTGGATACGCTACAATTTTCTCAATTCGAGCTCATCTTGTTTTCTTTTTTTTGGTTAAGTTTTTTTTTTTTTTTTTTTGGTAAGTAGCTGACCGAAGAGGTCATTCAGACAATAATTGAGTTGTTTATCATGAAAACCTCAAGGAAAGTTGGTCTTTTGCCGAGACAACGACTTCGAGATTAGAATCCATTGATGCAACACATACACACACCCAAAGGGAACCCCCCAAAAAAAGATAAAAAAGAAAGGAAAAAAAAAAAAAAAAAGGTGGGAGGAAAGAAGAAGGTGTATGCTACTTGTCAAAAAGTAGCCTAGAATAAGATGGATGATACTTTTCATTTTCCATTCAAACCACTAAAACAAAAAAATTCAAAAGAAAAGAAGGAAAAAAAGTTTTTTTTTTTTTTTTAAAAAAAAGAAGGCCGACAACAAGATAAAAGCATGATTTCCATGCTCCGACCTAGGTTTTCGATCTCATCCACTTCCCAAGTCTTGCATTCCATTACATTCCGAAGTGTCCTTGGACTTTTTACCAATCGATCAAGATTTCGTTGTATTGACATGCAGCCCATGGAATCCAAAAACGAAAGTTATCAGATGATGAAACATGCGGACAGATCTTGTTTGAATTCATATACGTACATTTCTAATCTCCAAAAAACAATGAGAATTCATATACTTTGCTGTACTCAGAAAGAATTTATATGTACCTTTTGTTTTACATGTTTTTATATGAAATTCTGAAAAAAACCTCTACAATTATGAATGAGGAATTGCATTTAAATAAAAAAAAAAAAAACTGAACGGACAAATATAAAATCAAAATGAGAAAATTGATGATATAATTATTGACACTCGTTTTTAAAACAAAAAATGGTGAGCATGGTCACCACCAACCATTTTAATAGAAAGTTATAATGTACATATATCTATGATTGGTCACGGATCCACAAATTAAGGTCACACATGGAAAACTATTTATTGTTGATCAGGTGATCCATTAGGTGCAGAATAGAGATTTTTGCCACAGCATTCTATAGTGGTCATCCCAATTTTGTCTCCACTCAGACATTTTTCCTTTCACTGTCTTTATCGACAAACACTATGGAAACTTATTGGATACTTCGCAATTGCTCACCTGGCTTGAGGTCAAGAAGAGATAAGGATCGATCACTTTAAATTGGTCCATTCATTCCTGCGATAGAATGGCATTCATCTTTAATGTTATGATGTTTCTTTTATTTGTTTCTCGATCAAGTGATTGTAAATGAGAATCATGTGTTGAATGCCATCATGCATTCACTAAATACTTGCAAGTTGGAAGAAGCGCGGAAAAAAAAAAATATTGGTTGGACCAAATCCATCATCTCAACGATGGACCCATGTAATCACAACGGGACACGGATAAATAAAGAATAGAAGAAAAGGTACGATACGGACGGAAACGAATCATACCGATTTTTTTAAAAAAAATTAGTAAACTAAAAAATATTAATAAATAATTAAAATTAATTAAAATATTTTTTATAAATATTATTTGAATAATACTTGATGTTATTTTATAAAACTAAATTCATTAATAATGAAAATTATTATCAAAATTTTAATTATCACCTTTTCGATGTAAGTAACTAAATAATCGGTAAGAAAGTTATTTTTCATCTTTTTGTGCAACATGGTCTTGACAATTTTCATCGCTGAAAATGCTCTTTTCGTAGCGGTAATTGAAATAGGAAGTGTTATACGTGCTTTGGACTTGTAAAGGATGCATGCACGCTGGCTATGGCAATGATGGTATCCGTAATACCGTCGGCATGTCATGATAGGATGGGATGTCCATCGAGCAGCTGGACCAGAGGCTGCGGGTGCAAATGCAACGGCATCGGTGCAAACCTTGGGCATGACTAGCGCCCGCCTATTCATATCCCCGAGAGTCGATCATGTCCTGCAATGGATTCGGCTGCCAGGACAGTGCATCGTTTCATCATGTACGATATTTGTTGGTACAGTGAGGTTGATAGAGGTCACCAGGATGTTGGCTGCCATCTGGCGCGTCGATGGTATCTGACTTTATGCACATGCAGCAGCCCGATTATAATATGAAAACATCCATCTCAATCGTGCCGCGTGATGGATCTAGTTACCATGGCATCCGTTGGTGCGGCAAATGAAATGATACCAATCGCACGTCGTGATTTTGTTCAAGATGGGTTCTAGAAATAGATATCGATCGGATGACAAGAAGAAAATCATTTATCTTCTTCTAAATAATTATGAAAAAAATTAATAAAAAAAAATAATTATTATTCAAAAAAATAAATTTATGATATTTATTTATTTATTATTTATTTATATTTTTTAAAAACTATATTTATATTAATTAATTTTAAGAGGGCTAAATAAATAAAAAAATTTATATTTAAAATTTTATCTAAAAAAATTATCTTATAAATAAGTATTCCTAAAAAGTTAGGCGCCGTTGATTGCAGACGTATTCCTTTTATTTCTGAAGTAGAGAGAGGGGGACTTGCATTACAGAGCACACGGGATGTCAATGTATGACAAGTTCCAAGCTACAAAAGAAGAGCAAAGAAAAGACAAAAAAAGGGAAAAGAAAAAAAAAAAAAAAAAAGAAAGGATAACGCACGGTATGGTGTTCTACCCTTCTTTGTGTGGAATAGATGGTTACCTCTGCTTTCTTCCATGACTTTTATTTATGCCATAGGCAGGAACTTTGATAGGAGGTACATGACCCTAAAGGGAAGCAAAAGGACTTGTAGAGCCTTTGGATAATGGTCACTTTTTTTTTTATTTATATATTTTAAATTGCTCTCCCATCAAGATTGTATAATGGTATTCATCTCTTGGGAATCTCCTATTCCGCTTTTCTTCACGGTCAGCTTTGATGAAAGTTTCAGAGATAGATATGGAGGAACTGTTTTTGTCATTCACGGCTCGCATCTCGATTTCCTGGCCCAACCGGAGGGAGAGGAGTCAGGGCCGACCGACTTGGAGACTGCCCCAACCTCGCCTCCGATTGAATTGATAGAAGAGGCTCCTCAGACGGATAGAAGGAAGGGAGCAGCTGAAGAAGGGGAAGCTGTCGATGCCAGGTCCGAGGCATACCGGCATAGGCACGGGCTCCACAATGCAGAGCATGCCAAGGAGCTTCTCAGGGGGTCAATGACGGAGCCCAACTGGGAGGAGTTGGGCAAGAGAGAACTGAACGAGGTGGTGAAGACCGTCTACCTCGAACTGATGATGGTAGGTCACCATCTTCTTACCTTATTCTTCTCATCTTCTTCTCTTTGTACCCACTGACCCGAATTTTTCCTTGCAGCTTGTACACAGGGTCGCATTGATGGACGGCCTCGGCAAGCTTTATTACACAACAAAGGTGACAGCTGTGAAGCTCCAGGAGTCGGAGGTGGCTAGAGTTGCGGTGGAGGCATCACAAAAGGCTACCGAAGAAGAGCTGTCGGCCCGTCGGGCCGAGGCAGAAGTTCAAAAGAAGCAGGGGGAATACCTGCAGGCCCGACTGGCCAATCGAGAGGCCAACCTGAAAAGGAAGAAGAAGAAGCTGAGTTCCCTTGCTCGTTGGCTTGAGAAGGAGGAAGCGCGGGCAGCCGAAAACAAGAGAAACTGGCGAGATCAGCAATCTATGGCGGGGAAGTACATGGCCCTGCTGAAGGAGTCCGAGGAGCAGATGGCTGAAGCGGTTGACGACGCCGTAAAGAAGTATAAAGCTTCCGACAGCTTCAAGGAGGAGATGGAGGAGGCCGGGGCGATCGGCTTCGATTATGGCTTTGAGGAATGCCTGTCGAAGGTCGGCGACGCCTTTCCTGAGCTTGACCTTGCCTTCCTGCATCTACAGAAGCGAGCAAAAGAGGAGGTGGAAGAAGAAGCGGGCCCGACTAGCAACGGGGCCGAGGCCGAGGCTATCGTTGATATGGGACCAGCGGATGTCCCAGTCGGAGCTTCGGGTGCAGCACAGGAGGCCGAAGTCGAAGCTGAGGTCTCTATTGTACATTCATAGGGTCAGACTTAGATTGTTTGTAAAATTCTGCCCTGCTCCTTGTAAAGACTTTTTGCCAAGGAATGATAGATATTTCTTCCTTTGAAGTCTTTTGTATTTATTTCTTCCGAGTGTGTGTCGGTCGGATTGGTTCGAGCTCTTTTCCTTTAAAAATATTTCTAAGTGTTAGTCCGTCGGCTCATCCGAACGCAAGTCTTCGGAAATAACTATCGAACAGTTGCTCAGTCTGAACCCAAATTCTTAGAAATATTTCTAAGTATAGAAGAGTTGGTTTAGTTTGAACGCCTCTTTCCTTTTAGAGATATTTCTAAGGAAACCTTGAACTTATTTGTTTGTAGGGCAATCTTCCGAGTGCTTAGGGATTCCAAGTTGTATTTCCCGAGCGAGGTCGGACCTTCAAGTGGGCTATTTTAAAGCCTCTGCCGACTGGAGTCGGACTTTCGGATGTGGATTGCCCTAGAGCCTCTGCCGACCGGAGTCGGACTTTCGGATGTGGGCTGCCCTAGAGCCTCTGCCAACCGGAGTCGGACTTTCGGATGTGGGCTGCCCTAGAGCCTCCACCGACCGGAGTCGGACTTTCGAATGTGGGCTGCCCTAGAGCCTCCACCGACCGGAGTCAAACTTTCGGATGTGGGCTGCCCTAGAGCCTCCGCAAACTGGAGTCGGACTTTTGGATATGGGTTGCCCTAGAGCCTCTGCCTATCGGAGTCGGACTTTCGAATGTGGGTTGCCCTAGAACCTCTACCAACCGGAGTCGGACTTTCGGATGTGGGCTGCCCTAGAGCCTCTACCGACCGGAGTTGGATTTTCGGATGTGGGCTGCCTTAGAAAAAGTTGTGGCCTTCATTGATAGTATTTGTGAAGGTTGTCTACATTCCACGGACACGCCACTCGCCGTCCGTTCAGATGCTCGAGTCGGTAAGTTCCGGCTCGAATCACTTCAATCACCCGATAAGGGCCCTCCCAGTTGGGGGAGAGTTTCCCTTGCTCAGTTGGTCTTGAGACTTCCGCTCTTCGTAGAACCAGGTCTCCGACCCGGAAGGTTTGAGCCTTGACTTGAGAGTTGTAATACTTGGCCATCTTCTGACGATACATCGCCATCTTCAAACTTGCCTAGAGTCTGGTTTGTTCAAGCAAGTCTAGGTCAGCCCGCCTTTGTTCTGAATTGGTCGATTTGGCAAAATAATCAATCCGCAGGGATTGCAAGGAAACTTCCACAGGTACGACTGCTTCACTCCCATAGGTCAAACTGAATAGAGTCTGTCCAGTCGCCGTTCGGGAGGTTGTCCGATAAGCTCAGAGCACTGATTGAAGCTCTTCCACCCAAAGTCTCTGGCATCGTTCTGTCGGGTCTTCAATCCGTGCAGGATCATCCGATTAGTGATTTCAGCTTCTTCATTGGATTGAGGATGGCCGACCGATATTAGCCGATGAAAAATGTGATACTGCTGGCAGAATTCTCGAAACTTGGGATTATCGAACCGCCTTCCGTTGTCTATAATTATCATCTATGGTATGCTGAACCGGAAGATGATGCTATTCCGGACAAAATTCTCCATTTTGGTTTCTGTAATTTGTTCCAGTGGCTCAGCTTCCACCAATTTGGTGAAGTAATCGATGGCCACAATCAAAAATTTCTGCTGGCCAGATGCCGGGGGGAATGGCCCCAGGATGACCATTCCCTATTGTGCGAACGACCAAGGGGCGTTGAGCAGGATCAGCTGACTAGCCGGCCTTCTATGAATGTTGGAGTATCTTTGACATGCATTGCACATTCTAATGAAGTCCGAAGTATCTTTCTGGATGGTCGGCTAGTAGTATCCCTGTCGGATAATTTTATAAGTCAGGGATCTTCCTCCCAAATGGTCGTCGTAGATACTTTCGTGCACTTCTCTGAGTAAGTAATCGGTGTCAGTCAGCCCCAAGCACTTTAGCAATGGTTGCATGAACGATTGTTTATAAAGAGTGCCGTCAAGAACGACGTACTTTGAGGCAGTCCAGCGCACATGCTTGGCTTCGGTCGTGTCTTCCAGCAGATCCCTTCGACGAGGAACGCAAGGATAGGGTCCATCCAAGAGGCCTCTCGCTCCACTTGGTGGACCTCTGTCATCTCTTCGGCAATGCTTAAGCATTGCAGATGCTCCACAAAGGTATGGTTGGAGGAGTTGGTGATAGCAGTAGCCAGTCACGATAAAGCATCTGCCCGGGAGTTCTGTAATCGAGGTATATGGAGGATCTCGAAAAACTTAAGTCAAGTCACGAGACTTTGTACCTTGCTCAGATATTTGGCCAAGGTCGGATCTCTCGCCTTGAACTCGTCCCTCACCTGGTTCACCACCAGTTGGGAGTCGGAGAAGACTCTAAGCCGACTGAGGCCTAGCTCATCGGCTATTCTCAGTCCTACAAGGAGGGCTTCATATTCTGCTTGGTTGTTAGATATCTGAAATGCAAAATGCAAAGCATATTCCAAGCTCTGTCCGTCGGGATCGGCCAGGATCAAACCTGCTCCACAACCTGCGAGATTAGATGCTCCGTCCACATGGAGAGTCTAGGCAAATTCAGTTTCTTCAGCAGCATCTTCCTCAGGTGCACCGGCCGATTGAGGAGGTACCCCCTGCTTCCAGGTGCACTCCGCTATGAAGTCGACGATCACTTGAGCCTTCATGACCGACCGAAACTGAAATGAGATGTCAAATTTACCAAGCTTGACGGCCCACTTAGCAAGCCGACCGGACGTGTCAGGGCTTCTGAGGATTGCCTTAAGAGGTTGATTAGTCATGACGACGATCGGATGTGCTTAAAAGTATGGTCGCAGTCACTTGGCTGCTATGATCAAGGAATAAATAAGTTTCTGCACCTTGGGGTATCTTATTTCGGCATCATGGAGAACTTTGCTGATATAATAGACATGCCTTTGTTGATTGTTCTCCCCTATCCAGACGAGGACGGAGCTCACTGCCTCGTCAGACATCGATAGATACAAATATAGGGGCTCTCTCTCCACAGGCTTAGCAAGCAAGGGAAGGGTCTTCAGGTATTCTTTTAATTCTTCAAAGACCGACCGATACTCGTCTGACCACTGAAAGCGATCCGGCCACCGCAGGGTCTTAAAGAAAGGAAGACACTTCTCAGCCGACTGGGAGATGAAGTGGCTGAGAGAGGCTATTCGGCCCGTAAGTTCCTGTACTTACTTTTTGTTGGTCGGATGTCCCATATCGATGATGGCTTTGATCTTGTCAGGGTTGAACTCGATTCCTCTTTGCATGACCAGAAAGCCAAGGAATTTTTCGGAGGTTACCCAAAAGTGCACTTGGTCGGATTCAGCTTCATCCGATAATGCCTCAAGGCATCAAAGGATTCCTGTAAGTCTCTGATGTGGTCGGCTCTGTGGAGGCTTTTGACTATCATATCATCAACATACGCCTCCATATTTTTTTCAAGTTGCCCCTCGAAGACCCGGTTGATCAATCTCTGGAAAGTAGCACCAGCGTTCTTTAGACCGAAGGACATCATCTTGTAGCAGTACAGTCCCTTATCAGTGATAAAGGCTATCTTCTCTTCATCCTCCGAGTGCATCCTAATTTGGTTGTAGCCGGAGAAGGCATCCATGAAGCTCAAAAGCTGATGACCGGTCGTGGCGTCCACCAGTTGGTCAATCTTTGACAAGGGAAAGCTATCATTTGGACAAGCCTTGTTGAGGTCAGTGTAGTCCATGCATATCCTCCATTTTTTATTAGCTTTCCTTACCATTACGACATTCGCCAGCCAGTCGGGGTAGTGGGCCTCTCTGATGAAGCCGGCATCGGAGAGCTTCTTGACCTCCTCGTCAATTACCCTTTGTCTCTCAGGACTAAAGCTCCTTTTCTTTTGTTTGACAGGCTTGTAAGTTGAATCCACCTTGAGCTGGTGAGTTATGACCTCCGACGGGATGCCTTGCATGTCCGACGCCGACCAAGCGAAGACGTCGGTGTTATCCCTTAAGAAGTTGATCAGCTCCAACTTGACCTCTTCACTGAGTGTGCTTCCAATCTGGAGGACCCTGGTGGGATCGTCCATCCGGAGGGGAACGAATAGAATCCTTTTGACTGGTTGGCTGCGGTCGTCGACTTCGGCCCTGGGGTCAAGCTGTTCCAGAGGGAACGGTCTTCTGATTGCATGTCTTGGATAGTTAAGCATTGCCTGGCCATCCTGCAGTCTCCCCTCATTACTCCGATCCCATTCCAAGTCAAAAATTTCGCCAGCAAGTGGTAGGTAGAGACGATGGCTTGGAACTTGTTGAGGACCGATCGGCCCAATATGGCATTGTAAGCTGAGGTCGTACATACGACCACAAAGTTGATGGGAAGAGTCTTTTGGTAAGGCTCTATCTCAATTGTCATGGACAGAGTTATCTCTCCCTCTACTCCGATGAAGTTTTCCCCGAAGCCTATCAACGGCATAGGGGATTCTTGTAGCCTTGCTATGGATAGGTTCATTCTGATAAAAGCATCATACAACAAAACTTCTGTGGAGCTTCCATTATCAATGAGGATCCTCTTTACATCATAATTGGCAATCACTGCTGACACTACTACAGGATCATTTCCAGAGATGTGGAATTCTAGGAGATCTTCGTCAGAGAAGCTAATTACATTAGAACCCCTAGACCTCTTCACAACATCCTGGTCTTCCTCGTACCTCCAGTCGGACTGACGGTAAAGTATGCCAACATTTTCGTGGGTCAGACGATGGTTAGGCAGCTCTATCTCCTCCGGGGGGTCTCTGGCAATTGAGGTTTCAGCCCGATTCCTCTGGGGTCGGACGTACTTGTGCAGGTACCCCCTTCTGATGAGGTCTTCGATTGCATCCTTCAGTTGGAGGCAGTCTTTAGTATTGTGTTCGTGATCGCGGTGGAACCAGCAGTACTTGTCTCTACTCCTGGATGCAGAGGGGCCCTTCATCGGATGAGGCCTTTTGCAGGAAGGTCTCGTTCTCAATTTCCATGAGAATTTTCTTCCTCAGAAGGGAGAGGGGCGCATAAGTTTCGAACCTCTTGGGGAAGTCCTTCGGCTTTGGGCTATGGCATCGAGCCGAGTTGTTGCAATCGCTGGGAGGTCGGACTTTGGAAGCCTTGTCACTCCGCTTCTTAGGAGCCGACCTCCCTTCAGCCTGGCGTCGGCTCATCGCTTGCTCCTCTGCCAGGGCGTACTTCTGTGCCCGGGCCAGTAGCTCGAAGTAGCTTGTCGAGAACTTTTTGTCCAGGAAGAATGTGAGCCTGGACGAGCGCAGCCCTCTCTTAAAGGCCAACATAGCTACGTCTTCATTAAGATCCAGGATCTCCATGGTCGCTGAGTTGAATCGAGCCATGTAGTCTCTGAAGGTCTCTCCTTCCTTTTGCAGCACGGGGAAGAGACAGTCTGTATTCCTCGGCATCTGACTGTAAGTCCTGAAATGAGAGAGAAAAAGTTTTTCCAATTAGAAAAAGGAATGAATCGTACTTGGTCGGATAGCGGAGAACCATATCCGTGCGGCCTTCTTGAGTGTCGCAAGGAAGGCAATGCAGTGGAGGGTGTTGGAGGCGCCCTGCACCATCATATGGACCTTGTATGTGCCCAGATGGTCCAATGGGTCGGTGGTGCCGTCGTAGGCATCCACCTGAGGAATCTTAAAGTGACGGGGATAGGCTCTCCCATGATTTCGACAGAAAAAGGCGGGCGGGAGTCGTACGTCTGCCCTCCGTCGGCTTTTTATCGATCGACCAGCACAGCGATCTGCTCCTCCATGCGTTGGAGTTTGCTGGTGTAGTCTCTCAGGACCTCGCTGCAGTGTTGGTCGTTGTCAAGGACTGAGTTAGTAGAGGAGGGTGAAGCGGACCTCATTCTCTTCCCATCAGCATGAGCCCCCTGGGACCTTCGGGCTCCGGAGCAGTACAGGAGCAGGGCTGAGGGGCTCCTTGTCGTCGGCTTCCCTCAGCAGCAAGTGGATGGTTGGTGCGAGATGTTGTGAGCGGCTGCTGCCGGTTGTTAGCCGCATCTTGGAAGTTCTGAACCGCGGTGGCGAGTGTATCATGCAGTTCAGCAGGGTTTGGGACTGTTGTTGTCCCAGAGTGATGGTGGGCTCGGCGACATCATTTTCCCTGAGAGGTCCTTCCAACTTGGATGGGGAGTGACCTCTTCTAGCGGAGGTGTTTTGGGCTCTTCCCTTTGCCATTGCTCTGCCTAGTGGGTGGATTTCTCTTTTAAAGAAGGGAAAATGTAACACCCAGAAAAAAAAAAAGGCTTGCCGGCCCGCTGACGAACCGGCCCAACGATGCCGCGACCGGCCCGCACGAGCTGGTGCGGCGCGAGGAGCGCGGGGAGCGAGCGCGCGACGCGCGGGCGGGCGACGCGGCGAGCGCGCGACGCGCGGGGGGCGCGATGCGTGGCCTGGCTCATCGCGGCGGGCGCGCCGTTGCACGGCCCAGGCCCACGCGCGCGGGCGCGTGGGCTCGGCCCAGCCCGAGCCGGCTGTCGCGTGGGCATTTCCCACGCGTTTCCCAGCCTTTTCTCGCGTGTATGGCGGTCCATGGGGTTTCTGAGCGATATGGACCGTCCGATCGTCCGATCAAATGGCTGAGATTGGTCCGAAGGAGTTTAGGCTTGATTATGAGCTTTTGGATTCGGATTTGGACATGGTTTGAGACGTCGATCTCAGATCTGACGGCTGGAGAGATATTTTAATGGTTTTGAACTTCCTAGGTTACGTTTGAGATGATTTTGGATGGGTTTTTCTCCTCTTTTTAAATAGGACGTCGATAGGAAGCAAGGAGAGCCTGCTGAGAGCCATAAAAGAGAGGAGAAAGAGAGAAAGAGAAGGGAAAAGAGAATAGAAGAAGGAAGAAAGAGAAAGAGGAGAAGTGAGAGAGAAGGGAGAGGGAAGGGATTTTGGTTTGGAAGATGAGGAAGAGAGAATCGGGGGGGAACTGATTTGATGAATTTATTTATTATTATAGGAGATCAATCTTTTGAGCAGAAGGATTTGGACGAATTTCGGGTATAGATTGATACCGGATATTTTGATTAGCGGTTGAAGGTAAGGATTCTGGACGTGATCACCAGTTTATATATTATTTATATGCATGGTTTTGATCCGAGTGCATGATCATTGGCATGCATGAATTATTGTTGTATGGTGTAGTTGAGTTTTATGAAGAACAATATGATTATGGTTGTTATTATTTTATATTCCGGATATCGTGTTTATCGGATAAAAGTTCTATTTGATTTGGACCGTGATGTCGGTCAGTGGAAGAGTTGAGATTTCTGTTTGATATTGTGGTTTTATCATTATTATTGTCGATATCTCATGCATGATGTATAAAGAAAATTGATATCCGGATGGGTTGGACCATGATACCGGATTGCTAAATAGGTTGAACCATGAAACTGGATATCGAGTGGGTTGGACCACGATATCGGTTATTAAAATGGGTTGGACATGATATCGGTTATCGAGTGGGTTGGACCACGATACTGGTTATCGAGAGATCATAAAAATATGTTTTGACAAGTGTTAATGAAGTAAATACGGTATTTGGTCTAGCCATGCTACGGTTGCACCGTGGTTATACAGCCTGAGCCACGGGCTTTGTACGTGGGAGCCGGCCACGGGCGAATAGTACGTGGGACAGCCGAGCCACGGGCTTAGTACGTGAGCAGGACCGACTATAGTATCATGGTCGCTTTGTGGTTGCCAGTCATGGGCTGGTACATGACCGTGGCTAGACCAGAACCCTAAAGATAAAGGTGCAATAATGAGAATATTAAAGAAAAAATGCAAAGTTATCAAAGTTTTATAATACATGAGGCTTAAATCATTTAATTGAATGCCATAACATACTGGTATTTTATTGTTTTTTCAGAAATTTATATTTTACTTGGAGTGATCATATGGATACCTTACTGGGCTGTAGAGCTCACAACCTACTTTCTCTTCTACAGAGTCGTGCAGATATTTGGCTGGTGATGAGTGAGGTTTTCTTGAAGTAAGTGACTCTTGTGTACCCAGGTCTTGCATGATCTCTAGGATAATACCTAGGATTTGTGGCGGCTGGTCCGCGTGCCGATTCTGGTACTGGATTCGGGACGTGACAGAAAATGCCCCTTCCTTTAGCGCCAATCTGTTGCTGCAGATTCTCCCGGACTGGGTTCGGTAGGTTTGGCTGGAGCGCTCCTCTCCTGGTTCCTGCAAAAAAGTCCCAAGTCCAGTGGGGTTCTGACGGGGGACACTTCGATGCTTAAGTTAGTGGGAGTTTGTGGGCACAGAATGGAGGAATCGAAGAGAATCACTCGTAGAGAGGGAAAGAGAGTCCTTACCGCCTAGAGTCCCCGTTTTACCTTATATATGTGCAAAACGTTACCAGAATCTGCTAGGGGCTAGGCCAAAATGCCGATCTGCCCTAGGAGAATCCGGGAGTGGCCACGTGGTGCCAGGAAGGCAGTATCGTGGAACTAGTGGAGTAGTGGCGCTGATGTATCAGGGTTCTGTTGCAACAAAAATTCTGGTACCAGCTGGACGAGGCTTCTGGAGTCCTCCAGGGCTATCTTTGGAGTGGCTCACTTTGGATCAATACAAGCCCTTCCGAAGTAGTTGGTCAGACCTCGGCCGGAGTGGGTTTTCGCTGCAGTGTTGGTCGTTGTCAAGGACTGAGTTAGTAGAGGAGGGTGAAGCGGACCTCATTCTCTTCCCATCAGCATGAGCCCCTGGGACCTTCGAGGCTCCGGAGCAGTACAGGAGCAGGGCTGAGGGGCTCCTTGTCGTCGGCTTCCCTCAGCAGCAAGTGGATGGTTGGTGCGAGATGCTGTGGAGCGGCTGCTGCTGGTTGTTAGCCGCATCTTGGAAGTTCTGAACCGCGGTGGCGAGTGTATCAATGCGGTTCAGCAAGGTTGGGAACTGCTGTTGTCCCAGAGTGATGGTGGGCTCGGCGACGTCATTTTCCCTGAGAGGTCCTTCCACTTGGATGGGGAGTGACCTCTTCTAGCGGAGGTGGTGTTTTGGACTCTTCCTTTGCCATTGCTCTGCTAGTGGGTGGATTTCTCCTTTTAGAGAAGGGAAAATGTAACACCCAGAAAAAAAAAAAAAAAGGCTTGCTGGCCTGCTTGACGAACCGGCCCAACGGCGCCGCGGCCAGGCACGAGCTGGTGCGGCGCGAGGAGCGCGGGGAGCAAGCGCGCGACGCGCGGGCGGGCGACGCGCGGGCGCACGATGCGTGGCCCGGCTCATCGCGGCGGGCGCGCGTTGCACGGCCCAGGCCCACGCGCGCGGGCGCGTGGGCTCGGCCCAGCCCGAGCCGGCTATCGCATGGGCATTTCCCACGCGTTTCCCAGCCGTTTCTCGTGGTGTATGGCAGTCCATGGGGTTTCTGAGCGATATGGACTGTCCGGTCGTCCGATCGAACGGCTGAGATTAGTCCGAAGGAGTTTAGGCTTGATTATGAGCTTTGGATTCGGATTTGGACGTGGTTTGAGACGTCGATCTCAGTGACAGCTGGGAGAGATTTTAATGGTTTTGAACTTCCTAGGTTACGTTTGAGATGATTTTGGATGGTTTTTCTCCTCTTTTAAATAGGACATCGATATGAAGCAGGGAAGAGCCTGCTGAGAGCCATAAAAGAGAGGAGAAGAGAGAGAAAGAGAAGGGAAAAGAGAATAGAAGAAGGAAGAAAGAGAAAGAGGAGAAGTGAGAGAGAAAGGAGAGGGAAGGGATTTTGGTTTGGAAGATGAGGGAAGAGAGAATCGGGGGGGAACTGATTTGATGAATTTATTTATTATTATAGGAGATCAATCTTTTGAGCATGAAGGATTTGGCGAATTTCGGGTAAGATTGATACCGGAATTTTGGATTAGCGTTTAAGGTTGAAGTAAGGATTCTGGACATGATCACCAGTTTATATATTATTATATGCATGGTTTTGATCCGAGTGCATGATCATTGGCATGCATGAATTATTGTGTATGGTGTAGTTGAGTTTTATGAAGAATAATATGATTATGGTTGTTATTATTTTATATTCCGGATATCGTGTTTATCAGATAAAAGTTCTATTTTGATTTGGACCGTGATGTCGGTCAGTGGAAGAGTTGAGATTTCATGTTTGATATTGTGGTTTTATCATATTATTGTCGATATCCATGCATGATGTTATAAAGAAAATTGATATCGGATGGGTTGGACCATGATACCGGATTGCTAAATAGGTTGAACCATGGAACTGGATATCGAGTGGGTTGGACTACGATATCGGTTATTAAAATGGGTTGGACCATGATATCGGTTATCGAGTGGGTGGACCACGATACCGGTTATCGAGAGATCATAAAAGATATTTTGACAAGTGTTAATGAAGTAAATACGGTATTTGGTCTAGCCATGCTACGGTTGCACCGTGGTTATACAGCCTGAGCCACGGGCTTTGTACGTGGGAGCCGGCCACGGGCGGATAGTACGTGGGACAACCGAGCCACGGGCTTAGTACGTGAGCAGGACCGACCTAGTATGCATGGTCGCTTTGTGGTTGCCAGTCATGGGCTGGTACATGACCGTGGCTAGATCAGAACCCTAAAGATAAAGGTGCAATAATGAGAATATTAAAGGAAAAATGCAAAGTTATCAAAGTTTTATAATAAATGAGGCTTAAATCATTTAATTGAATAATAACATACTGGTATTTTATTATTTTTTCAGAAATTTATATTATTACTTGGAGTGATCATATGGATACCTTACTGAGCTGTAGAGCTCACAACCTACTTTCTTCTTCTACAGAGTCGTGCAGATATTTGGCTTGGTGATGAGTGAGGTTTCTTGAAGTAAGTGACTCTTGTGTACCCAGGCCTTGCATGATCTCTAGGATAATACCTAGGGTTTGTGCGGCTGGTCGCGTGCCGATTCGGTGCTGGATTCGGGGCGTGACAGAAAATGCCCCTTCCTCTAGCGCCAATCTGTTGCTGCAGATTCTCCCGGACCGGGTTCGGTAGGTTTGGCTGGAGCGCTCCTCTCCTGGTTCCTGCAAAAAAGTCCCAAGTGCCAGTGGGGTTCTGACGGGGGACACTTCGATGCTTAAGTTAGTGGAGTTTGTGGGCAACAGAATGGAGGAATCGAAGAGAATCAGCTCGTAGAGAGGGAAAGAGTCTTACCGCCTAGAGTCCCCTGTTTTACCTTATATAGGTGCAGAACGTTACCAAAATCTGCTAGGGGCTAGGCACAAAATGACCGATCTGCCACTAGGAGAATCCGGGTGTGGCCACGTGGTGCCAGGATGAGGCAGTATCGTGGAACTAGTGGAGTAGTGGCGCTGATGTATCAGGGTTCTGTTGCAACAAAATTCTGGTACCAGCTGGACGAGGCTTCTGGAGTCCTCCAGGGCTATCTTGGAGTGGCTCACTTTGGATCAATACAAGCCCTTCGAAGTAGGTGGTCAGACCTCGGCCGGAGTGGGTTTCTCGGACCTCAGCAGGAGTGGGTCTCTCGGATCTCAGCTAGAGCGGGTCGCTCGGAGCTCAGCAGGAGTGGGCCGGTCGGACCTCAACTAGAGCGGGTCGACGGACCTTAGCTGGATTGGGTCTCTCGGATCCAGCAGGAGGGGGCACTCGGATCTCAGCAGGAGGGGATCGCTCGGATCTCAGCAAGAGTGGGCCAGTCGGATCTCAATTGGAATGGGTCGATCAGATCTCAGTTGGAGCGGTCACTCGGACCTTAGCTGGAGTGGGTCTCTCGGACTTCAGCAGGAGCAGGTCGCTAGGACCTCAGCACCAGTCCGTTCGAAGATGAGTCGATTGGGTATAACACTTTTCATACCATCTCTATTGTTTGGTTTGACCGCCTTCTGCCCCTGTATAGTTTAAAAATATTATTATTTATGACTTTTTCGATTATATTCATTCTCGTTCCGTGAAATAAATCCATCATTATCAAATAAATAAATAAATTAAAGTCTTGATTTTTATTTACAGTTCCAAGAACCTCCGAAGAAAACAATGATTTTACTTGAACATCCCCAAGTACTGTTGTGTACTGCGCGCAAGACCTCGTGATCTGATCACCATTCCAACACCAGGCTTTGACCTGAAAATCTTAGCTTAGCTTCCGTACCCACCACCACGTATCCATGAGATAATCATCCAACAAAACATTGCTAACAAGCAATCGAACCGGTCAAATCCTGGTAACTCACTATTAAATCCGCATGCAGCAAAACTTGATGACGTGTGTTTGGAACCATGCATGGAAACCTTATAAAATAATGAATATTGTGATCATGAAACTAATGAATATTGTGATCATGAAAACTTTATAATTCGTATATATTATATATAATGACCTGGTCATGGACCACCTCTAATCATAATCATACTTTATTTGCATGTCACGACTCACACCGTGCTCTCTATATTGGCAGCCTATATTAATTATCCTAACATTTTAGGAATAAATTGTCGTAGTTAGGATGGTCAACAACTCCTTTAATACTTGTACGTTAATGCAAGTTCCGTTAGAGTAAGGTTCTCAACTTCTACTTTATCCTCATCATTAACATCAAGCTAGGTGAGCGTAGTAGAGAATGACCATAAAAGACGCATATGGTTATTGATGTTTTTCACCGTTACTTTCAATTTTTAAAAAATGGGCTGAGGTTCATTTCAAGTCATCGTCATTCTCAACGTCAGCATGATCGCCACGTAACAAGTGCGTCCAAGGTGGATCATATTCCTCGATAATCAATGGTTGAAAGAACGGACATGAATCAAAGGATGACAACCATGGTAGCTTTAAATAGAAATATCATGTGGACATGAGGATGACACCTTCCCCTGAATTCATCCCCCTTGTATCTACAATGCATGCATGTCGTTGTTTTGATAGCTCTTCTTCGCTTTATGTTATCGTAGGCTTTGCAAGTAGCTTTTCCAAGCATCCAAGCCAATGACGGGCAGTACCCATCCGACTTTTACTGTTCAAGATAATTATTACTTTGCAACCATACTTTATATCAGGGGTATTAAAAAAATTTGATAAAACTATCTAAACCATCCGATCTGGTCCGATCCAAATTGAGCTAGATACGATGATTTGATGATTTAACTAGTATGATTCAATTTAATAAAATATAAAAATTAAAATATCGATTCAATTATTGATTACCGATTAATGTAAACATACTAAAATCGAACCGAACCAATTAACTCACGTAATTTATATATTTATATATACAAGGATATATCCATGTTATATTTATATTCCCATTTCTTAGCATATCATATAAGTCTATTATTTTTATTTTTCGTTCATATTTTTTTCTATTTTAATAATTTCTGATTTTTTAGTTCTCTTCCATTCTTTTTATTTTTTAAATAAATAAATCAACTAATCTACTTAAACTGAAAAATCATTTCAATATTTGAAAAAAAACACATAAACAAATCAAATCGATATAAAATTAAATAAAAAAAATAATTATATTTAATCAAATATTTAATTTTAAGTTTATAAATTAAAATGATGATTTAATTTTTTTTAAAACATTACTTAAAATCAAACCGATCAAACCTTTTTCAGCCATACCTTGTATATATTTATCCTTCACAGTCCCATGGAGGGGGGGGGGGGGTGCGGGATTTTTTTTAAAAATAATATATAAAAAAATTATTTTATGAAAGTAGGTCAATCCATCTATATTTATGAAAATAGGTGATGTACGAACGAAATCGCGGGTTGTACCCATGATTTCATTAAAAATGCAGGCACAACTCACAATTCACCAAAAATAACAAAAAATATAAAAAAAAATTTTAAAATTAATACAAAATATAAAGAATTAATTTAAAAAAATTAAATAATATAAAATTTTTGAAAAAAATAATGGAAATAAAATCATGGGATGTACCCGTGATTTCATTAAAAATACAGGTACAACCCATGATTTCATAAAAAATAACAAGAAAAATATAAAAAATAATTAAAAAACTCAAAAAAAATATAAAAAAATTAATTAAAAAAAATAAAATAATAATTTTTTTAAAAAATAATCAAAAATCACGAGTTGTACCCATGATTTCAATGTGAAATCGCAGCTACAACAGTGATTTCACCAAATAAATTATTCCACATCAAAATTTAATAAAAAAATAAAAAAATAAAAAATAAAATTAAAATTAATAATTTTTTTTGAAAAAAATAATGAGAAATCATGGATCGTACCTGTAATTTCATATTGAAGTCAACCCATAATTTTTCTACATAAATCATTTCCTACATCAAAATTTGATAAAAAAATAAAAAAATTTTAAAATTAATAAAAATAATAAAATTTTTTAATTTTTTTTAAAAAAATGATAACATAATATTATAATAATATATTATGATATATTTTATATTTATGATTACCAGTCCGGCCACTGATTTGGTCGCGGTCCTGCCACCTGTTCGATCGTCAATCTGGTCGCCAAGGTCCGGTTACCGGTCCGGTCGCCAAGGCCGGGCTACTGATCCGACCCCAGTCTATCACTAGTCTGATCGTCAATCTAGTATCCAACCATCAAGGTCCGACCCCGGTCTGATTGTCAGTCCAATCGTTAGGGTCCGGCCATCGCGGTCGCAGGCCTTGGTGTTTTACAAGGGTAGGCCACCTAAAGGATTGAAGACTAATTGGATCATGCACGAATACCGCTTAGCTGAAGCTCAGAACAGCAATACCTACAAGCCCATGAGGATTAGAGACTCTTCCATGAGGGTAAGGAAGTGACCTTATCCCACTTTTCCATCTCTTACGGTTTCGAGGAACACTTTTATTTTTCTTATTCTTTCCTTTCTGCTCTCATATTTCCTAGATATATTATTCTCTTTTTTCGCATTAGTCTAAATCATATATGGGGATTGGCCTTCGAGATTTTCAATGACAAAATCGCCCTTATAGATTGAGAAAAATGAGACAGGATCGATGTCCTTCAAGATGTTGATCACACAAGGACACCCCTTACTTGATTAGCTAGATTGGATATGTTCTCAAGTCCATTGCTTTTTTAAACCATTAAGTTATTGGAATGGTAGCCTAACATGCAGTTATGCACTCATTTATTTATTTATTTATTTTTCAATTTTGATTTGATGAAGAGGACTTCAAGTGCTGTTTTTGGTTGTTGCTCCGCTGTGGCAGCTTGTGCTTTGCTATTATCTATTGCTTTTATCATTAACTTCATAAAGATGCATACTCGAAACAACCAGTGCAAGTTCTCCACTTTACATTCTCAAACTTGAATCATATCTAATATTATGATGCTACTCCTCTGTTTCCCTACAACTGCAGTTGGATGATTGGGTTCTTTGCCGAATCTACAAGAAGAACAACCATCTCCCACCGGTGCCGCCGCTAATAGATCCAGAACACGAAGACTCGGGCACCGAAGAAACAATTACTCAAACTTGACCAACATCACGCAACAAAACCCTCTAAGGCTGCCCAAGTCTTCCTCACTATCTGAATTGCTCGAAGACTACTCCTCGCTTGCACACCTATTCGACACCCAACCTGAAATTCCAGGATCATCAGACCATGGTTCCATTATGGGTCAGCCAAGTTCAAACCAACTCTTCATTAATAGCAGTGGCGATAACGACTTAGCTCAGCAGCTTCCCCGAGCAAAGCCCTCTGCTCCAAATGCTGAGAACTCATTAAAGCGCCAGAGAATGTTGAACGTTCCCAGACGAGAGCAATGGGCTCTTAAACCCTTCAAAGAAACGCAATGATATATTCATTAACACCAACTTCTCCGACCAGTTTGACAACACTCACTGCAACTTGCTAAACCAGCCATTCTTCGGTCAGCAAATATTACTGAACTCTCACCTGGGATTGCACTGAACTCAGAGACTTTACACTTGCATAAATCGTGGATACAGAGTGAAAAGAGAATGGAAAGAACAGAAAGATCATTTTGTTAGTGAGATGGGCCATTTTTATCTGGAAACTGTCTTGTCTCAAGAGGTTATGGACAGAGATCCACTAGGATGGATGGATGCCTCTAAGAGAGCTTGGTTAGATGGACTTAATAAAATCACAAAATTCTTTATTTATTTTTGTGAGAAGGTCAGAGGATGTTTGTGTCCCAACTATATGCCCCACAGCAACCAATGGCGTGATGCTTTTTCTTTTGCTAGTTGATATGATTGTTGTAGTTCGTGGGCCGTGTGCATGGTACACTGCTTGAATGAAGCTGTGCAATGCTTATCCGGAATAAGCTAATGATGGGGCTTCAACTTTTTTGCAATACTGGAAGATAGGGATAGAATAAGATCCATGAACGCACTCACAGAGAGAGAGAGAGAGAGAGAGAGAGAGAGAGAGACCATTTTTCTCTCCAAGACTTAATCAAAGGCCAATGATCAGAACTGATGATTTCTGCCAGAAATTTCTCTTTCCTTCTTCATCAATCAATCAAAGACTAGATTGAAAAAGAAAAGCAGCTGAAATATGTTGATCAGAGCAAGCGGAATAAAGTAATTAAAACAAAGGATGGCTCAAGTGTTCAGGCTGAAAGCTGTCAAGCTCATCACCATAGACCATTATTGGAATTCAATGAAACCTAGAGATTGAACATTTAAGGGCTTGTGGTTTCCTTGGTTTCGACAAGGGTGCTAGTTCCACAACCTTAATTGGCAGTGCTGACCTTTGATCTGCTTGTATCTGTTCTCTCTTTTTTTGATGCAAATCTGCTTTATGACTTTTCGCCTCTTCATGTGTTGATTTCATTTTTGGAATGAAAGAATGAGCTTCCATGTACTTTTTCATCAAAAAAAGGAAGTAAGAAAATCTACATCACTTCTCCACTGCCAATAGAAGCTTTTTTAGTCTAGTCTTCAAATCTTTGATCAATGCTATCGATCCTTGTCAATGCAAACATGTTTTGTTCAAGTCTCATTCTAAAAGTCCATTACTCCACTTCAGTTTTGAGAGAACAGATACAAAGGCACAAATTAGCCCTTCCCTTAAAGGTGAATGCAGAGGTAGAATAATACAAGCTTAAGGGATTGGCAAAATGAACACAGTAATTGGTTTCTGTGAAATTGGTGCAGGAAAAACATAGCATCGCTATGGTGGTGGCGCGCTCATTTCAATTCTTCTAGGAGTAAGGTATACCGATTCATATGAATCAACGAGGATCAAAACAATGATTTTCCTTGATGTTTTACTTGTTGACCTCAGTAGCGGATCCAGTTTAGATGCAATAATCTCATCTTTATGTATCTCAATCAGAGTTTTAATGTCATTACTACTTAAGATGGAAGAAGATGCAACCTTTTGGCACCACACGAGAGCTTTGACGAGATCTTACCCGCAACCAGTTGCACAAATTACCCTAATCAACTTCAAGAAAAACATCAATTTTCACAACTAGGAAACATAAATGAAGAATCCTGCCATCAGCTTGTTTTATATTTAAGACTTCAATTCCATTCTCACCACACATTCATTTAATACTTCATTAGCAAATTCATCATGTGCCAGGACTAGGCATGATTAGATTCTTATCTAATACATGCACATTATATAATTAAATGCTTCTGGAGTCATAACATACGAAAAGAAGCTGATTGCAAGAATCTGAGAATCTTTCTCAACCGACATCAATCGCAAACATCCTTACTCTCTCATGTGCGATCTCGTTATCCATCATCCCGAATCACTCATAAGCCTCTCATCTATCATAATGCACACCAAACCTCTTCTCCCTTCGTGACACTCTTTCCTATTTAGTTGTTGATCAAGAAGTTGCATGAAAAGGCAAAGCAAAAGATGGTGCCAGCTTACCTATTTAATTTTTGTGCATCATGTAAGCCAATCAGGATGTAGATCAGATGAACAAAAACTGATGTTGTTCCTCACAGCTTTAAGTATATTCATTGAAAGCAATATAATCTAGACTGCTTTGTCTTGCACTCTGTCCTTCTTAATTAATTAATACTAAAAAAGGAAGCAAAGAGCTTTCCCTGTTGTTAAACCCAATCTAAGACAACCAGAAGATAAGACTGATGTCAAAGCTACTAGCATATACTAGTTGAGAGAAATAGTTTTTTTTTTTTTGTTCTTTGAAAGGATTGAGAGAAAAAGTTTTCTAATCAACTTAGAATCGAAAAACATTGTTTTGGCCAAGGAAACATGGATGAAGAATCAGAGGACATCATCATCTGTGCACAACTTACATCATCTCCTCAAATACATTGAATCTCCGTTCGACAAACTCATCATGTCCCAAATTCATAACTTAGGTGAGTCGCCGTAAGGATTAAAAAATACATTATTTTATTGATAGTTTGATTTATCTTCAAGAATTTCATCTTGGGACATGTTATTTTCTGTGCCGGCAAATATCATATGCACCAACTTGTCAAAAAAAAAAAAAAAAAAAAAAAAAAAAAAAAATCATATGCCCCACATGAGCAGATAAGCATGTAACCAAGGTGGTAGGCTTTGTCAAGCTCTACTGGCCCATTGAACAAAGGAATTTTGATTTTAGCATTATAGAGAGCCTAAGGACAAAGCAGTGGCTTTCAATCATTCTGCAAAGAGGGAGGAAAGGAATTAAAGGAAGGAAGGAAACTTGTTGTGCTATTGCTAGATAAGAAAAGTACTTGTTTAGGCCACATCCATTTCAGCCAAAAGCCTTGGTGAGTTTGCTTTCATAAAAATTGATTACGATGTTGAGGTTATCTTTCAGTTCCAGATGAAATAAAGCCCCAGCTGATTACTAACCTTGTACAGTGTGAGCTTTATTTTGTTTCTTCCATCAAGGAAAAGCGCTCAGGAGCCAGACCAACTTTTTCTTTTTTCATTTTTTTGGTAACACGGATATACCTTACAACCCGAGAATAAATACATCCCAAAAGATCAGAGAAAAGAAAAAGAAGTCCCTGATGGGCATTGGCCAAAAGCAAGCGTTTTCTATTTTTTTCTTCTACCATTTTTTTTTTTTTTTTTGATAGACCAGACTAGCTTTTTTGTAGGAAAAAAAAATTATTTGCTGCTGTTGGATAAGAAAAGTACTTGTTTAGGCCACATCCATTTCAGCCAAAAGCCCTGGTGAGTTTGCTTCCATAAAAATTGATTATGATGTCGAGGTTATCTTTCTTTCAGTTCCAGATGAAATAAAGCCCCAGCTGATTACTAACCTTTCTATGTTCAGCGTGACTTCGTGAACACGCTCATCCTAGCTTTATTTTGTTTCTTCCATCAAGGAAAAGCGCTCAGAGCCAGACCAACTTTTTCTTTTTTCATTTTTTTTTTGGTAACACGGATATATCGTACAACCCAGTATAAATACATCCTAAAAGATCGGGGGAAAAAAAAAAAAAAAAAATCCCGGATGGGCATTGCCAAAAAGGAAGCGTTTTCTATTTTTTTCATCTACCCTTTTTTTGACAGACCAGACTAGCTTTTTTGTAGGAAAAAAAAATTATTTGCCGTTGGATAAGAAAAGTACTTGTTCAGCAGGCCACATCTATTTCATCAGCCAAAAAGGACCCCTTTTATGAGGCACCCGAGATCCAAGCTACCATAATTTGTTTCTTCGATCGAGGAACATCTCCTCAAAGCCGATATTTTTGTAGGGAAAAATATAATATATGCAACAGCCGGGAATCGAACCCGGGTCTGTACCGTGGCACCATTCCACCACCAGACCGCCGGTGCTTAGCTGAAAAGAGTTAAACTTTGATCCCCGAAAATCGATGCTTCCAAAATAGGTGGCTGCATTGGAGCTGGTCCAGTTCGACCCAAATCAATTCCATCATTTGGGTGTCACATGAAGGCTTCCAGCATGGATGAACCCAAAGAGCTTTGGAACATGGACGTTGTAGATACGTAAACTGATCGAGAGACCTAAAGATTGGCCTGCTGTTAGCTACCAAAGGGGTTTGTCTTGGCATCTTGGAAGGCTGACAAGCTGCAGCAAGCCATATTAACTTTCCTGATTCTCGAATGCGAGTAGTTTTCCCATTATTCAGTTTGAAGTTGAGACCGTTCCAAATGGCATTTAGGTTTCTGCTAGTAACCTTGAATGAAGGGAACAATCCAGACAGATTTCCTGCTTCTTCTACCCATTCTACATCTAGAAGAACAAGAGGCTTGGATAATTTTCTTCCACAACATTTTTTTTTTTTTTTTTCTTGCACGAAAAACTTCCATGCCCATTTGGTCATTAGGAGTCATTCATGTCAATCAAGCTCTTCACCCCTACAGCTTCTTCACTTTTAGATTTACCAACAAATTCCTGACTTAGAATAATACAGTTAAATCCACCAGTCTCATCATTCCCCTTCCATGGAAATGCTCACCTCCACCCATTGACCCTATTCAAGGCCCATTAAGGAAACTTGAAGATGGAAACATGACAGCTCATTCAGTGCAGAAAGAACTGCGTCAAGGAGAATTAACTGGCTCAAAATTAAACGAATTTGTCCCTACATACATAAAGATAGCTTCTTCTTCTTTTTTTTTTTTTTTTTTTTTTTTTGAAGGAGAAGAAGATGAAACTAAGCCTTAGTATCAAGCTTCTTGTTACTCAAGAGAAGGCCAAGGTAAAAAGAAAGTATTATAGAGAAAATAACCTGTCATAAGTAAATGCTGGTATGTAAGATATTTTTGGCTTGGATACCAATCCGACTTCTTATATAAGACACGCGGTGCTAATCCGATATCTTATATAAAGTATAAAATGCAAATCCATGCTCTTATATAAGACACAAGGTACCGATCCAATCTCTTATTTGAGCCAAATACAAAGTTTTATTTATATTCAATATGAAGTACGTGTCTTAGAATCATTAGAGCTATTACCACGGGATTAGTAAAGTGGTTATCAAGAGGTATAATAAACTATTTAACAAACTACTTCATAAACTAACCTCTTAACAACCTAACCGACTCAACTACTTTCTTAACGGTGTAATCATTTCATAAATGATTATAATCGTTTAACTAACTCGGCCCTCAATTTCTATAAGATTGAGAAGATTTTCCAAGGGATAACTTTTCTAAGCACACACACTCTCTCCATTTTTTTCATATTGTTCTATCTTTCAAAGCTGACTTAAGCATCAGAGTATCCCTTATTGAAGATCCCCACTGATTTCTTCAATGTTGCGGACTTCTTTTGCAAGTCATGGAGCTAAGACCTGTCCAAGAGTTGAAGACTTCAAAGAGCCGAGATCTGTCCAAAAACTGAAGACCCTTGAGAGCTGAAAGCCTCAAGAGTTCAAATTTGCTCCAGTACTACTTGCTCGATCAGCTTGGAAAGGTGCAGCCAATAGACGATAAATCTTCTTTGAAGATTGATACTAAGGCACATATCGCTTTCATAGGTTAAAAGAAATAATTAGACTATAACAATCTAGGATCTCATTAAAAAAAAACTAATTATAAGGTATTATTTGGATTTGTTGAGCTTGCATGAGTATTCGAGACCTATGTAGTAAATAATTGATATAAGACTAAATACATATGCATGGATTCTCATATATTCTCTTTATTTAATTCTTGGTGTCCTTGCTAGACTAAGGATCCAAATTCATTGAAATTTATTTACAAATATCATGATTAGCATGTGATCAGCTTTAATGGATTCATGTTACAGCCCTCTAATCTACATGAGCTGTGAATTAGGTTCGCCGCATCATACCATGTTGCAGTCCTCTAATCTACATGAGCTGTCTGATACTATTTATAATCACTCGAGACTTTACCTTAAAAAGATTAGCAAGAATATATGATTTAAATTTTTTAGTTTTGTATAATTAAGTACTTAAAATTTATTTAGTATATAATCAACGTAGAAGTAAATATATATCTTCGATCACAAATCTTTACATGGCCATCAGCACCAACACACTAAAGAAAAAGAAATAAAAACAGGTGTTTGGAAAGCAACACAGATTGCATACACAAGCTATATAGCAATGCCAGTGTGGTTTATTAACCTCTCAATGCCACCCCAGTTATGCATAATTGCCTATTTTGGTGGGCGAAACCCTTGCATCGAATAGCTCTGTATCTTCTTAAAACAAGCCTTAGCATGAAACCATGGAAACCTAGGCTAGGCTGAGACCATGTTGTATGTTGCTGTTCATTATCAAATTTTGAATAGTTCCTCCAGAAGTTAACTCGGAAACGCTTAATGGGCATATAGTACCCCAGCCCAAGTGAAATCTCGTATTGCATGCTTGCAAACTAGGCCACTGATAAGCCCGCCCCACTTCAGATCGGGCTGGAAAGCCCATTGGGCTATGCAGTTCGAGTGATGGCATCAGCGGTATCGTATTGTATGCGGAGGTCTCCATGAACTGCTAAAACATGCAGGCTCGTAAGGACTCGGGTCGTTCCTTTTGAAGGATTCACCCTCCTTCGATCAAAACCACCGTCGTCGCTTCGAGATCCGTGCATGCAGTCGAATGCAATTTTTTTTTTTTTTTTTTTTTTTTTGGGGGGGTTTGTAGTGCTTTGAGATTCGTGCGAGGGAGAGATCTAATGGTGAATGTAAAAAAAGAAGATCGATAATCATTCTTTCGTGCGAAAGATACTTACCGTATCGGACCCATTGCCACCCACCTCGGTGTATTCAGACGAAGTCTACCATGGTCGGGCTCTATATTGGACTCCAATGTCCGAATTGCAACTGAGGTGCGACGTATATAGTTTTCTCATTGCAAATATAGACGTAGGGTGGAAATAAGTTGTAAATTTTCCTTTTAGCGAAGATGGGAAAGTTCTTACTTCCTCTGATTACCTCAAAAAAAAAAAAAAAAAAAGAAGATATATATGGAGTATACCCGGAGATCTTCATAAATAGTAAATGATATATATATATATATATATATATATATATATATATATAATCTAAGATGATAAAGCTTAAGATAAAACAGAGGCTTTTAATCTTTTTTTTTTTTTTTCCATTTTTAATTATGAATAAAACCTTACTAAATTAGCAAAGATTAAAAACAAATAAACAAAAAATACATGCTTTGGCTTCAACAATTTTCTCTTTACAATTCTCGCGTCAAATTAAACATGCACGTCTTTGCATGTACCCATGATTGCTTGCTGATTCGAGCACCAAGGACACCGTTTGCAAGCAATATTGCTCGAGCTTAAAATGCGACACTCCATATATATATATATATATATATATGATGCTCCTGTAATTGGATCATGACATGGGCGAGTTCGAGCTCTAATATGAGCTGAAGAATTTAACTCCAAGAAAGTTTCACATTTATTCTCAAGCATTTTTCCTCGACCAAGAACCGTGGGGTTCGTGGCCGTTTCACTTGCTGTCCAGCTCGATAACCAGGTTACTCTACCGATAGACCCACAAAACTGTAACACTGGATTAGGTTTGTATCTTCTTTCGCATCTCAATCATTGGACCGCATTTTATGCGGTTTTCGAAGCATCATGCCAGTTAATTGCAGTGCTTTGCAAGCCGTGCAAAATATGATCCAATGGTTGATGTTGCGTTGGAAGATTAATATTTTTTGGTACAAAATATACAACCCCAGGCCATTGGAACGTGCAACATTAAAGCCTGTCAAAGTTACCGGGGATCCACTATTTTCATCGATCCAAAAAAAAAACCGCCAACCGGGCCCGGGATGTGGACATGGACCTAACTGGACCCCCAAACGCGTCCATTTCCACCCTAGCTCCGGGCCTTTGTAGTAGGTGACTCGCGTAGGGGAATGAATATATTGAAGGCATTATATATATATATATATATATATATATATATATATATAACAGAAGCCAAGAAGTTAATTTGTTGGTTCAGGAGCATCCCTTTCATGACATGAATGCATGTCACACATTTTCTATGAGTTCATGAGGTCGGACGACCATTTTGGGTCCATCTCATGAAGCTAGCTAGCAGTTTTATTTTTAAAGCACATTTATAATGCTGGTCATGCTGGTGTTGTGGTCATGGACAAAACCTATTCCCGCTTTTAAGTTGGAAGATGGAGGTGGTTGAGCAGCTCGGGCCTACGCTGGTGAAGGTTGGAGCTCTCTCCCTTTCTTGTTGTCAGGAAATCATGCATTGGACTCCATTAATTACTACCTGGATTATACCAAATAAGGTTCGTTTGACTCGACGTTTGTTGGGATCCAAGCTAGATTGGATTGTTCCTCTGATTCGAACCGGTAAAATCCTCCCATGGTTCTTGGACGAAATGCCAAGTATATATGTGGAGTAGGCGCCAATTATTTGCCTGAAGAAAGAATTCAAAAAAGTGACTCAAAGATTAACGCTACGATCGAGCATTGCTATCCTGTTTGTATATGAGAATTTTGCTTATTTTTTTTAGAATTTATTCGTTCGGAACATGTCAGATCAAGGAATAATTCAATGATTCTAAAAAAATATTTATTTTAATAAGTGATCGCAGGGAAAAATAATTTTTTGGTACATTTATTTGGCAAAAAAATTATTCTAAAAAATGATACTAGAAAATATAATTTTATATAGAAATATGATTAAATTTATAAATATATTTATCAATATAAAATATTTTTGAATATCAAGTTAGCATTGTCATTTTAAATCAATTTTCACATGATGGCTATAATTATATAGCCTTTTTGCTTTATGCCTTCTGCATCTTAATTTTTTTATAATTTTTTTTATTAAATAAATTTAAAATAAATATTAAAATAAATTTAATGGTTATATATATATATACACACATACTTTATTTTCTAAAATTTATCCTTCTCGGTATTTTTATCATCATCGATGTCTCGTTCTATTGAAGATATTTTTATCAAAGTATGGATCATCATTACTCATAAATTTTTCGAATACCAACCTTTCCAGGATATTTGTTTTACCTTTCTTTCTAAAAAATAAAAATGAGATCCATAATTTTTCTTTTAAAATCATCTATTTTTCATACTAAATATGATAATCCGACATTCATATTAGATTAACTCTAATCAAATAGATCCTAAGGTATGCCACATGTATGTTCTTTTGCTTGATATTAATGTGCAATAATGTTATTTGAATCTATTACACAGCTCACACTTTTTATTTCTGATGTGCATTTGGTTTTATTTTAGAACGGCTTTAAATTTTCATGGTATATGACGGTAATTTTGACAACCTCAAAGTTTCGTGTGCATCTCAAAGTCTATTCATGATGTAGTGGGCTTAAACTGCACTCCGATTATATATATATATATATATATATATATATATATATATATATATATATATATATAGAGAGAGAGAGAGAGAGAGAGAGAGAGGAGAGAGAGAGAGAGAGAGAGAGAGAGAGAGAGAGAGAGAGAGAGAGAGAGAGAGATATGGATATAGAAAATTGGAAAAGAAATCTCAAGTATCTGGGTATGCCAAGCAAATAAAGTCTCATAATTCATTACCAAAACAAAAAAATAAAGTCTCATAATTTAGAACTAATGACAACTACAATTATCTGTTAGTTGCTTGCAATGGATTGCTATATATATTTTTTCTATTAAAATATATTTATCAGTCAGGAAAAAAACAGATGCCTGCATGAGATGGATTGATGTTCGAAAAATGCCTTGAAAAGGTTATAAATTCTGTCAAGCCAAGCATGTTTAGGATTTACCTTCTTTCACATAAATTCACTACAAAAATCTTAAGGTGATCCGAACATCAACATTCATTTACCTGCACATATCTTAAAGTGGTTAGTGAATGGATTTGCACGAAGGAAAATCACATTTTTTATACCCTTAGCAAGCATTTTCTATAGGAATTGGAATGTAAGTTGTTTTTCACACAAAATGTCTAATAGCCGTTCCTGCAATCCATTCGATTGGTGTTGGGAAAAAACAATGACTGCCTTCGATACTATAGAAATCGTTTAAAAAAATATCTTGATTTAATCTGAAAAAGTTCAGAACGGGATCCAAATTGCTCAAACCTAGTCTAGAAAGGAACCATGCTTAGTAGCAGCAAGCCAGGCCTAACCCCGCATAAACGCGGCCCAGACTTATGCACGCATCTTAACCTTGTTCGGACCCAACCCAAAAAGGAAATAGACCCGGTAGCAACAAACCAGGCGTAACCCCGTGTAAGTGCAACCCAGATCCAATTGCACAGCAGACGCGCGTGTGGCCCATAGGCATGCACGACCAAAGACCAACATGCACACCGCACAATTCACCACAGTCCATAGGTCCTACGGGTCCACAAGGGGCTATTACGGTCCATGATATTTTTTGGCATGGTCTACAGGCATTTGTCACGGTCTATGGGCCTCAAGTGCGTAATTGTATGTACGAGTGCACTCATCGACATGATTGGATGGTCAAGGAATGTCTCGACTCTTATTGGGATTGATTTGCATGGTTTGCAGCACGATGGATGCTGATCAAGTGACTAGAGATATTTTGGAGTCAAATAAGAGTTGTACAAAGTACATGAATCCTTTTTTTATGCGATTTGGATCACTAGACTCCCGTTGAAGTGTTCTTCGACAAGGAGATATCCCAGAGGCTATCAAAGAGGGGCAGATAGGCCAGAACCAAAGAGTGAGGATGTAGAGAGCTTCCAAGAGGTGTGCTGGTGATAGAAAAAGCTTATAAAGATTAAAGGATCTTTTTGAGAGTTGAGAGCTTTATGAGAGATTTGAAATTTTTTGTTAAAAAAATTGTATGGATTTAAAAGTGAAAGTTTTTATCTTGTAAGTATTTATTTTTCTTACAGTGAAACTTTGCATATCTTATTAATTGTGTTTTCTATTTTATTTTTTCTTCCTTCTTTTATGGCATCAATATCGACATCATAATTTTGGAAATGAGGATCTGTATTATGCATGAAAGATTCTCAGTAAATAGTGAAGTGGCGAGACCGCTGATGTGGGTAGTTGACGGGCGCCACATTGAGGAGGTCGCCACGATAGACGCCAAGGCGACGCCCCAGCCTGGATCGCTTTGTCGAGCTGAGTTGAGCTCCTACCAGGCCACAAGCCAAGCTCCGTCCTCCGCCAGGTTGCACTCGCGAGCTCGGGACGCCTAAGGTCGGAGCCGTCCTCCGCCCTCCAGAGCGAGACCCTCGGAGGCTAGTACCCTGCGGTCGAGGTCGAGCTTAGCGCTCACCCGTCGATGTGGATCCTCTCCGAGCGCGCGCCCTCTGGACCAGGTCTGTCCTCCGCCCTCCAGAGCGAGACCCTTGGAGGCTAGTGCATTGCGGTCGAGGTCGAGCTCAGCGCTCACTCGTCGATGTGGAGCCTCTCCGAACGTGCGCCCTCTGGATCAGTCTGTCCTCCGCCCTCCAGAGCGAGACCCTCGGAGGCTAGTGCCTGCGGTCGAGGTCGAGCCAAGAGCTCACCCGCCGATGTGGAACCTCTCCGATCACGTGCCCTCTGGACTGGGTCCATCTTCCGCCCTCCAAAGCGAGACCCTCGGAGGCTAATGCCCTGCGGTCGAGGTCGAGCCAAGAGCTCACCCACCGATGTGGAGCCTCTCTGAGCGCGCGCCCTCTGGACCGGGTCCATCTTCCGCCATCCAGAGCGAGACCCTTGGAAGTTAGTGCCATGCGATCGAGGTCGAGCCAAGAGCCCACCCGCCGATGTGGAGCCTCTCCGAGTCGCGCCCTCTGAACCGGGCCCACACTCTTCCCTTCTCTACCAAGGTGACTGCACGAGCTTGGAGTGCCCAGACCGGAGCAGACCCTGCCATCCCAGGACGCCGGCGAGTCACCCGAGGACCACGGAATGGCGCCCCCCATGCCGCCATAACTACATGTCCGGCCGTACTTCCAGGGGATGGGCCAGCCAGAGAGCACACATCCCTAGGACGGCAGCCCCCGGATCGAGGCTCTGCCAGGCTTCCCGGAATGGAGCGACCGGAAAGGATGTCAGAAGGAATGGAAGCTTCCCCTACCACCTGTCAGGAAAGGCATCCCATCTACGGCACGGAACCCTGCCGCACGTGCCTGCCAACCCAGCGAGGATCCCGAGGCAGGCTCCAAATGGCCAAGTTTCAACTCCAAAGAACGATCGGCACCCCAAAGAGGGGAGGTAACAACAGAAAAATACACTAGTAGCAACAAACAATAATCCACCACCAACATAAGCGCAAGCTCGACAGAGAGCAAAACGCCACTACCAACACCACAGTTGAGGAAAAACCATCGGGAAACAAGGAGAAGCGGAGGAACAGGGAACCCCTCTGTCCCCGCTTTCACTCTCCCCTGCTGCATTTCTCCTTCACTAACACATCTTCCACTCCTCCTAGTGCGGAGTCTATCAAGAGGGGCCCGACCAGGAGGATCTGTTTCCCTGGATCGTCAATGACTTGATCGTTGGAGTGCCCCCGTCGGAAATCCCGGCCCGGGTCACTAATCCCTGTTTCGCAGGTCCAGGAGCAGAGGACCGGTAGGTAGCGAAAGGAGCGCACTCCGGCACCGGCAGCAGCTACGGGCCATGACAGTCTTGGGGGAACAGATTAGCGCGCCAGGAAGGAGAGCGAATAAACTCTCCATCTCTTCACAAACAAGCCAGGTGGGAGGATGGTGACGACAAGGGCAAGGAAGGCTTCCACCGCCCGTGCGGGGACTCCTCTCGGGGAAACCCGCACGCCAAGAAGCGGAGCCACCCATTCCGGTCCAGCCACCTCCACCAGAAGCTCAGCTGGCTGCACTTGCCCAGCAGATGAAGGTCCTTGCCACGGCGGTGTGCCAGCTTCAATACCAGCACCGGTCCGTGGCTACCCACCAACAGCCAGGGACCCCGGCGGCTCATGTCGCAGCTCCCCGCGATAGCCTGCACTCCTTTCAAGGAAGGCCGTCGCAGTTGCGGGCCACCACTGACAACCAGGGCAGCCACCAAGCTCCGGTTGTCAGTGGTGGCCCGTGGCTGCGATAGCTTTCCTCGAAAGGAGTGCACTCCGGCGCTGGCAGTAGCTACGGACCATGACGGTCTTGGCGGCAACAAGTAGTATCGATGTAATTGGTACCATAATAATTAACATCAAAGTTTCAGATTGTCCGTATTAATTGAGAATAAAAGAGATGGAAAAGATAAGTACAATCAAGATGGAGATCAATCGGTTCGATGAAAAAAATAATTTCTTTCTTTGACAAGTAAGGGTGAATAATGTGCTCATCTAGCAAGGGTTGATCAACACTCATATACGAGGAGGGACAGGCCACCATGGAGGACAAGAATTGGAGGTGGCTTTAGATATAGGTAGTGAGTATGATCTGCTTGTACTTGGCAGATAAGATGGTAATCTATTAAAGAGTGAGACTGTCTAGACGATGCTATGGACAAAGTTTGAGGAGTTATACATGGCAAAGTTTTCATCAATATACTATTTTTGTAAGCAGCTCTATCAACTGCGAATAACAGAAGGATAGAGTGTGTGGAGCATCAAGCAACTTCCAGAGAATTCTCACTGATTGTCTCAATGTAGGTGAGAAGGTTGAAGAGAAGACTATGATATTGATCTTGCTATCATCACTTCTACATTTTTTCGAGTCCTTGGTGACTGCTCTTTTAGTGGAAAAGTAACTATCAAGATGAAAGAGGTCACTTCAGCACTACTCTAAAACAAGATTCTCAGGTGATAGAGCCAAGCTTTGAGTTCAAGTAGGAATTTAACATTGGTGATCTCTAGAGGACTTGATAGTAGAGGATGGAGCAACAGAGAATTGTGAGATGGGCAGTCTAGGTCGAAGGATGTAAGTAAGATCAAGTGCTACCCATGCAAAGAGTTGGGAATCTTGTCAGAGTTGTCTGCAACTCAAGATCAGATGAAGGTTATTGTGATGGTGGCCGATGGTAGTGATAGTGATGGATACTATAGTGATATATGCATGGTATCCGATAAGGTATCTTCTTCTTTCCAATAATGGATTCTGGATTCTGTATGTTTCCATCATGTATGTTGTAGAGAGGAGCTGTTTAACTCTCTAAAGAGTAGAGAGAGTACTGTCTATCTACTAGATGGATCAAGCTATGCAATCGAGTACAAAGGGATAGTTAGTATCATGTCCCGAATCCAGCATCGAAATCGGCTACGCGACGACTGCACAAATCCTAGAATACATTCTAGAGAACATATAAGGCTTAGGTACACAAGAGTCACTTACTTCAAAAATCATTTCTAATAAACCAATGTTATATAAACAATTGAATAGTAATTAAACAATCAATTTATTCAAGTCAAAATCACTAAATGATCCACTAATTTATTATATAAATATCAACAACAGATCTAACTAAACTAACTAAACCATCCAAAAAATTATGTAAGCCTCATGCCCAGTCCGATCCTTGCTACGTATCATTTCATCACAAATCCAATCCACTACCAAGCTTGAATATCTTGCACAACTCTGAAAAGGAAGAATGTAGGGGTTATGAGCTTTACAGCCCAGTAAGGTCTCCAAACAGTCACAAATAATAATAATAATTTAAAAATAACAAGGATATAAGAGTATACCATGTTATGCAATCAAACAACTCAAATATCACATATGACAAAACCTTTTGTAAAATCATATATTTTTTTTATGTTTTCAATTTAATCATCATTCTTCTTTAAAGTTCTGAACTAATCACGGTCATGCTCCAGTCCATGACTGGCAACCTCATAATCGACCATGTATTCTCAGCCCGTGGCTAGGCTAGCTCACGTACAAAGCTCGTGGCTTTGGCTGTCCCACGTTTTAACCGCCCGTGGCCGGATATTCTACATACAAAGCCTGGAGCTCAGGATGTCCCATGTTTTAACCATCCATGGCCGGCTATTTCATGTACAAAGCCCGTGGCTCAGTCAACCTCAGTAGTCCACGATCCCGTGGCATGGTTAGTCCAGACATCGTTAACACTTTATCTTTCCACATCATCATGTCAAATCATATTATTTACAACTTTCCAATAACTGGTATCATGGTCCAACCCATACAAATATCACATTATTTGGTAAAACATGGTATACCAAAAAATAGCTAGTAACAACATCAACTATACTGTCCAATATAAAAGGTCAAACTATTTCATGCAAAACTAGTCATTCATGCCAATGCTCATATGCACGAATCAAATCATGTCATAATAAATACATATATATAACTGGTGATCAGGTCCAAAGATCCTTACCTTCAAGAGCTAACCCAAAATACCCGGTATCAATTGTACCCGGAGCTTGCCCAACACTTTCCTGCTCAAAATACTGATCCCTACAATAATAAATAATTTATTTAAAACTCTTCTATGATTCACCCGAAAAACTCTAATTATACGAATTTCGAGAAAGAAGACTTTTCAATACTCTCTCCTTTTTTTTACTTTTTTTTCTTCTTTTTTTTCCTTTTTCTTTTTTTCATACGAAATAATCCTTTTTTTCCTTCTTTCTTTATTTCTTCTCTCAAACCCCTGTTCTTCCTCGGCTCAACTGAACCAGCCACCCCATGGCTGTCGGTGGTGGCCATGGAAGATGGTCACCTTAAAAGGGGCTCGGTTGGCCAGAGGGACGATGGCGGTGCGGCCACCGGTGGTCCATAGTTTCAAGATAAAAACCAACCCGAATCAACCCAAAAAGATTGAAATAAATCCTTATAAATAATAAACTAAAACTCACCGGGCCTCGACGGACTTTCGGGTGCTCGCCGGAGAGGAAGAACAACCGCTTGGAAGGTTTGGTTTGGGCGACGGTAGGGAAACTTTAAAGGAAACAACCTGATGGTTTCCTTGTCGTTTGGGAAAGAAACTCCGCTGATCGATGTCCCAATCCATCCCAAACCCGTCACCGACCACCTCCCTCTCCCCTCGACTCCTCCCTCGAGACCTCCGGTGAAAACTCCGGCCATATAAGGGAGAGCCAATCCCTCCTGTTTCTGACCTTTCCCACCCTCTTCGTTCGTTCGTTTCTCCTTTTTTTTCTGTGACCTGGGTCAAAGTCGGCTGGGCTTGCCGACTTCGGCCCAAAAGGCCCAAAAATCTGGATTTTATAATTCGCTTAAAGCTTCATGATGGAACATCAAGAAACTGGACGAGGTCCAATACATATTTAGCTTCAACAAGAATCTAATCACTTAATAAACTAGATTCAAATTGCTACACATGGAGAGTTAGTAATGGGATCCTGAAAGTTATCCATGGTAGTAGGATTGTCTTGCAGGGTAAAAGGTATGGAGGACACCATCTCTTGACCGGGAGTCCAGTGCAAGGTGGAGTCCTGATGCAGGTTGAAGTCTAATACGAGATGGAGCTTTAGGAGTATATGGATCAGGTATGAGACAGGAGACTTGAAAGGACGACAGGCAATGTTATACGGTGAAGTTTCCATTATTATAAGAGAGTTTTCTGAGCAGGTCTCAAGTCAAGGTGAACCAGCATATGATGGAGTGGGATCGATTGGCCTAGTTTGACTTCCATGTTTGCTCATCTATAAGCAACATGTGTTTGTTTCGGGGCATAGAGTTGAGAGCTTTTAAGAGCACTGAAAGTTAGATAGAGGCTGAATGTCAAGTCTAGATAAAAATTATTGAAAAAAAAAATCTCGATTCGGTCTAGAAGAAACCTAGAACAAGATCCAAATTATCTAGACCCAATCCAGGAAGGATTTGGGCCTAACAGTAGTAGGCCAAGCTTGGCCCCGTACAAGCATGGGCTAGACTAGTCCTCGAAGACGTGCATGCGAGGCCCAAGTCCTATGGGCATGTAGTCCAAGCTCGTGCGAGTGCACGGCCCAGGCACGACTCGTGCTGTTCACTGCTGTCCATGGATCCTGTGTGGTCCATGGGGGGCTATCGCAGTCCATGGTATTTTTTGACATGGTCTATAGGTGTTTGTTGCGGTTTATAGATCTCAAGTGCACGATCAAATGGCCAAGCATAATCCCCGACACGATTGGATGGTTAGGAAATATCTTTGACTTTGATTGGAACCAATCCATGCAATTTGTAGAGCGATGGATGTTGATCGGGTAGCGAGGAGGTGTTCTAGAATCAAATGAGAGTTAGACAAGTTATGGGAGTCCTTTTCTGATACTGTTTGAGCCACTATACTCCCATCGAAGTGCTCTTCAATGGGGATATGTCTTAGAGGCTATAAAAAAAGGGGCAGATGGGCTAGGATCAAATAGTGAGGATTTTGATGGTTTCCAGAGGTATGATAACAGTAGAAAAAGTCTATAAAGACAGCTTTGTAAGGAATTTAAATTTTTTTATTAAAAAAAATTATATAGGATGAAGAATGAAAGTTCTTATCTTGTAAGTATTTATTTTTTTCATAGTAAAACCTTGCATGTTCAATTGATTGTATCTTCTATTTTATTTTTTCTTCTTCCTTCTCTTACGGTATCAACATCGATATTATGATCTTAAAAATAAAGATCCATATTTCTTATAATTTTTTTTTTAATAAATAATACCAATACAGACGATACTATAACAAAAATGCTACGAGACACCCTCCAGCGCCGTTTCGTTTAGCAATGAAAAGGCCGGCTAATCTTCCAAGCGTCCATTAAAATTTTAGGCCGCAACATTTGCCCCGGGACTTGACCGACACGTCTTAGCTGGCAAGCCCGCATGCTGAAGATCGCCATGTGTCATTCCAAAATTCTCTACTACAAAACTGAATTAAAATATGGAACGTCATATATCATCAAGCTCATATATATACATGGTTGCATCTATTCATCCATCACACCAAGTCTCATCTTGCAGGGTCCTCTGCTGCTAAATTATTTGTTAGAACCTCTCACTGAGATAAACCTAGAATCCTAGTAATTTCTTAAACGGATATGCTCACCTTAAGGTCCTGGGACCACAAATCCACCGGCATTTCTTCGCTCATTTGTTAAAAGAGGATGGCTTTGTACAAAGTCCAAAGCCCCTTTTGACCCTAATCATCCCCTTGTCCAAATTACATTATCTTTTAAGTTCTCTCCATGTGCTTGCTGGTCATTGCCAGCTTCCCCTTTGTACCACAAAGACGGCGTGCCGGGCATCGTGAAACATGACCACCATCGCAACCTTGTCCCTTGTGTCCGTGGCCATGCACCGCCATTGAAATATAACTTGATATCATGCGCTAGAATCAAGAGCTTGTCAAAATTGAGAAAAGTCGATGTAAGATGTATGACAGTTTTGACAAATTAAGCCACATGAGGATGGTTACATCCCCCCCCCCCCCCCCACCTTTTTTTTTTTTTTTTTCCTTTCTATTTTTTTAATATTTTGAAGAGGATTCCAGATAAACTTGCAAATGACTTGCTATAATTAATTGTTAAGTTCTTCCTTTGTTTCATTACAACTATTGATGGTTCTCGCACTCTTATCATCATCGATAACAAGATGATTTTAGAGGCCAAAATTGGAGTCCAATATGCCTCTTTTTTTTTTTTTGGTTTCAATTGAAAATGTGCTAGCATGGCTCCATGTGCATCAAATCTATAATAATTATTAGCTTGATTGCTGCTATGGCAACAAACAAGATCACCATGCATATGGCATATCATCATCACTTATTTATTGGCCGTGACACGTGCGGAGATGGTCTTTCGTAGGATAGTATTTTTCAAGAAATAGTATGAGGGTAATAATGAAGAATTGTTGCAACTAATTTAATTTTCGGACAAACTCATGTTGTCCATGGGATCATACAAGTTGTTTCAGGGGATACCCTTGCCAAGAAAATATGGATGAAAAACATAGAACTTTAAAAAAATAAAATAATCCACGACTATCTATAAAAGAAACATAATAGAAATTTTTTTTTGGTTTCTTTTTAAAATGGTTTCCTATAATTCATTATAAATTTCTCCATCCAGCCCATGGTAGCCATTTCCACTTATTTCACCATGACTCTTTCTCTAGTCAGAGCTGGTTTGGCAGTGACGACCATTGGCCAACAGTTTTTTTCTTGAAAACCTTAGCCTACGCTTATGCACATAAAGCAATGATCCATCTCTCGGGATCGGGTTTGATTCAAAGGCAACCAAGCAATCAAACCATGGAAGTCGGCCAAGATTTGCTGAATTAATTAGGAAAGCATCAAGGAAACAATGAAAAATCTTTCATTTTCTTTTCTTCCTCAACTAAAACTATTGATAAACCAGCAAACATTCCACTCTAAAGAAGATCGGATCAAAGACCATGCTGCAGAATTCTACCCCCCAAAAAAAAAAAAAAAAAAAAGGACACATGCTGCAGAGAAAATAAATCAAATTGTATACTAGTTCCTTGGAGGTTTCATGAGGTGCATTCATAGTTTTCCTTGCCTAGTTGGAGCTGAATGACTATTACGAGCATTAGCCCATAGTTATGCATTTCCTCGAGGAGGTAGCGCCCATGGTTATGTAGACAAACCAAGGGACCTAAAATCCCCCAAACACCAATTTCTCCGGACACTTCGTGGTTGCATCTTTTGCGCAAAGGATGGATTCATCTTCCTTTGCACGGATCCACCATTAGATATTATAATAGTTGCTTCGAGATCAGTGCAACTAGATGAATAGAGAGTCCGGAGTGCCGCTTCGTGAGATATGATCCAATGGCCAATATGGTGGGAAAATGATAATAATAATAATCATTCCTTTGCGCAGAAGATGGAACCGGAACCCGCAAACATTGCGATGTCTCTCTTGCAAATATCAACCGGGAGTACATCAAGTCCAATAGCCAAGCTTGACTTAATTCACCGGGCCATGGGTGATCGAAGGAGACGTATAGATCAGACGGCTGAGGTGGTCCGGTGGGTGCACCAAGGGCCTGTCACGCCAGCTATAATTGAACCTCGGCGGGGGCCCCCGGGACACGTAATCATACGTCAGAATGAGAAGCTTCTCATCGTGGTCCGGTGCATAAAGTCAGCACCGGAAGTCAGTTAGGTAGGTCACTTGCCCTCTCCTAGGCCTAGGCCTTCCCACCACTCCAGCCGAGCCTAACATAGCTTTTGCGCGAATCGTCGCCTATTCCCCATTTTATCCTTTCGGGCACCGGGGTAGGATTAATTTCGCCGGAAATTTTCGGGTCTGACGGCGATGAGAGGAACGCGTCAATATGTGGTAGCGAACACCGGGGTTGACGCGTAGCGGAATCTGGGCCGGACCCCGCTACCGGTTTTCAGGCGGAATCCGGCGTAGCGGTGCGTTCCCGTCACAGCACGGAATAGGGACCGGCGTCTTTCTTTCTTTCTTTCTTTCTTTTTTTTTTTTAATTTTTTTTCCTCCCCTGATAAGAGGTGGCGGTTTTTAACTTCCATCAGAGTATGAATGCGTGCTCGCGCTTGAGCCGTCCCCGCTATTCTGCGGCTCGGCTAATCTTCTTCTTATTCTTGGGTTTTTTTTTTTTTTTTAATACGTTTTTCAACTTAAAAATGATAAAAAAAATATTAAGCTTGTCTATAGCATGAGATTGATATGATGGGAATTTTCATGCATGATAATATTACTTTTAATTTGATTGAAAATATTGGTGATTTTTTTAGGAATTTATATACGATTGTAACTATGCACTTGGTCAAGCATATTGATGTTCAGGAAAGGCTTGGCGTTTTAAAAAACAGAAGAAAAAAAAAAATATGAAATTATAGTGCTTTGAACGAGGGAACAGAGGATTTCTTGAGGAGTAACCTCGTTGTTTTGGAGATTAGGGCATTTTTATTTCCTTCAAAAAAAATAAAGAAAGAAAGAGATTAGGCATATTGATTAAAATGATGACCCTATCTAGAAGTTAATGAAAATATTTCAAGGTTTGGCCTGCCAGCTTGGGCTACGAAATTGGGAGTAATTGTTAATTTTTCAAGGATTAAATTATCTGAATCTTAATAGCGGTATAAAGATAACACTTGATATTCCATATGTATGCGCTTTTGGTTCTTCATGTTACGACTTGACCTTGTCAAGGCTCCTTACATGCATGGAGTTGGAATAAAAGCATAAAGAAAATTAATGTGTCACTTGACCTTTGCCAAGGTTCTTTACACATACAGGATGAAACAGAAGGATAACAACAAATTTTGTGCAGAAAAAGGGGATAATTTGCAATAGATTGCAGTTTTCCAAATTACATACAATATATTTTCCGGTCATTTGCTTGTGATTTCCAAAATTTTTGATTAAAATAATGTACGGGCCAGCTATTAGCTGAGCTAAGCCAAACCAATAGCATTCACATCTATGGGCGACCTTTTTTCTGGCATGTGTCATAGAAGCGAAGAGGTCTTGAAGTAGGAGAGAATATATCCAAACCTTGAACAATGACTTGTTATTAGTGTGCATTCACTGCCACGGATTAGGTTCATCCGCATGTAATTATATGCACCAGTGAATCTTTCAATCTTATCTCCAACGTACGCCTGCCCTTCCTATACCCCACTATTTTAAACGTAGTAAATTTTGAATTCATTAATTAACACCACCACAAGATCCAAGCCAGAAACATTGGTCCACACCATGGAAAGCACCTTTCCAGAAAATTACATTTATCAACATGGCAGTAGACACCTAGAAACTGCACCAGGGGAAACGTACCAAATAAAGATCGTAAGAGATGAAAAGATTGGAGAGAGACCAGGACAATCTTAGCATGTCATAATGCTGAAAGGAATTGCATTAGCGATAAAAACAATATATAGGAGTAGCAATAAAGAAATAGACCTCTCTACAGCGAACCTTCTCTGAGAAGTGCCTTCAGCAGCACGGATCTTAGGCCTTGAGGAATCCCTCTATTTAAGTGGGTCTCTCTCCTCTGTTCTCTTCTTTCTTAAATCCCCTCCTCGAAATCACAGCACTCGTTGGGAGTTCCTCCATTCATCTCTTTCTCCTCCTTTCCTTCGTGTTTCTATATATATATTTTCTTGGGTCTCCAACCTTGTCTATTTCTTTCGTTGTTGGGATCGGTGAGTACTGGTTGTACATGTTCCTCCTCTAAAATTATATTTTATTCTCTATCTCTAGTTTTCTTTTAGAGGTGCTGCCATGGCGGATGCCCCGGTCCTCAACAAGGGGGAGGAGGAGGACGGTATAGACCTGCCCCCAGGCTTTAGATTCCATCCCACAGATGAAGAGATCATCACCCACTACCTCTCTCCCAAGGTTCTTAACCGCAGCTTCAGTGCAACGGCAATAGGAGAGGTGGATTTGAACAAGTGTGAGCCATGGGATCTACCAAGTAAGCCTCTTCTTTTCTTTTGGACCTTCGGTTTTGTTGCTCCATGTCATCGATTTCTGTTTGTCTTGTTTCTTGTTTTGGTTCTCAGTTTCTAGCTTTCTCTCTCTCTCTCTCTCTCTCTCTCTGTATCGTTCTCATATGAAGTCAAGTCCAAGATGGAGGAGAAGGAGCGGTACTTCTTCTGCCAGAGGGACAGGAAGTACCCAACTGGCACGAGGACCAACAGGGCCACAGGAGCTGGCTATTGGAAGGCCACAGGAAAGGACAAAGAAATCCATAGGGGGAGAGGTATCCTGGTTGGCATGAAGAAGACCCTTGTGTTCTATAAGGGGAGAGCTCCAAAGGGAGAGAAGACCAACTGGGTCATGCATGAATACAGGCTTGAAGGCAAAGCCCCTAACTCCATTATCCCCGCAACAGCCAAGGTACGTATTTTAATTCTATTCTCTCTCTTCGTTTTGTCTTTTTTTGACAAGAAGTTTCTTTCTACTGTCTTCATATATGATAACTAAAATATCCTAAGGTCTTTTCCTTTGTTTTCCAATAATTGGTCCACATCTATACTAGATTGTGTGAGGAATTTGGACTCCATGATTGCAGGATGAATGGGTTGTGTGTAGGGTCTTCCATAAGAACATCGGTATCAAGAAAAGCCCGGTTCCGGGACTCGAGAGGATGAGCTCTTCTGGAGATGATTTCCTGGACTCTTCTACATTGCCTCCTCTAATGGATTCCTCTTACTACGTTTCCAGTATCAGGCCAACTCCAAGCTACATCGACGAGAAAGAGGCCCTTGACTTCAAAGGGATTCCATCGAGCTCTTCATCCATGCCTTCGTATTACTCCTCCATGTTGGGCGTGGAGAACCGGCAAGATATCAGTCTTCAACCAAGCTCAGGAAATCAACCTCAGAATTCGCCGTTCTACCCCGAAGTCCCTCCTCAGAGCTCTCACTTCTCTCTCGCGGAAGCGGCCAATCTGGGCTACTTGCACCACGATAATGCAATGCTGCGAGCTTTGGCTGCCACCAACGCTGCATCATCTGCCATCAGGAGGCCTTGCAAGGTGGAGCAGTGCTCGAACCGGTCCATGATCAGCCCATCGCAGGAAACGGCGGGGACGAGCGCCGATCTGAACACCGAGATTTCCTCCATGGTGTCAAAGCATTATAATGATCTGGACGAACCTTGCTCGGCTGGATCGATGATGGACTTTGACAACTTGTGGAAATACTGAAAAATTGAGATTGATTCGTGTGTTGGCTCCTTAATTTGTTAGGCTCTAGCTTGTTTCTCTCCAAGGCCACTCGTGTCTTATTAATTGCAGAAGAGAATGGCCTTGTGCTTTAGATACCATCACTGTATATAAACTTCTGATTGTCTAGCTTAAAAACTTTTAGAGATCGAGGAATGAGATGAAGAAGGTGTGAACACTGATGTAAATTTATTCTTTCGTTGAGTTAGGACACATAATTAACTCGTGCTATTTTACTTGATTGATTATTGGTATCGAAAAAAATTCTTGGTCCTGCTAGATGTTTTTATTTTATTTTATTGGATTGATTGCCGCAGTTTATTCGGTTTTGTGTTTAATTATTATATAAATTTATTTAGTACCTGCACTCTATAATTTCTTCCCACCCTGCAGCTTTTTTCCAAAGTCTAAAACATGGGTCCTTTCAAGCTCTTGGCCAATTTATGGATCGCATGACATGTCCCGATGAAAAGACCACAAGCGCTTCAGGCCCTTTCAATCCTCCAGCTCTTTCATCGCCCCACCTTTTTGTAGAAACCTCATCAACTTCTCTTTCTTTTCAAGTGGGTGCATGGAGTCTTTCAGATAGAACGACATCATCAACAACCAAGATGAAGCAAGAAGGACATGGCTTGTTAGCCAAAAAAAAAAAAAGAAAGAAAGAAAGAAAGAAAGAAAGAAAGAAAGAAAGAGGAGGATAGGAAGAGTTCGGTTAAAGGTGGGAAGAAGGGAGAGGGTTCTATTCATGTGATTTGCTTCGCCTAATAGCTTGCTTTCCATTCAAAGCAAAGCGTTTCCGTTCATTTCAAACTTGGGGGTCGAGGAGACAAACCGCCGCTTCCGCCATTGCCCATCTTTCATGCATCAAAAGACGGGGAAGGGAATATTTCCACCCCGCCTGCAATGGAATATTCCCTTCCATCCCGTATGTCACGTGCTATTTATGACCTCGCCTCGGCTAGCTCCAGCTGTATCTAGCTGCATGCAGGTCCTTTTAATGTAATAAGAGAATATCTTCCGAGGAGCTCCCATAGGACAAGCTTAATTATGAACCAGAAAAAAAAAAAAAAAAAAAAAAAAAAAACCATGAAGCGTGACATGGTTACAAGAAATCCAAAGCAAACAATTGGCATTTTTTGGGGGGCAACAATCTTTGATTACCATATGAATGGTTCTTAAGAATCTCCTTTTCTCATTGGGGATACTATAGCACTAATCTGGTCACAGGGTATGGGTCTGGACCATTTTTAAGTGGACAATACAAAGGTTATAACAAGGTGCTAATGGAAAGATTACAGGGATTTGAAGATGTGACCGCCTACCAACCAAAACCCACGTTGAGGGATAATATTATGTCACTGATTACATATGGTTTAAATGATTTGTCGATAAGCAAATCCAATTAATTTATACCATAAATAGGTGATCTCCATGAACCTTCTATGTACTCGTGTGTCATGTATTTTATATCAAATGTATATTTATCTACGGTGCTAAAGAAACCAAGGGTAGAGTTAGATATGTCATCAATCAAGTGACGCTGATGTGCATCCCAAATAGGTAGATTCTTATTTTATAAGCATATGATGTTTCAGCAACTAAGTCTTGGTAGAAGAGGAATAGCCTTAGCTACAACGACAATTAGATTTATCTTTATTTACTTTTTCTTTCAGTTGTTATGCCTAAGCTCCGGCCAATTGGTTTTCATTTATACCAAATAGGGTAATTAAGAGACAGGTAAGGCTCATATAGATTGGGTGGTGGTGCGGGTTGACTGATAAGATTTTGAGTAATTTACTTTTTTTAAAATTTTTTTTCCTCGAATAAAGCAGCTAAGGTTCTTCATTATCATTTGTATATCCGTACGTCAATCATCCATTAGTGTTTATGGCAAAGATTTTTTTTTTTTTTACAAATTATATGAGATACCATGGTGCGTGCATCAATTTTTTTTTTTTTTTTCGATAAGTAATTATACAATTATCTCCCATCCAATAGTCAAATTGCAAGGTGAAACTTCGCAATCTAAACTGCAAAAGAACGGTGCTTATGTTGCATGATACATGAACCAATCTTGCAAGCCACAACCATTGCCTGGGTGGACTTCGAATCATGTACGCCTTCTTGCATCCGCTGCAAGCTGAAACATGATGCGAGGATCAACAACAATTTTTTTTCCCCTATTTTTCTGGAATCATGAACCCAAGCCAAGCCAAGCCGGTCTAAACGCGCAGGTTCCCGGCCCCAACAAACCTTGGCTTCCGTTACGCCCGGATGACTCATCCGACGTCATCCCAACCCCAACGGGAGGACCGTCCCCTCGTCTTCACCGCCACGTCACCACCATCTCCGCGTACGCGTGGACAGCGACTCGTCGGGCCCCACCTACTCCCACCAATTGGCTAATTCAAGCTTTCCGTTCGGGAGTGCTCCCCAAGATACGGGTTGGAGCCAAAAAGAAATCAAGAAAAGAGATGAAGACCGAGAGAGAGAGAGAGAGAGAGAGAGAGATAGAGGATCAAAATGGGAGATGGAGCCCTTTCCCACTGTATCTTGACATGGAATTGGCAACTTGATGTCGAGATGATGTGGATAGAACGCGGCCAGAAGATGGATACTATCCATTTTTTTTTTATAAGATGATGATAAATTCCATCAAATGCTTCGTTTCTGTAGACATATGACCACCTAGTTATATTCAACTACCTGATTATTTTTATCAATACTCAGGGCTTGGTGATGAGTTTCCTCTTCATATTGATACAAAGGGCCCCTCCACCCTTTATATTAAGGTGATAGAAAAGACATGAGGATTAGCTTAAACAATATATGGTTTCATTTCATATCGGTACATCGCTATATATATATATATATATATATATATGATATATATATCATCTTTGCCTTTCTTCCCTGCCAAGTTGATAAGGTTTGGTAGTTGGAGGTTTCTAAACCTACCCTCTCTTCTTCAGCTTTATATGGTTTGTGTTTGCTGTCACCATGAAGGCTCCCGGAAACCTAAGCTTGGATCATTAATTACTACGTAGTAATCTTTGAATATTATTAACTATCGATGAGTTTGATCGGCATGATGGCATTTGTTCTCCAGTCATGTCATAGGCCTGTGGAGGCCACAGTCGAGTCATGGTACTGAAAACGACTGATGTGTAACCATTAGTGAATCCAAGGTCGCTGAGGAGCCCACCGAGACTACTCACCAATATTCTCGCCAAAAAAACCCCTCGTCCATCCTTGGACTGCGACCTGCAGGAATGCCAATTTGTTTGCAACTGCAGCGAGACCCATGATTCCCGCGGTGCACTGTTTGCATCGCAGAGTTGCACCATAAAATCCTGTGCAACTCTTGATAACCACTATCAGGAGATTGGATCACCATCAAACAAAATATACTGTGTGCGAGACGTAAAAGCATACCCAAGAAAATCTGTGCTCTTATAGGGAAACACAGAAAGATTCGATCACTCGTCTTCTTCTCCAAAACAATTGGTCTGAGGGGATTGGCTAAGCCAAGGAAAGCATCGCTTCTCCTGTAAAGAATATTTGCCGCACACTTGTGGGGACTGAGAGTGAAGCCTGGTGGGGGCTTGCGACGTGTTTTGAGGGTACCAGCCATTCTATTCGTGACCCTGCTTCTAGTTAGTTATACGTCGTTGAAGTCTTTTCAAGAAACTTTAATTAGGTTTCGGTACTTAGACTTTATTATTCCCAAAGTCTAAGAACATTTAATTATCGAAACGGTTGACAGCTAATGTACGTACGTAAGTATTCGATCATAAAATTTATTTGAGATCCGATTTGAATTATTAATGGATTTATACAATTGGCATTATCATGATTCACAAATAGATATTCATGGAGGGTACTAGTTTGTTATACATCATTGAAGTCTTTTCGAGAAACTTTAATTAGGTTTTAGTACTTGACTTTATTATTCCCAAAGTCTAAAAACATTTAATTGAAATGGTTGATAGCTGATGCACGTATCAAACTTCATTTGTTTTTTATTTGGTTGAACGAAAAAGGGGGGGGGGGGGGGGTGTGTGGAAGGAGTTAGACCCCAAGCGTGGTCACCTCGAGATGGTCTCTCAATCCCAGTCAGTGAATGTTCGATACACGGCGTTTGAATGTGTAATTAAGATAAATGAAGTGGACCTTGTAAGTATTTGACCATCCCATGGACCGTATGCAGAAGATTAAAATACAAAATTTATTTGAGATCCGATTTGAATAATTAACGGATCCATATAATTCGCATAATCATGATCCACAAATTAATAGATTTAGATTTAAGATGTATACCTAAATTTGTCATTGATTTCAAACCTTCAATCACGATGCTCACGCGAACATCAAAAATAGAGTCATTCTCTTTGGTCTTTTTCTCTCAACAGATGGCTATTCGACGACAAGTTGTGAAAACAAATCTCACGTTATATATATAAAAAAAGTGGACAGGGAACCTAGGCAATAAAATAAAAAATTCTAACTGGCACTCTCATCATGGATCAAGTCAGGATAAAGCTTATACCGTGCCCCCTCAACTACACCAACAAACATAAGCTGCTCCAAGCCCAAACACAAAGATCATGCATAATATTGAACCAACACATGTCTATTAAAATCGATCATATAATTAATTAATTTTTAATAAACTAAAATAAATAATAATTAATGTTAGTCTAAAATTTGAAAAAACTCTTACATTGAAAGTCTTTGTTTCCCACGAAGATGGGGAATAAAATAGTAAAGAAGGCTTTCACAAATCCTATACTTAGATTCATGGATATATATGTGTTAGAGTTTTTAAATAAAAAAAATTAAAATTTCTTTAGTTTTTTTTTTTTTTAAAAAAAAATTGGTATTATAGATAATTCCTCATTGTAAACTGATAAGCCAATCCAACTAGACTTTCATAAATCTAATTTCTTATTAAAAATAATATTCAATTTAATTTTAATTTTTTTAAATTTTTATTTTACTAAAACTCGATTACTTAACAAGAAGTTCACTTTGAACATAGCTTAAATAGAACTCTATTTTCAAAAGGATCTATTCTTAAATTCTTTGGCAAACGAAGAGTTTCTTTACAGCATAACATACCCCAAAGTCGCACATGACAATGAAAAAGTAATGCAATGGATGTAAGATAATTACTTCCACAGTAAATAATCTTCATGAATTGATTTTAATGGATATGGGGTTGACAATTTACGGTATATATGAGAGGAGTCCGGCATGCATGTAGCTTTTTTTTTTTTTTTTTTACCGTGATTATATTTCTCGAGTTGAATCATGTCTAATAAAATATCTTTTGGCACATATACCGTTTTCACCATGGTTGGTCGGGCACTCGGGCCAGTCTGGTTTAGTTTCTCAGTGAAACTTTTTTGACCGGATGGCTGCAGTAAAACTATCCACTGGGAATGTCACGTCCCGAATCCAGTACCGGAATCGGCTACGTGACTGGCCGCACAAACCCTAGATTTTATCCTAGAGATTATGCAACGCCTAGGTACACAACAATTCAAACATATCCGAGTTAGATTAATATTATATAAACAATCCAATAACAAATGTACAATTCAGTATTTAAATCGATGTCATTAAATGGTCTACTGAATCACAATATCAGTAACCGAAACTAACTAACTAACAAGCTCAACAATTAAGAAGCTCGGTCTCACGCCCAGCCCAGATCTTCTTTAAGTATCCTGGTTCTCTGAAAGAAAATAAATGATAGGGAGTGAGCTACATAGCCCAGTAAGGGTTCCAAATGATCACCAATAATAATTTACATGTATATAAAAAGCAAAACATTAGCATAACATATGACGAAATCAACAATTCAGATTTCATATTTAACCAAAAACTTTGGAATTTTTATATATTATATTTTAAAATTTCTAATTATTTAACCATTATCTTTAGGGTTATGGACTAACCATGGTCACACTCCAGCCTGTGACTGGCACACTGTTGTCACACTCCAGCCTATGACGGGTACACTATTATCACACTCCAGCCTGTGACGGGCACATAAATTTTCACACTCCAGCCTGTGACGGGCACACTGAGAAACCACGGTACCACCGTGGCATGGCTAGTCCAAACACCAGTTCACTTAACACTATATCATTTCTTTTCACATAGTCATATCATGTCACTTTCCAATGATCGATATCACGATCAAATACATTTCAAGATCACTTGGCAAATGCAAACAACACTAACAACAAACTCGTTCCGTAATCCGGAAATCAAATCATGCTATTCGAAAACTACTATGCATGAAAAATATTTAATTTATGCTCGGATCAAATCAGGTCATATAAAATATTAATATTACGGGTGATCAAGTTTAGAAGTCCTTACCTCTCAAAATCAACTATGCACACCTGAACTATTCCGTACCCGTGATCGGCGCAACGCCTCCCCGCTCAGGAGACTGATTCTCTACATAAATAAATAATTTTAATTAAAACTAAATTCTCAATTTTTTCATGAATCTTAAAAAAAATCCTTGATTTTCTCTCTCTTCCTTCTCTCTCCTCTTCTCTCTCCTCCTTCTCTCTCCTCTTTCTCTTCCTCCTTCTCTCTCCTCCTATCATATATTTATACATATTTTATTTTTATTTTTATTATTTTTTTTTGCCGTACAGAACCTCTTTTTTTTTTTTCTTTTTTTCTTTCTTTTTTTTTTTCTGTCTTTTCTTTCTTTCTCTTCTCTTTTCTTTCTCCCGAACCACCCCTCCTCGTTTTCTTCTTCGGCCGATCCGGCGTCTCACCCCCCCCACCCGCCGGCAAGTCACAGGGCTCTCACAGACCAAGTGTAGGCGGCGACGACGGCGGCATCGACGACGACGCGATGACGGCGGCAGCGACGACGACGGCGGCGGCTGATCCCAACGAAACCGAACCAAAAATCCATCAAAAATCAACAAAAAAAAAAACCTCTCAAAAATTTGCAAATAAAAGAAAGGAACTCACCGGCGGCGTTGGGGAGATTCCGGTTGTTCGTCGGAGAGGGAGAGAGAGCGTGATGATGGTTCTAGGGGCGGCGGTGAAGGGTTTAAAACGAAAAAAACAACGAGATCCCCTCGCCGTTAAAAACCCTACCACCCGTCCCAAACCCTTACGGGTCTTCCGCCGACCTCCTCCCTCACCTCTCACGACTCCTCCCTCCGAATCCTCCAGCGAAAATCCGGCGAAGTCTCCTCCCCTATTCCGTCTCTTCCCCGATTCTTTTTTTTTTCTCAGTTGGGTTGAAGTCGGCTGGGTCTGCCGACTTCAACCCAGGCCCATATTTTACATTCTCCCCCCGTTAAAATAAATTTCGTCCTCGAAATTTACGTACCTGGTATTTCGAAAAGCTGTGGATATTTTGTTCGCATCTCTGCTTCAAGTTCCCATGTAGCTTCTCTTTCACTGTGATTACTCCATTGCACCTTCACATAGGGTATGATTCGGTGTCTCAATTCTTGTTCCTTACTGTCAACAATTCGTAAAGGCACCTCCTCATAGGTCAAATCCTTTTGAAGTTGCAATGGCTCATAATCTATTACATGATTAGGATCAGGAATGTATTTTTGTAACATAGATACGTGAAACACGTTGTGCACTCCAGATATAACTGGTGGCAGAGCTAATCGGTAGGCCACCTCACCAACCTTATCCAAAATCTCAAATGGTCCCACAAATCTCGGGCTCAACTTTTCTCGTACACCAAATCTCATCACACCCTTTGTGGGAGACACTTTCAAAAAGACATGATCACCAACATTGAATTCCAGCTCTCTTTGTCTCTTATCAGCATAACTTTTCTGTCGGCTCTGAGCAGTACGCAAATGTTCTCTGATCATTTGTACCTTCTCCACTGTTTGTTGCACTATTTCTGGACCCAACAATTTTCTTTCTCCCACATCATCCCAGTAGATAGGAGATCTACATTTCCTACCTTATAAAGCCTCAAAAGGCGCCATTTGAATACTAGCTTGATAACTATTATTGTAGGCAAATTCTATTAACGATAGATGACAGTCCCAAGCACCACCCAAGTCCATAACACAAGCTCTCAACATGTCTTCCAGAATCTGGATGGTTCGTTCAGACTGTCCATCGGTTTGGGGATGAAAAGCTGTACTAAAACTTAATTTGGTCCCCAATGCTTTATGAAGACTCTTCCAAAATTGTGAAACAAACCTACTGTCTCGATCCGATACTATAGAAATTGGAATCCCATGTAGTCTCATAATTTGCTCTATGTACAAGTTTGCTAATTTTTCCAGAGAGAGTCCGATACGAAAAGATAAGAAATGAGCTGACTTCGTTAGTCGATCCACAATCACCCACATCGCATTATTTCCTTTAGGGATTTTGGGTAAACCTGTCACAAAGTCCATGGTAATGTGCTCCCATTTCTACTGAGGAATCGCAAGAGACTGCAATGGTCCAGCAGGTCTTTGATGCTCAGCTTTTACCTGTTGACACACCAAACATTGAGCCACATACTGAGCTATATCTTTCTTCATACCAGACCACCAAAAGTTTTCACGTAAATCTCGATACATTTTTGTACTACCCGGATGCATCGTATATACTGAACTATGTGCTTCTTCCATAATTTCATTCTTTAATTCTGGAAGTTTAGGAACACATAACCTGTTACCAAATCTCAAAGTACCATCTTCATATATAGTAAATTCAGATTGCACACCAGACTAAACTGTCTCTTTAATTTTCTGAAGCTCTAAATCTTCCTTCTGAGCTGATTTAATTTTGTCAATCAGGATAGGTTGTACCATAATATTTGCTAATTGCATTCCAGAATTATGAATTCGTATCTCAATCTCTGATCTTTCCAGATCCATTAAGATGTGCTTTTGATTAGTAATTAAAGTTGCCAACTTACTCGGGGTTTTCCTACTCAGGGCATCTGCTACAACATTTGCCTTTCCTGGATGGTAGTTGATAGTGAGATCATAATCCTTTAATAGTTCCAACCATCTTCTCTGTCTCAAGTTCAATTCCTTCTGAGTGAATATATATTTTAAACTTTTATGGTCTGTAAAGATTTCACAACGACTACCATACAGGTAATGCCTCCATATTTTTAAGGCAAAAACTACAGCTGCTAACTCCAAGTCATGAGTGGGATAATTTGACTCATATGATTTCAGCTGTCTAGAAGTATAGGCTATCACCTTTCCATTTTGCATTAGCACACAACCGAGACCCTTTGGGATGCATCACTATATATGCAAAACTCCCCTGTCTCCGCAGGAACAGTCAATACTGGGGCAGTGATTAACCGTTTCTTCAATTCTTGAAAACTCTGCTCACAATCATCAGTCCATTCAAATTTTGTTCGTTTCTGGGTCAGGCGAGTTAAGGGTATAGCAATAAGAGAAAATCCTTCAACAAACCTTCGATAATATCTTAAAAAAATTATGTCTTCTTCTAAAAAATTATGAAAAAAATTTAATAAAAATAAAAAATAAAATTGATAGTGATCCAACTTTGAAATAAAGAAAGCTGATTTATAGTATTTATTTTATTTCATTTTTTTAAGATCCTTAAATTATATATAATATTTCCAAGTTTAGAATGGCCAAATATATAAATATATATATTTAAAAGTTTACATAAAATTTTAATTTATAAAAAAAATAAAAAAAATTAGGGGAGGCCAAGGGTCCTCCTTGCCCTTCCGATGGTTCATCCTTGTACATATTTAAAAATTTATAAAAAAAATTAATTTATAAAAAAATAAAAAAATTAAGGGGGCCAAGGCCCCCCACCCCCGGGCAGCCTGCCATTGCACCAACCCCTAGCACAGGAAACTAATTTCGAATAGAATTGATGAAGTTTCTTGTCATAATGTTTGGGCTAGATATTTAGTATTAGCATGATTTTAATGATCACATTATTCTAGATGATCTTATAATTCTAAAGATCACATGCAAAATAATCATAATATTTTTTTATTAATATAACTTTATAATATTTTTTATTAATATTATTATATATCAATTTTTTTGTTAGTATAATTTTTTATGAGTTATTATTAACTTTTTTGGTACAGAGACCGTATGTTAGTATATGTATAATTCCCGAGATATGTAAATGATCGAAACAAAGATAACGATGCTTTTTTTTTTATTTTTCTCTCTTGTTATTTTTTTCTTCCATAAATATTTTAATATTTAGATTATTTAAACTTTTTTTTGGAATGCGAACATTTAGGTTATTTATATTTTCTAGATGTTAGAGAGCAATTGAAATGAACACAAGTCTTCTAACTTAAACTGGTAGATATATGAATATATATGTGCACCATAAGAAACTTTCCCTAGCCCATCTGAGATTGTTACCACTCTTTCAACAATATCTTGATACCGCTACTGAATTATAGCTATTATGAAAATTATAAAAACTAAAGCAAACCTTCTAATTTACTTATGGCTTCACAACATGTCACTTAACTAGCAAGAATAGGCCACTGGTACATATATTGATGGAGATTACTTGCCTTGCCGAGAACGTTGAAGCCCTTATACCTAGGGACTCGTTGCCATTCTCCTTTTTTTTTGAAAAAAAAAAAAGTTTAATTTCCTATTTTTTGTTTTTTAAATAAAAAATAAAAATATTTTTTTTTATTTTAAAAATTATTTTACTATGTCCGGAAGGAAAAAAAAGAAAAAAGGAAAAAAAAAAAAGAAGCTTGGTTTAGCTAGTTTTCTAAATAAGAAATTCATGTATTTTATTATCATCACATATCTATCCATTGCCATCCTTATCACAATTTTCACTATCATCGTTGTTATCACCATCATTATCATTATTTCGGCTATTATTTTTGCCATTATTATCACTTCTATTATTCCATCTTCCTCTTCACCATCTCTACCATAATTTATGCCACTATCGCTATAGCCATAAATTTTGTCGCCAGTGATAGCCACCTTCACCATATCATTGCTACCACGTGGATCTTTGCTAATAATTTTATTAGGCCACTATCATTATAATTGACAATGGACTATATTGTTGGTACCAATGTCATCAAGATAATCATTTCAATGCTACTACATTATTAGTATTTCATCATCACACTATAATGGAAGGCATTTTGGGCAACGAAATTTTCCCGACGCTAGTGGGTAGCGTCGTTAAAATTGCGCCACCTCCCGACATTTTTAAAAAGCGTCGGCAAAAAAAAATTTTAACGACGCTTTAAAGCATCGGAAGTTTTCCCGCGCCATCTCTCGACACTTTTCAAAACCGCCGGCAAAAAAATAGTATTAACGACACTTTAAAGCGTCGGGATTTTCTCCCACGCCATCTCTCGACGCTTTTCAAAATCGCCGGCAAAACAATGGTATTAACGACGCTTTAAAGCATTGGGATTTCGCCCCATTTCCTCCCGAGCCCGAGCCCTACTCTCATTTCCTCTCGTTCCACCGCCGCTGATCTCCCAGTCGGCCGGCCTTCTCCCGATCGAGCTCCAGCCGATCTCCCCCTCCCTCCGTCATCTCCCTCTCCCTCCTTAATTCCAATTTCATTTCCTCTCGTTCCACCGCCGCTCTCCCAGACGGCCTTCTCCCGAGCTCCAGCCGCATGATCTCCCCCTCCCTCCGTCATCTGCGAGTTTCTCCGGTCGTCTACAGATTTCTCCGATCATTTCCGGGCTTCTCCGGTCAGCTCCGGGCTTCTCCATTTCCTCCGTGAGTCATTGTGCTAAGGTAATATGTACTCTTCCCCCATCCGTGAATCACATGGTCATTTTTCTTGTAGCAGTCCTCTCATTTCTAAGGAATTATTAGTGAATTTTTCTTGTAGCAGTCCTCTAATTTCAAAATTATGTATGCATTATTTTGGTGCACCATGTAGTTTTTAAGACCTCTCTTGCTTGCTAACATGTAGGCCTTTAACATGTGCTAAGCATTGCAAGACTGAGCTAATTAATATTATTATTTGATATTGAAAATATTATTAATCAAAAGACCTCGATCGGCATCCTACCCTCAACAGAATTTATAATTAATTTACGATCTCAATAAATTGGTGATCGGCATTGGCCATCTTCCATTTGAGTTTTAACAGAAAAAGCCACACCATTATCATGAGTTTTTTTCTTTAGCTTCTCTTAGTTTACTATGTTTTTGTTTTCAAAGGTAGTTTAGAATTCCTTTTTTTAAAAAAATGGAATCAAATTTGGTTTAAGAGCATTACTAACTAGATTCAATGTGATGAAGTGATAAGCATTGTCGTCTAGTGCAGGACCCAAATATAAATAGAAGCAAGTGGCATTAAACAAAGGTTGGTGGCTTTCAAGTACTTGACAGAATATATACAAAAAAAAAGAAAAAAAAAATTGACAGAATATAATTAGTGCAAGGTTCCTTCGAGGCAGTTGTAACATGATGGGTAGACCAGGTGTTTTACTTTCTGCATTGTGGATAGGATCGAGCGAGATCAGATTAATATATGGAAATAAATTAAACAAAAGATTCCTCACCCAACAAAAAAAAAAAAAAAATGATCACTGGATATTCTAAATTTTAAAGGATAAAGCCATTGTTAATGTCACAATGAACATTGCTATCGCCTGTGAGAAAAACTCCCATCCTCATGTAGTAAGCCCAATAGATTTGCTTCACCCAGGACATGTTTGTAGTCACCATTGGTCCATCATAGAAGGAGATCCCACCTATCATAAAAAATAAAAATTTAAAAAAAAGGAAAGGTAAAGAAAACTAGGGTTCTAAGCTCCAAGTTGCCCTGCCTCCGATACAAAGAATAATAAAAAGTGTAATGATACCGGGCCCAACCACGGTACCAAAATGAAAAACTAGAGAGAGAGAGGAGGAGTAGGAGGAGAACAAGAAGAATGAATAAGAGGAAGTGGGGTATGAGAATTAAATTGCCTTCATATATTAGTTTGTCAGACAATATGCAAGGTTTATCCCAATCTATAACCCAAATATGCTTTACATATTTTGTTGTCTTTTTGTTATCAGGTGCTTGATTGCTTCGAGGGAAAAGAGGGTTTCTACATTATTTTGAAATTGGTTTAAGATTTGTATATGGAGGCTATGATGATTTCGGATGTATGTTTTCCTGTTTCAACAATTTCTAATAACTGCAATCTTGGATGGCCTTCTTTTGTAGGCAACCGATTATAGTCGTTTTGATTTAGTTGATGGATGTATGTTTTGCTAATTTAACAATTTCTAATGCCTACAATCTTGGATGGCCTTCTTTTGCAGGCAACTGATTGTAGTCGTTTTGATTTAGTTACGGATTAAATAGTAGATATGAGCCTCCTAGTTATTTTTCTTTATTAATTTTTCTTTTTCTTAGTAGATTATTTATGTTTCTTTATAAATTTTTTGGTATATACCTGTATTTTACTGAATATGTTATGCTTTAATATTTGTTTAGTATTGCATAGCTTTCATTTTAAAACCATCAATAGCTTTGTTATGATCAATAATGATTTTTAAAATATTTTTTACAAAACTTGCATTGCATAGAAACATAGACCCGTCAATTGATTAAAGTACATATTCTACAATATCCGTACATTTATTTTATTTTTGTACGGATGGGAGAAATATGTACAGTGGTCAATTGATTGTTCAGTTTGGACAGTTTGAGAATTGTAAATAATTTTATAGGTGCTTACAGTAATCAAGCGGTATGGATATAGTTCCAGATATATTTCGGACATCATTTTCTTTTAGTTATCCTATATATTTTTAGTTGTATGGGGAGAACTAAAGGAAAAAAATTTTTTTATAGGTGCTTACAATAATCAAGCGGTACTTTTTTTTTTTTTGAGAGAGAGGGGGTGGGACATGAAAAAAATAATAAAATATTTTTTAAGAAAAAAAAAATATTTTTTTAAAAAAATAAAATATATTTAAAAATATGGAGATGCAGTAATATTTGAAATATTTTTATAATAAAATATTATAAAGTGTGCTGTAGCAAAACTCTCATGATCTTTCATATATCCAGGACGGAATATGAACTTGCTTTGCATTGCCCTGCGATATTTGCTTTTAAGAATTTTGGAGTCCCTGTCCATGGTTTTGAAAGGAAGCATGCGAAAGCTTGCCTCGTCCTCCATTTGAACCCCTCTAAAATTTGATAGCTTATATCAATTTGTTGAATTCCTACTTTGGAGCAAATTAGGTTTTAAATCATCATCAACTTGGTCCCTATGTCATGAAGTTCACTTAGCCTTACTTTCTCACACTATTGAAGATGTTATACACCCTTGGGAGTTTGATAGGTTATATTCGATATGTTGCATTCCTACTTTAATTGTAGCCTAGAGGGGCATTCAAACATCATCAACTTGGTCCCTAGGTGGTGAAGTTCGCTCAACCTTATTTTCTCTAGGTTTAAGATGTGCTAAACCTGTATGAGTTTGATAGGTGGCTATGAATACTTGGCATTCCTACTTTGCAGCCTCAAATTAGACTTTAAATGTTTCCTTTTAAACATTACCAACTTGGTGCCTAGGTCATGGAGTTCACCGGACGTTATTTTATCTTTAATGTGGAAGCCTTGGAGGTTGATAATGCCAATGTGTTGCATTCCTATTTTGCATCCTAAAATTAGGCTAGTTAATATCATCGACTTGGCCCCTAGGTCTTGACGTTCACTCAACCTTACTATCTTTTAAATTTGTGTTGAAAAAGTTCAATAGACCACATCAATGCGTTGCATTCCCTTTTTGTAGGTTAAAATGAGGCTTTCTAACATCATATCAATAAGGTCCCTAGGTCATGAAGTTTACTGAACCTTATCTCGATTTAAGAAGAATTTTCTTGAAGCTAAGAATTAGAACTGAAGATGGATCAATAATCAACCTATCTATGTCAATATCTATATTTTTTAGTATATATTATAATAACCAAAAAAAAAAAGGAAAGGAGCGATTCTTCCTCTTCTCTGACTCCATCAGAATGAAGGAAGGGGGGGACAGCCCAAAATCCTACCCTCCTAAAGCTATAAAAAGATTCCCTTTCCTCCATCTATTAGTCACACCCCAAACTACTTATCACTAGCGAGGATAGATCCGTAGGAGTCTCCGACGATCGGTCAGGAAGACTTCACTGGAATCAAGGTAAGCTCGCCGTCCTTGTTCCTTTTTTCTGGAGGGATTGTCGAGGGGTTTTGGCCAACGAAGCACCAGGTCGGGGTCCGAACATGGTCTTCCATGGTTCGGCTTTCCTTTTTTCTCTTGAGCCACTGATTGCCGACGATGAAGCACCATCGGAGTGGTCTCCCTACCATCGAAGCCACTGCCGGTGGCTAACTCGAAGACCTCCCCATCACCTTGAGTGGGAGGGAAGAGGAAAGGGGGAGCCCCCCTGTTCGGTTGAGTGGAAGAAGAGAAGAAGAGAAGAGAAAGAGAGAAGAAAAGAGAAAGAAAAAGGAGAACAGAGAACAAAAAAAGAAAGAAAAGAGAAAAAGAAAAGAAAAAAAAAAAAGAGGAGAGAGAGAAGAAGAGGAGAGAGAAAGATGAGAGAGAAATAAAAGAGATGAGAAGAAAAAAAGGAGATAAATAAATAAATATTGAAAGGAGAGATCGAAAAGTTCTTCTTTCAGGAAATTTGTGAAGTAAGGGTATCAGCGGATGGACCACTAATAAAATTCGGATAGAAGGTTTTAGATTTATAATTGCTATAGAATTATTTATTAATATTAAAATTATTATTGTAAGAAGATGTCCTTCTAAGCAGGAAAGCGTTGAGTGAGTTTCGAGTACAGACTGATATCAAGTATATTTAGTTTATCACTAATGAGGTAAGAATTTTTGGACACGATCACCAGTTTGTATATATATTTACATGGCATGATTTTGACCTTTGGACATGAGCATGGGCATGCATGATTGTTTATGCATTATATATTTCGATTACTCATGATGGACATTTGTGATCACCAGTGTTATTATTATTTATATTTTCTGCATGTTATATTCAACCAAACAAAATTATTTTGATTATTTGGATTGTGATGTCGGTCATTGAAAATCTTGAAATGACATGACTTGACAATATGATGTGAATTGATAAGTGATAATTTAGAGAATGAGGTATTTGGATTAGCTACGTCACGATCAGGACCGTAGTTATTGAGATTGCTAATCACAGGTTGAAGTGTAACAATGAGATTACTAGTCATAGGCTGGAGTGTGACAAAAGATTGCTAGTCACAGGCTGAAGTGTGATAATAAGATTGCCAGTTATAGGCTAGAATGTAACACTGAGATTGACAGTCACAGGTTGAAGTGTGATAATGAACTTGCAAGTCACAGGGTGAAGTATGAAATGAACTTGCCAGTCACAGGCTGAAGTGTGACATCAAGATTGCCTGTCATGGGCTGGAGCATGACCGTGATTAGTCCAGAATCCTAACAAAGAAAGATGACTAAATTGGAACATAAAAAGGAAACATGATTTATCAAAAGTTTTCACATATATGACAATTGAATTGTTTTGGTTGCATAACATGATATACCACTATTTCCTTGCTATTTTCAAACTGTATTATTATTGGTGTGACTGTATGGAGTTCTTAATGAGCTGTAAAGCTCATTCTCCACTTCTCTATTTTTTTTGAGTCGCAAGATGTATAACAAGGGATGGGTCAAGTATGAGATCAAGTACTAGAATTTATAGATTGTTTAGTTAGTTCTATTTGTGATATCCATGTAACGAACAAATTGATTATTTAGTAACCATGAATTGAACGAGTTGATTATTTAGTTATTATTAAATTATTTTAATGATATTTAATTATTTAAATTTAATTTCTGAAAATGATGAGCACCTTATAAACTTAGGCCTAGTATGATCTCTAGGACGATGCCTAGGATTTGTGCGACTGGTCACGTGACCGATCCCGGTGCTAGATTCGAGATATGACACATATAAATATAGATACAAACATTATATAGATGTTAAAATTAGTATTCGTATTTATTTTAAATAGATAATAATACAAACAAGACACTATGTAAATCCATATTTGTTTAACGGGGATAAGGATACAAATTGGATAAATTATATTCATACTTTTTTATTCAAATTAGATGTGTTGCCGCCAAGACCATCGTGGCCTGTAGCTGCCGCGTCGAAGTGCGCTCCTTTCGCTGCCTGCCGGTCCTCCGCTCCTAGACCTGCGAAACAAGGATTAGTGACCCGGGCCGGGGTTTCCGGCGGGGGCACTCCGACGGTCAAGTCAGTGATGATCCAGGAGAACAGATCCTTCTGGTCGGGCCCCTCTTGATGGACTCCGCACTAGGAGGAGTGAAAGATGTGTCGGTGAAGGAGAAAAGCAGCAGGGGGAGAGTGATAGCGGGGACAGAGAGGTTCCCTGTTCCTCCGCTTCTCCTTGTTTCCCGGCGACTTTCCCTCGACCGTGGTGTTGGTGGTAGCACTTCGCTCTCTTTTCCGAGTTTGCGCTTGTGTTGGTGGTGGACTGTAGTTTTCTTCTACTCGTGTGTTTCTTTGTTGTTGTTGTTACCTCTCCCCTTCTGGGGGTGCCGATCATTCTTTGTAGTTGAAAACTGGCCGTTGGGAGTCTGCCTCGGGATCCTCGCTGGGTTGGCAGGCGCATGGGACAGGATTCCGTGTCGTGGATGGGACGCCTTTCCTGACAGGTGGTAGGGGAAGCTTCCATCCCTTCTGACATCCTCTCTAGTTGCCCCATTTCGGGAAGTTTGGCAGAGCCTCAATCCGGGAGCCGCCACCCTAGGGGTGCGTGCTCTCTGGCTGGCCCATCCCCTGGAAGTACGGTCAGACAGGTAGTTATGGCGGCATGGGGGGCGCCGTTCCGTGGTCCTCGGGCGGCTCGCTGGTGTCCTGGGATGGCAGGGTCTGCTCCGGTCTGGGCGCTCCGAGCTCGTGCGGTCGCCTTGGTGAAGGAGGGCGAAAGACGGACCCGGTCTAGAGGGCGCGCGCTCGGAGAGGCTCCACATCAGCAGGCGAGCTCTTGCCTTGACCTCGACCGCAGGGCACTAACCTTCGAGGGTTTCACTCTGGAGGGCGGAAGACGGACCCGGTCCAGAGGGCGCGCGCTCGGAGAGGCTCCACATCGGTGGGCGAGCACTTGGCTCGACCAAGACCGCAGGGCACTAACCTCCGAGGGTCTCGCTCTGGAAGGCGGAAGACGGACTCAGTCCAGAGGGCGCGCGCTCGGAGAGGCTCCACATCAGTGGGCGAGCTCTTGGCTCGACCTCGACCACAGGGCACTAAACTCCGAGGGTCTCATTCTGGAAGGCGGAAGACGGACCCGGTCCAGAGGGCGCACGCTCGGAGAGGCTCCACATCGGTGGGCGAGCTCTTGGCTCAACCTCGACCGCAGGGCACTAACCTCCGAGGGTCTCGCTCTGGAGGGCAGAAGACGGACCCAGTCCAGAGGGCGCGTGCTCGGAGAGGCTCCACATCGATGGGTGAGCTCTTGGCTCGACCTCGACCGCAGGGCACTAACCTCCGAGGGTCTCGCTCTGGAGGGCGGAAGATGGACCCGGTTCAGAGGGCGCGCGCTCGGAGAGGCTCCATATCGGTGGGCGAGCTCTTGGCTCGACCTCGATCGCAGGGCACTAACCTCCGAGGGTCTCGCTCTGGAGGGCGGAAGATGGATACGGTCCAGAGGGTGCGCGCCCGGAGAGGCTCCACATTGGTGGGCGAGCTCTTGGCTCGACCTCGACCGCAGAGCACTAACCTCCGAGGGTCTCGCTCTAGAGGGCGGAAAATGGATCCGGTCCAGAGGGCGCGCGCCGGAGAGGCTCCACATTGGTGGGCGAGCTCTTGGCTCGACCTCGATCGCAGAGCACTAACCTCCGAGGGTCTCGCTCTGGAGGGCGGAGGACGGACCCGGTCCAGAGGGCACGCGCTCGGAGAGGCTCCACATCGGTGGGCGAGCTCTTTGCTCGACCTCGACCGCAAGGCACTAACCTCCGAGGGTCTCGCTCTGGAGGGCGGAAAACGGCTTCGGCCTAGGCGTCAAGCTCACGAGCTTGACCTGGCGGAGGACTGAGCTCGACTTGCTGTCCTGGAGGAGATCAGCTCAGCTCGGCAAGGTGCTCCGAACTGAGGCGTCACCTTGGCATCCGCCGTGGCGGCTTCTCTTAACGTGGCGCCCGTCAGCTACCCACGTCAGCGGTCTCGCCACATCAAGATGCTAGGCCCGTACAATGCATGAAATATAACAATTTTGATATTTAGTATGTTTCAAAATTTATTTAATCAAATCTATTATTTATTATTTTTATTATTTTAAATTTATTTTAAAATCTTGATATTTCAAATTTTTTTTTCCAAAACTTAGTTAGAGAAGTCTGGTACAAATCTTAGAGAAAAAATTTCCTCCAAAACTATGTCAGATTTCTTTACTTTTATAGATATAATAGATAATAGATAAAAAGAGATTTCACTATTTTCAATACAAATCTATATTAATTAATTTTTATATGCTATATTTCATTGTTATATAGAAAGTTTAAATTTTAGGAGGAAAAGGGACTAGAAAAAATTGACACTTGGCAGCTATTAAATCTAGATAGTACTATTTTAATTATATATAATATACTAGATACTAAACTCGTACGATACATGGAATATAATAATTTTGATATTTGATATGATTTAAAACTTATTTAATAAAATTCATTATCTATTAAATTTATTATATCTATTATTTTAAATATATTCAAAATTTATTTCAAAATTTTAATATTTGTTCCAAAACGAAGCCTGAGAAGTGTAATACAAGTTTTAAAGGAAAAACTCCTTTCAAAATTAAGCCAGACTTCTTTCCTTTTATAGATATAATAGGTTATATAGAATGTATAATTTTGAGCAGGAAAAGGGATTACAAAAATTTAACACTTTAGCAGCTATTTAATCCATATAGTACTATTTCATTTATATCTAATAGTTATGGATATAAGTTATAATTAATCTGATATAATTCAGACATTGAGTAAAGTTTAATAACATAAATAACATAAAAGATATGCTAATAAAGGATATGAGTGGAATCCACTGTATAGATCAATGATATATAAGTAATTAATTAAGTATGTGCTTGAGATATGGACCATAAACCCATATGAAATCAACTCAACCAATGATTTGGATCACAAGTCTAACTGGATTCATATTGGTCATTTTTAATAAAATTAAATTATTTGAAATAAACTATAAATATAAAAGTATTCGAATTTCCATATTAACTATCATCATTACTCGTCAACTACAGCATAAATTAAAAATAATCATTAATAAGATATTTTAAAAAGCTTGTAAGAAAATTATGAATAAATTTTGGAATATGTCATAGTTATTGATATTTTAAAATATTCTAAATAATAAAATCTTGAAAATATCATACCTAATAAAATAACGTTTTTCATTTTTTATCAAAGAAATTAAGATTTATATTTTATAACAAATTAATTATTAAAATATAAACTATTACAACATATGGCAGGTGACTCTATGTAATAAACTGAATAAGTTTTGAATATAAAAAACCGTCATGGTAAACCAAGACCAAGTTCTTTCCTAGCGATTGAATAGTACTCGTTCAACTAAAAGATCTCGATTTTGATCTTGGATTTAAGAGCTATTTAGATTTTTTTTTTTTTTTTTTTAACAGATATCTGAATCCAAACCTAACAATTTTTAATATCGAAGTTCGTTATCGACAAAATTCATTAATATGAATCTGGATCTGAATAGTTACAGAAATTTCCAACCAAATCCAATCCAAACAAGATATGAAAATAGATATAATCATATGCTATATGATCCGTTTTCTACCCTTGTAAGAGCTTGCTTGGTATAAATATTTGTGCAAAAATTTAAAAATACGTTGGTTTTTTCATTGGCTTCGGTGCCATGGCGTATCCAAGAATTCCCAATTCTGGCATCACCATCATGGTTTTAACCTATCACATTGGATAAAGCAACAGTGGCAAACCATTACACCATAATGAGAAATTTGTTTCAGCCTGGCAGATATTGTCCCCAATTAGTTAGCACACACATAACACAACTCTCTATCAATGAGGAACTTGATGTGAATCCAATGATGCCTTTGTTGTTTTTTCTTTTTCTCTTTTTTCAGGGAAAAAAAAAAAAAAGCATTAGAGGCATGAGCAAAGGAAAGCATGTAGCAATGAATTAGTTGTATCCTGGTCATGCTATAAATGCAAAGATATCCCAAGGAGTTCCAGGATTAAGAAACCAGCTCCATAACCAGTGCATGCAAAGCTTATGCACTGGATTAAATAAACTGTTCATGGAGCTTCTAGTTAGCTGGGCATATTTGTACAAACTACAGAACCTTGAGTTATGTGACATAGAAGAAGAAGAGTAAATAGAATTTTTATAAAAGCTTCTACTAGAACTAATTTTTGGAAGATACACTCGAGCCATCAATATCTCATGTGCCTTGCTGATGAGTTTATATTTTGTGGATCATATTGTGTTCCTGATCTATTTCTATGATGTTGGATCCAATACCTTTGATCCCCTGCTCCCCAAGGAAAGGACCCCACTTCGATCAACAGGCAAAGGAGAATCAAATCTAATTTTATAGCTCAGATCCAACCAAAAATTTACATCTCACATCAAGGTCATGGCTGAAATGTGCAGGGCACTTGCTATCCAGGACTTTTCATGACTTGGCCACCAAGGGAACGCCCCTGACAAGTTACACTCCTCTAGAAAGTAACCAAGTGACTGCCAGGACTTTTAGTTTTGTCCTGCTCTAAATATCCATATGCTTTACCTTGGTTCTCAATGTTAATCCAATTTGAGACATTCACAAAGAAATGCTTGGAAAGCAATGGTGAAATAGACCAAGCTAGTGTGACTGCCATGACTTGGTCTGGTCCTGTTTATGAAGTCCTCGTGCTTTTCTTTGGTTCTAATCAAGTACTTGATATCTCGATCACCTTAATCCAATGGAGATATGTACCATTTTCTTTAGTTCGACAAAGAAAGGCTTGGGGAAGTAGTGATGATTAACTAGTCATCCACTAGATATGGCAGTGGGGCATTCATTTCCTGCACTAACTTTACATGGTTTTAGTCATGTGGTCTTCTCTAGCTTTGTGATGAAGTAAGGAACAGCTTGCATGGGTTTGGAATAGACCAGGCAAAATTAAATGTATGAAGAACAATTTAATTACTTGGGAATCAAGTTAGATAGACCTGCAACCCTTGGACATCAACTGGCCAGCTTGCTGAGTCCATAAGATACAAAATGACTACATTTGTGTGGATGGGAGCTACATTCCAGCCTAGATTTAACATGTAATCTACAAGTGGAACGCAGGGGGTGGAGGTTTTTTTTTTCATAAGTAGATATAATATAGAAGATTCATATTTACTTTATTGATAAATTTATATCTTTAAGTTCGAAAGAGTCGAAATCAAGCAAACCAAGTCTAGCTCTAGCTCAGCTCATTCATCGGGGAGCTGGATTTGACCTAAATATAGAGGATGAACGCAAGATTCTCCCAAATAAATACTTCGAGGGAACGGTGGATAGATAAATCATTCAGACAAACCACTTGCAGCCTCCAAGCCCACGGTTCGCTGAATAACTTAGGCCTGGCAACCCCCACAATTGACACCTTGTGGTTTATGTTCCACTGGATGAATCCAAAAAATGTGAGTCCAAACAAGCACCGTCAAACAAAGACCATGCAAACTGCAGACTTCGATCGATGCTAATCGGATTTGTGATCGATTTCGTAGTACATATCCGTCATGTCCCGACCCGATGCCCGGCCAGGCATTAACAGACAACCGCATATTCTCAAGGATTCACACATTGAATATGCAAGGCTTGTCACTACAAACTAATATTCAGACAAAGGTAGAAAATGAATTCACTAAACTTTATTATTTTTAGAGCACTTCAACCCAAACCAACAGAAGAAGTCTCAAAAAAAAAAAAAATTCAGATATAATATGAGCATAATTTAACTAAGATTTAAATAAACATGAATTAAGAAACTAAAAAAAATTTCTAAATTCTAACTCCTCACTGACTGGTCCCAAAGCTTTATGGATCTTCCGGATCTGTAACAAAAGTAATAAAAATAGGATGTGAGCTTGATAGGCTCAGTAAGTTATCACCACCTCCAATATATATAAATATGTCAATAATAAATAGCAAGCATAAATAAATCATACAAACAGGATATCCAGTATCATGATAAAATAAACAACAACCTCATGTAAATATGTACACTTAATTACAAATGACACGACTATGGATGGCTAACCACTTACTTTACTGTCCTAGTCTCTCTAACTATGGTCGCAATCGGCCCGTGGCTAGTCCCGAAAGAGAATAGAATCTTGACTACGCATATCAAAATCGGTCATGTACTAGTGATCATCCCACTGAAAGCTTGGAAGGAAACTAACTCTGATATCACACGAGAAAACATGCATCTTCAGTATGTACCAGCAACTGTCATGCATGGCTAAAAATAAAAGGCTATTAGCTCCTGACTACACGTACCGTACATTGATCATGTGCCAGTGATCGCCCCACTGGAGGCCCGGAAGGAGTCTAGGTCCTCGTGTGATCATAGTCGGACTAAAGAGCATCAACACCAACATACATGACAATGAATGCAATCCAATACATATCAAATTATACACATACATTTAATATTGCACAACAATCAAAATATATTTAATATATATTACTAAAGGTCCAGATAACTTACCAGAAAGGACTCTATATTGCCTATTTGATCTCAACTTTGATATTACTCTATCGATAGAAAGACGAAATCCCTGATGAGATTAATTATATAATCAATTTTCTATCTAAAATAAACTAACATAGAAGAAAAGCACTAAGCCGAGCCTTGGTCTTGCCTAAATCACCAAAAGGTTTGATTCAAAATTTACTATTATTTTTGACATTTTTTCTCTCTCTCCCCCTCTATCTTTTTTCTTCTTTTTTTCTTTCTTCTTTTTTTCTTTCTTGTTTTTTCCTGATCATCTTTCCTCTCTCAGCCCGTGCTCGCCTCCCTTGTTCCGATGAGCCGGAGAAGGGCGGAGGTCCACCAGAACTTTCCAAACGAAATAGGGATGCGGTTGCAACATCACCGGTGGCAGTCGACCACTGAGGTAGAGAGGGAAGAGATGGGGTTCCGCCCCTTACTTCCATCATAACCGAAACCCAAGAACTACCGAGGGAGAAGAGAGAGAGAGCTTACCGGCGACGGTCCCGAAGCAGTTGGCCATCGAAGGAGGGGAATAGATTTGGAGAAAAATCTCGATGATGGGGTGGGTTTTAAAGAGAAAATCAAGGATTTTTCCTTGTCGTACAAGGAACGAAAACTTGATCGATCGAGTTCCCCTTCCCTCCATGACTCTCGCCAGCCGCTCCTATCTCTCCATGACCCCACTTTCGAGCATTTCAGTGATTGCGATGGTCGGATAAACAGGGGCTCCATCCCCTATTTCCTGTGTTTTTTTTTTCTGAGTTCGATCTAAAGTCGGCAAAGGCTGTCGACTTTAGCCTGCTTAGTCCAAAAAAAAAAAGGGCTTCACAATATCACTCATCAGTGCACCAACAAATTGATCAAGCCATGGAAATCTGATCAATATGTTTATGCCAATGCCAATCATGTTGTGTTAGTTCTCAAACTAAAACAAGCCTTTTCAAATCTTCCCGGAAAATTGGTTTGCAGCTAGAACTGGAATTGGAATCGGAATTGAAATAGCCATATCCTTTGACATGTTTCGTTCATAGCCAGAATCAAAATGTGATTTGAATGTTAGAAAAAAAATAGGGATTAGATTTGCAGGGTTTGGTGAATTATGGTTTAGAATGAGAATGAGGGAGATGTTTATTTCCATTTCTATTCCTGTGTCTAACCAAACATGCCCTAATAATAATAATAATAATAATAATAATAATAAAATCATGTAGCATTTTGATAGATCTTATGTTTCTTAATTTTTTTCACCTGGTTCTCTGATTTGAATCTGGGAAAAAAAATCTTCCCGAGAGGATTAGGTTGCCATAACCGATTGGCTTACCAGTTCATAAGACATTGGATTTTAGTGGAGAAACCGCTGGCTTTCTCCTTTGACTTATAGCAGTCTTAGTAAACTAGGCCTCAGCCCATGGCCCATCCCGAGCCCAACCCATGGCTGGATAAATCAACTGGATCCTAGACTTGGGTATAGAGCTTATGGCCTGGTCCATTTTCCGATTAACAACTTTCTGATACATAAAGCACAAGCAATTTGATTGCTTATGCGATTTCCTTCATTGATTTTGTCTCAAAAAACACGTACTATTATTATTATTATTATTATTTTATGTTCAATCAAAAAAAAAAAAAAAAATGTTGTGGTATAAACTTTTGTTTACAAATTATAAACACATGCATTCTATGTCATTCATGGGGTTGAGGGAGATGAATTATTGGGCTGGAATTTTAGTTGCCCGCGGTCATCCGCCCCAATTGTGGCAACAAGAGAATGCGTCCCACCGTGTGTGTTCGTAATATGCCGCATGAAGAGCGAGGACCTCACGAGAAATTTCGACCCAAGTCGATGACCATATTTGGATGGGGAATAAATTTGGAATAAGTTTAAAGGAATAAAATTATTCCGTGAAATAAAAACTTTTATGTGTTTAAAAATTAAATGGATGGATAAGTTTGAATGTTTTTCCGTATATTATTTGGTTGGAAGAATAAGTTGAGGATTTTTTTTTTTTTTTTTTTTTTTGTGATAAAATTGCCCTTCCGCCATTGGAGGTAACATTGCTAATTACGAAGATGTAAGGAGGAAAGTTGGTACGACCACCATCAACCATGCCCCGGTTTAGATTTTTCGATTAAAAAATTTAAAAATAAAATTTTTAAAAAAATTAATAAAATAATCTTGGAGCTTCTTGTTGGCACGTGGTAGTGAAAAATTAGGGATATATATAATAAATCCCGTTCACTCGGCTGACACCAGTGACAGTCAACAGGGACGGACCACACCAACTTTTTTTAGAAAACCATAAAAATAAAAAATATTAATAAATAATTAAAATTAATATAAATATTTTTTTATAAATATTATTTAAATTATATTTATCTTATTTTATAAGATTAAATTCATTAATAATTGAATGTTCCATAAAATTTTCAGCTATCTCCTTATCGATATAAGTGACTAAATAACCAATAAAAAAATTATTTTTATTTGTTGCATAATATGGTCTTGACAATCTTCATTTTTGAAAATATTTTTTTTATAGTAATAGTTGAAACCGGAAGAGTAAAAGCGTCACGGACTCGTAAAGAATGCGCGCACCGGCCACAATAGTGACAGCGTCATGCCAAGTACCGTTGGCGCTGTACAAGATGATGGTGCCAAAAATGATGGGGTGTGAGTGCAGTAGCATTGATGGGAGCCTGGGGCATGATGGGTGCCCACCCGCCCGTGCCCTTCAAGATCCAATTATGCTACGCGATGGATCCGTCGCTAAGACGGTGCGTGGCTTCATCGCACGCAATATTCATCAGTGCAGCGAGGCTAACGAAGACCACCGAGATGGCAGTCATAAACCTGTGCATTGGTGGTATCCGGTCTTGTATATGCGCAACCGCCTGGTCTCGTCATGGGAGCATTCTGTTAATCGCATCACATGACAAGTCCGGCCGCTATTTTATCCATCGGTATGGCGAATGGAATGGTGCTGCGTGCAGTGGCTTCGACCAAGTCGAATTTTGAAGACGGACGCTAGTTGAATAATAAAAAAAAATTCTCTGTCTTCTCCTAAAAAATTATAAAAAAAAATTAATGAAAATCAAAAATAAAATTGGTAGTGATCCAACCTTCAAGTAGAAAAAGTTGATTTATAGTATTTGTTTCATTTTAATTTTTTTTAATTCTTCAAATTATATGTAATATCTCCAAATTTAGAAGGGCCAAATATATATATATATATATATATATATATATATATAGTTTACATAAATATATTATTTTATAAAAAAAAATTAAAAAATTAGGGGGTGCCGAGGGGCCTCCTAGCCCTCCCGGTCCATTTTTATACATATTTAAAAATTTATAAAAAAAATTGAACTTATAAAAAAATTTAAAAAAATTACCACCTTGCCCCCCCGGCGGTCCGCACCTGGCAGTCAAGTTGACGTATTCACCTTCGAGTGAGGAACGGATGTGAAAAATTAATATGCACCGTGTATCGAACATTTCATGACTGGAATTGGGGGACCGTCTGGAGGTGACCACGCCCGGAGTCTAACTCCCCCTCCCCTTTTTGTTCCATAAAAAATAAATAAATAAATAAATAAAAATAAAATAAAAACCATGCCCAGCCCCTCCACCTATCCCCTCCCCTCCCATGGTCCCCTCTCCCAAATCGTGGCCTAATGAATTCATGCAATATGGTTTATACGCGGTATTCATTTATTTGATTTGCGACTGCCGGGAAAAAAACAAAGATTCACTAGAACTTATTTATTTCTTCTCTTCTTTATTTTATTTTACTATATTATGATTTCATTAAAGCTAGCTATTATTAATATCCCTTTTATTAAAAACTCTGGCTACATGAGGATTTTTGATTTTTTTAAAAAGAAATTCGGTCACAACTCCTCTCTCATCAAAACTCAACTGTGTTCTTTTATTTATTAATTTATTTTACTAAATTAGGTTTTTTTTGATAAAAAAAAAAAAGAAAGGGAAAAAAATCCCGTCGTAGCTAAATTAGGCTTTCAAACTTGTCGAGAGTGAATACATCTATTCATATGAGAAAACAAAATATCCTCGATAACTTCATAATCAATCAAACATCAGTCTATATATATATATATATATATAGCATTATTAATAAAAGTGATTTTTTTACCGATCAAAATTTAAAAATCTAAAAATCTTGCAGCAGGGGAAATGTGTAATTTCTCGAGACCAACTCCAAATCCATCCAATTATCAAAGTGAAGGCCTTTTTGAGAAAAATAAATTGAGACCCCAACACATACCTTGCACACTTGATGCCCTGCCAAGTCTTCGGTAATTTCGTTTCAGGAATCGCACTATCAAATAAAAAACTCCCATCAACTGCAATGAATCTCTGAGTCAGAAATTATTTTTTGGATTAACTGAATTGCCAAATATAGATAAGACTATAAAATCTTATATTGCTATTCATTTAACTACGGGCTAATTACAACCCTGATTTGTGACATGATGGGATGGAAAATTGAGATTTTTTTTTTTTTTTTGCATTTATCCAACAAAATAAAGTACAAATGATTTATTTTAGTTTTTAGAATAGATAAATAACTATAATTTGTAGAAATTTCATACTGCCTCTGTAAATTAACTCTCCTCACCCTCTTTTTATCCGAGTCCAATAATCACGGGACACCCGACACGTAAAAGTAATCTCCATGAGACTGATCTACAATCCCAGACTCCTTATCCATCAATAAACCAAAACTTTTATTAATCCATGGATAAACCCAAAGGATTAGGAACCAAAAGAAATTATATCTTATCCGCTCACCTTTCGCCACCGTATCTTATCCTAATTTGTGACGTGGCACAGGAGGCGCTTTCCACAAGCGCGACAAAACTCCGACCGTAGCGTGGCACCGAATCTAGTAGCCCACGTTTCAGCCCCATCCACCGTCCAATGAGAAGCCGCGTTCCGCCATCGGCCAGGATTCAAGATAAGATGTAGATAAACGGAACGGAAGAGGATGCAAGGCGTTTAAATCTTCTTGGGCGACGGAACGGGTTCTTTTCGCCGCTTTTATTCCTTCCCTCGCCCTGCGCGCCCGCTCCGTTTCTTCTGGAAAACTCTTTCTCCTGATCTTTATCGTCTCCCGCATCAATCTTTCTCTGGTTCTCGATTTCGGAAAAGCTTCGATCTTTGGAAACGATGACGGAGGTTTTGAGTAAGAGCGGTGTTGTATCGCCGTGCGAACACCGTTCGGTGGTCCTTTCTTGCAAGAAGAGGAGTCCTTCTCTTGTCGGGTTTCCTCGCTCTTCCTCTCGGACGATCGAGTCTCTGATGTCTTCTTCTCGGAATAGCGGTTTCCATGGGAGGACATTGGTTATTGAGGCCTGGAGAGGGAAGGTCCTGAAGGGGAATTTTAGTTCTTCGCTCGTGCAGGTATCTAGAGGCTTCAAAATCCGATCTTTTATGTTGTTTTTCTGTTTATTATTTTTTAAGAAAAGATTTATATGTTTTTAATGGATTTTCCTGAATTATTTTTTAAAAAAACTATATGTTTACATGATTGTTGGATTATCAGGGAAGTGGGTTATTCTTCCAAAAAAAAAAAAAAAAAAAAACTCTGCTCTTTATGTTTATTTTTTATTTTTTTATGTTTCTTATGCGAGTTTTCATGAGTTATTTCCTTATTTATCCATGACTTCTCCGGGCCAGAAATTTTGTGATGTCGGAAAATCTTTTCAGGGGTTTTTTAAATGATCTTTTTTTGGGAACTACAGATGAGCCTCTGCGTTGGAAAGGCTTTGAAATGGTGGGAGAAGGAGCTCCAGCCCAACATGAAGGAGATCGAATCAGCCCAGGATCTCGTTGACTCTTTATTGAACGCAGGAGACAAGCTTGTCATAATAGATTTCTTCTCCCCTGGTTGTGGAGGCTGCAAAGCCCTCCATCCAAAGGTATGGTTTTTAGAACGAAATATCCCTTTTGAATCCACACCGCCCCCCCCCCCCACAAAAAAAAAAAAATCCTGTTCTTTTTTTTAATATAACATTTCATGACTTATCTGTGTTCATTGCCATGATCTTAAGGTTGAGAATCCGTTCTTTCCTTCTTTTTTTTTGTGCAGATTTGCCAGTTTGCAAAGCTGAACCCAGAAGTTCTCTTTCTCCAAGTAAACTATGAGAAGCACAAATCCATGTGTTATAGCTTAAATGTCCACGTTCTTCCCTTTTTTAGGTTTTACAGGGGAGCACACGGTCGTCTTTGTAGCTTCAGCTGCACCAATGCAACTGTAAGTTCCTACTCTTGATAAGTAGCAGGACCAGGCCTCTTAATTCTTGTTCTGTTATGTTTCTCTAAAAAATGAGTTACATCCTTAATAAATAGTCATTTGATTTTTAAAACGTCACCGCAGCTTGAAACTACTTAATTTTCCATGTAATCCTTTGTTTGTTTTACGAGGAAAGACCATAGAAAATAGGGGAAGATGGTTTGATGGTTCATATGGTTTATGTTTTGGCATCTTAAATATTCCTGAATAAACCATTTGTTTTGTTTGTTGGTTCTTCCTTTTTTTTTTTTTTTTTTTGTTTCACTTCAAATCCTTCTATGTCTAGAGTTGTTCAGATGAGTCTGGTGATTGGTTTTTGATCATTCTCTTCCTCATATTATTGCAGATTAAGAAATTTAAAGATGCTTTGGCCAAGCACACCACAGAGAGATGCCCCCTTGGGCCACCAAAGGGGCTGGAGGAATCAGAGCTCATGGCTCTGGCTGCAAACAAGGATCTCTCTTTCAATTACACAAGAAAGCCGGTTCCAGTTCTTGTACCAGGTGACGCTGCAGTGGAAGTTGCTGTCAGCCCAAAATTTCCGGTGTCTTCAAATCCAGGAGTCGCCCAAGATTCTGAGGACAAGGCTCTGGTTGCAGCTGGGAGATGAGATAGTTTATTTATGAAAACCTTATCTCCCTATTTCTACCTTCTTCCTTTCTTTTGTACAGTTCCCTTTTTGATTGCTGTCTATGGTTGTACACCTCCATGGATCTTATGAGAGGTCCTCTTCTGGGGATATGTTACGTAGTTGAAGCAGCGCAGGCTTCCTTTCTAAAAGCCTGCTGAGTGGTTATGTAATCGGAGATAAAATTCTGTTTCCATGCCCGAGGAATTGAGTGCTCTTTTATCATCTTGAGCTGTTCTCTCCTTCGTTCCAAAACAAAAGTTCATATCTTTTTTGTGAAATATGGTTGTAGCAACGATTATATCTTTTTCATGTGATGATGATTTTTCTTATTATTTGGTGATTGTTGCCTTTTGGGCTGTCATGTTATATGTCAGGTGTAGCTTCTTAGAAAAAAAATAAAGAAAACTAAAGTTGGAAAATAGGAGTTGTGAATGAGTCTCGGCTGAATGCTAGGCAGTATATGTGGGAAAGGAAGGATTGAAACCAAAGTAATAAATAAAAGGAAAAAAAAAAATAGGAAAAAGAAAAAGAAGCTGTGCGTATTCAAAGTCGTCTGGTATCATAGCACAATTAAAAAAAAAAAAAAAAATGAAACTCCAAGAAGGATGTTCAGAGATTATATTTTCTCTCGGCATCTTCAAATCTCATGATCCTACAAATTTGTTTGGAGGTATGTAGCAATTATGAGCAGGTATTAGCATTTTGCACGCAAGCAAATGGGTAAGGTGGATGATGGGGTTAGCTGTGCTGGCGTCCGTGAGTCCCTGTTAGATGGCTATGTTTTTGTTGAGTAGTGAAACATTATCCCTGATTCAGCTCCCAGAATTTGCGTGGAATGTGCGAAGTCGCCTGCATGCTAGTCAATAGTATATGAGGAAGACGACTTCGATTGCCCGAGTTTGAGCACTTCCAAAGTACGATTCCTACGTTCCTGGTTCCTACCAGAAGAGTAGGATACCTACCCTACCTTTTTGAGCGTAGATGGCGCAAATCTAACAAGGTTAAGGACCATCAAACGCTCGGTGTTTCAGTTGCATATTAGACTACGACTGATTCATATGCTTTTCCTCTCCAAATCTTATACGCGAGCTAATATCTTTCCTCCTGCTTTCCTCTTCCCAATTCTGACCATCCGCCGCGTGACAACGTCGAAAGCTCCATCCCTCTCTCAACTCAGCCTGATGACACTACTTTTTCCTCGAAACATCGCTTTCTATCCTCCACAAAAGTCTCCCGCCCCGATCCCGGTGCTTTATTTTATTGTCTCGTACCCCATAGAAATCATCCCGCGTATCCCTAACCCAACATCAAATACAAACCACGATAGTCCCCTGATAATTCTCCCGGCATGTCTGGCCAAGGAGAAGGAGCGGACCATATACTTGCCTCCATTTCACACCATGGACAGTTTTTTAATGAAAAAAAAAAAAAAAAAAAAAAAAAAACCAACTTTTTCGTTAAACAGCTTATTCATATTTTTACACTTTTAAGATTAATAAATTATTTTTTAAATATTTATTGATGAAATTAAAAAATATTATATATTTAGAATACAGCTAAATCATTTTTTCATCGATCAAATAAAATAAATATTCTATTTTATTCCTAAAGATGGTACTTCATTTCCTTAATTCCACTCAAAATAAAAGTTTATTTAGTTTATTCATCCAAACAGCTAGAAAATCAAGATAGATAATCCATAATAAACTATTCCGGTCAACCCTTGGTATTCTAGAATAGCTATTCCATGATGAACTAAGAATAATTTATTCCACGTTATTTTCTTTTTATGTGGTGGGCCCTACAGTATTAATTATATCGAATAAAGTTATTATTCCAGATTTCTAACCAAACAGAAATATGGAATTACAAGGATGAATAACTATTTTATGAGAATTAGTATTTTTATTCCAAGAATAAATTTTTGTATCCAAACACTACTGAAATGGTCTCCTCCTGATTTCTAATACTCCCTTATTCAATGTCTAATAACTCAGTTATCCACTATCTCTAAACTGTAATCCATATAAAGAATGCTATAAAAAAATATAGATAAATTTTAGCGACTTATATAGAAAAGCAACAATATAAATATGAGTGATAAATTTTAAATTCACTTTTTTTATATATAAAAGAATATGGATAAATCATTTTCTTATCTAAATATTGTCAGAAAAATATTTATCTAAAAAAATATCGATTCTAGCTAAATTTTTATCACAAAAGAATGAAGCCCTAAAACTCATTTGGTTGAGGGGGGGAGGGTGGTCGAGGGTTGCAAACGGTATAATTTGATAATTCTTAAAATTATTTGTGCAGAAAAGATCATGAAAAAAATTTTTTACTAAATTTGGTTGGTGAAAAAAAAAAAAAATAATATTAAAAAAATTACTATGTTTGATTAGAAATAATCCTATATATAAATAAAATCAAATTTATAAATATGCCATCAACAAAAAATATTTTTTAATATGAATATAGCATTGTTATCCTCAATTATTTTTTATATAATAACTATAACCACATAATCCTTTACACAATACCATTTGCATCTTAATTATTTTATAAAAATCTTTATTAAATAAATTTGAAAAGATATCAAAACAAATTTAATGATGATAACTATATTTTATGAAAATCTTTTTAAATATAAATTATCATCAAATCCAAAAATTTACTAAATACCAACCTTGTATGGTATTTATTTTATTTTCTTTTCAAAAAATAAGTATAAAATCCAATTACTTATTTTACCATCTTGTTCTTTTATTTTTTATACCGAACATGAAAATCTAATATACAATTTATTTTTTCATGCTGAGTTATCCTTAACCAAATTAATCCTAAAGGCATTCTAAAATTGGCTTACAGGGGCAGCTGCCGTGGAACAAAAGAAACGATCGATCCTCCCAAGCCGGTCGAATCTGGCATGATGGACCGAAAAACCACCCAAGGAAATAGGGGCAGAGATGGTTTTAACCCACCCGGTGTCGATTATTTCCGCAAATAAAGCACAGGTCACGTTGCAAACAATGGCAGCGATTAATTTGACACAAGTTTCCAGTTTTCTTATTATTTATTTATTTTTTTTTTCCAAGCGAGACTCTCTTCAAAAGATTTTATTTGAATTCTTGGTCCTGTAATAGGTTATAACCTAGCCTAGCATCACACAGCAGGCCATCACAAGCCTGGATAAACTAATATATCGAACAGCATGCAGTCACACACCAAGGTATTAATGAATACATCTTTTTGCGTCTCCAGTATTAACAGTCAACCGAAGCATGCTAGTCTCTAAACGTGCCATCTGTCCCTGTAATAACAAGCTATCATTCATGGCCCGGTTCCACCTGCATGCCATAAGAATCACAAACAAGCAGTCGTTCTTTTTTTTAACAAAAAGGAGTGTAATTTACCAGAACCATCCTACGCGAAATTGTCCGCTGCAAGCATCGCACCCCGCCCAATCCACAAAATTCTTCCCGGTGATCCACCAGCCATAATGACTTTACCAGATCATTCGTGTTCGACAAGGGCAGATTACTGTTATCATTTCTCTGAAATGATTTGATACCCGACTCCGACGGCGATTCAAAAAGAAAATATGTTAATAAATAAATGCTTCACAGACCTGCTAATCTGGTAACAAAATTATATCATCGGATAACAAAAAATAACGCTTCAGTAAAGCATACCATCGCGTACCTGCGGTACCTTCCCTGATCGGAGACTTGCAGACCGAACTATTAAAAACCCTAGTAATAAGTGGCAACCAAAATATGCGGAGGTAGCCCTCCTGTATAAAGGAATATAGCTCGCAAATCACATCTCATTGCCAGCATTCAAGAAAACACAAGATGATGCGACAAACGTAGCGACATCAAAAACTTGATTATTCGGAGAAGTCAACGTTGGAGTCACCACCTTTTTATAACACCAGATGCACAAGCTACAAGATATTAGTTTTGCTTTTCATTATTCCTTATCAAAAAAAGAAAAAGATTGGCAAATGACCGTATCTCCACCATGGACTAGGTAAAAAACAATTATTGTCCACCAGACATGAATTAACAATATAGAGCATGATCTACACAAAGACTCGGATCCAAATCAAACAGACCTTAGCAGAACTGAAGCGAGGGGATCAACAGTCCTCCAAAAAGATCATCTCTGTGCCGGCTCCACTGTCCGCACGTTTGGACCGGTCATTCCTTCGAGTCTGTCCTTGGTTATCTCAACAAAATGACCGATCATTTCATGAAACTGCTTCAGACCAGACAAGGGAAGGATGATCGATGAGCGATCTGCACCAGCAACCTGCATTTGGATACCGTAAGGAGGTAATGTTGTCACTGGTAAAAACAATGAAATTGATAAAAGTTATTCGGTGAATACTCCACGTACCTCAGATATCCTCAAGAAATGACCCCTATTATTGCTCCCTAAATCAAAGAAGAACCTCTTCTGATCCGCCCTAATTACTTTAGACATCCCCATGCCTCCAATATCCTCCTGAGGAGGCAATTCAACCAATCGGTCAACATTTAACTCTGACCCAGAGGCTGATTGCGCACTATGGCCTGATATAAATCCAGCCCCAACATCATCCGAAAGTCCTGGAAGTTGCTCTGATTGTTCCATATGTTGCTGCTTTGGCATCATAAGAAACAAATGACAAACATAAGGACAAGCTCACCAAAAACATGCAGTGAACCTTGGTACAAAGCCATTCACTCAGCATGACCTGATTTGGTGCAATGAAAAGTCGGGAAGCTTCTTCATTAATCTCTAGCAAAATGTTCCTAAATGCTGCCCATCCTTCTTCACCTGAGCTTCCTGCTGGAACAATGATTGTACTACGATTTCTGTTGACAGATGCTTCTGAAATCTAAACAAGAAGTAAACATATCAGTCTTATTTGATAGATTGGGTAACCTCTGTTAAATCAACAGTTTGTGATGCCTGTTGGCCAACCCAGGAACAGAAGAACCCTCCAGAGTGCCCCTAAGAAATGAAGATGATGCCTACTACAACCTTGAAATCAGACACAGCATTTCCTATCCCACAACTAGGACATTTATATTGGATAAAGTTTCTCATTTCCCTATGGCTATGGATTCAAAAAAGGTCTGAGAAATCCTACAATAAAGATATTTTTTCTGATATTATTTGGCTGAAAAGGAGACAATTCCATGAGCACAACTTAGTTCATTGCTGCATGCACTATAGAAGGTAACTCATACTGTCCCCACCAACACAATAACATATTTTTAAGGGGCCCCTCTAAAATTATTTAGGTAGAAGAATAAGCTTTAAAGCATGGTAGATTACACATGAAGTTTAGTTTTGTAACTCAGTTTTGGATTCAATCCTCTAATTAGAGTTTCAGTTTCAGCACCTACGCTCTGAGTCTCAGAGTTCCAGCGAATTGATCTTTATAATATTTCTAACTTTCTTTTCCGTTTATAATTTCCTATATTTGGTCTAATGTTTACGTTCAACTAAACTTTTCATTAAGCATATTTCATTTTATTTTAATAACTCATCTAAGCAAGAAAACCATTTGAGAATATTTTTATGATAATTCCGTTTAACAATCTATTAAAGAAAAGGTCTATCCAAATAAAAAACCATTTTATTTCACGACTTCTTTTTAACATATCATTTGATTCTAAAAGACAAGAAAAGAAAACTAATTTAAGTAGAAAAAGGATGATAAGAACACACAACACTCTCTAATTAACAGAGATACACATCAAGATTGCATCTTGCCCATTATAACAACAAAGCTTAGCCAAAAATAAATAAATTTGATCTTTAAAAGCCCTGGATAATTGTTATTGCATAATATTAATAAATATTAGAAAATATTGAATAGCACTCTGAACACTGTTAAAAAAAAAAAAAAAAAAAGATTAAAAATTATCAGTTTTGGTCAACATTGACAGAAACTTGGTGGAAGTGCCCAAAATGGGATAAGATTGGAAAATTTCAGTCAATTTTGAACTGCTTTTGGCCAAAACTTCAAATGATGATATGAACAAAATGATTTGTGAAATGATAAAATCCTTTAAGAAAAATTGGTTAGAAACAATAGAAAGAAAAGACAAGCCTAGCAATGGCTAGGTAGTGCTGATTTTCTATTTTCCCTTGCAATTCTTTTGGATTCACTGGCAATCAGGCACATGCAGTGGACATTGAATATATATAAATTATAAAAATGACATTAAGAAATGATAGTATAATACAGTGTTATGAGAGAGAGAGAGAGAGAGAGAGAGAGAGAGAGAGAGAGAGAGAGAGAGAGAGAGAGAGAGATCAAATGCATGCACGGAAAAACTCTTAAATGGGAAATATTAACATACTACGATGGAACATTGTGAGCTTTGTAACAATAAAAAAAATTAAAATTTAAATGCTAATTGATCTTGAATGATTTAATTGCAGGTGGAAATCTGGTTGGCTCTGGTCAGATATGGGTCGAGTTGAAAGTTTGTTAACCTGAAATTGACATGCTTATTAGATAGGTCAAAAATTTATATCTGAATCTGATCTGCTTATTAAACAAGTAACTCAATCTGACCTGCTAAATTTTTTACTAAACAGGTCAAATCAGGTTAAAGGGGTTAAATAGGTTACGTGGGTTTTTAATAGATTAAGTGATTTTAAATAGGTTAAACAAGTTAAGCATGTCAGGTTAAATGGTATAGACACATGTTAGGTAGGTTTTAAACAAGTTAAAAAATTCTTAAATAGGTTAAATGGGTCAAATCATGACCCAGCCCAATTATGGTTAAATGGGTCCAATGTCTAAATCTAAATTCAACCTATTTAATAAACAGGTCTAAGCAGGTTGACCTGTTTATGACCTACATATTTATGTCATACTTGAACCTACTTAAAGCGGATCATTTGCAGGTTAAGTTGACAGGTGGGGTCATAAATTGCCACCCCCTAGATTTCATTGGTTTGTGATTTGAGATAGATGAATGGATCAATTGATCAAGGAAAGAAAAGTAGAGGAAAGAGAGTTGATATGGTACCATATTTACTTTTCCAAAAAGGGAAAGGTTTTGTTCATTGGAAAAATTTTCATTTAGCTAATATTCAATAATATTCAATTGAAGGAAGACCAATTATCTTGATAAAAATCTAAGGGCATTCTCATCCAAAAAGTTGATAGATGGGATCTAGAGAGAATAACATGGAAAATCAAAGCTCTTCTTTTTTGAAAAGAGAGAGAATAGATAATGGTCCATTCTAATGGCGCATAAGGGTTCAAGAATTGGTTGACAATAATAAATCAGTTCTCTGCATGCACATTCAACAATACTTGCAAAGAAAATCAAGAATGACTTTTATGACTGACTTCCCACGAATGTCAGATTCCGATATAACATTGTATAACCAACATGCTTAAATATATGGCAGTGAAAACATTGTGAGGCCTTCATAAACTGTTTGGAGAACCTTCAATATACAGACATAACAAATATGTAATTAGCAGTTTTTATGCATTATCCTGTTACAAAGACCACCATATAACAAAAACAAAGAGCATCTTTTACATGTTACAGATCATTGGATTAATAATATCAGTACAATTAAAATCCCAGACTTCCATTATGCACTTCCATAATGGGCAAGTTTATGCTCATGCAATGATGGATAACCAAACTTCAACCAGAGTTGCCTTAATTTAGGAATGACTGTAACATACTTCCATTAGATCATTAGTTGCCCAGATTTAGCAATGACTGTAAAACACTTTTATCAAAATCATTAAAAAAAAATGACTATAACAAATGGAAATTAATTTACATGTTCAAAGATTTGGATATGCTATGAACATCAAAATAACCATAAGTGAGACATTTATTAATGCATATTTCTCATTGGTAAGCTTGATTAATACTGTCCAATTTCTCACAAAGAACAATGCTAGAAGAAAAGAAGAGCAGTTTAAAAGAAGACAATCATCAACAATGCAGAAAAGCAAGATCCAGTAGTTGTATAGAGAAAGTTGAAAGACACAGGCTATGGAAAAGTGAGATCAGCTTATATAAGACTGAAAATCTTGAATATGCAGTTAGAATAAATTTAGCATCTGGGATAACCAGACAAACTGCATCTTATGCATCTTATATAAGACTGCATTCAGGGTCAAGGGAGTGGCAGCAGTGGATCTAAGATTAAAGTCAACTGTTGCAAAGCAATGTAATGAATAAGACATACATACATCTTCAATGATAGAAGAATTATGGTACACACAAAGGCAAACGCCAAAGTTAATTGTTAGCATCCCCAGAAAATTGCACACAAAACAACATGCTATGATGCTGATATCATGATCAACATCAACAAACTTGACAACATTATACGTATGGGCTGAGACAGCTTTTAAATATTGAACTTCTTTTATTTGAAATTATCAATAAGACTTGCTAGAGTTATGGTAGGGTTTACTCAGGGTTGTCAAGACAGGTGAATGGTTCATATGAGGAGGAGACCCTAACTATCTACTTAATGATCAAGAGGAAAGAAAAAGAGGATCTGTACTATCATTAGCATGAGAAAACAATAGAAAAAAGAAAAGCAAACTTGCAACTCATATCACAAGTTAGCCAGAAAAGTTATAACTAACATGTTAGATGGAAAAGCAATGCAGAACCATCATCAACAAGCATTTCCCCATCAATTTTGTCAACTTTATCAGTTATCTTAACAGCCATTTCCATGAAGGTTGCATTCTATATATATATATATGGGAGTTAAATTGCATGTTAAACATATGAGATGGAACAAGGGATTTATATGCCAATGATATTGAAATGCTGATTATCTCTGGTCAAAAGATACAAAGGAACGGGCATGGTGCACCTCAGGACCTCAGGTTGACATCATCAGATCCTGAGGTTGATCAAGGATTGGTCCTCATGCCAAAAAATAGAAAAGCTTAACTGTGCCAAACTTAATGATCCATCATAATTTCTCTCCAATATTCATAACCAAACAAATCTCAAGATAGCTCCAGTTGTCCTAAATTCAAAATCCAAATTTGATCCCATTTGTTACCATCCCAACAAGCGCCGGGTCTAGGGGTCCCCTTCTCAAAGACCTTGAGAATTTGCCTATACCTCCCAACCCACTCCTATTAATACAAGCATAGACAAAAGATATGTTCTCGCATATTCTTTATTGATATAATTCTGATTAGCTTTCTAAGGTGATACAGTATATTGGTATCATATTGAACAAGGTTTTCATCACCCAAGTTGGCTTAGTTTTACCCTTTAGGAAAAGCCCAATGCCAATAAGATGTCATGCTACCCTACATGACTCAACCAAAGAAATGATAGAACCTTACTTCTCAGCCTAAATTGAAGTATTACTTGATATAAACATACAAACAACCATAATCAAAAGTTTTACATTGATAGGTAGATGATATAAGTATTAATCCCTGTCAAAAACTAAATAATTAACCAAAATCATAATACTCGAAATAAGCATCTCAGCACGGTTTAACCTATTTTGAGCTAAATCATCTACTAAAGGGAGCCTTCAGCCACCCTTAAACACAAGACAAGCATATGCTAAGCTTCGATAGAGAAGGAAACACAAGACAAGCATATGCTAAGCTTTGATAGAGAAGTATCAATCTTCATGTGCACGCTGATATGAATAAACTAGCAAATCTTAAGGTAATGAATGAAGCAACAAGACATGCATGCATGTTGACATACTTGTTGAATTTTCACCATCCTGTTAAAAGAAACCAACAAGGTAGAGAATACATAAACATTTGCATGCTCAAACCAAACAAGTTCAAGCCACACTTGTTAAAACCATTTTTTTATTGTTTTGCATGAATGCTGGGCTAGAAACAATTTTAGGATGAGCACATTAAATTAACCAGCCAGTTTTTATTTAATCAGGAGGTGGAACAAACTAAATCTACATTCAAGAAATGGTATTGGCTCATATAAACATCAATTAGTAGCAATTTTCCTGGATGCTTTGATCTCATTTAAAGAAAAAACAAGTTATGAACACATATAACAAAAGATCTTACATCATCAATCATAAATTTATAAAATCAAATGAACTAGCTAGGGTGATTTTAATTTGAGAATACAAGCCTCTTACTTCGGTCTTTTTATGAATTATATCGGGCTAATTGTATACAAAATTCACCATCAAGGTCAAGATTAAGTTTTTTTATAGAACATGTAGAGAGACATTATGAGTAGAATTCATCATCTTTTAGCAGATAATGTATTTCTTGAATATTTTCATTGGTTCTTCATTCCTTTATACCATTGTACAACATCCAGTATTTATATTAACAATCAACATTTAATATCCTTTTAAGCATTTTTCAAAATCTCTCAAATTGTAATTTTCTTTTTTCATTTTTTTAGGGATTCCATATATTTTTTATTACAATTATTGAGCAATACCTGATGTGCACAACATCTTGCATAATACCTATTACATTGCAAAGTTTGAAAACAACGTATTCTGCCATGTGGCTTACTCTTGGGGTAAAATGGGTCCATGATAATACATATATATATATATATACACACACACACACACACATATGTGATATAAAAAAAAAATGAAAAAGCAAATAGATATTTACAACCAAAGGTTCACAAGACAATTTTGTTCTCTATTATTACACATGGACGAAATATGGGAAATTTTGTTCTCGGACTTCAGCATGCAAAACATGATTGAAAATAATAGCCAATGTAATTTTGTGCATGCAGTTGCAATGATTTCAAAGGCACTCTATTATCATATGCGCTTAACCATGTGCACAGCAAAAGAGGTCCATGAAAATTCATGCACAGTTTTGAAGTAAAAAAGCATGACCCCCTCCAATTTCACAGTCAACAACAAGAAAACTCCCCAAAAACTCATGCCGGGTCACGTATTCAGTTGTTAACCTGTCCTACACTTGTGCATGCCTACTTAACTTTCAGAAAAGCAACCTTTTCCACTTTTGGTGATTTTAATATATCATCATTACCAGGGAATTCAACATAAGACTACTCTGTCGAATTCCCAGAAGATCAACAGCCAAAAGATCTTAGCTATATCCGATTCAGGTCATAATAGCATGGAACTGAACAAAAAAGCATAACCTACCTCGAAAAAGCAAAAGTAACATAAGCAATCATACGTAATCGAAAAAGGTAAAGAGAAATAAAGAAAAGCAACGACACGGCTCTACCTTCAAGAAGCGCCCCCTCTTATTCTCCCCGATATCAAAGTAAAACACCTAATAAGAACAAAGAGAGCATCAATCAGCACAAAGTCCCAAATCCAACGTATGTAAACAACAAGGACCCAACAAACCTAAACCACGATAGGATTTCCCCGACCTTGGTGTCGAGCTTGAGCTCCTTGCTGAAGGCATCCTGCTCGTCAGTGTTGACATAGTAATTGAAGAGGTCGATGAACCATGCGATACCATTAACAGGAACGATAATGGTCGACCTCGTCGCCGACGTCTTCTCCGAGATCTTAAGGTACCTCCCACGAGGGTTCTCTTTCAGATCGAAGTAGAACAGCTTGTGTTCGAACTGCAGCGTCTTGGACACCAGCTCCACGTCGTTCCCACCCGAAGCCCCCTCCATCGCCCCAACTTAAAATCCCCTCCTAACTCTCCACAAATCTAGATATAAGCAACAAGAACCAAAAACCCTCCTTCTCCCTCCTGCTCCAACGAAAACTCTAAGCCTAGGGGAATCAATTCCTCCCCTGCCGGGTACGAATCGATTGGGGAAGGTTTGGTGATTGGGGTTTGGAATCGCCGGCCTCCGCTGCCGTTGGTACGCGGTAGCGGTATCAGGGTTAGTCCCGCGGCAGCGGCGTTGGGGTTAGTTGGTTTAGGGCTAGGATTGGGGGTGGGTTTAGGGGTTCGACCGGAGTCCATGGTTTGGAGCCGCCCACTTTTGACCGAGCCCCTGGTCTCCTTTCCGAATGACCTGCCGGTTTTCACGCCCCTGGGTGCGCATCATCACCGCCGAAGTATTACGAGGGTAAAAACTCGGACAGCGATCTGCCCTGACACGCGCGAAGGACCGGAAACGGACCGGATCGGTCAAGATTATTCTTATATCCGAGTCCCGTTTAAAAATAAAATAAAATTTTGTTAGGCTCGGATCAAATTTATTTTAAAAAATTCAGTTCAAATCTGATCTAAGCTCAAATCTGTGCCCAATCCAAACATGATGAAGTAATCTAACTAGGCTTTAATTCGAATCGATCCAAATTAAAATTTGATAGGAACTACCAAATTAAAAATAAAATAATAAAATAAAATTTTTTTAACTACTGGTATATATTTTGGTATGAATTAAAATTTGATTGGACCTGTCAAATTAAAAATAAAATGATAAAATAATTTTTTTAACTATTAGTACATATTTCTAAAAAAATTAAAAAATTAAAATTCTAAAACTATCGACCGCTGGGCCAGATATTTTTCGTGCCGAGTTCGAATAGGGCCGGGACTGGCCAAGAAAGAGCCTAAGTCCGGCCCGAAAATTAAATGAGTTCTATTTTTAAGTCCAAACATGAACCGATCTATTTCGGGCCTGGTTCAAAACCTGGCTCGAGCACAATTCCAGCCCTGCGTGCGTGCTAGGAATGGTTTATGGGCTTAAAAGCTTAGTTCAGTGACATCATCCTAGTCTCTGTATTAAAAGGTTTGTTTTCATGTTTTGGGGAAAGGAATTTTGGATAGATTATCCTTTCCGGGAGGATCTTGTAGTATATATGTAATGAATAATTCAACGACTTTGATAAATGTTATCACGTGGCATTTTGTGATAAATAATAAATTGCATGCAAGTACAAATTTTAGGTGGCCTTGGAATGAGTTAGGCTCAATCAAAGTTTTGGGCTTCTTCTTATGAGCAAGCTTCCTTTGGGTTCGTACGAGCAAGGATTAAGAGTTTGTAGCTAAGGTTGCAAATAGATTAAGTTGACTCATGATCTGATATGATTCAACTCGAATTTATTTGAAAAATTTGTGGAACCGAGTTGGATTCTAAAATTAGATCCATTTCATTGTTCAAATCGGGCCTGGATTTATTGAATTCAAATCCGATATGATCCATTGAGACTTTCAGATTGATTTAGATCTTAAAATAAATAACCCAACTCGACCCGACCTGATCCAAATCCAATATAGGATCCAAATCTAATATAGTTACTGTTGCCGCCTAAACCACAATGGCCTGTAGCTGAAGATGATCTCGGATCACGTCCTTGTCGCTTTGGGACCTGCCTGCATGTTCGGACTTGCAAAACAGAGGAGACCCGGGCCGGTGATCTCGGGGGGCACTCCGACGCTCAAGTCAGTGGCGATCCAAGGGAACAGATCCTCCTGGTCGAGCCCCGTAGACGGACTCCACGCTAGGAGGAGAAAGTAATATGCTGGGAGAATAAGAATGAGTTGTGAGTGGAGCTGCACTGGAGCAAGAGAAGTGGTGACGGAGGAGAGTTTGGGCAAGAAGGCTGTGTCCGTCGAGACCCTTCCAGTGGGTCTTTAGTAGCCTTAGATGCCTAGTCTCTCAGTTGCTCTCCTGTGTGCCACCCTTCTTGCCTGTTAGTTTGCTTACCTTCTTCTTGTAACGTTGGGGGGCTCTTTTAAGCCAGGGTGGCTGCCAGACGCCTACCTTGGGATCCTTCCCTCGTTTGCAGGCGTGTGCGGCGATATTTCGTGCCGTGCATGAGGCACCTTTCCTCATTCACGATAAGGAACTTACCATGCGCTTTGACATTCTTTCTGGTCGCTCCATTTCGGGAATCCTGGCAGAACCTCGATCGGGGGGCAGCCGCCTCCTGGATTTGAATCTTCTGGGTTGACTTCCTCTTCGGGGTGGTATAGACGGTTGGTAGGGAGTGTAGCGCCTAGATCGGGGAATCCCTTCTGATGTGTCAAGATCACTGACATGGAACAGATATCAGATGCCATGTCAGGGAAGACCACCACGTCAAGTTCTCTAGCCTGACTCCTTGGCCGGGTCGGGCTCCCTCAGAACAATGGGGCCGACCAACGAGCCAAGCTCTATCCTCTGCCAGATCGAGCCCCTCGAGATCTAGCCCTATGGTCGGAGTCGAGCTCAACCCTCACCCGCCACGTGGAGTCTCTCTCCAAGGTCGAGCCCTCTGGGCCAGAGCCACCACCTGTCCTCCGCCAGGTCAAGCCCAGTGGTCGGAGTCGAGCTCAGCCCTCACCCGCCACGTGGAGTCTCTCTCCAAGGTCGAGCCCTTTGGGCCGGAGCCGCCACCTGTCCTCCGCCAGATCGAGCCCTGTGGTCGGATCGAGCTCAGCCCTCACCCGCCACGTGGAGTTTCTCTCTGAGGTCGAGCCCTCTGGACCGGAGCTGCCACCTATCCTCTGCTAGATCGAGCCCCTCGAGATTGAGCCCTGTGGTCGGATCGAGCTCAGCCCTCACCCGCCACGTGGAGTCTCTCTCCGAGGTCGAGCCCTCTGGGCCGGAGCCGCCACCTGTCCTCCGCCAGATCGAGCCCCTCGAGATCGAGCCTTTTGATTGGAGTCGAGCTCAGCCCTCACCCACCACGTGGAGTCTCTCTCCAGGTCGAGCCCTATGGACCGGAGCCACCACCTGTCCTCCGCCAGATTGAGCCCCTCGAGATAGAGCCCTATGGTCGGAGTCGAGCTCGGCCCTCACCAGCCACGTGGAGTCTCTCTCTGAGGTTGAGCCCTCTGGGCCAGAGCCGCCACCTGTCCTCCGCCAGATTGAGCCATGCCTCCCCTGCTCAGCCTCTAGCTCGGGCAAAGGCGACTGGAGGCGGGAGGACAGTACCATCATCCCAGGATGCCGGTAAGCCACCCAAGGACTGCGGAGAGTGCCCACCATACCATAATAAATGCCTACCCGCCACTTACATCAGAAAGGAAGGAAACACCCTGTCAAGGCGCCACACCCTCCACCAGCCACCCGTACTACCAGAAGGATGGGCCAGCCAGAGGGCACGAATCCCGAGGGCGGCGGCCCTCGGATCGAGCTCTGCCAAGCTTCCTAGAATGGGGTGATCGGAGAGAATGTCAGAGCGAATGGAAGTTTTCCCTATCGCATGTCAGGAAAGATGTCCCGTCTATGGCACGGTACCCCGCCGCACGCGCCTGCCAGCCCAACGAGGATCCCAAGGCAAGCACCCAACGGTCACCTTGACTACAAAGAACGATCGACACCCCCGAAGGGGGGGTAAGATAAAAAATAACACAATATCAGTGCAAGCTTAACCATGAAGGCGAGGCACCACCACCACCACCACCACTGAAAAACGGGCAAAGGAGAAGTGGTTAGGCAGAGAATCCCTCTAGCTCCACCGTCATCCTCCTCCTGACATACTTTCATTTCATTCTCACACCATTCACTCCTCCTAGAGTGGAGTCCATCAAGAGGGGCTCGACCAGGAGGATATGTTCCCCTGGATCATCACTGACTTGATCGTCGGAGTGCCCCCGCCGAAATCCCCGGCACGGGTTACTAACCCAGTCTTTTGTAGGTCTGGCCAAGACGGGACCTCCCAGGAGCACCAAGCCACGCACTCCGGCGCCGACAGCAGCTACAGGCCACGGCGATCTTGGCAGCAACAAATTGACACACCAGGTAGGGGGGCGATTATCCAGCCTAAGCCATCCCCCATTCTTCTTACAAGCAGTTCTACGGAAGGATGGTAACGACACGAGCAAGGAAGGCTTCCAACAGCCGTGTGGGGGACTCCCCATCCCGGGGGAACCCGCACCACCAGGAGGTGGAGCCCCCCGCTCCTGTTCAACCACCTCCGCCAGAATCCCAGCTGGCCGCACTTGCCCAGGAGATGCAAATCCTCGCCACGGCAGTACGCCAGCTCCAGCACCAATACCGATCCTTGGCTACCCACCAGGAGCCGGGACTCCCGCGGCCCATGCCGCAGCTCCCTACGACAGCCTGCATTCCTTCCAAGGATGGCCTTCACAGCCGCGGGCCATTACCAACAACCGGGATAGCCATTAAACTCCGGCAAAGAGACAATGAGCTGGCCCTGCCGACAGGGAGAGCCGCTCGCCAAATCTCAGGCGGGCGGTGCCTAAACCCCATAGAGGCAGGAAGAGCAAGACCCCCCGTCACGGAGACCGCACACCCATGTCACCTTCTCCGTCTCCTTCGCGAAGGGGTCTACTAATGAAGCCATCAGGCGTGCGATAGAGAAGTGCCTGGAGGAACATGAGCACAAGCTGGCGGAGTTCTCCTGCCGGTTTGCCAACATGCAGGGCTCCGCTAGTGAGCCGGCGGGCTACGATGCCTGTCCCCATTTTTCAAGAAATCCAAACGGAGCCGATCCCGCACTGGTTCCGCACACCGCAAGTGGATCCTTATGACGGGACCATCGATCCCCTGGATCACCTAGAAAGCTACAAGGCCCTCATGAGGGTTCAGGGGACCACCGATGACCTCTTCTGTGTCGCCTTCCCGGCTGCCCTCCGGAAGGTGGCCCGGGTGTGGTTCTCCCATCTCGAGCCGGAGAGCATTGGATCTTTTGCTCAACTGGAGCAAAAGTTCGTGGCCCACTTCGATGCCTACCGGAAGGTACCGCGAGAGGCAAACAGCCTCTTCTCCATCAAGCAGCAGGACCGCGAGCCCCTACGGGACTACATGGCCCGTTTCAAGGCTACTGCGCTGGAGATCTACAGCCTTGATGAGCCAGTTGCTATGCTGGCACTGAAGTGAGGGCTCAGGACCTCCCGCCTGACCTATTCGCTCGACAAGAAGCCCCCCAAGACTCATACCGAACTTCTTCTTCGAGCTCAGAAGTATATCCGCGTCGAGGAGGCGGATCGTACAAGACGGTAGCTCGACGGCAAGTCACTGAAGAAGCCGGCCCCTACCGAAGCGTCCGGGATGTGGAAGCCTGGACCGCCAGCTCCGAGCCCTCGCCAATGACCAAAGCCAAGGGGCCCTCCCATTTCTGAAGGGAGTTACACCCCCTGCTCATCCCAAGGGGGAAGATTCTCATGGAGATCGAGGGTGAGAGCTACCTGAGGCACCCGCCCCCATTGAAACCATCTACTAGCCGTGACAAATCGAAGTACTGTCGCTTCCACCATGCACGGCCACAACACCGAGGAATGCCGCAACCTCAAGTGGAAGATTGAAGAACTCTTCAAGAGGGGCTACCTCGGGAGGTTTGTAGGGGGCAGACCTCAAGCAGAACCTCAGGCGCTCGTTGCTCTCCCTCCAGTTCCAGTAGTCAACAACCGCCCTACCGAGAAGCTGGTAGGGATGATAAGTTGGGGAGCCGAGCGCGCACCCAAGAAGGCCCGGGGGGCAGGGTGTTCTGAAAATGTACTCCCCTTTATAAGGAAAGGAAAGATGAGGGAAAAAATATAAATAATGATGCCATGATCGTCGAGATGACGATCACGAAGCATCATGTAAAACGCATCATGGTTGATAGTGGAAGCTCCACGGATGTGCTTTTTTATGATGCTTTCTCTGGGATGAATCTCTCCCATGCTCAACTCAAGCCTGTGCACGTCCCCCTTGTTGGTTTCACAGGTGATTCTGTAAGAGTAGAGGGAGAAATAATTCTCCCAGTCACTGCTGGGACCCCACATCGGCAGAGTACAGTCATGATGACTTTCACGATTGTCAGGCTTCCTTTAGCCTACAACATGATTCTGGGCCGACCTGGACTCAACCTACTTGACACCATCGTCTCCACCAAAAGGTTGCTCGTGTAGTTCCCAACTCCTTACGGTGTTGGAAAAATGAGGGGAGCACCCCAGCTGGCAGCACTATTTCCAGACCCTCCCTGGGGCCAAAACCCCCGAGGCCGGCCCTAGAGTGGACACCTCGACCAGAGGGTCCAAGACCCCAGAGAAGGCCCAGCCGAGCGCCTGCTCTCTTTCCCGCTTGGAGCTAACCAGGTGAGGATGGTGCAGTTTGGAGCTTAGCTACCCAAGGAGAAGAGGGCTCAACTACTGGAATTCCTGTGTGCCAATGCGGATGTGTTCGTCTGGACAGCGACGGATATGCCAGGTATTCCTCCTGACATCGTCACCCATAAGTTAAGCATTAACCCAAAGTACAGGCCAGTCCGGTAAAAGAAGAGAAGCTTCATCCCGGAGAGACAGATAGCCATCAATGAGGAGGTAGATCAGCTCCTCGCTGCCGGTTTCGTTCGAGAGGTTCGATATCCGAGCTGGCTGGTGAATGTGGTGATGGTGAAGAAAAGCAATGGCAAGTGAAGGATCTGTGTGGACTACACCGACATCAACAAGGCATGCCCGAAGGATAGCTTCCTGCTGCCAAAGATTGATCAGCTTGTGGACGCCACCTCGGGGCATATTCTGCTTTTGTTCATGGATGCATTCTCCGGATACAACCAGATCCGGATGCACCACAAGGACGAAGAGTATACTGCCTTCATCACCGACCAAGGGACATACTGCTACCGCATGATGCCCTTTGGTCTAAAGAATGCTGGAGCCACGTACCAACGTTTGGTTAACAATGTCTTCAAAGACCAGATTGGTTGGAACATGCAGGTATACGTGGACAATGTGTTGGTCATGAGCAAAATGAGCTCGAATCACATTACCGATCTCACCGAAGCCTTCCATAACCTCCGAAAACACCAGATGAAGCTCAACCCGGCGAAGTGCACCTTCGGGGTGGCAGCCGGGAAGTTCCTCGGCTTCATGGTCACCTAGAGGGGCATTGAGGTGAACCCGGAGAAGGTCCAGGCGATCGTCGACATGGAGCATCGCATAACCAAGAAGCAGGTCCAGCACCTGACGGGGTGCATCGCTGCTCTGAGCCGGTTCATCTCGAGGTTGGCCAATCATTGCCTTTCCTTCTTCAAGGCATTGCACAAGATGCACGACTTCACCTGGACGGAGGAGTGCAGGATAGCCTTCGAGGAGTTAAAGAAAATCCTAGCTTCTCCCCCTCTGCTCTCTCGACCAGAGGAAGGGGAGGAGCTCCTACTCTACTTGACGGTCACGCCTGGAGCCGTCAGCTCGGTCCTCGTCCACATAGACGAGAACAAGTCCCAAAAGCCAGTGTACTACACCAGCAGAATCCTCCGCGACATGAAGATCAGGTATAATCGCTTCGAAAAACTCATTTTTACACTAATAATGTCTGCTAAGCGCCTCAGGCCCTACTTCCAAGCACACCCTATTGTGGTCATGACGGACCAGCCGCTGAGGACCATACTCAGCCATCCCGAAACCTCTGGGAGATTGGCCAAGTGGTCCCTGCTGCTCAGCGAGTTTAACATAGTGTATCAGCCAAGGCCTTCATAAAAAGCCCAAGTCCTGACTAACTTCGTGGTCGAATGCACCGGACTCACTGAGGAGGCGGAGCAGACAACAAAGGAGCACCGGACGGAGCACCAGGGGAGGAGCCCTGGATCCTCCACATGGATGGTGCATCCAACTCCGGCGGAAGCGGGGCCGGCCTCATCCTCACCAATAGCGAGGGGGTGGTGGTAGAGTGTGCCCTCCGCTTTAAGTTCGCCGCGACAAACAACCATGTAGGATACGAGACGCTCCTTGCAGGCCTGAAGGTTTCCCGCGAGCTGGGCATGCAAACCTTGAAAGTCTTCACCGACTCCCAACTGGTTGCCGGACAAGTTTCCAGGGAATATGAGGCCAAAGATCCCCAGATGGTGAAGTACCTGGATCGGGTCCGCTCCAGCATGGCAGGCTTCTGGCATTTCAACATCTTCCACATCCCCTGGGGTGAGAATGCGCGTGCGGATGCACTTTCGAGTCTCGCGACCCTGCTAGACTCATCACTAGGATGAGCCTACATCGAGTACCTCGATAATCTGAGCTATGAGAGCTCAGAGGAGGTGCATCAAGTCACCCCAAGCCGAGCTAGATGGACAAGTATGTCAAGTACATTACTGATGGCACCTTGCTTGAGGACCGCATGGAAGCCAGCCTCATCAAGAAGAAGGCCTCCCAATTCATCCTGATGGAAGGCCAGCTCTACCATCGATCTCACTCCTACCCCCTCCTGAAGTGCCTCAGGCCTGCAGAGGCGACCCTCATCCTCCAAGAGATACACGAAGGCCTCTGTGGGAATTATGTAGGAGGAAGAACACTGGCTTACAAAGCCCTTCGCCAAGGATACTTTTGGAAAACTATGAGGGAGGACATCACCGACTTCGTCAAAAGGTACGACAAGTGCCAGCGCCACGCTCATATACAGCGCCAGCCGGCGGCACCGATCTCTCAACTCTCATCCCCTTGGCCCTTTTTCAGTAAGGAATGGACATCTTAGGACCATTCCCCCCTGCACATGAAAGCGAAGATTCCTGCTGGTAGCGATCGACTACTTCACCAAGTGGGTCGAAGTCTCGAATCACCGAAGCCAATGTCCGCCAATTCTTCTGGAAGGTAATCATCTGCTGCTTCGGGCTCCCTCATTGCACATCATCGACAACGAGCATCAATTTGACAACCGGAAATTCGAAGGGTTTTGCGCTGAGCATGGCATTCAACATCGCTTCACCTCGGTAACTCATCCCCAGACAAACAAAGAAGCCGAGGAACTAATCGGACCATCCTTCAAGGGCTCAGAACCCGGCTGGACCAAGCCAAGGGCAGATGGGCGGAAGAGCTTCCAAGCATCCTGTGGGCCTACCACACAATGCCCAGAATGGCAACTGGCGAGATGCCCTTCAACCTCATCTTCGGTACTGAAGCAGTCATCCCTGTCGAGCTCAGCGTGCCCATAATACGAGTACAACGGTACGACGAAGCGCAGAACTCGGCGCACCTCCTGCTCAACTTGGACCTCCTCGAGAAAACAAGGAATAAAGCTCGACTCCAAATGGCGGCATACCGGCAACGAGTTGCCTGGTACTACAATGCACGGGTGAAGCCAAAGGTCTTCAGACCAGGGGACTTGGTGTTGCGCCGAACGGAAGCATCGCAACCTCAAGAGTGCGGCAAGCTCTCACCGAACTGGGAAGGACCCTACAAAGTAGCTGATGTCCTTTCCCAGGGGCCTACTACCTCGAGGACCTGGATGGTGCTAGGTTCCCCCGAATGTGGAACGCCTGCAATTTGAGGAGATATTACCAATGATGTAAGGCTCCTTCCAATGATAATAATAGAGGTTTTCTTTTGCACACGTTGATATTTGTCTTGCAGGATAATCTCCAATCTCGGAGCCCAGCTCTCTAGCAAGAAGTCTTCGAGCCCAGCTCTAAGACACCAACCATTTCGGAGCCCAGCTCTCCGACAAGAAGTCTTCGAGCCTAGCTTCAAGACACCAACAATCCCCGAGCAAGCACTCCGGCAATAAGTCTTCGAGCCCAGCTCCAAGACACCAACCATCTCGGAGCCCAGCTCTCTGGCAAGAGGTCTTCAAGCCCAGCTCCAAGACACCAACAATCCCGGAGCAAGCACTCCGGCAAGAAGTCTTTGAGCCCAGCTCCAAGACACCAACCATCTCGGAGCCCAGCTCTCCGGCAAGAGGTCTTCGAGCCTAGCTCCAAGACGCCAACCATCCTGGAGCCCCTCTCCGGCAAGAAGTCTTCGAGCCCAGCTCCAAGACACCAACAATCCCGCAGCAAGCACTCCGGCAAGAAGTCTTCGAGCCTAGCTCCAAGACACCAACCATCTCGGAGCCCAGCTCTCCGGTAAGAGGTCTTCGAGCCTAGCTCCAAGACACCAACCATCCTGGAGCCCCTCTCCGGCAAGAAGTCTTCGAGCCCAGCTCTAAGACACCAACAATCACGCAGCAAGCACTCCGGTAAGAAGTCTTCGAGCCCAGCTCCAAGACACCAACCATCTCGGAGCCCAGCTCTCCGGTAAGAGGTCTTCGAGCCCAGCTCCAAGACACCAATCATCTCGGAGCCCAGCACTCCAACAAGAAGTCTTCAAGCCCAGCTCCAAGACACCAACCATCCCGGAGCCCAACTTTCCGGCAAGAAGTCTTCGAGCCCAGCTCCAAGACACCAACCATCCCGGAGCCCAACTTTCTGGCAAGATGTCTTCGAGCCCAGCTCCAAGACACCAACAATCCCAGAGCAAGCACTCCGGCAAGAAGTCTTCGAGCCTAGCTCCAAGACACCAACCATCCCGGAGCCCAGCTCTCTGGCAAGAAGTCTTCGAGCCCAGCTCCAAGACACCAACAATCCCGGAGCAAGCACTCTGGCAAGAAGTCTTCGAGCCCAACTCCAGGACACCAACCATCCCGGAGCCCAGCTCTCCAGCAAGAAGTCTTCGAGCCTAGCTCCAAGATGTCAAGCCCGGGAAAAAGCCCTCTAGCACCGAAGCCTCAAGCCTAGCTCCAAGGCATCCAAGACCTGAGCCCAGCTCTCGGGCACCTTGGACCGGGGCCCAGCTCTCCGGCCAAGGATTCTTCAAGCCCAGTTGCTCTCAACCACAAAAGTCCTGAGCCCAACTTACCGACACCGAAGCCCGATCTCCGGACCCCAGACAAGGTGGAACCCTTCTCTCCGATCTCACTACATATTTAAAAGAGAAAAAAAAAAGGAAAAAGAAAAAAAAAAGAAGAAAGAGAAAGAAAAGAGGGGGAAGGGGAGAGACAATGAGTACTTAGGACGAAGTAGTTGAAGAAACCTTTCTTTCATTAAGCAAAACTTCTTTACAAAGCATCCTTAGGCCCCCGACATGCCGGGCAACCCAATTCGAGTACAAGAAGAAAGAAGAACTATCCTACGGCTAGCCCCCCAGCTGGGCCGTGAGGCTATGAGGTCCCATCCGCGGAGACCTCTGGCTGAGCGGCTCCGGTCTCTGGTGGCCCCGCTCCATCCGCAGATGGCGGAGAAGGTTCGGGAGCAACGGCCTCCTCAACGCCCATCTCCTGTCCCGACTCCGTATCTGAGGCTCGAGGATAACTAAGGCGACTTCGGCCCTCGTCGGGAATGAACCCCTCAACTTGGCGGTGCAGGAACATAAATCCTTTGAAGAAGGAGTCCGACATCATTTGATGAAGTTCGGCGATGAACTCCTCCGAGGCCTTGTACCTGGCCACAGCCTCCTCGGCATCCCTCCTCGCCTCGGTCGCCTCCTTCTTTGCCTCGGCGGCCTCTGCTTTGGCAGCCTCAACCGACTTGGCCGCCTTCTGAGCCGCGGCCGACTTCTCCTTCTCCACCACCAGCCTGGTCTGAAGGGATTTAGTGATCCCCTTCTGCTGGGCTGCCTCGGCGTTAAACACCCCCAGCCTCTGCTCAGCATCGATGAGCTCCTTGGCCCTCTTCTTTGACTGGCCCTGCTCCCGGTCGAGGCTCTCCTGGAGCTCCCTTGCTCGCCCCTCGGAGCTGGCGAGCTGCTTCTTGAGGTCCTTGACTCGCCGGTCAAGCACCCTGTCGGCATTAGCCCTCTTTTTCAGGTCAGCCTTTAGCGACTCGACCTCTACTGTTCGCTGCTGGGCACTATTTTGCCAGTTCTGGCAGTAGTCCCTGATGAAGAGGACCTCGGCACCGATCTGCACCATGCAAAAGGTCAAAAAAAAAGGGAGAAAAAGAAGGAAAAAGAGAGAGACTAAGTCACTCACCGCGTAGAGCTAGGAGAAGATGCTATCGATCACATCTCCTAATCGCAGCTCGGCCATATCCTGCCGATCGCATTGCTGGATGGAGAAGTCCATCATGTGCTCGGCTAGGGTGAAGCTGCCAAGCAAGGAGCTCTCTGGCCCCAGCTTGAATGGAAGTCGACGCCTCATCTCATCCCTCCTACTCTCTCGGGGAGCGGGTGCACCCATCCCACCAGCAATGGGACCCCCATGGGCCGGTCGAGGATCCGGCACCTTCACAGGTGGAGCCCCCGTCGCAGGCGGAGCCCCCGTCGTGGGTGGAGCTCCAGCACGAACCTCCCCCTCCTCGACCTCAATCACCGCTGGGCTCGGGGAGCTGGGGGACGTAGCAATATCCACAACCCTGGCCCGGGCGACCACCTCGGGCTCCGGGGCACGGGCCCCAGCCTATTGCCTTGGCCGCTCTTCGACCTTCCAAATCGTCCATTGACTCGGCCCTGGTGTTGCGGACGGTGCAGGAGCAACCTCAGCATCCCTCCTGCTCGAGGCAGCTGGCACGGTGGGAGCGGCCGTCGATGCGCTCTCGACCCGGGCCCACCTCGGAGAAGGCTCATCGGCCATCTCAGTAGGTGGCCTCTTCCTAGTGATCGACAGTAAGTCCTCTCCGAGAAGATCATCCCTGCACGCAGATCAACCACAGGTTAGAAGCTAGAAAAGTCAGTCCAAAAAAAAAAAAAAGAAAGAAAGAGAAAAAGAAAAAGAATACATATATATGAAAGAAAGACCTAAGCCGGACTCACCCGACCCTCTCGTCGGGTCGACCCTGGCATCAGAGAGGTTCTGCTCCGATAGCAGAACCTCGAGAGAAGGGATCTGGGTGGTGCGAAGCTGCTCGTAGTCATCTCGGTCAGCCGTATCAACTGCAGAGATTCGGTTGGGGGACTGGTCTGGATCACTCCAGACCCAGTCAACTCCCTCGACGGTGGCGAAGAAGAACTTACTTTTCCATCCCTTGATGGAAGAGGGGAGTTCAAACTTGATGCCCTTTGGACGGGAAGACAAGGACCACCACCCATTCTCGGTGGGGTGGCGCTTCAGGGCAAAGAACGCCCTAAACAAAGAGAACCGGGCGACAAACCTGTGGATATGATAGAGGACGATGAAGGAGAAGATAGTTCTAATGGCGTTGGGACTAGTTGGATAGGGACCAGGCGGTAGTTGCTCAACACGGACATGAAGAAGGGGTGGAAAGGAAAACAAAGCCCTCCCGAGAAGGTCTCTTCGTAGAAGGCGATCCGACCCGGGCCGCTCGAAGTGACCCTATCCCCAGGTCAGGGAACCAGAAGCCGGACAGAGTGTGGGATGTCATAGACATCCCGAATGGTCCCCAGCTCCACAATAGAGATCGTCGAAGCGATCCCACCGGGACCTGTTGACCGGACAGACTCGGAAACGGGTTCGGGTGGGGGAGGAGGACGAGAAGGATGAGAAGAAACAGCCCCCGGTTCCCTAATGGACACGGGGCGAAGTGGAAGGACCGGCCTCCTACTGAACTCGAATCGTGCCCCCTTCGACTCCTCATTAGAGGAAGACGCTGGTCCTCACACAGAAGGACTGGCTTTGCCCTGATTGGAAGGATGGAAACCAGGACCGAAACGAGACATCCTATGAGAAGGAAGGAAGAGGAAGACCCATGAAGAAGAAGGACTGTACTCGGTTTGCTGAAGGCCCTAAACTCAGAAAGGGAACCCTATCGCAAAGGGGAAGGAGGAAGAAGGGAGACCAACCTGATTCCTTAGGAGGAGGAAAGGCAGAAGCAAATCATGAAGAAGAAAGAGTCCAAGCACTGCAGCAGGCACAAAGGATTTGAAAGAATAGAGGTTTTGGATAAAAAATTTCTTTTCACTTCGAAAAGTCCCGTCAAACCCGTACCATTACGACCTCTCCGCCAACGGATCCCCGCCACGTGTCGGCCATCGATAAGAAAGCACCCTGGCCGCTCTGGATTTTGTACCAGCATTAACTACTCATCGGACGTGGCCACGTGGCACCTCTGCAGTGGCCGGGGGGACCGTTCCGCGAAGCGCCGGCGATCGTGGCCATCATTGCGTCGGATCTTCACCTTTCCACATCAGCAGTGCATTTACTCCCTTCGACTCGAGCGCCGTGCACTAACAAGCCTCGGGAGTGGGAGGCAAATAATATGGCAGGATCACTGACATGGAACAGCTGTCAGACGCCACGTCAGGGAAGACCACCACATCAGGTTCTCTAGCCTGACTCCTTGGCCGGGTCGGGCTCCCTTAGAACAACGGGGCCGACTGCTGAGCCGAGCCGAGCCTTGTCCTCCGCCAAATCGAGCCCTATGGTTGGAGTCGAGCTCAGCCCTCACCCGCCACGTAGAGTCTCTCTCCGAGGTCGAGTCCTCTGGGCTGGAGCCGCCACCTGTCCTCCGCCAGATCGAGCCCCTCTAGATCGAGCCCTGTGATCGGAGTCGAGCTCAGCCCTTACCCGCCACGTGGAGTCTCTCTCCGAGGTCGAGCCCTCTAGGCCGGAGCCGTCACCTGTCCTCCGCCAGATCGAGCCCTGTGGTCAGATTAAGCTTAGCCCTCACCTGTCACATGGAGTCTCTCTCCGAGGTCGAGCCCTCTCGGCCGGAGCTGCCACCTGTCCTCCACCAGATCGAGTTCCTCGAGATCGAGCCCTGTAGTCGGATCGAGCTCAGCCCTCACCCGCCACGTGGAGTCTCTCTCGAGGTCAAGCCCTTTGGGCCGGAGCTGCCACTTGTCCTTCGCCAGATCGAGCCCTGTGGTCGAAGTCGAGCTCAGCCCTCACATGCCACGTGGAGACTCTCTTCGAGGTCGAGCCCTCTGGGCCAGAGCTGCCACCTGTCCTTCGCCAGATCGAGCCCCTCGAGATCGAGCCCTGTGGTCGGAGTCAAGCTCAGCGCTCACCCGCCACGTGGAGTCTCTCTCCGAGGTCGAGCCCTCTAGGCCGGAGCCGCCACCTGTCCTCCGCCACATTGAGCCCTACCTACCCTGCTCAGCGTCTAGCTCGGGCAAAGGCGATTGTAGGCGAGAGGACAGTACCATCACCCCAGGACGTCGGTAGGCCACCCAAGGACTGCGGAGCAGTGCCCACCATATCACAATAACTTCCTGCCCGCCACTTATATCAGAAAGGAAGGAAACACCCTGATCAAGGCGCCACACCCTCCACCATCCGCCCGTACTACCAGAAGGATGGGCCAGCCAAAGGGCACGAATCCCGGGGGTGGCGGCCCTCGGATCGAGGTTCTACCAAGCTTCCTGGAATGGGGCGACCGGAGAGAATGTCAGAGCGAATGGAAGTTTTTCCTACCGCATGTCAGGAAAGACATCCCGTCTACGGCACGGTACGTCGCTACACGTGCCTACCAGTCCAACGAGGATCCCAAGGCAAGCGCCCGACGGTCACCTTAACTACAAAGAACGATCGACACCCCCGAAGGGGGGCTAAGATGAAAAATAACACAATATCAGTGCAAGCTCAACCATGAGGGCGAGGCACCACCACCACCACCACCACTGAAAAATGGGCAAAGGAGAAGCGGTTAGGCAGAGAATCCCTCTAGCTCTGCCATCATCCTCCTCCTGACACACTTTCATTTCATTCTCACACCATTACTCCTCCCAGGGTGGAGTCCATCAAGAGGGGCTCGACCAGGAGGATCTGTTCTCCTGGATCGTCACTGACTTAACCATCGGAGTGCCTCCACCGGAATCCTCGGCCCAGGTCACTAACCCAGTCTTTTGCAGGTCCGGCCACGATGGGACCTCCCAAGAGCACCAAGCCACTCACTCCGGCGCTGACAGCAACTACAGGCCATGACGATCTTGGCGGCAACACCTTCCTTTTCGGTGTAAGTGGTGACTGGGATAATTATTGCGGCATGGCAGGCGCCTCTCCGTGGTCCTTGGGTGGCCTACCGCCATCCAAGGAGAGCGACGTGTCCCTCGATTGCTGGTCCCTTCGTCTGAAGTGGGGCTAGTCCGGAGAGGAGAAGTTCGACTTCGGTCAGGGCGTCTCGACCTCGAGGGAGCCGCTTGGCGAAGGAGTCCAGAGAGAGGCAGAGCTCAACTTCGGCCACGGTGTCTTGACCTCGAGGGAGCTGCCTAGTGAAGGAGTCCAGAGAGAGGCGGAGCTCGACTTCGGCCACGGCGTCTCGATCCCAAGGGTTCCTAGTGAAGGAGTTCGGAGAGAGACGGAGCTCGACTTTGGCCACGACGTCTCGACCCTGAGGGAGCCGCTTGGCGAAGGTGTCCGGAGAGAGGCGGAGCTCGACTTTGGCTACGGCATCTCGATCCCGAGGGAGCTGCCTGGCGAAGGAGTCCGAAAAGAGGTAGAGCTCGACTTTGGCCATTGCATCTCGACCTCGAGGGAGCCCCCTAGCGAAGGCGTTTGAAGAAAAATATGACATGACAGCTTTTTCCAACATGACATCTGACTGGGTCTGACATGGGTTACACGTCAGTGATCCTGCCATATCATTGACTCTATCTAAATTTAAACCTAAATCCATTCCGAGTTTCTTGGTGGGTCAATCACCTGGGGATAGAGAGCTTGTGGTGCTTCCCCAGAGAATGCCCAAGCCATGACAAACATTTCTACTGATGATACTAGCACTACAAAGAAGCATGACTGTGATGTAAAAAGCCAAGATGGCAATAACCAAGATTTAGAATGCATAAGTACAGATAGATTGGTTAAGGGATGTGGTTCAAACATTGAAGGTGTTATACGGACTTGATCCGATCTAAATAATTTATTGTATCAAAAAATATGATCATGAACCTGATTTGATTTTTTATTGGATTGAATCTATGTCAAATATCAAGACCCGATTTAAAAATTGAATCGGGTTGCGGTCACTCGGGACCCGATCCGACTTTATCTATTTGCATCCTTATTTGCAGCATCACCATCAAGACTTATAAGATGGCTTCATAAAATCATTTTAGTAGTAATTTGGATCCATTTTTGTTATAGTTCCGTATCTTTTTGTAAGCTGACTATCTGATTAATTTAATATTAGCACTACTTTTCTCATTAGATTAAGATTTGGCAAGGCCTATGTATTATCATATCAAGTCTACTTAGATAATCAAATTAAAAAAAATATGAGAGGGTATTTGGTTGGAAAGATTCGGAGATTGAAATGATAATGCATGATTTTTATTCTAATTATTTAGTTGAAAAAATTTTATTTAAATTCTAATTTGGGAGTACGATAAAAATGATCTAATCCCTTTTGATCGAATACGATCCGATCATTTTATAATTGAATGTTAAAATATAACTTTTGGGAGAGAATCATAAAGCTAGTTTACCCCTGCAAAGATGGACTTTGTAATTTAAATTTAATTTTTTTATCTTTTTTATTTATTATTAAAAATTATAGTGCTAAATATATTATTATGATCCGGTCGTCCGATCTCATAATAAATGGGTTTATTCAAACAATCATAACCACATTCGATTACTGTAATCACATTCAACTACCATAACCACCATTCGATTACTATAACCACCATTCGATTACCGTAACCACATTCGTTACCATAAATCATATTCGGTTATCATAACCATCATTCGGTTACCGAAACCGTTTTCGGTTACAGCTACATTTATAAATATGGATAAGAGAGGACCTTCAAGGGACTGAAAAAGTAAGGTCTAAGCCAACTAGCCTAGACTATGCCAAATTGATTACTCTTTCCTTTTCCATCTATGCTCTTCTTTGAATTTTCCATTATGTTGCCTTGATCATCCCACTGACTTGAACGTCGAAGTAGCTCATGCCGAAAATCCGATCCGAGGATCTTTTGCAGGTGTTCATTCAAGAAAATTGCCCAACAGCCTGATTGGATGAGGAAGTGGGATGCCCGATACCGTCAAAGTTCCAATCCAGATGATTTATCCACATAATATATATATATATATTATAGAGGGGTAAGCAGCACGCCCTCGAGGAGCAAAATAAATAATCACGATATTAAAAAAAAAATCTCAAAATTATGTCGGATAACAAATTGGCTTCTATTTTTTTTTTTTTTTGTCTTTACATATTTTATTTTTTAAAAAATAAAGCAAAATTCATGTCTTCGTCCCGACAGGGTTGTATCTTTGGCACGAAGGAAGCTTTCAACATCCTTCGCCCCAACGACCGTTGGATCGCCCAATACTGCCTCGATCTCCGTGCAGAAGATGTGGATGAAAGATTCGGTTTGCTTCGTGATCTGTACTGAGATCGATCTGACAGCCGACGCCACGAAAGCAGATCAACCGTCTCTTCGCGCAAAAGATGCAACCCGGACCAGTCCCCGCCACTCCATGCCATTTCAAGGGACGAGAAGCCGGAGAGCACGGCACCATGAGAGCACCGTGAAAACAAAATGCTCCGCTCACACCCATTCTCCCTCCAAAGCCATGCTCCGACGTTTTCTTTCTCCCAGATTCTTCTCCTCCCTTTCCTTTCCCGCTCCATCTCCCATCGAAGATAAGACCCATCTCACTCCACTCCCTCGTCTCCTCCACCTCCTGAACCACTCCTCCACCTTCCAACACATTGCCCAGGTTCACGGCTTCATGGTCCCCCGAGGCCTCGATGGCGACAACCTCCTCCTCGGCAAGTTCATCCACGCTTGTTCTCTCCTGGGCTTCAAAGACTACGCCTTCTCCGTCTTCGAACGCAAAGACCAACCCGATATCTATCTCTACAACACCATGATCCGAAGCCTTTCTCGAACTGATTCAGCTTTCGATGCCGTTTCTCTCTTCAATAGAATCCAATCCGTCGGTCTTCGACCTGATAACTTTTCCTTCCCTTTCGTACTAAAGGTGGTTGCTCAATTGACCATGCTTGAATTGGGCCAAGAGATTCACAGCCAAATTGTCAGAGTTGGGTTGGGCTGTGATATGTATATCTCGAATGGTCTTATCAATGTGTACTCAGCTTGTGGAGACATCGAGCATGCCCGGCTTCTGTTTGATGAAATTTGTCACAGAGATGTTGTTTCATGGAATGCAATGGTTGCGGGCTATGTCAAGGTTGGGGATATGGACAATGCACGCGCCCTCTTTGGAAGGATGCCCGAAAGGAATGCGATCTCGTGGACGACGATGATCGCTGGCTATGCTCAGATGAACCGCCCGGATGAGGCAATTGCTATTTTTCAGCGGATGCAACTGGAGGACGACGTTGAGCCAGATGAGGTCACATTGTTGGGAGTTCTTTCAGCTTGTTCTCAGTTGGGTGCATTGGATCTTGGAGAATGGATCCATGGTTACATAGACAGGCGTAAGTTATGTAAGATAGTTCCATTAATGAATGCATTGATAGACATGTACGCAAAATCTGGTATCATAGATAAGGCACTGGAGGTGTTTGAAAATATGAATCATAAGAGCATTGTAACTTGGACCACGATGATTGCTGGGCTTGCCCTGCACGGGCTTGGAAATGAAGCGCTCGAGATGTTTGATCGAATGGAGAGAGAGAATGTTAAGCCGAATGATGTTACTTTCTAGCCATCCTATCTGCTTGCAGCCATGCTGGACAAACTGAGTTGGGTCGGTGGTATTTTCACCGCATGCGTTCACGGTACAACATCAAACCTAGGATTGAGCACTATGGATGCATGGTTGATCTACTTGGTCGGGCAGGCTTTCTAGGAGAGGCAGGTGATCTAGTGAGAGACATGCCATTTGACGCAAATGGAGCCATATGGGGAGCTCTTCTAGCTGCTGCTAGGATCCATGATGATGTTGGGCTAGGAGAGCAAGCCTTGAGGCATCTCATTGAAGTTGAGCCCCAAAATGGTGGGAACTATATCCTTCTATCTAATATTTATGCAGCACATAAGAAGTGGGATGATGTTGGAAAACTGAGGAAGCTGATGAAAGATAGGGGAGTAAATAAAATGCCAGGAGGAAGTTCTATTGAAGTTGATGGCATGGTCCATGAATTTACCTCCAGAGATGGATCTCATCCTTGCTTTCAGAAGATATACAGAGTTTTGTATGAGATAAATGACCACTTACAAATGATTGGTTATGTTCCAAGGCTTCATGAAGGACTCCTTGGTTTTGAAGAAGGATAAAAAACAACCCAAAATGGAGCTTGAAGAGCTTGAAGAATGAATGAATTTTCACTTTAAACCGATGCTTCCTCGGGCCATGATGTAATAAATGTGAGATGATGACAGATTTATGTGAAGCAAGAGATCAAGAGCTCTGTTTAGAACTATACAACTTGCAAGGTAAGTCCTCTTGTCAGCAGGATCTTTGTGCATGAGTTTGGTTCCTTGAATTATACACTTCAGTTCAGAAGAAACATCAGTCTTGCATGACACTGCAAGGGAGACAACCATGCGCTGCAAGTTTCTGTTAGCTTCAAATATAGTTTGGGGCAGCAAGAGAACAAGTGAAGTTCATTCATCTCAGATCAATTTACGAAATCAGTATTGCGAACTGATACATCCCATTTCTCATGTACTTCATCTGCCATTAGCAAACACATAAAACAAGTTGCATCACAGGACAATCATGGTATGCCAAATAAGGTCAAGATAATGGCTTGTCAAGGAACTGACACTGGATTTGTCCAACTGAACCACATAGTCACATATAACACAAGGTGAAAGGCCAGAGCACAAATCCATTGACAAGTTTGACAAGAGCAACAAAACAAAATACTATATGCTGTATAATGGTAGGTGTTGAAGGTGAATTGGGGTCTACAATGCTTTGAGCATCTTGCAATGATCAGTTAGATTGTATTAGCTCTGGACCATAATTTTTCCATGAACGGTCCCTGAGTTTTGGCCATCTGATTCCGGTCCTGTTTTTCTTGGTTGCAAAACTCTTTCGGATTCTTTCTACTTGTCCTCTATGCCTTTTCCTTTGCCATGAAACTTCTGTCGTCCGCTATTTCATTGATGTAGGGACAAAGAACCCCCAGTGTCCTCAACTTCTTTTTTATAAAAATATTTCATTGAATGATATTATTTTACTGTTTCTCAAATGAAAAGATAAAATTCATGTCCCTAGGATTTGTTATGTATGCTATCTTCCATTTACTCCAATATTTAATTAATAAATTTGATAATTAGAGAGTGGATTTGTGGGCAATGAAGGTGTACACCTTGGAAGCAACAACACAGGAGGTTTTTTGATGTACTTTTGTTGATCGTCTGGCATGTCTGCATCATGCGACCATGATCTTGATCTATTGATATATTCTTTATGCATATGCTTAATATTGTTGCTTCTATTTGATATACTTTTTCTATACAAGATTTTATCTTGATATACTCATTGCCTTTTGATGTGTTTTGATGAAGGATATGGTTTGGTGGTTCTGTATCAAGCACCTGGAACTATAATCTGAGTCCTATAAGAGGAAGGATTGCGGAAGAGAGCTTTAGCAAACCAATGCAGACAAGAATGAATATATATTTGAGAAGGAAATTGAAGCTTCGGAAAACCTCATCAAGTTGGAAATAACCATGAGACATCCTCATTAAAGATATAAACCGTGGAATACTCATGGATGTAGTTGAGTAAATTTAATTGCTCAGAAACAGAAAAGATGCATGAACATTGCTCTTTACATTAACTAAAACAATAATAATATATAACCCTAAAGTTAATCTGTTCCCAAACTCAAACCAGATCCTCTCCTCACAAAATATAGCTCTAGACCTCACTTGGGTAGTGCAAAATATGATCTTCCATATTGATATAATCACTAGCGACTGCTAAAGACCCTACGGTCACCAAGAAATCCTCCTCCTGCCGATGGTTGCATGATATTGTGGAAGATGAATTTTGAACCTTCACTTTGCCGATTGTGCCATGTCTTGCGGATGCGTGAAGTGGCCTTGCTCTCTTGTACTGCTACATCGCCTTTTTTTATGTTTTAATCTTAGGTTCTTGACATGCATGCGCTTTCATAGCATGCAAGCCATCACATATGTGCGGACTCGCACAAACACATGCATGCATACGTGAATGTGCTAATGCAAGTATGTTTGTGTGCATGTGTAAGAGAGAGAGAGAGAGTTGAAATGCATAAATAATACTCAATAAATATCGAAGCATAATTTTAACATTTTTATTGGATTTGATATTTTTGAAAAAAGCAGTGTTGTATTCTGAAATCATGATGGGTGGTATTTGATAAGCTGCACCTTGTTTCTTCTACAATGTTGCAAGTCTGAAGGCTCCAGCCCCACCTGGTTGGGAAAGACAAAAATAAATGCAACCTTGAAAAATTCTTTAAAGCATTAAACCATGAAAAAAATCATGCCCATATCCTAGACTCTGAATTCCCAGCCCTAGAAGAGCGCTTGCCCATAACATCTGAAGAGTCCGTCGAAATTGTTGATGTATTCCTGAAGAGAAATCAAACAGAACACAGTGTAAGGCATTAAAAAATTATTTCTAATACATATGGATGCAACCAAGTTCCACATAGTCATATAAGGAAAAGCTAGGGCAGCTATACGAAGAGCAGGTTAGTGGATCATTGATGTCTTCCTTCTGACAGAGAAGAAGTTGTAAATGGCCTAATGGTATTTGAATCCTTCTGTGTAATGAAGTGCAGTGAGTAATGCTGTTGCCTTTTTGATTCTCCACAAAACTCCAAAGTTTTGCTGGAAATGATTAATATAGAAATCTATATTGCTTCAGAGAAAGCTGTTAAAAAATTCTGCCACATGATCTTGTTTAGTTTAAGAAAGAAATATCCTTAGCTATTATTATGTACAAAAGCCTCCGGTTCTTGGAATAAAATCTGGATGGGATTTTCTGGAGATTTCCTTGGGAACCTGAAATAGGCACATTTTGAGGCTCTCTGATTCCATAAGGAGTTGGATGCTATATTAAGCTGATTCAAAAGGTGTTGATATTAAGGTGTATAAAATTGACTCTAAATGTTCTTCTAGAGCTATCAAATTGCGGAAGAGTTTCCATTGGAAGATTTTTTTTTGGTGGGAAAGCAATCTATACATATCATAATCTACTAAAAATGTCATTGTGAGAAAACCAATGGGTCCTCTCCCTCTTCTCTTTTTTCTTGGATAATTTTGGTGCAGTTTGTGTGTAGTTTAAACAGTAAAATATGCCCTGCTCTTCGATTGTATTTTTTTTTTTTTTTAAATCAAATACTAAAATGCAGTTAAGTGTTGATGCCTAACGTGCAAACTCATTGGGATTTTTTCTTTAATTTGGTTGTGATCTCTTGAAATGGTCATGGCTATAAAGTTACCTGTGTGGTCTTCTTCCTCTTTGAAGCTGGTAACATTTGCTGCAGGGTTTTCCATTGCTGCATTCTTATGATCAATTGTTGGAAGATCGTTGACTGTAAACAATGATCTTCTTGCTCTTCTAAAATATAAGCATGGTTCCTCAGAATCTTCCATCTTTTGTGGAGACCCACAAAATTCTTGAGTGTAGCTTTCCACTGATATTGTGTTTTCTTTGGATACAGGAGTTTGTGCTTGTGTCATAGAAGATTCATTATCAACATCAACATTAGTGGTGTTTTCAGTAAATTCTTCTTGATGTTCTTGGTTTAATTTTAATTTTTCACCTATCCGATCATAATCCGTGTTCTCATGGTACTTGGTCTGTGTCATGTCAACTGACAAATCAACCAAGAAACCATCACTTTCATCCATGGCCATGTTCTTCAGAGACTTTTCAGTAGACAAAGCTTCTCCAAATTGCTCGGTTGTATCATACAATTTAAGCTCCTTTATAAATTCATTCACATGCTTGTTGCTAACTGTTTGTTTTCTGGTAGTAACACCACCTAACATTTCTGCCTGGTTATTCTTCCTTCCGGGGTTCCGTTTATTGCATCTGTCACTACTTTTCTCAATTGGATTAGCAAGAACTCTTTTACCCTGATCAGTATATGCACTGTTTTGCTCTTTCATTTGTAGATGAAGCCAACTGTCGATGATGAAGTGCTTCTTCTGGTTAATCTTTTTGGCCTGAAGACTTTCAGGCTCACTGACACTTCCCTGCAAAAGAGAAGTCACCATACTTCTTGGGGACTTCTCCTGTTCAGGGAAAATTACCTTTTTGATCTCATAATCTGATGCACCCTGACTACATTCTGTTCCATCATCTGTACTATTTCTCCAGTTTATATAGCTAGTTGTAGATATACTATGTTCTGAGCCACATTCAGACTGCCAAGCAACATCCTTTGCTCGGGAAGTTACCGATTCAGCATAAACAGAGGCAGGCCTCCTTTTTGGGGGAACTGGTGGTTTCTTCCTAGTACTTAAAGAACCCTGGTGATCTAAATCATTCTTTTTTTGACTGGAAATGGTTGGCCTCATATATCTAGGCAGGCTAGCTGAATCTCCTGAAAAATCTGGGACATCCTGTGCATTGATTGCCCCATTAGACTGCAGCTCTTCAGTGGATAAGTATGAAAATTCCAAATGGCAATCATTTAGTGACTCAGATCTTGTCAAAAGTCTGAATCTCTCATTGAGAGTCTCCATATCTCTTCTGACATGCTGATGTTCATTCTCTAATTGTTTCACCTTTTGTAACTGTTCAGACATTGCAACTTCTTTCTTAGCTCTCTCTTCCTGTTGAGAGTCAACAGTCAGCATCCCTAGAAAAGAACATTAATGCACAATCTAGCGAAAAAGTGATTACTATTCTAGGAAAAGTGCAAGGCTAGTTCGTGATTTGTATGGATGACTGTGAGTTATTAACTTATGGACTATTGACATAAATTTGCAGACACTGCACAGATTCATAGAAGAGCCGGAGAAAAGCAGGGAAAAATGTATCATAGACTATCTTTTTTTTTCTTTTTTTTGCATGTTGACTTGGATGCATCACCATTGTTAGACCAGAAATAGTTCACTATAATATACTAAAATGAATTTTAAAATCTTACCGCTGGTTCTTCACTTTCTAGGTGGACGCTTCTCACCCGTGTAGCAAAACCTAAGGAACAAATAGTTTCACATAAATCTTCTTCTTTGGGACTGACATGAACAAGCATCAAAGTTTTTGAGTCAGACCCTGTAACCATGAGTATATGAGGTGAGACACGCTGATAAATTTGATATACTGGTTAAAAATAGAAATAATAGCCATGATTGTACTTGTTGAGAGAGAAGCTGTAAAAATTACCAAGGGAATCTCTAAGTACTTGTGTAAGCTTGCTATTCCTGTCAAATATGGAAAATTTACACTCAAATTGTATTCAAATATATTAATAGAACAAGACATGGTTCACTAGATTGAATTCCATCTTTTTTCTGCATTATTTAAATTGGTTATCTAGCTAAATAAGCATTTTGTCTGAATGCATGACCACAGCATTGATTTAAGTTTGATAAAAATTCAACCATAGGTCATGTGAAAGCATACAATCAAAGAAAACTTGATTATATTGCAAGCAGATGGTTGCCCTCATCTCAGTGCCCAGCAAATTTGAGTCTAACAATCTTGTTGAGTTCCAAATGACCATTAAACAACACTTGGAAGGTTGCTTGTGGATGAGACAAATATACATATCCATCAATTTAATGGAAGAATGTAGGAGAAAGAACAATGCTGGTTGTATATCTGTAATGAAAACAGCGATTATATATATGTTATTATGATTTTGCAGTTCTTATTATAGATACCTGTAAGGCACATGAGGTCTTTTACTTTGGAGTGCACTGATGACATCTCCAAGGGCTGACAGTGATAGATTGATGGCCTTTCCTTCTTCGAGTCTTCTTCCACTTGCTTTCGTCTTTAACAAGCGTTCACTTCCACCTAGATCAACCATCCAAATCTTATTTGTTTCCCTTCGTCTCTCAGGTACACCATGTGAAGTTAATGTCATGCGGATCAGGCTGTCCTGAGCAGAGAACATCCATTCCTGTTATTTGAAGATTGCTCTCATAATTCAGAAAAGTGCTACAGAAGGCTTAATTACCAGTGAGATCTGCTTGATGTGAAATTAGCCTGGGTAGAAGCTGTTGATCTGAACCGACTTCCCAGCTCATATAATCTTTTAACTTGCTCATAGTTACTCACTTTGATTGCTACTAGGTTCTCAATCTCGATTCCGCCATCTGGGCTCGTTTGGATGGAAAGGCTGTGAGCAGATATTGACAAGTGATATCAGCATCAATTGTTACCTATAATTCTTATATTATAGCTAAGATTGTCCTCATGACTGCAGCATTCTGAGGTCATTGTCTCAAACAAATGGCATCTAATTGGCATTCATATGCATGGCCTCAATAATGTCATAAGTTCTACAATAAATACTCACCTTGGTGCTTTATGAACCCTCAGCCTTTTGCTTTTGGGAACAAGCAGATCTCTTAGATTGCCCATATAAATCTCAAGCATACTGAAACTGAACTGGAATCTAAAGTTGCTTTCTGATGCTTGTTCAAATAGTTTCTCGATTCCACGTGGCACGACACCTGGATTATCTGGCCTGCCCTCCTGAAGCATTTGAAAAATAAATGAACAAGAGTGGAGGATTATATTTTATGAATTCTGACAGCAATTATCTATTAAAAGCATTCAAAACATGATAAGAAAAATAAAAAATAGTCTTACCATGGTATAAGTTTTACCAGTGCCTGTCTGCCCGTAAGCAAAGATGCAAACATTATACCCATCCAATGCAGATTTGATCACAGGCTCAATTTCAGAAAAGACTTCTTCTGAAAAGTTTTCAGAGTGCAATATCATGAACATATTCTTTCTGGAACTATTCCTTTATCATTAGTGGTATAATAGTATCACAGCCGAGGCATTTTGTATGTTGATTCTAATACCTTGTGTAGACGGTTGATGGAAAACCTTATCGAAATTGTATTGTTTACTCTTGTTCTCTGCAATTCTTAAGAAAACATTACTTGAATCCGATGTTAGCACAGATCTCTCATAACCACAATTTTCTATAGGAAGAAATGGTCTTATACGGCAAAAGACACGGATATTCCCTGCAATAACAATATTAGAATCACATCTGCTACCTGTTCACCTCTCATCAGTAGCTAACCCATTCACGAGAGATGCATTTCTGAAGAGAAAAACGAAGAACCAAAAGAGTTTTCGATCAAAACAGTCACCTTTTAAATCTAAAAAATCATTCAGCGCCCGTCTCTTCTCCAAGTTTAATTGCCTTAGTTGGGCATTAAGAGAAGTAAGCTCATCTGTTAGCAATGAAAAAGGTAAGAAACCTTTTCTTAGCATTAGCTAGTTTTAGAAGACGTGAAACAGAGAACAATACCTCTAATCTTCAACACAGAAGCATCCGTTTCTGCATCACCGCGACCAATGTTTTCCACCCTATCCAAAACCAGACCTTTTCTACGCGAATCACCAGCTAGTTTGGTAGATGACAAGTCCTTGATTATTCGAGAAACCGATTCAACCCAAGTGGGAGTCAGATTTTTGTTGAATCCCACAAGTGATTGTATAGATTTTGACAGACTTCGGATGGATTTACTTCGTTTTTTCCCTTCACAAAACTCTTCCATCATTAAACGACTTCAATATTCCATAAACTGATACTTGATAACCTGGAAGAAACAACAAACATTCATAGAATCAGGCATCAGATAATCCTCTACTTCACTATTTTTATTTATGGTATATCGTTGCTGTCTTCTTCTTTCCTTTATCAAGTATGATTTTTTTCTGAGCAAATGTAACTAGTGCAGGAACTTGAACAGAAATATAAATGAAATCCAAAGCATAGAAAGTTGTTGGATTGTTGAAAGATAATAGACATGGGCTGCAACAAAACTATGATTTCTGACCTTTTTCTTCTGCCTGCACTGATCTTGTATCGGAGTTTTTCTTACAGTGAAAGCCACAAAAAACAGAGAAGCAAAATGGAGGTGCGAACTACCACCTTTCAGGAGCTCCATATAAATAATATATTCTACTGCCAGCTACTTTCCAACTAGTTCCAGGCAAGTCGCTGTCTTCCCCTGAAGAAAAGGTTAATTTCTACTCCAAGGCATCCTCTTCAGCTAACACATCTATCCATTATTATTTTCTCAGTCAGAAGCTTGGAATGAGACAATCCCTTCCTTGGGGAAAAAAGAATAAATCAAATGAGGCAGAACATTAATGAGAAGAAAGTTGAAATATTTTTTTTCTTCAAAAAAAAAAAAAAAAAAAAAAAAAAAAAAAAAAAAACAGAGAAGAAAGTTGGAATATCACAAGCTGATTGATGTTGAAGACTAGAATTTCTTTATTCTCATATCAGTCAAAAAGTGACATCCGGAACACTTAGGACGGGGGCCTGCAGCCTACTTCAACATTTCTCTATCAAGATTTCCCAAATAATTTCTCTGTACCATAGGAAGTGTTCTGAAGTTTGGAACCTCGGCTCTTGGAAACATCAACAAAAGCATCAGAACAGAAACCAGTTGCCGTAGCTCCAAATGGCTAGAAAAGATATGAAATAGAGCCGCCCAAACTAGCCATTCAAGTGCAAAAAAAAAAAGGGGACCAGGCAAAAGAAGAGGTTGAGGACTTGAGGCAAGAGAATAATTCAGAGAGAGATGCTAATAATATAAAAATAAGCCTTCATATAATTAGTGGCGTTCTTATGACACTTCTTCTTAATGGTCTGATGATGTCTCTAGGTAACTGAAATCATTCTTTTGATGATCACCAATACCATTAGGCTACTTATTCTTTCAGAATTATAGATATTCCCGCGGGCTTAAGTTTCGGTGATGGCAGTAATAACAAGCCACCTAAGTAGCAGCTAGCTAGCCAACCCCAAGAAAAGTCAGAGATAAGAAAATTCCCTACCAACTCCCTGCAATCCTGATGACCCGGTCATCTTTTAAAACACAAACCATCATAAAAATATGATGTTCCTCCTTCCCTTGCAAATGGCATTAATGCCCAACCCATGGACCATTAGATAGTTGACCCGTGAGCTAGAACCAGTCCACCTCCTAACTATTATTTCTTTTGAGCAAATATAATTTCTGAAATATATTGCTCGTTGATTTGGATCATCAAAATCCATGATCCTGACTGGGTCTAGAAGTACTGTTCAAAGGACTGGTAGATCCTTGAGAATTCATGTGTTATGTTAGGACTATCACAGAAAATAGCTTGGAGTTTTGTATAATGGCCATCTGAGTGACATGGTTTAAATCCTGTGGCTTTTCATGGCACGATGCCTGTCCCATTTATCCTCGGATATTTGGCTTTACATGGACTCATGGGACGGAGGACTGTAGAGAAGAGGCTTTGTTGGTTTCATTTCATTGATGTGGGGTGGGAGAGGGGGTGGATCCCAAACAATGCTATCAGAAACGACCCGTGACCACCTCGAGGGACCAATAAACTGAAGGGTCCTGCAGAGCGCTGTGGGATATCACCAACTTCAAGGAAGTGTACTCCCAGAATCATGACGATGGCTTTTTGTCTGCATTATTTTTGGGCAGGCGGGTGGGTGCTAAGCTTTTATTTGCACCAGAAGCTGACCTCACTTGTTGGCCAATCCTATATTTATTTCGATCATAGAAGTTTAAAGCTTGAGTAATTAGTGGAGATCCACAGCAGGTCATTTAAAATTTGAAGCAGATCTGGGCTACGGGAGATAAATTAATTAATGTTTTTTTTTTTTTTGATGAATTTAATTTATTAGTGCAAATTAGTGGGGCGTCTTATTATTTGTAACTTAGTATTGGGTGGAATCGGAACCAGGACGAGGACATGAAAATCCAAAAAAAAAAAAAAAAAATTTACCGAAACTTATCTTATTTTTATCAAAGATATAAGGATATTTACGTGTTCTACCCTACGAAGTATCGAAATGGACCTGATCAACATGTCTTATTCTCTATCAAAGGCATAAGAATGATCTACATGATGTACCCTACGAAGTACCGAGATGGACCTGATCAGCATGTCTTATTCTCTATCAAAGGTATAAGGATGATCTACGTGATCTACCCTACGAAGTGCCGAGATGAACCTGATCAGCCTGTCTTATTCTTTATCATAGATATAAGAATGATCTACATGATCTACCCTACGAAGTATCGAGGTGGGCCTGATCAACCTGTCTTATTCTCTATCAAAGACTCAGGAATGATCCATGTGGTCTACACTACGATAAATCTGATAAAGTACCAAAATGACCCCAACCAGCTTGTTTTAATCTTTATTTAAAATTCAGGGATGACCTATACGGTCTATCTTGAGGCAAATCCGGTGATGCACCAAAGTGCATCTAATCAACATATATTATTCAGCAATTTATTGATAATCTGACCAGCCTATCCTCTATCAATCAATGACGGATCTAATCGGCTAACTGACAAAGTGCAAATATTATTATTTATTACTTCCTTCACCGAAAAGGGAATCAAAGCTGAAGCAGTTTACTGGCAATATTTTTTAACTCGGGAGTGGGGGTAATGTTATAATCCTGTCACCTGGCTTCATTTATCATAACCACCGCAACTACCTTCGGTTATTCTGTTATTCGGTTATAACTACCTTCAATTATTCGATTATTCGGTTACGACTACCTTCGGTTATTCGGTTACGACTACCTTCGGTTATTCGGTTACAACTAACTTCGGTTATTTAGTTATTACAACCGTATTCGGTTATTACAACCTCTATAAATAGGATAAGAGGGGGCCTCCCAAGGGTAAGAAAGTCTAAGGCCAATAGGCCCAAGCTATGCCACTTACTCACTTCCTTTTCCATCTATGTTCTTCTTTGAATTCTCACTATGTTGCCTAGACCACCCCTACCGATTTGATCGTCGGAGTATCCCCGCCGGAAATCCGGTCCGAAATCTTTTGCAGGTATCTGTCCGCACCCCGGGAGCTCGGTAGGAAGAGCGAGCGGGATGCTCGACGCCGCCAAAGCTTCATCCATGGATGATTTAGCGGCAACGGTTATGATTTCCAATAGAACTTAATTCGGTAGCAAGAACAATTTTAAAATCATCTTAACATGTTGAATGATTCCAAGAATGTTGATCCTCGATCGCATCGTCTTTTTTTTTTTTTTGGATGAAAAGATCACGTTATCTTATTCTCATTATTATTGCTATAACTAGTTTGCCTTTGAAAGGTTAGGTTACTTCATCATGGATTTTAGAAAAGTTGTATGGTTAATCAAAAGCCATGATTAGGTTAGCTTCAATACTCATTTTTTTTTTTTTAAAAAAAAAGATATTCTAACTTTTAGATCTCGGTAAAAAAGACATTTCAACACTCCTATACCAAAGATAGCTGCTTAAAATGCTTTCATTCTTCCTTCTCGTTCTCCTTGTTCCCAGGAAAGGAAATGTTCACCAAACTCAACATCTAGATGTGCACGACCTATATTAACTCAAAGTTACCAAGAATTTTAGAAGAGCAGATTTTTGGTTTCCTTTCTACGTCACGAGGAAAAATGTTGTTGTCTTTGAATTACACTATTTTGAGAATAAAATGAACCTCGACAGAAGGTATCCAATGTCGCCCATGACTTAGACTTCAGAGATCGGATGGAAAATGACACCGAGAGGCTCAATATCTAGGTATCTTCCTTGATAGAACTTGTTGACCGTGAGCAAACTAATATGAAGGAATTATCTATCAGTCCAACTAGGTACGTTCAAATATAAATGGAGGACACTAATATTGCCAACTTGAATGTCGAATCTGGTTCTCTCAATTGCATCTCCTGTATTTATCCTTGGTTGCACTAGCTTTTCTCTTGACCTTTATAGGAATATTTTTCGATAATGATGTTTCTAGCTATTGATTAAACTGCTAATCATTTGTATCATGCAAAGCAAGCTTAGATTTCTCTATAAGATACAGGACCGAGTATTGTATATATATGACATATGATTACATTCGAGCAAGTGCTAAAATGATTGTATCCTTGGACACACCATCACCAAGCTAGTTTGTTTCAAGTATTGAATAATAGTTCCAGCGGCTATAGATAATCTATCCTTTTAAAGAAAGGAAGGGACACTCATCGATCCGAGCTGAATTTATCCTGATCTGTAATATTGGATGAAACATCTCCTTGGAATCAAATTTGGAACCTCCTTCATATGGAATAAGAGTTCGATCGATCGCTGAACTATTACCCTAGCATGTACTGATTAATCTTTTTTCTAGCTACAAGGTTAGCTTAATTCTTCAATATGCATTTTGCCTTCTTCTTCTTTCTTTCTTTCTTTCTTTCTTTTTTTTTTTTTTTTTGGGGTACGCATAAGCATTCCTCTCTCCATCACAGTTCTTTCGAGGTATTTTATAGCCATCATGGAGCTGTTCAACTTTACCAAATTAAGGAGCCATCATCAGCTCTATTCATCAGGAATCGCGGTGTATGCATTATTGTTTCCGTTTATAGTTCTCTTTCGATTCATAAAGACCATGATAGAGCTCTACTTGGCCGTTCATCTTGGACCAGGATCCTCTGCGATATGTTGTTTGCACCGTAGTTCGAGTGCTTGATAGTTGCCATGTGAAGATGGATTGCTAACAAACAAGGTGTACCATGTATCGCATGTAAAGGTACCTTATCATGGCCATCCATCTCCTGATAGCTGCCATCGAGAATTGAATTGGATTTTGCAGTGCAAACCATATACCATAAAGAATTCTTGCCCTCAACTAGGGCTAGAAATGGGCCAGGCTAGACCGGGCCACACCCTTATCCTAGCACGGTGCAAAAAAAAATTTGAGATTTCGGGTCGGGCTTAGATCCAGAATTTTTTCAAAACATCAAGTCCGAGCCCGACCCAAGCCTGGCCCGAGCCCGATTGAGCTAGCTCAAATAAAAAACCCAAATGATAAAAAAAAAATATTTGGACGAAGCACATGGGGCATGAGAGCGCAGGAACCGAGGAGGGGGGCCGCGAGGTCTCGTGGGGGATAGGGGCATCAAATAGGTGCTGGGGCCGGGAGAGGGAGATCGGAGCCTTAGGGGGGCCGCGAGGCCGCACGTGATGGTGGAGGGGTGGAGGCATTGGATGCGAGCATCAGGGCCGGAAAGAGAGATCGGAGCCAAGGGGCAGCGTCACCATCGAGTGGTGGGGCGATGCCGGCCTGCGATGGACTTGGGAACGAGAAAGAGAGAACGGAGAAGAAACAGGGAAAGCGGGAAGAAAAAAACTGAAAACTGGACTGGGCTGGGTTCGGGTCGGGCTTAGTATGAGCCGGGCCAAAGAGATGCCAAAGCCTGGTCCAAAAATTGAATGGACTCTGATATAAGGCCCAAAACCCGATCTGATTTATTTAAAACTTGACCCGAAGCCCAACCCGATTTCGGATCGGCCCGAAGCCCATCGGGCCTTCCAGCCTTGCTCTCGATCCTATCTTCTAGGCTTCCATCTTGGATTTGCTCAAATCAACCCAATGGCCTGGCCTAGATCACGGGCATCGAGCACCCATCAACATTAGAAGTGTACCAAGTTGATAAAGTTTGTTAAACATAAATTAGCTAGGATCAATCAAAATAAGGAAACAAAACTTCAATCCCACCATTATGCTCAATTGTAACAAAGGTCCTATCGTGTTTTGCCTTACCAATGACATGTTACATTAATTCTACTGCTCAACGTCAATCAGCCCAAAATGAACATGCTGTATAAATTACTGTCAAGTACTGTGTGCTACCAATCATAAAAATATAAAATCAACCACAGCTCATATTTTTCTTATCGTCCAATTTATTGGAGCATCTCGAAACCGTACCCACTTAGCCATGCATGAGCATTACATTGTAAGCAGACTAGATTGTAGCCCAGCTTTCGCATTTTTTGAAGGAGTCCATGAGTTTAAACCTTGGAACATAATCTAAACGGGTGATGCACCTTTAGCCATTCTTAAAAGATAATGCGGAAAGGAGGAAAAAGATGAATGCATGCCAAGTATATATAATGCAATTGATACAACTTGTGCACGGTTCATTCCTGGATCCTTTGTTATAATTTCAAAAATAATCTGGCTATGCAATCTCCTTCCACCTTCGTCTCGGATCAAGTAAAACTTAGGATTCGAACCGAAACAAATATCAGTATATTCATATCCATATTTATTTTATTTGACAAATATATATATAAATATAGATATTAGTTGATTATAAAAATTTATATCCATATTTATTTTAAATAAATATGGATATAAATTGGATACCGAATATATATATATATATATATATATATATATATATATATATATATATATATATATATATATATATATATGTCAAATAATTAAATTATATAGTCATAAAATTAAAGAAATTATTTAAGTGGATGCTAAATAAAATTAATAATGTATTAATATGATTATATATTTTCTTAAAATTTTTTTAATGATATGTAAAATTAAATAAGGTTATAAATAGAATCAGATATTCGGATATGGATTGGATAGTTGTCGATCTATATTCAAATCTTTTTTTTTTTTTTTTATGAATATGGATATTAATTGAATTCATAATTTTTATCTATATTCGGTTAAATTTAAATACAAAATTAGATCTTAGCTGATATTGTCCGGTCAACTTTCAGCCCTAGTAAAACTTCATATTAATTTCCATATCACATCAAAGAGGGAGAAACGAGTCTTCATCTTATGTCCCTGTTCTAAGCTATAACTCTTTTTATTGAGAAGAAAATGGAGGAAGTGAAATCTTCCCCCAATTTATTAATAAGTGATGAAATTATTTCCCTATTCTAAGCTACAACTCACTCGATGCTTGGATTTTCACATCCAGTTTTTCCAAGAAGCTGCCATCCCGTTCAACGCATTGTCTTCGGTAAGGATCCATATATTCCACCGATATCAAACAAAAATTGTTCTAAGAATGAGATAAGCCCTAGGCTTTATGTTTCCCTCTTAATAGTTTACCGATCAAAGGTTTATTTCCAGAAATTTTCAAAGCTAGCATCAGCGAGGAAGTATCCAAACCATCCATTTCATTTAATAAAGTAGCCGGTACTTTCAATGCAGAGATTAAGAAAATATGAAAAGATCGATCTACATGCAGCCACAAACCCACAAAATGCTTCAGAAATAGTGATGGTGAATTTTGCAAAAAATGTTAAGCTATGGACTATTCAACTAATTGCTTTCAGCTTACTGCAGATTCCTCAACTGTGATGCCTCATTGCTGTTCCATATATTGGCTTGACTACATAATATAATTTATCCCCTTTTTTTAATAAAGGAATGCGGAGGAAGTAAGATATTCTCTCACTCATATAATAAATAAAATATATATATATACAAAAGGAAATAATTCTGAAAAGATACATGAAAAGAGAAAAAAATTAAGACAAAGCTAAAGGGCATGCACAAGTTCAAATTAGATTATATCCTCCAATCATTTTCTCCAACACCAAGTGTTACTATAGTAATCCACTATATTTATCCAGCTTGTATGTAATTCAAAGTTATTAAACCCGGTCCAGACCTTGACCGGATAAAGCACCGGATCGGTGGGTTAGTTCAACTATTAGGTCAATGGTTGAACTGATGGGTCAATATATGGAGTAAAAAATTATCTCTCCTAACTCCCATAGTCTCTCCATTCCTTTTCCAAGATTCATTCATCTGGCTCAACTCCCTACTTTTATTATTTGGGTTAGTTCAACTATTAGGTCAATGGTTGAACTGATGGATCAATATATAGAGTAAAAAATTCTCTCTCCTAACTCCCATAGTCTCACCATTCCTTTTCCAAGGTTCATTCATCTAGCTCAACTCCCTACTTTTATTATTTTCAAAAAATGCATCCTATCTTTTTCTTTCCATAATTTCTCGTATTAAAAATTTAATTAGGTTATATGCCACTAAAGTACTATTGGGCCTGGCCTTGGAGTACCTCGATTTAGACCTCTCCCTCCCCCACCTTCAAACCCGCTGCCGCCTCTGTTGATGATGCCGACAACCCCTCCTGCCTCCTTGATTGTCTCTTTCATCCCCACAAGCCGGCCTCCTCTATCTCTCCTGTTGGTTCATTGCCATGCCGGTCACTGCCCAGTCCTTCTCCTTTGTTGGCACTCACAAGTATATCACCTTTGAGGTCACCGCCGGTCGTTCCCACAGTAGCGACGTAGACTAGTGGGCTTACGACATTCTGCTTTATGAGCTCATCTATGGCCGGACCCCTCCTCCCGGGCATCACCTCCTTCTTCTGGCCGCATGCAGGCATCTCCCTCTCACTGCTACCACCGCCGCTAGGTTCCCCTTCCCTTCTCGCCATTGTTATGGGCTTCCCTCCCTCTTTTGCCACTGGCATAGGTTTCCTTCTCCCTCTCATTGTCACCATAGTCTCTTGTGCCTCTCTTGGTGCCGCCATCGCGAGCTCCACTCAGCCTCTCGCCGCTTCCTCCCTTCTTTCTCTGCTCTCTCTTTCTGCCTCTGCTCTCCTTCCTCTTTCGAGCCTCACCCTAGTTAGTCCAGGTTTTACGGGTCACACAAAATCTGGCTATGTCAAATGGTTTCAGCCAGGTTTTAGGCATAACTGGTTTAATTCAAGAACTGGTGTGGTCCATGGCCAGGTCATCAAGTTTCTGGTTTGATCGATCGGGTTGGACCGGGTTTAATAACTATGATGTAATCTCCTCTCTCTTGCCCCAAAGCAACCAAAAAGGAATTTATTGCTCACAACTAATTCTTGAGTGGAAAAGAAACTTTTGGCTACCATATTTCGCATTGAAGAAAAATACAGCTGTAAAGGTCGCTAAGTGTGCTTGTCAAGTGGAGTGACTTGATATCCATGCTCATCCTTGACTCTTTTAGGCTTTTCTTCAAGCTGTTCACTGGAAATGGTGGATGAGAGGGCAACGGGGCCAAGTGGCGGGGCAGAGGGTCCCCATCGAAGAACTACCGCCCAGACCATGGCCTTGAGGGCAAGGAGCTTGGAGGTGGTGATAGAACTTGGGTGAGGGTGGTTCAGGGACCGCCCCATGGTCCATTGTGGATGGCTCACAAGATCTCACCGGAGGAGATAGATCAGCTCCAGGCTTTCTTCTCCAAGGTACTTGAGCTACTGGAGGAGTTGCTGAACGACTCGTGCTGGCAATGGGACGGGTTGGCGGTACTCGTGCAAAGCCTCGGTCATAGAGTACCGGTGGAATGGGTTTTTAAGGAGATCAGGTTGAAGATGAAGCTTGAGTACGAGCCTGAGGTCTTCCCCATTGCCGAAGACCACTTTATCCTTAGGTTTCGAGTAGAGAGGGATAGTTCCTTGGTCTGGCATGCAGGCCCCTAGCTACAGGATAGTTGCTGGCCATTGAGCCATGGGAGTCTGACTTCGTCCCAAGCCAAGGGCTATCCAGACGATGGTGGTTTGGTTAAGACTCCCGGAGCTCCCTCTGGAGTACTGGAAGCCGATAGCCGTCTCGGTGATAGCAACAGAAGCAGGTAAACCTCTTACTATCGATTAATTCACTAACCATCTTTGGAAAACAGGGTATGCCGGGGTGAAAATCAACTTGATGCGGCCAAGCCCTTCAAGCTTGGAGTCATGATTTGGGAAAATAAGAAGGCATTTTGGCAACCATTTGTGTATGAGAACTTGCCGGTTGTCTGCTACTAGTGTGGAGGGATTGGTCATACAGATGAGACCTGTACTTATTCGGATGATGATCTCCCATTTCCTATTGGTGAGTGTCCACTAAGGCCACAGAACTTTGTGGCTTCAGAAAGGAGGGTGCAATGGAAGCTCTGGTGCCGCTGATGCCTGAGGGGAAGGGTGAAGCTGGAGGGGGTCAGTCACATTTTGGCCCTTGGCTGGTTACTTCCCATATTCGGTAGCCTTAGATGGTCAGGGTTCCGGTGAAGGGGAGGAGGGATTTGGACAAGGGAAAAGTATCCTGTTCCTCGTCTTCGGATCCCTACTCTTCATCCCCACCTTGGAGCTCACCCATGGCTACTATCTTGTCACCGAACTCACCACTTGACTCGGATGGCTGGCAGAAACCATCAAAGGTAACTTGCCACCGTCTGTCGAAAGAGGCCGATGATCTTCGGAAGGGGTCGGCTTTGCCCTCTATCTTCGGTGCCATGGGCCCTTTGGGCGACAGCATGGAAGTGGGCCTTGGGGATGAGGCTGGCCTGCGTGATCTCCAGATGGTCGACTATGGTGCTGGATCTTTGAAACGAGGCCGTAGCCCACCTAAATTGTCCAAGCCCACACCGGAGCCTCTCCTCCCTGCTTCGGGTGTCCCTTCCCTGAGTGCTTCGGCCTCAATCCAAGTATGCTTGCCTGCTCGACCTTGTTTGGGGATCCGGGGGGTAAGGGCTCTCTCTGTGCTCCTAAGGCCATCCTCAATTCTGTCTCTATGCCCCCTGCCCATGAACTTATCTCTTATTTGGAGGCCTCCGTATCCAAGGGATGGTGTGATGCAGCTCCTAGGGTGGGAGTCCAGCCAGATACTCTATTGGTGGGAGTGTCAGCATGGTGTGGGGAGCTCGGTAGGAGTTCAGTGGGAGTTACAGAGGGAGTGGATAGGGGATTGGGGATGTTGCAGCCCGGATCGTCGTGGCCCATAGCTGCTGATGGTATCGGGGATCACGCGTCCGCCTGCTTGGGATGCCTCTGGTGCCTCGGGACCTGCAGCAAACAACGTCAGTGACCCGGGCCGGGGATTCCGGCGGGGGTGCTCCGACGGTCAAGTCAGTGACTGTCCAGGGGAACAGATCTTCTTGGTCAAGCCCTCTGGATGAGCTCCATACTAGGAGGAGTCAGTGTAGTGTGCATAAAAGTGAGAGTAGGAGTGAGAGTAAGCTAGGAGAGGTGATGTAGCCCTCCTGTTTGCCTCTCTCCTTTTTTTTTGTGCTTGCTTTGGTTACCTCTCTTTGGCTTACTCCGGCTGGGTCTTTTACTTTGGCTTGCCTCGGGATCTTCCCATGCTGTCAGGCATGTGCGACGAGGTATCATATCGCAGACAGGACACCTCTCCTGTCTGACAGTCGGGGAACCTCTATATGCCTCTGACATTCCTTCTGCTTGCCCCCTCTTGGAAGCCTGGCAGGATCTCGATTGGCGGGCCACCGCCCTCGGGACCTGCACTCTCTGGTGGGGTCTTTTCTCTGGTCGTACGGCAGGTCGGTAGAGGGTATGGCGCCTTGATGTAAGTTTTTCTTTCTTTCCGGTGTGAGTGACGGCCGTGGGCATTAATGGCGGCATGGTTGGTGCTGTTGTACGACCCTCGGGAGGACCACCATTATCCTCGGAGGGGAGGTGTTGCTCTCTTGGCGGCTGGCGTCTTAGTCTGGATTGGGGATCGACCTGGGAAGATGGGGCCCGCCTTCGGTGGGCTCGCCTCGAGGTAGCTCGGCAGGGCGGAGGATGGCTGAGCTCGACTCTGGATTAGGGGAACTCAATTTCAGACGAGCTTAGCCAGAAGGAGGTGGGTGGGGCGCCGCCCAGCTCAGGGGACCCGACCTCGGAGGGGTCCTCGTGGCGGAGGAGACGTGAGCTCGACTCCTGACCACGGGGCCCGAACTCAAGGGGCCCGCCTTGGGTTGGAACCCGTACTCGACTCCAACCTAGGCGTTCCAACCCGGTGGGAACCAACCTGGCAGAGGACGGAGCTCGACTTTGGTGGGCAACCGTGCTGCTCCAGGGGAGCTCAGCCCGGCAAAGGGGCTCATGTTGAAAACCCAACGTGGCATCTGATGGGGACTCCACGTCAGTTTTCCCGTACCACATCAGCGATCCAACCACATCATTTTCCCCCCACTCTCGAGGTCCGTTGGCGGACGGCGCTCGGGGCGAAGGGAGTAAATACGGTGCTGACATGAAAAGGTGAAGAAATCTGGTATAATAATGACTGATATCGGCGGCACCTCGTTCGGCGGTCCCGTGGGCCTGTGCGGGGGTGCTACGTGCCCATGTCTAGGGAGCAGTTATAGCGGGCATGGAAGTCAGAGCGACCGCAGTCAGATTGGGGGTGCTGGCCCCGTTGATTGGCGACATGTGGCAAGTCTCTTGGGGAAGCCGTAACGGTACGGTCGGGCGTAGGCTACCTCGAAGAGAAGGGTAAGTCTTTAAAAACTTACCTTCTTTCGAATCTTTCATGCCCGGCATCGTACAACGACCTTCTTCTTCTCCAGCCATCGTCGTCCTCCTAGGAACTTAGCAGGTTAGCCCCTTCTCCCTTCTCGCAGCCTAGGGATCATCGTAGGTTTTCCCTTGTCACCTTCCCCTTTTTCCATGGATCGCTTTAGTCTGACTTCTATCCCTCCTGCCAAGCCAAGGCCGGACCTTCCCGGCCGAGGACTCCTTCTTCTTCCGACGAGGAGATGGAGGTGGCAAGGTATGAGTTTAGTAGGAGACCTTTCCATGGCCCAGTAGCTATTAGGGAACCTGGGTCTTCTCCTCCACCTCGCTTGGCCCTTCTTCCTGCTCCTATCCCTGAACCCGAACCTTCTCGGTCGACAGTCCCGGTGGGATTACTTCAGTGATCACCGCCGAGGATCTTGTGACCATCTGGGATGCTTACAGCATTCCCGAGTCCATTCATCTTTCCGTTCTTCGTCCGGGGGAGTGGGTCACATCTAGCAGTCTTAGGCAGATCGCTTTCTATGAGGAAACCTTCAGCGGGGGTCTCCGATTTCCTATCCACCCTTTCTTCCTTTCCTTCCTGACCAATTACCGACTTGTCCCAGCCCAGTTGGTCCCCAATGCTATCAGAATGATATTTTGCTTCATTGTTCTATGTCATTTCCACAGGGTCATCGCCCGTTTCTCCCTGTTCAAGGCCTTTTTCATCCTGAAATGCCACCCTACCGAGTATGGGTGGTGGTCCCTTTCTTCTCACCCTCAGGGCATCAGATTCGAGCTCCCCTCTTCCATCAAGGGATGGAAGAGCAAGTACTTCTTCACCTTGGTCGAGGGAATCAACTGGATTTGGAGCGACCCAGATCGGTCTCCAAATAGGAACTCCTCCGTCAAAGCAGCCGACCTCGACCTGTATGAGTTGCTCAGATCGGTTGAGATCCCCTCGCTTGAGGTCTTGCTGTCAAAGCAGAATCTCCGCGAGGCCGGGTTTGGCTCTGCGCAGGAGTTGGGTGAGTTCGACTTGGCCACCCCCTTCTCGTTTTCTTCTTCTTCTTCTTCTTCTTCTTCTTCTTCTTCATTTTTTTTTTGCCTGGAATTGACCATGTTTTCTCCTATGCAGGGATGAAATTCTCCATGGATGAGCTGCTCTCGTTTTCCGAGGAACGAGAGCAGGCAGCCGAGGCTGGCAAGCCCACTCTGAAGAGGGCTCGGGTCGACGATGGTGCAAGGCCAGTGCAGGCTGGGTTGGATGCACCGGTTCCAGAACGAAGGTGAAAGAGGGCGGCCGAGTCTGCCCATGAGCCTTCAGGGCAGCGCGACTTGATCCCGGTGCCCGAGCCCGAGGTGGTCGTCCATGCCAAGTCGGCTGCTGCTGCAGCTAGGGTAGCAGCCCCCACTCCGGAGGTTGTTAATGTCGAGGAGGAAGGGAGTTGAGAAAGACCAGGCCGGCGCTCTAGGCGCGGCCAGAAGCGACGCCGAGCTCGCAACTAGCATTGAAGGCGCCTCTTGCCGTCGAGGGTTCTGAGCCGGTGGGAAAGCAGGATAGGGGCTACCGCCGAGTCTCCTTCCGATTGGGGCCCAACATCTCGTTGATGAAGGACACGAGCCTCGCTGAGCGAATGATGGACTTCTCGGTCCAGTCCTGCGATCGACGAGAAGGGAGCGGGAGGCTCCTTGGTGACATCATCAGCTCGTCCTTCGCCAATTTGTATGTCGTAAGTCCTTCCTCTCTTGCCTTGATGCCTTCTGTCTTTTCTCAGCATTGTAGCTAACATGCTTCCTTTGATGCAGCAATTCAGAGAGCTGATCCTTATCAGGGATTACTACCACAATTGGGCGAAGAGGGACAAGGAGCGACAGGCAGAGCTTGAGTCCCTGAAGGCTGAGGCGGGTTGGAAAGACGAGGAGACCCGGGAGGCTAACCTGAGGGTTAAGAGCCTCCAGGCCGAGGTCGCCAACGCCACCCGGTTCAAGAAGGAGCTCGAGGGAGGGCTCGAATCAAAGAGGACCCGGCTAAAAGAGCTCCGGGCCGAGGCAAAGGCGGCGAGGGACAGGGCCACCTCTACCGAGAAGAGGGTGGCGGCCATGGAGAAGAGGGTCGCGGAGGCTGAGGAGATGGCCACCACCACCAGTTGATTCGCCGAAATTGCCGAGAAGGGGATGGCGTGGCGATCCGGCAGGCCGAACGCGTCGGGGAGCAGCTGGAGGAGGCGTGGCGCCGGGCGGAGGCTGCAAGGAAGGTGGCCGCCGATGCGGTGGCCAATTTCAAGGCCTCCCCTGAGTACATAAAAGATTTCAAAGAGGTGGCCACGGACTCCTTCGCGAAGAGGTTCGCCTACTGCCGCACCCAGCTACGGGGGATCCTTTCCGAGGAGCGACTGGCCACATTCCGGGCCCCCAGGAAGAAGGCTCCAGCTCCAAAGGTGGTTGCAGCGGGGCTAGGAACCGCTCCAACCGGGTCTCCCCCAAAAGTGATCCCGAAGACGGCCGAGTCAGTGTTGGTGGTGGCGATGGCCGGACCAGTGTTGATGGCAGAGACGGCTGGACCAGCGCCGAAGGCGGAGACGGCCGAGCCGGTCCCTTCAGCGACAGTAACCGAATCGGCCCCTCCATCGAAGGCTGCTCAAGAAGGCACCCCGACGACGGAGACAGAAGAAGGAGAAGTCCAGGCCGCGCACCGCCCAGGGAAGGATCCGGCCCAGTAGGATAGGACTTTTGTAATAATTTTTTTTTTTTTTGAACCTGGTTGCCTAGCCTGTCAGGGCTCGGAAGATAATATAATATATATTTCTTCTCAATTAATGAAAAATCATTTAGCCGACATGGCTCCTTTCTTTTATTGCGGTGTGAATGTCTTTTCTCCCCCTCTCTTCTTCCCTTTTTCCTTCTCTTTCAGTGCAGGGAGGCCAGAGAGAGGAGCTTCATCATATATGGGCTTGAGCGCCATCGTCGCGGGGCTGGGCTCGAGACTTCGATGCTGGGGAATGCTGGCTTCATACTTGAGTGCACGAGGGCCTCTTATATCTTGAATGCTTTGGAGCTAGGCTCGAGGCTTGGTCGCCGGAGGTTGGGCTCATGAAACGTCGTCTTGGAGCTGGGCTCGGAGGCGTGCTGGCCGGAGAGCTAGGCTCCGTAACTTGATGGCCTGAGAACATGGCTCATGAGTGGCCATCTTGGAGCTGGGCTCGGAGATGGGCTGGCCGGAGAGCTTGTCTCCGAGACTTGATGCTGGGGGACATTTCTCCGGGCTTGGATGTCGAGGAGCTAGGCTCGAGGCTTGAGTGCCTGAGAGCTGCTCAGGGCTTGGTGCCGGAGGGCGTTTCTCCGAGCTTGGATGCCAAGGAGCTAGGCTCGAGGCTTGAGTGCTTGAGGGCTGCTTAGGGCTTGGTGCCGGAGGGCGTTTCTCCGGGCTTGGATGTCGAGGAGCTGGGCTTGAGGCTTGAGTGCCTGGGGGCTGCCCAGGGCTTGGTGCCGGAGGACGTTTCTCCGGGCTTGAATGCCGAGGAGCTAGGCTCGAGGCTCGGGCACCTGGGGGCTGCCCAGGGCTTGGTGCTGGAGGATGTTTCTCTAGGCTTGGATGCCGAGGAGCTAGGCTCGAGGCTCGGGCGCCTAGGGGCTGCTCAGGGCTTGGTGCTGGAGGATGTTTCTCCGGGCTTTGATGCCGAGGAGCTAGGCTCGAAGCTTGAGTGCCTAAGGGCTGCTCAGGGCTTGGTGCCGGAGGGCGTTTCTCCGGGCTTAGATGCCGAGGAGCTGGGCTCGAGGCTTGAGTGCCTGAGGGCTGCTCAAGGCTTGGTGCCGGAGGATGTTTCTCCGGGCTTGGATGCCGAGGAGTTGGGCTCGATGCTTGAGTGCCTGGGGGCTACCCAGGGCTTGGTGCCGGAGGACGTTTCTCCGGGCTTGGATGCCGATGAGCTAGGCTCGAGGCTTGAGTGCCTGAGGGCTGCTCAGGGCTTGGTGTCGGAGGGCGTTTCTCCGGGCTTGGATGTCGAGGAGCTGGGCTCGAGGCTTAAGTGCCTGGGGGCTGCCCAGGGCTTGGTGCCGGAGGATGTTTCTCCAGGCTTGGATGCCGAGGAGCTAGGCTCGAGGCTTGAGTGCTTGAGGGCTGCTCAAGGCTTGGTGCCGGAGGGCATTTCTCTGGGCTTGGATGCCGAGGAGTTGGGCTTGAGGCTTGAGTGCCTGAGGGTTGCTCAGGGCTTGGTGCCAGAGGGCGTTTCTCCAGGCTTGAATGCCGAGGAGCTAGGCTCGAGGCTCGGGTGCTTGGGGGCTGCCCAGGGCTTGGTGCTGGAGGGTGTTTCTCCGGGGTTGGATGCCGAGGAGCTGGGCTCGAGGCTTGAGTGCCTGGGGGCTGCTTAGGGCTTGGTGTCGGAGGGCGTTTCTCCGGGCTTGGATGCCGAGGAGCTGGGCTCGAGGCTTGAGTGCCTGGGGGCTGCCCAGGGCTTGGTGCCGAAGGACATTTCTCCGGGCTTGAATGCCGAGGAGCTGGGCTCGAGGGCATTGACATTCCTGCAAGGCAAATAAACCGTTGTGCAGAAGAAAGTCTTTATTTCTAACAGAGGAAAAACTTACACTATTGATAATATCTCCTCAGATTACAAGCATTCCATGTTCGGGAGAATCTGGCGCCATCCAGGTCCTCAAGATAGTAAGGCCCCTGTGAGAGGGCCTCGGCTACTTTATAAGGGCCTTTCCAGTTCGGCGAGAGCTTGCCACACTCCCGGGGTTGGGACGCTTCTGCCCGGCGCAGCACCAGGTCGCCAGGTCGGAAAATCTTCGATTTCACCCGTGCATGGTAATATCGGACGACCCATTGCCGGTATGCATCCATCCAAAGCCGGGCTTTATCCCTCGTCTCTTCGAGGAGGTCGAGGTTGAGCAGGAGATGTGCCGAGTTCTATGCCTCGTCATACCGCTGCACCGGAGCGTGGGCATGTCGAGCTCGATTGGGATCACTGCTTCAGATCTAAAGACGAGGCTGAAGGGCGTTTCGCCCGTGGCCATTCTGGGCGTTGTGTGGTAGGCCCACAGGATGCTTGGAAGTTCTTCTGCCCATCTGCCCTTCGCCTGATCCAACCTGGTGCGAAGTCCTTGAAGGATGGTTCGGTTAGTCACCTCGGCTTCACCATTGGTCTGGGGATGAGCAACCGAGGTGAAATGGTGTTGGATCTCATGCTTGGCACAGAATCCTTTGAACTCCCGGTTGTCGAACTGTCGCTCGTTGTCGGTGATGACACAATTGGGGAGTCCGAAGCGGCAGATGACAGACTTCCAGAAGAATTGCCGAACATTGGCCTCCATGATCCGAGCTAGCGGCTCCGCTTCGACCCACTTCATGAAGTAGTCGATTGCCACTAGCAAGAACTTTCGCTGCCCTGGCATAGTGGGGAACGGTCCCAAAATGTCCATCCCCCACTGTGCAAAAGGCTAGGGGGATGACAATTGGGAGATCGGCGCGGCCGGTAGGCACTGTACGTGGAAATGGCATTGGCATTTGTCACACTTCTCGACGAAGTCGGCGTCGTCTTCCCTCATCGTCTCCTAGAAGTATCCCTGGCGAAGTGCCTTGTAAGCCAGAGTCCTCCCCCCTACATGATTCCCACAGAGGCCCTCGTGTATCTCCCTAAGCACGAAGGCTACCTCCGTGGGCCTGAAGCACTTCAGGAGTGGGTAGGAATAAGATTGGCGGTAGAGGTGACCGTCCATTAAAACAAAACGGGTGGCCTTCCTTATGATGAGGCCGGCTTCTCTGCGGTCCTCTGGTAGGAAGCTCACCTAGAGTGATTGTCGAAAGAGCCCGAGCCCATGCTCATGAGTTCTACTTGCAGACTCTGTCTACCTCTCAAATCTGGAGCTTCCGTTATGCTCTTCAATTGCCCTCTCAGATTTTTATATCCTGGGAGCCCTCACCTCCGAGGTCTGTCAAAGTCAACTTTGATGGGAGCGTCATCGACGACACTGCGGGAGCTAGTTTGTCATCCGGGACCTAGGTCTCCAGTTGGTGGCTACGGGAGGGCATCACCTTTTCTCTCCATCAATTCCCATAGCTGAGCTCTGGGGAGCTTAGGCAGGCTTGCTCTATGTCATGCGGGTCCTTTGGACGAGTATATCTTTCTTGAGAGGGATTTTGCTACCATCATCACCAGGATTCAGGAGGCTCTTCGCTCCCCCCCTTCGCATCCTCACCTGCAGGACATTGCAGTCCTTCTTCGGGGTTGTCCCAGTGTTATTATTAGGCATGTGTACCAGGAAGTGAACACGGTGGTGGATCGGGTTGCTTCCTATGTTGTCCACTATATGGGTGAAGTTTTGTAGACCTCCTCGGGATGCTCCGGAGGCCCTGTGCGATCTCCTTCTTTCCGACTTTTTAGGTTATATTCGCACTCGATCTATTTCTTGAATACACCGTTTTACGAAAAAAATAAAATTTTTATAAAAAAATCGTTTTTATAAAATTTAGAAAAGAAGAAACCGGTAACTAGGAAAACATTGTTATTCGGCCTATGAAAAGAAAATTACTCTCTATCTTGTGGTGTCTCTTGATCAGAAAGTTCAGAAGTGATGGGATTTGCATGCATATACTGGACTTTGGCCTCGTGGTTGGCACCCGTCTCCAAAGCGCATGTGCTGGAGAGAGGTCCTGAAGCTGGTATTCCTGTCGTTCTAAATTTTTTTTTAGAAAAATGTTACTTAGTTTTGTTTAAAAATAAGAGAATCCATGAGCACATGTAATGAATCCCCTATCAGTGACAAAACCAGTGTACTAGAAAGGAATGTTATTATAGAGGGAATGTGAGATCACTGCTTAAATATATGAATGGGTCATTTAATTATCCTCTTGTCACTAAATAATGTAAAAATGATAGATCGTCCCGATGAAAGTAACACGTTGTTGTTGAATATTAGCAGATAGTTAAAGGAAATAATAACAAAAGGCCATATCAGTCAGTTTCCAAATCCTTATCTCATGCCACTAATACAAAGGTTAGAACATGGAACAAAGTATTGAAAAACACGAGACCTGGAAGCTAGAGTCCAACAAAAAGATCATATCACAAGGATCGCAGTGCAAGCCCAGTACATTTATGGATTATTTGCTTGATAGCTAGAGGACCGTTGCCGAGGTAATTAATTAATATTTGAAAATAGGACTCTTATACATCAACCAATGCTCCTCTTAACTGGCATCCAGCAATCGAACCTCGTAAGCGCTCGCATATATTATACCCAAAAAAAAAAAAAAATGAAGAAGAAAGAAAGAAAGAAAAAAGTGGGCGGCATCATAGGTCCAAATCCTCTTGCCAAGAGCCTCATGCAAGAATCGGTGAGCTAGCTATGAAACTGTCACTTCTCTGCTCGAATACATAGGATTATTTTAGTCTAATAAGGGGTAGTATCCTGTGACCTATGAGCAAAGAGATGTTGGTTTCTTGAATCTCCCTCAGGCCTCAAGTATGTTTTCTTACTATAAAAGCCTAAAAAAAAAAAAGAAAAAAAGAGAGGCATACATCAGAATTGAATGATAAGAAATGGTCCTTTAGTACATAAGCTGAGGACAAAGCTGACGACGCCATGCACCCATGGCGGATGATAAGAATCGAGACACTTAGCGAGTAGACGGCTCCTTCTTTCTAATGCGTATGTCATTCACTGTAGCCAAATTGCATCATGGGATTAATGTAAATATATATATATGGAAAAATCTAGTAATCCGAGTACTATAATAAATACACGGAGTAGATCGAACACTGGTGTAAATTGAAAGGAAAACGCTTAACTGCAGCCACAATAAGCAATGCTTGAATTTGAACCGTATCTCATGTGGATCTATTGTTACATGAATTATATTGAGCTGAAGAGAGCATATATTCACAGAAAGAATCAATCATCTTGAGAAACCGTATGAGCTAGACTTGTTATTGCTACATCTGGGAAAAAAAAAAAAAAATGATATGGAAATAGTGAACATTTTTCAGTCCGATACCCAACTGCCATCACACTCGACGAAATGCCTAGCTAAAACGTAAGAAAAACTTCCCTGATATCGCACAGAATTTGGTATCGTATAAGCAATATCATCACAGGCCTCACATGAGGAGCAGGAAATAAGATGTAGCCAAGGACAACCTGCCAGCAGCCTCTCTTTCTCTCAAATTCCTTCAAAGGAGGCGCATGAGAAAATTCTATGGAAGGGCCGGCAAGTCATCCTTGGCTGCACCATACTTCCTGAGACCAAGGTGAATCCATAGATGAGAAGAGAATAGCAGAATTTTCAACGGCTAGATTCTCCCAAAGCCTATCAGAAGGCATATAAGACATGGGTATGATAGTAGTGGTGGAGGTGGTAGCGGTAGAAAAAGAAATCGAGGATGGTGAAAGATCGAGATGGGAACCCCCATTAGCAAGAAAGGGAGAGGATGGAGATAGGAAGGAGGTTAGAGGTTCTTATATAGAGGTGTGAAGTGGTGGTAATTCAACTTGCTGCAGTACTAAATCTTGAAGCATTATCTCTCCAACCGCGGTGATGAGGACAGCTTTTAGAAGGAACAAGTTTTGGCCCAATAGAATAAAGATCTAGTGATAGGTCTCATCATCACCGTCATCACCATATCTCTGTATATGGGTGCGCGTACGGTGTCTGTCTAGGAGGAGCGTGCATGCACCACCATACCACCTTTCCAACTTTCCATGCATAACTATATGTTCGATCCTCGGAAGAAGATTCAAGCTTAGAAAATATGTAGCATTAGAGACGAGATCATCCACATTTAACAAGCTTCGTAGCAACGAGAAGCCTATTAGTCGACCTCTTAGTAACGTTAAGATCGAGAACTTAAAAGGAGAAAACCAAAACCTCTCCGAAAAAATGCTGTCCGCAGAAAAAACAACGTGGAATATTGTGAGGGCAGTTCCTTACCAACGAGCAACGGATCTAAAGATTTAGTTATTCGATAGAAATTTTAATTATAAATGTAGAAATTGTTACGGTACCGACTATATTCGTATTACTTATTCAAAAAAAATTTCATGTAGAATACGAATTATCGATTTTTAAGACTACGATCATCGGTGTCGATATCGCAAGAAAAATAAAATAAAATTAATTGGACATACATGATTTCACTACGAGAATAAAAAAATTTACAAAATTGACGATACTTTCACTCTCGATTCCGTATAATCTTCTTGTTAAGGAATTCCAAATTTCTCTCACAAACTGGACTCCCGATCTTTACCAGCTTTGTAGCGACCTCGACCCTCTTCTCTAGTTTTATATCTTTGGCACTAAAAACTTCTTAGCAGGGGTTCAACGATCTACGCAGTATTTAAAATAAAATTTTATAGTTTTTTCATCATGAATTTGATTCTAAAATAATTCCCAGTCATCCAATCATCTCGTCACGCCGCAGATCGCGTAGATCAAATTTAAATCGTATCGGATACTGTTTGAGATTCGCCGAAACGTATGCTATATACCATTGGATTTCACCGGAGAGTGCGGCCAAAGCGTTGGATCGTGCAACATAGCACGCGAGCCATGATTCCGCGATTCCGCTAAATTTTCTTCATTATTAAATGAGCTCTTGTGCACTGATGCACTATAAAGCATAATGCGGACCGCCCTCTCTCCGTGGAATGGATTATAAATACCATGTCAACAAAAAAGGATCGGCATTAAATGCTTTATAGTTCCCGTGCACGAGTCTGGGCTGTGGTTCCTTGGACCGAGCCCTTCCTAGGCTACAGCTAGACCTAGCTGTTTCCTGGACTATATCTCGTCATAAGCTAGGCTCAAGGCATTCGTCCAATAGAAATCCTCCTATATTGGTTGTGAACATCAATAGATGTCCAGCAAATTTAAATAATATTTTTAATTAATTTTTGTAGTGAGGTCTTGAGTTGATATAAATGTTATCAGAGTGGATCAGTTTCATGGTCTACGTGTGATAAGAAAATACTGCAGCACAGAACCTTATGGAAATGACTCTATAGAGATTAAATATTATAGTATCTGTCATTAGACTTTATTGAATTTGAATTCTCGGTCTGGCATGAATATTAGTATTTAAATGGAGGGAGATTAAGTGAATCTATGCAAATATATATGTATTTAGTTTTACATAGATTATGGAGAGATCTTGAGTATTTATTTATACGAAGTCAAAAAAAAATCCAAGATAACACCTTCTTAATTAATTTACCTTTTTGCACGAGGCCATGGATTAATATAGCAGATTTTTGGATCTGAAACTTGTAATGGATAAATCCTTTGCCCTTTCTTGATAACCGATTGATTTTAGATTAACGGTGATAAAGAGAAACTGCGCGCACGGTGATATTGCAATGCAAACATGATAGCATGCAGCTTTGTAGCATCCTTTCAAGACCACCAAAGGCCAGCATAGCAGGATGGCAAAGAAAATAGAAGATGAGATGGTTGGCGAAGGATAACATATCATCTGGATTCTATTATTATCGTAATTTCATTTTCTCTTATTATTAACACCTTCGGTTTAAGAAAATGTCCTTCTCGGATGCCCCATGGAGGGGAGAGAGAGAGGAATTCGATCATGTCGGTAGAAATGAGGTTACCAGAGGTAAAAAGAAATCCAGGGAAGAGAGGGACTTGGCAATCAGCATTGGCTCCTCGTTTCGATACATCGAAAGCTTGTTTGATTCCTTTTTCTTCTATCAGAGCGGAGTAGGACTGTTCATGCCTCTCGGTCTGCCAAAAGAATTAATTAATGTGAAAGGTCTAAAGAAGCCATTTTTATCGCCACAGGTGTCATTTTCTTTCCAATGTCGCTCATTTTAATCCTGATACGTACCGATGGCCATACAAGTCACAACTTCTCTTGGTTCCCTGCTTTTTGAGTCTAATGCCATGTGGTCCGATAGGTACACATCATCTGCACCTTATCCTTAAGTGGGGTCTCACAAGGACGATCGCCTCGCGATTGGAATCGAACCAGATTCCCGTAAAGGCAATCTCTCCCATGGATTTGGTACCGAGGGAAGAGTGGAAAGGGATGCGAATGTGGAGAGGAGAATAGGAAAGGACGAGAGAAAGTAGATGTAGAAGTGACGATGGAATAGAGGTGGATTGGTATTCTAGAGGATAACGGACGGATTTGGATATATATATATATATATATATATATATATTGCACCAAACAAAAATCCTTTTATTCTTGGCTAGCGTGAAGAGAAGCAGCAATGAAAAGGTATATATTTGGATGGAACATAGGCCTATGCGATAGCTGCACCAGAATTTATCCTTTCTTATCTTTTTACTAACAAATATATATATATAATATAAAAATATATAAAAAAAAAGTAAACATATTCTTAGAAATTCTTGATTATATGCGTGCATGGTAAAGAGGATTTTGTGCAATTTTCATAAAAAAATGATTGCAGATATTTGAGATGTGTAGTAAAATATATAATATTTGATAAAAATTAATAATTTATTAAAAAAATAAAGAGGGACATGTATATTTTGAGATTAAGTTAAACCCGAATTAATATTTTTTTAATAATAATAATAATAATAATAATAATGATGATGATGATTATTGCCGTCTACACCGTCATGGCCTGTAACTTTGGGATGATCTCGGATGCCGACCTCGTCGCTCGAGAATCAACTCACGTGCCCGGACCTGCAAAAAAGAGGAGACCCGAGTTGGGGATCCCGGCGGGGGCACTCTGATGATCAAGTCAGTGATGATCTAGAAAAACAGATCCTCCCCCGTGGGCCCGTTTGGTCGGACTCCACGCTTGGAGGAGGAGATTTTGTTTTAGAGAAAAAGAGTAGAGTGAGGGTGGCAGCGATGAAGGAGAGCTCGAGCGGTGATGGCTGTGTCCATTGAGACCCTTCTGACGGGTACTCCAGTAGCCTGAAAATGCTCTACTCCTTGTTTGCTCTCCCGTTTGCTCGTCTTTGCTTGCTTACCTTCTTCGAAGACCTTCTGAACCTTCTTTTAGGCCATGGACCCTTCTAACAACCTACCTCGGATTCTTCCCCCTCTGCAGGCGCAGGAAGGTCAACGTCCGGTAACACTCCGTGCCGTGCGCCCAGGTACCTTCTCCATCCGTGATAAAGAGTTATTGCACTGGCTCTGACCTTCTCTCGGTCGCTCCACTTTGAAAAAATTGGTAGGGCTTCGATCGGGGAGCAGCCACCCCCTGATTTGAATCTTCTGGGATGATTTCTTCTTTCGGGTGGTGCAAACGGTCGGTTGGGAGGTGCAGTGCCTTGGCCAGGGTGCCCTTTTCTATCTTATATAAGTAGCGGTGGGAGTAATCATGTGTCCTGGGGGGTGCCCCTCCATGGTCCTTGGGCGGCGGTCCGTCGCCTAAGGGAGGTGGTGTTGTCCCCTTCCTCCTGCTTTTAAATCTCCCAAAGCACCATGGGCTTTGGCCACGGAGACGGCTTCCGGCTGATGGACTTTCCGTCTGAAGAGAGCTTGGTTTGAAAAGTAGGAGCTCGACTTCAGTCGAGGCGGGCTCGACCTTGAGGGAGCCGCCCAGTGAAGGAGCTCGAAGAGAGCAGGAGCTCGACTTCGGCCGAGGCGGGCTCGACCTCGAGGGAGCCCCCCGACGAAGGAGCTCGAAAAGAGCGTGAGATCGACTTTGCCGAGGCGGGCTCGACCTCGAGGGAGCCGCCCAGCGAAGGAGCTCGAAGAGAGCGGGAGCTCAACTTCGGCCGAGGTGGGCTCGACCTCGAGGGAGCCGCCCAGTGAAGGAGCTCGAAGAGAGCAGGAGCTCGACTTCGGCCGAGGCGGGCTCGACCTCGAGGGAGCCGCCCGGCGAAGGAGCTCGAAGAGAGCGGGAGATCGACTTCGGCCGAGGAGGGCTCGACCTCGATGGAGCCGCCCGGCGAAGGAGCTCGAAGAGAGGGTTTGACGTGGCAACTTCTGCCAATGTGGCATGCAGTTGGACTTGACAAGGACTCCACGTCAGCGATCCTGCCACATCATTTGCCCCCCACTTCCAAGTTCCGTTGGCGCGCGATGCTCAGGGCGAAGGGAGTAAATGCGGAGCTGACATGGAAAGGTAGAAATCGGGCACCATTAATACCGCAATCGCCAGCGCCTCGCTGAACGGGCCTTGAGACCAATGTGGGGACGACACGTCAGCTTGACTGAGGAAGCATAATGGCTGATGCAGAACTCGAAACGGCTTCAGGTGAACCGAAGCATCGTTTCTTGCTGATCTCAGCACGTGGCGCAAACCCGATGGTGGTGGTTCTGCGGGGTACAGTTGCTGTCTGGCCATTTCGAAAAGAAGGGAAGTTTCCTGAAAACATTCTTTCTTTCGAATTCTTCGTGCCTGCCAACAGACCAGAGCCTTCCTTCTTCTCTCCTACACCACCTGTCCTTTCTCTTCAAGGCCACCAGGTTCATCTTCTTCCGTCCTCATTCTTCTCTGGTCAGGTAGAATTCGTCCCTGAGGCCCTGTTGGCTGGGCCAGCTCGCACCCTCGTGGTTCGTCCGGATGTAGGGTCTGGGCCCACGGGGATATGGATGCCATCGGTAAGGCAGGTCTGGTGCCATGTCAACATCCCTTGGTTGGTGCTATGGTGCTCGTCTCCAGCGACCGACTCGAGGTTTAGTACCCTGGGTAGCTCTTGCAGGGGTCGACGGGGAGTCGACTCGAGTGCCCGGTCGATGCGCTGCTGGTTTAAGAGAGATAAACCGGCCTCTTATAATAGGGATGTTCCTTTTGTAAGAATGGTTAGGGGCATCGATCCAACAACTGGTATCAGAGCCGAGGTCTCGGGTTTGAGTCTCCGCAGGGAGAAAAAACTCTCGATCGTTTCGCTGGGGGGGGATTGTTGGCTAGGCCAGCTCGCACCCTCGTGGTTCGTCCGGATGTAGGGTCTAAGCCCACGGGGATGTGGGTGCCACTAGTAAGGTGGGTCTGGTGCCACATCAACATTCCTTGGTTGGTGTTGCGGTGCTCGTCTCCAGCGAGCTGACTCGAGGTTTAGTACCTTGGGTAGCTCTTGCGGGGGTCGACGGGGAGTCGACTCGAGTGCCCAGTCGCTGCGCTGCTGGTTTAAGAGAGATAAACCGGTCTCTTATAATAGGGACGTTCCTTTTGTAAGAATGGTTAGGGGTATCGATCCAACAGGCCCTCTGGACTTTGTTCTTCTTCTTCCTTCCTCATTTCCTCGTTCGTCCGTAAGATGGCCCCATCGGGTCGTAGCCACCATCCTTCGAGCAATCCCAATGAGGCAGAGCCTTCTCGATCGAGGACTCCATCCTCCGATGAGGAGGAGGAAATCCCTCTTCAGGTTCGCAGGAGCCTTCGCCCCATCGGGATTGTAATAGGAGAGCATAGGGCTCGTCTTTTTCCTTCTCCTGTCCTCGAAGTTTCCTCCGAGCCTTCTCGCTCGACTGGTCCCGGCGGCGTCACTTCGGTGATGACCGGGAAGGACCTCTCGATAATCTAGGAAGCCTTTGGTATCCTGGACTCCATCTATCTCTCGGTACCAAGACCGAGGGAGTGGGTCACCTCCAGTGGCCCGATCCGGATCACCCTCTACGAGGAATCCCTCATAGGGGGTCTTCGCTTTCCTTTTCACCATTTCTTCCTTTCCGTGCTTAGTAACTACCACCTCATCCCGGCTCAGCTAGTTCCGAATGTGGTTAAGACCATCTTCTGTTTTAATATCTTTTGCCACTTTCACGGGATTGTAGCCAATTTTTTCCTGTTCATAGCCTTCTTTATCCTGAAATGCCACCCGACCGAGGACGGGTGGTGGTTTATCTCTCCTCCCACGAAGGGCATTAAATTTGAACTCTCCTCTTCCATCAAAAGATGGAAGAGCAAGTATTTCTTCGTCTTGGTTAAAGGGGTCGACTGGGTCTGGAGTGATCCGGACCGGACTCCGAATCATAACTCAAAAGTCGAAGCGGCTGATCGAGAGATTTACGACCAGCTCATCACCGACCAAATCCCTTCCCTCGAGGTTCTGCTATCGGAACAGAACCTGTTCAAAGCTGGGGCTAGCCCAATCCGGAAGTTGGGTGAGTTCGACATAAACCTCCCATTCTTCTTTTTCTGCGGGTCTGTTCGAGCTCGAGGCTGACCTTGTTCCTTTCTTTCTTGCAGGCATGAAGTTCTCGATGGAGCAACTTATCCAGTCTTTCCAAAAGAGGGGTGCACCAACGGACCTAGGGAGTCCCCATCGAAGAGGGCCCAGAATGAGCCCAGTCCGAGGCCTGGGCCTGTTGCAGCTTCCGGCCCAGGCAGAAGAATGGCCGAATCGACCCTCGAACCACCAAGGCAACAGATTCTGCCTCTAGTCCGAAAGTCCGGCATGATCGTGCAAGCTTGGCCTGTCGCTGTTGTCATTGTCGCGCCCCCACCTCCTGAAGTCATCGAGGGGGAAGCAGGAGGGGGCCATCGACGGTGCCGTCCGGTGTGGCGGCGAGCTCCAATAAGGGTTCGGAGATGTCTTCGGCCACCCCCAAGGACATAGCGGCGGCCCTAGTGAGGAAGAAGAACAGCTCCTAAAGGGTGCCCATCGAGGTGGTGCCAAACTCATCGGTGATCCAAGATCGGTCCCTGGCCGAGCATATGATGGACTTTGCCATCCAATCACATGACCGGCAGGAAAGGAGAGGAAGGCCTTTGCCGGATGCCATTCTCGGCACCTTCCCCCATCTCTTCACAATAGGGTCCCTTGCCTTTTTCCTCATTTTTCATTCATTCATTTTTTTTTTTAATTTTTGCATGGTTGACGTCTTCTTTGGTGCAACTCGAAATGGACCTCATGCTTATCCGCGATTATTACTCTCACTGGGCCAAAAGGAAGAAGTTGAAGGAGCAGGAGATGGTGTCGCTGGTGGCCAAGGCCAGGGAGAAGACCAATAGGGCCCAGGAAACGGAGGAGAAAAATAGAGAATTGAAGGTTCAGGCAGCGAGCGCTGAAAGGTACACCAAGGACCTCGAGGCATCCTTGGCCCGGGAGAAGGACCGGGTCAAGCATCGGGCCGAGGAGCTCAAGGTCGGGGTTGCTCAGATAGAGGAGCTAAAGGCCGAAGTGGCCTGGGAGGCCAAACAGGCTCGGGCTCTCCGAGCTTAGCTAGAGGCAACGCAGGCACAGGCTGTCGCCGCTGAAGAGAAGGCCTCGAGAGCGGTGGCCTTGATGGAGACCGCGAAGAAGGAGGCCACCGAGGCAGTACCAAACTTCAAGGCCTCGACATAATACATTGTGAGGTTTAGGAGGCGGCCACGGATTCGTTCCTCAAAGGCTACGAATTCTGCCAGTCCAGGATGGCACAGCTCTTTCTGGAGCCGAACCTGGAGGCACTCACCTTCCCAGCTGTTCCGTGTGGGGACCCATTTGGGGCCACGGCCAAAGCGAAGGAGGAGCCTAAGGCCATCGTTGAAGCAACTCCGTTGGCAGAGGTCCAAGAGGATGCTGTCCTACCTCAGCACCGTCCTGGGAAGGAGCTGGTAGAATAGGAACTTTTTTTTTGCTTCTTGTATTTTTGCTTCTTTCTGGACCGCTCGGCCTGTCGGGGGTCCTGGGACAGTATAATTTTTCTTGACTTTGAATGAAGTATCCTTTCCGTTAATTGAGCTCACAGAATTTCCCATCTATTTTTCTTTGTGTTCTTGACTGCTTCAATAACCTCTCTTCCTTCTTCCTTCTTCTTTGTTTTTATTTTTTGTTTTTTGTTTTTTTTTGACCACCCACGTACAGGTTCTTGTTGCGGTGCCTTGCCCCATGGTACCAAGTCCTTCGTCTCTTTCTAGCGGAGCTCCATGTACAGAGGGCAGCTAGGAAGAAAGATCTTGAATTGTTGAGTTATCCCTACCATGTTAGGAATGAGATAGCGAGACTTCATGCATCTCCTTGAAGGAGGCCTGAGTGACCTCAGGTGAAACTATCTCCAAGTGCCTGGAATGCAACCGAGCTGGGAGGCTGAACCTGAGGAGTCTGTAAGGTGCTCCCACCAGGCTGGGACTTGGATAGACAGGGTGCGGGGCTTCTGGAGTCTCCCGGCTTCGAGGTGCGGGGCTTCAGGAGTCTCCCAGCTTCGAGGTATGGGGTTTCTTGAGTTTTCTGTCTTGAGGTGCGGGGCTTCTGGAATTTTCGGTTTGAGGTGTGGGGCTTCAGGAGTTTTCTGGCTTGAGATGCGGGGCTTCAGGAGTTTCCCGGCTTGAAATACGAGGCTTCAGGAGTTTTCTGGCTTGAGATACGGAGCTTCAGGAGTTTCCCGGCTTGAGATGCAGGGCTTCAGGAGTTTCCCGGCTTGAGATGTGGGGCTTCAGAAACTTTCTGGCTTCGAGGTGCGGGACTTCTGGAGTTTCCCGGCTTGATCTCCTAGACCTGGGGTCAGGCAGCAATATTCCTGCAAGGCAAAGACAGTTTGTACCAAAAGGAATTCTCTTATTGATGGGAGGAAGTCTTACATCATTGGTAGTACATCCTCAAATTGTTAGCATTCTAAGTTCGTGGAAATCGGGCGCCATCAAGCTAGGCAAGGTAGTAAGCTTCATGGGGGAGAATCTCGACTACCTCGTAGGGCCCTTCCCAGTTCGAGGAGAGTTTGCCGCACTCCTGAGGTCGAGAGGCATCAGCCCACCGCAGCACCAAATCGCTAGGACAAAAGATCTTTGGCCTTACCCGCGTGTTGTAGTACCTGGCTACCTGCTGTCGGTAAGCCGCCATCCGGAGTCTAGCCTTGTCTCTCATTTCCTCAAGGAGGTCTAAGTTGAGTAGAAGGCGGGCCAGATTTTCGGCTTCATCATATTGCTCCACGCATCATGGGCACACCGAGTTCGATTGGAACTACGACTTCGGCGCCAAAGACGATGTTGAAAGGTGTCTCATCCGTGGCCGTTCGGGGCATTGTGTGGTAGGCCCAAAGGACACTGAGAAGTTCTTCTACCCACCTGCCCTTGACCTGGTCCAACCTGGTTCGGAGTTCCTAGAGGATGGTCCGGTTGGTCACCTCAGCCTCTCCATTGGTCTGAGGGTGAGCCATCGAGATGAAGTGATGATGGATATCGAGGCCAGTGCAGAACTCCTCGAACTCTCGATTATCAAACTATCGTTTGTTATTGGTGATGATTGTGTAGGGGAGTCCGAAGCAGCAGATGATCGACTTCCAGAAGAATTAGCTGACCTTGGCTTCAGTGATCCGTCCTAGTGGATCTGCCTCCACCTATTTGGTAAAGTAGTCAATGGCCATTATCAGAAACTTGTGCTATCCGGATGCGGGGGGAAATGGACCAAGGATGTCCATCCCTCATTGGGCGAACGGCCAGGGGGCGAAGAGCTAGGAGAGCGGTGCCGCTGATTGACTCTGTATGCAGGCATGGCGCTGGCAGCGATCGCACTTCTTCACGAAGTCAGCAGCATCCTCCCTTATAGTCTCCTAGTAATACCTTTGATGGAGAGCCTTGTATGCTAGCATCCTGCCCCCCACGTGATTCCCATAGAGGCTTTCGTGTATCTCCTGGAGCACAGAGGCCGCCCCCATAGGTCTCAGACACTTCAGGAGTGGATAAGAGTAGGACCTGCAGTAGAGTTGCCCATCCATCAAAATGAAGCGTGCAGCCTTCTTCTTGACGAGGCCAGCCTCCGCGCGATCTTCTGGTAGGGTGCCGTCGATGATGTACATGATGTACCGGTCCATCCAGTTAGGCTCCAGGGTGACCTGCTAGACCTTCCCGGGAGCCTCATAACTTAGAGCTTCTATGTATTTGATGTGGGCGCGCCCCAGTGATGAGTCTGGTAGGGTCGCGAGCCTTAAGAGGGCGTCGGCACGAGCATTCTCTCCATGAGGGATGTGGGAGATGCTGAAGTGCCGAAAGCCCGCCATGCTCGAGCGCACCTGTTCCAAGTACTTCATCATTTGGGGATCTCTTGCCTTGAATTCTCCTGAGACCGTCCAGCCACCAGCTAGGAGTCGATGAAGACCTTCAGGTTGGGCACACCCAGTTCGCAAGAGACCCTCAGTCCCACGAGGAGTGCCTCGTACTCTGCCTGGTTGTTGGTTGCTGCAAACCGAAAATAGAGCGCGCATTCAGCCACAACCCCATCGTCGTTGGCGAGGATGAGGCCTGCTTCGCTCCCTCCCAAGTTGGATGTGCCATCCACGTGGAGGATCCAGACTTCCTCCTCAATTCCGGGCTCCGTCTGGCACTCCAGGTTGGTCTCTTCTGGCTCCTCGCCCATGCCCACGCACTCGACCATAAAGTCAGCCAACACCTGGGCCTTCTGAGATGGTCTCGATCGGTATGCAATGTTGAACTTGCTAAGTATCAGAGCCCACTTGGCTAAACGTCCGCAAGTATCGAGGTAGTTAAGCATGGCCCTCAATAGTTGGTCCGTCAGGACCACAATTGGATGTGCTTGGAAGTATGGCCTAAGTCGCTGAGCAGACATTATAAGGATAAAAATTAACTTCTCGGAGTGGATGTACCTGATCTCCGCATCTCGAAGGAGTTTACTGGCATAATACACCGGTTTCTGAGCTCCATCCTCGTCTGTACGGATAAGGACCAAACTGATGGCCCCTGGGGTGACCGCCAGGTACAACAAGAGTTTCTCTCAATCTCTGGCCTGGAGACCAGCGATGGTGATGCCAAGAACTTCTTCAACTCCTCAAAGGCTTTCCTGTACTTTTCTGTCCAAGTGAAGTCATGCACTTTGCATAGCGCCTTGAAGAAAGGCAAGTAGCGGTCAGTAGATCATGAGATGAACCGACTCAGGGTGGCAACCCAGCCCGCGAGGCACTGGACCTGCTTCTTCAAGGTAGGGTGCTCCATGTCGACAATCGCCTGAACCTTCTCAGGGTTGGCTTCTATTCCCTTCTGGGTGACCATGAAGCCCAGGAACTTTCCTGCCGCCACACCAAAAGTATACTTCGTCGGATTCAGCTTCATCTGGTACAAGCGAAGGTTTTGAAAGGCCTCCACCAAGTCAACGATATGGTCTGACCCTGGCTTGCTCATGACGAGCATGTCGTCCACATAGACTTCATGTCTCAACCGATCTGATCCTTGAAGACTCGATTGACCAGCCATTAGTATGTGGTGCCAGCATTTTTCAGGCCGAAAGGCATCATCCGGTAGCAATACATCCCCCGATCTATGATGAAGGCAGTGTACTCTTCGTCCTCTGGATGCATCTGGATCTGATTGTACCCGGAGAATGCATCCATAAAGGAGAGTAAGCAGTACCCCAAGGTGGCGTCTACCAGTTAGTCGATCTTCGATAATGGGAAGCTGTCCTTCAGGCAGGCTCGATTGAGATTGGTGTAGTCCATGCAAATCCTTCACTTTCTGTTGTTCTTCTCGACCATGACCACGTTTGCCAGCCAGCTAGGATATTGCACTTCGCGAACAAAGCCGGCTGCGAGGAGCTTCTCCACCTCTTCGTTGATCGCCCGCTGCCTCTCCGGGGTGAAGCATCTCTTCTTTTACTAGACAGGGTGGTACTTCGAATCGATGCTTAACTTGTGGATGATGATGTCTGGAGGAATCCCAGGCATGTCTGCCACTGTCCAGGCAAACATGTCTGCATTTGCTCGGAGGAAACCCATTAAGTGGGTCTGTTCCTCTTCTTGTAGTTGGGCCCCAATCTGCACCATCTTCGTTGGGTCTGCTCTGAGCGGATGTCAACAGGTGCTCAACTAAGCCATCTCTGGGATCCTGCACCCTTTGGTCGAGGTCGTCGACGCTGGGGTCCTCCTCAGAATCTCTGTCCCCTGGGAAAGCTTGAAGATAGTGTTGAATCATCTGAGGTGCCCCCGTCATTTTCCCTACACCATAAGGAGTGGGAAACTGCACCAATAGCTGCCTAGTGGAGATGACCGCGTTGAGCAAATTAAGCCCGGGGTGGCCAAGGATCATGTTGTAGGCCGAAGGAAGCCTAACAACCATGAAAGTTATCATGATAATGCTCTGTCGAAGTGGTGACCCGACAGTAATGGGGAGAGTGATCTCTCCTTCAACTCCCACGGAGTCCCCAGTAAAATCGACAAGGAGAGTGTGCACAGGCTTTAATTGAGTAGAGGATAGGTTCATCCTGGAGAAAGCATTATAGAAAAGGACATTAGTCAAACTTCCACTATCGACCATAATTCGCTTTACAGGATGCCTTGCAATCATCATCTCGACAACCACGGCATCGTTATTTATATTTTGATTCTTAAATCCCTTCTCCCTCATAAAGGGGACTACATTTTCCAACCTCTCCCCCTCCTGGGCCCTCTTGGCAGCACGCTCTATTTCCCAACATATCATACCCACAGGCTTCTCGGTGGATCAGTTGTCGACTGCATAGATGAGGGGAAGAGCAGCAAGCACCTAAGGTTCCGCCGGGGCCTTGCCCCCTACAAATTTCTTGAGGTAGCCCCTCCTTATCAGGTCTTCAATTTTTCTCTTGAGGTGGCGACATTCCTCGGTGTCGTGGTCGCGGTGGAACTGGTAATACTTCATCTTGTCATGACCATTGGATGGCCTCAACAGGGGAGGGCAGTGCAAGTAACGCTCACCCTCAATCTCCATGAGAATCTTTGACCTCACGGCGAGGAGAGGTGTATATCTTTCTTCCGGGATGGGGCCACTCTTTGGCTTCGACCCTGGACAGAAGTTCAGGGTGGTCGGTCTGGGCTTTCGCATACTGGATATCTCTTCCGGAGGTTGCTTCTTCAGTGGCTTCCCATCCAGCTCCTTCCTCGTACGGTCTGCCTCCTCGGTGCGGATGTACTTGTGAATGCGAAGGAGGAGGTCGGAGTACATCTTCGGTGGCTTTTTATCCAGGGAGTAGGTAAGATGGGAGGTCCTGAGTCCTCTCTTCAATGCCAGCATGGCGACTGGTTCATCCAAGTTATATATCTCCAGTACGGTAACTTTGAAGCGGGTCACATAGTCCTGCAAGGATTCATGGTCCTGTTGCCTGATGATGAAGAGGTTGTCTACGTCTCGTGGCACCTTTCGGCAGGCATCAAAGTGAGCCACAAACTTCCTTTCCAGTTGTGCAAAGGAGTTGATGCTTTCAAGTTGGAGTCTAGTAAACCAAACTCGAGCCACCTTCCAAAGAGTAGCTAGAAAGGCGATGCAGAAGAGGGCGTCGGTCGCCCCTTGGACCCTCATGAGAGCCTTGTAGCTCTCAAGATGATCCAGGGGGTCGGTGGTTTCATCGTAGGGATCCACCTGTGGCATACGGAACTGACTCGAGATCGGCTCCTCCTGGATTTCTCGAGAGAAAGGGGGACAGGCGTCATGGCCCGCAGGCTCACAAGAGGAGCCCTGCAAGTTTGGAAACTAGCGAAATAGCTCTGCCAGCTTGCGCTCCTGTTCCTCCAGGTGCCTTTCAGCCATGTACCTGATGGCCTTGTCGGTGGAGCCTTCTACTTAGGCCGATGGAGAAGGTGAGGATGACAGCTGAGGGGGGTTACGATGGTGGGCCTTGCCTCGACGGCCTTGGTGGTGCTTAGCAGCGGCATGCTCGAGGGCCGGAGATCGACTCTCCCGGTCGACTGACTCGGTCCACTGTCTCTTCGCCAGGGTCCAGTGGCTTCTCCAGTGGATTCGCTTGAATTAGTTTTAGATGGTGTTACATTCTCAGATTATGATGATCGACGAAATGATTATAGCAAACATTTGATAACTATCTATAGCAATGGTCAACAATGGTCCAATGACGAGCGAAGAAGAAGAAGAAGAAGAAAAATCACATGATAAAGGAAGAAATATTTGAGCAAAAACCTCTCGTAAACAATGCAAGCATAGAAGCATCTTTATCCTTGTAGAAGACAGTATGCAGGGTAACAAAGAAAATTATGATATAATTTGTCATTGCAGAGAAGACTTGCCATGTAGTTGGAGCTGATCGGGAGCTATCTAAAAGGCAGCATAATAAAGGTGATCATAAAACCATCAATTTGCCTATTTTGCTTCTTAATAAAAGGTAGCATAATAAAGGTGATCATTGTTAGAACAAGATTTTTTTTAAAAAAAAATTATAGATATGATTAAAAAATTAACATGACTTTCTAATATATAAAAATATTATCGAATATTTATTTGAAATTGTTAAAAATAAAAATCAAACCTAGAAATGTACGTGGTACTGTCTTAAGGCATATTTTATTTCTCGTACAAGAATTATCGAAAATACTATTTCAAGATACGACCGGGATTCCTTCGTTTGCAAGTACAATCATAAAAGAGGTTGATGAAGACTCTTTTAATATCCAAGAAGAAGAAAAACTTTATAATTGAAAAGATAAAAAAAATTATAGAAAAGAGAAAACTAGAAGGATGTAGGAATAGTTCTTTTGGATAGCTTGGAATAGCTTTTCCATGGCTTACAAGACAAAACCCAATAGGGCCTTTTATAGCCATCAAATCTAATCATTTTGGTTTTTATTGGCTTATTAAAGTCAATAATAAGAAGCCTAATTGCCAGAAATTAAAAACACAACGGTTAAATTATTAAAAAGCCCAATGGTCAAGTAATTAAAATTTCAATGGTCAAATCATTAAAAATTCTAACGATCAAATCATTAAAATCTTTAATGGTCAAATTATTAAAATTAAAAACTAATTATTGAAGAGAATTTTGAATTTTTCTAACAATCTCCCTCAAAATTTAAAATTTTTAAAAATAATAATGAAATATAAATTTCTGGGTTCTTATACTATGCAGTAGGTAAGGTGTCTTTATAGAACTTATTTTACTTATGTATGAATAGTTTCTATCTTAAAGAATCGGAGTGAACCAAGCCTTGAACTACATTTCCTTGATCCAAACTTTAATTACCACACATATAGTACAAATTTTTTTATTGCAAGTCTACGCATTAATGGCCCTGCATATATATCTTGATTTTTCATGAGAGCTTCTAAAAATTGCCAATGTCTTTAGCCACGATCATGTACAGATACTTTCATATAGATAAGTCATTCCAAAAATGTGTGTAGTGTCATATTTCGAAAAATACCTCTCGGGTCTCATTCAAAGATAGACTATTCCTAACCACTACATAGAAGTACTGATCACCATAGAGATGGGATGGAATCAGTGATTCCTATATTAATTAAATTACATGTGCTCCCTCACCAACCAACCCATTTATTATTACTATATTGAACCTCCTTAATGGATCTCTTATCACAGAGGTAGGGTTCCCATTACTGGAAGGTCCTTTGTAGGCTAAGCCCTATCTCTCTTGATGACTTTAGGATCTTAGTCCAATTTAAGCCTTTAGTATGGCAAATTAATAAAAAAGATTTCAACAAATATTTGGGATATACCAGAATTGAACTTTTGTAACAAAATTGATTCTAAACATCATTAATAGATTTGAGTTGCAAGAAATATAAGTATAGCTATTTATGTATATACATGTTCATTATACACTACTGCACAGTTTATTATTACAAGCAAACATATTCAGATCTTAACTATCAACTAATAATCAAGAGAATGCTAAACAAGCTATCTACTTTCATTTAATAATGTTCATATATAAATCATAAGCTCCAAAATGGAATTAGACTACTGTATTAGAAATTAACTTGTTTATCCAGCAAGAAAATATTCATAAGAATAACAAATATGTTATGGTTGATCACTATCTCATTAAATAACATAATGTAAGAGTAGCTATTCTTTCCATGTACAATATAACGTAAGGGTCTTAAAATCATTACCCATCTTATCATTATATTAGCCATTATTTTAGACTTTAGGAGAAAGAATATGACAATAAATATTAACTTAATAATTGTTCAAAATACTTTAATAGCATAAGATCTCTTTGGCATTTATAGATTTCTTTTGCATATAGAAATTTTTTATTTTTATCATTTAGGGATTTATATATACATATAAATATGCTTAAAGAGGAATAAAAATACTAATATAATTTTATGCACTAATCTTATAATTCTATAACGAATACACAGCCTCTTTCCAAAAAAAAAAGATTTTTTTAAGAATCTCGGCTATTCATTTATAGATTTTTTAAATTATTAATTATTATTATTATTATTTTAAAGTAGAGTTTATGACGAGCAATAATCATCCATTATAAGAGTCTCTAGGTGTATTGATAACCATTGATACTTTTCCATTTCAAGCTCAATAATATACTTTTGAGTTACTAGATAACTATATATTGAACTAACAAAACTAATAAATGAACAACTAAATAATCCATTAGTATTTTAGAAGACTATTCATGTACAGGATGTAGAATTAGAACAATATAATCCAAAAAAGAAGATATATATAGATCAAGTTAATAACTTGTGTAATAGCAATACAAGAAAGCTAAGAAAAAATAAATATAAAATCAACATAACACCAATTCATAATAAAATCTAGAGATATGTATCAATCATAGGAGTTCACTTGAAGCTCTACAAGTAGACACACCTCCAAGGTTCTTCTTTTATTATAGGATTATTGTTTTAATGACAAATATAAACATATTAAGATCCATTGAGAAGGCAGGAATTGGCGAATTGCACAAACCTATCAGAACATGGTAATCACAGGTTTTTATTGATCTAGCTTGGACATACTTGTGATTCATAACTTATCGATGCAACTATTAAACTAATGCCAGGCATATAGGCATAAAAGATCTCTTATCCATTAAGTTAGCAAGTGATAAGAAAGAGTCTCAATTATTTGTCATCTAATGGCAAAAAATTAGATAGCATAAATAATTCAAGCAATGATATATCACAAACTTAAAATTTATGGTAAACAAATAGATACCCTGCTCTGAAAAAAATCTTAAGGCCTATATCTGCATATTAGATCATATATTTATAAGTTAAAACCATTCTATTTTAATCAAGCACATTCAGGAAGGGGAAAAAGATAAAAACAAAAGGTAATGGATGATAATTGTTATTTTGACATAAATAAAAGCCAGCGATCTCATTAATAATATTTTATTTATGATAGTTATAGTATAATAATTGTTAAGCATGTTAGCCAGTAATAGATAGCCATTCAAAATCATTATAATGATCATTATAACATTATCCTTTTTTTTTATGGCAATTATAATGCAAAAATGAAAAGGCAACTCAATCAAAGTAGACCTATTTATAAAAAATGAAAAAGTCAATACATGATCAAAAGTAACGATAGAGGAACACGCCTTCTTAAACTAAGCTATGAAATATAAATGAAATCATGTATTCTAAATAATAAACTTTAACATATAAACATTCTCATATAGGTATCTTGCAAAACCACATATCTAACTTAGAGTATATATAAAAGAATAATTAATAAGCATAAGAGAACAACAATAATTGCAAATAGTAATTAGATGATAATTTAGTTAGTTACTAATCATCATTCCAACTCGAATTCTATTTTAATTTTGGATTAATACCATGTTAGTTTCTTTAATCATAATTCTTGAAAATATGCCTTAAATTATTAGAACAGGGCTTTAAAAAAATTATGAATGTGATTAAATAAACTAACAAGATTTTTTAATATATATAAAAAATTATAAAATACTTACTTGAAATTATTAAAAATAAAAATCAAATCCGAAAGTATACGAGGCACTGTCCTAGAATATACTTCTGTCCTCATACGAGAATTATCGAAAATACTATCCCAAGAAACAATCGGGATTTCTTTGTCTACAAGTATAATCGTAAAAGAGGTTGATAAAGATTTTTTCAGCATATAGGAAGAAGAAAAATTTTGTAATTGAAAAGATCAAAAAAAGATCTTGTAGAAAAGAAAAAACTAGAAGAATGTAAGAATAGTTTTTTGGATGACTTAGAATAGTTTTTTCATGGCTTATAAGACAAAACCTAAAAGGGCCTTTTATAGCTATCGAATCTGACCGTTTTGATTTTTATTGACTAATTAAAGCCTATAATAAGAAGCCCAGCGATCAAAAATTAAAAATCCAATGATTAAATTATTAAAAAGCCAAACGATCAAATAATTAAAACTTTAACGATGAAATTATTAAAAATTTCAATGATCAAATTATTAAAATAAAAAATTAATTATTAGAGAAAATGTTAAATTTTTTCAATAATTATAAAACTAGAAGAAGAAGAAGAAGAATGGGCCCTCTAAAAGGCAATATAATAAAGGTGATCATAAAAACCATTAATTTGCCTATTTTACTTCTTAGAAAATTAAAACTAGAAGAAGAATGGGCCATTTAAACTAGAAGAAGAAGAAGAATGAGCCATTTAAAAGGTAGCATAATAAAGGTGATCATAAAATCATCAATTTGCCTATTTTGTTTCTTACTAAAAGATAGCATAATAAAGGTGATCATGAAATCATCAAAAGAAAAAAGAAGAAGAAGAAGAAGAAGAATAATAGGCCATCTAAAAGGCAGTATAATAAAGGTGATCATAAAACCATTAATTTGCCTATTTTGCTTCTTAGTAAAAGGTAGCATAATAAAGATGATCATAAAACCATCAATTTGCCTATTTTGCTTCTTACTTAGCCAAGGGACTGTAGTATTAGTCATCTAAATTATGAACTCAAATCTCATCCATAGCCACGCACACACACAAAAATAAAAATTAAAAAAAAAAAAGGGTCAGTCATAAGATTTCGGACCTCTCAAACTCCTTTCTGCAAGTCTTCTTTTATTCTTCATCTGCTTGCACCTACTATAGAATAACCTACCAGTATTAATTATTGAAAGACCCGATAACCCAACATTTTAAAGAGCTAAAAGCCTCGAATAGCCATATATCCATGTACTTGGGAACCTATCATTCAAAAGGGTATCCTAACAATGCCGTGGGGTCAATTAAAATCTCTAGACTCCAAGCAAATTAAAGAGAATTCCCTTCTAGAACAGGTATCAAATGAGGTAGCAGACCCATCCAAACCGAAGAGGCCATGGTGTGCAACACAAGACACTATTAATTCCTTTGGTTTGGAAAGAGCTCCTTGACTTGTCCCAAGACCGGCATCGAAGCTATCCCAAAAGGGTTCACTTAAGCTGGCTTTCAGGTCTCATTTGTGAATCTCCCACCTAATGCTCTATACTTAAAAAAAAAAAAATCTAGCTTTTAATCATGGCCTTCTTCCTAACACAAGCCATTTGTTGGAGTATCAATACCACCCGATGGGAAAAAAGAAGAATAGAAATACATGATCGTAGAGGACACGCACAACATCATAGCAATGATGCCATCGCTCCTTTATAATGTCAATGGCAATATAGTTACCTATTATCATGTTAGATGTAATACTGATGGTTGTTAATCTTTAGGACTGTACTTTTTAAGAGCAAAACTAAATAACTAATAGCCATCATGTTGGTTATTACCAGACATTACAACCAACAATGCCACTCACGGTTTTAGATAATATTACACCAACAAACAAACAAACAAACAAAAAATACTATACCTTTCTTTTTGAACAGTTAGAAGGTTGGGGATTGATTGCCAGTGCTATCATATAAAGGCTGTTATGATAGAATGGAGACAAAATATTATGTATCATTCAAACAACTATTATGTAATTGTATGTCACATCCAAATCATTGTTGTAATATCCAAGTAATTAAATGATCCATGGTGCATGGATAGGTCTTAAAATTATCGTACATAATTGCCATTTTCTGTCCATCAGTTTTTTCAAAAAATATTTGGCTCTCCTAGGAGAAGGTACAGGGTTATTAAATCATTGGAGAAGCATCCGAGGCTTGTCCTCGACCAAGAACCTGGATCAAGTCTAATATCACAAACTTCGTTCCCATAGAATCATAAATTCACAACCCCATCTGTGTCACGAGCAAGGCACGTGCTCTCCTCCGTTGTCGCCAAATATAGTAACTGGAATCCATCGCGGAATTTTAGCCGTGGAGTGCCATTAGAGAGAGAGAGAGAGAGAGAGAGAGAGAGAGAGCTCTTTCGTCACCCTCGCCTTCTATTATTTTGCCCCTTTTTTTTTCTCTTCCTCCGAGGCTCTCTTATTGAAAGCTTGGGCCTTTCTCCGCTCTGCGTCTGCCCGTATTCCTATCGACACTTCCAAGCCCTAAAAATTTCGCCAGGCATTTTTCGCTCCATCTATTGCATCAAATTCGGTTCCTTTGGCGATTTTTTCTGATGCTTTATTTAATTTTTCATACTAAACATGTGATTTCCTATGATTTCTTGTCCGCTAATCTGGTTTCCTATGTCGTTTGCCCCAAGATTCGATCTTTTATGTTGCAGGTCGGGATTAGTTTGTGATTTGTGGTTTCCTAGTTACTGTTATGCGTTCTTTATTGTATATACAGACATCTGTTACTTTGAAGCGCATCGAGGTTACTTTTTTGATTGATTTATGTCATATTGTGTTTCTTATTTGATTTTTCCTCCCCACTTGGGATTCTCCTTTCTTTCCTTAAGATATCTATTATGCATCGGTGGATTTTGAGAGTTTTGAAGATGGAACTCTGGAAACTTTTGTAATCATGTGCCTGGTCGAAGAATGAAGAAAAAACTTTATAGATGTTTGAAGTGTTGTCTGTTAGCTATTTTTTGATGGAGCACATATCTATGGTGTGGGTGGAGCTTATAGATTTCATTCTGGCAAACAATGAAATTAATGACTTCGTCTAGTTATCTTTGATTTCCGTTTGGAAAATTTTCATGAATCAATCTTATAATTTTAAGTTAGTGAGCAAACTCTAGCTGCTTCAGGATTGTGAACCGAGCATGCTATCAAGTTTACCTCTACTCTCCTACCAGATAACTTGTCAATTTTTATTTAGTCGAAGGAAATTCTTGGTGTGGCATTTTATTTAATTGATGCATTGAAAGCATATGTTTGTCTTGATGGATGGATCAAGTTCCGTACGGTTCATCTAGCAAGCTGATTTTTTTGTCCTATAAGGTACCGTCAGTGTCAGTGTTTTGGTGCAAAATGGGCATGATTTAAGTTGTCCCCCTTCTGAAGGCTAAAAAGTTATAAATGGTCAAGCTAACTTTTTCTTTTTTCTTCAACATTCCTTTATGCCAAACATAGTATATTTCACCATGGCCCATCCAGGTAAATGTGATGCTTTTCTGGGAAAAAGTAGATCAACATTACATAAACTTTTAATTAAACTCTGTGAATTATAAATGCTAGGATTTTAGTGTAGTTGATGATTGTTCTTTGAGGTATTTAATGAGACTTGTTAATGATTTATCCCTAACCTATTCTTAGAAGGTTCATATGCCTATGTACTTCTATGTTTATTATGCTTGTAATGTTTATTATATCTTAAAAAACATACTTCAGAAATTTTAAGGAGATTGTCATTTATGTGCCTCAGAAATTTTCATGTTGCTTGATTGGTAATTTGTCTCTGCAAGGGGGTTGATAGGTGCATGAATGCTGGAGTGGAGTAGCTATTCATGGATATGAAAATTTGTGATTGAATATATAAAATAGTAGATGTGATTGGTAAACCTTAATGATACTACTCCTTTTGCTCTTTTTTGTTTTCCCATTTGCATACGAACAATATTGCATTGTAAAATCAGGGCAATGCTTATTGCAAAGTCTGAATATCTGATTAAGACAGTACATTATAATAGACACTTTTCTGACTCTATTTTAATTGAAATATTTTTTGCCAGCCTGTTATAACTCTGGAGCTTCAATTATTGCTACAGGTACTCTGATCAACATGTCCCATCATCCATGCCGATTCAGTGTTTGATGCATGATGTCTTTCAATTTTTTTTGGAGTGAAGATCATAAATGATTTTCATTGGAAGGAAGCTGCAAGTGCTTGATTAAGGGATAATTTCTTCCATTGCATCTCCATGCTATTACATAAAAATAGCTAAGACGGGTGCTCTGTGTTGTGTGGCCGCTGGGCCACATGGATCAAAATCCAAGACAGACAGTAGAGATTGTTCCATGGATCCCAGTGAACCCCATTGGCGAATGAATTCAAGCTTCTCCCCACCTTTGTCAAGGAGATGGGACTGTAGGTTTCAATCAGATGGATTATCTCATAGGGTTCACGAAGCTTCCATATATGGGTCATCGTTATCATCACACAGTAAGGGAAGTAGAAGTGGTGTCAGCAGTGACAGGTACCCAAATCATTGCCATTCAGTGTCTGATGGGGCACTTTCTTATTTAGGGAGTCCAGCTGATAATGTCCAGGCACCTCGATGGACACCACCTGTTCAAAGATATGATCTTGGTGAATTTACACCTGCAGGAGGTAATTCATACTGTTTAATTTTCTGATGGTTATTTTATGAAAATAAGATTGAACTGCTTCAGTTTTCTTTTTAAGCTTAATATGATATTTAGTCCTGTTTCTCCATTCATTTTTGTTGAGGCCTGTGGCTACAAAAATATTTCTGTCTACTCCTTCTGAAGGCTGCAACTTTGGAGGTTGGATGGCTGACCTTTACAGGAGAAGAGAAAAAAATTGAGTTAGATAGGGTACAAATAATTTTTGCATCGAGATAATATAACTGAATATTGTTGCATTACTATATTTTGGATGGGAAAGGATTTTAGACTGAACTGAATATGATCATGAAGGTTGATATAAAGGTATATGGTCTTAGAGGCTTCCTGACAATTGACTCTTTGGAAAAGGCTCAGCATCATGTTGTCAGAGGGAAAGAGGTGTAAGAGGCAATAGATGGGCATGTGAAGGAGCAAGAGAGCAAACTTTTTTTCATCTTTCTGACATGTAATTTTCGATCGTCATTGTGCTGCAGGTATATTTTCGTCTGGGTTTTGTTTTACTAGACTGCTGGTTGCAGAATATATTTTTGTGCCCCTCTGAGTTAGGAGGTAACCTTCTATATCATCTAGTGAGTGCTGGTTTTCTAGATCATAAAGATGGCCAAAGAATTTGTAGGGAACTTGGGCCACTTTATTGTGCACTATGCCTTAAATCTCATTCCTCTTTGATTGTGGAAGGACAAAAATGAATGTCGTCATGCAGGTGCAAATTAATAAGCATACTTTTGTTACATGATATGATGCGAAGGCTAATGCTTGGGCAGGTTTTCTGCCTGTCTGGCCAATTTCTACCTGTTTGGGATAGTTCTTTTGCAAATTATCGATCATTTTCATGAAAATGATATTCATCATGCATTTTCTTATCTATTTTTTGCTTTGATTTTGACTATTTAGTATGCTTATCCTGTGAAAAAAAATTATTAATAGCTTCTCATGTTTTATAAAAGCGAAATTTTAATGTTTTACCTAGGTTGTGAATCGTAGCAATGACAAAAAAAAAAAACATGCAGTTGATTAACAGGTGAATGAACCAACTTGTCATAGGTTTATAAGGATAGAAAGAACGGAGAAGGGTGTGCTTGTGTTTGTGTCCATGCATGCATGGATCTTTGGGTTTGTGGTGTTTTTGAATGTATGAGCATATCCATCTCTTTTCTTGGCTAGATATTGGAGCAGTGGCTATGGGGATTTCAGGAGTTGTATTACCGGTGACCTTTCGGATAGGCCTTAATTTACAAACATGCTTCAAAATTGACATCAAAGTCATGAATGTGTATGTATGCTCTTATGCACATTTTTGCCTGTGCCCTTTCATTCTAGCATGCTTGCATGTGATAATGTTTTCTGCTTAGGGTAAGCATGAGAAAAATAACACATGCATGAATTTGGTGAAGCTGGATCACCTGTTTGCCACCTAGTTCTTTAAGAGCTATATTCATGCACATTTTTGCCTGTGCCCTTTCATGGTAGCATGCTTGCATGTGATTATGTTTTCTGCTTAGCGTAAGCATGAGAAAAATAACACATGCAGGAATTGGTGAAGCTGGATCACCTGTTTGCCACCTAGTGCTTCAAGAGATATATTCTGATCTACAAATTTTTTATTGCTTTGGAATGATATCATTAGGGAAAAAGCTATGGTCCATACGAACATTATTAAAGATATATAGTGGCACAATCCACTTTGATAAGCTTGATCTCACTATTGTGATACTTTGATTAAGAAATATTTGGTGAGTTATGGTTATATGTGTATCCTCCAAGGAAAACTTAACTTGAGGGTTCTAGTTGTTTCATTAATTTTTTTTGCTCGCTCTCTCTAAGGCACTTATTTTGGATTTTACCTGGATGCATGACTTACAAGTTAGACATAGTAAACTATTTTACAGATAGGTTTGAGCCCTTTTTCAGTTGAAAAATTTGCATGTTAACATACCATAAGGTTTTGGGCTTTTGGGTGTCTTTGAATGATAAGCTAAGGAAGCTAATGAAGAGAACTGATTGATGTATATAGAAAAAAATTGTTGATGAAAGACTTCCTAATGTGGAGGAGGGATGGATAAGTAGATTTATTGGAGGAAAATCTCAGGACTGCTAAATCTTTAGGGGAAACACAAGGCAATCGAATGTATGAAGAGGGCAAGCTATGTTAAATGTTGAGAAGCCTATGCACAGAAGGCAATTGGATAATGAGGGAGGACATTGATTTTTATGTAAAAGGAAAAGGTGATACTACCTTTTGTTGAAGGTAGTGTATATCGTTTCCTAATTTAGGTTGTTAAGGAAATGTTGTAAAAGGAGATAGTTGTGAGTGTTGTGAAGAGAATGTAGTTTTTAAACCATGCGGTGATAGTTCTTCAAGAGACACAAGTTTAACTTTGGTTATCAAGAATTTTCTGGATCTCATTGATGATGGTGACAAGGTGGTTTATGAGCTCTTCCTTAGGGTTGTACTGTTGGTTGAGTCAAATCTTTGCCCACTATGCCACTAAGATGAGAAGGACAAAAGAGGTGAGGGATTTTACATTGGATAGAATGAACTGGTAAATATGGAGGTTGGTATATACTTATAAAGGCTTAGTTTGATTATGATTTTAATTATACACGCTATATTTTTATCAAGTAGGATTGGGGTTAGTAGTCTATTTCAGATCTTTGTAATGCATGTAACTCTTCCTTTCTCCTTCTTCATCCTTTCATGTCTTCCATGTTCCTTCTTTATCTTTCTCTTATCCATCTTGGTTTTCTTCCCATATGCCCACCCATTATATCCTGGCTGTAACATTCATATTAATGTTCCAATGTAACTTTCGTGGCCTTGTGTATTACCAACATCTATATAAGTACCTTTTGTCAATGCCAATTTTTGGTGACTACAGGCCAAATGTTGAAGGATACATTAAGAATTTTGAATTGGAGGAAGTTCCTTTGACCAGGTGTTAGATCAAGACTGGGACTACAGAATTTTAGGCCATTCTATAGCTTCGTGATTTGTATAAAATTAAATTTGGGTGCCTAAAAGTTACAAATGATCTGGATTGTCCTTTAGCTAATTGTCTTGGCAGAAATCCTTGTAATATTATATGTTATGTGATGAGGAGGCTGCTACTTACATGCTCCTGTGGTGAATCTTGATTGTCTGGATTTTGGGAGGATTGAGAAGTGTTTTTTTGTGTAAACAAGCATTTTCATGTTGTGGTAGTATGGGCTGGTTTGAGCATGGGGAGGAAGGTTAGGTTGTTTTTCTGGCTATATGGAGTTTGATTTGGAAGTGAAGTTAAGTGCAAAACTTTGACAAAATAACATATAAGAGGTCAGAAACTGGTTGGTTGGGCATCTGCAGATATGATTTCAGTCAGGCATGTCTTGCACCTCAGTAGTAGGTGAGCACTTGATACCTTTTGTTCCTATGTCCTGTTTGTGCTATACTCTTTTTTTTGTTTAATTGAAACTCCTGTTAGCAATGTTTTAAAATAGCTAGAATTGTTTCACAAGTTCTCCTTCCAGCAATGTTAGAAAATAGCTTGAAATGCTCTATTTGCTCATGTCTGAAGGTTGCCTAATCTTGTGATGGGGTATGGTTTATGGTGCAGTGCTGTTTAATAGTGTCATTTTTTGTTGAGCTGTGGGCTGTGTACTCTTTCCTGTGCTTACATTGATGCATGTAACTGAGCTGATGACTTCATCGAACTTATTAATCTTGTTGGGTGACAAAATGTTACACTGATGCTGGATTATGTTATCAAAAGGATTGATTTACGATAGTTGACTTTCAGTGCCTGGTGGAATTACGTGCAGATGGCAGCTGGAGGAAAAATTAATTCTGATAGCTCTCTCTCTCTCTCTCTCTCTCTCTCATGCACACACGGACACAACATTTGAAACATAATCCTAAAATGCTGCATTTGCAAATTTTATTAACTTCATTTCATACAAATAATGTACTGAAATGTTTATTTGGTGTTTAATTGAAGATCTTGTGAGGCTTTTAATCTGACTTAAACCTGCAAAATATTTAACAAACTTTTTTGAAGTGCATGTTCTGTTCTTTTAACTTGTAGATCTTGTTTGTGAACCAAGAGAAAATACTTGCAGGTGTAGTGCTAACCGGTCATTTCAAGTTATTCCTCATCATTCAACTAATCTTAAATTTCTTCTACATGATCAGGAACGAGGCCTGAGACTTCTGTACGTTCTCAGTCTGATGAGGTACACTTGTCAACTCCCATTTTACTTAATTTTCAGTGTCTCAAGGCATTTTTTCTTCAAAATTTTAAGTGGTGGCTTCACACGATACCTTAATTATGAGCATCATTTTTTTGCATTCCTGGTGCAGAGGTGTTATACTGCTGGAAACAATCATGGCTCTGCATCCTCACTTTCAGACTCTAGTCAATGGGCATCCGCCAGCAAGCAGCCAAACTTCTTCCCACCTTGCAATTTTTCTGGCAGACGCTCATTTATGTCGAAGCCTGTTTATCCGCTTGTTTTCCGGAATCCTTTTTCAGATACCGAAGCCTTTGGGGCTCAAACCAGTAGTGGTGGCAGGATGACACCTGGAGATGATGTCAGGACTGACACTATGTGGCCAGGGAGCATTTTGAGCCCAGACCTCAAGTTGCGAAAAACCTTAACTGAACTCCAAAAGATGGAGGCTTCTCCAGAACCCAACATAAGCTCAAGGAGGGAGGGATACAGATGGAGTAATGCCAGCAGTTATGATTTTGGATGTGATGGGGATGTGATCGACATCACAGACCATATCAGCTTAGAGAACCAAAGGTGTCTTCATAATTCAGCAAGATATCAGAAATGCGGGTTATGCGAGAGGTGGTTGTGGCAGAAGTCTCCATGGAGCTCTAACCGGATTGTCAGAAGCAGTGATATGCCGGTTGTTGGGGTACTCCCATGCCGCCATGTTTTTCATGCAGATTGCTTGGAAGAGACCACTCCGAAGAGCCAAATCCATGAGCCTCCATGCCCTCTATGCCTGAAAGCTTTCGGCAATGAAGGATCTATGCCATTTTCAGAACCCTTGCAGGTGGCTCTAAGATCGGTTCGCAGAAGCCAGGGAGTGAATATTTCTTCCAACAGTGCGGGGAACACATCTCAGAATGAAGGCGATTTGAAGCGCAATCAGTCTCTCCCAATGGCACGACATGGAGGTTCATTAACTAAGAGTCATTTCAAGAAGCGGTTCTCCTTCAAGGGAAGGATGGGAAAGGATCTCTTTGGGACAAAATTATTTAGGAGAACTGGATCATCCTCATCTTCATTACTAAATGATAACCTGAACCAAGCTGGGCGCACGAGGCCTTACCAATCCTCAAGGAGGTAGATATGATTGTAGACATGATCATATATCCAGTTGCAGGTCAGTCTCGTCTTTGAAATTTGTCAGTGATATCAGTTGCAGGTCAGTCTTGTCTTTGAATTTTGTCAGTCATGGAGGGCCCATGTACAGTTTCTGCTCTAGAATTTGAAAGTTTTAAGTTGTAAATCTTACATGGACTTGGTAGATCGGTGCACTTCATTCATTGGTGGCACTGCTGGTTACTGGGATTTTAGTACTTCCGCAGGTCCAGAGGTATCATTGCATTGTATCTTTGTTTGGTCTTGTTGGGGCCCTAAATGACATCTTGGTATTTCAGAAATCACATGAAAAGTTTTTCAGGTGTCTCTCATCTATTAATGTTTTTAGAGTAAACCCAAGGCGGTGGATTTTTTGTTGAAAGTTAATGCTTTGCCAGTTGTTGGATTGCGGATTCATGGGTGTTGGTTGAAAAGCCACGGGATTGATATGGAAACTCGGAAGTGAAGGAACTTGTGAAGCCTCTCTTTTCTCATGTGATCGTTGTAATATACCATTACGAGTCCACCTCGCTGCTCGCTTCACGCTTGAAGTCACGTTGCTACTTTTAATTCATCCCAGCCACCCATACATATCTCATCACCTTCTTCCCCCCATGAAGAAGGACATCTCCCTCTTCCTTCTCAAGAACTCTCTAGCATCCAAGATGAAGAGAGGCATCAGGAGCTTCTGCAATGGTGCTGGCTCCACGTCCACTTTAAATCAGAGGAAAGCCGACCGTGATGTGTCTTGCATTGCTGCTCCATCTTTCGTGAGCTCCTGCATGGAGGAGAGCAGCAATGAAATGAGAAGTTCGCTGACCCTGGAGGAGATGATCCTGCAGCTGGAGCTGGAGGAAGAGGCGGCGCGGAGGGCCAAGCTTGATGAGTATGATGAGCTGCTCCACCGGAGGATGTCTTGTGTGAACAACTCCGATATCCTGAGGTCGGCGAGGAATGCACTGAATCAATACCCCCGGTTCTCTCTCGATGGGAGGGATGCCATGTACCAGTCATCCTTCTGCAACTTTGGTGCGAGGAATGGTGGATTTGAAGGTCGCCGGAAATCTGTTTGCTGTTCCAGTGCATGCAGGGGTCTATCTTCAGATGGTTACGAGGTGGACCTCGAGAGAAGTCTTAGGTTGCCTCCAACTCTGGCAGGAGAGAGTGTGGTCTGGTGCAAGCCAAGTGTCGTGGCCAAGCTGATGGGCCTGGATGCAGTGCCGGTGCCAGTGAGCAGCAGGCGTGGAAAGAAGGGATTGAATAATTTGTTTAGCAGGAAGCAAAGCCTGAGGAGGATGGGAAAACATGAACTAGAAAAAGAGAGGCTTTTTATGGGCATGAATGGTTGGAAGGGGAGGATGAGGAGGGAGCCAATTCGCCCGTGTTCGACTAATGGTTGTCATGCGGTGAACCCAATCTCGGTTGAGCCAATGAGCCGGAAGGATTGGCGATTCGCACGAGCACGTTAGCTGGCTAGCATTTTGTTACGATGGCATGGCATGGCATGGGTGCATGAGGAACCTTGTTTCTTGATTTTTTTTTTTTTTTTTTTCTTTCTTTTTGAGTCCATGAAACCCAAGTAGGTTGATTGTATAGCTACTGAAGTGATTGTGTGGTCATAAGATTATAACTGCAGATGACTTTTATAGTTGATGCCATGAATAAAGAGTTTATATTAGTTGTTATTGCACAAGTTTTTTAGATCTATATGTGGATAAATTTGCAAATGAACAGGAGAAATAGACTATGCACCTTCTAAAATATGCAATTCTGTCCAAAACATGGCTTGTGGGTAAAATATATATTACATGGTCTTGTAAGTTTTCTTGTACCGACAATTTGTTTTAGCCAACGTAGAAATAATCATAGTTGAGATGCATCATCGAATAAATTAAGTACCATTCTATAAAAAAAAAAAATAAGTGCAAGCAGGGCGCACCGCACCTAGCTGTCATTAGGACAAGAACAGGTAAAAAAAAAAAAAAAAAAAGGGAAAGAGAAATCTTGGAGACTACCTCTCTTCGTAGATGGTCCACAATTATCCTACTGGAATCTTATGAAATAATTGTAATAGGCAACGGAAATTTAGAGAGTCGTGGTGCCGACTTTGGGTCCCACGAGGGCACGGCTCGGCGGGGGCACGAGCGCATTTTTATTGAAAGGTGTAAGTATAGTTTTCTACGATGCTCGCGTGTGGATGCGGATAAAATTCTCATATATATATATATATAAAAGGATAAAAATAGTATAGATAATATTTGATCGGACCTGATTTTATATTTGAATATCTGATTAATATTTATATTTCTATCTAATGTGGCGAGATCGTTGACATGAAGTTCCCATCAGATCCGGCCTGACACCATATGCTGCCACGTCAAACCTTCCGCTAGGCAGCTCCCCTGAGGTCGAGGTGTCCTGACCGAAGTCGAGCTTCCGCTCTCTTCGAACTTCGTCATGTGGCTCCCTCGAGATCGAGCCTACCTCGGTCAAAGTCGAGCTCCTGCTCTTTTCGAGCTCCTTCGCTGGGCGGCTCCCTCGAGGTCGAGTCCACCTAGGCCGAAGTCGAGCTCCCGTTCGAATCCTGTGGCGCCACTTCCCTCAAGCAGCGGGCCACCACCCAAGGACCACGGAGAAGCACCACCCAAGATGCCATGATCAAGCCTGCTGCTGTTTACACCAGATAGGAAAGGGCATCCTTCCCAAAGCATCGCGCTCTCTACCGATCGTCTGCACCACCCGGAAGAGGAAACTATCCCGAAAGATTCAAATCTAGAGGGCGGCTACCCCCCGATCGAGGCACTGCCAGGTTTCTCAAAGAAGAGCAACCAGACGGACAGTCAGAGCATGCGGCGTGATCCCTTATCGCGAATGAGGAAAGGTACCTGTGCGCATAACACAAAGCACTGTCAGACGTTGACCCCCTAGCGCCGGCAAAGGGGGAAGATCCCAAGGTAAGTCCTGGGAGGGATCCTAACAAAAAGGGACTCTTCGAAGGTTCCTAAAGGTAAGCAAATCTAATTGGAGCAAACGAGGGAGGGGCAGCACATAGGAGGGCGAAGGGCCAGACAGAGTGCCTTGGGCTACCGGAGACTCATCGGGAAAGTCTTAACGGACACAGCCACAAAGCTCGAGCTCTCCTCAGCTGTTCTCACCCCAGCTCCCTTCTCTCCATTTCAAGCTAAATCTACTCCTCCAAGTGTGGAGTCCGAGCAAGGGGCCCATCGGGAAGGATCTGTTTTTTTGGATCGTCATTGACTTGATCATCGGAGTGTCCCTGCCAGGATCCCAGGCCCGGGTCTTCTTTGTTTTGCAGGTCCGGGTGTTCGTGCAGGCTCCCGTGCGACGAGGTCAGCATCCGAGGTCGGCTCCAGCTACAGGCCATGACAGTGTGGGCAGAAACACTATCTATATCTATATCTATAAAAAAATGGATATGGATATTGATAGATAACTATTAGATACGTATTCGGATATTTGATTATATTTATAAACCTATTTAATTTTATATAGTATTTATTATTATTGCCGCCAAGATCGCCGTGGCCCGTAGCTACTGTCGGCGTCAGAGCGCACCACCTCGGCTGCCTCGCCGCCCGGCGGACCCGAACCTGCAAGACAGGGGTTAGTGACCCGGGCCGGGGTTTCCGGTGGGAGCACTCCGACGATCAAGTCAGTGACGATCCAGGAGAACAGATCCTCCTGGTCAAGTCCCTCTTGATGGACTCCACGCGAGGAGTGTGTTGTGTGAATGTGAGTAGCAAGTGTGTCGGGGGAAGTGTCGCCTGGCTAGGGGGAGTCCTAGTGTGACCCTTCCTCCCGACCTTGCTCTAGAATGCTGGTGGTGCCATGCCCCTCTTGATGGTGGGGGTTGCACTCTCCTCTCTCTCTTTTTTTTTCTTATGTTATGGCTTGTGTTTTGCCTGTGTTTGTGTTGTTGTGTTACCTCCGAGTTTGTTACAAACTAGGTTACCATTGGACGTCCGCCTCGGGGTTTCCGCCGGGCTGTCAGACACGTGCGACGGTGTCTCAAGAAGTCTTTCCTGATTCATGATAAGGGGAGTAGTCATGCGCTCCGACACTCCTCTTGGTCGCCTAATTCCAGGAAACCTGGCAGTACCTCGAATGGTGTGCCGCCGCCCTCGGGATTCGAATCTCTCGGTTGGCTTTCTCTCTTGGGTGGTCCAGATGGTTGGTGAGGAGCGCGGCATCTCGATCGGCATGATTCTCCCCTTTCTAGTGTAACTGGCAGCTACAGGCGATCAGTACGACCTTGGGGGAGCTCCAGTGTAGTCCTCGGGCGGTTCGCCGGCGTCCCAAGCTGGTGGGGTCCATGTCCGAGCTGGGGCCGAGCTAGAATGGCAGGGGTCACTTCGACCTTGACGCTTCGAGCTTGCGAGGTCGTCCTGGCGGAGTGTGGGCCCGGTATAGAGGGCGCGCGCTCAAAGAGGCTCCACGTGGCGGAGGAGTGCTGAGCTCGACTCTGACCACAGGGCTCAAACCTCCGAGGGTCTCGCTCTGGAGGGAAGAGTGCGAGCCAGGTCCAGAGGGCGCGTGCTCGGAGAGGCTCCATGTTAGCGGAGGAGTGCTGAGCTCGACTTCGACCACATGGCTCAAACCTCCGAGGGTCTCGCTCGGAGGGCAGAGGGCGGGCCCGATCCAAAGGGCGCGCGCTCGGAGAGGCTCCACTTTGGCGGAGGAGTGCTGAGCTCGACTCCGACCACATGGCTCAAACCTCCGAGGGTCTCACTCCAAAGGGCGCGCGCTCGGAGAGGCTCCACGTTGGTGGAGGAGTGCTGAGTTCGACTTCGACCAAGGGCTCAAACCTCCGAGGGTCTTGCTTCGGAGGGCAAAGGGCGGGCCCGGTCCAGAGGGCGCGCGCTCGAAGAGGCTCCACGTTGGCGGAGGAGTGCTGAGCTCGACTCCGACCACAGGGTCAAACCTTCGAGGGTCTCGCTCCAGAGGGCAGAGGGTAGGCCCGGTCCAGAGGGCGCGTGCTCGGAGAGGTTCCATGTTGGCAGAGGAGTGCTGAGCTCGACTCCGACCACAGGGCTCAAACCTCCGAGGGTCTCGTTCCGGAGGACAGAGGGTGGCTCCGGCCTAGGCATCTCGAGCTCGCGGGCCCGACCTGGCGGAGGACGGAGCTCGGCTTGCCGTCCCGAGGGAGCTCAGCTCGGCAGTGGAGTCCGGGCTAGAGAATTGACGCGGCGTCCGACGCGACGTCCTTTCTTTACGTGGCGCCTGTCGGTTCCCCCATGTCGGCGATCCCGCCACATCAATTATTTTTTTAAAAAAATATGAGTACATTAATATCTATTAACTTGATTAACCATCATTTAATCATACCTTTCGTTCCACAATTATAAAATTTAATTATCGAACATATATTCATATTTATATATGTATTTTCATAATCTAATTTATATATGTATCCGTTTAAAATAAATATAGATATGAATTTTTGTATTCAATTAATATCTATATTTATCAAATAAAAATAAATTTGGATTTGGATTATAGAAAAAAATAAATGGGCTATTTGGAAAAAAAAAAAGAAAAAGATAAAAGAACGGATGCTTGCACCTAAGATCCATTTTGGATAAGGCTGCAGATGGGTCGGACTGACCCGTGACCGATCCAACTCGACTCGTTTAGACCCGATCCAATATATTTTTAGGGACCCGTGGATGCGAGCCGAATTTTAAAATTAGATCCGTTCCATTTTCCAGGTTGGGTTTGGATTTACTGAATTTGGACCTGACCTAACTCGAACATATTAATACTATTAAAATCATATCTATTTGGATCTTTAAATTATAATTTAAAACTTGTATTAATTTTTTTTTAAACATAGAGATAGATGCATAATTATTTTTATATTTTAATTTATTTTAAAAATAATATTATCTGTTATATATTTTATGGTTAATAATAGTTGACTATATAATAATTAAAATATAATTATCAATATTTTATTTGGATTATTTTTAGTTTCAAATTTTTTAGATTAGAACTGGATTATTTGTCGATCCGATCCGATCTGAATAATTTGTTGGGTTAAAAATTTTGATAGTAGATCCAATCTGATATAATTTAATTTTTTAGTGAATTGGATATGAACATAATATTAAAATTTGATAATCAAGATTACCGGTGACTCAATACGAGCTGACCAGTTGGCACCCTAATTTTGGGAGACAGCAGCCGCTTATTTAGCAGGATAATGCATGAAAACAGATATGTTGTACAGATGCATGTATAAAATTTTTATGCAAAAATAAAACTGTACGGAGAATATCGGGAATTGCCGCCCACGGAAGATAGCACAGGAATATGCGGACGTCCCTAGTGAGTTCGTATGATGATTACTATTGAAATGAATATGCGAAGGGCCGCATTATTTTTTATGCGGAAGGAAAAAAATTGTACGCGGATATCCCAACAGCGATAGCATCCAGCCTCTCAAAACAAATGCATGGATATCACCATAATTAATTTATATGAACACGAGTCCACAAAAAAAAAAAAAATACGTGCCGATATCCTCACAAAGTAGTACGCAGAATTTTTATACTGAAAAAAAATTGGCATAAAAAATTCATGCGGACACGCACGAAATATGCATAATTTTTTGGGAGCATGTCCACATATAAAATATATGCGGACATCCATTCTGGGTTCATATGTGGTGTGCTCATAATTGGTATATACGGACAATCCCACATCATGTCCTGTCATTGTAAATATGCGAGTTTTCATACTTTTTTTCATGCGGTAGAAAAGCTGCATGTAAATATCTATGCGGACATCTCAACGAATCGTGCATGATTTTTTCTGCAGAACTAAATCCGCATGCAAAGATATATGCGGACGTCCCTACGTCGTTTCATATGCGGACGTCCCTACGTCGTTTCATATGCGGAGCCTTTCAAAATAAAGTAGCTTACAATTATGCAGAGTTTTGCATAAATTTGTCATGCTAGAGCAAACCCGCAGAAGAAGAAGAATGCGGCCATCCGTACATGAGGTTCACGTCAGGAACAGGACTAATTATTACTTGGACCAGTTCTAAATGACCACGCCAAATCCCACGGTGGATTACACGCCACGCCACCCCTTGTATGTCCCCAATTCCCGATTTGGTTTTGCCCCGGTCCTCGTGGAGGTTCATGCACTAATTTCTTGTGAAACAGAGGCTGAGGTCGTGAAGCGGCAATGGTTGGTGATGTCTGTGCGTACGGCCAGCATTGCGGACGTGCACGGCGGCTTCGCGTCCAGTCTAATCTTCCGGCGAACTCTTCTATCCTTGCCGCTTGCATCGTCCATCGAGAGAGGAAGACGACCGATTGGGCTGGTGTTTGATGAGCACGATGACGGAGCTGTGGGTATAAGTGGCAGGGCTTTTGAAGTGCGTAGCGTCTGTTCGATGAAATGCTCGAAAGAGACGTAACTTCTTGAAGATAATGTTGATGGGTCTGGGGCCGAATGCGACAACACACACACGCTGTCGAGTCGATCGTGGTGCTGCCATGACATACCCAACGGATGACAGATGGTGCTCTAATGGTGCCCATGTTGCTGTACTTTTGGTAACCGTGTTCATGTGGCTGGTTATCGTGCGATGGACGCGTTATCCGTCGTGCCGGCGAGGGTCAGGCAAGATATATGAATCACACGGGCATGTTAGCTGGATAGCACTGCTCTCGCCTCCTGTTCACCATCCCTGCTAACAAACCTTCATGGCCAACTTTGACCAAACCCAAATGACACCATCAGCTAAGTGCCAGAATGCAGATCTTAGCAGTGCATATCATATTGGGTGTTCTGATGAAGTCTAATGAAGCTTGCATTCTTTTAACAACTCGTTATCTGAACTCCACGGGTGACCACGTTTGTACTTCTGGAGAACAATATATTTTCTAACCAAATGGTAAGCGCCCACTGTTATATTTTTAATATCAAATTAAATGCTTTTGGAGGTTTTGCATAGCTTGCATAAACCAAATACTGCTTAAAAAAGTGCTATTTTTTACTGCTTCTGCTACTCCTTGTTTTACACTTCCGTTATTTGATTCTTCAGTCAAGTGTATGGTTTTGCAATTTGGTATTTTGACAGCCCTTTTCTCATAGTTGATAATATACGCTTGCTTCCATTTCATCTGACTTCCAATTTGATTTGTTTTGCTTTTGTTCATGACTATACTTGCTAGAATCTAACAGTGCGCTATGTGTCAGTAAGAGGACATAATTAGTGGTTGCAATTGTTTCCCCTCCGGCTTGACCCAGTTCAAGGAATTTAGGAACCTAAATACTCTGAACACAAATTGGTGAGTACTTCTAGATAAGCACGTGCGATGTATGTGAGTTTGCATGGTTTTGCTTGGTTGTTGAGGTCGTGGATGTTGTAGGCTCAGGTAGGCAACCCAAGAGGGGGGTGAATTGGGTTTTATAAAACTTTTGTACTATTTAAAATATGAACTAAAGCAAGTATGTGCTAATGCAATTCAAGTGCTTGTGTATTTCAAATAAATGCAGCGGAAATAAAGAAATAAAGGCACAAGAAGAACAATCACACAAACACAAATGTTTATAGTGATTCGGTGCCAACCAAGCACCTACATCCACTCCCCAAGAACCTCTTGGAAATTTCACTAAGTTTAGTTTTATAACTTAAGCTCCCCAATAACCTTTACAACTTGTTTTGTCTTCGGGCTCACAAGTCAAATCCTAGTTGGTTTCAAGGCTCACCAACAACCACCCTTGGTTTTACGGGATAACCAAGAGCCTAAACAACTTGTTTTGGCTTCGGGCTCACAAGTAAAATCCTAGTTGGTTTCAAGGCTCACCAACAACCATCCTTGGTTTTATGGGATAACCAAAAACCTCTTTGGTTTTCCAAGGCTCATCAAAAACCTTAAGTAAAACAATGTAAGAGCAAGTATAAATGAATACAATAAAAGCTTTCTAAAATAAAGCAAATATCTCTTTGAAGCCCTTGATTGTTGATGAAGATCTTGTCTTCAAGTTGATGAAATCTTTGATTGATGCTTGTAGATGTAGACTTTGAATACTCTCTTTGAAACTTGGAAGCTTGAAGGCTTTTAATCACTCAACTATTAAATCCTTTAAGAATATTCAAGAAACTCACCAAAGGATTACTTTCCCATTTGATTCTTGATGTTTATATAGCCTCCCAACACTTAAATGACCGTTTATAGCTGTTAGGGAGGAAAATATGATCGTTGGAGCCAAGTTGGAGAAGTTCTGCAGCCCAGAAAACTAGCCGTTACTGTTCAAGTGTCGACACTTCACCTCCAGGTGTCAACACTTCAGTTTCAAGTGTCGACACTTCATTCTCCAGGTGTCGACACTTCACTTCCAAGTGTCGACACTTCAGCTCCAGGTGTCGACACTTGACTGAAAGTGCTTTCTGAAGTTTTCTGTTTGTCTCAGGCCTTGAGTCGACACTTCACTCTTCAAGTGTCGACACTTGATCCTCGTGTGTCGACACTTCATTTTCAGGTATCGACACTTGCCTGTGCCATTGCTAAAATATCTTCAAATTGAAACTTTAACCTCTTCAAGTTCTTCCATATTAATTCCAAAGTCCATATACTTGATTTTTCATTAATTTAAGGACTTTTTCAACTGAAATACAAGCAATTCTTTATTCAACATGGTTGAGTACTAAGATCTGAAAAACACACTTAAAATATAATTAGTACTCATATATACTTAAACATTTTGTCAATCATCAAAACCAAGACAGAGTCAACGGATGTGCATTGCACCAGTTCAGGGTGCAGTGAGACAGGAAAGTTGAGGTGGAGTCTCATGACCTCTTTTCTTTGGAAAAAGAGGGAAGAGGTTTAAGGGAAAAAGTTACAGTGGAGTTGAATCGGCTCTGGGCCCCATGGCAGAGTGAATCAGGGGGTGGTCACACCTCCTAGAATCACAATTGTATAGTCATATTAATATCATTTTAATTTATTACTAACATGTCATGTTACAATTGGAAAAGGGCTAATTAATACACTGCAGTTCATGATATCTTTCTTCAATTTCTTCTCTCTCTCTCTCTCTCTCTCTCTCTCTCTCTCTCTCTCTCTCTCTACTTCTAAAATTTTCATCGTTGGATTGCTTTTCTTCATATTTTCTTTGTGTTAAATACTTGCTAAAGCATCCAGTAATGCACCTAGCTGGCTCACTATGTTTTTGGATAAATCCACACACAGAGTGGACTCATCTTGATCTCATTAGCTTAACAATAGGCTTATGTGTAAATGGGTTTACAGGAATCCATTGATTATCCTACAATTTTTATCAAAAGATGGACCATGATACCATACATTCCCAATAAAATAATTTTGATTTCTTAGCCTAGATGTCTCTTGAAATACAATTCTGGATCCAAAGATAGCTTAAGAAACCAGCACTAACCTTCTAGTTTTATCTATTGTATTTTGTGCCTTCTGTTGTAATGGTAAAGATCGCATTAGGTACACATATTATTTGTTCTTTCTGGAACCTTCAGTTTTTTTCCCCCTCCAAACTCTGGCTGTGTAGTGTCTGCACATCTTATGCTTATGTAATTATTTTCTTTGCTCCAATCCCTTCTCAGATAGCTTATATAGCATGTCTCAGCCAACTGAATATGACAAAGCTTTTTAGATTTTCTACTTCTGCTATGGAATACAGTGGTTAGAGCATCAGCAATCATTTTGAAGAAATAATGCGAGAATGGCCCTTGTCAAACACTAGAGGAAACAACTCCAAAGTTTTGAACATGAAATCTCTCTGATTTGAAGGATGGATGCAACTGTTGGGCTCAAAATCAAGTTTGGTTTTGACTTTCTAGATGATAATAACTAATATCTGAAGGACTATCTAGATCTTGTTCATGGGTTTCTTGTAAAACAGTGTAGTCCAACTGGCATGCTTGTCTCTTTAGTTATGATTGACCTTAAAATGAGAAATGGACTCATTTCTGAAACCTTAATTAGTTCCTATTCCCCAAATGTTAGCATAAGGTATAATGATTAGGCACTTTCATAATTCTAGATTTACTCTATAAACACTCGACCCATTTTGAAAGAGTTATCTTGAAGAGTTTTTGCAACCAAGTACCTAGGAAGATATGCGCTAATACTAGAAAGAAAACCTTCCATGACTGTTAGTGAGTTGGTGCCATATTGCCCATTTCAAACAAATTTTTGGACTTCACCACCTTCTCATATTATTTGGTCATTCCAGCATAACCTAAATTGTGTTGAAGAATCTTCTTTCACAGGCTTACAGAAATTAATGGTATGGATATCAATTTTATGAGTACAGTGTAGTAAAAGTTGTACTGATGCTTGATAGGTAGAATCAGGTGAATCATGATTACATTTTTGCCTAGGAGAAGTATTTGCATTTGTAGAATACCGAATTTCAAACTTTGATGGAAGCTACAACGTCCAAGTGCTATTGCCAAGGGAATAGTTGTAGATTTCTTCTATGGAAGATTTAAAGTGCATCTTCTCATGCAATATGTCTTAACTGAGATTAAGTGCATTTGATTTGAAGCTTTCTTCTGATAGTAGTCTAAAACTCAACTACAGTTATCAAGTTAGAACTGGTTAACTTTAACTACTACTGTAAGCGTCATTCTAATGGTTTAAATTGTGGTCAGTTGCTGTATGTATCATCCTTTGATGGTGAAAAGATGATCGAGGAAACATTTTATGGTGATTTAGCAAGATGTGGTTCTGTAACTAATGCCCCTTCTGGTTGAAATAGGTTTATTTTCCAAAGGTTTACAAATTGATAGCAGAGTTCTTTTGGATCATGTAAAGTTGCTTTTTTTTTTTTTTTTCCTCCCCCTTGATTTTACAGATCCTGATTCCTTTGTGCATGGGTAATAATTTGTTTCAAGGATACCCTAAATTCAGTTCATTGCTGATGGCACTTGCTTCTGTTTTATTGGGGTCTTCATTTTTCCATCAAACAATTTTTGAATAATGTTTTTGATGTGGGACTCCGACCATGCTTCGTCATCGCCATCAAAAGAATTCTTTTCAAAATATTTTGTTCATGTCTGCATTGTTAAATTGTCATCATCATATCATCATGAATGCTACGTTACCAAGCAAGGGTCCTCCAAGCACATCTGCACAACCTCAAAATTCATGACCCTTCATGCAATAGAAGTAATATTTCCAGGATATCCTTTTCAGAAATGGGGGGAACAGGATTAGCATCACTTGCCTCCTCATCCTTGTATTATTTTTTGGCCTCATCCTTGCATATTAGGTATGCTACGCCATCACCATCTTCCTTCATTATCATCATCGTTATCATAGTCATCATCTCTATTATTATTCTACAATTGAGTTTTTGCTACGTGTCAGTGGAACATGAAAGCTACGCTCTGCCGATGGCTAATGATCTTAGCTTTGATTATCTGCATCAAAATCCTTATGTCAGCTTCATATAACAATTCTGGAGTAAAATATAACATTGCTCAAAATCATGTCTGATAGAATGCAACTGTTTGTTCTTTTGTATGATGCATGTTAAACAATTGTCATTGTTCTTGTCCTTGTCCTCTTCATCATGTTCATGGTAGCTATACTATAATACTCTCCACCCATATAGGCGCTGCATTTGTACTTTAAATTACATGGCAATTGTGGTAGAGACTTCTGTAACACAGTAACTGGCCCCAGGACCCTCTAGGATTACATATATATATATATATATATGTTTCTTTTCCTTTTGTTCTGATGAGATGAGGTTCCAACAACTGAAAAAGAACTTTAAGAAACAGTTCGTTCCAACAACTGAGAGAATAAATAAAATATAACATAAAAAACTTGGTGAAAGAGTTCCAAACAGACCCACTTGTGTGATTCAACTCCAAAGCTCATTGTTTATAATAATGAGGACATAGTTGTGAACCACATTGCCATGATTCCATATTTAAATTAATATCACTGGAGACTTTTTAACCAACATTGTCCTTTGATGATTCATGTTACCATGAATGCGTGCATATTAACAAGGCATAACGGACCAAAAATGACCATGTCATACTAAAGGAACAATGGTGGAGTCGTCAATGTCTTCTTTTCTTTTTTTTTTCTCTTTTTTATTTTGGGTACGCAAGTTGTCGATGTCTTCTAGGCTTCTCGTCGTGGGTGCTGGAAAGGGAACCAAACATTTAAAATTGGGGACATGCAAAACTCTCCTTTGACATTTGGACGGACAGAGTTCAAGGTAACGACATAACCGACAATTTTAATGCTTCCCTATGTGTGGTTTCTCTAAGATTTATATAAGATTTCGCCCGAAAGAAGGAATTATTCAAAACGTGGCAACCTTTTTAAGTCAAGAATTGCTGCGCACTTTAACTTGATTGGTGACTCGTGGCGAAAAGATAAAGAATAGATGACTTCTTTTAAATTATAGCTTTGGGTGCTTCATGAGATCTAAACAAATGGCTTGCACGGATCTTTGGATCTTTAACCTTTTCTTTTGGCTGGAAGGGGAGGTGTTATCTTCTGAAGAGTGATTAGAATTGTTTGTGATCGTGCAAGGAAGTGAAACTAATCCAAGTAAAGATAATAAGCAAACAAAAAAAAAAAAAAAAAAAAAGGAGTTCACATGGGAAAATCCTGGATCCAAGGCAAACTTGGTCATCGTTCGATGGGCCCTTTGAGTTGCCCAATTTGAAGGCCAGTGGCTTAGCGAGTTTGTAAAGATGGTCGCGAATCTTAAGTATTAGAGGAATGTGGACTAGCACTGTTTCTTTGGCCAAGATCGATGAACTTTTATAACAGTAAAAGTATAGTGGAGAGTTAGCTATGTTGATCAAAATTATGACTCGAAAACATTCTTTGAAAAAATGTTGTAAACTTGGTCTATGATAAATGATGTAGACTAAAGCTAATATAAAAATGTCACAGCACTTGCAACGATCTTAGCACATTTGTTTAATCATCTCAAAATACTGTTGTGGTATTTTTTTTTTTATTTTTTTATTAACTTGGTTTATAGTATTTGTTGTAGACGAAGTCTACCTAATAATTTCTTATCTCGAGGAGGATGTTAACCTTATAAACAGGAAAAGTTCTCGGTAGAATACTGGGCAAGAGAGAAGCATGTTGCTCAAGCTCTTGGTAGCAACATTCACAGGCATTTCAAAAGTCACGAACAAACAATGAGGGTAAAAGAAAAAAACATAATAGAGTTTGATCTAAGAAATCATATCCTTTATTTTTTAAATGAAATTACTGGATCGCATGATAACAAAATAAATTGTTTACAATTCTTTCTAACCGGATCATAAAATTAGTCTTCAAAAAATTATACGGTCTTATATATCTCGTATGTGCCAGGGAAAGATGTGGATATATTCCTTGAAAAAAAAAAATCTAATCCTTTGTCTCATTGTTGGATGAGATGTTGTTAGCCAGAACTCAAGACATATCTTCGAAAAGAAAAGAAAAGAAAAGAACAGAAAAAGGAAAAGGACTTCCATCGGTAACTTGAACATAAACTTGAATATAGATTTGTTTATGTTTTGAAGTTCCAAGAGCTTGTTTGAGAAATTTAGTCCAATCGAGAGGACTCACCACCATTATATCCCTTCTACCTTTATTTTTGGCATGTTAGCGCGCGTATTGTTGTTGTGATCTTACGACCGAAGTTATAATTAAGTTATCTCTCAATCGTATGACATGCATAAATATTCTGGACCCATCGATTCATTTTGGCTGAAATGATGTGGAAAGATTCTTTTAAAATGAGAGTTCCCTTTCTCTTCTTTTCCAAAGACATAAAGCTAACATTTACATATCGGTAGATTGGACGTGGTACAAACCTTTATGAATTGTAACACCCTCCATTTAAACTAGAGTCCTATACTGCCGTGCAATCCATTCAATTTCCCTTTTCTTTCCTTGGGGAGCCAAGTGTGGCTCAGTGATGACCGGAAATGGTACAAGTTGGATCAGGCCTGTCACCTGCCACATAAAAAATAAGCATCCAAAGAACCCATATATGAAATTATTAAGTAGTTTTATAACTAATGGCCGGGCTAAGCATATATATTTTTGGGCACACCAATTCAGTACCGGTTAAGTTTGGAACAAGCTGGCTTTAACTTCGATATATATGATGATGTTCACCTTGTAAACATCTTGAATTTCTATATGTATCAACTTAATGGCGTTCATCTGAATAATATAAAATGGTATTCTACTAGCCGAGTCAAGTCTATGTCAGCCAGAAAATCGAAGCGATCATCCACTCAAACTTACAAGCCAGGCATGGAAGTGGAATAGCTTTCTGTGTGCAAGCATGATGCAGTTCTACGCATTGAAAATATATTAGCATGGATCTTTTAATGGCGTGTATCCTTGACTGGCCGCCATATATATATCCATCAAACAAAGCAATTCATGAGCTCATACGATGTCATGCATGATATGTGCACTGTTTGATGGTGACCATCCAAGCATGCAAAACATTCTATATTATATATGTGGCCCATGCAGCACCACGGATGATCCTGGTTGATAGTATATTAGACCCTCCATTGCCCGACTCATTATCTAGTCACACTAAATATTATAATAATAATAGACAATAGCAACTAGCGAGGTACAAGATGATAAACCTAAAATAGCCTGTGCCATTGTATAATTATTTTCGATGCCTACTTCAAACTCTTGAAATCACAGCGAAGATATATAGGATTTGAATACGGAATATATAATTCTCTAATACAACTATCAACAAACTTTATTAGCTTGATAAGATGACCAACTTTCCTCGACCGTTACGGCATTTGCTTTCACTTCTCTCGTAATCCGTCGAGGTTACAACACAAGCTTTTTTTTTTTGGTCTCGTGAGGGCGTGGGAAGGTTGGCCGGCCGTAACCGATGGAAGGCTCCGTGTGGACCGCGTCCTCCCCCACGCCAGCACCCACGCAAGAGAACGAGATCGTTACAGAAAGGATACTTGGCCGCTTCTCAAAACCGCTTCCCTTATCCGCCAAAATAAGCGTCGCTCACCCACCACGTCCGTTTCCAACTTTACCCTGAAACGAAGGAAAAAAGTAGCCAGGTTTTGAGAAGAGATTTCTCCCAAACCCGAACAGACGTTACTCTTGCCCTCCCAACGGCTTGCAGCCTCTCCCCTTGCCTGTCAGTAGTTGGTAGGAGCAAGTTCTGGCTGAAACCATAATGCCATAAAGCCATGAAATGCTCCTATTAAAAAAATAAAGAACCAAGTCTCTTCTTCTGAAGCTTTTATTGATGAGCCCAATGGTCATGGTTTCCCTGTCCTTTCTGCCACCTGCTGAGCCCTTTAAATGGTGATTTTTAGTTTGGAAACGCCTTTTAAAAGTTTTAGATGGAGTCGAGCAAGCGACCATTATTGCCATTCAAACATTCAGTAGGGAAAGAGATAAACCTGCATCAAAGTCTACAAACTTAATTTTTTTTTTATAAAAAAAATTTGTCCTCGGTCTTTTATAGGGATGGATGGATTAATTTTTTGACAGAGGCATCTTTTCACCACCCTGTCAAACAGTCTTTTCACTGCATCTCTTTTTCCTATAGCCTTAGAAATCCTAAGCCCCTAAAAAGCGTTCAACACCATGATTGTGGTGTGGTGAGCCAGTTCTCCTGTACCTCTGCGCAGCAAAGACTCTAAGAACAGGAGAACAAACAAAATAGGAGCCCTACCCATGCCAACCCTTCCTTTTCCTCTTCCCACATATAGGCAGGAGAATAATGGCTCCCACATAGGATTCTGTGCCGAATCATCTCCAAGAACCCCCTGCCAAGGGGTTTGTTACCACAAGAAGGAAGCCCTGTGGTCAAGCGACCATGATGTTAATCTATGAGGAGCAAAGGGAGTCCCTGAGCCACTCTAGGCTCGAACCCTGGGAGGGAATACTTTGGCTCGCCTTTTGCACTTCAGAAAATACTGCATCCCTTCTAGGTAAAGGGTGGAACCATAATTTCGGAAGTACTCAAGGAAGGGAGGGGGGGGGGGGTAGTTGGTGTGGTCGAAACATTGTATCTGTTTTGGTGCAAGCTTGAACCAGGATCAAACCCAAGTGGGGAGCACTTGTGTTTAAAGATCGTAAAAGTAAAGAATTAATTTTAATAAAAAATGTATAAGATACATTATAAGTATCATAAATGGAAGAAGATCATGCACAATGGCCTTAAATTATGGTATTTAATCACCATAACAGTTTCAGCCACCTCTGTTGCATTGCTGAGATGAATGTAATATGATGAACATAACAATCATTACTTTCATTATTTCCTGCTAAAACAAACTGTTATAACATCAGTAACGGTCATTATTTTTACTTTTTAACTTTATAAATGTTTAATTTTTCTCTCAAAATTCCATTAAAACTTACACGTTGCAATCAAGAAAATATATTATTTTATGCATAAAAAAAGCATGATGTAGTACCATTACAGTAGCTATTATTTCAGCGATTATTTTATTATTAAAAATTTGAAAAGTTAAATTTTAGATAAATAATGAACGTTATGGCCATTACAATGGTTAATAATGATCATGGGAAGCGTCTGCAACGATACATTACGTTCTTTAAAACCTTGCAATGCACCATATGTGCTACAATCCTGTTGGATATATTCTCAGCAGCCCCCAGTGGAACGTACAATAGCTTTAATTAGAATGAGCTAAGCAAAATCATGACTTGGTGTGGCTCCTGGGGGCCATGATGCTAGCTTGACAAGGTGCAAAAATTTGGAAGCATGAGTTGCAACCACGATGACTGAAAAAATTATCAGGTTGTAACCATAATTGACTGACAAAATTATCAGATGATTTGGATTGAAATCCATGATCAAACAGAACTTATTTTGGCCAATATTGCACACGGATTAGCATCGTTTTGTTGGATTCTAACCACATGGAACTTGGTCTATCTTTTCATTTTCACACTAAACATATCGTTTCCCTTCATTTCTAGCCAGATGGAATCGACTTCTCTTTAATTTAAGTCTAGAATACAGAAACTGCGACACCATTCTTAGAAATAACAATCTCCAAGACCGTGAGCCACATATGTTGCCAAGACTGTAGAGGATCTCCTTAGTTTTCTCTACAACCATGCATTCATTAAATTAAGTTATAATTAAACATAGAATTTTCATTATGAGCAGCATGACCATTCTCTTTCGCAAAATGGTTTATTATATGTATAAAACTTCACAAAGTAGAAGTTGATCAAGTCCTACATAATTAGTCATAGTACCATTATGCTTCTAACAAACCTACTTTGGACTCTTGGATATAGAGGATTATCAAATTTGCAATCATTTAGAATTTTCACAAACTATCGAGGCTTATAAGCCTGGTTACTAATCGTGGAGATGATTGTAGAAATGGATATGATGTGTTTGCAGCCACATCCAACCTTAGGTGAAATCTGTACTAATCTCCAGGTGCAAGGAAAAACAAGACAAAATGGACCTCTCTAGACTCAAGAAGCTGGAATTTCTACAGATGACCATCATCTGTAGAGAATTGGAAATGACATTTCTTATGCCCTGGGGACCTTGGAATTTAAATGAGTACTACCAAAATGGTCTATGTTAGTGATGAAGACGTCTTCTTTTGAATGGAAATGGACTTGGGAAGAGAAATAGGCAAAGCACCCATGCATGCATCGACAAAGCATCCAATCTCTTGATCAGATATAACCATAAGCATAGAATTATTCCAACCGGAAATAAATGTCCATATGCCATACCAAGTAGGGACTTATCAAGCAAACTAGTCAAAAGATTATTCACTAGCTAGCATGGAACAAGGATGTAGAGGATCGAGTTTTAATATTAATTAGATATATAATTTCATCATCTGCGTGACTAAAAAAATCTATATCAGAGTTTCCAGCTTTAGTTCAGGTCGATGGATTACAGATATATGACAAGGGATGCAGAAGACATACAGCAACATCTCATTAGTTTAGAAAAGTGAAGCAGAGATCACGGCATCAGTTTACTAACAACCTCATCGAGAATAGTTAACAAGAGAGGATTAAAGGTTTTTAACCAACAAAACTAAGGTGCTGCTTTTAATGAACAAAAAACATCCCACCACCTTCATCTCCGTTACTCTTTTTTAACCTTTCTCTCGCCCTCTTTTCTTTTACTCCTCTTTTTCTTCCACACCCCTTTTATAGACTCCCCTCTGTACATTAGGCTGCAAACTCCATTTTCTATGTTGCTCCTACTCCAAGGAAATCAATGAAGGGCAGGCTAATCTTCTCCCTCTTATGATCTGTCTCACCATGCAGCCAAGCTCTGCTCCTGTGGTTGGTCACTGATTCAGTTGCCGAGGCCTTAGAGTTTGAATTAGAGAAACCAGACTGATCAAAACAAGGAACCATCATCATGGGAGCAACATAGGGGAAGCTACTCCCATAGTTGCCAAATTTCTCATAGCATCCATTCCTCCTCCCAGCCACCAGCTTTTCATCAGAACCTGCACAAAAAAGCAAGCAACAAGGAAAAGAGACCCCATGAGGAAAACACTGAAACAACCACCAGGAAACAGTAAAGACTGAAAGATTCATTCATCAAAACTAGATGATACAAAGAAAAGTGTTAAGCAGGCAGCTTTCAGGAGGGACCCATGAGAAAAAACACCACATAACTAGAATCTCTGCTGTATTATTGATACAATCATTCACCCAGCAGAATAAGTAAATAATAATAATAATAAAGAAAAATGAAAATTAGCTAGAAAGCACCATGACATTAAGAGAAGCGAAGCCACAGGAAACATAGAAGGAAATGAGATTTTTTTCTTCTTTTTTTTTTATTTAAAAAAAAAAAAAAGGAGAGAACATACCCACGAGGAACTCAAAGGGCTGTGGCTGCTGGGGAGGGCTATATCTAGAGAAGAAGTTAGGAATGGTTCCACTGGTGAAGGAATTGAGGGAGAGATCTGTGCAAGTGGAGGCAGACTCATCTCTAGTGGAGGTGATGGTGGACTCACCACTGCATGCAATGTTGCTGGTGTTCACCTCCATCCTGTTGGGGGGGGCCTGAGAGGAGGGAGGGTTTGGGGAGGAGGTAGACTTCCTCCTCCTGTAGGTACTGGACTGCTCCCTCTGCTTCCTGGCCATGATTACATGCCAATGGTTCTTCACTGCATTGTCTGTCCTTCCAGGGAAAAGCCTGGCAATCAGTGCCCATTTGTTGCCATAGACCCTGTGGGCAGCCAGAAGCCTTTCCTCTTCCTCCTCGCTGAAGGCCCTCCTGTTGATCCTTGGGTCTAGCTGGTTGAACCACCTCAGCCTGCAGCTCTTCCCTGTCCAACACCAAATTCCAGAGCAGAACATGAAGAGCACCAGTTTAAGAAAAATAAATCACAAGAATACATCAAATTATTTCCATGAAGCAACATCAAAAACGCTATCTCATTTATTTAATCTGTGTATGAGTTCAAAAAGAGAAGAAAAACTCTTTCGAGGCTGTTCTTTTCTTTAAAGTTTGCTTTTTTTAAAGCAAGAACAACAAGGAGAGAGCCATTGTTTTGTTAATAAGAGAGAGAACATCTAGCCTCGTATCTATTTTTGTGTGGAGTTGGTTGGATACCTGATCTCCCTTCGAGCTTCTCAGCAATCAGATTCCAGTTTTGGGGTCCATAATGGGAGACAAGCTCCTTGAGCTTGGCATCCTCAGCTGGCCTCCAATGGCCCCTGGCACAGAGCTTGGCCTGGCCATTCTCATGGGTACCACCTTCTCCTTGCTCTCTCTGCTCCTTCTCATCCCCATGATACGCTTGCCCCCCAATAAAGCTGCAGTCTTTGTTCTGCTCCTTGTCCATTAAGTAGCCCATCACACTACTACTTTCCATCCCTCCAGATGGAGAGCCCAAACCACCATGAAATGGAGGTGGTGGTGGTGGTGGTGGAGGGTGAAAGAACCCCATCTCAGCTGTTATTTTTAGATGTTGAGGAGCCATATCACTTCAAAACCCAAATGATTCAACGAGGACTAACAACTTCTTTGATGGCAAACAAAAGGGGTAAAAAAGAAAAGAATACAAAAATTAAGAAAAGCAAAAACAGATAAATGCAAGAAAGACCTATTAAGAGGGAAGAGGTTCTGGTCACAAAGGAAAGGGCTTCGGACCTTCTTCTTGGCCAGTCTCTTGTAAATCCCAATCTGAAAGCATTTAAAATAGAAAGGAAGGATCTTTATATGTAGCTGATACTATTTTAAAGGGAAGTTGAGGAAAACAGAGCTTTCAGAGCAGGAAGAAGAGAACCCCTCCACAAAAAAAAAAAAAAAAAAAAACCTCTTTGCGAAGAAATAGCCCAAAACATGAAGAGAGAAATGGCCTCGGGTGGAAGAGAACCACACGGGTCTCCTTCTCTCTCTCTCTCTCTCTCTCTCTCTCTGTATCTCTGTGCGTGTGTGTTTCCCTTACTTTGAGACTGATTGCTCCTCTGAGGGGGTGAGCATTGGGGGTCGCATGCACGAGTTCAAAAGGAAACCGCTCGTGTGGGTTGGGAGTCCTCCCCACTCTTATATCAGAGCTGCCCCTGTCCCTCTCCGCCTTGACAAAATCACCAGAGCTCCCTTGTCTCTTTGCACCCCACCCTCCTTGGCTTTTCAAAGCAAAGAAAAGATAACTATCAAATAAAAGAAGCAGAGAAAAGATAGCAGAAATAAAGGCAAATCAATGGCAAATATGACACACGTCCATGCTACATCCTGCTTCTATGATATTTCTCACTTGCTTTTGATATATTATTTACTCAATTTTGTCCTTTGTTATGCCCTCCAGGTAACTCTTACTTTTTAAAATATAAATATTAAAGCGAGGAAAAGGTTTCTCCACCATGCTACTCTCAAAAAAAAAAAGAAAAAATAAAGAAATCAATCTTAAGATCTATCTAGATGATTAAACTGAAAATCCAATAAAATTCATAAACTAGACAGTATATTTTTTTATAAAAAAAAAAATCTAGAATTACATGCTTAGACCTATATTTATAAAAATCAAAAAGCATTTTTGGAATGGGTTGAGTTCTTTTTCATCTCTTCTGTGAGATTCAGATCAGTCCACTTTAAAAATATTTTGGATATTTACAAATATAAGTGTAATCCAGCCTAAATTCGCTAGTTATGTTGGTCCAACCTTCAAATTCTATATAATTCCTATCACAATCATTCAAACAGTTTTTTATGTTTTTTTAATTTTTTTTGGGGTGAGAGAAATTTTATATTGAAAGGACTTGGATAGTTTGAGGATATGATGGCACTTTGTAAACATTTACTAGATTTCTCATGAATGCCATGGACCTCATGAATGCTGGTGCAAATTTTGCTGTACCCTACTGCTGAACTTTTTCCAACCAGGTTTCATTTTTTAAAAATCTTATACTTGTATAGGTGCATAGTTATCAATGTTTACTAATTTACTATGGAGCAAAGTCTTTAAGGAGGTAAATATTAATGCTGGTTTACAAAGCGAGGGGTTCTAGGATGACAGGAAGTAATTACTTAGGCTGCCAAACAATATCCTTTGGGTGTTTAAGCTTTCAAGAAGGTATTATGGTGGATGTGGTAGCTGTTCAACTCTGAAGAGCTAGGATAATAGCCTACTCATCTTGGACCAGGCGCGCTTTTTCTATTTATTTTTTTTATTTTTGTTTTATATATAGATTAAAGTTGCCATTTTGGCAAGTTCTATATAGCCATTGTAAATTTTTCTTCAGCAGAAACAACAGAAGGCACAATTTCTTAGTTGCATAGATGTCATGTTAAATTACTATTACTCACAAGATTGTCAAAGAAAGTACCGCAGTCTCGAGATTCAAGAGAGATTCAAATAGTCTGTAAAATATATAATGATGTTAGCTGAAATAATAATGCTATAAACAGAAGGACATCAGGCTGCAATCATCCTACAGTTTTTTTTTTTTTAAAAAAAAAAAAATCCCTGGCATCTTAATTTGCAAGTTAATTATAAACTGCCGCATGCATGCAGTATTATTATTATTTTTTCTATATAAAAAAAAAAGATAGGAGATAAATCCGGAATAGTTATCCTGCATGCCTCCATATTGCCGGAAAATATTCGATTCAATATACTAGATTTTCACATTCTTTTCTTATCCAAAAATGAGTACGTCAATTCGACACTACCAAGATACCAGCTAGTTAGAACGGGAAAGAAAAAAATCTTGACCTTTTATTCATCCGACTGTCACGGACCTCGAAAAATAATTCTTAAATTTAATTGAGTCTTTCACAGGATCACACCTTGAATCCATGACCTGTTGATTGTAAAGCAAGAATCCTTGCATGCAATATTTCATGCATGATAACACAAGCACAACTAATATAAATTAAGTTTTTTTGACAAAATAAAAGGTCAGGACAGTTGGAAAAAGATCATGGAACTTCTAATTCACAAGAGGAGGAAAGACGGAACTTATATTCAACTTTATATAACATACTATATGGAATATGGACTAGCTTATTATAGCTTTTATTTAAGAAGTTTGGAGAGGGGTTGCGATAGACTAACCCATGTTCGATTGGCATGATGAGCTTTATTATCTCTCCCATCCTTGTTAGACTAAAGTTTTTTTTCTTTTTTTAGAATTTTTTTCAACCAATTAGTCAAGGGTAAAGTGGCAAGCTACTCGATCCATCTTATAATTTACCTTTTTTAATATTTTGCAAGCTGATCGATCTAATAATTTATCCTTTCTTATCGTTGCAGCCGACAACCATGCACGGTTAACAAAAGTTTAGTCCCACTCCAATTTTATACACGCTTCATGTTGTGGCCCACGTCAATCTACTCTCGATTCCATACTTTTCTCCATCAGTTTTGTTGGTTAACTTAGCTTTGACAGCATCAACAAGTTAAATCTGATCAAACTTGACATGCAGTGCCTTTTGTGAGTCAATATTGACTGCTAATTTATTTAGCTTGCCTTTTGACTCGAAATTCTCTTATACACTTCTACCAAGTTGGCCTCTCCGTCATCTTCCATTAAACTAAATTTTCCAGGCAAACTATCTATGCTTTGGTCAATAAAATATATGCAACAATGCATGATTATATATATATATATATATATATATAAGGCCTCAATTCTACTGGCACAATACGAGCATTGTATATTTTGAATGAGCCTTGTTGAGGCTTAACATGTTGGATCCTAGTATCACACCTAACATTGTGATCTTGGACATCCATCAGTGGAGTAGCAGCTCGCACATGATTAATTGGAGGAATCCTAGGTTCAATCAAAAATATTAATCTAGAGATATTACCTGCTTATTTTGTGTGTGTGTGTGTTTGTGAGAGAGAGAGAGAGAGAGAGAGAGAGAGAGAGAGATTTGCATATATATATATATATATATATATTATAGATTAATTATATCTAGAGAGTGCTCTCTATATTCATTTGTAAGTCAAGACATTTCTTATCATAGAAATTCTCGAACAGGAATCCAGATTAACTGTTCATTAGCCGTAGTAAGCTTCTAACTTATTTGCTAATTATTCATCTCAACATTGTTCCTTTCAAATTCGAGATGGAACCAATAATTTGTTCTAGTAATGATAATGATGAAGGTCTCAAATCTAGTAAAGTAGCATCAAAATACATGAACGTGACAGTCGTTGGAAGCTCTAAAGAGCAAAGTGAAGAAAGACTTAAAAAAGCCGATAAATATTCCATTATATATAAGATTGATAGGAAGTGGACTATGGAATTTAGCGGCAAATTCATAGTATGAAGGAGTTCTTAGTCTATAAATATGTAAACGAGAAGTCTTTGTACATAATAAATTTAATTAAGTGGTGGTTAACATGCAAAGAAACCTAGAATAAATCTAGCTGGTAAATTGAATACTGGTCATGATATCTTGTTTTTTTAGAAGAAAAAGAAAATAACTTTACGATCCAAATGGATACCAGACCTACTTTCCTGTATGATATTTTCCAGGCAATTAGAATAACATGGAAAAAAATTAAAACAAGAAATTTGAGGATCGAGGAAACTAAAGGTACTCTCGGTACCAAAAACATCTTTTATATATATATATATATATATATATATATATATATATGCAGATCATGCCATCTCAAAAACTGGATTTTTGTGTGCTAATAGTCTTCTATGGTATCCATATTTCTCTCGTATTTTTCTTTTATTTTCAACCTAGAAATCAAAGAAATAGAAACATGCAGGCATTGATCATATCCAATATCAAATACACTTTAAATACTCCTTACATGCATGGAGATGCCAAATTCTACTTGAATAATTTAAAGAAGGAAAATGTTTTATATATCCCCTAATATATCCTAATCCAATTTCGAATAATTAGGGATACCGAGGCCCGTAACAGTTGGGTGAGTGAGAGGCCAGATCTTCTTCTTTTCCATTCTGATCAACTGGCGTCTTGATAGTATCGGGTTGACGTACTCATCTTTGGATGGAAAAAGGTTGTAAAAATCCGATGCCTTGAATCGAACATTTCTCGACGAGATGAGAGCTAACGAGGATAGCTACATCAGATTTATCCCCCTATCCCTTTTTGTTGACTCCAAAAAAAATAACTAGGGATAATATAGGTAATAAACCCTTTCATGAACCACAAGCGGTGTCTCAAGTAGTACTCATTAAAGAAATACTTTGTACTCTAAAATAATGATCAGATTATTAACTACTAGGACAAATGTTTAACAATCTTGAAGTTTCACTACAAGAAAATCGGTTGCTAATAATTAAAAATCGATTGTAAAATTAATTTGCAACCGAAAGATCTCGGTTGCATAAACACAGGTTACAAGATTTTGTGACCGATGTTATTCGGTTGCAAAAATTTAGCAACCGATTTAGAGACCGATTATTTATTTTTTTAGTGTATTTATAAAATTTAAATTTTTTTTGAAATAATTTTCAAGTTAAAAAATTAATTACAAATTTGGTTGCTAAGTAATAATTTTATTTTAAAATATTTAAAAAAAATTGGTTACAAAATTGGTAGCAAATTAATAAAAATTTGAAAAAAAACTAAAAATCGGTTGCAAATTAATAAAAATTTGAAAAAAATTAAAAATCGATTGCAAATTAATAAAAAATAGAAAAAAAATAAAAAACGGCTGCAAAATCGATTGCAAATTAATAAAAATTTAAAAAAAATAAAAATTGGTTAACCTGCTAATCCAGACAATAAGAAAACCTATATCTACTTAACCTACTAATCCAGACAACCACTGTCATAACAAGCCTGATACAGTCAACTTGTTTGCACTCAACTGATGCAGATGATAACTCTCAATATTAGCAATGATAACAGTATAGCAAACTTGTAAAAGAGACTATAGCACAACAGGTCATCTATACACCGACCTCAGGAGGGATGCAAACAATTATCACAATTTGGTCAAATAATGTAGGTAATAGTTTTGTAGTCATCATAGACCAGTACTGAGGGCTGAGATGATCACATGCAACAATAAAAGCAATCTCCGCGAAAACAAAAATAGAGAATGGACAAAAATAAGGAAAAACTGAGTATACTGCTTTTTCTAAGATATTACGACTCAACCCAACCTGCAACCAAATTGTCAAGACTAAAGAAGCAGTCTAAACTATCAAATAAAATCTCGGTATAGGACCTAAGTGAGAGATCCTGCAAACTGAACATGATCCCTTGCACCTTGGAAGGTCATTGACCAGCATGTTGGAGTTGCAAGATAGAACACATTATGACATGCATGACTTGTATTCCATCCAAGAGCCCTCAGAATGTTACGATAATCTTCTCAAACAAATAAATTAAGCAATCTAAGCAATATACTTGTTGATCATTTTAGGATTTCATTTTTTTTGGAAAAAAAGGAGTTATATACAGTAACATAAACCAAAACTGATTATTTTTTTCAAGAAAAAAAGGCAAACAAGAAGTCCCAAAAACTAGTCTGTGCTTTCTAAAATATTTAGACCGAACCCAAGTTTAAATTAAGCTGACTGGATCTAAAACCAAGCACATTCAAATGATAATGGCAAACCAATGTTTTTCAGGAAAAGACATAAAGGAACCCCACCTAACACACCAAGATAATGACCAGAACAAAAGAATCTGATATTGTGTCCCACTGATGTCAGATAACAATCATCAGACCTAGACCAAACCTGACTGTTAGTGCCTTTGAAATGCCCAAGTTCAGCGATATGCATAGACAGGACACACACTCACACAGAGGGAAGAATAGGGCATCAATAGGCTGCATACTCCTTAAGGCCTCAGAATCACAGTAAATTCTAATCATGCAAATGAATCAAGCAATGTAGGCAACATATTGGTTGATCATCATAGGCCTTATTACATAAAAGGACAATAGTCATAACAATCCAAACCGATTTTTAAAAAAGAAAACAAAGAAATAGGATATGCCCAAAATTACGTGTTTTCTGAGTTATGAAGCCAAAGTCGAAGGACTCGAAAACCAAACAGAAGCGATAAGAAAACAATTTCAACCCGCCTCACCATATAAAAAACAAAGACAAAAAATAAGATAAAATGTAGACACTATATTGGTCAATCACAACAAGCCTCACCATTCCAAAAATAAGAGGATGTTAAACATTCCAAAATGTAGACCTAACATATTCTTTATAATCATCTATCAAGGGTTTATAATATATTAATGGATGTTAAACATTTTTTTGGTAAGAGGATGTTAAACACATTTAACACCATAACAAGCAAATAAAGAATCTCTGTAAGGTGATCAATGGAATCCAATAAACTAAAAAAATGAGATGCACTATTAACGACAAAAAGAGAACAAAAGTATCAAACAAGGAGATTCATAGGCTCAGGATTGCCTATTTTTATACATTAAGAAGGGTCTAAGGCAGCAAATGGTTGCTTGCAATAATAGCATGCCATCCAAATTTGCAACACCATTTAGTTCCAGGCAAAATGGTCCGAGCCAACATACACTTTCAGTACTTGAAGCATCATGAAGATACCAAGGCAACTCATCACAACCTCTAATCGCAGATAAGAAGAGGAGGCAATCCATGAAATTATGTGTCATCACTTACATGAGGAATTGAAAAAGAGGCATCCAGATTGCACATCTTTTTTAGAGTTCATAAGTATTTTAGATGGTACAAACATTGATTGGTATGCAATTTCTTAATGTAAAGTTAAAACATAAGCACAATGTCACACTCTCAACACAAGCATGCTTCTATTGTTACATTCTTATACCAATATGCTCATGTACTATCGGTTAGAATTTATAATAACATCTTATATTCTGTGAATGATAATCAGTATTATAGCAGAAAGACACCTTTTGAAACCCTAAAATACCAATCAAACATGGGCTCAAAAAAAGCAAAGGACTATTTCCTTACTTTTTGTAAAATGACAATGGAAACAAAGAAAAGAGGTGATGCTATAGGGGATTCATTTCATGCACATGAAAAACTTCCTTTGCCATGCGGTGCAAGGGATTAGTTGCAAGAATTGCTCAGATATGGGGGCACATTAAATCTGAGTTGTAACACCAACATTATACGGGCCCAGGAGACTTTTCATGTACACTAACAAGTGCCCCCAAGCATTTATCTAAAAGAAGAATGTTCATTTTAGACTAACAGCCAAAACGGGAAAGCCAATCAGTACCACCTGTGGCCAGCCATAAGAAACAGCCATCCAGCACCCACAGAGTGGTGGAAAGACCATATAATACAGCTAATGCAGTTAGGCCTTCATATAGTGGTTAGCCATTACTTTACTAGCCACCTACTGCTAACTCAGAACTATAATTAAAAAACTGGATTAACAATAGATCCAATAGACCATCTAGAACATCTAATCTTGGCGTCTGATCAACCAAATAGCCAGTATTCACAAATAAGACTCCCTAAATCTCTCATGCTATTTGATTAATATGACTCTCAAAATTGAAATCAAAAGGGAAATGGAAATGGAAGACAAGGAATCAGAATTAACATTCCTACTCTACTTTTACTTCATCTCATATTTTTACTCTACATAATCGAGCACTTTAATCTTTGTACTATATTTTTTATTTCCTAATATATAGTTTTGTGCTGTTCTAATCAATTTCTTTTGTTCAACTCAGTTACCTTCTTGTCATTTTTTATATGTCATACATTTTGGAGTTTTATTTCTACCTTATTATTTAGATTTTTCCTTCAATGTGCATTTCACAGTTCACATTGGCTGTTAATGCATAATAGTTTTTACTTTATATTTTTATTGCTTACCTAATGAAATAATGCTCTTTTTAAACTTAAATTGACTCACTTTTATTTTATACCATAAATGCTAGTAACTAATTCATAACAAAAATCATTCATTTGCATTTTACACCATACATGTTGCTAAATTGTTTATACCAAAAATACCACACACACTAATTCATACAAATTGCAGCTTCATGATAAAAAATAGGTGAATTTGATTCAAAAAAAATCATACAAATTACTAGCATAAAAATTATGCAGCTTCATGATGATCATAGCTATGTATTAATATCAAACAAAATCAAACATCTAACCGATTTTATGGCACTGTGGTAGGGGCTCAGCTGCTCGGATCCAGGGAAGACAAAGCTGCAAATATTCGAACGACATCGGGACAGGGGCAGCGGTAGCCAGCGAGCCCGGGCGGGGGAACATGTTAGTGGCAGCGCTTGAAGATGATGTAGGAGAAACGGCAGCCGGTGAGGCTCGAATCCGAGGTAGACAAAGGATAGGAATGATATCGGAACAGGATAGCGGCAGCCGGCGGGGGACGATCGAAGATGTTGGTGGCCAACGGAGCTCGGGTCCAAGAAAGATAGCTGCGGGGGGTCGATATCAGGGTAGTGCCGGCCGGCGGGGCTCGGATCCGACGAAAGCAGCGCTGCTAGATGATGATGTTTGAGTAACGACGGCCGGTGGAGCTCGGATCTGGGGAAGGGAGAGCCGGAGGTGTAGGCCGATGTCGGAGTAGCAGCGGCTAGCGAGAGACGATGCCGAAGTCATGGATGGCCGGACGGGGAGAGGGGTGATGCAGTGACAGCGAAGACTGGACCACTGGCATCTGGACTAGAGAGGGGTTGAGGGGATTTGGGGATTTAATCGAAGACTGAAGGGGAAAGCGGGGGATGAGGGTTTTATATTAAAAATTAAATAAATTGTTGCAACCGATTTTTTGGTTGTAACAAATAAAAAAAAATTAATATAGTTTTTAAAATTAAATTCGCTGCCAGAAATTCCAAAGAGAATTTTAAAAAAAATATATTTTTTTGCAATCGAATTTTCGGTTGCAAAATTCTAAAGAAAATTAAAATTTATTTTAAATGAAATTTTTGGTTGCAAACTTAAAAAATAAACTTAAAAAAATATTTGTAAATTATTATTTTTTTTTGTAACCAAATTTTTGGTTGCAAAATTCTAAAGAAAATTAAAATATATTTTAAATAAAATTTTGCAATCAAAAATTCGGTTGTAAAGTTAAAAAATAAACTTAAAAAATTATTTTGAAATGATCATTTTTTTGCAACTGAATTTTCGGTTACAAAATTCTAAAAAAAATTAAAATTTATTTTAAATAAAATTTTGCAACCAAAAACTCGGTTGCAAAGTTAGAAAATAAACTTAAAAAAACATTTTAAAATAATCATTTTTTTTGCAACCGATTTTTTTTGTTGCAAAATTTTGAAGAAAATTAAAATTTATTTTAAATAAAATTTTGCAACTGAAAATTCGGTTGCAAACTTAAAGAATAAACTTTAAAAAATATTTTTAAATGAATTTCCGGTTGCAAACTTAAAGAATAAACTTAAAAAAATATTTTAAATGAATTTTGATTTCGATCGATTTTTATTTTTTTTTAAACGGATTTTTGTTATTTAAAAAACTTAATCAATTTTTGCAACTGATATATCGGTTGCTAAGTTATGTAATTTATATATTACTAAATAATTTATTTTTAAATTAAAATATCGATTGCAAATTGTATCAGAAAATATCGATTTCGAAATCGATTGAAAAATAAGAATCTTGTACCTATATTTGCAACCGATTTTAATCGGTTGCTAAATTATTAAGAAAATAAATTAGTTATAAAATAAGTCACAAATATAATTAAAAAATTGATTGCTAAAATACTGTTTTCTTGTAATATTTTACCCCGCAGGATCAATCCGAAAATATTTTCTTACGTGCATTCTTAAAATTAATGGAGCAATCATATTCTTTATATTGATGCAACAACAGGTAAATCATCATGCTATTTGAAATGTGATGCTTGCCGTCCCATGTGTCTCAAATGCTTGATATATCTAATGGCTCAAGTAGCCTCCCTTTTTAAAAACCCCCACCCAACCACCAATTAAAAAAAAAAAAAAAAAAAAAAAAAAAGCTCAGCTTGTTTTCTCGTCCAACGTGCTCACCATTATTTATATTCCACACTCGCATGACGTCGTTATATGGGCTTTACTTTTTCAATTTAAAAAACTTTTTAAATGTCTTACATCAAGTATATATATATATATATATTAAATCTATGAAAATATATTTCAATAAAAAAAAAAAAAATTCAATCAAAAAAAAATTTTGTTTTAAAAAAAATCTATTACGAAGAAGAAAGCTTTGCTTTGCTGCTAGCCTACTACACTATCAGAGTACCGTAGAAGACTCGATAAACACCTCTCTACTCGACGATCAGCAACTCTTGCATGATGGTATGCATAATATTTTAATGTTCCATCTTCCTCTCATGACAGCATTCGCCCATTGCTCCAACATTATCAATGAAAAATGTATCGTTGCATTCTTAATTTTTCAAGTAAGACAAGTTACTTTCCCATCGTCATCAAAAGTATGCACACCATAACAACGACGTGCACCAAGATATATCTATCCATCATTGTTCGATGGCAATATTTAAATCGTATCGGTCTATGCCCATTTCTATCCTGTATATATCTTGAATCATTATCAGGTCGAGCAGACGCGAATTAGATTGCATCGGATCGATAGATAAAAATAGATCGAATTGGACAAGAAATTTATCATGCAAATGTTCTAAAGCTATCGTAACTTTGAATCGAGTATACCACTATTGTTATTCTAACATGCTTCAAGTATTTTTATCTAGAAGTAATATCGGTTTCGAGGATTAAACAAAACAAAACTTGATGCTATTTGGATCGAATACCTTATAAATATCATTCCTGGTATTTATTTAAGCTTGGTTCCTACCTTAATTTGAAAGTCAAAATACACATGACAAAGGGAAGCAACACGACGACACTTCTACTTAAATGCTGCAGGACCGACCACCAGGCCTTGAAATTTAAATGACAGACCGTCCATCCCTATCAAACTGGTCGATCCATTTATCCACCTCAAATTGTAGCAGTTGCACGTCATTTTCTTGCACTCATTATTCTCATTCAATCCATGCAAAACGTTACCCAATTGCTTTAAACAAACAAGGATAGCCCTAGGGACACCCCACACCATTTAACTCCTCCCCCACGTAACTTACTGACCCACCTCCCTCATTCATCGCACGCCCACCCAATATTTATTGCACCCCCTCCCCTCCCTTGCTCTCCCATCACCCAATAAATATAAGCATATAAAATTGACGAGAAGTGTAACGGTTCGCACGCACGCTGACTACTTTACCTTAATTTTTCTTTTTTTGTTATCCCGTAGAAGATTGCTACACTGCTCGCCAACGTGAATTACCTTGGACTACCTCTTCAGTCTTCACCCGTTTCTCGGAAAAAATGAGTAGTAATTAATTGTATGTCACACAGTGGAGATGGTTAGTCCAGATAAGTTTGTTGTTTGTTATCCCTGGATCCTGTCATGGCTTCTGCATCACAGAGATTCCATGAAAAATTTAACAATTTTTTTTTTTTTAAAAAAAAATTATATATATATATATATATATATATATATATATATATATATATATATATATATATATATATATATATATATATATATATATATATATATATATATATATATATATATATATATATATATATATTTGATTATGAATTTAGAATTAAATTTGGTCGAGTCTTCTCTCGGCTAATTTGTACGAATCTAAATATAGTAAAAAAAATCAATAATATATTAATTATACAAAATAAATATAATAAAATTAAACAAAAAATATTTTAAAAGAAATATAATTTTTTAACTATATAAATTATGTATTAATGGTTGTTAGTGAATGCTGGAACTATTAACGATGGGATAATCTACTTTTTCAGAATAAATAAAAATACTTTATAGAATAAATATAAATATTTTCAAAATAAATATAAATATTTTAAAATAAACATAAAATAAAAAATGAAAATATCTATATTTATTCTAAAATATTTTATTTAATCTAAAAATTTTATATTTATTCTGAAGTATTTGTATTTATTGTGGAGTATTTTTGTTTATTTCTATTTCTATTTATTCTATATCGCTAATGTTGTATTAATTTTTTATTTTTTTTTGCATGAAAATCCATGCAAATTAGATGGTGGGGGATTTGATCGAATTTCGCTATCCACTTGAATGTAGCCAAGCCTATCTTTCTCCCTCTATATATATAAAGTAAGATATTTTTTCATTCAAATTAATTAATTTAGAATAAATATTTATAAAGAAATATATATATATATATATATTATTAATTAATATATGCTGAATGGAATTTTAAATACAATATGGCGTAGCGTATTAGTTGGTTATAATGTGGCTGTGGATGTAGGTTTCCATTTGATTTAAGATAGTTAGGTTGTGCTTGGAAGCCATATTCCTATCCAAAATAAGTCTTAATTCCTGGTTATTTTTTCAAATAATTACGAAAATTGAGGTAGGCTACTCAGATTAGCTATTCCGATCAATCTTTAGTATTCTAGAATGGCTATTATATGATGGACCATAGAATAGTTTATTCCAAATCATTTTGTTTTTATATGACGGACCCATTGCAATAAGTATCATGAAATAAAGTTGTTATTCTAGACTTACAATTAAATATAAATATGGAATAATAAGGATGGATAGCTATTTCCTGAAAATTGATATTTCTATCTTAGAAATAATTTTTTTATCCAAACACTAGCTTAGAAAATTATTTATTCTTTGTATATTTTTTAAATACTTTATATTTTTTTAGAAGTAAATAGTATATTAATTGGATTGTATATTATATGGTTAATTATACGGATGGTATATTGATTGCCATGTCAAAAATTTTATATTTTTTATTTATTAAAAAAATTATCTTTTTGTTTCATGGACCCATAAAAATAAATTCAAGCGACCCCCTCCTTTCTCACACACACACACACACACACACACACACACAAAAGAAAAAGGAAGCCAGGTGGGTCCTTATCGCGTTATGCGTCTATATTCCATTCATCTTACTTTAGACAAGCTTTGGGTTCGGTGGCTCTCTGACCCGGTATAAGCGCAAGTGTAACTAGGTTAAACCAAACCCGACCACGTTAGACCCAATCTATAAATTAAGTACAGAGAATCAAGTTACGTTGAGAGAGAGAGAGAGAGAGAGAGAGAGAGAGAGAGAGAGAGAGGGGTTCACACCTATAAACCCGAGATGCACCCAATCAGATCAACATTCCAACTTAAAGGAATTTTTTTTTTTTGTGTTTTATTTATTTTTTGGATACATAAAGAGGCACGGCTTGGAATAAACCGAAACTGTATACAACCAAGTCCGAAGGTAATATAGGTTTTTGGTTGTGCTTGAATAATAAACTATTCAGCTAACTTGGATGTTGAAGAATGCCATGAAGCTTTACCTCAAGTAGTATAGAAATTCTTTGAACCAAAAACCAAACTCTACCATGTTCACTTTGTACATGAAGGTGCATGGATCATGTTAATTAACAATTTATTCGATTGTATATATAATTGTTGCCGATCTCACCGTGGTGGCCTGTAGCTCTTGAGCTGGCAGAGGCCTCGAACTCTTTCAACTCGAGATCTCCAAGCTTCTGGACCTACAAAACAAAGTCAGAGACCCTGGCTGGGGGGTTCCGACAGGGGCACTCCGACGGTCAAGTTAGAGAGCGGCGAGATGGAACAGATCCCCTAAGACGGGTTCCCGAAGGATTTCCGTGCTCAGAGGAGATGTGAACGAAAGAAGTGTGGGGAAGGGGGGAGTTGAAGCCCGGCTTCCTGTGCTGGGTTCACCGAGCTCGCGCCTGAGGACTCCTTGAGGCTTCCCAGGATCGTTCTCTTGGTGTTTTCTCCCTTTTTCGACTTACCTGTCCGCCTGTTTTTACCATCCCTTTTATACCATCAAACTGCCTCAAGCTCGCCTTCCTTTCAGGGGGCTCCCTCTGACCTCTAGTCCTCCTTTCCCTCCTTCTTCGGGTCCGGGAGCTAAGTGGCCGGACCGCCTCGTCCGTCGTGTATCATGAAGGGGGGAAGATTGGCGAGGTTTTGGGCCGAGTATGGGAGCTCTTCTTTCGAGGCATTGACGGTGGGCTTCCAGCCGTTTCAGGCTCCTGTCCGTAAGGATTTCGTTCATCGGTTGCGGAGCCCCATCTGACTGGTGTAAACGAGGTTTCGTGTATCACTGCAGGATGTACTGGCACCGCCTACGGGGCGCGGCGCGTGCCGGCTCTAGTGGCGACCTTGCAACCCGTGCCTCTGCTTCCCCGAGGCTTCATAGAGTAGGGCTGACCTCGGCCGAGGTGGACCCGTCAGGGGGCACCACCTAGCGGAGGGGCGGAGAGAGGCTCGACTTCGGCCGAGGTGGACCCATCTTCGGGTGCTAGCTGGCGAAGGAGCAGCAGGACCCGGCTCGACCTCGGCCGAGGTGGACCCGTCTCGGGGTGCCACCTGGCGAGGGAGCGAGGGACCGACAGCTTCGGCCGAGGTGGACCCCTCATGGGTGGACACCTGATGGAGCGGCAGAGAGGTGTTCGACTTCGATCGAGGTGGACCCATCTTCGGGTGCCAGCTGGCGAAGGAGCAGGAGGGCCCGGCTCGACCTCGACCGAGGTGGACCCATCTCGGGGTGCCACCTGGCAAGGGAGCGAGGGGCCGACAGCTTCTGTCGAGGTGGACCCCTCTTGGGTGGATACCTGGCGGAGCGGCAAAGAGGTGTTCGACTTCGACCGAGGTGGACCCGTCTTCGAGTGCCAGCTGGTGAAGGAGCAGGAGGGCCCGGCTCGACCTCGACCGAGGTGGACCCGTCTCGGGGTGCCACCTAGCGAGGGAGCGAGGGGCCGACAGCTTCGGCCGAGGTGGATCCCTCCTGGATGGATACCTGGCGGAGTGGCAGAGAGGTGCTCGACTTCGACCGAGGTGGACCCGTCTTCGGGTACCAGCTGGCGAAGGAGCAGGAGGGCCCGGCTCAACCTCGGTCGAGGTGGACCCGTCTCGGGATGCCACCTGGCAAGGGAGCGAGGGACCGACATCTTCGATCGAGGTGGACCCCTCCTGGGTGGACACCTGGCGGAGCGGCAAGAGGTGTTTGACTTCGACCGAGGTGGACCCATCTTCGGGTGCCAGCTGGCGAAGGAGCAGGAGGGCCCGGCTCGACCTCGGTCGAGGTGGACCCGTCTCGGGGTGCCACCTGGCGAGGGAGTGAGGGGCCGATAGCTTCGACCGAGGTGGACCCCTCCTGGATGGACACCTGGCGGAGCGGCAGAGAGGTGCTCGACTTTGGCCGAGGTGGACCCGTCTTCGGGTGCCAGCTGGCGAAGGAGCAGGAGGGCCCGGCTCGACCTCGACCGAGATAGACCCATCTTGAGGTGCCACCTGGCGAGGGAGCGAGGGGCCGCCAGCTTCGGTCGAGGTGGACCCCTCCTAGGTGGACACCTGGCGGAGCGGCAGAGAGGTGCTCGACTTCGGTCGAGGTGGACCCGTCTTCGGGTGCCAGCTGGCGAAGGAGCAGGAGGGCCCGGCTCAACCTCGGCCAAGGTGGACCCATCTTGGGGTGCCACCTGGCGAGGGAGCGAGGGGCCGCCAGCTTCGGTCGAGGTGGACCCCTCCTGGGTGGACACCTGGCGGAGCGGCAGAGAGGTACTCGACTTCGGTCGAGGTGGACCCGTCTTCGGGTGCTAGCTGGAGAAGGAGCGGGAGGGCCCAGCTCGACTTCGGTCGAGGTTGACCTATCTTGGGGTGCCACTTAGCGAGGGAGCGAGGGGCTGCCAGCTTCGGCCGAAGTGGACCCCTCCTGGGTGGACACCTGGTGAGCAGCAGAGAGGTGCTCGACTTCAGTCGAGGTGGATTCGTCTTCGGGTGCCAGCTGGCGAAGGAGCAGCAGGGCCCGGCTCGACCTCGGCCGAGGTGAACCCGTCTCGGGGTGCCACCTGACGAGGGAGCGAGGGGCCGACAGCTTCGACCGAGGTGGACCCCTCCTAGGTGGACACCTGGTGGAGTGACAGAGAGGTGCTCGACTTCGGCTGAGGTGGACCCCTCTTCGGGTGCCAGCTGGCGAAGGAGCAGGAGGGCCCGGCTTGACCTCGGCCAAGGTGGACCCGTCTTGGGGTGCCACCTGGCGAGGGAGCGAGGGGCCGCCAGCTTCATCCGAGGTGGACCCCTCCTGGGTGGACACCTAGCGGAGCAGTAGAGATGTGCTCGACTTCTGCCGAGATGGACCCGTCTTCGAGTGCCAGCTGGCGAAAGAGCAGGAGGGCCCGGCTCGACCTCAGCCGAGGTGGACCCATCTTGGGATGCCACCTGGCGAGGGAGCGAGTGGTCGCCAGCTTCGGCTAAGATGGACCCCTCCTGAGTGGACACCTGGCGGAGTGGCAAAGAGGTGCTCGACTTCGGCCGAGGTGGTCCCGTCTTCGGGTGCCAGCTGGCAAAAGAGCAGGAGGGCCCGGCTCGACCTCGACCGAGGTGGACCCGTTTTGGGGTACCACCTTGCGAGGGAGCGAGGGGCCGACAGCTTCGGTCGAGGTGGACTCCTCCTGAATGGACACCTGGCGGAGCGACAGAGAGGTGCTCGACTTCGGCTAAGGTGGACCCGTCTCGGGGTGCCACCTGGCGAGGGAGCGAGGGACCGACATCTTCGACCGAGGTGGACCCCTCCTAGGTGGACACCTGGCGAAGCGGCAGAGAGGTGCTCGACTTCGGCCAAGGTGGACCCGTCTTCGGGGGCCAGCTGGCGAAGGAGCAATAGGGCCTGGCTCGACCTCGGCCGAGGTGGACCCGTCTTGGGGTGCTACCTGGCGAGGGAGCGAGGGGTCGACAGCTTCGGCCGAGGTGGACCCCTCCTGGATGGACACCTGGTGGAGCGGCAGAGAGGTGCTCGACTTCGATCAGGGTGGACCCGTCTTCGGGTGCCAGCTGGCGAAGGAGCAGGAGGGCCCGGCTCGACCTCGGCCAAGGTGGACCCGTCTTGAGGTGCCACCTGGCGAGGGAGCGAGGGGCCGCCAGCTTCGGTCAAGGTGGACCCCTCCTAGGTGGATACCTGGCGGAGCGACAGAGAGGTGCTCGACTTCGGCTGAGGTGGACCTGTCTTGGAATGCCACTTGGCGAGGGAGCGAGGGGCCGCCAGCTTCGGCCGAGGTGGACCCCTCCTGGGTAGACACCTGGCGGAGTGGCAGGGAGGTACTTGACTTCGGTCGAGGTGGATCCGTCTTCGGGTGCCAGCTGGCGAAGGAGCAGGAGGGCTCGGCTCGACCTCGGTCGAGGTGGACCCGTCTCGGGGTGCCACCTGGCAAGGGAGTGAGGGGCCGACAGCTTCGGCCGAGGTGGACCCCTCCTGGGTGGACACCTGGCAGAGCGGCAGAGAGATGCTCGACTTCGACTGAGGTGGACCTGTCTTCGGGTGCCAGCTGGCGAAGAAGCAGGAGGGCCCAGCTCGACCTCGGCCGAGGTGGACCCGTCTTGGGGTGCCACCTGGCGAGGGAGCGAGGGGTCGCCAACTTCAGCCGAGGTGGACCCCTCCTGGGTGGACACCTGGCGGAGCGGCAGAGAGGTGCTCGACTTCTGCCGAGGTGGACCCATCTTCGGGTGCCAGCTGGCGAAGGAGCAGTAGCGCCTGGCTCGACCTCGGCCGAGGTGGACCCGTCTTGGTGTGCCACCTGGCGAGGGAGCAAGGGGTCGCTAGCTTCGGCCGAGGTGGACCCCTCCTGGGTGGACACCTGGCAGAGTGACAGAGAGGTACTCAACTTCGATCGAGGTGGATCCGTCTTCGGGTGCCAGCTGGTGAAGGAGCAGGAGGGCCCGGCTCGACCTCAGCTGAGGTGGACCCGTCTCGGGATGCCACCTGGCGAGGGAGGGAGGGGCTGACAGCTTCGACCGAGGTGGACCCCTCCTGGGTGGACACCTGGCGGAGCGGCAGAGAGGTGCTCGACTTCGGCTGAGGTGGACCCGTCTTCGGGTGCCAGCTGGTGAAGGAGCAGGAGGGCCCGGCTCGACCTCGGCCGAGGTGGACCCGTCTTGGGGTGCCACCTGGCGAGGGAGCGAGGGGTCGCCAGCTTCGACCGAGGTGGACCCCTCTGGGTGGACACCTGGTGGAGCGACAGAGAGGTGCTCGACTTCTGCCGAGGTGGACCCATCTTCGGGTGCCAGCTGGCGAAGGAGCAGTAGGGCTCGGCTCGACCTCGACCGAGGTGGACCCATCTTAGTGTGCCACCTGGCGAGGGAGCGAGGGGTCGCCAGCTTCGGTCGAGATGGACCCCTCCTGGGTGGACACCTGGTGGAGCGGTAGAGAGGTGCTCGACTTCGGCCAAGGTGGGCCCGTCTTCGGGTGCCAGCTGGTGAAGGGCAGGAGGGCATGGCTCGACGTCGACCGAGGTGGACCCGTCTTAGGGTGCCACCTGGCGAGGGAGCGAGGGGCCGCCAGCTTCGACAGAGGTGGACCCCTCCTGGGTGGACACCTGGCGGAGTGGCAGAGAGGTGCTCGACTTCGATCGAGGTGGTCCCGTCTTCGGGTGCCACCTGGCGAAGGAGCAAAAACACTTCTTTCTGAATGGGGGATCTTTTGAAAGAAAAAATCTGCGTGGTACTGACCGTGTCCAGCTGGACCTGACACGCGCCCCACGTCAACGATGTAGCCATATCAATAATCATAGTTTTTTTTATTTTATTAATAAGTGTGAAACCCAGCCTTTGGGCCTTTTGGACTGAAGTCGGCAGCCCTTGCCGACTTCGGTTGGAAAGCCAGAAAAAAAAAAAAAAACAGAGTCTAGAACAAGGGAGGTTGGTTCTCCCTTATCTAGGGTTTTCGTCGGAGATCTCGAGAGAGGAGTCATGAGGGGTGAGGGAGGTGGTCGATGACGTGTCGGGGTAGGATGTAACTTCGATCGACGAGGAGTTTATTTTCCAAACGGCGAGGGAAACCATCAGTTTGTTCCCTTTAAATCATCCTCACCGCCACCAAATCGAGCCAGATCGAGCTCTCCCACACCGTCATTCTCCTCTTCGACAAGCATATAAGAGACCGTCGAGGCCGGGTGAGATTTCTTTTAGGATTTAGAAAGGTTTAAATCTAGTTTTCTTTTTATTGTTTCGGTTCGGTTTGTCTTGGAACCGTGGACCGCCGATGGCCCCCATCGTCGTCCGCCTCCGATCTGTCGGTTCTCTTCTCGATGACCATCTCTATGATCGCCGCCGACAACCAGGGGGAGTGGTTTGGACGAGCCGAGGAAGAATGGGAGAAGGGGAGTTTGGGAGAAGAGAAGAAAGAAAGAAAAACAGCATTAAAAAAAAAGGAAAAGAAAAAAATGAAAAAAAATGAAAATGAGAGGAGAGAGAGAGAGAGGAGAGAAGGAGGAGAGAGAAAGAGGAGAGTGAATAGTTAATGAAGAGAGAGAAAAAGAGAAAATAAAAAATTAAGAAAAAAATAGTATAAATAATGATAAAATTTGAATTTGTTTATTTTGGGATTTAGGCCAAGACCCAGTTTGAACCGAGAATTATTTTCCTATACTAGTTTATCTTAGATAGAAAATTAATTATATAATTGATCTTGTCAAGATTTTCATCTGACCTATCGAAAGAGCAGTATCCGAGTTGATTCAATTAGGCATTATAGAATTTTTCAGGTAAGTTATCTTGACCTCTGATATTATATACCAAATATGTTATGTATTTATGAAATATTACATGTATGTAATATATTTTAATCTGTATTGGATTGCATTAGGTTGCATGCATTGTGTCGGTGTGGATGCTCTCTAGTCCGACTATGATCACATGAGGATCTAGTCTCCTTTTGGACCTCCAGTGGGGCTATCACCGGTGCATGACCGTTGAGCAGTATATTTACATAGGAGCTAGTTGCCTTTATTTTTAGCCATGCATAGCAGTTGCTGGCAGATACTGGGGATGAATGTTTTTTCGTGTGATTTCAGAACTAGTTTTCCTTTTGAGCCTCTAGTGAGGCTATTACTGGCGCATGATCGATGAGCGATATGTGTATATAGGATCTAGTCTCTTTCAGGATTAGCCACGGGCCGATCATGGCCATAGTCAGAGGGACTATGAGGATAAAGTAAATACTTGGCCATCCATAGTCGTGTCGGTTGCATTTAAATGTACACATTTGCATAATATTGCTGGTTATATTATTTTGATGCTGGATATCTTGTTTGTATGATATGTTTTTATGCTTGTTTGTTATTGGCATATTCATTTATTGGAGGTGTTGATGACTTATTCAGTCTGTGTAGCTCATCCTCCGTTTTCCTATATTTTTGTTACATATCCAGAAGATCAATCGGGCTTTAGGACCCGTCAGTGAGGAGCTAGAGTTTAGGTATCATGCGTATGCCTGGTTGGATAATTATTACTAAAATTATGTTTTGATACATGCCTTGTATGTTCGAAGGAGAAATAAATCCTAGAACACACGACCGTCTGTTACGATCTAGCTCGAGTTTGGGATCGGGACGTGACAATATGATAGGCAAATCATATATATACCTGGATACATCAAACAAAATTAAGAAAAAAAAAATATGAGGAAGAACAATCAAAACAATCAACGTCTCGATCCAAAGAATTCTTGAGTTCTCTATCACATAAAACGTGATCTAGCCCATAATCCTATTCATCATCTTTGGATGGATATTCTTGATATCCAAACAAACACACTGTTGAAAATCCTCATAATGTAGTATAAGAGCATTTGGGTTTCCGTCATTCCCTTCTACCCCTGATTAGTATTTGGTAGGCAAAATACCAGTCCAGGCCGTCCTCAATCTTTCCAAATACGAGCAAGATTCACTACTAAATACCAATACTCCCCGTAGGGTCCCTACAAGGAAAGTCCAAACAAGCTTCTCCGAATGAAGCAACATCATAAAGAATCTTGTGAGCCTCCACACCTACAGGTCATGAGAAACTTGGTCTTTGTAGACGCAACGTAAATCTAGTATTGTTAGTTGTTTTCAAACGCCAAAGTCACGTTAGGGGTCGAGCGCCAACTCGGTTATTGTAAGGTAAAAAGAACAATAAAGTCATGTAAGGTGATATTCTAGTATTTATTGCTAGCGTACTACTCATTATAGTTCTTACTCTTTTTTTTTTAAGAAAAAATTAGCATCTATAACCTTTTTCTTATAAATACTTTATTATTTATAATAATAATTATTATTTTTTGAAGTTTTTTGAGCGGATAATATTAAGCTGCAATCATCTTCCGAAGGTCCGATGGAATCACGAAACCGGCATGATAATATACACCATCTTCTCATTCCTAGAAATTTATATAATTCCCGTTCTTGTTAATAAAAATCAATTATTTTTATACCTTGTATAATTTTACTTTTGGATACCGGGGGATAGGACCCTGCCCTTCTCCCAGTAGGGCCATCATGATGGCTGCTTGTTTTCTTCTGATCATTATGTAGCTGGCAGGGAGACAGCAGTGCAAGCTGTTTCCCCTTTCCCATCCAACCACTCCATTTCGCCTTTCTTTTAACCCCACCCTTTTTTTTTTTTTTTTTTTTTCTATTTTTTTTAAATTTTGTTTTTTTATCTAATTTCAAGTTGGAAAAAAGAAAAAAGAAAAAGTACGGATGGTGGAATGAAAAAGGGTGAAAGTAAAAGGGAGGGGGGAATCTCGGTTGCAGAGGAAAGAGAGAGGGAGAGGGAGGGAGGAAAAGGACGGGAGGAACGGCACAAAGGAGCAGCTTTCACGTATGACACGTGTGGCCACCGTCACCTCTAACGGCGGAACCGTTTGATAACTTTCTTCCGTTATTTTTTTTCCCTTTTTATTTTTAACTTTTTTCTTTTATTTATTTATTTTTCGTCTAAGAGGAAATTTGTATCATCCCGAGCCGTACATGGTCATGCGGGAATCGGACGCATCCGAAAGGGTCCTGCATTCGGGGCGGGACGGAGGGAGATGGCAACACGTGGATCGCCGTGGTTGGGCCACGATCGGACACGTGTACGGATGGCAGAATGCTTGGTAGGGTGATTGGTCGTGGGAAACCGTAACAGATCGGAGAGAAGGGGCGGGAGAAGCGGGGCAAGGGCAGCAGGAGAATAAAATCAGCCAAGGATACGATGCCTGGCCGGACGCTGGGCGTTTGGGACGAATTTGTTTTTTTAAATTAATATGTTTAATAAATATTTACGAAATCAAAATGTATTTACGAAACTAGCATGGTTCAGCTTGCAAGATGGCCGCATCAAACCCCAAGTTTAACCTATAAATTTAAATTTTTAAATAAAAATATAAAAATATTCAAAATAATATAATAAAATTAAAAATTAAAAAAATTAAAAGAAGTATCGCACCTATAGCTTCATCTTATTCTTAAATCTTTATTTTTATATAAAAAATAAAAAAATAAAAAATATATAAGTAAAGTTATAAATTATTATCTTAATAATAATATGAAATATTAATATTATAAAATAAAATTCATTATAATATATAATAACTAATATAAATATAATAAATATATTATAATATATTAGATAATATATTATAAAATATAATTAATATTTTATAATATAATATAAAATTTATAATTTAGTCGGTGCCAATCCAGTCACCAATTCGATACCAGTCCAATCACCAGTCCGACCGCCGGGTAGGTGCCAGTTCGGCCATCAACTCGGTGCTAGTGTGGTCGTCGGTCCACTTATCAAGTCGGTGCCAACTCGATGCTTGTTCGATCACTAGTCCAATCGCTAATCCGGTCGCCAAGCCGGTGCCAGTCCGATCACGAATCTGGCCACCAGCCCGGTGCCAGTTCGATTGCCAGTCCAGCCACCAGTCCAGTCATTAGTTTGGCAACCAGACTGGCACCGGCCTAATGGACGAACTAGCAACTGAGTAGCATTAAAGGTATATCCTATGTCCCGCAAGGTAGTTATCTCCTCCTACTATAAGTTGCTTCTGATGAGACATTGGTTCTACTTCACTCGATTCCTGATACTCTGTCAAATGCTCTACATTAGAGAATGCCACCTATATAGCTGCCTCTTGTATCGATCCCTCATTTATATACTTTCCTCCATGTCCTGAGTATCCCTGATGTGTTATGTAGTTCATTACAGTAGCATAGTCAAAATATATAATAGCATCATCAGCAGTCGTAAATTGTCTCAAGCCTCATGAAGATAACTGGCTGTAGACATGTATAGAGTAAACTCTGGCATTGAATATAGAGAGGTACTACGTCATCGAGTATCTTATCTGTACTGAGCTGAATGAGCTGCTCCCAATGATGATGCATACGATAATGGCAAAGAAGTTTCATCATCTTTGCTAATGTCATGATTAATGCTCCTAACTGGATATGTGTTTGCTCATGGACAGCACGAGGGATGGTATAATATACCTCCAGGATGGACTGGAGGATGTGGACATGGAACCTGGTTGGGCAAGCTGATATATAATCGCCATCCCATCGCTCTGAAATATATAATTATATAATCAATAAAAAAAAAATAATTATTGATGAACAATGATGAATAAAATAATTTAAATCCTTATCATATAACCATGCATCGCACTACTACGACTAATGAACCATCGAGTGATGCCATGGTGCCACTGTAGATATGGATCATGATAATCCATGATACATCAACAGAAGCACCTTTTATAATATAATCTCAATAGCAATTCCAAAATTGAATAGAACACTGATAAGTGATGGACTAGTCTTGATTGACTCATCCTTTGAGATCGATGTAGTATAATATAGCATTTATATCATACCGATCTAGTATAGACCGGCGGATCATAAACTATCGCAACCCTTTATTAGTGAAGTGCCACTCTATAATATGGAAACAAATAAGTGGCACCATGCTATACCATATATCATGGCCATGCAAATAATAATCTAGTAGCTGTACAAAAATGTCAGGAGTATATGATTGCTATATTATCTATTTATAAAAAATATGAAATATAAGATATTAAACAAAATAATGTAAAAGATATTATAGACTAAAAGTGCATTTTCAGTTCTTACCTGGTTTCAGGTGATAAAGATATAATCAATATGAAGAGACATGTGTCAGTATCGACATGACTAAAAATATATTTCTCTATTTGCACATGAAACAGATTACATGAATTACATAACTCAGTAAATATTGTTAACATAAATATCAATAAAATTTTAATGCTCACCTCATCCCTAATGGATCCTATGGCAATCCAGCTCCATCATCATCTATATCCATCAAGGATCTGTAACATGTCAATCTAATCTACGAGGTGCTATCATCGAAAATCTATCCCATGTCTATAGCTATAATAGCAACAGAGGTCCGACTATCTTATGAGCATCTCTCCTGCTCGCTCTATACATTTCTCTGTATAACCATGTAAGGCCTATACTATCCCAACTGTAATGTCAATCAATCTTGAAATTCTATAATATGGTAGAACATGAGATGCATCAAGTTTCTTGACTTATCCATGAATAAACATCCATCCATAAACTGCAAAATATAAACTCTAGTATAGAGTTGTGTTGGGATATCCCGATTCAACTATAAATCAAAATCCGGTTCGACTGGTCGAAGCCCGCTTCTCCGGACTACGGACTTCGGACCAAGAAGGGGACAGGCCAATTGCGGGCAACCCAAGGCTTCATACCGGGCCACAACATCCGGAGGCCAGTCCTTCGGGTAACGTCTTCGACCCCGGCCGAAGACCGAACTATCCATCGACTTCCAAAGACACGTACTTCGGTCCCCGCCGTAAACGCGATCTCCGACCTCAGGGAAATACCAAGTCGTCGGCCTACATGAAGGGAAATCCGAAGCTTGGACCACAATCTGTTCCAGAAAGATAACTGTAACCAACGATTACAATGGACACTCATCGTGCCATGATCATGGCGCGCAACTCTTGCTACCACACCTCTGATCTGGCCGGAACCACTCAATGACAACCCACGATCGCCAATCATGGGAGAGATTGGCTCCCCATGATCACCGTAAAAAGAGCGAGACACAGGCCGGAGGCATTCTTTAAATAAGGGTAAGATGGATTGCTAGGGAGGTACGCGCAAACATTCTCGCCCATATACGCTTACAATCTCCAAGAGCCATTTTCCTCTTCCACTCTCCACATCTTTCCCATTCTGTGACTGGAATCCGCCACTAACTTAGGCATCGGAGTGTCTTCCGCCGGAACAACTCCGGCAAGGGACCTGTTTTGTAGGTGAACCAGGGAGCGATCCTGCGATGCAGCGGCTTCGACCGGCCGATACAGAAACTCCACGCCAACAGATTAGCGTGCCAGGAATGGGGGCATTAATATTTTTTATGCTCCCTCCCAAACAAGGGGAAGAAAAAAGTTTTTGATGGCAACAGGAAAAGCCCCAATCGCTTCAACAAGTCGGAGTCGTGCTCCGTCTCAGGGGGGTGCACCCCCGAAGGAGAATGATGCTCCGCCTCCCACAATTGTTGTAGAAGCGCAGCAGTTTGAAGCTCTTTGAACCAGGTCGCCAACCTAACGGCCAAGGTTCAAGAGTTCCAAGATAGAGCCTTTACGGTGGCCAACCCATCGGCTGTTTCTAGACATAGCTCTCGATCTCGAAGAAGGAGAGCTCCACGGAAGGATTCCGCGCATCCCTCCCCCCATTCTCGGCCCTCTCTTGAAGGCTAAACTTCGAGGTTGCCTAGGTCTGCCGTTTTCCTGTACAAAGGGAAGATGCATGGGCAAACTCCCTCACCCTTCTCTGAAGACTCCACTTCTATGGAGAGAGCACCGAAGCAAACTCCCGATTATGACGGGAGGTTCAGAGCCATCGAATCAGAGATGGTGAAGGCGCGAGAGCACAGGATGCGGGATCTTAAGGATCCTGATGACCTGATTGTGGGTGACCTACGCCCACCCTACACCGACCGCATCATAGCCGAGGTCACCCCTCGACACTTCAAGATTCCTCAGATGGAGCCCTATGACGGCACCACCAACCCCTCGATCATTTGGGCAGCTTCAAGGCCCATATGATGATTCAAGGAGCTTCGGACGCGATGTACTGTTTGGCATTCCCAGCTACCTTAAAGAAGTCCGCTCGGATGTGGTACTCGAGCCTGCATCTAGGTACCATCGATTCTTTTTTCGAGTTAGAAAAATTATTTGTCTTGCATTTCAGGAACTGCCGCAAGACTCCTCGGAATACGGACACATTGTTCCTCCTTCACCAGAACGAAGGAGAAAGCCTGCGAGATTATATCTCCAGGTTCAATGCGGCCATGCTTAAGATCCCAGATCTCAACGAACACGTGGCCATGTCAGCACTGAAGAAGGGGCTTCGTACCTCCAGGCTTACTTTCTTCCTGGATAAGAAGTTTCCAAAAAGCTATGCTGAGCTCCTATCAAGGGCTCAGAAATATACCGATGCTGAAGAGCAGGCGGCGAATCGATGATTGATTGAAGGGAAACCTCCTTCAAAGAAGAAGAATAACAGGGGACAAGGTCTCCAAACTTCTAATAACAATGGTAGCAGATATGCAGACCGCCAAAGAAGCCCTCCCAAGCCCAGAGCATTGGGAGGAAGATTCGACTCCTACACCCCCCTCAACCTCCCTCGAGAGAAGATCCTCATGGAGATAGAAAAAGAAAACTATCACCAACAGTCCCGTCCCATGAAGGCCTCCTCTTCTGTCAGGAACAGGAACAAATACTATCGATTTCATCAGGACTACGGCCACAATATAGAAGAATGCATCCAACTGAAGGATGCAATTGAGGATCTCATCAAGAGAGGGTACCAGGGGCGGTATATCGGTCGTCAAGCCCCCCGGTCGAAAGCAACTGCTCCCCAGCCACCTCATGAAGAGGTCGAATTGCCAAATGAAAGGCCCACCAACGGAGGTGTAGGGATGATACACCGACCCACCAACTGGAGAAGGGATAAGGACGATGCTCCAAAGTGACTTAAAGACAACAACGCCATCCTCTTCTCCGACGATGACCTTGCGGGGGTTCGTCTCCCACATGATGATCCAATTGTAATTTTGGCCGTAGTGGCCAATTATGATGTACAATGGATTTTTGTAGATAATGGAAGTTCGACAGATATCTTGATGTACGATGCATTCTCTAAAATGTGTTTGCCTAGACATCAACTGCAAAAATCCACTATACCGCTTTCTGATTTTAGGGGCTACCAAGTTTTTGCCGAGGGAGAAATTATGCTGCCTGTAACCCTCGGCACCGAACCTCGACAAAAGACACTGCCGATTAACTTCACGGTAGTCTGGATCCCCTCAGCATACAATATTATTCTAAGGCGACCTATCTTGAACAAGTTTTGGACCGTAATCTCCGCTCACTACCTCTTGGTACGCTTCCCCACCAGGAACGGTGTTGGAGAGGTTAGAGGAAACCAGAGGACGGCACGGCAGTGTCTGATGATTGAAGATAGGCATTTCAAGGATTCGATTATCCCGGATCAGCTAGATCCGAGAGATGAAACTACAAATCTTGGTGAGCCCATGGAGAGGACCGTTCCGGTGCCTTTGAAAGAGGAAGATCCCTCAAGAGTTGTGCAGATCGGGAGCGCACTTGATGAGGAAACCAGAACTGAGCTGATCCATTTCCTCAGGGACAACACCGATGTCTTCGCCTGGTCGGCTTCGGACATGCCTGGGATTTCTGCCGAAGTGATCACTCATCAGCTGGAAGTAACCCCTGGGTATAAGCCGATGCGGCAGAAGAAGAGAAGCTTCGCCCCCGAAAGACAGCAAGCTATAGACGAAGAAGTTGGCAAGCCCCTCAAGGCAGCGTTCATCAGAGAGGCCCGCTACCCCGAGTGGTTGGCCAATGTGGTGATGGTGAAGAAAGCTAGTGGCAAGTTGAGGATTTGCATCGACTATACATACCTCAACAAAGCTTGCCCAAAAGATAGCTTTCCTCTTCCAAAGATTGATCAACTGGTTCACGCTACCGCCGGCCACCAGTTGCTGAGCTTCATGGACGCCTTCTCCGGCTACAATCAAATTAGAATGGATCCACAAGATGAGGAGAAGACGACATTCATCACTGATAAGGGCCTCTACTGCTACAAGATGATGCCGTTTAGCCTCAAGAATGCCAGAACGACATTTCAGAGGCTGATCAACAAGGTGTTCGAAAAGCAACTGGACAAAAATATGGAGGCCTATGTTGACAACATGATCGTCAAGAGCCTCCACCGGAGAGATCACATCCGCGACTTGGAGAAATCATTCAGCACTCTCCAGCACTACCATATGAAGCTAAACCCGGCAAAGTGTGCCTTTGGGGTCACTTCGGGCAAATTCCTGGGCTTCCTTGTCACCAAACGAGGGATTGAGGCAAATCTTGAGAAGATTCAAGCTTTGAAAGATATGAGACATCCCTCCTGCAAGAAGGAAGTCCAGCAGTTGACAGGAAGGATTGCCTCCCTAAGCAGATTTATCTCTCGGTCAGCCGAGAAATGTCTTCCGTTCTTCAAGGTGCTCCGGCAATCAAAGGGTTTTGAATGGTCCGAAGACTGTCGTGCTGCCTTTAAGGAACTAAAGAAGTATCTGCAAACCCCACCATTGCTCTCCAAGCCAAGAGAAGGCGAGGTTCTCTACCTGTACCTCTCTGCTTCAGACGAAGCAGTGAGTTCGGTTCTTGTCCGGAAGGAAGAAGATGAGTCCCACAAGCCGATTTACTACATCAGCAAGGTCCTACATGATGCAGAAACATGATATGCAAGGATGCAGAAGCTGATCTATTCCTTAGTGATTACGGCAAAGCGACTACGTCCATACTTTCAGACCTACGCCATCGTGGTGCTAACTGTTCAACCTTTCAAGGCTGTTCTCCGATCTCCGGATACTTCTGGAAGGATAGCCAAGTGGGCTGTGAAGCTAAGTGAATTTGACATCAGCTTCCAACCCCGAGTGGCTATGAAGGCCCAAGTGCTCTCCGATTTTTTGGTTGAGTGCACCTGGAAGTCCGAAGACGAAGCCTCTTCGGTAGAAGAAGAAGCCCCGAAGGAGACGAACTCCGTTTGGGTGCTTCATGTGGACGGAGCTTCCAATGCTACTGGGTGCGGGGCTGGACTCATGTTGACCGAACCTGACGGCCATACCATAGAGTACGCACTCCGTTTCTCCTTCCACGCCTCCAATAATCAGGCCGAATATGAAGTTCTACTTGCCGAACTTCGGATCGCCAAGGATTTGGGATCCGGCAACTTCGAGCCTTCTCAGATTCCTAACTAGTTGTGAATCAAGTCAACAAATAATATGCAACCAAAGATCCAACCATGGTATAATACCTGGAGAAGGTACGGGCTTAATCTTCCCAACTGGAACATTTTGAGATTATCCATGTTCCATGATCAGAGAACTCCCGGGCAGATGCACTGTCTCGACTGGCAACTACAGTACTGGAGTCCCTCGGATGCACCTTTGTTGAACATCTCGAGACTCCCAGCGTAGCCGAGGAGGCTGCAAAGGTGCGCCAGATCAACATTAAGCCAAGCTAGATGGATCCCATCATCAGGTTTCTGAATGAGAGAGAACTACCGGAAGATAAGGCAGAGACCAGGAAGATCCGCTGGATGGCATCTCAGTACGTCATCTTAGACGGAGCCCTCTACAAGATATCGTTCTCCCAGCCACTGCTAAAATGCTTGGGACCCACTGATGCAGATTATGCTTTGAGAGAGGTCCACGAGAGCATATGCGGTGATCATTTGGGAGGCAGATCTCTGGCGTACAAGATCATTCGACAGGGATATTATTGGCCCTCCATCCAGAAGGACTTAGCGGATTTTGTGCAGAAGTGCGATCGATGCCAGAGGTATGCCAATGTACAAAGACAACCTGCGAGTCACCTGACTCAGCTGGCAGCCCCATAGCCTTTTGCCCAGTGGGAAATGGACATTCTTGGCCCATTCCCACCAGCATCATGGCAAAGGAAGTTTTTCCTGGTGGCCATCGACTATTTCACGATATGGGTAGAAGCCGAACCATTGGCCCAAATCACGGAAGGCAAGATGGAAGATTTTGTAAAAAAGTTTATCATATTCAGGTTCGGCATCCCACATGTCATCATTATAGACAACGAAAGACAGTTCGACAACCCGAAGTTCAAGGACTTCTATGCTCGGTACCATATCCAGCATCGGCTAACATCTGTTGCTCATCCACAGTCCAACGGAGAAGCCGAAGTCACCAACCGAACCATTCTCCATGGTCTGAAGACAAGGCTGAACGCCGCCAAAGGGTTTTGGGCCGAAGAACTGACCTCCGTTCTTTGGACATACCGAACTATCCCGAGAACGGTCACCGGCAAATCTCCGTTCAACCTAGCCTATGGTACCGAAGCCGTACTACCCATTGAAGTCTCCATACAATCCCTGAGAATTGACAACTATGAAGAGCCTCAGAATTCCGATCGTAGAAGGATTGATTTGGATTTGCTATCAAACACCAGGCTACAGGCCCAGATAAGAATGGCGGCATACCAACAAAAGATCGCCAAGTATTACAACTCAAGGGTGAAGGAGCAAACTTTCCGCACGGGGGACATGATATTGCGAAGAGCAGAAATATCCAAGCCAACGGAACAGGGTAAACTCTCCCCCAACTGGGAAGGTCCATACCAAGTCAAAGAAATCATTCGACCTGGGACATATCAACTCAGGACCCTGGAGGGAAGGTCCTATCCCGGTCATGGAATGTACAAAACCATCGCAAATATTATCAATGAAAAAGTTCCAAAAATACCTATGCAAAGCTTCTCAACCCCACTCAACTCAGAACGGCTAGTTGCATCGACTGAACGACAACAGCCTGAATGACCCGATCTGAAAAATCGGTCAACTTTGCAAAGGAGAGTCTGATCCACTCACCTTATCGGTATGCCCGACGAGCGCAATGGATGGTCTAACTGGGCCACCAAAAAGATCAAAGGTACAGGGATGGTTCTCGTAACCTACCCTACGGTAAATCCGAACGCGCACCAAGGCGGGCCTGAACAGCCTACCTTAATCACGACAGAAAGTGCACAGGGATGATGTATATACCTTACCCTACAGAAAATCTGAATACGTGCTTAAAAGGACCATTGTCGTCCTTTCTGTCAACAATAAACATTCTCAGAATGGTCCAATTGACCTCACTTCTTCCCTGAGGACCAAAAGTGATCTACGGAGTCTACATCACAAACAAATCATCGCAAAGAGTGCACGGGAAGAGATAATAGAAAAGATTTTTCTTTCCTTTCAAATTTTTACAAAAAAAAAGAAAAAAAAAAGAGAGCAGCAGCAGCAGAATTTGGGAAATTTTCAATGACTCCCCGACGGGTTTTCCCCGTACCATTGGGGAGAGTCCTGGTGGGACGACGAAGGGCCCCCGGGGTTCCCGTCCGAACTCGAGTCCGACCCCTCATCGGAGTCAGAGTCGAATTCATAGCCGGGAAAGGAAACGGAGGGTTTGATGTTGTCCAAGCCCTTCAAGTTGTAAAACGTGGAGGCTTTCCTCGGGCACTCCCAAAATCCTTGGTGGAAGGAGTCCAGGGCCACCCCGATGAGCTCGTCCTTGAAGGCGGCAGAAGCTTTGAAGTTTGCGATGGCCTCCGCCGCCTCCCTCTTTGCCTCCTCCGCCACCGTGGTCGCCATCGTGATTTGAGCCCAGGCTTCTCTCAACTGAGCCTCCAGCAGGCGGACCTTCTTCTCGAGACGGTCCATGAGAGGCTCCTCCTCTTCGTGTCCTGGCCTGGGTGACTCTGGACTCCGTTTCCTCTTTGGGTCGATAGCCCTCCTCTTCACCACACGGCGGAGCTCAGAAGTATTGAACCTCATGATTAAAGGAGGGAAGAAGCCTACGAAAATGATGGCCTTTGACAGCGGAGGACAGGGTCCTATTTATAGAAACCCTGCACCCACGACCGATTGCAGGGAGGCGTGCCCCACATCCTTCCCAGCTGCATTATGAAGCGCCACGTGTCCGGGTGACGCTTCAAGAATCAGAAAAGTCACTTGGAGCCACCTCCGGGACAACAACCTCCATCGCTTCGAATCTGGAGAAGTCCTCGTCGTGCGACGGCATCATTAATAGCTCATTTTTGAAAAAATGAGACCCGACGGCTCGCAAGACGCAAGAAATCATGACTGTAGAAATATCGATGTGCCACGTTGACAGTAATAATCACAATCAGATCTCCCAGATCACTGATTGGCGGAGAAACGGCTCTTGTCCGCCTTAACGGACAAACCTAACATCCGAAGGAATGTGACGGTCTTCAACAACGGAGTTCTAGTCCGTTCCGGAGTTCGTCCTCACCAATTGAACAGCCTTTGGCTACGACTGCTCAACCAAACAGGAAAGAAAATGGTAAAACCGGTTCTTATCGACTGAACGGCTTTCAGTTATGGCTATCCGTCTAAGCAGAAAAAGAAACGATAAAACTGTTTCGAGCTACACATGAGGCACAACATGATGTATGCAAAGGAAGGAAAATTCATTCCAAAATTTAGAAAAGCTACCATACAAAGTTCATTGATCAAGCAAAAAAGAAAGGAGGAAAATACATCTAGAGTGACCCAAGTCACTCAACATCAGCAGAAGAAGGATCCACACCACAGGACTGGATCGCTTTATCAATTTGCTCCGAGAGGACCTCGTCAGTCTGGGCCGGGACTGGAGAACCTTCAGCTTGACTCCTCCAGCCTGAGTTTTCTCTTGGACCGGAGTCAGAGTTGGGGTTACCTCTGGATTTTTGACTGGGGCAGCAGCCTCCTCCTTCAGGCATGGCACCTCCTCGGCCTCTACTATGGCTTCGGCCCCCTCCACCTCCTCTTCTTCTCCAGCTATATCGAAAGGTGGGAGGCTGGAAAGGTCAAGGTGAGGGAAGGCCCCCTTCACCCTGGAGAGTCCGTCGTTGAAGCCCTGCTGGTAGCCGTACAAGGTTACTTCATTGATCTCCGCCTGAAATTGCAGAGACGTCTTGAAGTTCGCCATGGCATCATCAACCTGCTTCTTCAAAGACGCAGACTCCCTCTTAGCAGCTTCGAACTCCAGGATCGCCTCTTCGGCCCTCCTGGAAGCCTCCTTCACCATCTTGATCAGGTTCCCTATCTTCTCCTGATCCTCCCTGGCTGCCTGCTCCAGGGATTCAATCTGCTTCCTGCTCATCCTCCACCCTGCCTCTTGCCCCGTCATTGTTACATGAGCGCTTCTCAGTTCGCCCTTCAGTTCGTGAACTTCATCAATCGCCCGGGCAAGACAGTCCTCCATGGATTGCTTCAGCTCCTCGGCTACTTCCTTGGCGGCCCTAGCAGTCTGGAGCTCTTCCTTGAGGTCATGAATGAGGCCGTCTACGTTCCCCAAGCCCTCCTCCATGAAGGTAAGGTCGTAGACCAGCTACATCAAAAGGGGGAGGAGTCATGAAACGAACAATCCTTAAGATAAAGAGAAGTGGCAGGATCATACCTGTTACAAAGCAGAGAAGGCGGAATCGGACACCCTGGGAAGGCTCCGATTCCGAAAAATAGCCAAGTGGTGAGGCAGAAGTGTACCCTTCAGTGCCTGCCTGGCTACGATCAGGACCAGCAATCCCCCCGTAGGCAAAAACTCCAAGGAGTTCGTTGAACGGACTCCAGCTGAGGAAGCCCCGTACGCGAACTCTTCTTCGACTTGCCGCGCTTCACCGCTATCAGTAGCGGGGGGGCAAAACGGTGGCATTTCCGCTCCTTGAGGTGGGCTTCCCATGGTACGCATCGGAGAAACAGCGGCCGACGGAGCTTCGACTGGATGGGGTCTTGACGGAGTCCCGGCAGCTCATAAGGCGACATCATCATTAATGGTCTCTTTTTGGGAAAAAGAGGCCCGGCGGCTCATAAGGTGCAAGAGATTATGACTGTACAAATTTCGACGTGCCACGTGGACAACGATGATCCTAATCAAATCTTCCTAATCATTGATGGCAAGGAGATGACTCCTGTCCACCCCAACGGACAAGCTCAACATCCGAAGAAAGGCAACGCAACGGAGTTTTGGTCCGTTCAAGGGTTCATCCTCACCGATTGAACGGCCTTCGGCCACGACTATTCAACCAAGCAGAAAAGAGAACGGTAAAACCGGTTCTTATCGACTGAACGACCTTCAGAGGCTATCGTTCGACTAGGCAAAAGGATAAACGATAGAACCATTTCATGCTACACATGAGGCACAACAATGCATATGCAAAGAAAAGAGAATTCATTCCAAAATCTAGAAAAATTACAATACAAAGTTCATTGGCAATACAAGTAAGAAATGAAGAAAATACATTCAGAGTGATCCAGGTCACTCAATATCAGCAGGAGAAGGCTCCACACCACAGGACTGGAGCAACTTGTCAACTTGCTCGGAGAGGATTTCATCAATCTGGGCCGGGACGGGAGAACCTTCAGCCTGGACTCCTCCAGCCTGAGTCGCCTCCTAGGCCGAGATCAGAGCTGGGATCACCTCCAAATTTTTGACTGGGGTAGCAGCCTCCTCCGCCAGACATGGCAACTCCTCGACCTCCCCTGCAGCTTCGGCCTCCTCCGCTTCTTCTCCTTCCTCTCCAATTATGTTGTAAGAGGGGATCATCGAAAGGTCGAGGTGAGGGAGGGTCCCCTTTACCTTGAAGAGCCCGTCGTTGAAGCCGTGCTGGTAGGCATACATTGATGCTTCATCAATCTCAGTCTGAAATTGCGAAGACATCTTGAAGTCAGCCATGGCATTGTCTATTCACTTCCTCAAAGCTTTGGACTCCCTCTTGACGGCTTCGGCCTCCCTCTTAGCAGCTTCGAATTCCAGGATCGCCTCTTCGACCCTCCTGGAAGCCTCCTCTGCCACCTTGGACAGGTTCTCCATCCTCTCCTGATCCTCCCTGGTAGTCCGCTCCAGGGATTCAACTTGCTTCCTGCTCCTTTTCCACCCTACCTCTTATCCCACTATCCTCGAGTGGGCTCTCTTCAGTTCGCCCTTCAGGTCACGAACTTCATCAGTTACCTGGACAAGACGGTCCTCCATGGATTGCTTCAGCTCTTCGGCTACTTCCCTGGCAGCCCTAGCAGTCTGAAGCTCCTCCTTGAGGTCATGGATGAGGCTGTCCACGTTCCCCAGGCCTTCCTCCATGAAGGTGAAGTCATAGACCAACTACATCAAAAAAGAAGAATCGATGGTCAAATAAATCTCAAGGCAATGGAGGCGGTGATAGTCATACCTGTTGCAGGACGACGAAGCCGGAATCAGACACCTTGAGAAAGCTCCGATTCCGGAGAATTGCCAGGTTGTAGGGCTGTATCGTGCCCTTCAATGCCTGCCTGGCTTCCTCCGGGACCAGCAACTCTCCCATAGGCGGGAGCTCCGAAGGGTTCGTCAAACGGCATCTGGCTGAAAAATTCCCGTAGACGGACTCTCCTTCGACTTGCCGTGCTTTACCCCTATTGGCAGCAGAGGGGCAAACCGGCGGCACATCCACTTCTTGAGGCGGGCCCCCCGTTGTGTCGACTGCGGAGGCGACCGCCGGTGAAGTCTCGATTGGACAGGGCCTCGCTGGAGCCCCTTCTGCAGCCGCTGCATCTTCCCCCGAGGCTCCTCGGGAGGACGAAGTGCTTTGGTCCCCTTCGGGACCATCTCTCCGAGCTTTCTTCCGAGCTACAGACCTGGTGAAAGGGGCCTGTGCAACCCTCCTCTCCGAAGTCTGGCGAAGCTAGCTCAAATTGCGCTTCATCCCACCACCTGCAGGCAAAGGGGATCACCTCATTTAAATGAACTACAACAAAACCTAAAGTAGAGGAGCAAAAATTTCCACTGCTATACCTAGTTAGGGGAATTTACTGATTCCCGCTCGATGGAGGTTCCTCTCCTCCAACAACTCCTGGATAGGGGCAACTCCCGGATAGGGGCAACTTCCGAGTTGGTCAGAAGATCATAATCCAACTGATCGGCCGCCAAGACTTTCTTTCCGTCATTGGCGGTCAGGCGAGGCTTCTTCCACATAATGTCGAAGCCCCATGGGTCGAAAGACAACACAAATACGAAGACAGGTTTCCACCCGTGGATGGCGCTGGGCATGTCATTAATCACCCTACGGCCCGTTCAGGGGCCGATCACCCACCATCCGTTGCTGTGGAAGTCCCTCTTAAGGACGAAAAGGACCGTGAACAAGTTGGTCCTAGGCTCTACATTGGTGATGCTGCACATAACCAGGAACCCGCAGATGTTCCTGATGCTGTTTGGGGTCAACTGCACTGGCACCACTTGGTACAAGCGAAAAATCTTAACAAAAAAGGGGTGCAGGGAAAACTGAAGACCAGCCTTCAGGTGATCTTCGTATACAGCTAGGCACCCAGGGGAGCTTTGTTCGCCCGCTCCTCGGGCACGGGGAGGACAAAGGAAAATTCCTTAGGAATGCGGTAGCGTTCCCAAAGAAGGGTTGCCTTGCTCTGAGAAACCGAGCTGGGGACCGACTCCGGACCTACTGCATCTCCGGTCCTCAAGGGCCCAACCTGCTTCCCCTGACTCTCTACGGTCTCTTCCATGACAAAGGAATGAAGCAAATGAGCGGAAAGAGGATTCTACCTGAAGAATAGACTGGTAGTCCAGAACGGTTTGGACGGAGAATGAGACGAGATTGAAGAAGCTTCCTTGCCCAGACCTTCACCCTTCCCCAAAAGAAAAGTAAGGATCTTTGGACCCCCACCGAGGGTTACTTTGACTCAAGGTTACCCTGGGAGGTAACCCACTTGCAACTGACCGCCAGGATAAGATCTATCCTTCATCCAATGAGCGGAGAACAGCCACCACAACTATCCAAATCCCAACCAAAAGATTGCCTCAACCACTGTGCAACGGGACGAGAAGAGATAGCCTCAGAGCCACCTACTTTTCCCTAATCCAGGAATGGTATCTGTCCACCATCTGATTCTCAGATCGTGATGGACAGTCCAATAGAGGTCCCGTAATCATTCACTGCGCCATCTCTCAAGAAGAAAGCGACAAGGCCATAATACTCTCACTTCTCGAGGTAGATCTTCGCTTCAACAACTGAGAGTAGAGGGCAATTGTTGGGATATCCTGGTTCAGCTACGAACCAAGCTCCGGTTCAACTTATCGAAGCCCCGATTCTCCGGACTACAGACTTCGGACAAAGCGAAGGCCAACCGCAAGCAACTCAAGGCTTCACACCGAACTACAACATCCGAAGGCCAGTCCTTCAGGTAGCACTTTTGGCCCCGGCCGAAGTCTGAACTACTCATCGACTTTCGAAGACACGAACTTTTTTTCCCGTCGTAGACATGATCTCCGGTCTCGAGAAAATACCAAGCTTTCGGCCCATGCAAGGGAAAACCCGAAGCTTGAACCACAATCCGTTCCAAAAAGAAAACCGTAACCAACGGTTACAATCGACACTCATCATGCCATGATCATGGCACGCAATTCCTGCAGCCACGCCTCCGATCTGGCCGAAATCGTTCATTGACAACCCACGATCGCCAATCATGGAAGAGATTGGCTCCCCATGATCTCCGGGAAAAGAGCGGGCCATAGACCGGAGGTCATCTTTTAATTATAGGTAAGAAGGATGACTCGAGAGGTACGCGTGAATAATCTTGCACACATACACTTTCAATCTCCAAGAACTCTTTTTCTCTTCCACTCTCGACATCTTCCCCATTCTGTGGCTGGAATCCGCCACTGACTTAGGCATCGGAGTTCCTCCGCCGGAACAACTCCGGCAAGGGACCTGTTTTGCAGGTGAACCAGGAAGCGGTCCTGCGACGCAGCGGCTCCGACCGGCTGATCTAGGGACTCCATGCCAACATATATATTTGTCAAAAATATATGAATACAAAGCTTGATTTTATGTAAAACATGTTTTGATGAGATTTATTTTCTTATATCTAGTTTTTAAAAAATTCATGACTTGTTAGATTACTCAAATAAATTATATATATATATAAAGTAATCTATCAAGTATACCGATAGAATGCATTTGTCTCGAGATTTAGTAGAGCATAACAACGATATGGCTTTTAAGATTTGAGCTAGGTTTTTAAAATACTTGGTTTTGGCTCGGAGGCTAAGTTAGTTGGTATGTTGAGTTTTGCTACTACCACGTATGTGTAAATGAATCAATATATACATGCTGCATCGAGCTAGCTCGAATTGCATATAAGTTATGCCAGATTTGATTCAAAATATATAATTTTATACTGAACATAGGGTGTTAAAATCCTCTTTAAATATTTTTACAGCAAGTATTTCGAACAATATTGATCGAACACATGAATTTATAAGAGACATTTATTTTTATTTTATATTTCTTGATAAAATCTGACAACCAAGCAAACCTTATAAGAAATTACCAATAAACTTCGCATATTCTTGTAATGTTCAGTAAAGATATTGTTGAGAGCTGAAAGATATTATTTAATTTTTTTTATTTTTTTTTATAAATATTAAAGATCTTTCAATAATAATTAATATGAGACTAAATATATATTTACATGATTCTTTATATATATATATATAATGTTTAGATTTAAATTTATTAAAAAATAATCAGAAATATCATAATTTATTTATGACCGATCTAAATAGACATGTCGATCCGTGGTGTATCTTAATTTACAATTATCTTCATATGGATCCATTTTAATATGATTCTCCATCTATATATATATATATATATAGAGCTTGTGATATAATCTAAAAAGATAATTCTCTGATGAATAGAAGCCCAAAATTTCTCGGTCTTGGATTAAACGCATACCCAAATCTTCCCGTCCGTGACTCTACACGTACGTGCGACATGGTCAGCAACGAAATCGTAACCGTGCTTTTATGTCTTACGTGTGAGAATTTGCTTCGTAGCATTTATTTTTTCATTTACTTTTCATATAGTACGAAGGGGGGTTTTAAAAACATACCTCCATGCCCCACCAACCCAACTAAAAAAATAATTAAAAAAACGATGGATAAAAAAAAAAAAAAAAAAAAATCCTCGAAATTTATCTAGAAAATTTTGCCTTTTTCTTAATTGATGCCAGTTTATGTTGTCCCAGCAGCGACAACAACCAGCGCTCCCAACTAATTCAAAGGACGACTAACATAGAACGCAATGACACCAAGTTGTCAATTACGACACCAAATGCACCCTGTCCTACCTTCTAATCGAATTAAATACTCTCTCAGCAAAACACAAGACCCATATCAACGTACCAAAGGACCAAACTTCTGTAGTCAAAAAAAGTCGAGTTAGCACCGGTCCATCTCTAACCCTAACCTCGACTGACTTCATCTAGGCCTACTTTAGGTTCATTGACATATTGAACCTGTACTCATGGAACTAGTATTTTTAAAACCAGAGCTAAAATCATCGACGTCGCATGAGATCGAACCTCCCACCTCTTATCGAGAAAACAGGAGATAATTTTATCCAAGGTGGGTTTGGATTTTATCTCTTGGATAAAATAAATAAATAAATGGGAATCATCCTTTTTCACGATACATACTACTGGATCATGCAATAGCTGGTACGAGATCCATGCAAACAAATAAAAGAGATCGTATGGAATGCTTCGAGAGTTGTACATGATATGATCCAATAGTTAATGTCATCAAAAAAAAAAAAAAAAAAAAAGATACGAACCGAATTCATACGACATGTTCACTTAGATCGAAACTTAATTTCTTGATAAGAGCAATCCTACGCTCACGAAAAACTCTTGAAGCATGATGCATGCCTGTGCCATTTAGAATCGAGCCTCGAACCTCTTGTCCAAGAGATGAGAAATAATACTATCTAAGTTAATTTACACTTTCATGGTTATCGAAATTACAAAATTCAAAATTCTTGAATTTTGATAAATATACCTAATTAATCTTCATATGGGATATGAATACTTTTATTTATTTCTTTACCGGCGCCAAATTAAATCTTGTAAGTAAAACATATTTTGTGATCTATATCATATCATCCGATCGTCTTTTGTAAATTATTATATGTTGTACAAATAAAGGCTTTTTTTTTTTTTTTTTTTTTTTTTTTTTTTATAATGATGAAAACCACATTTTGAGCAATCAAAATCAAGAAATGAAGGAGATGTTAAAAGCCAACCACCAACATTGTATTATAATACTAGCTAGCGTACCATAACATACACCTTGATTACTGCTATATATCTGTATCAAATTACCTACACCGATGCTAAGAATAATCAACCAAATTAATCATAGTAAATCTCGATTAAGTTCTATGACGAAGCAATAATCTATGAGTTACATGACATAAGGCTAATCATCGTCTACCTAAATTAAACAATAACATATCTAAATGAGACCCATTAATTACATGGTGTACTATCATTCCCATGGGTCGATTCAGATCATGGGGACAACATTACCTGATCCTCAAAGATTATGACCCCACGGTAGGGGGCGGTTTAGTCGGCGATCGGTACCATATATCCTCACTCATAAAACATGGATTCCATGATGTTAAGGAAAGAGACATCCAAAATCTAACCTTGGATTCTCCAAGTGCCAGCTGGGATTGTCCCTTCTCTCTTGCCCACGACAATAATGATGCATGCAATGCAAGGCAGTCTTTGTTGAAATAGAGGCCAGCCCAGGGCCCGTCCATCTCGCCTCCTGCTCCAATTTGCACACCCCTAATTAACTCGGAATAACATCTATAAGAACTGCTTTACCTGACTTGATTAATTAGCTTTAGAAAGAAATCAAGCATACATACAAGAAGCACGCCTACCTACCAAACAGAAACAAATTAACCAATGTTATTATCCCTGCCACCACCACCACCACACCAAAGCTATTCTTTTTTTTTTTTTTCACTTCACATGTACACCTGCCTTCCAAAACGGTCCACCTACTCATAATATGAGCACATGCCCCTCGTTACTTAGGTTATCTTTGCATTGACTAAATTAACATGGAATTATGGTGTTATTCTTATGGGGTTTATCTGGGGATGAGGCAATTAATGCCTACTTGGTGACGTCCAAGGTTGGAATAGATGTGCATTGAAAAGTACTGAAATGTGAGTCTGGACATGTGGATGTCCCCATCACCATGAGAGAGTTGATGTGGTTTTTTCCGCGGACACCTTCGATTCCTTCCCTCCCTCTCAAATTGCCTGCTATTGCGTGCACATTTGGGTTGCCTTACTTCGATGCACGTGCTTGGTCCAATCGAGTCCAATCCCGACTGCTCGTGATGGTTGATATAAGCGAGAATTCGGAATCTTCCTTTTCATTTACGTTTTACTGGTCGATATCTTAGTGGTATCAAGTTGACATACTCACCTTCACATAGGAAAAGATTGTAAAAATCTAAGCATCTTGAATCGAACATTACCTGGTGAGATGAGAACCTGCAGGGATAGCTACATCAAGATTTATCCCACACATCCTTTTCTTAACAAAAAAAAAAAAAAAATCCTAACTACCCGACTTGGTTTCAGGGTGGGCGAGCCGCATGCACCATCAATATTAAATTTTTTGTTTCCTTTCCGGTGTAGAAGGAATACATGAGAATATTGCAAGCGTCTGAAAATATGTTAGTGTAGCGAGACTGGACCTTCTTCGATATGGATAATTATAATATGTGTTTGCGAAAGATGCAAGGATTGAAATTACAACTATTATAAGTTGTAACAATTCTTGGAACCTCTATGATAATAGATGTTTAAGTAACCGTCATTAATTGATCATTATATGATGGTTGATATATATGTGAATTTATTGGCCATGCATATGATATTTTCACTAGTTGTCCAAATAAAATAAGATGATTATATCCAAATCTCTATGCTTCCTATAATAACAAGACAGCTACATATGAAAACATCTTCTCTCTCTCTATTTTTTTTAATAAAAAATAATAACCATATTATTTTAACCATCAGCAACTAATGGTAGTTGTTATTTCATCATAATGACAAATAATAATTTTGGATAGACTTTATTATTTGGTGATATTGGTGTTATCCAAACTTTGAATTAAACGAGGAGTTACTGATTCTCGAGGTGGTATCTATCATTCTTTTTGTCTACTTATTTTGAATGAGATAAAAATATATAATGATGCATGCGAAATAACACATTCAAAGATCAAAGATCCAATAGTATCTATTCAAGCAAACAATATCTCTTCGTAGTCCATGTCATTAAAAAAAAAAAAAAATGAAAGTAGGGATGAATTAATTATTAGTGATCACTTAAAAAGGGTGAATGTTGACGGAGTTGCCCTAGGACCCACGATAGAAGCAAAGGGAATCAAGCAATGTGATTTACTTAGTGCCCCACAAAGAATGCTTTATCCTTGTCAATTAAATGTTGGTCCATTTGCATCACTCCCTTTGCTTTAAGTTTAGGGTTAGCCAACAAGCATTTGTATTTTGTAGATTTCTTAATCAAGGATTTCTTTATTAATTAAGTTGGACTCGCTCAAAAACTCCCACAATTATAATTCCAATAATTCTTACTTCCATATCCTCCATCCTACCAAACAAAACAAAAGTAACCAAGCTTTGAAATCACGGAACGGCCATAGCAACTGCATCTATAAATAATAATAATAAATATCCATTCCACATGCTATACCTATGCTCTCCGATCGATAGGTCAGCGTAGATAACCATGGTGTCACGGGCATGATTAGTTAACAAGGTGTACAAAAATTGTCCATCTCCTCCTTGATTCATCCCATATGTCAATAATGCTGTTCAAATAGTCTAATTAATAATATTCATCGATCAACCCAAGTATTAAATTAAACATCGGCACGGGAAATGGTACTCCTTGGTCTCTATCACTATGGCCATCCAAAATGCCGCATCGATGAACATCGACGTCCCGATCGATGAACATCGAAGAAACAGCATCGAATTGTACATATCTTCGATATAATCAGGTCCCATATGCATGGGAGGCCTCACTATTTAGGTCTTCTTTTGAGTTTAACTTAACTCTTTAGAACTATATATCATATGAGATTCTCTCATGCATGTCACGGAGGAAATGGGAGTTTGGAAGACTGCATGGAGTGTTGTCATGTTCACATATGAGGGTTTTTATATATACTGTTTGTTCCATTAACATGCATGTGCCAAACTAGTGATGGTTGGAGGCCTTTTGGGAGCTATATATATATATATATATATATATATGATTGTTTTGCACCCTATCTAATGCTAGGTTCCGAGGCTTTTTGTTCGTTTCTAACCGTGATTCATGCAGGGAGAAATGGTTAAATGAGTCGTCGGTGGAAAGGACTACGTTCAGGTGGCTCAAAACTTTGTGATGTGGCCTACTCACCGACCACATCACCAAGCTAGCTAGAGATCGAGCAAGGTGCAATCCATTACCACTGGAATCATAATCAACCACCATACGTACTGTTATTTCTCCTCGCGGATGATATCTTCGAAGACCAACCACAAGGCCGAGAAGAATCTTTTTCGTGTTGCTTTCCTCCTTTCTTCTTTCAGTTTGATTTGCATCGCCGGCTGATACGTAGCGTAGGACGTAGATGGAATTAATCATGGAATAAAAAAAAAAATGCTTGACATAGTTAATGTTTGTGATACAAGGGTTAACCCATTCACCATGAATTAATGATGAATCTTTGCCGTTTAGACTAGCAACTCATTTTTGGTCTGCTTGAGCTTGCTAGTAGTGATCATGGATTGTTTGATGCCTCTCCGAAGATAAAATTTGGATTGCTAGCCCATTGGCTTTGCATGCCAAAATGTGTGAATTAATGTTCTTAATTACCTCATGCCTTTATCCAATAATCATCTCCGGTGGCCACGAACATTTTTGGACTCGAATTCAGGCCTAGGTGCAGCCCAACCCAAAATTAGCCCAACCTTGCTCATAGGCCTCAAGCTAGTCCAAGCCCATCTTCCGCCCAATCTGAGTTATTTCTAGGATCGCCATAGCCATATATATTTCCTTTTAAACACCTGCAGGACATTGAGAGCCCCTCTCGGATGGCCCTATTGCCTCGACAGGTGCACTTCTACCTTCTCAAGGCCTGGCCCATGTTAACACAAGCAGCGGTTGTTGCCTTGTACTTTTATCAACAATCTTGTTCTCATCCTTAGGAACAACTTGGAGTATATATTGATAGGAATCTCGTAGTTGGATTTTACAACACCTTTCTTTATTTCATTTGTTCAAATTTGAATCTATTAACGTTTCATTCCAAAAGCTTGCCAAGTTGTACCACGAAGGCTCATTCGATCTAGCACTTCCCCAAGCAAACAACATACCTGTCGAAGTTGAACCTCGTGGCCAATTTGCATCGCCAAGAACCACCGATCGGCCACCTTGAGCACCTGCAAAACAAGTCCCGAATCGGGCATTTACCTGTAAGGGACACTTCGATGCCTAAGTCACCTCGACCATGAAAATCCATCTTTAAGATGAAGAGCAGAAGAAAGAAGTCCCAAGTTATATTTGAAGATCGTGGCAAAGGACAAAAAAAGCGCATATGATCCGAATACTGTTCGGAGCCAATTGTGCGGGAATTACATGATACAGGTTAAAGAGCCTGATGAAGAACGGATAAAGAGGAAAATGAAGACCTACCTTCGGGTGTTCTTCGTATATAGCTATATTACCTAGAGGAGACCTATCTATCCTCTCATTGGAGGAGGAACAAACACTGAAAAATCCCGCGGAATCTTGTAGTAACTCTATAGGATTTTCCAGCATTTGTTCCTTACTCCAATGAGAGGATAGATAGGTCTCCTCCAGATAATATAGTTGTATATGAAGAACACCTGAAGGCAGGCCTTCGTTTTTCTCTTAATCCATTCTTCATCCGACTCTTTAACATGTATTAACTCTGCAAGACAACTAACCTAGACTCACTAAGATTGCTTCTAATCGACTCAGGATGAAGCTCTTCCCTATATGGGCCTCTTGCCCTTGGAGGACTGGAACTGCCAGAGGATTGCTCCTTGGCTTCTCCCATACCGGTTGAAGACCTGCCGGTGGCAGGGACCTTTGAGAACCTAACCATGGTGAAAAAGATAAGGAGAGGGAAGCTGACCTTGGAGAACTCGAAGAAAGAAGGAAGATGGAAGATGAAGATCCTAGAAAGGAAACTCGAATGGTGGAAAGATCAGGTCCTGAAATGGAAAAGCTCTTTATATAGATAGTGGAAACGGTCATGATTTTTTTCTCGAATACATGAAGCATCTCTGATCGTGCTACATTTGGAGATCCCAACCAAAAATAGGATGTCGACGAAAAGAAAGTTGATACGACGGGAAGAAAATCAATGTGTCAGCCTTGATCCGCAAAGATACTACTGCTGATAATAAAGGACAATAACGGCCACGATTTCACTTTCCAGTAGCATTAGACAACCCTGATCGTGCCACGAATCGAAATCCCAACTGAAGATATGAAGTCGATGGGAGAAAAATCGATGCAACACCTTGATCCGTGAAAGCATTTCCATCATCAATAAAAGTTTGACTTCTGGTAAAGGCGTAACGTCCAAAAAGCAGCAAATTAATTCTTGCCAGCAGAATTCGAGATTCACCATCATTGGAAGATGCCCTTTCTACGGAGCCCCGGCAATGAAACAATTCGGTAAAAAAAAGAGTAATCGATCAACTCCCATCTTTCAAGGTAATAGTGCCCCTTGAAGCTGGGAGTGGGGGGCAAGTATTGTGATGGGCCAGTAGAAGCCAGATCTAAGTGAGCTGGACAAAGCCAGGTTTAAATAAGCTGGTCAGATTAATTGACGTCAGGCTAAAGGGCCCAAATACTAATGAGCTGATGATACAACTACCGACCGACCGACTCATCTTCAGAGCGTAATTAGCTAATTGGTTTATAAAGTCCGACCAACTTCAAGCTACAGGAATATCATGCTAGCCACCCTTAATTGGATCAATAATCAAATTCTGCCAACTGATTCAAAAATGGCAAGAAAATAAGTAATTACTATAATAGAATAACAGTTGCTTACTAAAACAGTTTCAGGATTAGCTCCGATGGAAAGGCATTGAGATTAACTAACTTATGTTAAGATAAGTATCTATAAATATCGATACGAGGAGACCTCCAAGGAAGCAAAAGAAGGAAGCATCCTTTGACTTTTACTTATCTTCAGATTCTCTATCTGTTGCCTGAACTCTATTGACTTAGGCATCAGAGTGTGCCCCATCGAAAAACTTTCAGTTCGGGACCTGTTTTGGCTGGTACTCAAGGTGACCGATCGACGGTTCTTGACAGTGCAAATTAGCTTCAGCATCAACAATACCATTTTATTTGAAAATAATAACTGTGTAATATCACGGTCAAGAAATATTATTGAGTAGAATAATTCTACCACACGTATCTTGAACCATCTAATAAAAAATCAATTCATCATCTATTATTAAAAAAATATACATCGATATCCAAGCTTGATTAAAAATTTTGAATCGAAAAAAGTTTTATTTTAAATATGATTGATTTTTATTGTTGTGAACGAGAAAAAAATTATTTTCTTGGATATTGTCATTGTTTATTACTGGATGATCGAAGGGTAAAACTATTTTGGTAAATAATTTTCTCACGGTCAAACATTTTTTGGGTAAGAGGCATGTTTTCAGCTGTGTTTATAATTATGATTGTGTTTGCAAGCCAATTATCAGTTCCGTTGTAGTCTAGTTGGTCAGGATACTCGGCTCTCACCCGAGAGACCCGGGTTCGATTCCCGGCAACGGAAATTTTTTTAGAAATTTATGGTGCTCCGTGCTAGAACCAGCCCCTATAATTCAGCAATAAGACATGGTTATTTTTAAAAAAGATGACCCAGTCTGCAACGTGGTTAGAAAGTTTTAGATATTTTGTTCGCCAATCTTACGACACGCACTATTTTTCTCGCTTCGACCTATGCTTGTCAACGTTTCTAGATTGTGCGGGGATGGTCCCTTCCCTTGCCGTCCCGTAAAAACTATTCCATATCAAAATAGAGATGAAAAACTCATCTTGTTATCCACCATGCACCTACCCCGGATTTGGGCTCTCCTGACCTGGTCTATCTAATAATTTATCCAAAATCGGGAGAACGCAGCCAGATTCCTTTAGGACTCTCTCATCTTCATTTATGCAAGTGGAGCATGAGATAGAATATCCGTGGAATAATTGAAAGAGAGAAGGCGTGGCGAGAGAGAGGAAATGGCAGAGCTATTCCGGAAACAGGCGAAGAATTATGCCGAGGCACGGCCGAGTTATCCACCGGAGTTATTCCAGTTCATCGCGTCCAAGACTCCCAACCACAATCTCGCTTGGGATGTCGGCACCGGAAGTGGACAGGCTGCCGTATCCGTAAGCTCCTCTCTCTCTCTCTCTCTCTCCCTCTAATTCATTGCATCGGAGGTTTAATCGGTGTTGGGTGATTTGGATCTCCGGGATTCGATCTAGTTTTCCCCCAAATCGAGTTCCTTTCCTCTTCATTTTTTCATCGGAGGAAAGGGATTGCAAATTGGATACCCAACTCATCCAGGCCCGGTTTAGTCTTTTCCATGGATTTTCTTTCTTTCTTTTTTTTTTTTTTTTTTTTGGCACGAGTTATGAATCATTTTAGTTTTATATCATCACGAATCTGTTTTTGTCCATTTGAGCTTCACCCTGGGCCCCACTCTAAGCCCAATAATTCTTTTAGGCCAGGCCCGGACTGAATGGAATCCCGACCTATTCCACCGACCGTTCGACCCATGCCTTTTCTATTGCTCGATTGGATGATCAAGAGTGGTCGTCGATAATCAAACATTTCGTGCACTGTTGGATCGAGCTTGGGCTGAAAAGTTTGCGAAACCCGATCCAATCCCAATGTGCATTCTACTCCATAAATTTGCTTTCCTCTCAGCGTAATTATATAACCTTGTCAAACTTGGTCCATGTTATATCCCACTTAAGCCAACCCCTGCGGGCCTGCCCATGCCAAGTTGATGCAGTCCAATCTAACTTGAATGTCCTGGAAAAGGGCAGCCTAACCTGGCTTGGCCCGAGTAATGTTTGGTTTCAAAATTGGGAGGTGTTTTGGGTTCAAGGCACGTTGTTTAGGCTCCAAGACCGATAATCCATCAGGCATTAACCATCCGATAATATCACCATGGTATACTTTGGCACTGATGGGAGATCTAAAATATAAAAAAGAACATAAATAAATTCATCACCAAAGGCTTTCTAGGTCTTGCACTAGATATGAGCTTTTAGTATTATCTTCAAAAAGACTTGTTAGACGTTATTTTATCTATGATCTTTGGTCTCGAGCAAACAATATCTCTTCAAAGCATAAACAAAGTGGGAAGACATTTGATTGCATGAGTCTGTACATACTCATGCCATTGTATATCTAGTCTATTTAAACAAGGCCAAGATTCGGATTAATAATGTATGATCAGTTTTTTTTTTTGATGACGGCCGTGTATCATTACAAATAATATTAAAGCTAACTCGATCTACGATATACACTTTGAAATAGAGGATTTTAATTATAGCAGATGCCATCTTCGCATGTATGACGGGGAGATCTTGGATATCGGACCATGATAGCTCATTGGAAGGAGAAAAGTTGATGCTTACCTAGGGCAAAACCAACATCTTGTAATCCTGCAAGGATATTCAAGAGGCCAACTTCCAAAAAAAAAAAAAAAAAAATGGTGCTAATTTTTTTTTTCTCTAACAAACTTAAAATCAGAATAGTTATTTGTTTATTTATTTATGTATGTATCCAGCTAGCCAGGATCTACAAAAACGTGGTGGCCACGGACACGAGCAGAGAACAACTAGCCTACGCAACCAATCTCCCCAACATCCGGTACGTCCACACTCTCCCCACCGTCTCCATCCCCGACCTCCACCGGGACGTGGCCGCACCGTCCACCGTCGATCTCATCACCGTGGCCCAGGCCCTCCACTGGTTCCACCTCCCACTTTCTACGCCCAGGCCCGCAACCTGCTCCGCGGGCCCCACGGCGTCCTCGCCGCGTGGTGCTACAGCCTGCCCCGGGTGGACCCCGCCGTGGACCACGTGCTCTCGCGCCTCTACGCCGAGTCGGGCCCCTTCTGGGCCCCGCAGCGGCGGACGGTGGACGACGAGTTCCGAAGCATCGATTTCCCGTTCGATCCGGTGGAGGGGGAGGAGCACACCGGGCCGTTCGAGTTCATGGAGGTGAGGGAGATGGATTTGGAGATGTATCTGACGTACATCAGATCGTGGTCGGCGTATCAAACGGCCAGGGACAAGGGGTCGGAGCTGTTGGGCCAAGGGGCGGTGAGTGATTTGGAGAAGGCTTGGGGTGGAGATGGGAAGGTTGTCAAGTTGGTCCGGTACCCTATTTTTCTTAGGATCGGAAAGGTGAGAGCTTATTAGCATCTCCGTTGGTTCACAAATAATTCTGCTGCTGCTGCTGCTGCTAAAGGGAATGGATGTTTACGATATTAACTTGCAAGCTTATAAGATTATATTCGCTGGTGATCATTTCTTGCTTGATGCAATCTATTCAAAGAGTGATTTTTGTTTAATAATACCGTACTCGTCGTTCTCTCTCTTTTTATTTCTTCCTTAAAAAAATCGAGACAAGCGTTACTTACTACCTTCGAGGTTTTGATGAGAATTCCCCATTTCCTCTCCGGTATATGTTAAAAATTCCATCCGGGTCCAAATTCTCCCTCCCAATACCATCCAAAGCTCCTCGATGCAAATGCATGGTGAATACTTACTTCAATTAGCCATGAATTCGGACATTAACTCCGACTCCAAGCTAGCTTTTTTTTTTTTATTTTGAAAAAGCTACTACTGATTCAATTCCTCTTTGTTAGACAATTGAAGCTAGCCAGGATTTTTACGAATCCCAAACAATTCTCCAAAGAAGGTTCTTCCACCTGTTGGTGGTGACAAATTAAATAGGGAATGTTCCCCATCAAGGGGCCATTGTCAAGGTGAAGTCACGCATGGAGTTTATTGCTGTCGCCTGTCGGCTGGATGTTGATTCCAGCCATTCAAGTGAGTCCAAGGCATGCATCGACCTGGTTGGATTTATAGGGTAGCTAATTGCGATGCAAAGTAATTAATCATGCTTAATCTCGATCACATCTAAATTATTTGTAGATCTTCTTCAACCGTACCGGTTTAATAATGCACATGAAAAGTTTCTAGTCATATGTAATGGATCGATTAATTGTATCATTGTTCAACATTAGTGTAATATGAGGAGTGGTTGATTAGTTATCAAGCTTAGTATTAGATGGAGAAATCAATAATTGTCACAAAGTATTTTCTAAGCTTCTCATGCCATCACCAATGACAATATATATATATATATAAAAAAAAAAAGCATAGGCAGGCAATACAAGATTTTCCTTCTCTCTCTCTCTCTCTCTCTCTCTCTCTCTCTCTCTCTCTCTAAATTAACACTCATCATCTATTAGGTTGGGTAAAGTAGTTCATAGATATATATGATTGCGGATTGACACGATAAGAGCCTGTTTAAATATTTTTATAGAATTAGACATAAAATACTGCAGGATCCATATATAGATGGGCTATTCATTTAAGCATCCAATCTAAATCTTATGACAATAATAATAAAAACAATAATAAATTAATCCCTATCTTCCAAAAGCTAGAAATTGGACTTGGGTTTAGATAGACAGCTAGAAAAATACAAGATACAAGATGGATTGACCAACGGATAGAACCGATTTCTATAAGATTTTTGGTCCAATTCTTTGGTAATACCCCAACTAACCTTAAATTTTCTTTCATGCTTAGCATCATTTGCACCAAATACTTTCTAACATATATAAGAAGACCATTTAATGGTCCAGCATAGCATCGATCATGCACCTCATGGTCGATGCACCCATATTTGATTCGAAGCATGCATAATGTACGATAGATATTGTTGCACGTACATATATCTTCCGAAACACACACACTACACTAGATCAAGTTGTGGCGAAGTTAGCCATCTATAGAACAAGTTATTAGAGATGGCAATAAAATCCAAATCTATAGGTACCCGACCCACCCGATTGAACGGGTGGTCAACGCTTTGACTGGGTTTGGATCGGGTTTGGATAAAACCCGAATACTTAACTTTGGATTTGGATCGGGACTGAATAGATATATCCCGATCCGAATCCGGCCCGAATTACTTTAATATTTAAATATATATATATATATATAATTAATATATATTTTATTAATTATAATTATTAGTTATTAAATTTTAAAATACTTGAATCCTATATCCTAATTATTATTATTATATATATATTGAAATTTTTTTCGTCCTATTTTATTCAGGGTGAATTCTAAACACGATCATAATTAATAGCTTATCAACTTCATAATATAAATTTTGATTGAATATGAAATTAAATGCTATTGGACTAAAAATGTAGTTAAATTTTATTTGTTTAATATATATATAATTTATAAAATTATAGATGATTTTAAAATTGATAAAAATGAAAAAAATATTTAATATGACTCGGTTGGATTCAGACCGAATAAATCTGATTATCCGATATTCAATTAAAATAAATTGAATAAAAAAATTCAGTCCCGAGAGTGTACGAATCGATTTAAATAGTATATTGAATATTTGTATTTAGATAATTATGCATCCGGTTTAACTACTGCTACATATATCCTGCAGCTCTCTCCGTACGCCGTCGAAATCACATCAACGCTGCTGCACGACATCTAAACCCAAATTAGGATTTTGTTGTTGGGATTGAAACAACCGCACCAGATCTACGATGGTAGGGATGTACGGACGGTCAGTATTGGTCGAGTTCTTCCCCAACCTTCCATGGCAGGAGGGGTCTTATCATCTTCCCAATTTCGATGGTGGTGATGAGCACCACTTTAGTTTTCCATCATTTTGGAATGGGCAAGTCTACGTCCATCACCAATCACATGCTCTTGGTGGGTGATGACTGCAAGAATTCAAGCCTGAAAAAGTGCAGCAAGGGGGTGGGGGACTGATTGGATGCAGCCAAGAATATATAATTTGAAGATAATGATAAAAAAAATATTTAATAGTATTTATAAAATATATATTAATAAAATAGTAATGTAATTTTAATTTATTTTTATTATAGAACAAAATATTATTTTAGTTTGTCCTATATTGAGATTTAATTTTGAAATTTTTTATTTTAATAGGATATAGAGCAAGACGTAGCTCGATGATCCCTACTTGACATATTTTATAAAAATAATATTTAAATTAAAAATAAAAATTTATAATTTTTCATTCATCAAATTAGCATATATATATATATATATAGTATAAAAAATTAGAAAATTATAATATATTAGTACAAGAAATGAATAGAATTGGAATTCCATAATCTTAATATGAAAGATATATAGTGTACAAATATTTTCCATACTATCTTATATGTTACATTAGCTAAAAGTCTTTTTTGATATTTTCTAGTATTCTTTAATATGGTGTATTGATTGGAAATCACTTTAATATTTTCTGATATTTCATGATATTCTTCAATATCAACTAAAAGTTTTTCTTGATATTTCTTGATATTTTTAATACTCTTTTTAAATTGGTGCACGAAGATCGTGAATTCCCGGCTTGCTTTTGAGAAAACAAAATTGATTCTTTATCAAAGATTTAATGAATATACTAGTAATTTAATACTCTGTTGATGTATAAAGGGAGCGGAGGTCATATCGGGACTATCTTGACAACTGAAATAAAAGTCTCATGATAATCTATGCTTTTTGCTTAAGTATAGCAATTAGTTATTAAGTGAGTTTTGTATCATTCAATGCTCTAATTAGAATTATGCTTGATCTTGAAGATCCATTTATATCCAATGAATTTCCTATGAGGTAAAGGAATCAAAGACCATGTATTATTATCTTCTAAAGCTTGAATCTTTATATACATTTTCTATTTCCACTTAAAAATTTTAATAAAAAAAATTAAGTTCAATAGTAGAAACTAATGAGCTTAGAAAAGAATTATGTGATGATGAAAAATGATCATAGAACAAAAAAATTACAAATAAAAATAAAGTACATGCCATGGAAGAAGTAGATTAAATCCAAGTATGAGAATAATCAAAGTCTTGTAAATAAGCAAGAGGTCAATGAATTCTTTGTAAATGGTGATAAGGTGATATAGCTGATTTTAATGATAAAGATATGTTGGATTGAGAAATAGATTTACCTAGAGCATTAGTAACAGAACATGGTGCTTGAGACGTAAGGTGGATAAGTAAAATCTTGATTAGGAATAGATAAAAGAAAAACTATGATAGATTTATCAATGGAAGTAAGCTATATGTTACAAAAAATAGATTCAAAAAAAGAGTCATCTCTACTAACATAAATTTTGTTAAAATAAAAATAAAAAATTTTATAACCTTTTTGAGTAAAAGGATATTCAACAAAAATACCGGTGAGGCACGGGCGATAAATTTATATTAGATATTTAGATTGTGCCCGCAGCATAAACAACCAAAGAACTTTGAATAGTAATAGAAAGGAATATTTTTGAATAATAATCATGAGAATTTTTTTCTTGAAGCATTTTAATAGGTGTCTGATTAATAAAATAGGTAGTAGTGAGAATGCAATCATCCCAAAATCTTAATTGTAAATTGGCTTGGAAATGAGGTGCATGAATAACACTTAGGAGATATCGATGTTTTTGTTCTACTACTCTATTCCGTTATGAAGTTAAAATATAACTATATTGATGGATTATACCAAGTAAGTTCAAAAAATAATAACACTATGATTAAAAAATTCAAGACCCTTATCACTACAAATTTTATAAATGGTGCTATCAAATTATGTTTTGACTATTGCAAAAAAAAAAAAATCCCATATTTATGTTGCATAAGATAAATCTAAGTATTATGTAAAAAATCATCAATAATAGTTAAGAAATAGACCACTAATTAATGAAGAATTATAAGGATCCTAAACATCCATATAAATTAATTCCAAATAAAAGATTGATGAAATAGAAGTTGAAGAAAATAGTAATCGACATTATTTAGTTAATGGGTATATAGTGCAAATATATTTATTTAAAAAAAAATACTAAAATCTAAGGTAAAAAGTTTTTAAGATAAACCAAAAGTTAAATATTCTAAATGCCAATGTCATAGATCGACTTTATTTTAATCGACAAGCATAGAAGCAAAAGGGTTTGACTTAAGCTCCAAATAATAAAGACCATCATCACATTGGAGCTTCTTTCAGCCTCCTAGGATGATTTTGACTAGACATGTCTACTGGGAGGCGAATTGTATATCCGACTGGGTCGCATCTTTTGTTGCACAGCATGCTGGCGATTGGTCTTGGCATCAGGATGATTGCATTCCAGAAACCCTTCGGGGACTCCTCTCTCTTGATCTTTTGGACAGTTCTCGCATCCGTCTAAGATGACCGCCATCTGTATCAAAAAAAAAAAATCATCATCACATTCTCCATCGAATCCAATCTCTTTCTTCATTTGTAAGTCTGAAAATACAATACCAAGAAGTAAATGTGACAAAATAATTGATTATTTTGTTGATTTTACTAATTGATAATAAATCAAATCGAAAGCAAGGAATGCGCAAATATCTTTTAATGATAATTATGGAATAAATTTAATAGAACTAATGTGCATCACTTGAACAATGTCACCATTAAAAAATTTGATAACAAAACTGGAATGAACATGAGATATATTTAGAAGATCAAGATCATGAGTCATATATGAACAGTGCATCCTAAGTCTTTAATCCATGAATTATCTAAAGAAAAAAAATAAGAAGCAATATCCATGGCTATAGGATATTATGGCTTGATACAATATTGAAATTGAGTAAAAAAAAAATTGTTATAATTTTGCATTCATCAGAATAGCTCACATATGTAAGAGTAAAAGTTCATAAAATTGAAATCCTATGATTTCAGCACAAAAAATAAACAGGATTGAGATTTTATAATTTTAATATAATGATAGATATTGCAAAAATATCTCCAATGCTTATTTATATAGTGAATTAGCGAAAAGTATTTCTTGATATTCTCTGGTATTTTCTGATATTCTCTAATATTGTATATTGATCGGAAATCTCTTTAATATTTTTTGATATTTCATGATATTCTCCAATATCAGCTAAAATTGTTTTTTAATATTTTTTTAATAGATATAAGATCCTTAGAATCTAAAAAAGTAGCATTTCAATTGCATCTCATTCAAAAGAAAAACCATGATGGGATTAAGGTTTTCATGTTCAATTACTTGGTTATCTTGGAATATAATGTCAAGACTGTCGGGCTAACCCATGTTGAACAGGTCTAAGTTTCGGTCTCGGCAAAGGGATAGCAATCAAGTCTAATGGAACGACATACGGATTGTGTTGGATACATAATAGATCAAGATTTTATCAATGCAAACATAATATATTTGTTAAACAAATCAAAAATCCACATTCAAGCTTGAGCATTTTATTAAATAAATAATTTATTTCAATCTACAACAAGTTGAAATAAATTAAATAATTAAGTATTGCCATCGTTAGCAATAGCTTCCCTATTTATAAGGCTTACTAGAGTATTTTTTTTGTGATCAAGTCTCGAATTCTTCGCCTAGTTTTGAGGTAACGTTCGATTTAATGTAAATAATTTCATCCAATCCGAATCGACATGCATATTTGCTTATAGATCAAATGGCCTCGATGGTATCAACTTCTAGTTTCTATGCTTCTAGTTTGCATCAATTCAATCATTTGATGCTATATTTACTTGGTGAATGATGTATTAACCAACCATATACTTGGTCAAGAAAATCCTAGTGTCGGGACAACAATGACTTTGTTCTATCCAATAGCAACAAGAGGCAGAAAGTTCAAGTTTCCAAGAAACAAGGCAAAATTTGTTTAGATGTCACGATCAAAAGACAAATTACACGCATCAACTACTTATGGCAGATTCGCTTATTATTTAATATAAAGCACTGTCGGCATGTTAGTCCAATACCATGTTTACCATCTTAAGATATTAAAAAATTTAGTTCGTGCTCAAAATTGGAATCGAAATGGTCATATCCCTCAAAGTGTTTGATCCGTAATAAGAATTGGAATGAAAATGGATGATCCCCATTATTATTATTTGGCTCATTTAAAGATAGAAATTGGAATCAACTCAATTTTAACTTTTATCCTAAACTAAAAATCTTCAATATTTAATTATTTTCATCTATTTTTAATATTTTTATAGCTTATTTAATATTTTTTGTATTCATTCCATTTATGAAAACTCTATCTCTAGCGAACTTCTCACTTATAAACCATAAACCCACAAAACTATATTTTAATATTATTTATTTATTATTTTAATATTTAAAAATATTAAGTATTAATATTTTAAATTTAATAATTTTATCTTATATTTTACAACTTATTTTTTATCTTTTTTAATTATTTTAATTATTTTAAATTTTAAATTTTACTTATTTAAATTTTATTTTATTATTACTATTATTATTATATTTTAATAATATTATTAATTTAATATTTTTATTAATATTTTTTATTTATTTAAAGCCCTTAGAAATCTAACTCATATCTTCACTTCCTCTTCTCCTTCCCCTTCGAGACCCCCACCAAAGTACATGGAGATGAAGTAGAACTCTACCAACACCTCCTTCTACCTCTGCTTCATTATCTTTGACAAAAGTTGCCAGTGTTGTGGTACCCCTTACCAACCTTTGCCCCCTTTCACCTTCACTCCCTCTCCTTTGCCATCTTTCAATGAGGCCGCCAGTACTACTGCACCCCTTCGTACCGCCATCCCCTTCCACCTCTGCTTCCTCTCCTTCACCATCCTCGAGAAGGAAGGCTGCCAGCATCACTCCCTGCCAATCTCCAATGTCAATGCAGTGCAAGAGATATGACATAAATAGATTTGGATTATAAATGAATCAACCTATCTAGACCTATTTATTAAATGGGTTGGCAGATTTAGATTTAATACAAATATGTTTGGGTTATTGAACATACCGACTCCTCTAGACCTATTTATTAAATGGATTGCTAGGTTTAGGTTTGTTATAAATGGGCTTGGGTCATAAGGTTATGTGTCGACCTATATAGACATGTTTATTAAATGGGCTAAGTTCAATTTTAGATTTTTGACATGTTTAATCATATTTAACTTGTTTAATAATTAAATTAGATCATAACCCAACCCATTAAATATGTTTAAAACCACTTAACCTATTTGAAACCTGCTTAACATATTTCTCATGTGTAACCCGACTTGGTTGATACATTTAACCCATTTAACTTGATTTGACTTGTTTAATAAATGAATTATGCATATAGATCGAGTTAGATTATCTTTTTAATAAATAGGTTAGATTCGTATTTAAATTCTTGATCTATTTAATAAACATATCGAATTTGAATGAATAATTTTTGATCCATTCCACATCTAATTCAATCTATATCTTACCTAATCCAACCCGATTGCCATCCATAGCTACATAAAATTGGCGAAACCATATGCATGAGCGAATACCAAATATTTAAAATAGGTGATAAGAATATATTTTTGGTGTTTTTTTTTTTTTTTTTTGGTGATTCCGTACCTACTACGGGCCTAACTTGCCGAGTTAGAGATAAGAAGAATCAAGCAATCATTGCCGAAGGTATATTTACATAATTTAAATTTAAAAAACAAAAAATTAATACCAAAAGTATATTTGGTTGAGAGTTGGGCATCCGAATATGAATCGGACCAAGTGACTTTCATTCCAGCCATTCGGTTAAGGAGAGCCTCATTACCATTCCAATTATGAGAGAAATAAAAATATCTTAATTTTCCAAATTTCAATATTTCCTTTTTTTTTTTTTTTAAGGAAGGTATAAATTGGTTCGTGGATGGAGTAAGAATGGATTGAAGTGGGAATCAAAATGACCGCATTCCTATACTTATTTAGTTCATGATCGAAATTGAAATCGAAACTGAACTGGAATTTAAGTGTTCGAGGAGAGTAGAAATTAGGTTTTCAAAAATCAAGGCATTCACATTCCTCCTTAATCGAAATGGTAACGAAACTCCTCCCAAACAAATGGCTAGCTAGAATGGGAGTTGCTTGTTCCAACTCCGGTTCCCATTTCCATTCCAGCCAGGGTCCAAACCCTCCAACCAAAGATACCTCAATATTTAAATTCCAATCTAATTCCGATTCTGGAATCCAAAAAATCAGAGAGAATATGACCGTACCGAATTCAATTCTCATGCATTCTAACCCAACCAAAGCCATGATCCATGCGAGTCCTCGATACTCGCATGGATCAAGGCTTAGTTTGGGTTAGTTAGCCTCATAATACCTTTGTTAGTTTGCTTTCCACTTGCTTGAGGCCCAAAAACCGAGACAAATTAAATCAAAGAAGAGTAGAGGGTGGGGTGGGAGAAGTGGCAACCGGCCCTCCGAGAGGGTAGCAGCAACCAGAGTGGGGGCACGTAAATTCTCCTAGAGGAATTTAAGGGGACGCTCGTTGAGATTCTCTGACCACCAACCCTTGGTTTGGCTTTTGGGGCACATGCATCGATCCAGGGATAGCTTTAGAGAACGGTGCACCTCGGCTCCTTTAAGGGGAACTGCACCAAACTTCCCCTTGGTTGGCCCCAGTCTTCACTTGGATTCTGCCCTATTTGCGGAGAAAAAGATAGGAAACAAGAATGTGTGATGATGATTTGTACTTGTGCACTGGTTTAACAGAAGCTAAAAGGAATTAATTAGAAATGAAAACGAAAATTATTCCTCTCCCTTTCTTAAATAATCCATCACCTACGTACCTTTCAATCGATCTTTGAAGTTCCTTGAGTATATATATATATATATACTTTGTCGTGGAATTTTAAGTACATATCCTTGGAGTGTTACATTTTTCAAATGGCGTGCAAAAGGTTGGAAAGAGGAAGCATAACGGTAAATTTGTCCATCTATTTCATTAATAGGAGATGATGCAGATCATGTAATCAGGAAGAAGTCCGATGATCAGAGGCAAAGCCCAGTGCACCAGGGAAAAAAAGAAGGAAAAAAAAAATGGATTATAGTTTTACATTGATGATCCACCACTTAGCTTTTAAATTTTGTGGTTAATTTCCTCTTTTAATTACCATCTTTCCATGCATTATAGTTTTATAAAAACAAAAAGGTGGAATTGAAGGAGGAAGCATCTTTGTCGATTTCATGATCTATTTCATCAAGCGGAGGTAGCCTAGATCATGATCAGAAGAAATCCAATGGCCCGGGTCTGAAACTTTTTCATGCATGAAATTAAGCAAAGATGAGAACTTATTATCTAATGTTGGGCTTCACTGATGAGCCATTCTGTCATACCTTGGTTAATCTAAATGGAAATCTCAAGTATTGGAGGGAAAAAAAAAACAAACAAAGAAAGAAAGAAAGATTTTTCAGATAATTTTTAGAAATGCAAGACTAGTAACAAATGTTATGTAATGGTAATTAACAACGATATAGACATCCTAAGTACGCAGGAAAGCAAAAGGACAGGTTTGGGTTTCGATTTTATTAATTCGAAATAATATTGCAATAGTACTGGCTAGCCATGTTGTTGCTTAACAGGCTTCCAACATGTAGCCAATAATTTGATTGACCGTGCCATCCCGAAATATTTTTAGCACATTTTGTGACGAAGGTATCGCATGTTAGCACTCTTTCAAATAATGAGACTGAAGATTCAAGTTAGAGTGGAAAAGGAGCATCCGAGCATACAATAATGCAAACATGCAATGTTAGAAATTGTCTAATCGAAGAGGAACAGAAAGGGAAAAAGAAAAAAAAAAAAAAAAAGGGAAAGAAAAAAAGAAAGAAAGAAAGGAAAAAGAAATAAGGTCGAGAGCTCATGATACCCGCATATTAATTAAAATCAACACATAACTATCAAGTGAGGTTACATTCAAAAGCACGGCACATGGAGGGCCCAATAAGTAAAGGGATTAGGTATCTTTTCCACATAAGAGCCAACTAAAGCGTGTACCGTTGGCTGTGACTGTAATTTAATATATGTCATCCTTCTTGTTTGATTACATTCTTATCATGAATCAACCGAATAATAATAAAAGTATAAAAACAAATGGACATATGTCACCATCTTGACTTTGTTGACCGAGCTTCTTCTACTAGCATAATGAATCATTAGCTCCCCTTCTCATACCCTAGTTTCTAGGATGCTGTTAGCAACTTAATAATTAAAGGAAGAGTCATGCAAGACCAAATGTTTTTGGTGCTTTTCTTGTGCGCTAAAGAAAGGTTAGGCAGGTTCCCATTATTTTGCTAGGGAGTGGATACATATGGTGATCAAGGGTCAGATCCTTCCATTGTGGAATATTTGGATCAGAGCATACATATATACTGCATTTGGTGTTATATATATATATATATATATATAGTGTAGAAATTAATAACCATCCTTCATGGTGAAGGGATTTAGACTTCACTCATCACTCTGAAACCAATTAGAATACATGCATTGTTCTATATATGAAGCTATTTCATTCCAAGGTGGAGAGATCAACATCTCAGGATGATAACACTCAAAAAGACTGTCAGAGTCTCGGAAATACCAAGTTTTGTTTTTGATAAAAACCGTCGAGTACCGAACATCCCAAGTTACATTACTTATGTTCAGTGAAAACATGGACATCTCATGCCAACAATACAATGAGAGACTCCACGGTTTCATTTGGATCCAAGACAGGATTTTATAACGTGGTAAATATTTTTTTTTTATGGTTAAGCTCATCGCCTATTCTATGGTGTAGAAACCAAATTTACCATGGCAAGAAGTGAGGTGGACGTAAAAGGGCGAAGCACTACATAGTTTTATTTTTTTTCTTTCTGTCTCTCCATCAGTTTGCCGGCTTCTGGAAATCGCCCTCTCGGACCAGTACTCAAACACCAATGTCACGCAATTTATGTGATTATAAAATTGTAACAAATGCTAGTAGAAATACATATATAAAATAATTATAAAATATTTTATGAGAATTTTGATTTAAAACGGTGCAAATTTTCCTAGTTGGTAATTTGTAAAGGTCACCAGGTGTTTATATCAGTGACCTGAGCCATCGATCAGATCCTGCCAACAATTAATGGCCCATCTTCCTTCCAACTTATTTCTCTAAATAAATAAATAAATAAAATAGCAATATTCCATTCACAAATAATATGATCCATGGCTATTGCAAAGCATATCGTACAACACTAGTTTACGAGAATGTGAAGGCTATGTCGCCTGTAAAACTAACATCACTTTGTGTTAGATGCATTTTATTTACATATTCAAGGTCAAGCTGAAACCAAGATGATTAAATGATAAAAAATTGTCAACAAGTACATCTCCATCTTGCACGCATATATATATATATATATATATATTTATATACCTGTAAATTTTCAGATCATGTAATAGTTAACAATAGGATATTTGATCAGACTATAATTCAAGGTTGATCACATGATATTTTGGAAAAATTAAGCCTTCTAAATATGTTCATCATTTCGTTGTCAATTTTGAAAATAATTAATTCTATGCAAAATACATGCATATGTGTACATTAATTATATGCAATTATTATATAAATACATGGATGCATGTCAAGCATACAATTACTGTCTTCCAGAAAGCTCGACATGTCGAGACTGGTTAAGTTCAGTAACTTTTATATATGTATAAAAGTTTTAACCGATGAGAGACAATGGACACAACCATGTCATGTTAAAGAGGAACTACCGAGGCCCTTCGGTGGCCGAGGAGGGGGACAGAGACGAGTCCCAGTAAAAAAAAACCAACCCTCCGTGGTCTCCGCGTCGTCGGCTTGCAGTGAGAGAAAGGGGGCAAACGTGACCGAACTTTGGGCCAACCCTTGCCCTCCACCCTCCTCTCTTTCCCCTCGCCTTCTTCCACAACCCACACCCTTAAATATATATATATTTGTCAAGGCCAGTCGTCCTCTTGGCCCTGTGCCCACACAACGTCAGCCCTCATAATTTAAGGGTGCGTTTCTTTGACCACTTGTTGGATTCTTCCTCCCCTTCCTTTGAAAAATCTGCCCTCCCTTTGCTCTGCATGGGGGACCCATCCCCCCATGCATGCACCTCTCCAAACATCACATGTCCCTCTGGGGTGCAAAGCCAAACCCTACCTTCCCCCCTCCCTTTTGGACCTTCTTTCACATGTTGATGTGATCAAAAAAAAAAAAAAAAAAAAAAAAAAACCCAACGAGAACCCTGAGAAAACCCATTAACCTTCATAAAGTCAGGTTTGCCAAAGGTGGTCCCACATGTTCCCTTGCCCTCCGCTATTTGTTGGACTTCTTTTCTAAGGATAAGATGGAGGAAACTCCACACTAATAATAGGAATCACCAAGATATTGTAAGATCTAAGATGCTATATATTGGGTTTCCTTCTGAATTGGCAATGATGCCCTTTTCAGGTAATACACTTGAGAGCTTCTAGATTGGCTGATCTTAGACCTGGGTACATAATGGCTATATATATATATATATATATATTGTAAGATCTAAGATGCTATATATTGGGTTTCCTTCTGAATTGGCAATGGTGCCATTTTCAGGTAATACACTTGAGAGCTTCTAGATTGGCTGATCTTAGACCTGGGTACATAATGGCTATATATATATATATATATGACTGGAGTACATAACATTGTATCTAATATAAATTCTATAATTTTTATATACAGATAATTTACATATCGATATGGTAACGCTAGCATGTACGCAATTAAATTAAAGTGATTTTCAAATTATAAAAAAAAAATAAAATATTTTTTCATTCAAATAGTAGCAACTTGATTAATTAAACAATTCTTTCGAGGATAGAATTGGAGCTGTCACCTACGTAACCGACATAGCAAGTGGTGGTGCAAAATTGGTCACTAATAACAACCAGCACAAAACAAAGAAATATCTAGCTTGAAATTAAAAATTCCTATTCAAGAATTTAAATATTCTCCTTTTTTTTTTTTTTTTTTTTCCTCGTAGACTGTTTTGATAGTTAATTATTTGTATATATAAAGAATACCATGGCTTTGTGTTTTTGTAATTCATCAATAAAAATTGATCTTCCTAGTTTAATTTGTAATCCCAATTTTATGTACCTATTATTCTTGTACAATTTTGCAATGGATACCGATGCAATTGCCCACTGAATTAGACCAATACCACTGGCTCATGCATCTCAAATTAATATGCATCAATAGCTTCTAAATCTTTCATAATCTTAAAGAAAATGAAGAACAGTAATGTTAATCCACATGAATGCATAATCCCCCATGCATGTTACCACAGTAAAAGCTCATCTCACATTTACATCTACTAAAATTAATTCTAGATAACAAAGGCCCCATGCTGGTAATTTACTTGTCTAAGCCAATTAAGGATGTTTAGAATTCTCTTAATTTCATAACCTAGCAATGGACATTCTTTTACACTCGCACAAGGCCTATTTAAACCTCAATCCACGCGCATGGGTGCAAACATTGTGCTGGTGTGTCACACTCTCCTCTTTCTTTGTCAATCAATTTGCAACCCCCCTCCTTCCCCAATCCATCCCTTCACCTCTCACTCATACCATTGACCTCGGTCTCCTCCTCTTTTTTTTTCACCCCCCCCCCCCCCCCTTAATTCACTCCCTCGGCCATGGATGACCAGACCCCAGACAGCAACAACAACAACATCAGCCCCCGCGGCGGGCGAGGATCCGCCGCCAGCCACACCGCCACCGAGCCCATGCGTTCCCGATGGACCCCGAAGCCCGAGCAGATCCTCATACTCGAATCCATCTTCAACAGTGGCATGGTGAATCCCCCCAAGGATGAGACGGTGAGGATCCGCAAGCTCCTCGAGAAATTCGGTGCGGTCGGCGACGCCAACGTGTTCTACTGGTTCCAGAACCGGCGGTCGAGGTCCCGCCGCCGACAGCGCCAGCTGCAGGCCGCCCTCGCCGCCGATCCGAGAGCCGCAGCCTGCGGCCACCAAGTCGGCGGTGCAATTATGTATGCGCCTACGTCTAGCTCGTCCAGCACTTTGTCTTCTAATTACTCGAGTGGAGGCTTCTTTCCTACCTCTTTATCTTCAGCTTCTTCTTCTTCTTCTTCTCCTCCTTCCTCCTCTAGTTTCATGCAAGATGACGGCGCGGATGATCTCTTTTCGATCTCTCGCCAAATGGGCTTCGTAGACACTACTCAAACTCCATTCATGTACCCTTCGGATGTCTCGCAGTTACACTACCAACCTGGTTAGTGCATGGCCAAGTGTTGGCTTTTCTCTATAACCTCGATCATTTTGATATATGTTTTCTATAATTATTTTGTGTCGTTAGATCGATTTCGGTTTGTTTTGGATGGTGGTTTCCATGATTTGGATGGAGGTTATATATATTCAAGGAGAACCAAAGTTCCCAAGCTTGAATTCTCCGAATTAAAGAAACGATTTACTGGTTGAGGATAGATGTGCTCCTTTGGTAGCTACATCGGTCATTTTCCTTCATCAAAATAGCACAAGTTCATTGATTGATCGGGACAATTTTTTTCCATTAAAAAATTATTACGTCTTGTTAATTTCTACTGCATCCGAACTTAAATTCACAAATTAAGTTTCGTCCATTCATTTAGTTTAATTCAATCTATGCGGTATAAAATCTGGATGGTAAATTAGTTACCATCCGCACCAAATATAATTACTGACATCTTTGTTCCCTGTCCTCGTTTTTTAAGAATTTTACTTGCATCATTTTTTCACGGATTCTTATCAACTTAAAACAAAACCTTTTATATATCCGGATCGTTTTGATGTTTCCCAAACCCGAAACTTTTTTTTTTTTTTTTTTTTTTTCTGATTTAGTTTGTCTAATTAGTGATATAATTTTATAGATACTCTGCCAATATATTCTTTCCATCAGTTAATCAATTATAGTTTAGTCCTTGTTTCCCTCTTTAATCACTCGTAGCATTCGTTTTCTCCGCACGGCAGTTTCCACGATGACATTTTTAATAGTTTTTATTTATATGAACCCACATACAAACAAAATATTGATTGATTTGACGTGAAGGTTGATTTTGAGTAGGATAACAGTGCTGGACACCATTTTCATATTCTTTTTCTGAGTTTTTTTTTCGGCTAAAATTAAAAAATAATTCTTCGATGCATGCCCGTGTCATTTTCTCCGAACTTTATCCAATGGAACCTTCTTCCACATGCAATGAGTTACCCGGTTTTGGAATTAAAAATAAATCATGCATATGAACATAAGACTTTAGTAGGATGCCATTGTAGCAGCATTAATAGACCGGATCCCGATAAAACTTTACAGTTAAGCATGCTTGAATGGGAGCAGGGCTATTACTGAAAAGCTTTTTAAACACGAGACTTAAAAGTGTTTTTGGGTTACTTAATTAAAAAAAAAAAAAAAAAAAAAAAATTTAAGTTTATGTTAGAGAAATGGTTTCATCAGTTAATTTGCTATCCTAGATTAATTAAATTTAAATTCATGGATGAAGGGACGTCTATCACTGTATTCATCAATGGAGTCCCTTCAGAGGTTCCAAGGGGATCGATGGACCTGAGAGCTATGTTTGGCCAAGATGTGATGCTCGTCCATTCCTCTGGAGAGGTTCTTCCTGTCAATGAGTATGGAATTCTAATGCAGAGCTTGCAGATGGGAGAAAGTTACTTCCTGGTTAGTTGGTCCACTGATCCATAAATTTATGATTTCTTACCAACAAAAAAAATAAAAGAAGAAGAAGAAAAATCGCTAAGTTTAGGTGTTTAACATTGCCGTTATAAATTGGGTATTATGAACCCGACCTCTTACCTTTCCTTTGTCTTCCCTTCCATTCTCTTTGAGCTTGGTGATCTGATCATATTAAAGTGTGTGTGTGTGTGTGTGTGTTTTTTTTTTTTTTTGGCTTGTCAACAGGTTTCAAGGCCTGCCTAGTCCGAGTTCAGAATTGGATGAATAAACCATGGTGGTCCTCAACAATTCGATTAACAATATAAGATGGTGCAGTTGCAATCACACAAGAAAGCAAGCTTGCCTGCTTGCGTGCTGCTATTCCATTTCTCTTGTTACAAGCTGCTTTCTAAACCATTGTGTCATCACAAGTCAATCCTGCCATGGCTTGAAATGATGTAATTTTCCACTTTTTAGACCATGATATTCTGGTTCTTGAACTCATTTAGAATGGACTGTACCAGTATTATAAGCAAATTATTTTTTTTTTTTTTTGTGCTCCTGAGTTTGCTTTTCTTCTTCTTTTGCTTTTTTAGGAGTCATGCTGCTCCTAAAAATATAACTCGATCTCGGTGTCAGGTCCTTTGGTATTCTAAATTTGATATAATTGGAAAATAAAATTGTAGGATGATAGTAATTGGTGTCTTTGATATTCTTAAGGCATGTGTACTTTTATTGTATCGATACTTGCTATGATGATATATTAGACTATCATATTTTATTTATTATTATTATTATTGTTACTATTGCTACTGCTGCTGGTGCTATTTTTTATTTAGTGCCGATCTAGGAGCTATTGCCAAGGCTTACTGACAGGTAAAATTGATTTTTATTCGCCTGCTAATTGAATCCAAAAACTTGAGCTGATCGGGAAAAAGGATTGACAATATACATTAGACTCAACAACTTTTACTGGTCAATGGATGATATTTTATCTTCGCATATGCCATGCTATAGCGGTGCACTTTTATTTAAGTTTCTAATTTAGAGAGAATCATTTTCAATTTTAGGAACCTTGAGTCCATAGATTATGAAGCGATGTAAGACACGCATGAACATGTACTGCAGGTTGTCTGAATATGTAATACTCGAGGGCATGAGTAGAGGGATCCAAGAAATAAAACCTGTATTAACTATAGAGGAAAAAAAAAGATTTTTTTTTTTTTTCTGATGGATAAAATTGAAAAAGGTTTGAACGATCGATCGTTTTATTATTTTGATGTATAAAAAAATTAATATTTTTTTTTATAATTTTACTTTATTCAGGGCATTTTGTGAATAATGCTTTCTTTTTATAAAATTTGAATGCATCAGTATTGTTGACCAAATGAATTCCAAGTTAACCTATGCGCATACATTCTTGTAGCCACATATGGCATGACATGGAACACGCAATCAAAAAGATGGTGATGATCTCTTATAAGTTACATGGAAGCTTATCACATTTTCTCGTCCATTATAAAGCTTTTCTTGAGCTGAATTTAATTCGTATGACATAATTTTTTGTTGCAAACCAACAAGTTAAACAATATCCAATTGCAACTAAAAGGAAAAAACTTGTTTCAAGGGCCGTGCTTCTTAGTCATGTATTCCATTTAATAATTTTCTACAAATTAAAATTGTTATGATAGTTCATGCTTATTCAAAAATATGATATATATGGCAGAGCTAAAAGAAATCACAACCATTATAATGAGAGGATCAAATTATAAAGAGGATACAAGAACGAAACACAGAAATTTTCAACAAAAGAAGCATTCCTGAAGAGGTGTACAAAACAAAACTAAAAAAAACCATATAGAATAATTGTGCTAGACAAATTAAATAGCACGTATACTAGTTGTGCAGTATAATTTTGCAAGTAAATTACATGATTATAGAAGCAAAAAGTGTATTGAAAAAAAAAAAAAAATGTACACTCTATCCTTTTTGAGACGCATTTAATTTGGACTCTTAATAGGGGTATCGTGCAATTTTCATAGTAATTTTTCTTTTTTATATAGATGGATGGTCCTGCAATTCTGGCGATACGAGAGCAGTCCAAACTTCAAAAGATTCAAAAATTAAAATATTATATAAAACTTATCAAGTCTAGTTTTTAAAATGCTCGACAGTAAAAGATGCAATCGATCGATCAGAGTCATATCTGTTACCATTTACCAATAGCAAGTTTTCTTTAGCAGAAGATATATGATGGTAAATAATAAAACAATCCTTCCATAAAATATTTGGACGTAGCCACTGTCCATTCGAGTGCGTAGACACTTGGATGCCTCCTTTTTTTCTCTTGGGAAGCACAAACAAGCACTATAAAAATTGCTTCCATTTCCCACTTCGCCACTGCCAATCAATGCATGGGTGCTCTCATCCCATGGGGATTTCTTGGAAGCTCAACCAAAATCCGAAGAAGCCTCGCGACCGAAGTCTCGGAATAATGGTTCCGTTGTTCGCCACCGGATTAATTAGCTAACGGGGTGGGGTGCATTCGCCTGTGAAACCGACGGAGGAGAGTGGAACGCTCGGGCCATCCCCCACCACCGCCCATCACATCCAATCCAGAGGAGACGGATGTTTCTTGGAGACATCATCGGTTTCGGCCCCGAGCCCACGAAAGTTCAGAAATGCGGGCTCCGATCCGTAAAGAAGAGCTTCGAGTATTCTAGCATGCTCCTCCCCAACGCGAGGAGTTATTTACCACCTAGCAGTGGAGTACAAAGGCGGTAACGCACGTATATCATCATCAACTTTGTAATCCTAAAAATGTTAATCGAATTAATCATGCTAATCGAGTTCTTCGAATAAATCATAAAACCTGGTAATAACAATAGCTAGTTGCTGGCTGTTCTCAACGTTTATAAGTAAGAGGTGGAGTTACGACCTTGCAAGGAAACGATTAATGATGAATAATTCGAGAACTTCTTCATTGGTCGAAGAATGAACCCTACTTATGGCAACCTTTTCAACTACTACTCGCACTCCATCTCTTCGTTCCATCCAACTTATGTTCCATATCTCGCACAAGCATTTCGCATTACAAACGAGATTATCTTGATCATCAGGTCTGCTTAATGATTAATGTCCGGTGCGAGGCAGATCTCATAACAAATGTATCAGCTGGCTATCAAATTTAAGAAAGTTAATCATACCCGAAACGGGTGCTCGCATCCAACTTATGTTCCATATCTCGCACAAGCATTTCGCATTACAAACGAGATTATCTTGATCATCAGGTCTGCTTAATGATTAATGTCCGGTGCGAGGCAGATCTCATAACAAATGTATCAGCTGGCTATCAAATTTAAGAAAGTTAATCATACCCGAAACGGGTGCTCGCATCCAACTTATGTTCCATATCTCGCACAAGCATTTCGCATTACAAACGAGATCATCTTGATCATCAAGTCTGCTTAATGATTAATGTCCGGTGCGAGGCAGATCTCATAACAAATGTATCAGCTGGCTATCAAATTTAAGAAAGTTAATCATACCCGAAACGGGTGCTCGCATCCAACTTATGTTCCATATCTCGCACAAGCATTTCGCATTACAAACGAGATCATCTTGATCATCAGGTCTGCTTAATGATTAATGTCCGGTGCGAGGCAGATCTCATAACAAATGTATCAGCTGGCTATCAAATTTAAGAAAGTTAATCATACCCGAAACGGGTGCTCGCATCCAACTTATGTTCCATATCTCGCACAAGCATTTCGCATTACAAACGAGATCATCTTGATCATCAGGTCTGCTTTATGATTAATGTCCGGTGCGAGGCAGATCTCATTACAAATGTATCAGCTGGCTATCAAATTTAAGAAAGTTAATCATACCCGAAACGGGTGCTCGCATCCAACTTATGTTCCATATCTCGCACAAGCATTTCGCATTACAAACGAGATCATCTTGATCATCAGGTCTGCTTAATGATTAATGTCCGGTGCGAGGCAGATCTCATAACAAATGTATCAGCTGGCTATCAAATTTAAGAAAGTTAATCATACCCGAAACGGGTGCTCGCATCCAACTTATGTTCCATATCTCGCACAAGCATTTCGCATTACAAACGAGATCATCTTGATCATCAGGTCTGCTTTATGATTAATGTCCGGTGCGAGGCAGATCTCATTACAAATGTATCAGCTGGCTATCAAATTTAAGAAAGTTAATCATACCTGAAACGGGTGCTCGCAAACTTACCGCGTCGATCACTTCCCCGTAGGGGGATGAGTAGATGAGCACGGTTCGACCATTTCGCATGAAACAATTATCCTACAAATTAAATTTTATGGCATCTAATCAGCATCGTTCTATTTGCTAACATAACAAGCTTATTTTATTTATGATGTAAGCACGCTGTATCGCATCTTACGGTATCCCAGTCCACCGTGTAGAAGAATATGCTATACTTGCACGAACAATTAAGCAACGGATTAAAAGTTTGCTCCTTTGCTCAACTCAGACCGTTTCCCCTGATTACCATTAACAGGCATTTTGTAATGTTATTCCCCACAGCTTCCAACAGGGTAGGGGAAAAGGTTACCATGAGCACATCCACACAAAATGGGGCCCAGATTTGCCTTCAAGCCATCGGCAGCGAGGTCCAGCACCAGTCAGATATGACTAGCCAACCAGTATAAGAAAAGTTCGAGCCCATCCAGAAAAATTGGACTTTGATACCATAAGAGAAAGCCAGAAGACAGGCATGAGTCATTAATTAAGAGAATCAACCAATTTATTTGTTAACAAGCAAGCAAAGCATGTCAAAAATAAGAAAACCCTCCTCTTCATTTTGCCATTTATTGATAAATCAATGTTATAATAAGGCATTCCTTCAGCTCATAAATTAAAAGAAGGGGGCAGAAAAATGGCATCCAGATCTAATTCTGAAACGAATACATCCATACAGCTGTTGACATGCCTCGGAATCAAATTCAGTCAGTAGTATATTTCCAAAGACAGTCAGACCCGTGCATGACAGTTGAGAATAAATTCATCCTCCACCTCTTTTTTCCATGAAGATTTAAAATATGAATAAGATAGTTGAATTGTCAGAAAGAAGATACCATCCACCGGAGATCAGCACTATAAACAATTCTTGCATACAAGGATAATTGAAATCCAGAATCCAACTCTGGCCAACCATCAATCTAACTCGATTTCTAACCATCCTCCATGAACCAAAAAGTATTCCATTTCCAAGGATGCTATTGATTCCAACATCCATATCTAAGAAACAGAACTCGCTTCACTAGATTATTCTTGTATTTTAGATTTTTAGTTTCATCACCTATACGATGACTTAAGCAACAGAGTGCAAGAGAATTATGATAGAAGTGTTCTTTTCTGTCCTACAAGATGAAACTTCAGAAGTTTGCCAGGGGTAAGTCAACATACATCAGACTTTGATGATGCATCCGTTGAATAAATTAGTAAGAAAGCAGACCTAGGTGCAAAGGCACAATATGAACAAAGATGAGGAATTTTATGACATGCCCTACCTTCTATGCCATCAATGAAAAATGAGTATTAAATGGAAGCTAGTAAGTCATTGCTCCATGAAATAGGGATGGACAGACAGATGTACATACAGAAGAGGAGGAAGAATCAAAAGATGAGTGTTGAATGGAGGTATCAGATGAAGAATGTAGATATTAACCGGAAAAGGAGCATGTAAGCATCTTTTGAGATGATTCTACGACAATCTTCTCGACTGTCCTTCTAAATATACATGATATGGTAATGTCTAGGTTTATTCCATCATTTTTAAGGAAGAAGCAATTAATCTATCACAAAGTCTAGCATAAATAAAGAAAAGCTTTTAGATATATCTCTTCATGGTGGCATAATCTATTACATGAGAACTAGGGATACATGCTACTTAGCAGGGTAGAAACAAGTTACACATGTAATGTGAGTCATCTTCTCTCTTTCTCAGAGTTCATTTTTCTATTTTTTCCTTATACATTATTGCAATGCCTAATAATGAATCTTCCTAATTCCTAGCACATGTATAATGCACATGATAAGACAACAAAATCTAAGAGGATTGGATAAGAAAAGTTCAACATAAAGTTTAGTGCATCTTATGTTTTATGGAACTAACAGGATTACCAAAGGATCTGAGATGACATTAGTAGAAGAGCGTGCGATGACGACTGAAATATAGAGTCAAGGAGTCAAAAAAAGAAGTTTGCATCATTAAAAGAATAGGTAACAGCAATTACAACCTTTGTCATGTGGTGGTTGTTTGGGAAAATACACATTAATGACAGGAGAAATCATTTTAACTAGTTGAAGAAAACAGACTAAGATAATTCTAATTGCCATAACTTTTTTAGATTTCCTTTAAAAAAATTGGCATCTGCGATGCACGTGCTGTGGAGATGGATGAACCCTGAGCAGATCCACACACACACACTGTGCAGAATAGATCAGACTGCGACATATTCCAATAAAACCCTGTTTAAACATCTACCTTCATAAATTTAAATTACCAAGATGAGTTTCTTTCTTATCACCCCATTAGACGTAGATGGCTTAAGAAGCCTGATTCTTGACCATGATATCAATTACTTGAAGGACTTCCCTTTAGAATATAACTAAAAAAAAGGAAAATAGATCGAAGATATGCAATCAAAAACAACTAATTATATTTGCAACAAACAAGTAGAACATTCCACATATCCAAACTTAAAAGATAGCATGGCAAACAATATCATGAAAACATTTGCAAACCAAAGTAGGTTGAGCATGCAACCTATTGGGATGACTAGTAGATCAACTACATGCTAGAAGTGCAAAATCCAGCAATGGAAGAGGTTGCTGAAGGCACAATAAAACTTTCGCTAAACTATGTAGCCAGATAAGTGTGGTGCATCCAAAAGAAATACTCTCGAGATTTGTAGAAACCTTGTCACCTGGTTACCAGAGACCAGGACTCAGGTTGGTTGAAGTACATAACCATGCAGATGAAGTCATTTACACTGGAATGAACGACACAAGCAGAAAAAGAATTACAAGAACATGCATGTAGACTTCAAATTCTCTAACAAAATGACCTAATTACTCTACTCAGGTTGTGATGACACAGACAAAATTTGAACAATTGATACAGAATTTTGATATGTGTTGAATATTCTGCTGCAGAGCTGCTTTGTATTTATAGCAGATGCAAAGCCAATCTCAATCAGCAGCCAATGTGAACAGACCAGTATAATGACAACTTGAACACTTTTTCGAAGAGGCCAAGGACTGGTCAATTGGTAGCAATCATCAAACTAAGAGTGGGAACCGTACAAACTTCATAAAACATATCACAAAAATATTGGTGATTAAAATCCAAAAATAGACAGAAGAGTACAATAGAAAAAAGAGGATTGTGAATCACAAAAATAAATTCATCAACAATTCAACATAGAAATTTAACATTATAGCTTCAACTCATACAAATATCGCAACAGTAGATGTTTTGTCAAACAAAAGAAAACTCTACAGAAACTAAACTAAGATTCTACCTCTCTCTCATATGGGATAACGCTTAGATTGGACCTCTAGTTTCTAAAGTTGTGCTCTTCCTTCCATACCATCAGGATGAATTATAAAGTGCACCTTCCTTTCTTGATTTACCAACCATGTCTCTCAGTCCTAAAGACAGGTCAACAGGCAGGATATAGAGAAACTATTTCAAAAGTGAAGGCTATAAACAATAACCTTTATCACTACTATTTACAGCATGAATTCTTCAATTATTGTAGAAATCTTGGCAAACCTGGCCATGTGCCCTGGCAGCTTTAAAGACAGCACTAGCCAGCCTCACCACTGGCTATCTGTCAGATGTCATGATCTGCTATCTTAGGTACATATAAAAATGCTGCCACATTGGAACCAAGCTACAAGCAGCTGGCACATCCTCAAAAAGTGACAACCATTTTGGTATAATCCACTAAGAATAGATGAGTTCCCCAGAATATTCCAAAGTCACTCTCTTATGTATTCTCCCGAAAGGACTGAGAGCGAGATAATGCTGCTGGATTTGCATGCAAGACCTGAGTGTCATCTGATGTCTGACTCTTGCTTTCTGCCTTGGATTGGAAAGGTTTAAAGATGCCCCCTTCTTCAGGATTTATGCCAAGGGTAGCCCATATAGAACTCTTTGCAGCCTCATCCGGATCATCAATTCTCAGGGTTTTAGGAACCCACAAGGATTTTTCCATCTTCTCCTCACCCTGTAAACTTGCATCCCTAGAATGCTTACCCAGTGTGGGAGAGCCAGTGCCTAAGCAACCATTGCTTCTTGTAGAGGATGATGGTGATATGCTACAATTAGATCCAATCCATGGTGTGTTCCATGCCCCATTGGGCCAGCTGGACATGCAACCCCAAAATGAAGGTGGCATAAAAGGAAAGGGAATTGTTGGTGCACAAAAAGCCAAAGCTGTCATCATTGGTTGGGAGCTCCATGGGATCAGGCTTGGGCTCCCATTCTCTGGTCCATAAACAAACTCAGATGAGCATCTACCTGGTGCCATGGCAGCAATGTTATTCCATCCTGGACCCCAAGGGTAAGCCCAAGGAGCCCCAGGATAACACTGCAAATGAGGCATGGGAGTCAATCCGTTACAATATCCTTGCATACCATTTTGTTCCATGCGAGATGCATTTTCTGGGAATCCATTTTCTCCACAGTTGGAGGCTGTCACAGAAGATCCACATGAGGGTTCCTCCCTGTTTTCACTACAAGCAATGGAGCCTAAATCAGCACTTTTCTTCTGTTCTCCAAGATTGAGCACAGAGGCCATGGACTCACAAAGTGGCACTTCTGGTCCAAATTTTAGTACAGTGCCATTTCCCTTCATAGACCTCATGGGGACAGAAGGCCCACAAGGAAGAGCCTGGTGAGGGATTAGATCAGAAGCATCTATTCGACCAGATGCGATCCCATCAGAAGACATCATTATGTGACGATAATGTGAGGCAGAGTGCTTATTTTTACGCCTTCCAGCACCAACAGGGACATTTCTCATGGTCCCTCCTGCAGTCCAATATCTCTGACAATTCTTGCAGAAGTGCCTGGGTTGGTTAACATTGTAGTTGTTGTAATAACAGAACTTGGTATCCATACTGTTGCAGCGAGGACATGGCAGAACCTTATCTGGCTTCTTGAGGACCTTCTCTTGGCCCGAGCTGTCAGCCTCAGTCTTATCATGCTCAGCTTTGGAATCTGTTGCTACTTCCATGTCCTGGTTGTGTGCTTTATTCTCATCTTCACTTCCAATGTTCAATCCAGAATTATTTGGGTCATGCTGGTTCAGTTCCTCTGGAGCATCTGGCATAGGATCATTGACTTCCATGTCTGTCTTTTCTTTGCAGGTATCCTATAGTCCAAGATCAAGAAAATTAGCGTTACTATGAAATGAAACCAACTATTAGCTAACTACCATGATCAACAAAAGCTAATCAAGTGCCTTTCTAAACCAAGATCAGAAGAAAGTCTATAAAGAAAGATGATTAACCTACCCAAGTGCTCATGCAAATATCTTCTTATTTAGAAAGCTTTTATGTTCCCCGCATCTTCATTTCAACAGTGCTCATAGCATGTGATTCGACTTTGCAACAGTGTTCCACATCTCCATTTCCTAACTAATTTAAATTTTTGCATGGATGTTTTGGACTTCTCAAAATATGAATTTGAAGCTATCCCTCTCCTTTTCGTTCGTTCCTATGTCTATTGTTAATCCTGCCATATCTTCTTTAGAGTTGGGGATTCTCCTCAATGGAGGTTATCTATCCTCATAGAGATTATGCAACAATTTAATGCATTGATTAATCTTAATACGCACCTGCAACCCACTACTTGCACTTGCTCCCAGTTGCAACATCAAAGACAGCTCTAAGAATATACAGTGGCGACAAACTAGGAGTTGCCACAGAACAATTCAAAGTTCAGTCATCTCCTAAGGAGAGGACTGAACCTTCATTTTGACCAAGGTTGTCAAATTGTCAAGCCAAAGCCAGGAGGTGGACATCCTTTTTGGCCTCAGCGAGTACCTAGGCGCCAAGACCACTGCCCAGGAAGGAAAGCACTCGAAGTTTTAATTATAAATGCCTGACATACATAAATAAGTATATGCATATACCATATATGCACTCATTATTCACAAAATATGGCATCATAAAGCTTTTTTCAACAACCAGTAAATTATAGAGCCATAGCGAAGCAGCCAATACCCAATAACAAGTAGAAGAAGAAGGAAGAAGAGAATGGTATCGAAGTAGAAAGTGGCTAACAGCCTGCAGAGCCATAGTAAACACCCAGCTAGAAGAAGAAGAAGAAGCTAGCAGACTGCAGGGCCATAGTAAACACCCATCAAGCAGAACAAAGGCTAGCAAGCAAGATGAAATGCAAAAACATAAAAATTGTAAGAAGCACAGCCAAGAGGTTAATAAGCAAGATGAAAGGCAGAAACATGAAAAACAGGGGAAGCATGGCCAAATGAAAAGGCGATAGGATAAGAAAAGAAGGAAGGAAAATCAAAGGAGAGAGGAGGAGAATGAATGGAACAAAGAAAGGAAGAAAAAGTGTATGTATGTATATATATCTATCCATCTATCTATCTATCTATCAGATAGATAGATAGATTGATAGATATCTTCACCACGACCCATCATCACCAGCCTACCAACAGATGGTGTGTTGGTGGTAGCCTCTGTTACCCTCTTCAATGGTCCCATATGGCATTCAAATAGGAAAAGAACTACACGAGCGATACAACAATCTATTAGATCATGTCATAGGCACAGCGATGCAATCACATCTATTAGATCATGTATATTTCTAGGTTTTCACAGTTTTAGCTTGTAAGCCAATAAAGTTTACCTCAATTTGGCACCAAGGCACCTAGGTAACCACCTAAACAGTAATGGTTTTGACTCTTTCATGCAACACAAATTTCACAGTGGGCAACTTTTGTATGTCTCGCACATTGTCAAGAACATGTTTACACTGAGATGAGAAGAAAGTCTTAAAGTAACACTTGTTAGTGACATCTTCCTTATGCAACAAGAAACCTTTTTTTAGATGATTATATATCTCCATCTATTTGATTAAGCCAGCTCTCGTATCAAGTAATTCAGCTTTTAAAAAAAAAAAAAAAAACTTTCAATGCATCCTCACTTCTTGTTTGGTTAATTTTTTGCACGGGTATCTCAAACTTAACTGAAGATAAGCACAAACTTTTTCATGCTTTTTTTTACTCCCTTTAGGGTTTGTTTGGTTGGGGTACATTAGATTACAGGATAATCTGACAACTCTTGGAAATTATTTATCTAGAAAAATGATTGTAGAGAAAAATAACTTTGTACCATGTTTGGTTGGTGAAAATTTTTTTTCCGGAAAATGATACTCAAGAAAGATTACTATGGTTGGTCGGAGATAATCCTATATATGAATATAGTCAAATTTATAAATATGCCCATCTACAAAAAATATTTTTTTATTACTAAGATAGCATTATCATTTTTCAGTAAATTTTTATATAATGATTATAATCACATAACCCTTTGCAAAATGTTATTTACACTTTTATTGTTTTGAAAAAGCTCTTTATTAAATGAATTTGGAAAGATATCAAAACAAATTCGATGATCATAAGTATACTTTATTAGGAATATTTTTTTAAGTATGGATTACCACTACTAAGAAATTTATCAAATATCAACCCCTCCATGGTATTTGTTTTACCTTCTCTCTCTGAAAAATAAACATGGGACCCACCACTTTTTCTACCATCTCTCTTCCACTTTTTATACCAAACATGGTAATCTAATATGGAATTTAATTTTTCATGCCAGATTATCCACAACCAAACATGCCCTTAGATCATTCGACACAGCTTGCAAGGTAAGGACCCCTCCTCCTCATAGGAGCAGGCTAACGATAAGCAGATGGAAAATCTCTGCAGGCTTATGCATGCATTAAGCACAAAGAAATTACACAGGAGACTAACAGTTATTCACAATCCAGGACTCGAGATCATTTCCAACAAAAAATCCAATCTAACAGCAGAATCCCACATGGTAACAAATCAGTTGGCATGTCTCCAACTTGGAGTTAAATATCCACCTATAAAACTGCCATCCTTAACACTTGACCATTTCCCCCTCATATACTGAATAATATTTGCTTTTTCTTTTTGGTGAAAGGTGATATTTGCATGTTCAGTGTCATCTTTGTTCCATTTTCTTTCTTTTCTTCAATTACTAAGTTGCGACATGTAGTTTCCTCAACATCGAGAACTTGTTGTTTCTTATATTTTGGATCTAGGTCTTTCAGATAAATCAAAATTACCATGACAATCCTCAGCATGATAAGCCTTACCAAATAAAAGCGCCTATTGACAGTGAAAATCACATTAAACATAACACCAGACCATCCTATGCTTCACCCATTCTTCTTTCGGATTTAAAAGGGGCTACAGGAACCAAGAAAAACTTCAAACAAAAAATTGACTGCAATAATAAAACACAGATATTTTTTTATCTAGTGAAATTTCTATTAACATCTATCGCAACCTCTTCCAAATTAGTTTTCATATCCATTCAACACCCAAACGATATACAAATAACTAAAAAGAGAGACCCTTCCAGATTAACGAAACCATGCAACCCCATGCTGTTGCCGGTGTTTTTAATTAGGGTTTAGGGTTTTACCGGTTGAATCCAAAGATGACCCAAAAAAGAAACAAAACTTAAAAGATCCCATCTTCTGAAACAAATACCTTATATCAGGCTCCAGAGACGTAAATCCACAGCAAAACAGAACGTAGATAATGAAAACTCTAATACATCAAAAATCTATATACTGATCACGATTCACCAAAACACTATAGTTATGAAGCATAGAGATCAAGAAACTAGAACAAAGCAACACTTCCTCGTCGAATTTTCCTCCATTTAATTGAAAAAAACGCACCGGAAAACTCGTGTAAAACACATCAAATACGTATCCAACAAACCATTAGATACTCCAAAACAAACCGCCGATCCTATATTTTCGAGGGGAAAAAAAGAAGGACAGTCTTCATTTAAAAAAAAAAAAAACGAAAGAACAACATTTTTCAGGAGAAAAAAAAAAATCTTCCGCTCTGAATCCAAACCCCAAGAAGCGGCGGCAATAAAGAGGAGGGAGAGGCCATCTGGTCTCACCTTCTCGCCTTCCTCGGGCAGCTCCGGTGCCGGAGCCAAATCGGGGGGACACTCCTCCTTATCCTCCTCCTCCTCCGCCGCCGCCGCTGTCGCCGCTGGAGGAAGCCTTTCCAGCAGCGGGATCGTCTTGCCGAAGAGCTTGATCGCCGGATCCCTGGGCTCAGGCATTTCTCTGCCGTCTGATCTCCGCTCCCAAATCGCAACCACCGTGTCGCATGTCCTCCCCTTCTTCGCTCGCGAGAAAGCGGAGAGCAGGAAGGAAAAGGCGGACAAAAGAAAAAATAAAACAAATGAGGGGGGGGGGGGGGGGGGGGGGGGGGGGGGGGGGGGGGCGGGGGAGGACTCTCAGTGAGGGGGAAAGAGAATGACCGGGAGTAGCCGGTCAGAAGGCTGGTATATGCCAGCTGGCGTCCTGGTCAGCAGGGAGGGGGAATGTGAACCACGAGTTCTCGTGGCTGAGAGATCGAGGATGGTGACGTCAGCGGAAAAGGCGATGATGCGCACCTGGAAAAAGAGCCAGGGCAGGGCATCGCCCTTACGCTTTTCCGGCTTTTCCCACGAACTTTTTAAGTGCGAAAGGTCGCGAGTATTACGGGGTTGCCACTGGCCATGCGGACAACGACAATGATGACCACTTGGATTGCACCCTGCCAGGGCTACATAGGCTCCATCCTACGCATGATGTGGCACTGCTCTGGTTACCACTTACCACTGCCGGCCGGATTATATCATGGAACATTCATGGCATTGATTTCCTTGCACTCTTTATAAATGATACAAAATAGATATATGGGATATTTAGGTGATGGTTTTGGATTGGAATTTAATCCTCGATGCAATTAAATAATACATGGAGTCAAGTATTATAGTGCTAATTCTATGAAAATAATAATAATTTTTTTGTTAATGTCATTGATACTGTTATTAAGTAAGATTCTTGGGAGGGGTTTGAATGTGTGCAAGCACAAGCAGATGCGTTCATTAAGTGACAAACATTCCATATTTTTGACCTGGGTGTATTGTGCTGTTTGTTCCAGAAGAAACATATCGTGTTAGTATTATTTTTAAATGTTAAAATATTAAATGCAAGTCATGTTTAAATTGGAATGAATGGTACCACTTGTTGCTCGAGATGACGATTAGCTTGGAGCTGATATATGGCAAACATTAAAAAAGATGTGGTGTTAAAAGTGTTACTTGATGCTAAATGGCAATATGACAGATGTTAATGAAGTCACATTTGAATTGTGTCCGTTGTACATCATATACATATGAATTAAACGATGGATAAAGAATGTATTACTTGAAAATTACATGCATCAAAATTTTTACGCACACATGATAAAGAGCAGACATGCATCCATATCAGACCTTATGCACCTGAGCCTATAGACCCCATATATCGTATATGGGAGCCATATCAATGAGAATGTGCCAGTTAAAAGTATTAATTATTTTACCAAAAATTATTAATTATTATTGGTTGGTTCAAGTCTAGCTAACCAAGTGGACTGGTCCAACTGAAACACGCATGTATTGCGTGCTTTTCTGTTTTATTCAGCTTCATGCATGTTGCTTTACAGTTGGATGCCAGTTGGGCAATGAATCAAGTCCAACCAAACATAGGTGATAAATACTACTTCTAGCTCTATTTAAGCATTTCTAGGTAGAGTTGTCACTATGGTCTGGCCCGGCCTGGCTCTAATTCATATGGACTTGTATTTTATGGACCGGATTGGACTAGGTCCACTTGCATAAATGGATCGAAAAAATATAATCCGGTGGGTCGTGGACTAGGACCGGGCCAGCCCCCTATATGGGTTATGGACTAGGACTAGTGCCGTGGGCTAGGGCTAGGGTCTTGGGCTAGGGCTAGGACCGTGGACACATAGGTAATTCAGCATGAGCCAAACACAATGTTACAATACAAGCAGGAGAGGATAGTAGTGAAAATTTATTTATTATATATTGTTTTCTGCAAACAATATCCGAGTTACCATAAATGATGGAAGAAAAGATAACTATTTCAATACAATTTCTTTGTGAGCTTTAAATGACAGAATCACGTTCCACGCAACATCCACAAAATTTGTAGCAAGAACCAGGCATTGAAATCATACAATTTCTTTGTGAGCTTTAAATGACAGAATCACGTTCCACGCAACATCCACAAAATTTGCAGCAAGAACCAGGCATTAAAATCATACAAGTCTGTAGCCCTCACCTCAGCATGGAAGAAGCTTTGGTTCACCAATAGCAGCACGATGATGGATATTGATGTCGCGAAAGAGCTGGTATCATCGCCGACATCACCGGCTATTTCTTCCTCCTTCGCCGAAATAGGAGGGCAGAGCAACAGCGAAGCCCCGGTCGGCCAGTCCCCAACTCCCGATGAATCGAAAATTTGGAAGAAGTTTAAATTGCCGGAAGCCCCTAAACTATCGAGTATCGTCGTATCGAAGTGGAAATGGAAATGGGAACAGCCAAACATTGCGAACAGGGAAGGGAAGTGGGAACAACGCAGAAGATTAGGAAAAAAAAACTAAAATATCTTTCCGTTTTAAGTATAAAGTTTTAAACTTTTAATTTAACGTGGACCGTGGTTTACTCTAGTAAGTATATATGGTAACCCATAACCTGTTTGCCATTTTTTGTTTTGAATCTTTTAATTTTAATATAATTTTTTTAAAAAAAATGCTTGGCCCACGGGCTGACCCGGCCCAACCCATTTATAGGGCCAAATGGGCTGGCCCATGGGCTCTGGTCCATTTTGACAGGTCTATCTCTAAGATAGAGAAAGATATAATAATACTTCAAACAGATAAAAAAATAAATTTTATATAAATGTCTCCTTCTTTCTTAAAATCTATCGATCTCACCATCCTTGCTTCAAAGAAGTTTTATATGCATTGTTCCGGTATGAAGTATGGACTATCATATCAAATTATTAAGCATTTATACTAATAAAAACAAAACTATGGATACTAAATATTTTATTATAATGTGGCGAAGAGATAAAAAGAACATTTATAACCTTATGTAAAAATTATAGAATTATGCATACGAATTAGTATTGGTTTATGATACTATTATGTTAAAATATTCTCTTCCAAGAGGATAGTTAAAAATTTTAAATGATACATTGATTTATATAAAAAATTATATGTAATTCTATAAATTAGTGTACATGTAAAATTTATTCTCATCCCGAACAAAAAAGGATGATATAAATTTAAAATTTCTATTAAAAACTTTTATAACAAAATTTTAATTTATTAATTAATTATAAATATATAATTAATAATTTTATAAATTTTTATAATATTAATTTATAAATATATAAGAATAAAAGTTCTGGTGCCATCCCTCCGTTTTTTCCTATCAAAATCACTACCAACCTCTAGAACAGTCCGCATGCAACACGAGACATCATGCTAGAACCCATCATCTTCTATCATAGAGATCAAAACCAGCGGTCGATCTTATCGCGCCATGGAAACATTCTATACGAACTCTCGTGCTGGCACTGGAAGCGCAGACCGGCAAAGGCCGGTGACCAGGCCACCCTCGCCCACACTACCACGTCACCTCTTTATATTCCGCGGTCGCGGGGCCCATGCGAAAAGGTACAGCCAAAAGGCCCCTCGCGCCACCGGAGGAGACCGTAATCCCTGCGATCACGGCTGTTGATGTCTTCCACGGTATTCCTGGCCGGATCTCAGCCGTGGGAGGAAGGGCAACCTGCACGAGTCGGTCACAAAACGACGCATCCAAGTGGAACGGTTGGGAAGGAGAAGCCGATTGGGGTGGGGGGATGTGGGGGTGGATTTTCTTCAATTTTGAACCGTGAAAAAAAAAAGGAAAAAAAGAAAAAGAAGAGAGAGACAGGTTTAATTATGTGCTCAGTCCATACACATCAGTACAGGAAAAAGTTATTACTAGCATCAACATAATTTTGTTTGCAGTCAATCATATCATTAATTATTTGTTAATGATACTTTGAGACACATACTCGTTGGAACGAGATATATAAAATTAATAATTATTATTAGCTATGTTATCAAATGATGCATGCAGTATAGATAAATAATTTACAGCAGCACGAATATACAAAAATTATCCAGCTAATAAATAAATAAATTATTATTATTTTTATTTATTCTATAATTTTAAAATAAATTTATGAAGAATAGATTATTATTTTTATAAGTATATTTGCATGTCGCATTAAGTATGATTCATGAACACCTTACAGTATTATTTATGTAGTGTGTATTTTCACACTTTCCCTTTCTATGTGAACCCCTGATTTGGCAAAGTTTGTGGTAACGTGATCAAGAGCAGCTTCGAAAGTATCAACAAAAAAAAGGAACTGCCACCAGGAATTGCTCAGGAGTTTGAGTGGATTTCTGACATGGACACCGTCCTTTCCAGTTTATGAGTCAAATCAAGGACAGGGGAGTAATTATATCATAATGAATATATTCATAAATACAGATTCAAGGAACCAGCAAACTTGGATTTTAGTTCAAAGGTAGTACACCACCACCACTTTCTCCACCAAAAAAAAAAAAAAAAAAAAAAAAACGCTAACATGAAAATTAAATAAACCTTTTAGCTAGATACTTGTATTTTTTCTTTACAATTCTGTTTATAATTTTATATATTAGAATAAATCAATTTATGGATGTTAATCAATCAAAAAAACCATGCAACTCCGAATGAATTAAAATAAAGTCCATTTAGACTCACTTTCCGTTGAAACAGTCACCTCATTGTTTGTTCGGCAATCCTTCATTCATGAAGACCTTTCGAGCAGTTCTCCTTTACATTTGCCCTTTATTCCACTATATACTTTATTGCCACTTCTTTATTCCATATGCTCGTTTAATTTATAAAGATAATAATTTAATTCCAGATCCCGCACACTTTTCATGCTGTTGATCAATTATAGGAGGAAGAAGAATCTTGCTCACAACCATATTTTTCGGTAACTATTCCATTGCTAACTTCTGGGGCTTGCCAAGTTTTAATTCACTCACCTTGACCCATAGTTAATGCTATTTTGAAAAAAAAAAAAAAATAAAATATTAGAATGCCTCGTGTCAAGATTACCTATAGCAAAGAAGAAATTATTGCATACAGGTAGTCAATAATGATCGTTAATTCTTATGAGCCTTGTTCATCAAGCACGTATCTTGATACACTACCATACGAACCAGCGGTCATAGTTGGCTACGTGCAGAGCCGTACGCTAGCATACATGGTGCAGGCCACTATTTCTCATGAAGAAGGTTAATTACCGCATCTAGTTATTGTATCACGTAATATGTCAAGATGGCATGGCAAATAAGATCTTGCTCCAAGTGCAGTGCCAACCACTAACTCTTTTTTTTTTTTTTTTTTTTAAATTTTTCTTGTGCTTCTGCCTTGGTCCACCAGAATTATGTGATATTTTGGGAAAATTATATATGCGATCCTGCGGGTGAAACCGTCCCTTTCCTGGTAGGATAGGATCTCATTCTGGGACCAAAGATATACCTCATTATATATCAGGCCTTGCCATCCACACAAGGCCATATCCATGAAAGCAAACATCCACCAGCTCGCCCGATCGAAATAATGTAGAATCTGAACTCTTACAGTTGTGGCGAGGGATGAAGGGGGATCATAGGAAAAAGAATCCAGGATTAATGGATGGTTAGAGAGAGAGAGCCAGGCTGGGCAGGGAGAGAGATGGAGAAATCTCATCCTCATCCTTGAGCTTGGATGGAACTCGTGTTGCATGGCCCATTAATTACTATATCTTTAATTTGAATGGAAAAGCAAGGCTTGGTATCTCATCCACAAGTATTGGCCATGTCCTATAGCCTCAGCTTTATTGGGTTGCAAGCCTTCAAGTTGCGCTGGGAATTGGCGGGGGGTTTCATTTGGGTCTCGGTATCCTTTCGATTCGAAGACCAAAAAAAAAAAAAAAAAAAAAAAAAAGGAGGTTGGATAGGGAAAAAGGCGACGGTATTTTTATCTTTTCCGCTTTAAAGCGAGAGAGAAGGTGGATTACTAGCTTAGAATCTTGATCATCGAGAAAAGCCAATTGATCTCGTACCATCTTAACTTCTGCAGTGGTTTAAAGATGGTCCTTTTGTAAAGCGGTTTCGTTTAAAGGGGAAAAGAAAAAGGTCGAGCATAAAAGGGCTGAAAAGGAAAGCGATAAGATGTTTTATTCTATCTATCCTTTTCCAAAATCGTACCTGAAAATTTGTTATAAATCTTACTTCCTTAAGAATTATCATATCATTCACCGATATATATATATATATATATATATCCTATTATGCTTTTTACAAAAGTTATAAAAAAAATGTTAAACAAATTCTGAAAGCAAGACGGAATGCCGTTCACAAGATCACTTTCAAATTTTTTGCAATATAGGAAGCCATCTAATCTACTGCCCCATCAATCTCCCGATAAACATTATAAACATGATGAACTTCTAAAAAGGTACACTCACGAGTCATCCCATATATCAAAAAGGAGGTGAGTAGGTTCGGAAGCTATCCATTGCTTAATCTATCTAATGACTATCAGAGAATCCCCTTCCAAGACCGATCGAGTAGCACCAAGAACTCATGTTGCATAGGTCTAAAATCTAGCATCCCCCTACTGCCACCAAAGAAGAGCTGGGGTTTCAAATAACAAAATCTGCGGTGCCTATATTGCCACCATCCAAGATACTACCATCAAAGTTGATTTTGAAAAAACTTGGAGATGGAGGCTTCCAAAAAATATAAACCAATCGGACCACTAAACTAGTAGAAGAGAAATCTCATATGTCCCAAGCTATTGCCACCATCTCTATAGATGAGTAGTCGTACTACAAAAAATTAGATTATTAGCAATAATAATGGCATTGTCATTGCTAATACCATGAGCGATGGAATGCCATCACTAATAGTCGACCGTAGAACAAACATTGTCGCTATTGTCAATTTTTGGCAACAAGAAAAACGGCATTGCTAATAATCTTTATTAGCGATGACTTAGTTGTCGTTATTACTTTTTTCCAGGTTATTTTTTAAAAAAATTAAAAAATTAGTAATAAATTATTGTCATCGCTAATGACGTATTATCGATAACATTAGCCATCTCTAATACCATCGATAATAATTTTTTTTATTTTTTTAAAAAAATCTATGAAATTTAGTCATCGATAATATTTTTTAAATTTTTCAAAAACTATTTTTAAATTATAATAATAAACAATTATAGTAAATTAAAAATGAAATGCTATAATTATAAATAAATAATCATAAATTAAAAAAAATCTATCCGAGAAAGAGAAGAAGAGATAGAAGATGAAGAAGATAAAAAAGTGAAAGAATCAGGTAAAGAATTTGAATGATACCAAATATTTGAAGAGGCCAATGCATAGTGCTTCTTGCTTGTGATAAACTTCTGGATTTCTGACTCCTTGTGCTTCACCTCTAATAAAACATATCTATGCCTCTCCTCATAAAACTACTGCTCTTGCTCAGAGACTTTTTTTCAAAATCCCATCTCTCCTTTCTTAGACTTATTTTCTAAGTCTAAGCACCTCTCAGCGATGGCCTCCATCCAAGCATCCAAATTTTTATATATTAGCGATGCCCTCCACCTTTTCTATCATTTAAAATAGCTTGCATAATGAATGCATCATATCACCAACTAATAGGTAAAGTTAGGTCATATCCCATTCAAAAATTATATTAATTTTATAGATCAATTACAGTAATCAAACAATATACAATAGGGGCTGAAAGTAATTTTGACAGCATTTTCTCTTAATTCTTCTCGCATAGCTAAAGATGTGTAGGGAGAACTAAAGAAAAATGCAGTCTGAAATTTCTCTCAAATCTTTAATATATCATTTAATTATTGTAATTATCTATAAAATTAATTACAATTCTCAAATTATCTAAACTGGATAGTCAATTGATCAATATATATAATTCTCTCGTCCATATAAGTATATATAAATGTATGGATACCATAGAATGTATACATTAATTAAAAGATAGGTCTATGATTTTATGCAATACAAATTTTATAAAAATAAATACCTAATTAATTAATTAAATTAATATAAAATTATAAAATATGAATTTATCAATAATAATAGCTCGGATGCATTAAAATATTATAATTTAGATAAATAAGAAATGTAATATTTACTTCTCTCGCTCGCTCTAGGTCTTTAAACTTTACTGAAGGATTCAGCTAATCTTAGTTAAAATATTAAATTATAAGCAATCTTTATTCAGTGAATTTGGCTAATCCTGGTACAAGGTAAATCTTTTTTAATGCTCATCCAGCTTTCCAAAAACTCTCGACAAAAGCCTCACGTAGACATGTGAGCGCAATAGCACAAGATACATCAAAGCATTCAAAAATGGCAAGCAAATACAACCAGAAATATAAAATAAAGATTTATTGATAAATTGTGGATTACACATGCTTGCAACTTCATAGCTTGGTTATATTGCTTTAAAAAAACTGAAAATACAAGAGGATAATGACTAAACAAGTTAGCACGGAATACAAGCGCAAATCCCCTTTACACAAGATTGGTGCGACGAGAAGCACGCTCCTATCCACAAGCAGATAGAAAAAAAGCTAGCAGAAAAAGGATAGTATTAAAGAAGTCGATAGACTATCTCCTACATATCATAGAAATGGTGCCAACGACTATCGCAGCGATGCCATTAGGACCTCTTCACCAAAGAACATATCTCGCTTGAGAAAGAGTAAAGTGATGAGGCATACAGTCATGACCCCCTCCTTTCCTCTCCAACTCCATCATTCGATCAGTGACAGTTGCAGTGACAGCTAGAGCACCGGCTATGTCCAATACTTTCCATTCCAAGGATATAGTCCATGATGCAAATGATGTAATTAAAGATGAAAAAAGAATTAAAATCTCTATGCATGAAGTCAATACAAGTTAGTTGCCACTCGGACCTTGTGCAAGGGTTAGTTGTCTTGGACATCGGTTGGGGCCTAGGTCTAAGTGCATGGAACATGCCCCGACCCCAGTATTTACAATATTGCCTAGCACCTTCCCTCAGTCTAAGCATGCAGGGTGTGTGCAAGGGTTAGTTGTCTTGGACATCGGTTGGGGCCTAGGTCTAAGTGCATGGAACATGCCCCGACCCCAGTATTTACAATATTGCCTAGCACCTTCCCTCAGTCTGAGCATGCAGGGTGCTCTGCATACCGAGATCCAAGTTTTGTGTATGCAGGGCATACACCCATGCACACATAAGTAATTAATTAAATAAATATCTAATTAACTAATTAAACTAATATATAATTAATTACTTTAATAAATAACTAATTAACTCTAATTAATATACTTAACTAAGTAATTAATTAAACAAACATCAAATTAATTAATTAACTAAATAACTAAATAAAAAATACTTAATTAATTAATTAATAACTAATTAAATAAAAAATTAATTAATTAATTAATATTTAATCAATTATTTAACAATAATAAATTAAGTTTAATAATATATTTTTGGTGAGGCTTTATTACCATCATCGTCACTATCGTTAGTACTCGTATAATCACAATTAATGGGTCCCATGAATGGTGGATTTGGCATGCAAAAACTATCACGGGATGGGATGGTGGCATGGAAGGAGATACAAGGATGGCGGCACCAGCTCAAGGATGGTGGCATTAGTTCGGGAATGGTGATGCTGGTTTGGAGATGGTGGCTTAAGGACGTGGCTGTATGGATGAGGCTGTGAGGACCAGGGGAGGGGGAGGGAAAAAATGGAAGCTCAACGATAGGGAGGGGGAACCGATAGGGAGAGAAAATCGATGGGGGAGAACCAGGGGAGCTTGGCGATGGGGTAGGGGAAACTGGTAGGGAAAGAAAACCTGGGGGGAGAACCAGGTAGGGGTGCAATTGGGTTAGGTCACATATAAACGGGTTGGGTCAGAAATGGATCAAGTCAGAAAAGTCTGCACCTGAATCTAACTTATTTATTAAACATGTCAGGTTTTGAAATCCGAACTTGTCCCATTTAATAAACGGACTATCCGACCCGACCCACCTACAACTCATAGGACCAACAATGAAATTGGTGCTTCCAAAGCTGCCAGTCTACCAAGAGGTGTGCCGTCGAAGAAGAGGGGAGGGGAAAGGCTCGTTGGGGCGAGCCATCATGGGGGGAAGGACATCGAAGAATGACGAGGGGAGAGGCACGGTGCTACGAGACAAGAGGGGAGAATGTCATCGGGGGAGGAGATCGCCGCCACGGGGGAGAGTGCCACCATGGGGGGAGAACGCTGGCAGGGGAGGAGACCACCACCTAGGGTGAGAGTGCCGCCTACCTTTGGTTCCAGGCCTTTGGAGAACTTTGGAGCGAGAAGAAGGCATGCAGGCCAAGACGGAGGAAGGGGAGATTGAGGAGGGTAGCAGTCCCACCTCCCTTCCTTTCGCATCTAGTATGTCCAGGCCTTGCGATTCTGCATCACCGCCAGATTTAATGCCACCTTCGTGGATGCCGCCATCACGGCCTTAGATCAAGATCATGTATGGCGATGGGGGGGACGTATGACTATGGTGGACAACGACGGCAATGTGAAGGTGGGACCGCGGCGATTGAAAGAAGAATGTGAGGTTCTCAGCAAGCAAAGGAAGTGACTCTCTGCACGAGGATTGTCTGCTCTTGGTGAGAACCTATTTATGGCCCTGTGGACTCTCTGCACGAGGTCCCATGTCATGTGGGTCACGAAAAGATAAAAAACTATAAATTTTAAAATTTAAATTAGCCACTTAAATTTAAATACACCGATAAAGATTATAAAATATTGATATATAGTAATTTATATTTTAAAAAAGATAAATTCATTAAATGGATTATGTAGGTTGGAAATTTCAAACCCAAACCCGACCTATTTAAAAAATGGGTTAAACAAGTCAATCCATTTATAACCTGATCCTGTTTAAGCTCAACCCAAATCTATTTAAGGCAGGTCAAATGTGGGTCCGGTTGGTGGATTGGGTCATATTTTGCCACCTCTAGAACCAGGAGAGCTCGATGATAAGGGAGGGGGAATCGATGGAGAGATAAAACTGGGAGGGGAGAACCAGGGGAGCTCGGCGATGGGGGAGCAGGAACTGGCAGGGAAAGAAAACGGAGACAAGGGAGGGGGAACTAGAGGGAAGAGGGGGCGGGCACGGGGCGGGGGGGGGGAGAATTTTTTCATCATATCAAGTGGGATGGTTTTTAGGAAAAATTATTAGCGATGGCCACAAATGCCATCATTAATAGTTGTCGGCAAAGGTATAATTTATTAGCGATGGCAGAATGCCATTATTAATAAGTTCCAAAGCCATAACTATATTGAGAAATTTCCAGCCACTGATACCACTTGGTGGGAGATCCAAATCAGTGCCTCCGCAGTGGAAGCAGCGAGGGAGAAATCAAGAACCAACCTTCTTGATCAAGAACCAGCAACAATCCATTCTTGAATTCAATATCATGCAACAAAGGAGATATAGAGAAGAGATATAGGAGAAAAAGAGAGATTGTATTTCTTTGGAGAATAATCTTGTTACAAAACAAGAACCGGGACATGGGCTTCCTCTCACAAACCCGAGAAGAAGCCCCACCTGTGGACAATACCTTAACACAGGTTCTCCTCTCCAAAGTCCCGTGGAACATCCCATGGCACCAAGCCCTCCACGTGATATCTCTCTCACGTGCACCTCTCTGTAAGCCCAAGCCATGACCGTGCCTCCTCTCATTAGAAAAAGCTCCACCTGCAAACTACCTCACACATGATCCTCTCACAGCCAAGTTCCCCATGCGGAAAGTCCCTCCACGTGGTCTCGCCCCAAAGGGGGGCGCTCCAAGATCAGCCCCTCATGATCTTCTCATGACCGTGAGGTATCTTCACGCTCCAAGCCTTGGTCAGCCTCTCTGCAAACCGAGAGACCCCAAAAGGGTCGGCCCCTCTTGGATGCCCTCCAAGTTCATGCATGCCCCCTCTTCTTATAGAAGAGTGGGCAGTGAAATCTTTCTCAAGTTGGGCGCCAACCATCTTGGACTTCTTGGACTCATCTTGGGCTAACAACTTCTTAAATCTATTAGGAGTCAATCATATGGACGGTTAGGACTTGTCTTGGGCCAATAATAAACTAATTAGGACACCTCACATGGTTGAGATTCCTAATTGGTTACAACCAACCAACTGGCTAACCTCCTAACCAACTTAACAAACCCGGACCCAACCCTATAACCAAAATGGATTATATTACAATCTCTCAAAAAACTCCTCCAATAAATCAATATGAGAAAACTCTTAACCCTGGATCAAGCCCCCTGACATAACTTGACTCTAGGGCCCTGTCCTGGAATACCTTCATGACAGCTTGGGACACGCCCCCAAGCTCTAGGGATCGCCTCTAGCATCCCTGCCATGGTCTCACAAATCTCTCCAAGACTTGGAAGCACCACAGAAAATCCTACAAACTAAAAATAAATATTTTTTAAAACATAAAATTATAAAATAATTAGTGACGACATTCAATCATTGCTAATAATCATTTAATTGTCGATAATGGAAACAATATTAGTGACGGCTTGCAACTTCGTCGCTAATATTTCTTTAACCATCGATAAAAACTTATCTTTTTCAAAAAAAATAGTATTTAAAATTTATTATTGATGATTATATGCTGTCATGAATAAGTTCCAAACCTGTCATTAAAAATAAATATTTTCAAAAAAATTAAAAATTTAAAACTATTGGCGATGACCGTATGTTGTCACTAATATTTATTTAGCCTTTGGTAATGGAAACAATATTAGTGACAGCATGGGGCACCGTTGCTAATATTTCTTTAACTGCCAATAAAAATTTATTTTTTTTCAAAATAATTTAATATTTAAAATTTATTGGCAATGGTTCATGATGTTGCTAATAATCCTTCTTTCATCGGTAATAGTATTAGTGATGGATAATTTTATTGTCACTAATTTTAGTCAATAAAAATAATCATTAGTGATTGCAACTTTGCTGTCACTAATAGTTATTTTTCTTATAGTATGGATAAAATCTAAAACTAAAATCCTAGTTCTTTCTAAAAAAAATTATTGAGAGGCTAATTTTCTCAAAAACTATATCATTCTTGACAAACCAAATGTTGTGAATGATATGCACCACCTGGATACCCCATGACTTGGTGGTCTACCTAGCAATACTCCTTTGTACCATCTGGATAAAGATCTGGTCTAAAGACAACTCCTAAGCAGGAGCCCAGTTGTAATCCACTATTGACCATACCTATGTTGCTTGCCCTTATTGAAAGAGAATGTGTACCATAGTCTCTACCTTCTCTCCACAAAAGGAGCACTCCGCAATGATCGGCATTCTCCTTGTACCAAGGATTGATCTTGCGGGAAGGCATCCCCAAGCCACTTTTCACAAAAATAGGGCCACCTTCCAATGAGCACCAAGTCTCCAAATTCAGAGACTATCAAAAATCTCCAAGGGAAATCATCTTTGTACAAGCTGTAAAGGTTCCAGCTCGGCATACTCCTTGTACCAAGGATTGATCTTGCAAGAAGGCAGCCCCAAGCCACTTTTGACAAAAATAGGGCCACTTTCCAATGAGCACCAAGTCTCCAAATTCAAAGACCATCAAAAATCTCCAAGGGAAATCATCTTTGTACAAGCTGTAAAGGTTCCAGCTCATATCCTAGAACTGCATGAGACATCCCACCCCTTTATCTGAATATATCAAATCTCCCACACAACTGGGCACTCTCGTATGATCTGTCATACATACCATGGTCAATCATTTTTGCAATGGGAGATTGGCAATCTAACAATCCTCCATGATATCAACTAAACAACCATTCTTAATCACCCACCTGGTGCTCGTAATGATATATATAGAGCATGGTCATAAATCTCTTTCCAAAGGAAGAAAGCACTTCGTGGCACATGAATCTCTTTCGCTATCGAAATTCATATTTTGCCCTCATCATAGAGTACCAAAAACTCTCCAGCTCTAAAAAAAATGAGCAACACACCTGTCAATCATAACTGCTCTTTTGATAGGTAATGATTGAATATCCAAACCATTATCTTCGAGAGACTGGCATACAACATCCCATGCTACATGCTACCAGATGGATCCTAGCTCTACCTCCAAAGGAACCTCATAAGAAGTATCTGAAAAAGTGCTCAAACATTTGAAAAGAAGATCTTAGAAGGATAGTATCGGAGCACATCTAAATAGACATTGAACCAAGGATAGCATGCATGCCTTTAATGTGATTCTTTTGTATTTTATCTTTTTTTTAAAAAATAAAATTCTAAAGGTGCTTCCATTGAAGAAAAAAAAAAAAAAAAAAAAGGAGAAGAAAAAAAAGGAAAGATAACCACACAAACATCTTGGCCTATGTTATAGGCTTTGGACCCCTTGAACCCAAGCTAATGAGCATAGTCATATCACATTATCATAATTAAATTTGTATGAGTTCTTTTGTATAAAACAAAATATATGTTCTTAACACAAACACAACCCCTTGAACCCAAGCTGACGAGTGTAGTCATATCACATTATCATAATTAATTTTCAATGAGTTCTTCTATTTAAACAATGCACAACCTCCTTGTGCCCAAACCGAGGAGCATAGTCATATCACATTATCATAATTAATTTTTTATGAGTTCTTCTATTTAAAAAATACACAACCCCTTGAACCCAAGCTAATGAGCATGGTCATATCACATTATCATAATTAAATTTTTATAAGTTCTTCAATTTAATTTTTTTTATGAGTTCTTAATTTGATGTAATATACAATTCTTCATTTCTTCTACTGCATTTAAGTTTTTGAAAAAGTAAGGGAATGCATAATAGAACCACATGAAATAGATCTTGAAAATATATAAAAAAAATTATTTTGAAACTATATATAATAAAATAATTGAAATCCCAAGAATGGGTGATCATGAGTTACGCTTCAATGAGTTGGCAGATTATTTGGCCTACTTATGCATGAATGGAACTAATATATGATCACCATTGAATGATTCAATTGGTAAATATCTTTCACTAATCATGATATATCATAACAAGCCGTGCCATTGGCCACGAATCATCACCAAAGCATTTATAAAAAAATAAAATAATTTTTTTTAAAAAAAAAACTTACGTATTTCTAGGACTTTTATTTGGTAGCAAAATTCTTTATTTGGTGTGTTAACAACTCATTCGACTTTTTATTGTCAGTGCATTTATTCTTCTATATTTATTTCATGGTACATGTTTGCAAAATTAAACTCTTCTTTGTTCTACTTCCCCTTGTTTGATACATGTTCCATAAGTTTAATCCTTCTCGTAATATGCTGCCATCCTGCAATATTCCCTGTTCACTGACTTCCATTTTCATTAGGATCACTTGTTTCTCTTAACTTTTTAAGTGTTTATTTGTTTATTTAAATGAAGACTAAGGAGGTCACGGTTTCCATTAATCACCAGACTTCATTAACAAAAAAAAACAAGAATCAAGAAAATTCAAAATATAAAACATGTACAAATACAAAGGCTGTATGCAGAGATCAGTTAAAGAGAATGGAGAGAATGCCAATAGAGAAAGGACGATCATAGACAAAACTACTTCAAGGGTAGCCTGAGCCCGGTTAACTTTAATTTTAAGTTTACAAGAAAGAATATTTGATGTTCTATGTGCCTTGCTTACTCCATATATATAAATAATTCAAAGGCAAGTTTTACCCATATCATGACCCACGTTGGAATCCATTTGCGCCGCGATCGAGCTTTTCGCTTGATAGACTTTGAACTTAATTGCTTGAGCTTGGTCATGGTCATCCATTGGCCAAGTCCTCCTATCAAGTCCTGTCAATGCATAATTTAAATTAATAAAAAATAAAGTTTCACAAGATTAATGCGATGCTTCGCATGAATTCAAACTAACCGGAAACTATCTCGGTTTTTTATGATATGGAAGTTTCACGAGATTAATTTGCTCTTGTGCATTTCCTGAACTCGGATTAACTGCGGGCTTGCTTATATTTGGCTGAAAGCCAATAAAAAAACCAGAACGGTGGTGACCAAATCCGTAACGGGCTTCCGTTCAATCCATGACAAGCTTCTGTGCCCAGATTAATTCATGGCAAGCTTGGAAGAAGCCAGTTTAAAGGACCGTTTCTGTTGCGAGGGAATAGGCCGGGTTAATGGTCATGATTCAAAGACTCTGCTATTCTGGATAAATGGCTAGGATTCTTCTCAGCATCTGGCATTTTGAAATATAGAAACTTTTTTGTGGTGCAGTGCTTAATTTCGCTTGCCATCGCATTACGCGAGAAGCAAACTAAGTTGCTGATTTCCTTGGCAAACCATGCAAGTGTGAAGCACCGTGAAGCAGTTTGGAACGATAGTTTTCCCACTAATCTTGTCTCTTTAATTAGAGTGGATCCTCAAGGGGTTATTTTTATGAGATTATAATGGTGTTTCTTCGCTCTTTGTTTAAAGAGAGAGAAGAACAAGAAGAAGAAGGCATCAGCCCCGAGCCCAAACTTGGCTCGGTTTACACCTCACAAATGGGGATGGCCTGGCCCAATTACAGCTCTGTATTCCTTTCCCTGTCATTTTAGCCCTCTCTAACAGTGAAGACATCATATATATATATATATATATATATATATATATATGTATAGTGGAATTACCGAGGTCAAACATTTGGGAAGCAAAAGGATCAAGATTCAAACAAAAATTTATTCCCCACCGCCCCCCCCACCACCAAAAAAAAAAAGAAAAAAAGATTGAATTAAATCCCAGACCTCCTCGATCTGGAGTTTAACGACCACGGGCATGGGCTAATGGCATGAAAATAGCAAGCAAGGTTTCTCATGCATGGTTATTGTATATTTAGGATCACTGTCATCAACTGTTAATGAAAATAATGTAAGTTATATATTTAGACCTGTCTTATGTTAAAGTATTTTATTATAAGATTACGGCAATTTAATTAGTTTCAACAAAGAAAAATGACAAAATTTCTGCTCTCACCCTCCCCGGGAGATTTGGTTTGCTGATTGCTGATTCTGGTGGTGGTGTTTACTCGCATATCTTGCAATCTTCTTGGGTTACCCCCCACAAAAAAAAAACGAAAAATAGCAAAGCATAAGACTAATTTTTTTTGTTTGTTAATGAAAATAATTGTTTCTAAAATATAGCATCCTTTGTTTATAAACACATCTATTCATTTTATGACTGTTGTAAGAAGAAATATATATACAGTCCTGATGCGTTTATAATAACTGTTTTGTTATTTAATTTAACCACCAAATGATATAAAAATGGAGTTGCCACAAAACTGCTATGAAGGCTGTTTATAATGTATGATGTCCATTATTTATCCAATAAGTGATGCTGCTTGTATCCCATTTTCTAAGTGTAGAATTGGGTCATGGGTTCGCCCCTACTTCGAATTTTTGTAGCCAATGTTTGTGAGGGAAAAGAGGAAAAGGCAATGCATGAATCAGGTTCGGTTTGTATAATTCTCCTACTGTTGTACATATTATGGACCTCTGTGGTCGATATTAAGCCAACAAATTAAGTATCTAGATTGTAACCAAAAAAAAAACCAAGTATTTAGCATGAATTGGGCCAAGCCAAAGAGTGGTGACTGTGAGTCAACCGGCTCATACAGCATGAAGAAAGAGGAAGTATCTAATTCCCTTAAGTCACCATGCATGGGGATGTGTACATAGGAATGGACTAGTTAGTATAGAACTTTTCTTGGCATATTTAGTAAAAATCTTGCTGAAGAGCTGAAAGCGATGGATTTTATTTGGATTTTGACATGCGGCGTGTCGAGTTATTTATGCAGCAATATTGTAGTTTGATGCTGGCCGGATGGATAAGTTTGAAACTCCGGTGTGGTATTTCCCCAAACAATTGGACCTCAATAATTCCAAATTAAAGTTGGGGTTTTTCTTTTTTTTCTCTTGCATGTCCTCTTCCCTTTCCTTTCTTTGAGAGAGAATTGTATGCGAACCTTATTTTTTAAGTTGGCTAATTTTGTGGTATACTTGTTATTGGTGTTTGGTTTTACGTTGTTTTCAGCTGACAAGTTCTCATGGAATTGGAAGACAGCTAATTTTCATGAGGATCCCATAACATCCATCTAACAAGATAAGGTACATGTTGTGTCAACTTGGCATTGGAAAATGATGAGATAATTCCTGTGGGCTCATGACAAAGTCCACGTGTTGTTTTAATTCTTCCTCAGGCATTGGAAAGAGTCAGGAGTTGTTATATTATTGCCATGGTCATGCTCAGATGTGCATGAAAGGTTGAAGAGATAATTGGAACAACTGGAATACAGAACAAGAAGATTCCCCACTTGGTTTGTTTTCTGGCTTTTGAAGCCCAATAACAATAATTCTGAGTGTTCCACACGCTTGTGCTTTGCTAGTGGATGTAGCCATCATCTAATATGCTTAACACTGCCAGTGTTTTTGGTATGAATCCAATGGGCTGGCGTGGTTTACTTTTAAATGGTCCAATTTTTAATGGAAACATCGTCCATGGAAAATCTTTGCTGATGTTGATTTCCGTGGTTATATAGCTCCACTAGGTATCGATTCGGAATTGCTTGTCAGCAAAATATTGGCATTCCATGACTGAATTGGATGGCGAACTCCAGAAAATTCAACTAGTCTTAATCCTGGCAAGTTTTGATCCCAAAAAAGAAAAAAAATGTTCATGAAAGTCTGAAATTTTAAGGGTTCCTCGACTGAATTTTTTGGAGCATTTGAATAAATTCCCCCTCCACAATTCGGGTTATTTGAATTTTTGAAATAGTTCTTGCAAGGAATAGCCTAGGAACGAAGGTGTTTGACCGAGTAAGAAATCATTATAAAGAAGAAAGTATGAGCCAGAATGTTGTGAAAAACATGGAGCCACAAGGATAGCCTCTCTCTACTATAAGAAACTCGAACACAGCATCAAAGAAGTTGCCACCAAAAAAGTAGTCCTTCAATCAAGCAACTAGCCTTTGATTAGTTAAAGGATCACATGAGGGATTCTGCATGCCGATTTGCTTCGAGAATGGGATGAAGGCAGGAAGGATGGTAGTGGTCACGGATGAGTTGTGGGAGCAACCGATACTTCTCCATTTCTCGATTCCCCATCGGATAAAGAAGACTCCAGGAGAGATGGAATGGTCTGCCTGAGTGCTTTCAGCCTATTAAATTGGGAAACAAACGTTCAAAACCATGGCATTTATAAATTAGATCTCTCAATATGCAACCATGTAGAGTTTTTTTTTTTTTTTTTGACTGTGTTATAGTGGAAGCGAGGAACTTCCCTTGGCAGAATTTATTGACCAGAGAAAAGGAATGTACAAAGTGAATGAGATACAAAGGAAATGCAGGGGATAAGTGGCAATGGAATAAAAAGAAAGGAGAAAGAGCATCATAGAGAGCAAAATATGACTGTCACTAGCCTTTCCACCGCACAAGATACTCCAACTTTCGAAAGCATGCAGCATCATAGAAGATTATTTCTTCGCAAGGAAGAGTCTAGAGTTCCTCTCCAACAAATGTGGCAGCAGAGTGCCAAAATAAGTTGGTCCCAGGACATCCATGTTAAGGTTTATGATATTTCCTGCAGGATCTATGGCTTCCTCTTGTTTTAAAAAATATTTGATCTTTACTGGCCGCAGCATCAGAGACAATACAGTTCATGGTACCATCTCTGCAAAATCTGACACCATCTCAAAAGGTCCCCAACAACCAAAGCACTCCAAAACATTAAATCTGTTTTAACTTCAGTCTCTAAAATACAGTGCAGGGAAACATGTTATTATGTATTATAGCATAAAAAGATATAGGGGGACTGTGTTAATTAATAAGGACTTAATTAATCACCGGACAACCAAAGTCAGAGACATGACCAACTACCCCAACTCCAACAAGGAATATATAGAGGTTGATAAAAGTTTGATTCCCTTGCATGCCTTGGACTTTCTATGTGATCAACAGCCACCTCGTTGGTGGGTTGCTATCACTCTAGTGCTCTTCTATGTTTTTGACACTTGGAACACACAAACCTTCGTGGCGGGCCAGGAGGCTCATCAATAACCCCCATCCCTTGCACCTTTTTGGATGATATGGATGAACTGTTCATCCATCAGCATCCATCTAGCGTTTGACACTCTTTAAAGCCAACACTAGCCCTCGTAATGATGGCTAATGTAAAGATCTTCGCACAGTGCATTTTGCATCATATGCATTGTCTTCCATGATGTCATGCATGCACTGAAATATATGTGTTCAAATGTGCAAAGTGATCGCATGCTTATGTACTTTTGTACAGGATAATATATTGGCATTTGAGACTCAAAAGTCTAGCTAGGATGGTGCACTTCAACCAACTTTATTCGTCTGTCTATTATAACAAATCTTGGGATATATATATATATATATATATAGCTATCTAATGTATACGTATGCAGGCATCCATTTATGTATTATATGCATGTACTCACGCAAGAGTTCATTAATTTGCCTATTTTTGGTTTGTTGTGAATGAAATCAGAATGCATGATAAAGAAGCAAAAGGAGGAAGCAGACAAATTTACATGACATTAATGCCTGCGTGATTTCGTTTTTTTGTAGCCTTTTGTCCATCAGGAGATGAGAGACTCCTTGATTGGATTTATGGACAACATTATTCGTTTTGTTTCAGTAATTCCATTTTTTTTCAGAAGAAAATAAGCTGTTTTGCTAAATATTTCCTGTAACTTTGCATATATTTTCTGTCCAGAAAATGCATGTATATTAATGATGATGTTGTCAGGCCACACTTAGGATTTAAAGCTTTTGCCACCTCATGAAAATCTTGTCTTTAATCAGTTTTCTGTGCACCAATGCTTGCCGGTTTAATCCTTTGAAGGTTTCATACTCTGGCTTATGTCGGTACTTTGAGTCACGCACAGAAGCTTGGAATCGGATTCTTCCCAATTGAATGTTGACAAAATTCAAGGTAAATGGCTGAATGGGCACTTCGAGTCTTGTTTTATTATTTATGTAACTTAAAATCTGGTTTCCAAGTGAATTTATAAGTTCTCCAGAGGACATCTCAATTAGTAAGATGGCATTGTTCTACAGCAAGGATTAACTGATCAGCTGGAAGAAGCTTAAAAATGATTATAAGGATGGGTTGATACTTGCTATTGGATGCAGTCTAATGAAGTACATGGAGATGAGAGCAGCCAAAACTTGGAAACTTGGACTACCTGAAGATTTTTTCGAAAATAAAACTACAAAAAGAAATTGTGTTAAAAAAATTACACCTAATTAATCTTCTTCTTAGGTCAGCGCATCTCGTTTGGCATATATTTAAAATTTCACTCTGATACCAACTTCCCAGCACTTCTACATCCAAACCTACTTCTCATTCAAGTAACTAAAACTATAACAGTAATTCACATGCATTTTGTTAAAAAATAATGTAGGATAAACCGAAAACTATAGGGCTTACGAACTTGAACTTTTTAACCATTGGAGTCGTATCAATTGGATCCTAAAGTTAGAAATTAGAGCAAAAGACCAAATTAGAAAAAGGATGTCCTATTATATTTGTCACGTCCCAACCCAGTACCCGGGTGGACTATGCGACTAGCCATATGAATCCTGGAATATGTCCTAGAGATCATGCAAGATATTTTAAAAAAAAATTCATTACAACTTCAATTTCCAAGAATATTATTAATCGTAATTCATAATAGAATACCTGATAAAGAAAAAAAATACAACTTATATATTATAAATTCACTTATCCTTTAGCCATCTGATTGGTATTAATGACTCTATCTATTCATTATTTTATCACGAATCTAATCCATCGTCAAGCTCGAATATCCTATATAACTCTAGGAAGGAAGAAAAATAGGGGATATAAGCTTTACAGCACAATAAGAATTCCATATACTCATACTAATAATAATATAATTTAAAAATAATAATAAAATAATGAATCATGAAATATCATATCATGCAACCAAAATAACTTAATCATGATATATGACAAAATTATGTCTCTCATTTTTATGTTCCAATTTAATCATCAATATTCTTTAAGGTTTTGGACTAATCATGGTCATGTTTCAGCTTATAATTGGCAATTCATTGTCACACTTCAGCCTGGCAATCTTATCATCACACTTTAATCTATAAATGACAATATCAATGTTACACTTCAGGCTGTGCCGGCAATCTCATCATCACACTTCAATATGTGACTAGCAATCCTGGTAACCACGGTCCTGTTCATGGCATGGCTAGTCCAAATGCCCCTTTTTCCTGATTGTCACTTTATTAACTCTCAACATGTTATCAAATCATATTCTTTCCAAGATATACAATAACCATAATATAATCCAAATCATCCAAAAAATAACCATCTTTGATATGAACATATCATACGAAAATATAAACAGTAATACTGACAATCATAAATGCTTATCATGCAAAATCAAAATATATAATACATAAAACAATGTATGCCAATGCTCACGTCTAAAGATCAAAATCATGCCATATAAAATATATTTATAAATCGATGATCGTGTCCATAAATCCTTACCTTACTAGAGATAGATTGAACATGGCCGATATCAATTTACACCCGAATTCTCAATTTAGGTACTATGGAACTTGTTTAATACCCTCCTACCGGAAAATTGTCCTCCTACATAATAATCTTATTTTAATAAATAATTTCATGGTATGATAATTATCGATCAAACCCTTATCCGGATCCTATTACTGTCTATTTGCCGATCCCTAACCCTAACTTCACCACTTTTCCGATTCATGAGAGAGACTTTTAGAAAGAAAAAATTACAGATAGAGAAACTAAAGACAGAAGGTGAAGAGAGAACTAAAGAGGTGGAAAGAGAAAAAAAAAATTATTTTATTTATTTTATTATTTTTCTTTTCTTCTTTCCTTTTTTCTTTCTTTTCTTTTTTATTTCTCTTCTTTTGTTTTCTTTTCTTTATCTTCTTCTTTCCTGGTTCTTCTTTTGCTTAGTTCAGCCAAAATAGGGAAAAACCCCTCCTTTCCTCATGATAAGCCATGGGGAGGCTCATGCCTACCACCTATCGAAGTTCATAATGACAGTGAATGCGGTTTGACCCTGGCAATAGCCCCAGCCATCGAGATCAACGAATCAAGAAAGAAAAGAAAAGAAAAAACAAGGGAGGTCGAAATCTTGATCCCTTTTCCCGATCATAGTGGTGGAAGCCCTTGGCTGGCCACCTGCTACGACTCCCGGTGGTGGTGGAGTAAACTCAATGAGGGCCCTAACGGTTGGCATTGGATGGTCCAAGGTAAGAAGAAAAAGCAAAAACAGGGAGGCCCCGTTCTGCCATGATGCCCACGCTTCACCAGCCAAATCCCACAACAATCCCTCCACTAACGACCCGAAAAAGGGAAGGAGAAGAAGGCCCAACTTATCTTGGTTTTGATGAGATCCCATGACCGATTCATCAAAAAATCTCGGGATCTATTGATGATATCAAGAAAACTCGAGGGCTTTTTTATCGCTAGCAATGGACAGTCTTGGGAGTACTGCGATGAAGAGATAGAGGAGAGTCCTTTTTTACGGACCAATATCTAGGATTTTTGGAATTGCCGCTGCATCCTAATCCTCGATCGAGTCGGAGATTCTTTTTTCTTTTTTTTTTTTGTCTGGGTATTACAATATCAATCTCTCGCCAATATAAGTCCGGGGAAGATTAAATATACGTGGTCTTGATCCATATAAAGAAAGACTACTTTCTCTAGAAAAAAATTGTGACATCCAAATCATAATAAAGTAACTTTATTATTGCACCAAAACCCGATCGACTTGTACAAAAGCTCCTATAAAAGTGCTACTAAAATACCAGATGCTTTAATTAACTTTTTCTCTAAATTTTCTTATGGGGCATCATATTGGTCAACTTCGACATTCAATATCAGTAGCATGCATGCTGGTGCTGCTCTCGAGTACAGTACCAGTGAAAGGAAAAATTCATCGTCACTTAATATACTGCACTAGAGAGTGACTGTAATCATTGATAAGTTAGGTCATGAAACAAATGCCAGACTTGAAGGGGGTTTGTCATCAACCTTAAGACAGAGCAAGAGGAAGGCCAGTAGTAGGAGGATCGAGGAGAAAATCTAGGCATGAAGAAAAGGTATCATGGAAAACTAGAAAGATGCGAACACTCCAAACCCCACACACATCCCCCTCCCGGGGATATAAAATAATAAAATAATAAAGGGGAAGTTGACCAAAAGATGTGGCCTTTGTCTTGCCGCACTATATAAACCCCAACACCCCCAGGAACCACGCTTGACACAACAAGCTAGAGAAAGTTCTTCCTAAAATAATTTGTCCGAGTCGGGACCTGGCTAGGAAGGAAGTTTCTTCCAACAAATGGATCAGAAAAAGCTTTCGATTCACTTCTTGGCACTGTTGTTCCTCTTGTTATGCGTTCTTCCTCTGGATGCAGCACCTCTATCTAGTACTGTTCTTCTTCATAGATTCTCATGCCTTCTATTCTTGTTGAGAAGGAAAAAAATCAATGGGTTCTATACCTTGTGATATGAATATTGTTATCTATCCGAGGATCGCACTGATAAATCTGCTATGGGTTGCTTCGCAGGAAGCCTTGCATTAAGGAACCAAGGAGCAAGAGCAGTAAAGGTTGCAGGCCATGTTCTCTCTCTCTCTCCTCTCTCCACACACACAACACACACACCACACACAGAGCGATCTGGTTGAATACGGGGTTCTTCCCATTTTTTTACGAACCAAGAAAGAAAAGAAAAAAAAAAAACAAGGGAGGTCGAAATCTTGATCCCTTTTCCCGATCATAGTGGTGGAAGCCCTTGGCTGGCCACCTGCTACGACTCCCGGTGGTGGTGGAGTAAACTCAATGAGGGCCCTAACGGTTGGCATTCGATGGTCCAAGGTAAGAAGAAAAGCAAAAACAGGGGAGCCCCGTTCTGCCATGATGCCCACGCTTCACCAGCCAAATCCCACAACAATCCCTCCACTAACGACCCGAAAAAAGGGAAGGAGAAGAAGGCCCAACTTATCTTGGTTTTGATGAGATCCCATGACCGATTCATCAAAAAATCTCAGGATCTATTGATGAAATCAAGAAAACTCGAGGGCTTTTTATCGCTAGCAATGGACAGTCTTGGGAGTACTGCGATGAAGAGATAGAGGAGAGTCCTTTTTTACGGACCAATATCTAGGATTTTTGGAATTGCCACCGCATCCTAATCCTCGATCGAGTCGGAGATTCTTTTTTTCTTTTTTTTTTTGTCTGGGTATTACAATATCAATCTCTCGCCAATATAAGTCCGGGGAAGATTAAATATACGTGGTCTTGATCCCATATAAAAAGACTACTTTCTCTAGAAAAAAATTGTGACATCCAAATCATAATAAAGTAACTTTATTATTGCACCAAAACCCGATCGACTTGTACAAAAGCTCCTATAAAAGTGCTACTAAAATACCAGATGCTTTAATTAACTTTTTCTCTAAATTTTCTTTGGGGCATCATATTGGTCAACTTCGACATTCAATATCAGTAGCATGCATGCTGGTGCTGCTCTCGAGTACAGTACCAGTGAAAGGAAAAATTCATCGTCACTTAATATACTGCACTAGAGAGTGACTGTAATCATTGATAAGTTAGGTCATGAAACAAATGCCAGACTTGAAGGAGGTTTGTCATCAACCTTAAGACAGAGCAAGAGGAAGGCCAGTAGTAGGAGGATCGAGGAGAAAATCTAGGCATGAAGAAAAGGTATCATGGAAAACTAGAAAGATGCGAACACTCCAACACCCACACACACTCCCCCTCCCGGGGATATAAAATAATAAAATAATAAAGGGGAAGTTGACCAAAAGATGTGGCGCCTTTGTCTTGCCGCACTATATAAACCCCAACACCCCCAGGAACCACGCTTGACACAAGAAGCTAGAGAAAGTTCTTCCTAAAATAATTTGTCTGAGTCAGGACCTGGCTAGGAAGGAAGTTTCTTCCAACAAATGGATCAGAAAAAGCTTTCGATTCACTTCTTGGCACTGTTGTTCCTCTTGTTATGCGTTCTTCCTCTGGATGCAGCACCTCTATCTAGTACTGTTCTTCTTCATAGATTCTCATGCCTTCTATTCTTGTTGAGAAGGAAAAAAATCAATTGGGTTCTATTACCTTGTGATATGATATATTGTTATCTTATCCGAGGATCGCACTGATAATATCTGCTATGGGTTTGCTTCGCAGGAAGCCTTGCATTAAGGAACCAAGGAGCAAGAGCAGTAAAGGTTGCAGGCCATGTTCTCTCTCTCTCTCTCTCTCACGCACACACACAGAGCGATCTGGTTGAATACGGGGTTCTTCCCATTTTTTTTGGGATGGCAGTGTTCTTGGCTCTTTTTTTAATAATTAATTTAGTTTTTATTTTTATTTTTATTTTATTTTAAGGGAAGCAGTGTTCCTGGCTCTATCTAACAATATCTCAGGGTTTGTATGAGTTTTTTTTTGATGGTTTGTGGTTTGTATGAGTTGTTATGCCGTTTCTTAGGTCTAATTTGTCTGTCAAGGGTAGGTAAAGACAGCTCCTTTCATGTGAAGAGATGAAGATTGGAATCCTGCCGCATGTCACGGGTGTTGTCGTGACTGTTGAGTCTCTGACCAAAGCTCAGCCTCGAGCAAGACTTTCTGTTTTTTTTTTTTTTTTTTATTTAAAAAAAAGCTGAAAATATTAGGCTTCCATCTTGCTCTAGGCTATGATTTTTTTTAAAAAATAAATAAATATATATATATAAGGAAAGACTGGTTAACTGCATAAGTTCATGCTTCCACTTCTCAGTTGTATATATACTCGTTGGAACAGGTGATCACCAGAGAAAGACTTGAGGAGAAGGGAGCATTATTTGTGAATGGAAGGATGGACTTTGAGTTCGATGATACCCAGGATCTGGAGCAAACAATCGCCACGATCCTCGGACTCCTGGAAGGCCCTAAATCCTAAGCACCTCGATCGACTGATGATCTTTCGGTGTACATTGGGCTACATGCATCTACGTGTCATGATCATATATAGCTTGAAAACTATATGGCAAAGTGTAGTGATCATAGTTCAAGTAGTAATTCTACATTTCAAGGTTTTATGTAGCATGCGAGTCGAGTTTCCGTATTAATGTATCGACTTGGATAAGATCAGTAGACAAGCATCCATCGACTCTCTCTCTCTCTCTCTCTCTACATATATCTCTGTGCAGCGTGAATGGGGATGTTCCTGTATGATTGTGCATGATTAATATGAAGCCATTAAAACTCATGATCATATTTCCCACCATGCTCAGCTTCTATACAAGAGCCTTCGTTCTTCAAGAAAAATCTACAAAAGCTTTTAACTGCGATGTGTTTACAATGATAAAGCATTTTTAATTTAAGCAGCGTTCTAGCTCCATCATCCTTTGGAGTAGAAGATTTTTTTTTTTTTTTTTTTTTTTTTGAGGTGAATATTAGATATTTGTTGAGCATGTTTGGAATATTTCGTAGAAATAACTTGAGGATGCAGCGTTTTAGGCGTAGAAGTATGAAAATATTTGGCAAACGATCACGTTATCGTGCTAATGGATGAAACAGTTCCGTACAATGGCTTAGGCTTAGGCTTAACTGTAGCCAATCACGTTTGAAAAGAGATTACAAAAAAGCTAAGTGTTGTCATGTATATATATATATATATATATACCTCGGCCGATCAAACAATAGTGTTTTCTCCATCACCAGGATTTTTTTAAATCATAAATTGGATTGTTTCTTTTATTACCGAGCATTCTAGAAATTAGTATCGATATCACATAAATTATATTTCTCTATCTCTTCGAGATTTCCTTTCTCGTAACCTTGTGGGCAGCTCCCGTACTCAATTTTTCTTGGTGCCCATCTATATTAAAAAAAAAAAAAAAAAAAAAAAAGAAGTAGTGTTTCAAGGGTCAGGTTCTTCTTGCAACATGCTATTAACCATGCAAGACATTTGTGGTTTGGTGCTCTGGGCAGGGTTTGAACTTGTTACGAAACGTGCAAGACAGATTGTTATGCCCATTAAAGAATCTTTCAAAACAAATAGTATTAGTGGCAAAGTAATAATTTTTAATGGCCACATTTGATGACAAAAATATAATATCATCACAAAAAAATACAGAAGTACTGGCAATGGATATTTTGATTATAAGCAACAGTAAACTTCATCACCAATATTAAACCATGAATTTTAGTTTTCTTTATTTAACCTATAAATGTATTAGTGATGGAATTCAATATTATCGCTAATAATTATTCTTAAAATTCCAAATCCCGACCTTTTTAGCGATGCTCAAAATTTTGTCCCTCTAGTTTTGGTACTTGTGTTCCCTGTCCTCGTGTCAGCATCTCTGCAAAGCTGTTCCCGCCAGATCGGGAATCCCCTTGCCAGTTTCGCCGTCCCCACACCGTCAAATCGCCTTCTTCTTTCCCTTGCTGGTCCTGGAACCCATATCTCCGCCATTCACGTGCTAGGATCATAGTCCCCGTACCATAGGATCACCCTTCTTCCCCTCGCCGGTCACCAAAACCTACGTCTCCGCCATCCATATGCCAGATCGCCATCCTCGCGCCACTAGATCAACTTTTCTTCCCCTGCTGGTCACCGAAACCACGTCTCCGCCGTCCACACGCCAGATCATCGTCCCCATGGCCCCGTCTGCATGCCCCCATCCTCGGGACCCTATTCCGTGCCACCATCCCCGAGTTGCAGTCCTGTCCTGGCACCACCAGCCTCGTGACGCCATTCCCGTCGTAAAAAATTCATTCCTCATTCCTCGTTGAGCATGCGAGCATTTGGATTCTAAATTTTTTTATGGTCATGACTTGTTGCATTCTTAGACTCTTCTTGGATATTCGGAGTATCTTTTGTAAGTTTGATTGCCAATCTATACAAACCATGCTATATATTCTAGCTATAAAGAATGGTTTATGCCCTTTGTTGAATCTAAGATATTATAAGTTTGTCCCTAATGCAACAGCAATATAAATGATCTTGTTTTTAGGAATCACAAAAAGTGCTAAGTTAAAGAGTCCCAACTTTTACTCAAATTAAATGATGCAATTAAAACTAAAACTATATTACTCTAATTAAATTAGCTAAACAATAATGTGCGAGATAACTGAAAGCATTCTCATTTGGTTGGTGAAAAAATTACTCCTTAAACTAATACTAGAAAAATATTATTATGTTTGGTTAAAGACAATCTTATATAAATATATGATCAAATTTATAAATATGTCCATTAATATAAAATATTTTTTTAATATCAACATAGCATTATTATCTCCAATTAATTTTTATATAATGAATATAATCACATAACCCCTTGTACAATACCAGCTATATTTTAAATTTTTTGCACGAACTCTTTATTAAAAAAAATTTAAAAATTATAAAAATAATGTCAATGATTATATATGTATTTTATTTTTAATTTTATTATTTTAGATATTTTTATTATCATCGATGTCTCATTCTGCACATCTTTTATATATGCTGTTATGTTCAGATAAATTTACTTTATATCTTACCTTCAATATGTTAAATGCATAGAACTAATGGCATATTGAAAATATTTTGTCAAGTATGAATTACCATTATTCAAAAATTTACCAGTACCATCCCCTTCATGATATTTATTTTACTTGTCTCTCTAAAAAATAAACATAGAAGTCTTCAAGTTGTTTACAATTTCTTTTTCTATTTTTTACATCAAATATGTTAATTTGATATGGAATTATTTTTCCATACAAAAATCATGTGGGATGGGAACTATAGTAGATCATATGAGACCGGGCACTTTTATGCCACATTTTTTCTTCCAATCTTAAAGGAGAAACCAGGTCAAATTAAAATAGAGTTCCTCCTACTAACAAAGTATATTAATCTCATAAATTAAAAAAAAAAAAAGAAAATCTTTATGCACCAAGAACAAACATCGTCAAAAAATAGATCATCCATATCCTTTTTTTTTTTCCTTTTTCCTTCTTCCTTAAGTATTATTTTTCCTCAAGTCTTTTTCTCTTCCTACAAATATAGAAGCATTGATTTCACTTCTAATAATAAATTGGCCAATACATACATACGAACTTATATATATCAAAGAAGTATATAGTATATACCGGTAAGTCATACCATGTATCATTTAATCATATACTATGTATTGGTGATCATCATGTACTGAAAGCTATGTATCAATTTATCTATATATTTATATCGAGATGTTGAATGAACATTTGGCTAAGCATATATCAGTTTGTCATATACCGATGAATACCATTTTCAAAAAATTTGACTATATACTGTATACTAATAAGCATCATTTTCTGTAAACTGTTTATTAATTTACTTAGAGATGTGCATTGCAACATCGGATGAATATTTTGCTAAGTGCATATCAACCGACTATATACTGTGCAGTGTGTACTGATAAGCACTGTTAAAAAATTATATATCAATTTATTTGTAGGCATGTATTGAATCATTATTTGATTGTATGAAAAAAAGCTTATAGCATATATCAGTAAGACATCAAGTATGTATTATTTGGTCATATATTATATACTTGTGAGTGTCATATTCTAAGAATTATGTATTAATTTATCTAGAGTTATATATCAGGATGTTGGATGAATATTTTTTTTAAGTGTATATCAATTAATCATATACTGTGTATTAGTGAATATTATTTTATAATGAATTTTATTTTCAAAAAACTATGTATCGATTTATTTATAATATATATTTTGCTGCTGGATGTGTATCAAAACAAACTTACAATATATACAATAAATCATCAAATTTGTATTATTTAACCATGTATCATGTATTAATAAGGAATATTTTTAAAAATTATGTATCGAAGAGATGTACATTAGAATATTAGATAAATATTTTGCTAGGTATGTATATATCAACTGATAATATATTGTATACTGATAAATATCATATTTAAAATTATATATTAATTTATCTGTAGGTATGTATTAATCTGATTATTAAAAAATAAATATATATTTTATCTATATAGAAAGGGAAAAGGACTTGAAGATGGTGTCTTATATGATTTTTGTTCTATTTTTAAAACTAGACTAACCCCAACAAATGGACCTATGATACGTGCTGGACTTAGCGCTTATGATACGAATCAAGGAAGATTCCGGTGTCGGGGCTAGGGTTTTAGATACGAAAGGCCCTAGCTTGGTCTGGCCCGCCTGATAATCAAAGTCGGGTCAACCTGGCCTGGAATTCTTGGGCTTGATTCCATATGGGCTTGGTTCGGGTCCAGGCATATCATAAAAACGTTTGGTAGTCGGACCTCGGGTCCGCTTCCGCCGCTGCGAGGGTGCGAACGAAAACCGCCTGCCCTAGCTTTAAACCCTAAGCCTCCTTTCCCCCACCCGATCGTGCTCTCGCTGCAATCGAATTTAGACGACGGTATGTATGTTCTAGTAACCCTCCCGGTTATTCTTCTTCGTCTTTTGCGTTGGCAATCCACAAATTTCTTTGCTTTACTAGCAATTTGGCGTCCCCATTTTGTTATAATTTTCTTGTTATTTTCGGCTTTCTTGATCTGTTTCTGCGTCGTTCGACTTTTCATTGTTCTATCTATAAGTATTGTTATTTTTCTTGTTTCATTAATTTGCTTCTGCTTCACTTTTATTGATTTCTCCCAATTTCTTTCTTTTGTTTATGGCAGTATATTTTTTTAATTTATTGGGATCCTGTTGTTAACTGAAAATAATCATTTTTTTGAATCGTTAGTCAAACTTTGGTGAAGTTTTTGAAGTGGGATGGGTGCAAAGGCGAAGAAGGCTTTGAAAAAGAAGCTGAAGAAAAATTCTTCCCAGCTATCCATCTCTCCGCGCAGCAATGGATCTTCTGATTTCTTGGTATGCTTCGATTTCATGTGTGATGTTCTTTTCTGAGCTGTTCTGTTATTATGATGCCCTTATTATTTACAGCCTTTAGAAGGGGGTCCAGGGAGGAGAATTTCTGAGCCGGAAGAACCCGTAAACGAAACTGCGACCGTATTGTATATTGGCCACATACCTCATGGGTTCTACGAGGAGCAAATGCAAGGTACTGTATTTTGTGCTGTAGGGAAACGAACAAGAAAACTGAGATCTTTTTTCGACGGGATATTGACAATTGCAATCATTACAGGATTCTTCCAGCAATTTGGGAAAATCAAGAGGCTAAGGATTGCGCGCAATAGGAAGGTACCTTTGTTTTATTGTCATTTTATCAGCCAAATATTAGATGATGTTAGGAATTCTTAAGAAGGCCTTGCCACATAAGCATGCTCACATCAGAAGCACAAATTGTGGCTGTGAAAGTCGATGTTTTTGTTCATTCTTCAGCATATGTTGGTGTTACTTTAAATGGTTATTGAAATGCTTATGTGGCATGCTTAAACAAGTATGTGTTGGTCAATTGATTTAGCGGTGGCCTTTAGATGCTAAGTAGACTTTTAGCCTGTTTAACTATGTAAATGCATACTAAAATAATTGAGAATATAGCTTACTAAAATTCCTTTGATTTATGGGCTTCTCAGGGAAATAGATATAATGCTTTTAACATGGCTCAAGACCTTTAATTGATCCAATGTGTAATGTAAAGTAATATCTTTTGCTTTCCATTTGTGCACTGTCATGCGAGGTTTGTACTGGTATTCGTCTTTTCCAGATTGCCCAGCTTTTTTCTTTTGCTCCTTTTTTGTGCTTATGATACAATTGTTCTTATGAATCTTACTGACTGACCATTGGTTTCTGAAGCTGTGCTAACTTAAAAAAGTTAAAGCTTATAATCTGGACGGGTTCTTATACATTATTTCATTTTTTTCTTGTGAGTAAAATCGAACATTTTAGTGAAAGTTCTCTCTTTATATTTCCATCCGAGGTCTGTTTGTTATTTTCTGTAACATGCATAGTGATTTATGGTGTTGAGTTTTAATTCACCAAGTCCTATCAGAGTCTATACCCTTTGGTTTAGCCTTAAGTACCTATATCCTACACATATACATGGATATGGCACTTGGGTACTGGTTTGTAGAAAGATATTCTTAGGTACTGGAAAGTTATGATATTTTTGTTCTTGTTCCTGGCATGTACTTGAATCCATGTAGAAAGACCAAGCCAATGTTTCCAATGTCAAAATGTCCAAAGTATGACTCCTGCCCCTTAAGCCATTTTTTGTCATTGATATCATATGGCACTTGGGTACTTGTCTGTAGAAAGATATTCTTAGGGGGCATTTGGTAGTTGACAATCTATCCAGATTGCCAGTAATTTAAAGGGGTCCATCACATTATTTTGTTTGGTTAGACTTTTTGGATGATAATCTATATTGCCTTAGCAATCTGGATTACCTTCGAGGAGGTAATCTGGATAGTCCTGGAAAGGGATGGCTATCTAGATTACCATCTTTTTGGTAATCTTGCAATTAAAATTTTAGACTAAATTACCCTTCCAAAAAATCTCATATAAGCTTTCTAAGCTATCCTTTCTTCTTCCCTTGTCCAATAAACCCTAGCTACAAGAGAAGTACAATGCAGCAAAACTATTCCATTTAATTCATGGATTTATTAGTTATGCGATGTTTGATTTTTTTCTTATTATACTTGTCTCTCTTTCTGATGGTTAATATTATTTTATATAATGATATAAATCATGTAATTGATATTTTCTGATGAGTATATGAAGTTTTGATTGAGTATATGAAGTTTTGATAGATTTGACTTAGGGATATTTTAGGTATTTGATTTCACATTATAAATAATTTGGTTATCGTACCAAATAAGTCAATCATGATTTCTAGAAATTTTACTATAACATTACCTGTGTGTACCAAACACATTAATCAACATTACTGGCAATCCAAGATTACCAGGCGATGCAACCTTAGAGGTTGGAAAGCTCAACTTAAGTCCATATTTATTTACTGAATGTAAATAAATATTATTTGCACTTCATACTTTTTTACATGACTGCACTAGACACAGGTAGTTAAATCATGCAGAAAGAGCAACCCAAGGTTTTTAATGTCAGGACATCTAAATTAAGACTTCTGCCTCTTAAGCAATTTTCTTACCTATAAGCATTTTACTTTGTATATTACTGGTACTAACATTTCTCTATTTCTCTTCAATTTCTTTTCCTATTATCTAGACAGGGAAATCAAAACACTATGGATTTCTTGAATTTGAAAACCCTGATGTAAGAGTTTTTGCTCTAGTGGATTATTATGCTGTCTTCAATAAAAGATACTATTATAGTGTTCACATATCATGAGACGCATGCTGTAATTTGCAGGTGGCCAAGGTTGTAGCTGATGAGATGAACAATTACCTACTATTTGAGCACAACCTCCAACTCAGTCTTATTCCACCAGAGCGTGTTCACCCAAAACTGTAAGCTATTATGTGAAATTGATCTATGGGAACTGTCATTTAGAATCAGATGTGATGCTATAGTTTTGTTGTAAATGGCCTTAAAATTGAATAAATTGATCTATGAGAACTGTCATTTAGAACCAGATGTGATGCTGTTGTTTTGTCCTAAATAACCTTAAAATCAAATTATTTGTATCTTTGCAGTATGTTAATGCAGTCTGATCATTAATAATGCCAATTAGAAGCAAGGAAAGAAAATCTGCGAGGTTTGAAAGTTAAGAGGTGCAACACTTTCTATATAGTAATTGAAGAAAGACCAATTCTTAGAATTGTTTTTGGTAACACGGGGAATATTGATATGAATCACTGAGATTTACCTCAGGATGCCTGGAATCTATGCTGTTGCATTGATTTTCCAAATGAAACTTACCATGCAGTGCACCTCAAAGTATCATAAATCTTGTCTCCCTTAAATACAGCTGTTAAAAGATTTGGTGTTCACGTTTAGCTTGTTTTTAAGAATTTTCTTTTTTATGTGTTCTGATTATACTTCAAAGAACTCAAAGATCCTTTGAACATGTACATGTATAATGTGATACTGTAACACTCAGATGGGCACCATATAAGACTGTACTTATGATAGTGCCCATGCGACACTATACTTATGAAACGATCGAATGTAATAATAAATTTGATACATATGATATTTTCTGTATTTTATGAACTGCTAGTACATGCGATTATTGTCTTGTTTAGCTGATTGTGGTAAAAATGAAATCAGACATAACATCATCATTTGAAAATAAATTTTCTTTGGTGACATCACTTGCTCTTGTAAATTCTCACAATTTTTTCTCACAAATTCTCGGCAGGCCTGCCTTTTAAATGTCATGAACGTTTCAATGTTAGTTATACTTTGCTTGTTCTACCAAATTTTGATTTTAGGTGGAGGGGAGTAACCCGAAGATTCAAACCATTGGATTGGAAAGCAATTGCACGGAAACAGCATAACAAGGTAATACTAATTCTTTTAGATTATGAAACTAATCGCTCAGATGTGTTGTGGTTGTATTACCAGTCATGTCTGCTGTTCAGGAAAGAACTATGGAAGAACACCAGCGGATGGTCAAAGGAATTTTAAAAAGAGATGAGAAGCGGCGCAAGCGGATAGAGGCTGCTGGTATTGATTATGAATGCCCTGATTTTGTAAGTAAAAGATCTCAGATTTTTACCATTTCTGTTTGAGTTCTGAAGTTGATGAATTTATTTGTGTATATATTTATTTCTCAAAACAAAGTTAAAACATTACTATATATGTAGGTGACCAGCAAGTGTATGCTGTTTGTCTGCCAGATTGTGCAGTTGTTGCAGTTAGTCTTACCATGGAAAGTTTAACGAGAAAATTTGGCATAAATGACATACTATACCTATCACTTAACTGATAACCCCTCTATGAGCATTTGAAGCAGCGAACATAAATGAGCAAGTGACTTTAGTCATAATGAGTTTTATCTTGACATCTTACTATGGGTTTCACAAGCTGAAGCTTGGAGCATACTTGGTACCTGTCTTTGTCCTCTAAAGAAATAAGCTTATACAATGATTGGCAGATTAGGAAGCCTAGTTTGCCAAATAGACCAAGTTTAATTTAACACAGTCACGTTCTTTCCTGTTTAAATGAATCCTACTTACTAGTTTGGACAGTGATTGTAATAAAACTTGGGGTCAATTTACGCTAGCATGATGTAACTGAAAGGTAGCGTTTCGTGGAGGCCAACCTACATTTTAGCCGAACATGATGTTTTCAAAATTGAATGCCATGTCTTGGTTATTCATAGTAGTGGTGCAACATTTCTGCTTATCACTTGCTTTTCCTTTTTATTTCTGTATATCACAGGTGGGTCACATTCAACCTGCACCGAAGAAAATCAAGTTTGATGAAGAAGAGGATTAGAAAAGCCTAGTTGCTCTCGTGTTTGGAGCATGGCTGAGGGTGCTCATCCTTGTTTATGCTATGCTATTGGGATGTGGTCTTGCTCTCAGCCTTTTGGTTTCTCACTGCAAGACCATGGAAGTATCTCAAATATATGAGCTTGAGTCTGCCCCTCTTTTGTTATCATCTAAATGAGAGTTGTACCTGATGAGAGATGATGAGGACGTTCTACCTAATTATTAGGTCAGAATATTCGAAAATGGATTACATATTTGTGCTAGCATGTTCCTCTGAACTTCAGTGTCATTTGGATAGGCATGATGGTTAATCTTTATTAATTACTTAGATCTATGCAAGCCAGTGTTCTAATCTTGTTTCCAGGACAAGATTAGATGAGCCCAACCTTATTGTTTTTAATTTTATTTTTGTGCGAAAAAGCCAAGGCATTTAACCTGACTTAATTTGCTCGTGATTACCTACCTACAGTTGTAAAACTCTTGTTGGATTTACACAATAATTTGTTGAGGTTTATTACGTATGTTATTTTGAGTCAAGTTGATTTGGTGACTCCTAACCATTTAGGTGAACTTTTTCTCTAGACACATGCTGGCAAAATGAATTTAACACATCATTTGAAATTAAAAAGCATGAGCTGAGGTATGGTGGAAAGTACTTGATAGGTAATAACCTGGTCTTGTTTAAAGAGGTTTTAACCTTTAAGTTTGTGAGCTACCCATGGATTTGTTGGTTAATAGTCAGGTCACAAATCTTGATTGTGGTCCTCTAAGTTGTTTCTTGTGTGTGGACCAAAGATGAAGTTCTGTTGTAAACTTTTGATCTGGAGGTGCCATGCTTAGTCCTTTCAAAAAAAGAAAATTGTGTGTACCCCTTGAGTGCATTTTGTTTTCTTATTGCTTACGAAATCTAGTGAAAAAATAATTCAGTTTCAATTCAATATTGGCATGCAGAACAGTATAAATTTCTACCTCCTGCCTGCCTGCCTGCAAATTCTGCCATGCTCTTCCAATTTTACTGTTACAGCTGTATGCTATCTTCAGATTAAATATTTCTCACTGCTATTTGATGGGTAGGTACCTTGGTTGTGGTGTAGCAACCGTTCTGAAACTGACAGTGTGAATATGAATTCTCAAACTAGCATTAGGATTGTTTTTGAGATGCTTCTGTACTTTTTTTAATTATTTGATCAATGATAAACCTTGAAATTTTCGGTCGTTTACTAAACTAGTGATTGATGCTTTGATAACTGCACTACAGAAAATTTGGTCTGTTATGCTATCTTCAAATTTTCTTGTATGCTCTATAATGAGAAGATCTCAAATTTTTTTTCTTGGCAATAATTTTAGTATAGTTCTGTGAATATGAATTCACTGTTTATTTTCTCATAATTTACAATATGTCAAAGGTTCAGCCAAGATGCTTGTTAATACATTCCAATGATACAATTGACAGAACATACTGATCCTCTAGAACAATCTCTTTCATACTTGTTTATAATCTACCCTCAAGTTGCTGCCAGGCAAATAGTTTTAGTGAATCAACTGTATCCCAATATCCATCACTTATTTTTGCTAACTGCAATGGCCAAGATGATGGATCTGGCGATATGTAAGAGTTTATAAATACGAACCTCTCATTACCCCTTGGGTTCATCTGTCTTTGTGCCATGAGCTGCTTTCATGCCATATCTCAGCTCCAACTGAAGCCATTTAAATCAAAATGCTTGCAATTTGGAGGACCGTCATTCTCTCCATGGGTGTTTAGATCCAGTTGAGTAGTTACACTTGGCAGGCCAAACCCATTTGACTCCTTTCCCCTCTCTTGAAGGACTGGAGGTCTCTTGCTGTTTGGTTCAAGAAAAGCATCCTTGCTATCTCTTTCTTTTCGTCGTGCATCAGGAGTAGTGCTGATGTCTGCTCTCTCTCTTTCAGCCTTGATGTTCGTTGATAAGGTTCTAGAGTCCCTCTGGACTGGGAAAAAAGTCGCTCGTGAATCTCGTACGATGGATGGAGAGAATGTCTTCTGCTCATTCAAATCTCCATGCCATGCAAGTTGAGCCTGTTCAAGCCCAGTTTCTGCTTTGAATTGTTGCAGGCATGGGTGTGAATTGCCAAGATAGGTACCCATACTGACATTGTATCGTTCTTGTTCCTTTTGGGATCCTTCGCATGTGGTTAAACAACTATCCACAGAACAATCAGCAAATTGGGCTGCATGTGCTTGCAGGGTATGAAGGCCAGGAATTTGTTCCAAACCTGGAAATGCAGTGTTAAGACATTCATTTGAGACTTTAGAGACCAGTTCAGAGAGTTGCACTTTGGCAGCTTCCAGCCCTGCCGGACCCAAATTCTGCTTCCCAAGAGTCTCCTGGGCCTTCTCTAGCACTGACTGTAAATACTTTCCCTGAGCCTCTATCCGAAGCTGTAAGTGTCTTTGCACCTATTTGATCCAAAATAAATTTGAGTAAAGATATGGAGTCAGGAATCAGAAGAGAGCTAACAAAGAGGCTTGCAACAATGATTATCATGTTTATTTATTCAAATGTGGTAGTTGGCAATTTTCCATTATTGTTCCTGAATGCTGCAAATGGGTTTTGAATTGACAATCCTAAGCTAGTTTGATTGTAGTTGACATGGAATATGGTTATATGAAAGTGAAACCAAAATTCTTTTTGTTGGTCTTTATTATCTTGAGCCCTTTCTCTAAATTTTCTTGTGTATATACTTCTTCATAAAAAAGCCAGACATTGTACTGTTATATCTATGTTTCATCAGAAAAATAGTTCACGAGGGAGAAACTTTGAATTCTCTTATTGATTTTTAAAAGAAAGCATGACTTTTTTTAATGAAAATGAAGATCCGATTTTGGTCTGTTTGTAATGGATAATATTGGGTGTCTCTCAACAGTGAATTCCTTGTTAGCAAATTCTACTTTGATGTTTCAGGAGATTATATTCTGATTTTTTTTTTAAAAAAAATCTAGAGTATATTATTCCAAAGAAGATATTATGAACTTTCTTTTCATCAATTTGTAGTAGAACTATGATTTCTTGTCCTTACCTCAAGTTGTTCGTGCAGTCTTCTCTGAACTTCAATTTGCATCTGAAGTGCTTCACTTATCTGCATGGTTCTGAAATTAAGGCAAACTATAGTTGAAGCCCTTCAACATTCATGGACAACATTCTAGAGTATTTTCTGTCTCTTACTTGTTTGTCTGGGATGCAGCAGCAGTATTGCTCATTAGTGATCCATTACCTTCGGCTGTCCTATCTGCTGCAAGTGTGCAACCTACAACTGTCATACAAGAAATCTCTAATCAAATTGTTTCTTCTGCTTTGTAAATACAAGGTAAACTATAGGAGACAGATATCCTACCATTCTTTGTAGTTCCAGTATTAGCTTGAGCTTGAAGACTTTTACTAAGCCTGTATTTCTGTAAACCAAAAAGATCAATTTAGTTCATGGAGCATAAACACCAAACAAGAATCAACAGATCCAGTACAAAAAAAAAAAATGTCCTGTGCGAACAACTAACAAGAATCAAAAAGTCTACAAGTACCTGCAGATGACTTTTTAGGTGATATAAAGTTAGTCCTGGAATCCCCATGAGCCTCATGACTGTTTTGGAGTAGCCTCTGCAAAACATGATGATCAGAAATTAGCTAAAAGGACAGGGTCTGTTTGCTTTTAATGTAAACCATGTTTACATTATTTCCTCCACCATTCTCTTTCATCAAATACTTACTATCTGGTCCGCCGAGTTGATTGACTGCCTCTATAAACCGTTCGTGGAGTTCAGGCGTCCATTTCAATCTAGGCTTCGCATCAGTTGAGAGGACCAGTCCGGACTCTCCAGGAATACTTCCGCCTTGCAAGAACAAATGCCTCTCTGGGGGAAAGGTTGCCCTGGAAGAAAGGAGGTTGCTAGGACCTTGATGATGATGATGATGATACATCTGCTTATGAAATGATGTCAGGTTGAGATCATTAAGAAAGGAGACAGATCATCTCTGATTGAATAACAAACAAGCTTGCATTAGTTTTCACTTCTTACCTCTCTTTCCTTGTCCCTTTTAGGTCCTACAATGCATTTGAAAACTGTAGATCTCTAACAAAACTTAATTTGCTTGGGTGCTTTCGGCTGACTATTTCTAGAAAGCTAATACATGTGTACCTTATATCCTTAAGTGCTTGTGTTGTTCAGAAAACCAACTTCAGCTTCTCCATCTCTTCACGATGGCAAAGGCTGGCCCTATGGCTCTCCTTATAAGGAGGCAATTTTGGGAGAATTTGGAATCATTGGAACAAAACACTCAACCCGATCCAATATCCACAGCAACTCGAAAAGAGATCTTGTCCTTGTTGCTTTGGGTATCCATGGACCCTCTTCAACTTTTGTTGTCAATTCTGCCGCCAACACTTCCATTCTTATTCTGCACCAGCAGCTTTTTGTGGAACAGCTTTCTCTTATCACTTGGGTAGAAGAATAAATCCATGAAAATCTTGTCCTTGTTGCTTTAGGTATCCATGGACCCTCTTCAACTTTTGCTGTCAATTCTGCCGCCAACACTTCCATTCTTATTCTGCACTAGCGACTTTTTTGGAGCAGCTCTCACTTATCACTTGTGTAGAAGAATAAATCCATAAAAATCAATTCTTTCAGTTACATCGGTCGCTGCAAGGAAAAGAAGGAATCTTGTTCTCTTCAGGAGAATTTTCTGACCTAAAGGTCAGTCATCTTATGTCTTCGGACCTTGCAAAGCTCCCAGATTCCTACCTCCATGTTATATCTAATTTCTGGGGTCCATGGCATGTGGAAACTTTTTTTTATTTTTGGAACTTGGAAGGACATGTTGTTGTTGGTTTGTGATGCTTCGGGATCCAATAGATAGCCTGAACGAACAACTTATTGCAATTGGTGCAGCTTCTGAGTTCAGGACCATGAGATGGTGTTGATCGAGGAATATAAGTATTAGTTGATGAAAGGAGAAGTCTGAAAATTCTGCTTTGACTGGATGCATCCAGAAGCAGAATTGGATACATCTTTTTTGGAAAACAGAAAACTATGCCCTAAATGATGCTTCCATTGGACTGCTTGAAAGCAAGGAATGGAATGAGCATTCAATTCCCTTTTGTCTCCTCTGTTAAGTTTGGTACTTATTCAAATGCCAGGGAAAGAAAAGGGATGGGGAACTTAGAGGCTATCCATTGGAATGCGGCCAGCATGCCGATGCCAAATTTTCTCCTCAAGCGAACTTACATACTTCAGAGCTGCAGGCCTGAAGACCGCTTGGCTTCTTGTCCTTGTCAGAATAATTATTGTTAATATGCAAAGGTACCGAGATAAATTAAAAGTTTGGACTTGCATGCATGCATGCATCCATCGTGCTGTAGGCGTGTATGAATGTATTGGTTTATGTGCACGAGGCCCTTGCCATGACTCGAGTAAGAACGAGTAATGTCAGGGCATATGCATGGACGTGACCAAATCTTTTGAAACATCCGTCTCCATGGTGCTCATTATCAATTCCCGATCTTTATTATAAGATTGCTAAGCTGGTAGCATTGACGAATTTGAATTCTATCATGATGGAGGCGTAGTCCTTGTATGTTTCGGTGATCAATCTTCTACGGTGGTTGCTGCATCAGTAGCTGTCTTCTCCTTAATTTCAGCTATCAATCTATGGTGATCGAGTTCTTTTTTTAATCATGCAAGCCATGAATTATCTTACCCACACAATGCTGAGGTGGGGAAGTCTTATGCTTTTTTTCTTTTTTTTTTTTTTTTTTTTTTTTAAATTAATAATTTTGGTTTGTTTCAGAATTGTTTAAAATTTATATCTTGGGTATTTGGGATGGGAAGATACCCGGATTTACAGTTGGTTTAAGACACATATTACTTCAGATCACTCGATAGGATAAGAATGCCTCTTCCATGCTTGAACAACCTCTTATCCATAATGGCCTGCTGCGGGTATCGATGTGTTTTTTTAGACCATGATATGTATATCTCCATCTCCCTGAAAGTTCAAACCATTCTTGATGGTTTCCTCCCTGAAAACTGATATCATGGTCTTGTTTTTATTTTAGCGTATTAAAGTCATGGACTCTACTTCTTATAGATCGAGACATCAGTAACAAATGACAGAGATAGAAAACTACAGGACACTGGTAATCTGCTCCAACACTAATGAGCAACAAGTCCTCATGCATGGCTAGAATTTTTAATTGCTTGTATTGATATGATTCTCTTTGCGGGAGCATGAGATTCGTCATCACGATATTCTGCACAAAACCTACCCTTCAACATAATATTAACCACATTGGGGCTGATGGAGAATATCTTGCCTGCAATAGGTTTATATTTCAATAAGGCTACGACCAAGTGTTAAGGTTCTTATCACTTGGCTTATTTCTTTAAAAAGCACTCATTATGGCATATGTCGACACCCCCATCTCCACCTAAAACAAAGATTGAAAAAAAAAAAAATGACAAAGTTGAAAGAATATTCTCATTCCCGAAAAAAGAATAAACATGATCATAGCTCCTTCATGCTCATTGATATGTATATCTTGGCAGGAACATTTGCCTTTCTTTGTTTTGGAATCAGAGATATGTCATTGCTAAGAAGTTTCCTATCAATTCTATGTATCCAATCCAAGGTTTCTAAATCTGTGACGATATAATGGGAGACCTCTATATTTACAGGTTATTTTTGAAAGATTAAATGTTGATATTAATTTCGAAATAGACTATCATAGCAAACACGATCTATACCTTAAGAACCGTGTTTTATTCCTCCAACAGCCTCGAGATCTATAACATGAGCTGGTTATCACTATTTGAGAACTTCATTTGAATTGGTGGATAAACTCTTACCCAAATAATTAGACAAACATGAAACTTAGAAGACCAGTTGGCAAGAAGAGACATCTGTGGCAAGTATTGCGGTTCATGTCCCTCGGAGATGGAGTGCTCCAGAAATAGACAGACAAATACAGAATTTGAGATATCCATGCTGATAACCTCTCTCTCATAGTTTTCATGGAAAGATCATGGCTCCCACTGCGTTGGATTGTTATGAAACATAAAAAGACCGACCCCACAAGGAGAAGCAACATCGCAGACCCTTCTTTCCTTTGCGATCGATCGGTCCTTTGCTTTGATTCAGCTTAGTTATATTGTCGCCACTTTACCTCTTTGGCAACGATTACGGTTTTCGCTTATGAGATCTCAGCTGAGGTATTGGCTTATGTCCAGAAAAACACTAATATCAATATCTATTTAGTTGTTTACTTTTTTTTTTTTTTTGTTAAGCAGAAATAAATCTTGTCCATATATATAAGGTAATTAATCTTATTTTTAGTATGCAAGTAGCTAAAGCCGATTTGAGATAGCCTTTTAATTGAGCAGGTACTTGATAAAGTTTTCTTTTTTTGTAATTAGCCATATGTCATCATCCGATTTATAGTCCTCTTAATAAATATTATGAGTATAAAGGTGAAAGGCCCTTTTAGTTTTATATATTATAAGTTAAGAAAAACTCGGGCTTAGTAGAGGGACCGTCCTTCTCCACGTGAGGTACTTTTTAGAATGGATCAGAATGGATAATACCTTGTGTGCATATGGTAAGAAAATCGATCCTCACATAACCATGAGTTAGTCTTGATCATAATATTGGTGCCGTTTATAGAAAATTCCTGTAATTTTAGTCCAGACCCCTCCTTGACCGAGGGCCATGTTGCGGGTATAATGGCGAGGGACCCTAGACTCCTCCTTAACTGGGTGGGGGGGGGGCGCTATGTTGTAGGTATGAAGATAAAGAACTTCTTTAATTTCATATCGGTTATAAGTCAAGATGTAATGCCCCGAATCCAACACCGAAATTGGCTACGTGACCGGTCGCACAAATCCTAGATTTCATTCTAGAGATCATGCAAGGTCTAAAAATTTTTATTACAACCTCGCTTTTCATAATACTATTGATCATAATCAATCATATGGCTACAATTTCAGTCATCCTTCAGTCATCTGATTGATATTAACGACTCTCTAGCTATTTCTCATTTCTCCGTGAATCCAATCCACCACCAAGCTCGGATATCCCGCAACTCTGTAAAGGAAAAAGTAAGGGATTGTGGCTTACAGCTTAGTAAGGTTTCCAAACAGTCACACCAATAATAGTATAACTTGAAAATAATTGGAATACAACGATTTATCAAATCACGCAACCTAAATAACTCAGATGTCAAGTATAACAAAATCAATGATAACATCATATTTTCTTTTAGTGTCTTCATTAGTTATCTTTCTTCTTTAGGATTTTGGACTAACCATGGTTATGCTTAACTTATGATTGGCAATCTCATTGTCCATGCCTGTGACTGGCAATATCATTGTTCATGCCTTGACTGGAAATATCATTGTCCATGCCCGTGACTGGCAATATTATTGTTCATGCCCTGACTGGCAATATCATTGTCCATGCCTGTGACCGGCAATATCATTGTCCATGCATATAATTGACAATATTTGTTACAATTCCACCTGTGACTAGCAATATCATTGTCCATATCTGTGATTGGCAATATTTGTCATAATCTCGCCTATGACTGACAATATCATTGTCCAGCTTGTGACTGGTAATATCAGTAACCACGATCCCATGGCATGGCTAGTCCAAATACTGTATTCACTTGATTAACACTTTATCCTTTACATCATCATGTCAAATCATGTCATTTATCATTTTTCAATAACCGGCATCATGGTCTAATCCATTCAAAGATAACTTTACTTGTAAAAATGAGGCAGGACATCTATTCCATCATACTGAGAGGCTGAAAAATCAAAACCATGAAAAAATAATCGTGACCCCTCTCAAAGTGGACGGAATCCGTGGCTTTAAGACATGATTTTTTTTAATCTAGTAATATGCCTCTCCGATCCTCTGAGCAAATTCCCTTATTCTTCTGCCCCTACAATAACATAAGCCTATGGTTTATAAAAAAATTTTATATAAAATCTTACCAAAAAAAAAAGTTTTATCTCAAGTGCTACTACTGTTTATTTATAATCTCGAACGAATTGTAATGAGTAAAAAGCTATTAGGGGTTCAGCTTCTCTGAATTATACGAGTTAATGAAGAATAAATTGGACCATGTAACACCTCGAAACTTTTGTTGAGACAATTTGGTGGGTATTGCTCGTCCGACATATGCAAAGTTGCTATATTGTAATATAATCTCCCCTGACCAAGCCAAGTGGGATAGATCAATCCCTCTATATCGACACTAAAAGCGTGAATTTTGCATAAAAAATCCGATAACTATTGATTTTGCTAAAAAAAGATTTTTTTTTTTTTTTTTGGTTCTGTTTTGCTAAATAATATGCATCTAGAGGTCTTTGAACAATTTTATTCGAGTCTGAAGACAAAGAAAGGTGACAAATACTAAAAAATTTGATCTATATTTATTAAACATCCGATACATAACATTTTAAATATCCAATACATTTTTGTTTATACTATCGTCTCTCTCATATTTAGAATAATTCAGCAAATCATGGTCATTCCAAAACATGATTATGGAAGCTCGATCAGCAAATCATGGTATCAGTTAATTCTTAGCTGAATAATTTTTTTTGCTATTAAAATAAAAAACAGCCATGTCTATATAATCGTGGTGCAATCTAGCCAAACTAAATCAAATAACCAGAATTTAGCTTAACTTGTTTCAAAATATTCATGCTTAAAACTCAACTCGAGATCGATCGCATTTTAATATTCTAAGCTCGAATTTAGCTTGATAAAAAAAAAGAATAAAATTCGAGATCGATTCGATTTGATTTAAATATCAATCAAACCATACTCGAACTCCAATTCGAGCCTTAGTCTACTAATATATATATATATATATATATATATACTCGAATATGCTTGCAAGCTTTTGAGTCGAGCATTTTACTATTCGAGCTTGACTCGAAAAATTATTCGAGCTAATTGAGCTCGATAATAGCCGAGCCGGGTCGAGCTTGGACTTGAATTGAGCTCAAGTAACTCTTGAATAATTAAACTCGTTTGCACCTCTATATATATATAAGTAATTATATATCATATAAATAAAATAATTTGAACAATAATTTTTGGAATGTAGAAAGCAATCTTATCAAGATTCTGATTTGGCCAAATCTATCCATATTTGTTTAAAGCATATATTTTAAAATTGTTAAGGAGTAAAACATACATTTCTAACTATCAAGCTATTTATGAAAAAAATTAACCTTGCTTAAAATAAGGAGAGGCTTTAGGGCATGAGATGCGAGAGATTAAGTGGATTGGAGACTAATTTTTGGAGGGAATGACACTATTCTCACTAGGGGTCTGTTTGAATAATGTAACAAGTTTTGGACTGAATTTTTTTTTGGTTAGATTAATGGATTGGGAAGCTAATCTAAACACTCATGTCAGTCCAACACCTCCCCAGCTTGAATCCTCTGGAAGAAAAAAAGTATTTTCACATGCTTTCTCCGTTCTTGCAAGCATGGTAGGCCCTCAGAAGATGCTGTCTAAATGGACCAACAGAGCTAATTCCTGCTTGGAATATTTAAACAGGTTATCCCAAGAGACAGAATAACAGAAGGTCTTTATTTCATGGAAAGCTCTATTTAATGGATATTTGTCAGGCCACAAACCATTAAACCCGGTGTTCCTTCTATTGCAAATTAGATTCTCTCAAATATGCATCCAAATATTTAAGCTCACTTTGAATCTTGCTTGGATTTGCAAAAGGAGATTGGTTTGGAAATTACAAATAAGTGTGGGGATGGAATATCGCATGCATTAAAATTGACTCGTGCAACGAGGGTTTATCAAGATACGTGTAACTCGCAATGTTACACGTGGCACATTATGCATCATCCATTATTGGAGACAATCATGGTGCACACAACGTTGCACCAAGGAGGATAAGACTAAAATTGTACTAACAAAAAAAACAACCAAGTTGGAATAAGATTCAATAAACCCCATAGGCTTCATGGAAGGTGGCCCGACGAAACCAGTTCCTAGCAGGCTTAAACCATGCCAGCTGGTAGGCCAGGCCTAGACCAAGCGGCTTACATCTAACATGGCCCGGCCCAATAAGCCGGCCTCGTTGGTTTACCAAAAGCCGTCCAAGTAACCATCCAACAGCCATTTATCCCATCTCCATTCCCATCACTAATTTCTACGGCCGAGATCTGCCAATAGCTTAAAACGGTGGACGGATCCACAGACTTCGTTTTTTCTCCGCCGAGGGTTTTATCGAGGGTTTTCCATGATGCGGGAGGAGAGAGGGGCGGTTTGAAGGACCCATGGGAGAAGATTCGGGCATGGAGGATACGAATCGCGCTTGCTCGAGATGCCCTCACTGTGCGGGGCCTCTCTCCAAGGACATGGTATCGCTTCTCTTCTCCGCCTTCGAATTCTTGTTTTTCAGCTTTCGGGCTCGGTGATGGGGATCTCATATGATGATTGCTGACTCAAATTTTGCTTTCCTGTTGTTTCTCTTCAATTTTCGCGATCTTTGTTATTTTGTCAATTCCCAGCGGTGATTCATTGTTTACGTGATTCCCTGATTCTTGTTTTTAATTGATGGAAGGAAACGAGCAGTTGGACCGTGGCGCCGCTGATCCGAGACAGCTTTTCCATGGTGAATTGCCATCTTCAATTCCTCTTTTTCGATGCCTCCTTGTCGATCTCAGATGGTTCTTTTGTTTTCAAACTCTCTTTTCTTGCAGATTTTGAGGTTTCGGATGGGACAGCTTCGTTTCTTATGTAAATTTTAGTTGAGTCTTCGTGTTTGAGCTTCTGCACGGTTCGATTGTTGTTTTCACATTAAATTTGATTTTTTTTTTTTTTTTCTTTTCCTGGATGTTTCCCGCTGCATATGCTGATTTTTAAACAAAATGAATAATTATGAGTTGGATTTGAGAAAAATGAAAGCACATTAGTTTATTTGTCTATTCGAACCTATTGTAATCTAAATTCTTTTCATAGATTACATATGATATTTGTTTGCTTAATTCATTGATGAGAATAGTAATCTAAACGCCTTTCTTTACTCTTTTTGCATGGTTGCTGTGGTTAGATTGGTTCCGCTGTTGGAGGAACAGCAAGTGCATTCTATGGATTTAATCACGGTATGTTAACGCATTTTCATATCCACCTTTTGTTTTAGTGTGAAAATGTGAATTTATAGGTGTTGGTTCGCTTCGGAGTATGTTTGATTGTTGGCTCTTTCATTTGTTATACATTAGTCTTACAAGACTTCATTGTTCAGAGCTTGCATTGTGATTCTACGCTTGACAGTGAGTTAATAAACATTTCTTTTAGTATGAGCTGTCATCTCTTGCTTTTGCATCGTTAGCTGGCCGGAGTTATCTATATTTGTGCTATTTACATTTTCTTTTTGGGCATCAGTAAAGAGATACAATGGCACTAATTTGATGAAACAAAAAATTTTGATTCTTCCCTCTTTTATGCATCTGATGCATTGACCGCTCTTGTTGACTTAATGTGGATGAGTCTAGGATAATGTATTGCAACATGGCAAATCTGAATTACAGCCTGTAGTTCATTATATCCATGCAGTACATATATTCTCCGTTTTCAGTTTTTCCTGTTCTTTGTCCTTTATAACAATAGTAATGAATATGGATCAAATGCAAGATACCTTTTGCATCCTGATTTGCTTAGATCAGTTTTGATTTTGTATTTTGGAAACTCTATCTAGATTTATTCTTTGATTTTGCTTGAGGGTTTCTTATAGTATTTGGTGTGTTCATTTCATGTGAAAGTGAACTTCATTTTCAAGTAGTTATATACTTTATATATTTATTGCAGCTATGCCTATCGTCAGAAGGTGTGTGAAGGGGCCTATGTGGTTACATTTTCTTATTGGCGTGAGTGTCTCAATGCCTTGCACTTTCTTGTTATGCTTGGATGATTTTTTTTCCCTGCCTGCTTTTAACCATACATGGCACGTAATTCTTCCCTGATTTTATAATTCTGTGTTTGTGAAGTTTATTTTTTCTAGTCTTGATCAGTAATTATGGTGTCTTCATTATTACAATCACTTGTATAAAAGGCCAGATTTACTATTATATTCATCTCCTTAAATTCTACATAGCTATTGTAGGCTCTTTTTTTACTTCGCTGCCAACCTTAAACGTAATTCCTTCTAATGGTCACCTCTTTCATAGAAGTTATTCCTAAAATTTGCAGATGCTTATTTTTTTATGTATACCCTTTCTTGGTTTTCCTCAATTTTACATTCACGTGCTTGTATAATAAATGCCATTTTCCATATTCTGATTTATTTCCTGATCTTTGGTTCATCTGCATTTTCCTTTCTTTTCCTCAATTTCATATTCGCATGCTTGTATGGTAAATGCCTTTTTCATCTTCTGATTCATTTCATGTGCTTTGGTTGTCTCACCATTTATATCTAGATATATGCAGGGGCAAAAGATTCAGCCTTGTCTAATTTCATTTGCATTTTTTTTTTAACTATGTGATGGCTTTGGAGGTTTATCTTTTGATGTAGTACGTATCCTTAAACTTGCATGGATGGCATCAATTATATGCAATCTGGAATGACTGACTTTCGATGTTGATGATCATGGTTGCTGGATGGAGTGATAGCTTGATGTGGTATAAAAGACCTTGAATAGATCCTTTATGTTTTTCTCTATGCAGGCTCCACCTGTAATCGTCTTCTCTTCTGCATGTGCTGGATTGGCAGGTTTGTTATTGCTCTTAAATTTTTATATAATGATTGCTGATTTTTGCCCCAGAAAGGTAGCGACTTGTCAAGAGAATGAATGGTTATACATGACTTTAAATTCTTGCTTTGAGGAAGTTCTTGTCTATTAATCATCTCTGACATGACTTCTAGAATTGTTCACTCATCATTTGCATTCAGTTTAATAAAATCTATTAGGTGTTGGCAGAAGATATTTAATTAAAATAAATAAAAAGTCTCGGTTAAATACAAAAAAATAAATCCTATAATATTTGAAACTTATTTAATTAGAATGTTGTTTCATGGTCATTTGTGGTGTCTTTGTTGTTACATTACTGTTCATCTAATTTTCTATTTGCCAATGCTTCACCACTCATCTCTCATGGCAAACACTATCAATTTTTTCACCATAGTTAAAGATATATGCTGTTTCCCTGATGTTATGCTGTCGGTACTCTCTGTTAATGAACATAAGAGCTGTTATGTCTTGTGCTTTATCTCCCTGTTGCAAATGCTGTTACTGTTTGTTTTTCTTATGTTGAGTATCTTCCTTGGATCCCTTATCTTGTTACTCTTTTGATTTTCTTTTGCCCTTTAATTCATTATACCTTGTTGTTTTAGAAAGAAATACCATCTTTTTATATTTTGCTGGTACTCCTGTCTCTCTCTCTATCTTTGTCCCGGTCATGTTGGTTGAATGGCATTTGCCCTGCTTCTTGGCCCCACTGGTTGGTTTACTTCCTGATTTTGGGGTTATTTTCTAATGCGGTCAGACCAGTTCTGTCAAGTTCTCCTTCCAACTTGCCTTTTTTAGTTCTTATGCCTCAAGCATAGTTTTAATTTCCAGTGAGATTACAGATTATTTGATTTGTTTGCTAAGCTCCAAAATGACAAATAAAGGAGAGCTACTGGCTTTATGAAGTCTTTCGACCTGAAGAAGCAATTCCTATCCACATCTGTGTTTGGCAGGAAGTTTCATCTCCTATGGCAGTTTATTTCTGACATCTTAAGTTATTTATACTAATTATGCTTGCCTATGTTAAATGCTCATTTCAAGAACTGCACACATTCACATAGGTTTATAGAACATGAGGGCTTTCCTTTTCCCCTCGTTCTTCTGCACACTTGCCTAATACTACTGTATATTTTTTTTTTTGGCATTATATATTATAAGTTTGAAGTGCTTACATATGTTAGCTGGATCTCGGGTTTTAATAACCATCTCAATAACTGCAGTTCATTCTATCATATACTTGGAATGCCAGTGGCAAATCGTTTTTGGAGATTATAATACTTGTGTCATGGTTCTACAGGAGGTACTCTGCCAGCTCTCGCTCAACTGGTCGCTTCATCATATCATGCTGCCATGTCATCATCCTCCCTGGCACATTCCTCCTCCCAGGATGATAACATGCACAAAACAAGAAACTCCTCCCCTCTGTAAACTGGTCACCACCTTTTGCTTCCAAAACGAGTCTTGAACTTGTCAAAGCATCCAGGTTTCCTTTCCTGCTCATCTTCACCAAGAACAATATCATTCACTATAATTACCGAGGTTGCACTCGGTAGTCATTTATGCGTATTCCATGTTCTTCACTGAGCTCATCTCTGTAAATGTTCTAGTTTTCTTGTTAAATAAATCCATTTGTTTTATTACTATGAATTTATTTAAATAATTTTCTTGGAGGTTCCTTGTTGATGAACAGAACTGAAACACCTTACTGAAGTGGCTGCAATTAATTCATTACTGAATGCTGGAATGAAGGTAAGGTAATGTCAGGACATCAATTTGTGATTCATGTCCTGATATTAATACCAAAGAGGCCAACTAACCAACCTATGGTTTATCATTATGCTTGTAACCTGTATCACCAGAGGATGGAATATTTTGTTGTGAGACTTGGGGTATTGTATTAGCATCTATCCTACCAATATATTTGATCAACAGCAATTACATTGACTAAGGGCTTTCCAATGGATTTCGAGTAGTTGGGCATGGTATGGTGCCATTAAAGTATGCTAATTTCTTGCGCAGAAGCCAAAAACCACTTGCTGTACATTGATAAATGATAGATTGGATGCCTTCCACATGATGCATATACGTTCCCACGCACATTGTTTGTTCACATGCGTTAAAAGAAAAGGATCTCACTTGTAATGGTAAGTATTTCCAAAGTTCTAGTAACTTCCACTGATATAATCTCACCACCAATGCCTTGCTATGTTAGAAGCACCAGTGCTTTAAGATATTGGGTCCCCCACAGTCATCAAATCTAGCCTGGATGGACCCATGTTATTGATCATTGACCGTCATTTCAGTGTCCTGAAGGTGAACTTACCAGTCTACCGTCATACGTTAGCCGAATTTATTCTGCAGCCTGCTTAGCTTAATGGTATTTGCTGACCTTTTGTGTTGCAATCAAGGCATAGTTTTGTCAGTGGGGTGCAGATTTATTATGATTCGGTAGGTTAAATACTTAAATGATATGCTGTGCAGATTTATTATGATTCGGTAGGTTAAATACTTAAATGATATGTTGTGCATGTAGTCCATGGGTGCTCACCCATCTTATCTCTTAGGAGATACATCTAGGACCAAAATAATATTGGATTAAGCTGTCTTGTACCAACGCAATATAAACTCATTCACCAGACAAAACTAATCCACCATGTACCACATCTTTACTTGTGTATGCCGTTCGACTAAATGTTAGATTATGTAGCACTCGACGAGCTTTGAAGTCCAGGTTGCAGGTAGGTGCCTTCATCCACACATGGATGTGGACTTAAACGGCAAAGTGCTATGCAAAGAATGGACTTAAACGGCAAAGTGCTATGCAAAGAATGCTTCAGGTTTTACGCCACTTATGAATCTAATTTCTGTTATATATTTCAGAGTATAAGCGGCTTCCATGTGTATGCATAACTGAGAAACTATTCAATTAGCTGGACCCAATTAAATAACTAGGTCAAGCTTCAGTTCTCTGTCATACGTTAATAAACGCGTATAATAGGCAAAGAAATCTCGACCCTACATCAAGAACTCCTGAAACGGACGGTCATTGTCGTCCCAGCATCCTTAGGATGTCAATAAAAACAATCGGCGAGGATCAAACGTAGATCCAATGGCCTAGATAGAGCCAGAAAATCTCTCGTCTCTCGGCCAGTACTCGGCCCGCCGGTCCCTCTCTCTCTCTCTCTCTCTCTCGGGAGGCGGGAGCTCAAGAAGCTGCAGTTGCCGGGCGGTCTAATAACCCCGAAAAAATAACTCGTACTCTCTTGCCTTCTTTCTCTTTGGACGGGCCGAGGGCTCTCTATAGAAGCGATCGATGAGAGCCTGTCTCCGGATTTCATTAACGATCTCGTGCCTTTCCTTGATTTGGATTTCCACATTGGCGTCAATTCCGTCGAGGGAATCGTTGGGGATAGCTCCTCAGGGTAATCCATTAGATTGCGTTTTCGTTTATACGTATATATTTACTTGACTTTTTTTACTCAAATTTTCGGATTTTTACTGACCAAAAATATTTTCCGGATTTCTTAATTCTTCGATGCATCAGATTTGAGTTATTATAAATCGGATGTGATCAAATGCAAGGATGGATCAAAAAAATTCACCAAAGAACGACTAAACGACGAATTCTGCGACTGCCCGGATGGAACCGACGAACCCGGTCGGTAATTTTTTTTTTTTATTTTTTATTTTTTGTCATCTTCTTGAGTTTAATGATATTTCTATTTTAAAGTTGTTTCTTTTTGTGTGTTTCGTATTGTTGATTTTTTTTTTCCTGATTTGTAGTTGTATTTTTATGGACAAGGGTCAGGACTTAGTATTGCGAGGTCTATAAAGTAAAAAGTAGAATGTGGAAACTTTTTTATTTATTCGGTTTTTCTCTGATGGTTTTATCTTTGATCGGATAGGTTATGTTGTGTTATTCTGCAGGGACAGCGCATGCCCTGAGGGGAAATTCTATTGCCGGAATGCGGGTCACCTTCCTCTCACAGTTTTCTCATCCCGTGTGAATGATGGTATATGCGGTAAGAATCATGCTTTATGCCCGCGTCCTAATTGTTTAAAACAGGGCCTATTTATTCAGCAGAGGTTTCTTGATCTTTGCCATTAACATGAAATATGAGAAAACTGTGATGTTTATTTGATACGATTAATTTAATTTTATTGTTACTGCTAAAGCACCAATTCACAATACGAAGAAAAAGAACACTAAATACAATTTAATGGTCGTATGTTTCAGGTTTGCCATTTCCAGGAAAACATTAGTCTCACTTTTCCTCGGTTGCTTTTTTATCCACATAGCTGCATTACACAATATGGATATTCCTCAGTTTGAAAATCGTCAAGGCATGGGCTTCTAAGCATTTAAGCATTTTGTCGTTGCCTGAATGCTGTGCCGTTTTTGTATTTTTTTCCAAAGCAATCATGCATATTTTTAATCTGATCCTAATGTTGATGCCATGCATGAAGGGGCTGGGAAGTCAGTGGACGAAACAGCATCAGACAAGTGAGATTCCATCTTGGTGGAGTTACATCAAGGGTTGTGTGCAAGGCCATTTCTGTTTGCGCCTTTTGTTGATGACTTTTGGAAGTATTCAAGCAGAAATTATGAGTATCTTAAGAATGTTGAATTGATTTTTTGTATGGAAAGGATAGCAATAGATATAATTGCATCAAAAAAGTGTAGAACTTTTAATTATTGAGACCCTCGTAAGGAGACTAACTTGGGTCAGAGGGCCGAAAAGGAAGATAACGCCTACGATGATGTGGAAGAATTGGTGAGGAAGGTTTCAGGAAATCTAGCCCCTAATTGCACAATTTTTTGAAAAAAGATCGAAATTCCAATTATGCTGGGTGGACAAAGTTTTTCTAAAATTCATGGTTGAGGCTTAATGTTGTGGTCTCGGATCAATCAGTCATATGGCCATTAAGACATGTTAGATTTGGGTTACCAAGAGTGTTTTTTCAGAAGTTACTTGGATTCATTGGAATGATTAGATCTTCTACATGAGCCAAGTTTGATGCTTATATTTATAGCCTATGAAATCTGTATGTCTTGCAACTCAGAGCTTACTACATACTTAGTATGAATCAGCTACTGAAGTGTGAAAGATGTTTGTCTTTGGAGAAGATTTGTCATCTCAATTAAATTCAGACCCATAAAATACCATAATTTGCAATTGCATGCCATCATTATATGCTCTATCAGGTTATTAGGCCAAGTGTTTTCCTTAATCTGTACCCTCCCTTTCGTAGATTGATATATGATGATCTAAATGTGTGTGATGAGAGAGAGATTTGTAACATAGGGTTGTGTGAGGAACAGATTTCGTATGATGGTAAGATTGTTTTACATTTTTTATTAGGCTGGATTAAGCTGTTGCAAACAATTGTCTTTTCGTAAATTCCAGTTTTGAACTTTGATAACTCTTTGTTCTCTTCACCAGGACTACCACTGTAATCTTCAAAGCTGCAGTTTTATAGATCTTGGTCCCTCTTTTTTCACCTTATGTTATCACATGCAGATTGTTGTGATGGGAGTGATGAATACAATGGCAATGTGAACTGTCCAAATACATGTTGGGAGGCAGGTAAAGTGGCCAGGGAGAAATTGCAGAATAGGATAGAGACATTTCAGAATGGAGTTACTATTCGAAAACAGGAAATAGAAAAGGCAAAACAAGCATTTGCCAAAGACGAAGAAGAATTGTCAAAACTTAAAAGTGAAGAAAAGATACTCAAGGAGCTTGTTCAGAAGCTTAAAGGTGCTCTCTTGTCATTCTTGTTCAAACAATCAGTTCTTTTGATTATAGAAGTAGTCAATAGTTCCATGTAATTTTGGTACTTCTGCTACACTCTGATGAAGTTAAATTAGAAATAATAATCTTAGTAGGTCTTGCAACACTAGTAATGCTACCATCCTCGTTTGTTGTTATGATCTTCTAAGTTCTTCCAGATCTAAAGATGCCTTCACTGCAAGATGTGTTTGCCTTGAGTCTTTTGAGCTTACGAATCTTGTTGAACTGGATGTGCTTAAAGTTTCAGTGCTTAAGGTTTGGCCAAATATGTTCTTGTGACAAATGTTGCTCAAACTCAAAGTAACACTAATATTTTTAATAGAGTGAATTGCATGCAAAAAACATAGATGAAAAGAAACTAAGAAATGTGAAAAATATCCACTAGAGTTTAGAAAATAAAAATGTATATATTATATTGAATGATCCAAGAAGATTGAGTTAAAGTTTGAGCCACTACAACTTTTTTAGTGATTCACCTCCAAAATTTTTTTAATTAACTTTATAAATTTTATAGCTCTACTGCCTTCTGGTTTTAAAATTGGAAAATCACTGGATTACCTCATCTTGGAGCATTTGGTGGTTACCATAACTTATTGTGTTATAAAGTTTTTGGACAGTAGGAGGCTCCCCGCCTTAGTATTCTAGAGTGTGTGGATTTTTCATTTTAAGGTTTATGATAGACTCCCCCACTTTGAAAAAGTTGTTAGGTATTAACTGTTAGAATATCTCTCTCGTTCTTTCGGGCAGTAGGATTCAAAATTTTCCACTCTGTTGAATTAACCATTTTAAGAAGGACATATCAAATAAGGCATTCACATACATTCTGAAATGTTATGCTGTGATAGATTGAAAGGATTATTAATTTGAACAAGAAGATTTGGACAATCTAAAAACTATGAACCAGGTTCCATTTCTTTCATAAGCTTTTTGTTGACCTTCCATGCAGAGCAAAAAGAACGAATTGAGAAGGCAGAGGAGGAAGAACGTAAAAAAAGGGAGAAGGAAGAAAGGAAGCTCAAAGAAGCTACAAGGAAAGCTAATGAGGCAAAGAAAGCATTTGAGGATCTTCACATGATAACAGTGATCAAGCTCCTGAGATATTGTCAGAATTACCTAATCAGGTTTACGTAGCCATTGCATTGCTTCATCCAATGTCTTATATTTGGTTTGTGTTGCATTATCTTGTCTATTATCTTACAATTTATGTTCACCGATTTTTATGCCTAACCACCAGTCTTGAAATACAGCTTGAACATATTCCTTTACAAACTCTTCAGCTAAATGTGATAAACCCTGCCGTGCAACGTGTAAGGGAACTCTCAGTAAAATGCAAAAGTTACCCTGCCAGGAAAACAGTTATTGCTGTGCTAATATATCTGTCATTTAAATTTCCTAAAGCAGCTTGTTAGAATTGTTTATCGTAGTTTGGCTTCCTGAGTTTCAATGCATAAGATGTGAATCCACAATGCTGCATTGAATGCTTTGTACATGACTTGGGAACCATATAAAATTGATCCAATGAAGGTGGTACCATCCTGCACCCCCCGGATCAGGGTGCACCAAACCATACCAAGGGTGGACTGGCACAGTTCTGCCCCTTGTTTCAACAAATCAAGTGAGGGAGGGGGCGAGAGAGAAGGAGAGAGAGAGAGGAAGGGAGGGGGGAAAGAGAGAGGCCAAGAGAGATAGATGAAAGGGCTTCTGGCCTTGTCAAGACAGCAGCACTTATTTCATTTCGAAACAAAGATTTTTTTTTTTTTTAAATTTCCGTTGGCTTCAAACTGAACTTGGCAACCATTGCCAACTTCAATTAATTGAACCCTTTTTTAAAAAAAAAATTCCAGATTCGAACTGAAGTTGGCAACTATTGCTGGTTTCAAATTAATCTTTTTCTTATTTTGCTGACTTCCATTATTTGAAATCATCAATATTTGTTGACTTTAGTTTGAAACTGGCAAAAATAGAAAAAGGACCCTTGTTTTGAAATAAAATAGGGGCATGGTTAGTGGAACCACTTTGAGCTATCCGGTTCGGGGCATGCCAAACTGTACCGGCTGCCTATCAGTGTGGTTCGAGCGTTTGATTTGGAACGCCGGTGAAAATAGAGGGAGGGAGGAAGAAAAAGGGGAAGAGAGAGAAAGAGGAGAAGAGAAGGAGAGGAAAAGGCCAACGATGACCCTTGGTGGCTTGCCAAGGGCATTGGATCTATGGCCAAGTCCAAATAGATGAAAAGAGATAGAGAGAAAAATAGGAGGGAGAGGTTGGTGGTGGCTATTGGAGGGCTGGAATCCCCTCTCATGGCTTCTGTTAGTTTGAAACAAGGACGATTCTAGTCCTCCAGTGGCCACCAAAAGCCCTTGTTTCGAACCAATGAAAGCCGGGGGGGATTCTGGCCTTTCCCTCCTTTTGTTTCTCTCCTTCCCCCCTCTCTTTTTTTCTCTATTTTTCCTTCATGGTTCGATCATCCAAGGGTCTCCACAGCCCTTCGATGGCCAACATCTTTGTCGGTCTCCCTTTTCTTCCCTCCCTCTCCCCCTTTTTCTCTCTCCTCTTAGGTTCCCCTCTCCCCTACTTTGATTTCTATGTTGGTTCAAGCATGGTATGGTACAAGAGCATACTAGCTCATACTGTCAGCTGGCCGATATAGGATTTGATTCCAAGTCGGCGAATCTTGAATAAGGCTCTATGTTTCAACGAGGCCGAAATTTCCCCCTCTGTCTCTCTCGGCCTCTCTTCTCTCCCCCTCCCTCTCCCTCTCTCTCCCTCTCTCTCCCTTGCTTGCTCCCTCCCTTTCTCCCTCTCTCTCCCTCTCTCCCTCTCACTTCCTGCCTCTCTTCTTTTCCTCTCTCCTTCCTCCTTCGTCTTTGCTCTTCCTTTATTGCTACGGATCAAAATGGCATGGTTTCATATCATACCATACTGTTGGCCAACCAGTATGGGCTCTAGTATTGGTACAGCCAATCTTGAGGTGATCATTTCAACGACTTGTGAATGACCTTACTATTTGGCATAGATCGTATCTACTTTATATATATATATATATATATATATATATATATTATATATATATATATATCTAATTTAATTTTCAAAATATACTAATGTTCATAATTATGTGAATAATATTCTCTGCAATAATAGTTAGTATGTTATGTCCAAGCTAGGCATTTCCTAGCTCGACATTAATTTTTTCATTTCTTAATTTGCTTACAAGCTGCTATTTCAGGATTTAGCTACATGCTTGTGTGCCAGTAAGTTCGAGACCATATTATTAGAGATTTCCATATTAATTGGTCAAGATGAATATAGAAATTTGTCATGAAAAAAGAAATTGGTAAAATACAAGAGATTAAGAGGCATTACACAGAAACTTCAGATATCGGACCTGATATGAAAATTAGGAGGACTAGAGCACAATGTCTACATCATCGATGTTGCACTAATCTTTTTCTTTTTAAGCCACTGTTCTGTTCTTAAACAATACTCTTAGTGGGCATTTGGTAGCTAGCAATCTAGATTGGTAGCTAGAATCTATGATTGCTAGGGCCCCACCATATTATTCTATTTGGTAAGGCTTTTTAGATGGTAAACTATGCAGCGAAGCTATTCCATTTAATTCTTGGATTTATCACTTTTGTGATGTTTGATTTTTTTTTTGCTATACCCGTCTCTCTTTCTGATGATTGACATTATTTTATGTAATAATATAGATCATATAATTGATATTTTTGATGAGTATATGAGTTTTTAATAGATTTGATTTAGCGGTATTTTAGAAATTTCATTTTACATTACTAGTAATATAATTATCATACCAAACAGGTCAATCAAGATTCTCAATAATTTTACTACAACATTACCTGCATGTACCAAACACGGTAATCAACATTTCTGGCAATCAAGGATTGCCTGGCGATGCACCAAACGCAACCTTAAGCTGATATTGATAAATTGTGCCATGCTTTTTCAATTCCTGTCATTTAGCTCAGTGCTGCTTAGGTTGTTAGCACTTTCTTTATCTAATTGAGATTTTATTTTAGGACCTGATTCCCACCTGACCTTTATTTATTTATTTATTGGACTCCAACTGGTACCTAGTTTAGAAAGCCCCTGCTTGACTTGGCCCAGGAACCAAGATGATTTCTTAGTGGTGAGATATGTTATAATTAATAACACAATGAGGTTAAGCAATTAAGTGAGTATGTGCATCAAAACTTGAAATGCAAGGGCCTGTTTGGTCTTGGCAGACCAGGCTGTGGCCCGAACCTTCATTCTACAGGTTTTAGCTGCTAGACCCTACTCCAATCTGCTAGTGTCTGCTGTAAGGCCCATAAACAGCTACACAGGGGATGGCCTCTGCTGGTATACCTTGGCCTAATTAATTAACCATCCTACCTCTGTTACTGTTATAAACTCTGACTTGTCAGGTGCTACCATTTTTTCAAGGGTTTTACATCGTGCATGTTTTTCTAGGGTCCATGGCTATGTAACACCCTCTTGGCTAATGCTTAACTTTGTTCTTTACTAACAGGATGCAATGGAAGATCACCATGATTCTGCAATAGACGAGAAAAATGATTATACCGCTGAAACTGAGATATCTGATAGTCAGGCAGTGGGAAAGGTATTCGAAAGTTCTTGTGCGATTTTTGTTCTATATGTTGATTTTTGATGATAAGCTTTTCTCTTACTCATTGGCATATATTTTCTTGCTTATTGAAGCAGGTAGCCAATGATCATGATGACACTATGGCCAAATCTGGAGATGAGACTGATGATACAAGTGAAGAATCATCTTTCAATCATGTGGAAAAGCAGGTAACATGTGTACATAACTTCTAGTTGTTTCAGAGAACATGCAGTTTTACATGGAAAATGTCTTTTACTCATGGTCGTTTGTATTTTTCTATCAGCATTTGGTTGGAGACCAAGATGGTACTATGCCCAAAGCCAATACCGATGATTATACTCGAGGCAAGCAAGCACCTTCCAGTGATGTAGTGGAACAGGTAATACAGATGACTGATTCTTGGTGCTTCCATTTTATCAAATTTGGTTCTTCCAAGTTCCAACCTTATTCTGAAAAATTGAGGTTTCTTAGATATGTTCACCAAGTCAAAATGCAGTATATCAGTATGAATGTTGATGGTGAATTCGTTCAACTATCTTTAGTATTTGAGATACTTTTACTAGTTTAATTTGCTGTTCTCATGTTGGCAAGAAGCCATGATGGGTGAGAACCAGAAACTTCTGAGAGATCAATTGAGCATTTGGTTATCATCAAATTTGTTTTTAACACATGCATGGCAGACATGTCAACATGCTTATAAAACAAAAACCAAAATATGCCTTTTTCCACGTTCTCATTACACTTGCAGTGGTAAATCGTATTGTAGTTTGAACTTCTTGTAGTTTAAAAAGTTATATACCAGCTGGTGGCAGAGGCTTAGACACATGCTTCTCTTATATGCTTGGGCTTAAATTATAATTTTAGGGATGAACATTAGGCTGGTTGTGCTAGTTCATGGGTGGCCCGAGCTTGGCCCAGGTTGCTAGAGACTTCGTCCAAGCTCAACCTGGCCTATACACAACATAACATGCATGGGACCAAGCTTGGCCCAATAAGTTATAAGCAATCTCAAGTTGATATTGGGCCAGACCAAATTAGTAACAAATCAAAATTTGAAGAAAAAAAAAGGAACACTCTCAATCCCCCTATATAGTTATTTTATAATGCCAAATCTATGTCAACAATTTGTATATAAAATTTAGAAGAATAATTCCTTAAAGGACTAGTATTTTGCCTGTATGATAGACAGTTTTAAGTATCATATTTACTATATCTGCATGTGTGTCCATATATATATATATATATATGTAAATGCTGTGTAATTAATGGGCCAGGCCATGTTGGGCTGTTGAGATCATAAATCATTAGCCCAAGCTTAGCCTGTTATTAAATCAGGACAAATTTGTGACCTAGGCTTTAGCCCAACCAGAGAAACATTGACCCTGTCTTTTAATGTGGGCTGGGTTGATTGGGCCATGGGCTGGCCTAGCCCAGCATGCATCCTAATAGCATTTGCTGTATTGTGTTTGATAAATGCCGTTTTATATTTATGATGCAAAAATATTTAGATATACATCCTCACAATTTAACCTTTGAGTACATGGGCTCATTATGCAGTGCATCTCTTATTTGGCATATATCACATGCTCAAAAAGCAATTGTAAAAATAATCATACAGTTTCTGAGGTAACTTGTGAAATGGGATAATGAAATCTAGAGAAGTTTAAATCAGTGAAAAAAACCCCACAGAGCTAGTTTCCTTTGGCCTCTCTTGTTCTGGGCACCTGCTTTGATGTTCATGCATAACTAGTGGGCCTTTCTATCGGCGAAGGCTATGAAGGTTTGAGGATGGAGAAGCAGGGGGGTTAGGTGAGTGGTGGTGGTCGAAGGTCGTTGGAATCCAACAAGGGTGGAGGATCACAGGCGAGGTCAAGGGGCTCTGTCAAAGCAGCCATCATGGGCATCCCACAGGATTTCGGAGGAGGAGATTGATGATTTATAAGGATCCTTTTCCAAGGTTTTGGAGCTTCCAGAGGTGGTAACAAAGGATCCACGGCGGGGGAATGAGAGAAGGTAGTTGTTATTGTTAGGAGCTTGGGAAAGAAAGTCTCTGGTGGACTAGTTGGTGAAGGAGGGGAGAATGAAATATAAATTGGACTACGATTTGGAGGGTTTTTCTCTTGTAGAGAACCATCTTCTCCTCTGGTTCCAGTCGGAGGGGGATTGTGCTACAGTTGTGAAACCTGGGCTTTCTGGGCTGAAGTCGACAGGCCCAGCCGACTTCAACCCAGTGCAGAGAAAAAAAAAGGTACAGGGCGGCTGAAAATCAGAATAGGGGAAGTTTGATATCTCCTTATCTAGCGGAACTTTCACCGAAAAAGGCTAGGATAGCCGTAGAGGAGAGGGACTGTGTTGGAGGCGTGATTGGGGTGGGTTGGGACTCTGATTGATGAAGCCTTTCATTCCTAAATGGCAAGAAGAGTTCGACGGGATTGTTCTTTAAATCTCCTTCATCGCCGCCAACCGAGCCCCATCAAGCTCCTTTTGCGGCGTCTTCTTCCTCTCGGCGAGTGGCTGAGGGCCCGTCGACACTGGTAAGCCCTTTTTCTTAGACATTGGGTAGGAAAAAAAATAATATTACCAACTCCTACCATCGGATGATCGTGGATGCATTGGCCAATCCTCGTCGCTGCTCTCTCCGGTCAGATCCCTAGTGGACCGCCATCCCTTCTTCGATCTCCATCCATGAGACGTTAGAGGTTGGTTTGGTCAAGCCAAGAAAAAGCAGGGGATTGAGAAAAAAAAAGATCCTGTTCGGTGGAGAAAAGAAGAGGAAAGGGAAGAGAGAGAGGAGGAGAAGAGAAGAGATGGAGGAGAGAAGAGAAGGGAAGGAAAAAAAAGGAAAGAAAGAAAAAAAAAAGAGGGGGGAGACTTTGTTCGGCAGAGAGGAAGGAGAGAAGGGAGAAGAAAAAAAAGAAGAGGGCCTCTGATCCGTGAAAAAAAAGGGGAAAGAAAAAAAAAGGAAAAAGGAAAAAAAGGAAAAAGAAAAAAGAAAAAGAAAAGAGAAAAAAATAAGGAGAGAGAAAGTAGAAAGAGGAGAGAGAAAGAGAGAGAGAAGATGAGGAGAAAGAAAGAGGAGAGAGAGAAGAGAGTAAGAGAAGAGGAAAAAAATATATAAATGTTGAAAGGGGGATCGAAAGGTTTTATTCTGGAAATTCGTGAGATTAGGATTTACGGGTGAATCGTAGAAAGAATTTGGGTAAAAGGTTTGGGTTTACAATTATCCTAGGATTTTTTATTAAAAAACTGTTATTGTACTTGTAGGGAGGTAGTCTTCTGAGCAGAAGGGCTTTATGCAGGTTCCGGGTATGGATCAGTATCAGTTGTTTCTAGTGAGGTAAGGATTCTGAACATGATCACCAGTTTTATACATTGTTTTAAATGGCATGATTTGATCCGTGCATATGAGCATTGGCGGGCATGTTTGTTTTGCATCGTATATTTGATTTCTCGAGATGGATAGTATGTTTGAGATTGTTAATTATGTTCCTATATATCATGTTTTATCAAGAAAGTTATATTTTGATGGTTTGGACCGTGATACCGGTCATCGAAAGATTTGAGATTTCATGGTGAAAGTACTTACAATATAGAAATTGGGTCAAGGTAAATCTTGATATGATATGCTTGAGATGTGAATGAGATAAAGAGACTCAACAGCCTTACTTTAATAATTGGAGATCTTCTTGGTACCAAAATAAGGTGAGTTTTTTGAGGGATTTATTGAGTGAACCTAGATAGGAAAATTTTATCAGAGTGCGCAGTGAAAGCGTAGTGGTTTGAGTTATTCTGAAATTAACTCTAATTTTAGAAATGTTATGATGAGAGTACTGATTTGAATTTCAGTAACAAGATTTTAGTATTAAATGAAAAGATAATGGCATTGATCTTTGGGCTAGTCTATAGGCATTGCCATGCAATTTTTATCAACAGGCTCTTTTAGTATAAAGGATTCTAAAAAATTTTGGACATCTCTAAATCTGGAATAAGAAAGTGTTAATCTTTATCCGGCTAGGATCGGGAATCTTTGGGACACCAAGCTCCTTTAGTTACAATATTATGATTTCTATGTTTAAGGAGGACTTGAGGTTTCCATGAGATAAAGATTGATTGTAAAGTCATGAAGAGGCGTATGAAAAGAAAGAATGTACAGACTATGGCAAGTGTCTGGTTGTTGATTGGATCGATTATGATTTTCAGTAGAGTTAATCAAGAGAAGTAAATTAAGAGGTAAAGAATGTGTATTAAATTTGAGGTTGAGGCATTAATATTTATTTAAAAGAATTAAAGGAATTTGCAACGTAGATAGATGGTGGTGATCAAGATAAAATGTTATATCATATTGCTATGAAAAGGTCATATAAGGAAAGCATTCTAAGAGAGAAATTATCTGAAAGCTCGAGGATGATGTCAAGGTTGGATATTTTTAATCATGATGTTCTTGTGAAGTTAATTTAAGATAATTAATCATATCAAAAGATTAGTATTCTTTTTGAAGAGTTCAAGAGAGCTCAACATGCATTATAAATAGAAAGGATCAAGTTTTGAATGATCTAATTTTATTATGTCAAGACTTGAGAAACAAGTATCCTAAGAGACAGGCTAATTGGAAGTTGAGAATGATATGGGGGTTGGATATTTTTGGAGTTCAAAATCTCGATCAAGCTAATTTCGAGGACGAAATTATTTTAACGGGGGAAGAATGTGAAACCTGGGCTTTCTGGCTGAAGTCGACAGGCCCAGCCAACTTCAACCCAGTGCAGAGAAAAAAAAGGAACGGGGCGGTTGAGAATCGGAACAGGGGAAGTTTGATATCCCCTTATCTAGCCGGAACTTTCATCGAAAAAGGCTAGGATAGCTGTGGAGGAGAGGGACTGCATTGGAGGCGTGATTGGGATGGGTTGGGACTCTGATTGACGAAGCCTTTCGTTCCCAAATGGCAAGAAGAGTTCGACAGGATTGTTCATTAAATCCCCTTCATCGCCGCCAACCAAGCCCCATCAAGCTCCTTTCGCGGCGTCTTCTTCCTCTCCGTCGAGTGGTCGAGGGCCCGTCGACACTGGTAAGCCCTTTTTCTTAGACATTGGGTAGGAAAAAAAATAATATTACCAACTCCTACCATCGGGACGATCGTGGATGCGCCGGCCAATCCTCGTCGCTGCTCCCTCCGGTCAGATCCCTAGTGGACCGCCACCCTTTTACGATCTCCATCCATGGGACGTTAGAGGTTGGTTTGGTCAAGCCAAGAAAAAGCAGGGGATCGAGAAAAAAAAAAAGATCCTGTTCGTGGAGAAAAGAAGAGGAAAGGATAGGGAGAGAGGAGGAGAAGATATGGAGGAGAGAAGAGAAGGGAAGGAAAAAAAGGAAAGAAAGAAAGAAAAAAAAAGAGTGGGGGGAGACTTTGTGAAAAAGAGAAGGGAGAAGAAAAAAAGGAAGAGGGCCTCTGTTCCGTAGAAAAAAAAGGAGAGAAAAAAAAAGGAAAAAGGAAAAAAAAAAGAAAAGAGAAAAAAAATAAGGAGAGAGAAAGTAGAAAGAGGAGAGAAGATGAGAAGAGAGAAGAGAAGAGAAAAAAATATATAAATATTGAAAGGGGGATCGAAAGGTTTTATTCTGGAAATTCGTGAGATTAGGATTTACGGGTGAATCGTGGAAAGAATTTGGGTAAAAGGTTTGTGTTTACAATTATCCTAGGATTTTTGATTAAAAAACTGTTATTGTACTTGTAGGGAGGTAGTTTTCTGAGCAGAAGGGCTTTATGCAGGTTCCGGGTATGGACCAGTATCAGTTGTTTCTAGTGAGGTAAGGATTCTGGACATAATCACCAGTTTTTACATTGTTTTAAATGGCATGATTTGATCCGTGCATATAAGCATTGGCGGGCATGTTTGTTTTGCATCATATATTTGATTTCTCGAGATGGATAGTATGTTTGAGATTATTAATTATGTTCCTATATATCATGTTTTACCAAGAAAGTTATATTTTGATGTTTGGACCGTGATACCGGTCATCGAAAGATTTGAGATTTCATGGTTTGACATCATGATGTGGTGTGACATCATGATATGATTTGAGAGAATGATGTGAAAAGATAAAATGTTAACGGTATTTGGACTAGCCATGCCACGGGATCGTGGTTACACAGCCAGAGCGGGCTTAGTACGTGGGCCTAGCCATGGGCAAGTTGTACATGGTCGATTATGAGATTGCCAATGTCTAGTCACAGGCTGAAGTGTGACAATGAGATTGCCAGTCACAGGCTGAAGTGTGACACTGAGATTGCCAGTCGTGGGCTGAAGCATGACCGTGGCTAGTCCAGAACCCTAAAGAAGAAGGATGATTAAATTGAAAACTTGAAAAGGAAACATGATTTTGCAAAAGGTTTTGTCGTATTTGACATTTGAGTTGTTTCGTTGCATGGCATGATATGTACTCTTATCTTCTTGCTATTTTCGAATTATTACTATTGATGGTGACTGTTTGGAGACCTTACTGGACTGTAAAGCTTACAACCCTACTTTCTTCTTCCACAGAGTTGTGCAGATATTCAGGCTTGGTGATGAATGAGATTTTTTTGAGATAAGTGACTCTTGTGTACCTAGGCCTTGCATGATCTCTAGGGTAAAATCTAGGGTTTGTGTGGCCGGTCGCGTAGCCGATTTCGGTGCTGGATTCGGGGCGTGACAATAGTTCTCAAGGACAACCCCTGGTTTGTAGCCGAGTAGTTGTTGGCAATGGAGGTGTGGGAGCCGATCTTTGTGCCAAGGAGAAAGGTGATAAGCAAAGTGGTGTATTTGAGGCTTCTGGCCTTGCCCATGGAGTATTGGATGTCCTTTGTCATTTCGGCTATTACGATGGAAGCCGGTAGACCGCTGGCCATGGATCACTTTACCGATCTACTACGAAAGACAGGTTATGCGCGGATCCAGGTGGAGATTGACTCCAGGAAGCCATTGAACCCTGGGGTTTTGGTGAGGGAGAAGAAAGGTGTGTTTTGGCAATCATTTGTTTATGAAAATCTTCCTTCCATTTGCTTCCGATGTGGTCGCTTGGGCCACTTTGAAAATGGGTGCCATTTTCCCCAAGGAGATCCTTCCTTTGGCAATAATGATTACTCGATTAAACTAGATAACATTGTTTCTGGTGGTGGGAATGGCTGGTCTCCTGCGGTGAGAGGTGTTGGAGGGGGCCGGTAAGGCTCAGTCCATGTCTGTCACCTCTTGAATCCGGCAATCGCGGGTGCCTAGGGTTGCGTGAAGGCAAGGAAGGAGACCGAGTCCAACTCGGAACCGTCGAAGCCCAACTCTTCCTCCTCCCGTTCGGAATCACCGCGACCTTATCCAAGCCCGTTGGGCTCTCCTCCTGATTCCGACGAGTAGTAGAAACCATCCAAGACTGCCCATTGCCGCTCTATAGTGGATTGATCCAGGTAGGCTTCCGTGGGACGAGTCAACTTGGCGGGGTAGTGCTTGGGACCGAGTCAACCTTCAGGACCCTTGGCCCACTTGAGGACGTTATGCACTTGGGCCGATCGGAGGAACCCAGCTCATGGGAGTTGGTGATGTTGGACCTGAGCTACCTTTCTTTGAAGTGAGCTCGAAGCCCACCAAAAGTCTTCAACTCGAAGCCCACTAGATATGCTGAACCAGTAAATCCGCTATTTCAGTCAATTTCTGGTGAGGGGAAAGGAGTTCGGGCAAGGGCTGTTGATCATTTACCAAGCGGAGGAGTGTTGCCACCAGCAGCGACAGGTGTCAGTAGTCTTGGCTTGATCACTCTGAAGGTTGACTATTCGCTTCTTGGGAGACTTCTGGTGATAGGCAAATGGCTGGGTTAGGCGGTGGTGCTCGGGCTACTGTTCCGAATGTCGATGGGGTAGAGATGGCCGGGAAGGGGGATTCCACCTCAGAGAGCGGCGCTAATGGGTCAACAGCTGGCTGGGTAGTGGCGATCGGGGTTTTACAAAGGACTTGGAAGGGGGGAAGGCTGGGAGGATGGTTGTTTCTAGCGGTATGCCTAGGTTCCGACATGCTTGCCCACCACTAATAGCCGAGGCCAAGTGGGGGAGGGTGGCCGAGCTAGTCTATTGGCACTGCCAGCCGGTGTTGAGCCTTCTTCGAATCGGGATGGTGTGCCTGGGTAGGCCATACCTATGACCAGTTGGGGAGGGGAGGTGCAAGCTAAAGTTGTGCCATAAGGAGACAACGAGCCAGTTGAAATCAGCCTTTCTAGTCATTGGGGATGTCAAGGAGGTGGGGAAGATGGAAGAGGAGGCCAATGGGGCAGTTGGGGTGCGCACTAACAGCCCCTAATGCTGAATCTATGAAGTTGCTGTTTTAGAATGTTATGGGATTGGTAAGCCTTCCTTCCTCTCAACTTTTCGGAGACTTGTGTAGCTGCATCAACGGAATTGTGTTTTGATGGAGACGAGGCTTTGGGGCTTGAGTTTGGATCGCATTCGATGTTGATTTTTGCCGAATTGGGGCTTCCATGCGATGGATTCCCAAGACTTATCTAGAAGAATTATTATTGTATGGAAGTTTGGTGTTGCTATTGTGAATGCCTTCCACCGATGTCCACAGCAAGTTGCTATTGTTATTTTTTAATCTAATCATTTTCTATGGTTCTTGTCTGCTATTTGTGCCAGTACTGATTACAGGGATATGAGAGTTTTGTGGTAGGAGGTGATTGCTTTGATTGATCGGGGATTCCTTACTGTTGTAGCTAGTAATTTCAATTGTATAGATAGGCCTGAAGAGAAGAGGAGAGGGTGGCCTTGTGGAGGACACAGGGTCTAGGAAGTTTGGAGAGTTTCTACAAGCTAATGGCCTAGTGGACCTTGATTTTGTTGGCCCAAGATTTACCTAGTATAATAACCGACATGGAGAGGCCAAAGTGTGGGAATAGATAGATCGTGTGTTTGCGACAGCAAGATAGATTCAAAGGCAACTTGCTCATCTTGTTCATCATCTTTCGAGGATTGCATCTAACCACCGACCAATTTTGTTGACCATTAACGCATCTCCCTCTTATTGGAGTCTCTTCCGATCTGAAAAGTTCTGACTGTCCTACCCCCGTTCATGGGAAATCATGAGGGAGGTATGGAGGTTGTCCATAAGAGAATGCTAGATATCAGATGACCCACCAGTTTAAGCTAACTAGGAAATGTCTTCACTAGAATAGGATGGAGGTAGGCAATATTTTTTGGTGACTTGAGATGGTTGAGAGGTCTATCTCTGAGCTTCAGGAGCGAAAGGAGCAGGAGGGTGGTCTTTCTGACCAGGAGTTTGAGCTTCGTTACCAGATTTTAGCATCACTCTTTTCTTAGACAACAAGAGACCTTCTAGATATAGAAGTCCAGAGCCCAATAGATCTGGGAGGGGATAGAAACATAAGGTTTTTCTACCAGGCTACGATTGTTCGCAGGCATAGAAATCATATCCGGGCCTTGTGAAACTCTGAGAGATAGTGAGTATCTGAGAAGGATAGTATATGACAGGAGCTTGTGCACTTTTTTAGAATGAGGTGGATGATGACTCTGGGAGGATCCATCCAAGGTCCGCTGAACTGGTACCAGGACCCGTACCAGTATGTGTACTGGCATGCTAAATTAAAAAAAAAAAATCTTTCTCCCCCCTCGCTAAACCGAACATGATCCAAGTTTGAATTGACCCGAACCAAGCGATTTTATATGTGAACCATACCGGCTCTTGGCCGGTACGGTATAGTATGGTATGCCCTGTACCGGACGGTACGGGACGGTTCCTCCCAGTAGCATGGTTACTGGGCAGGAAAACCAGAAGCTCCTTCAGCTTGTGTCTACGGATGAGATCCAGAGAGTTATGTGGTTTCTGGTTGAGGATAAAGCTCCTGGACCCGATGGTTTCCTTCCTCTCTTCTTTAGGTGATACTGGTCTATTATTCAGTTCATGGTCATGGCAACTGTTCAAGAATTCTTTACTCATGGACAAATGCCGGATTCCTAGAAGCAAACCTTCATTACTTGATACCAAAGTAGCAGAATGCTTTGAGCTGGAACACTATAGACCTATCAGTCTATGTACTATCTTATATAAAATTTGTGCAAAGTTGATGGTCATTAGGATGAAGCCTCTTCTTCCTCAGCTTATCTATCCTGAGCAGGGTGGATTTGTTGGTGGGCATAGTTTCTCTGACAATGTTCTCATTGCTCAAAAAATCATGCATAATCTTTGTTGAGCCTCTATACATCGCAGTCTTATGGCAATCAAGTAGATATGGAACGTGCTTATGACCGTATAAGCTGGAGCTTCCTGGAGAAGGCCTAGGCGGAGTTCAGCTTCCACTCTCGATGGGTCAGCTAGATTATGGTGTGCATAAGTGGTCCCTCTTTTGCTATTATCATTAATGGGACTCCATCAGATCCCTTTTACTTTATAGCTAGCCTACGATAAGGTTGTCCTCTGTCTTATCTTTTCATCATTTATGCTAATGCCTTGTCGTGAGCCTTGCGTGCTGTCCCAGGGGCTGGTCTTAGATCCTTATATTCCAATCCCTGGGGCCTAGCCTATCTCGCATCTATTATTGTACATGACTGCTTATTGATAGGGAGACCTATAGTTTTGATTGCTGAAGGGTTTAAGAGAATTTTGGAGGATTATTGCTTAATTCAGGCCAGAAGGTGAACCTTTTCAAGTCCGCTGTGATTTCAGTTCACGGACACCAGGACATCTCCAACATTTGATTAGAGACAGACTTGGGATTACTGAGCACACTGGAATTATGTAGTACTTGAAAGTTCCCATCACTAGTGGCAATCTCACTAGGGCGGACTATGGCCATGTGGAGAGGGTGATTCAGGACCGTTTAGGTAATCAAGCTCGAACAAAATTTTCAGAGATTCTTGTGGGGCTCCTAGCCTGAAGGAGGCGGCCTACACCTCTTGTCCTGAGATATGGTTTGCGAGCCTCTAAGGGATGGGGGCCTCGGCATTTAGTCTATAATCACGAGGAGGGATGCGATGATTGCTTGACATGCGGCTATATTAGTCCTGGATCCGGACAACCTGTGGAGCTTAATGATAAAGGTCAAGTATGAATCGTGGTCTACTGCTGACGAGATTTGTGCTGGTCAGAGTAGCTCGACTATGTAGCATGAGATCTGTGCTCGAGCTCCTGAGGTGATCTCTTAGACTAGATGGATCATAGAGGATGGACGGTCAGCCAACTTTTTGCTCGATCCGTGGATGGCTGACCTATCCTTGAGCCAGTTGCTGTCCTATCCCTGAGCCGGTGGCTGACCTTCATTAATGTTGATGTATCAAATGCTATAAGGATCTTGGATCTGTTCCAGTCTTAGAGCAGAAATTGGGATATGGTGGCAGTCACCCGAGCCTTTGGAGGTGTTGGGCGAGCGTGTCATGTCCATAGCACTCCCTTTTCATATGAGCCAGGATGTTAGGATATGGAGATCATTTTGCATCCCGAGAACTGTGATGGCAGATCTCTATCAGATTTATTGTGAGGAACCATACAGGAGCCCTGATGTGGGCTGGATTTGGAGGACCGGAGTCCATCTGAGGGTGTCTCTTCCTCTAGAAGGTTGCTTGGAGAAGGCTACCAACCAAATTCTTTCTCAGCGGTAGAGGGGTGCACTTACTGTTGACCTGCCCTTTCTGTGGATATGAAGAAGAAATCTTGGAGCATGTCCTCTTCATGTGTCAGTAGGCCAAACAAGTGTGGCACCTAGTAGGACTTCACGATTTGACCGGTCTGCATGATGATCCAGTGTAGATCTTTCTTGATTTTCTGAGGCAAAGTGCTGCTAGACAGTGGACCAAGGACGAAGGAATCCGTGCTGCATACATTGCTTACTATATATGGCTATATCGGAATAACCTGGTATTTGATTCCAAGAGATGGTCTGCGAGGATCATTTTGGAGTGTGCCTGTATGCATGTTATGGAGGTTGTTGAGGTGATCTTGAGATCCGTGGAGATCCGGGACCCTCATTTTATTCCTGTAGCAACCCGACAGATGTATTTCCCGGGAGCTCCTACCTTAGCGGTATATCAAAGTCAACTTCGATGGCAGTGTTAGAGGCAGTGCTAGTTTTGCGATACGTGGTACTGGTTTGGATCTACTGGCGGTTGGGAGGAATCATCTCTATGAGCCGACGGTTCCTGCGACTGGGCTTCGTGGTACTTGGACAGGAATCTCTTATGCTTGGAGAATCTTGCAAGCTGACCATCTTATTATCGAGGGTGACTCTACCATTGTGGTTACTTGGATCCAAGAGAGTATGCGGGGGAAGGTGGAGCACCCTTTCCTTCATGCATCGCTGGTATATTTAGGGATTGTGCTTCTATTCTTGTCTGATATGTCCATCGGGAGGCAAATTCTGCCACCGATCGAGTAGCCATCCACGTTGCAGAGCATTCAGTAACCACTTATGGATCGACATGAGGGAGGCCCCTAGCCATTTTAGAGATATTTTGCTTTTGATTTTCTTAAATGTATTTACACTCGAGTTGTATGAATGCTCCGACTTATTAAAAAAGGTGTAAATTTCTATGATTAGTTGTATTTGTTTTAGTTGTATTTTTAGTTTTGTACTTCAAAAAAGCTTGGTCTATTAGTCATGAAAGCAAAGATCGCTCAACCGGCACCGGGATCTGTACCAATCAGGGATCGATATGGTATGGTACTTTACTATACCGGTACATGTACTAGTCCTGATAAATTAAGAATAAACTATCTTCCTCTCCCTTCTCCAGCAAGGATTGCTGAACCGTATCTGAACTAGATCCGAACCGGGCCAAACCGAGCCCAAACTGGACTGAACCGAACCGTACCGTACTGAACCGACCTGTATCGGTCTGGTTCAGGTCATTTTTATGGTTCGGATCTCGAATCGTTTTTTAGGGCTGAACCGTATCGGTTCTTAATCGGTATGGTATGGTATGCCCTCAAATTAGGTGGTTTGGGATGATTGCAAAAATCCTGGCCCAATATTTGATTGAAATATGACATCGGAAGCAATGATAACACAATGTCAGATTTAATAGGAAACTCAAGGTATCAAGAAACTTATATTGTATTAATTACATGATGTTTCATCTATAATCTTCTACTTTTTTTTATTATAGAAAAATATTAACTCACATTTGAAAGAACCATTGTTTGAAATATATTTATAGCCAGTATTAGTTTATCTGATATCCAGCAACAATCAATGAAGAAAAAATGAAGTAGAAAGGACCCCGGTTCCTCTCTTGTTAGAATAATCTCATTATTTTTTTTGTAACCTCATAAACAATATGAAAACCACTTTAGTAAAGTGTGTGCTATTGATACTTCAGATTTTTTATTTATTTATTTATGGTTTGTTAACTCATTACATCACAAAGAAGAATTTTGGTTTGTAAATTCCAGAGTATTCATGTCAATTTTCATAGATTGGTTTTTTGGCATTAGTCATCCATGTTCTAGTCTTGCAGGGGCAAGTTTCTGACAGTACCAAGGGATTGTCGAGAGAAGAGGTGGGTCGTCTTGTAGCTTCTCGCTGGACAGGGAAAAATGCTGCAGAGGAAGAGGATGGAGTTAATACTGCAAAAGAGGAAAGACATGAGCATGATGAAAACATTCCAGACGAAAATCATGATGCTTATGATTCAGATAGTGATGAAGATCATAACTTTGACGATGATGATTTTGAAGATGACCCAGACATGGAATTTGGAGATCATGGAGAGCCTCCTGGAACCTACAGCTCTGATGAAAATGATAAAACTGACCATTCAGGTTTTTGTTTGCAGTTTCCTGTGAGAGCAACAATAGTTTTCCCCTACATTGAATAAGCTTGATACTTACAGTGCTTAGAAAACATGTCCAGAGGTGTTTATGTGTGCACTAATTGTTGTCCATTCTTTTAGATTTAACTGCCTCTGGTAGCTCATCATGGCTGGACAAGATTCAACAGACTGTCAATAATGTTCTTCAAGCTATCAACATTTTCAGAAGTCCAGTAAACATCTCAGGTATTCTTTTTCTTTGCAAAATCATATCAGGGACGAAGAATGAGAATCATGCAGTCTTGTGTTTGAATTTATCCAGAAGCTGATACTGTCCAAAAAAAATATGAGGACTCAACCTCGAAGTTGTCCAAAGTACAGTCAAGAATATCTAGTCTAAGTGAAAAGCTGAAACATGATTTTGGTAAGCATATTATAATGAGAATTTGATTTGGTCATGTACATCTGTTCTCACGGGTGCATCCTTGTGCACTTGTTTGTGAAGTCAGAAGATAATAATGCTTCTGTCATATTGAATGCCATCCTGCTTTACCATCTAAAAGGGGAAAGGAGGTTTTTGGTAATTATCATGCAATATTTTTGTTTCTTAAAGATTTTTATTCTGATTTTTTTTCAAGGTCTACTTTTTAATGTCTCGCCTATGCTCTCATATGCTTATCATGCATGATTTTAATGTAAGCTCATAGATTCATTCCTTCACAGTGTTCTCTTCAGCCAGATCAATCTTGGGATAGTCATGAGGCCCTTTGGTTGTTGTGATGTTGTTTATATGGAGCTGTGGCTTTATCCAAGGTTATGGCACAGAAGTAGAGATGGATGACATGATCAAATTTTTGATGGACTCATCCACTTCAGTGTCCTCCACTATTATAAAATTCCACACCCAGATCACTTCATATGATATTGCTTTGTTTGATTTGATAGTGGTTGGAAACTTCTGAATTTATTAGTTTCCTTCAAGGCTGCCCCGTAGTTTAATATTGAAGATGTAAAATTGTGGCCCAACTATAGCATGTCCTTACAAGACATGTAAGACATGCATAATGTAGATCTTTGTCCAATCTATGATGTAAGCAGCATTCTGTTCGTACCAGAAAAGCCAACAAGAGATACGTAACATGAACATGTACAACATATACAGGATCATATTACAGCCTAATACCATGCAGTTATAATGAAGTGCAACTTTTCTGTTTTAACAAAATAAACCTCTGTGAGCATATACTAATTGATGAATAAGAGTAAATTGCTTGCTGAATTTTATTAAACCATGGGGTGACCAAATTACTTCATGGGTTTTAGCCATTCAGCCGAGGTATGACCAGTTTTTATTATTTCTCCTAATGATTAGGTGCTTTGGTTCAAATCTGGATACTTTTCAATATTTAAAGTTCTTCATTAGTTTTAAGGATAATACAAGAATGAAAGAAAATAGGAAAAAAAATTAAGAATAGAGGAGACAAACTCCAAACTGTAAACAAACTTGCTACTCTCTTTATATATAATAGGTATGCTGTTCAGAAAAGTAATATGATTAACTTCACCTGTTAATTTCAAGACAAAGCTATTGTAATTTGTGAGGCTACAGAGATTTTTGCTTACCATGTGCACTGATGCACGTCAAAAAACATCCTATGGTTGCTGTATTTTTGACTGCAATAGATTTTACATGTCTGAAAAGACTTGGATGAGCAGGGGTACCTTTTTAGTTGTCAATTGGCAGGTTGGTTAGCAGGCTTTATAATGGCTGAGGAATTTAGAAGTGTTGGTGGCAGCTAGAACCAGCACGCTTGCAAGTTGCTGGTTCTTTTTTATGTTTGGGGCATGATGGAAGGCTGTGCTTTTTAAATTGCATGCATTATGCACCATGCAGTAAACTTACTATCAGGGCACTAAATCACATGCAAAACTCACCTTTCTTATAAATCTGCAATATTTGATGATAGCACAAATACAAAAACCTCTATGTTGTCATCAAGTGGTTTTCTATAAGGTGATAGGCCATGTGGATCTTATCATGATTATATCAATTTGCAAGCGCAAGATAAGTAGTTGGTTAAAGTATGCTGGTTCTATTATATTTCTTTAATTGCTTATGTGAGAATATGGTCATGTTCATGACTTAAGTTAGACAAACAACAATGGTTTTCTGAAGCTTGAGATTTTTTTACTAGGCAAGGATAAAGAATTTTATTCATTCTATGATCATTGCTTTGAGTGCAAGCAGAACAAGTATGTATACTATACACACCATTCTTTTAAGTTGTTCTTGAAATAGTATGATTATTGCAGTTCTTGTTATTTTATCCTATTTTTGATTTCATCCTATTTTTGGCTTTTGAAAATTCTTGTTGGTAGGTATCTCTACAAGGTCTGTCCATTTAAGAAAGCCTCCCAGGTTGAAGGGCACAGTACCACCCAATTGGGGTAAGTTCTAGAGATGCTTTGTTTATGTTAAAGAATTGTATATCACTCATAAACCATCTTCGTTGGAAAAGGAATTTCCGCATTACATAACACCATACTAGCCCAAGGGTCTGCATGTTTTTCTGATATTTCACCATTCATATCTGTGTACATAGAAGCATTGAAAAGCATGATATAGTAATGTCCATGGACCATTATACCCAATATTTTATAGCACCGATGACCCATATTCCTTGGCAAAAACTACGGGGCTCTAATAAGAAAGTCTCACGTTACATGATAACACCATACTGGCCCGAGGGCCTGCATGTTTCTGATATTTCATCAGTCATTATCTGTGTACGTAGAAGCATTAAAAGGAATATGGTACTGTCCGTTGACCATTATTTCCATTTTTTCCCTGTTACTTTTAATTTGGGACCTTTTTTAAACTTTGAAATGAAGTCTTCTTTGATTATCACAAAAACTTTAGATTCTTTCAGTCACATCAAAAGAGAATATTGTAGAAATGACACTAATCTAAGGATAGCATATTGACCTTCATAAGCAAGCCTAACTTAACCTATATATAGCTTTAGTTTCTCCATGGGTCTTTCCAAGGACCCCTATCTGTTTTAAGAAATAATGTTACTACTGACTTCTGGGTCATATTATGGTACGCCACGGTAGTGTTCATGCCACCTTCTAACAAGATGAAAATATAATCTAGTTGATTTGGTTGGATGCTATCTCATTTTATCATATGCAGGTACTGGGATAAATTTGAGTCATACAGAGTCATGCTATTTTCCAATGGAGATAGATGTTGGAATGGCCCTGATAGAAGTCTAAAGGTACTGTTTGAATTTCCTAATCAACCTTGTACGAGATTTCTTAAGGTAGTGGTTCTGATTGCTCACATTTTGTACAGGTTAGGCTTAGGTGTGGTCTGCAAGATGAGCTTATGGATCTTGATGAACCAAGCCGATGCGAGTAGGCATACCTTTTATCACTCTAGCCTTTCTTCTCATAATCATCTTTTCTCATGTTTAATATTGCTCGTATCAGGTATGTAGCTATACTGTCAACTCCGGTCCTTTGTCTAGAAGAGAAGTTAAAAGTACGTGTTTGAACTTTTTAATTATTATGATATGCCTCTTTTCTTGTGACTTGAATCTTATATGGAAATCTTGGTAACCCTGGCAGGAACTGCAGGAGAAACTCAAGGATGCGAATGCAAATCGACCCTCTGTTTATGACGAGCTATGAGGATTTTTCACAGTTTGCAGAGAAACAGAACATGAAGAAGTGCTTGCAGTCACAGTCGTTTGAGCTTAAGAGGTTCATGAGAAGCCTTTACTGTTGGAACAATGGAGGTTCATGTAGGATGTCATGAAGCGACCTCCCAATATTTAAAAGTTATCTTGCTCACCTCATGCTGCTGTTGTAATTCTTTTGTTACCCTTCAACACGAATCAGCTGAGAACAGAGAATATCAAGGCAGCTCTGAGTTGAATTTGTAGGTCTTTATGCACTTGAATTGCTGATCAATCTGAATTCTCATTAGCCATTATTAATGTATGGTAATTGTTCTGTCGTGGTAAGGTAAACTTGTAAACTATTCGTTTATCATGGTAGCCTAGAAGAATTGATCGATATTTCAAAACAAGAACATCTTTCTTCGGGGAGCCATCGTCTTCTTATTTTTTTTAAAGATTAATTTTGGTGGTAGAGTAAATGGTGAACCATACAAGTTCATCATTATAGATTTCTTCTGTTAATATTTCCTTCCATTCAGTTTTTAAATATTTTATTTTCTTTTTTTTTTGGATGTATATATATGTATATATATATATAATTATGGCTCAATAGGGTTGTCATTGTTATCCAAATCAGTATTTATTTATAAAAAGTATTTTTATACGGTACAAAATTTTTGGGTTGAAATCTTGAGAAACAAGATACTAAAATAATTAGTGCAAATCACGAAATTACAATCTTTATTCATGTTATATTATAACATTTATTATATTTTACAATCATTGTATATATAACATGACTAGAGTCCCCAAAACCAGAAAACGTAGGTTAATCAAGATGGTAAAGTTTTGGTTATTTCCGATTTTAATTCGCTACAATCTTTTGCGCCAGAGAGCTGTACATTCATGGATCATCTCCATGTAATCTATATGGAATTTTTTATTTGTTTGGGGGGGCGGGGGGGGGGGTGTAGTTTGGGGGAGAAGGGTATATTTGCCCAGGATCAATTGCGAATTATTTAGGATCTATTTTTATGGTATATCATGTTATCGGATAATTTACAGTTGCTAGAAATTATTTTTATAAAAAAAATAATTATAAAAAAATTTTGATTAGTGAATTTTTTTTGAAAAATAATGCTAAAAGAATGTTACCAAAGATATGCTTATCAATATAAAATATTTTTTTAATATCAGTTTCTAATCAATTTTATACACTAGTATAATCATATAATTATTTATATAATATTATTTATATTTTAATTATTTTATATTTTTATTAATAAATTTAAAAAATATTAAATAAAATTAATAACTATATATGTATTTTGTTGAAGGTATTTTTGTGAAGTAAGGATTATCATGGTTCAAAAATTTATTTTATTCCTTCTTTACAAAAAATAAATATAAAATTTATTTTTTAAATTTTTATATTAAATATAATAATTTAATCTAGAATTTATTTTCACGTGGCAGGTCATCCCCTACTAGTGGACCTGTATTTAACTTCCTTTACAAGAGAGGATCCCAGTTGACCACGATATGTATTTTTTTTAGAATTATATCATGTACCCAAATAAATGTCCTCGGTAAGAGCGCTCCCTCAAAAAGGCATCTGATCAAATAAACGAGAATATTTTTAATTAGATTCCAGAAGAACGAAGACCTTTAAATTTTAAACAAAATTGGGACCGGTTACCTTAGAGGAAAAGAAAGGAAAGGAATTACCATGGGCCATAGAGATTCTCCGGTTTAGAGTTGGTAGGAATGGTGGCATGCCAGTGTATCCTGCCATATTTCCCGTTCATCAGGACCAACATATCATCTCACTTTTTCCATCAACATTTTATCAAAACACAATTTTTCTCTAATAAAACATAGACACACAATTAAATACACACGAGTCCCTTGTTAACATTCAGACAACAAGGATACAAAAATGGGTCGTGCAATATATTATTTATTTATTTTGATAAGATAGATAATTTATACTATTTAAATGTAAATTATTTAGGAAAAATTTAAAAATAATATTTTTAAGCATCATCAAGATCAATCCAAGCAACATTAATAAAATAGTTAATAATATAAAATACTATTCAACTTTCTATCCCATTTATTTATATAGTGTATACTATTCAACTTCCTACGCTGCCCCACCGTAGCACGATTGATTAGTTTCTTAAAGTTCTTCACTTCAAAAGTTCGTTGGATGCGCGTTATGTTATACGGCGCAACAGCCCTAATGGCGAGGACGTCGGTGTGTGAAAATGGCGATGCTAGGGTTTGCCGTGCACAGACCCTCATCACTGTCCACGTGTAACTGAGACGTGCGATTTATGGCATTTTCTTACGCTTAGCACGTATCATGCATGCCGAGCATCTATTGGCATGCATCGTGCCACCGAAGCCACCATATTTCTTTAGAAATATGGAAAAATGATAAGCACGGCTGCGTCTAATAGCAACCTTACATATTTGGAACGGTATAATTTCTTCACAGCGCAGTATGCCCAAAAGAAGTATCCGGAAGCCAGCCAGCCATTCACCTTCCATAGAAAACGTCCGGTCCACGGGATCTTCCGTTGGCCCACCATTCTCCCGCTATCTGCGCTGCAGAGGAGAGCACCGATTCCCCCAAATCCACCTGTCCGAACCCACCATCATCCATCATTTTCGTCCAAAACCGACGGCTCCCGTCATTTTCACCGCCCAAATCCTCCGCATATTACCCGACCGCCAGGGTGAGACACGCTAACCCCCTTCTTCGCTGCTCCGCCGGAGAATCATAAGCCCGACAGCACCCCCACGTTAAAGAATAAAAACGCCACCTCGGTTCTGTCGTCGCTCGCGGCTTCGCTCCTTTCCATCCACTGCTACTTCTAGAAAACAGGAGGGAGACGGCGATAGGAGAAGGGACGCATTTGGCCTCTTCCTCTCCTTCTCCTCTCGGATCGATCTCCGTTTCTTGGGTTTTTCTCTTTTTTCTTGCTCGAGATTTTCTACATTTTGATCCCTCTCGCTGGTAGTGTGGTGATCTCTGGCGGGAGGAATGGCGGAGGTGAGGACGAGGCCGAAGACGAAGATCGTGTGCACGCTGGGACCGGCGTCGAGGTCGGTGCCGATGATCGAGAAGCTTTTGAGGGCGGGTATGAACGTGGCCCGGTTCAACTTCTCGCATGGATCCCACGCCTACCACCAGGAAACCCTTGATAACCTCCGGGGGGCGATGGAAAACACCGGTATACCTGCGCCGTCATGCTCGACACCAAGGTAAGGCCTTTGATCGGTCCTCTTGCGTCGGATGTCGATATGGGTGGGGACCTCATGGGCCGGAATCTTCTTTGGAATTTTTCTGTTTCTGTTTTGGATTCTTGTGTATTTGTTCCTTGTTTCCTTTCTCCTTGTCCGTATTTTTGCTGTTTTCCAATTTATAGATCTGATTGCGTTATAATTTTTAATTATTCGCATGGGTTTTATGCTAAATCGTGTTCTGCTTATGCTTTGACTGTTACAATGATTTTTTTTTTTTTTTTTTTTTCATTTAAAGGATTGTCTTTTCTATCTTCTTTATCGTTTTTCATTTCTGTATTTATTGATTTATCGATTAGTTTGAGTTTTTAAATCGTATCAAGCTTAATATGGTTCCAAATTTTGATTTTGATTGCTCTAGGAATGCTATAGTTTGTAATGTATGTAGTTTTCCGGCATCATCAACCCGCATTCCTTGATTTCTGGTTTCCAGTTTTAACTTTTTTATTTTCGTGCCAAGATATAACACCCACAGCTATTCTGGTGTCACTGTAGCGTGATCCTTGCACTTATTTTGGTATCTTTGTTGTTTCTCTGCCATTATTTAATTCATATTAGGCATTTGTAATTTCTATTTTTGAGTAGGCTGTGGAATTGGTAATGGTGTATTGAATGCTGTTCTGTCGATGAACGATGCAAGATCGGTGACTTTGATTTCCTTATGAACACTTAAGATTTTCTTAACTGCTATTTGCATGCAAATATGGTTTTATCTGATCCTTAGGTGTGTCTGGATGCCCCTGTATATTAAGTGTCAGATTGGCATTGCATGTGCCACCACCTTCGGCTATTTGTATGCTATATTTGATTTAGGAGGTGATTTTTCTTGTGTTTATATTTATTAGGATATTAGACTTGTTGATAGTACCATTTTCTTTGATTTGTGGTCTACGATGACTCGTCACCACCCCCTACCAGATTCCATTCCATCTAACTTACAGTTGATGATATATGGTGCTCCATCTTTTATTTCCTACTGGTTCTTAATAGATTGCCCTAAAAGCAGTTCAGTTCTTATTCTTTATTTTCATCTGTTCATGTATACTTAATTCGAGGTGGAAAACTTGCCCAGATTTACCTAATTGAATATAGGCAAAATAGCTTATGCAAGGCTGTCTTTCAGTTTCTGATCAGATGGGGGTTTAGACTTTAGACTATGCTGTTTGTTTTTACGTGTTGATAGCATGGTTATGTTGCAGGTTACAATTCTAAATAAGGAGAAGGATTAAGATAATTTCAGATATAACAAGTTGTTGTTGAGTCGCTGCTTTATGTTGGTTATTCACATTAGGACATAATCCAGAAGTTGCTATGGTTTTGGCTTCTGTAGTAGGACTGGATGTCAATGAGGGAAGAAATTGATGTCGGTGACAAGGATTAACTTGAGGAAGTTTGCTAAGGGGGGGATGTAAGTCTATCTGGAACTCAAAGAAAAAAGTGCAGTTGATATATATAATATCAAATTACTGACTGATTTTTGTGGTGGTCTCTTAACAAGCATATGATTCCTATACTTGATCAGGGTTCAAGCAGTAGTTTGGGTCAATTTCATGCACTGATATGAAGAGCTAGCTAGCTCATTGATGTTGCACATGACCAGATTTTTAATCATCCTGTCTTGTTGCTTTAGAAAATGCATATCACTCCTTGTAAGATTCTGGTCTGTATATTGCAGGGTCCAGAGATCCGAACTGGATTTTTAAAAGATGGCAAGCCAATCCATCTTCAAAAGGGTCAAGAGATCATCGTCTCTACAGATTACAGCATAAAGGGTGATGAGAACATGATATCCATGAGCTACAAAAAGTTAGCAGAAGATTTGAAGCCATATAGTGTCATACTCTGTTCTGATGGGACAATCACACTTACAGTGCTTTCTTGTGATAAGGAAGCAGGCTTGGTTCGCTGCCGATGTGAGAATTCAGCTGTTCTTGGTGAAAGGAAAAATGTCAATCTTCCGGGAGTCATTGTGGATCTTCCTACGCTAACAGAGAAGGATAAGGAAGATATCCTACAATGGGGCATCCCTAATAAGATTGACATGATTGCTTTATCTTTTGTACGCAAAGGTTCTGACCTTGTGGAGGTCAGAAAGCTGCTTGGGGAGCATGCAAAATCAATTATGCTGATGGCGAAGGTTTGTTAAACTGTCAACATTATTGTACGAAACAATTATACAATATTATGCATGGTCTGGAGTTTTTATATTCACCATGAATACTTGCAGGTTGAGAATCAAGAAGGCGTGGCAAATTTTGATGATATACTTGCAAATTCAGATGCTTTCATGGTGGCCCGAGGAGATTTGGGGATGGAAATTCCAATCGAGAAAATATTCTATGCTCAAAAGGTGATGATTTTCAAGTGCAACATGCAAGGGAAGCCCGTTGTGACAGCAACCCAGATGTTGGAATCCATGATTAAGTCTCCCCGCCCCACCCGAGCGGAAGCTACTGATGTAGCCAATGCAGTTCTGGATGGCACCGACTGTGTGATGCTCAGTGGGGAGACAGCTGCTGGGGCTTACCCAGAGTTAGCTGTTCAGACTATGGCCAAGATTTGCTTGGAAGCAGAATCATACTTGGATCATGGGTCTGTTTTCAAAGGTATCATGGCAGCAGCACCAGTACCAATGAGCCCATTAGAAAGCCTTGCATCCTCGGCGGTCCGAACAGCCAACTCTGCTAAAGCATCACTAATCCTGGTCCTGACCAGGGGAGGAAGCACGGCAAAGCTGGTTGCCAAGTACAGGCCGGCAATGCCGATACTATCAGTTGTGGTTCCTGAGTTGAAGACAGATTCTTTTGATTGGTCCTGCAGTGATGAGGCTCCTGCGAGGCACAGCCTGATCTTTAGAGGATTGATTCCGGTGCTGAGTGCTGCAACTGCAAAGGCCTCAGACACAGAATCAACCGAAGAAGCATTGGAATTCGCCATTCAGCATGCAAAGAACATGGGTCTCTGCAAGGCAGGAGAATCTGTTGTAGCATTGCATCGAATTGGCGTTGCATCTGTGATTAAGATCTTGACAGTTAAAGCATTAAATGATAATTGAGAACAGGGACAATTTTGCTTGAGGGTTCATGTTTCCTGCATGGAGATTACAGTCGTTTTGCCTTGGCATGGAACTGTGAAATTTTGTTGCTTTAGCTAGAATACAGATTTTCATCCTGATGAAGGTGGATATGAACTTTTGAGAATTTTGGTTTAGGAGAAGTTCTATTGTGAGAATGTTATTTTCGTATTTTTGGTTCCCTATATATTTGAAGTTTATATTTCAGGACAATTATTGAGTGGGTTAAATCATGATATTGACTGAATTTTCTTCACCTAAATCTTGTTCTCCCTGGATATTATAGAACTTGATATACTAAACTGTTGTATTGTCATGTAGCTCAGGTCAAGATATTGATTAGAAAGTGCTGCGGTTAAATCTCGGCCTGGCTGGATTTTACAGTAGTTAGTATCTTGCTGGTTCTCGAGCGTATCTCAGAGAGAGAGGGGTAGGTATTTTTCTAGCCAAAATTATTTCTATCAAAGTTTGAGCATTTGCTTGGCCAGGTGCTCGAGCCATGGGTAGCCTTCAGATGAAATTGTAGGGATTCAACTGCAATGCACTTGGATGAGCGATTTTCTGAAGTTGTTTTAATATTTAGGACTAATCGAAAAATGGATAACATCTCTGAGTAGATGCTAGATGTAATTCTTCAAGTTGAGTAAGATGGGGGCCAGTACTAACAGCTATTCTGTCAATGCAGCTTTGGTTTCCCTCTAGAAATTGAATCCACAACCACTAAATAAAGTATATCATCTAACATTTAGCAGAAAGTTCCCACAACTACATGGTCTAGGCATATCAGTGAAATGTTCATGTACTTGCTCCCTAATGACCATACCAGCATTCATGCGGACACTGAAGAGCTTACTTGACTAAACAAAGATTGATGATCAGATCATATGTTGCATTAAAAGGTATCTGTTATTTGAAAGCTATGAACAATAAGTGCCATCATTCAGAAATAGTTCTCAAAAGCAGAATCTATACAATTAATGATTAATTTTTGAAGACTTATTCCAGATGCTTCTACTTGGAAAATTGATGAAAGAAGCTAAAATGAATGGCACTAGTGGAAGCCAATCAATAATTCTGCACTGTATCGCAGGGTCTGCTCTGGCCCCATCATCATGATATCCCTTCCACCATTCAAGGGACTCCTTCATGTTGCACAACTAATATAGCGTAGATCCAACTCCATATGATTTATGTTTATAGGATGAACAAACTTGGCAGACTATTTATTTCTTGGCTACAGATAGTAATGATGTCCTCAAAAATGAAGGAGCACACCTCTGCCTTTGTTTGTCAGGTGATGGCTGTACTCTAATTTAAGTCCCTAACAACACCATCAATTGAACCACTGATAACAGATGATGAACAAAACCATATTTTGGTGCACACTATTCTGCATGCGCAACAACAAATGGCTGCATTTCCAGAATTAAATTCAAAAGCATCCTTGTTCAAGAAACTTTGTAATCTGAAATATAGTGAAATCTGAAGTCTGCTACAAAGCCTACAATGAACTTGGGATTCACAAAAACTTCACTAATACAATTATGCAACCACTTCATAAGTACCATACCAATTCTAGACAGGAGAAAGGTATCATAATTAATCTTCAACATCTGTTCCATTTGAGTCCTCGTTGAATGGTCTAGAGGTGGCAACTAAAAAGTCCCAAGTAAGAAGGTTTCAGTTACCAATCAGTGTAATAAAAAATCTGTACCAAGAATCAAGAAGATTAACTTGAGCTGCAAAAAATATTGTTCTCACCAGACTATCAAAATTATCACCATCAATGTGAATCTTGAAAGACGCAATACAAGAAAAATGAAGATTCCACTGGATTCTAGTGAAAGTGAGAAAGTTAGTCACTGATCAATGACTACAAGAATTGCACCAAGAATCAAGAAGAAGGCCAAAATTTTGGTGCAAATGAAATAGTACGGGGTCCTGATAAAATATGAAATCATTGCTTGAGCACAAGCTCCGAAGGCAACAAATGGAAAGCAAACTGTGAGATCATGAGGAGATAGGAATCTTGGCAGGTCTTGGAGGTGGTTCATATCGATCATCATCTTCAACACAAAGTGGTTTTATCTTCTCCAACTTATACTCCATCAAATTCTAAAAAAGTAAAAGTTGAGACTCATTTCCCCAAAGGTAAGGAGACATGAGAAATTCCAGTAGACGCAGCTAAATTCTTTGAGGACAAACCCTCTTCACAGACGCAAGGAAAGAATGTTCAAAAAACACAAGAGAAAAGGGGCTCAGAACTTGTACTTCGAGAATCCATATTCAGTAAATGAAACATTATTACACTAATATTAAACCCAAAGAAGCAGAACAAGAGAAGCATAAAACAGCTATCTTCGGTTCATATTAGGCCGAGTTACTACCGGAGGTGGAAGACGGTGGCAGTGCTGAAGAAGAATCCCCACTGCTCTGGGACCCTGATAATGAGAACAGCCCATTGAAAGGCCAAGGCACCGGCACCCAGAATCTCCTCCCATTCCTTCCATTACCCCCATCACCACTATCCCCACTACCACCCTCCACCCTATTGCTGTTACCACCTCCATTTGAATCCTTTGATTCATCTGCCGGCATCTGAAACCTACAAACCGGGCATGAGCTGTGGAGCTCCAGCCATGGCAGTATACACCCGCAATGGAATTTATGTTTACAGGGCATCTCCCTGGCCTCTCCACCTATTTCAAAGTCCTCCAAACAGACCCAGCAGCTCATGGCTTCCTCAATTTTTACAGTGGGCATTGCATCAATTGCCTCTTTCCGAGCCGGCGGCGTTCCATATCTGTTAGGATCATTCTCTGCCAAATGCTGCAACAAAATATCCAGGCCAGGACCAAGAAAGTAGTCCTCCAAAGAAGCACCAAAGCTGTTGCTGTTCGAATTATGGCTTTGAGTTTCACCTGAATCGAAGGACCCTTGAAGAATTATGGCCTGGTTGAATGGATTGACTAGGATCACACGCTCCCTATCCCTTTCTCCATCCCTTTCCCTCTCACTCTCACCCTCAGAATTATCAGATTCTGATCTGGTTGTTTCCCGGAGGGCTTGGAGCAGCTGGAGGATGGCTGAGCTCCTCCTCCTCCGACGAAGGGTTTCCAAGTAACGATCTGGACCGGAATCATCCTCTTGTTCTTCCCTCTGGAGCCTTCGGCGGCGTCGGGAGCTGCTGCTCATCATTCCAAGCAAGATTGGAGCCCAAAGAGAGAGGGATCGGTCCGAGCCCAGATCGGTGGCATCCAAGTCTTCCCCACCATTCATTTCTTCTACAAATCCATTATTACAATGGGGGCATTTGATCTCCACCTCCACGACTGGATTTACCATCCGTAAGCACATGTGGCACCAGTATCTAGCAACCAGAGTCTCATCCATCTTCTTCCTGCCCTTCTCTCCAACCTTCTTGTCTAGCTTCCAACACCAAAAAATGCAATGAATCCAATAAGCAAAAGGGACCAAAAAAAAAAACTTAAAAAGGAGCAGGAATTAAGCAAAATTTAGACAAAATATCAGCTCGACCTGCCACCAGGTCTTCGTGCAAGGGAATCTATTCTCTTCTTCCACCACAAAAAATACATAGAAAAATCGGGTCTTCCACTGGTGAAGAAATTGGAAATTTTGAAATGAGTCTTTGTTTCTATATTCCTTCTCAGAGAATGATAGGTCATTTAAAACAGATCTTTCAGGGAGAGAAATAGTAGATCTTTTCATGAAATCCATAGGAAATCAACATAAAAACTCCTTTTACAACACCAGAGCCAAAAAATCACTCTTAACGGAGATTCCTTTCTTTCAAATCCATGAGACTAACACCGGAAAAAGAAATAGAAGACCCACATAACTCCCAGATAATAAAACCCGGCAGAATAAAATCGTGTTCTCGATGAAAGAGGAGAACGGAAATCACCAGCTAAAAAGGACTCTTCTTAGCCACGAACAACTTCCTAAGAATCCCAGCCAAACCATACAAAACACTGATCAAAATCGAGTTTTTCTGCTGTTTCTACCAACAAAATCCATGATTTCTACGATTTATTGAAACCCAAAACAAGGAGAGCATGGATTTAAATATCCCAGAAGACGCCACGGCAGAAGAATCCAGAAGGATAGAGAACAATCTCATCTCGTCAAGCAACAAGAAAACCACCCATACAATAAGAATCGGACACGCAATCTTAAATAAATACCCACAACCTTTTTCTCGAGCACATGCATCAATCTTGGATTAAGAAAAGTTACCTTCGAGGAATTTGGGGCAGGCTTTGAATGATAGAAGAGACGGAAAGGAGGAAGGAAGGTATAGAGAGAGAACGACCCAACGCTCCTCCCCCACTTTGACGTACGCCAGGGGGTTGGGCTTTCCAATTATCCATATTAAATGCTCCATCTGTTTTTGCTAATTTTAATCTTTAGAATTACTTTTCTGAGCAATGTGGTTGGTGGTGGGATTTCGCTCTCTTACACCAAACAGCAAGCCCACCTTGCCATTCTCTCTCTCTTAATTGTCTTAAAATAGCTTAGCCATGGGAACATGGTCATCCATGATCTTTTCATGGGCTATGTATTTAAACTAATATAAAAACTTATAGTATGTTTGTTTTTGTGGGAGACGGATATGATTACGTGGATCTTGGGGAGCCCGTAGGAGTTGTTGGATGGCTATAATAATGTAATAGGACAGCCTCTCCGGTTCGATTCATTTTTTAAATACTTCCTGTTAAATTGGAGTAAGTTTTATATATATACTCTGGCATGCCCAAATACCGGTACCTTATCATATCACATCAAAGTTTAATCAAAATATGAATATATATATATTTTTAATAAAAAAAGGATGGAAAATAAATACCGTTTTTTCGGATCCTATCTCACGTATGATTGTTCGGACAGTAAATTTTATGCATGCCATTTTTACTGATCGATAAGTACATCAATCAGCCTGGTATCATTACAATATCAGTATGATGACAGGATAGCAGCCGATCCATTTTTTAATTACGTAATTTTAGAATCTAAAATTTAATCGAATCATCCATGAAAAAAGAGAAAATATATTTTTAAGATATTTATGCAACTTATATTTTATTGTACAATATGTGTTACTATTTTCAGTGGCCCACCTTCGCTTATATTAAAACCAGTGCATAACCATTCGAGTCATAGTTTGGGCTTTTTTTTTTTTTTTTTTTTTTTTTTGCAACTTACATTTATTTGCTGTTAAAAATTCTTGTTGGTCAACCTAAATCTTGTAATGCACTTTTTTTTTTTTTAAAGCAACAAAACACATGTATTGTTCAAATCAAGAATATCTAATAAAATTTACATAAATATTGAATCAAAAGCATGATACTTTCTCTTGCAAAATCAAAAAAATTACATTTAATCTGTTTGACCTGGTCATCTATGTGATATTTATAACATTTGCTGATGCCTTAACATCAAAATAATTGCGATAAACCATCGATTTTGATGACTTAATCGACCAAAGTCTGTAGCAAGATCATGGCATGTTACTTCTGTGAACAATGTAGTGGTTAAACTTTTGATCGACTTCTGGGGCAGAGCGGAAGTTTTAGAGGGGCACTTGGGGCCCTTAACCTAAGAAAGATTCTCTATGGAGCAAATTTTTTTTTCTAATAAAATATAGTTTCAGGTGGAATCACCGTATGAATAAGAACGCCGACTAGCGGCCAACGATATTAATTATGCTGTCCCAATCCCCTCTTTCCACGCCCAGATACATGACAGGTGGTTCCGTGCTATTGGACCGCGTTCATACTTTAGCCCTTGTATCTGTGGCCGGATCTCAAGCTCTCCGGCGGCCTTTACGGTTTTGATGATGGTGCTGGATAAGAGGTATTACTGTTATCGCTATCACAACGGTTGTTACGACGATACCTCCTTGACCACTATTTTTCATTATTTCATTCTATTTATCATAAAAAAAATGTTATAATAAAAATAAATTTATATTTTTAACAAAATATTTTATTCAAATTTTATCACAAAATTCTTTTCAAAAATGATTACAAGGGCTAAAATATGATAGCATTTTATCTAATAAAAAAATGAAAAGAGAGGAAATATCTTTTTTTATTATTATCCATTATATTTCGTCATTACATCATTAAATCACTTATTATTTCAATAATCATTTTAATATGAACTTTTAAAAAATATTTTTCGAGAAAAATGACTACCGTCATAATCGCCAAAATTATAAATAGTAGTTTGGCGAGGATCCGTGATAGTTAAATTATATATTTTTCAAAATCTTTATTTACTTAAATAAATTAAATAAATATAGAACCAATAACCTATTTAATCTTATTAATTATTTTATAATTTTGTAATATATATTTTATTTTTGATATTGTATTTTTATTTTGTTTTAAAATAGGTATCAATTGGATCAAGATAGGTATAATTATTTACAAATAAAAGTATCTAAAATTATGTGTATAATAGTCAAGTAAAGATTCCAAACCAAAAAAAAAAAAAAAAAAAAGAGAGAGAGAGAGAGATAAAGAAGGAAAGGCACCTAGAGATGGTAAGTTTTACAAGGAATTTGAAGAGAAATTATACCATGCAGCACATTAGCGATACAGTACATCAATAAAATATTTTTTATTCTATAAGCTCCATTTATGATACAATTTGCCTTGCCTTTTATTGCTGGCCCTCTCATCTCGCCAATTATTTTTGTGGTGCACTATTGACGTGGTGAATCCAGTATAAGATATATTTTTTTGAATTTATAAAAGAAAAAATATTTTATTTTACTCCATTATTTATGATGGAAAAACGATGGTGGTGTGGCTGTCTCCTAGGACAAGATTTTGCAAAAGAAATGCTCGCATAAAGTTTTCTTCAAAAAAACCATTTATATCACGAAACGTTTACCTCTCTCTCACTTTCATAGTTTCGTGTAAGCAGATATAACATACAGACGGGCGCATACACATCTTTATGGATTTAAAAATTTTATATATTTACAAACAAGAAAGTGCCAATGGACACTTTTATGCATATTTTGGTGTATCATATGTGATAAAGTGAGTTCTCAAAGAGCCGATACTACGAACAACAAACAAAGATTAAAAGAACCACATTCCAGAATGTCCCGCTTCAGAATTTTTTGAAATTAATAGCATCAAGAAATTAAATAAAAGGCTAAAACTATGCAAATGAGAACCAAAATATGACAAGACCAGCATTTTTTTTGCTCGGCAGCAAGAGATCCCAGGTTCAAATATTTGAGAATCCTTATTCTTGGAAAAAATCATGTTTGGATCAAGGACATTAAATTCAAGTCAACAAGCCTGGTCGGACAGCTCCGTTACATGCCTACCGATCATTCATCGGATTGGATTCTTAACCAACGGACTGCCAGCCCCAGTGTTATTGGACAATTTAACATGCTTAGCACATGGCTGATCCCACCACTCGACCGACCCCCATCAAAGAAGTTGGTGCCTTTTCCAGCCAGCCGAGCCCAATTGAGGACTAACCGTTGATTACCTTTGTCCAAGCTAGCATCCTGAGCTATGGACTCTCCCTCATCAATCAATCCTTCGAAGGACATCAATATTTGCTCGATGAATACTGATCATTCATCATCTCACATCATATCATATCATCTCACCTTCGTGGCTCACCCACAGGCAAATGAAGAGGCAGAGATGACGACTCGTACCCTCCTCGAAGGCTTAAAGAAGAGTTTAGATAAAGCCAAGGGATCGTAGGCCGATAAGCATCACCATATACTTTGAATGTACCAAACGACATCAAGGGTCTCAATAAGAGAGACACCTTCAGTCTAGCCTTTAGGACTGAAACGGTAGTGCCTGCTGAGCTCGGAGTTCCATCGATACATGTTGAAAATTTTGATGAGCAAACCAACTCCGAAAGATGATGCATGGACTTAGACTTATTGGATAAAGCTCGAGAAAGAGTATGCATCAAAGTGGCAGCCTACCAATACAAAATTGCTTAATATTTCAATTCCGAGTTTGGGACAAAATCTTTAGAGTCGGTGACCTGGTGCTATGCCGAGCAAAAATCTCTCAACCCAGCTGACATAACAAGCTGTCTCCAAGTTGGAAAGGTCTGTATCGAGTAGAGATATCAAAACATGCTAGCTTGGCCCGTAGAGGACCGGCCTTGGCCCTTATAAGTAAAAAGGCCTAAACAAGCCGGCTCTTATAACTCACCAAAAAAATTAAAATAATAAAAAATATAAAAATTGATAATTTGACTAAAATTTCTAAGAAAATAAGATATTAAGAGATCCATCACTATCTCTTAAGTTAGTTTAATCCCTGAGAACAGAAGGTATTCTTTTTTGTAAATATATTTTCGTTGCTTGAAAGGGGATAGTTTGATCTGGTTATAGCGAGAGCATGTTCAATTATAAAATCTCATGACACACCTTCAGAGAAACCAATGGCTAATTAAACCTAGACTCAAGCAAATTTTAGTAGCTTTGGGGCTAGTATGTTAAGATTATTTTATAGGTTTTAGATTTATTATCAGTGAACAAGGCTAGCCTGTGGGACTGGACAGACCAGCCCATTACAAGTCGGGCCATAAAAGGGTTGGGCTAAGATGCCCTTTTATTTAATGGACTACCAAAATATTAGCTCAGCACTACTATTTGAAGGGCCTAAACGAGCCGGCCCGCAGGTTGTAACTCATTTTGATGGCTCTAGTATTGAGTGGAAGAAGACGTCAAGTTAGAAACCCATCAACTGAAGCAACTGGACAGAACTCCTTGGCTCCGACTATGAAATCCGATGAATCTTCAAATATATTATCAATAATTAACATTCCCATTTTTTAAATAAAGAATTTTTTATTATACGGTGTGTATGTTCTTGTTGATCAGCAGAACATCGAAGGACCTTGTGATCGATCAGAAACTCAACAGCCTCCAACTCCAAATGACCTTTGATCGGTCAAAGCCTCAATGGCCCCCGACGAATATTGGCGTAAGATTTTTCATTAAGCCAAAAATGTCCAAAGGCTATAGAAGGATCATCACCAGAAACAAGTGATGATGACAGAATAAAAATTACAAGGAATTAATCAACCCCATCGCTTATGCCTGCTGCACCCATCTCTACAAGAAATTTATTTATGTTCTTCGCTAGGGGAGGCAAATAGGAGAGGTCAAGATCTAGGTAGAGTATCCGGATCTTATCCCTAAATGCACCATAACTGATGACATGTCTAAGGTCGAGCATTTGGTGTACCTTCCCCCTTAAGCTAATGTCTTTCCTTGGGATCCCCCATGCCCTTGCTATTTTTCTCACTTGGCGCATCTCTATCGGAGGGTCTTCCCTACTCGGCTTAGAGACAATCATAGTAACTTGTTTTGATTCAGCTCTAGAATCAATCGTCATGCCCTTATTTTTAGCATATGCTCGAGGATGGAGATCTTCTCCCAAGTAATGTGTAGTTCACTTCGAAGCTCTACCATCTGAGTAATGGATCCCTATCTCGCCTCTCCAGTGGTGAGCAGTGACTCTAGGACAAAGATCTCTTCCAGGGTGGAGCAAAGCTAGTTGCAGGCTTAAACTTATTTGGTGGTCGCATTCCAAGTCGCCTTCTTAATTACCTCAGACAACCTCTTTAACTCCACAACTAAGTTGGCTCTTTTGGCAGCATGTTCTTTGTCCCCCCATGGATCTCTGCTTGGAGATAATCGATCTCCTTGTTGGCTTCCTTTAGCACCTTCTGTGCCTGCGACAATCTCTTTTTTGGATCAACAACCTTCTTGCTCGCTACTTTGACCCTTTTCTCTAGATTGTCGATATGGTCCCTGATTGTCATGGCTGTCACCATCAAAAGGGGCTCGGCTGTCATAGCTTCTTCCAATGAAGGTCTAACATTACGAACCTGACCATGCAACTAAATGGACAAAACATGAAATACTCAAAAGATAAAAATTTATTTTATTTCATTGAAGGAGTTCTTATAGGAATAAAAGAAAAGGAAAAAGTAAAAATATTTGGATCCCAGACCTTATCCTAGGGATCAGTGAGACCAAGGGGGGCCCTATCTTCGACAAGGGAAAGTTTCGATATGGAGATGGGCACAGCGACCTCTTTGCATTCAGGGGAAGGCTCCTTCTCAAACTCCTACTCGTCTAGGAATGAGAGGTCCAACTCCGAGTACTAGATCGTGATATGGAGGTGGCAATCATCCTGGCCCAATTTGTAACCCTTGTGGAAGGCATCCTTGCTAAACACGACATGATCGGCATGGAACTCCTCCAATGTCTTGAAGGCTGCCACTACCCAAGCTATCTTTATGGCAAAGTAGGTGGCAATCATCCCGGCCCAATTTGTGACCCTTGTGGAAGGCATCCTTGCTAAACACGACACAATCAGCATGGAACTCCTCCAATGTCTTGAAGGCTGCCACTACCCAAGCCATCTTATGGCAAAGTAGGTTGAAGCCTTAAACTCCTCCATAGCCTAGCACCCGGCTTTGACAGGCCTTTCCTCAACCTCCTGCTTGGCCTTGGCTACCCTCTCGTCGACCTTGGCCTTCGCGGCCTCCGCTTCCCTCCTCTCCTTCTCTAAGGCTAGATCGGCCTTTGCCATTGCAAGTGCCCCCTTTAGGTACTCAACTTTGGCCTCTGCCACCTCTACCCTCCTGCAGGCCTTTATAACGACATCCTTGGCCTCTCCCCGCTCCTAGATTGCCTTCTCCCCAATGATCAATCAGTTCATTAAGGCGATGAGGAAGTGCATAAACTGTGTCAAGATCGAATATTAGAAGAAAAGATGCAAGGAACTAGACTTAGCAAAGGAAAAGAACCATTATCAACAGAAAATGTATCTGGTTCATGATGGCCACAAAGATCCTCCTCAGGGTGTTGGAGCCCATCTCCTCAATTCGCTCCAACTCTATTAGAAGGAGCATCCTCTTGACCAACTCCCAAATGACCCTCCAGTCTTTAAAGATCGTTTCCTGAAGGATGTTGTCCATTAGAGCCTCTGGGTCTAGTGACCCCTCCACAGGAGCCGACCTGCTCAAAACATTGGTAGGTGTCAGATGAGTAGCCGATGCTAGGATCACCGGGGAAAGAGTGCTTGGAGCCGATGGAGGAGGTAAAGCGAGGGTCGCTAAGGTGACTTTAGTTGTGGCATTGGGGGATTGCTTAGCTGGGATATTTTTTGAACTTGCCTCCATAGTTCTTGCCTTCTTCAGGGTAGCCGTTACTACCCAAGCCTTTCTCTTCTGAGAAAAGGATGCTTTCAACTTTGCTAAGTTCTCGAGTCTCATATTTGAAATCACCCAATATTGGTCAAAATGAAAAAGAAAGAAGAAAATGGTTTTAGAGGAAAGAAAACAAGATGACCCTTAACTTATCCTTGGGATCGACCTAACTGAGCCTTATACTAGAGAAGGCATCCTTAGATAAAAGTTGGCCTAGAGGGGGAACCTTGAAATTTCAGAGGATCTTAAAATGCCCTTCTTTCTTAGTATCTAAACTTGGGATTTGGAAGGTGGAAGCCTCTGGCCAACCCCAGCTTGATAGGTCCCTGCTTTTAATAGATGGACAAGAAACAAAAAAAAAATCATTCTTTCCATTTGTGAATGGTAGAATGAGCACCTTTAATCAAAGGGGAGACCCTCTCTAAGCAAAGACATACCACCAGTTCTTGGTATAAATATACATTTTGATGGTATAAAATGAGTGAAAAAAAGGAATAGAGGGCGTGAACCTTGGCCAAGAAATAGATGACCAAAAAATCTATAATAAGTCTAAGAGAATTTGAGATGATGGTACACAAAGAAATGTTATAGAATCTAAGGAGATCAAGGAGGAAAGAAGAAACAAGAAATCTCAACCTCGCTTTGAACTCCTCCTCATATACTCCGAGCCAACCCGAAGGTGGATTGTTCACTCGGGTGTCAGATTCGGGGAGTTCCAAATCGAACTCCCCTAGGACTTTGTATAGGGCTTGGATCTCAGCCAAATTATCCAAGCCCAATATGGACTAGATCAGGCCTGGAGGTCTCTAGTCTGATATATTCCTTGGCCAGATTTTTAGGATTCTTTGACTCCACTTTTTCAAAATCCCTCTTCGGTGGCAACCTCTCCCTCTCAGAGCTCCCGAAACTTGTCATTACTAAGGAGAATGAAAAAAAAGATTAATAATAAGAAAAAGCTAGAAGAGAGGATGGAAAGACCCACCTGGAAATGGAAACATAAGAAATAGAGGTGGTCGGGGATGGTGAAGAACCTCCAGGAAAGATCTTTGACAAGAAGAACATAAGAAGAAAAGGGGGAAGAGCTGTGTGCTAGTGGACGGAGCAAGGGATAGCATAAGAATGCTCTGGAAAAAAAAGAGACAGATGGAAAACCAAAAAGAAGAGAGGGCACCACCCCCATTTTATAATGGGGGATTAGAAGATTTCAAAAATCATATGTCGCTTCAGGCTAATTGGCATGCGCCATATGTGAGTCCCCTATTGGTCCCTTACAGCTATTAGTCACCAAAATTAAATGTAGTGTAATCGGTGAGGCACCTGCCAGATTCATAAATCGAAGTCTATGATTACGTTTATCCATTTAGATCTACCTCAAAAGTTGCATGCAATACTTCAATTGAAAAGACTCTTCATATCCTTAGCTTCTCGTGAATGTATACTCCCATAGTCCAACCAAGCTCAAACTAGGGAGTAAGGGATATCTATTGGAAAAAATCCTGTTTGAACCAAGGACATGAAGCCGAAGTCAACAAGCCTGGTCAAACTGCACCATTACATGCCTGAAGACCATTCATTGGATTGAGTCATTAACCAGTGACTCCAGTCCCAAAGTTATCGGACAATTCAACATACTCAATACATGCACGGTTAGCCCCACCACTCAACCAATCCCCATTAGAGAAGTTGGGCCTTTCTAAGCCAACCAGGCTTAGCTAAGCAGTAACCGCTAATTATCTTCATCCAAGCTAGCTCCCTGGATGACAAACACTTTCTCATTAATTGATCCTCTAAAGGTCCTCAATATGTGTTTGCCGACCATTCATCAAATCTGATCCTTGATCGGTCGATAATTCCCTCTTGACTCCAATATCCCTAGACATGGCTTGACCACATACTTGATGCATGGGTAGCCCCCTTATTCGACCAACCTCTCACTAAAAAAATAGGCACCTCGTCCGATCAACTAGACCCAACCAAGTGCCACCCACCAATCATCTTCATTTGATCCAACCTCAGCAGCGACCAATCCCTTCTTATTGGTCAATCCTTAGAAGGCCATCGCACATGTTTATCTTTGACCAGGGAAATCCAATCAAGTATCTCCTAATTGACCATTCCTTGGCTTCAATAAAAATGCTTGGACCGACCCTTGATCTTTGAGTATGATGGCAAACAGGTCCTTAGATAATATTTTCACTTGGGCCTTCTAAAAGACTAGCACAACCGATGCTCATCTCCACCCTCCATATTGCATGATCAAAATATTACATCACACTCCATAATCACTAATCACTGCCATATCTTCATAATTAAGGAGTGCATGGCTAGACCCATATAGTTGTCTATGTCATCATTAAGAAACATGGCTTAATCCATACAAAGGATAATGTTCCAATTAAGGGAGAGTGAATATTCTGTATGAATAAGAAGATCCTCTCATGGTCGTGATAGGATCTCCCGTCCTATCACTTCTCACCAAATCCGTTAGGATCTTTTCATCCAAAAATTACTCCTACCTATAAAAGGAGACCTCTTGGAAATCCCAAAGATATGCCAAAAAATCATGTCTCACGTTCCTCATACTATTATTATGCATGATATCTAACTTAAGCATTGAAGGTCCTTGCTAGAAAGCCTTTCGGACTTTTTGTAGGTCCTATCTCCCAAAGACCCTATCTCGTAATCAACTCCAGCGTCTCTGATGCCCGATAAATTCCGGCACCAATACTTGTCAAAGTTCTAGAACTAGATTCCAAGATAACCATGGTACTGGCCTGTATCTTTTTCTCTCTTTAAAAATATTTAAAAAATATATAACATATATTAAAGCTAAAGGGTGAATTATATTTACATCCAAACATTTAAAAAATCAACCCTTCAATATATTTTTTTTATAGAATAAGATTTATATTTATTTAATACCTTACTCTATAACTTAACATTATATTAGTTAAATCAATAATCTTAAACAGATTCAAAAATTCTATTAATTTTTTTTTAAAGATAATCAAATAACCTTGAGTGACATAATATCCACGTAAGGATAAAAAAAATATTATATGTATATTACTTTATATTTTAGGATAATTTTGATTTTTTATATAAAATAGATGATTTCTAACATGGTTAACTAAATTGGATGTAAATGTAGATTTTATAAAATATCAGATATACGTATAACAAACAAAAAATTTAGAAAAAAAATGTATAATTTAGGTGGAAGAAAATTGCTATGGTGTTTCAATTATTTTTGAAAGGTATATAATAGAGCTGTCAACGGGTGGGGTTCGGGTTGGAACCCAGATATCCAGATCCGGACCCAATCTTAGATACTGGACCCAGATCCGGACCCGAATACCCGACGGGTCTATTTTTAAAGTACTAGATCCGGACCCGAATGGATCCTGGATATCCATACCCGAACTCGGACCCGATCAAGAACAAGCTTACCAAAAAAAAAAAAAAAAGATCTTACCGATTTTGTGGCAAGAGCTCGGACCCGAGGAAGATGAAGAACGGTATTGGGACAAGGACAACGACAGCCAGCAGGGGGCCGATCGTCGATGTCGAGCACTCGAGCAGTCGAGCTGCAGGGGGTCAATGTCGGGGTAGCGCAGTCGGCGGGGCTCGGATCCGGCGAAGGCAACGCTGCTAGAGGATGATGTCCAAGTAACGGTGGCCGACGGGGCTCGGAGCTGAGGGAGAGTTGGAGCATCATAGTGGCTAGCGAGGACAATGTCGGAGTCGTGGATGGCCGGACGGGGAGAAGGGTGATGGAGTGACGGCCTGATGGAGAGGAGATGGTCGACGATGGAGTGATGGACGCCGACGGTAGATCTAGACTCGACTGAAGAGGGGTTGAGCAGCTGAGGGGGGAGGCGTCGGCTGTTGATTGGGGAGGGAGGAGGGGGAGCCGGCCAGTCGGAGATGCGTCGGCCATCGAGGGGGGACAGGGAAGGATGGGGAGGTTTGGAATTGGGGATTCGGTCGAGTGAAGGGAAAAGCTAAGGCACCAATGGATTTTTATATTAAAAATAATATTTTATTTCAAATCCTTCGATCACGATCTAACGGTCTATATTAATATAAATATATAATATTATTTTATATAATCGGGTCTCGGATATATCGGGTCTGGATATGCAATATTCAGACCTGGATCCATTTAATTATAATTAAACAAGTCCGGGTCCGAATTTGGATAAATGGATCCAGTTTAATATCAGATTCGGACCCGTCAGGTAAACATCCATGAGTCTTAGGTTTGGATCCGATCCATTGATAGTTCTAGTATATAAGATTGTCGGTAGGTATAAGAAAGATGAGTCTAAAATAGACCGGCGGATTGTGTGGTTGCAAGGATGGCATTCACTGAAAAATATCTTGAAACGTAGATGGACCGAAAAATGGAGCATCACTCGTCGATGAAGAATTCTGTAAGTTGCGTAATCATATTCACAAGTAACGGGAGTTTGAACCAGCGTTCCTGGGGCCACCAAATTAAAAAAAAAAAAATGGAGTTTAGAGTTGAAAATCTGCAAATCACGAGATGCCACAGGTTGGACAAGATGAAGGCCACGTGGAACCCACATCGTGGTGTACGTGCACGGATTCCCCTTGGCGTTGACTGGTGGTGCGTCGTGGATCCAGGCGGTCCAACTCAAACTGGGGCCAGAGGTGTTTGATAGAATGTCCAGAACAAGTTCTCTCCCAGCCAATGAGAGAGAACCAACAACAAAAATAAACGAAATATGCTTCACATATTATTTCTGTCTGTTGAGGAGCTGTGGTGCATGACAACCGACATGCGAGCCCTACGCCACACGCATATGCTACCGTCCAGAGAGCGAGCGTCGGCGATGTCTTCCATCACAGCCTCGACAGACCGCTATAGTGAATAATGAAATGGTTTGCAAGTCCCCTCCACCAAAATATCATGGCTCGCGTTGTAAACATCAAGTCTAATATTATGAAAATCCATGCCGGCATATATTTATTTTAATACCAATCATGCAGCGGATAGATTTTGAACAAATATACAAGATCAAAAATTTTTAATAATATTTGTGATTAATTTTTTTAATAAAATTTTGTATTATGACAAATGGTATCAGAGTAAATATGTCCTACGATTTACTGGGACACTGCAAGACAGGTTTATTGGAACCAAGCACAATCCAATTACGATGCTTGTGATTAAACTTGAAATGACTTGGGCTCTCAATCTACCAAGAATACCAAAGCTAGTATGAAAGAAGTATGCAAAAATCCATGTGAATATATATTTAGTTCAATATCGACCATGCATTAAATAGAATTTAAATATTTATGTAGGATAATTAAATTTAAATAATATCTTTTATCCAGTATTCTCGAATGAGTTCCTGAATTGTGATAAAAAATACTATAATATATTAAGTATAGACATCATTATCTTTTCCGAAGCCATAATTGAATTTGCAAGTATGACTACGAAGGAGAGCAAGGCATTACCAATGATCCAAATTTTCATAGGAAATGATGGAATAGGGAGAGGGAGAAAGGTGGAGTGATACAAGTAGGGGCAAAGGGAGGACTCGCTCGGCTGTACATTGGAGGAAGGTATGTTGAGGCATGGGAGGAGATGGTCTCGGCAACGTGCATCCCGTCTTTCTTTTGTATCCCCTTATCTCTGTGTTTGTTTTCTTATTTATTTATTAATGATAGATGACAGATCAGATAATCAAGATTTAATTTAATTATTTCATGATCGACGGGTGATTAGTGGATACTGGTTTTATGAGAAATTATATATCCTACACTGCATACACACCGTGGCCGTACAACCAGGCCAATCACATCCGCTCCTTCTTAATTCTTGTAGATCCCATTCACGCATTCATCTTAAATAAGTGGCTAAAGAGTGGTTGCATGCAGGGTCACGTGATAGAGGTGGGATAGGGTATAATTTTTCAGCTAAACCATAGAGGGCAGAATAGGTCTGAGTTGGCAGTGGGGTCCCTTATTTATGGAAGGTGGGGTCATGCTGACTCCTTATCAGATTTGTGCCTCATCTGTGCCAAGTGGATTTGCTCTGGTTTCACATGGAGCCAAAAGGGACCAACAGATTACAGATTCGAGGCATGACTCTGCAAAAGACTCGATGAAATTCAAAGATTATCCACCGAGACTAGTGATAGTTGAATAAGCAAGAGATCAGGATCCTTTTTCTCCGTTTTGACCAGCTGGCATCTTGATGGTGTCGGGTTGATATACTCATCCTTGAATGAAAAAAGATTGTAAAAATCTAGCATTTTGAATCGAATATTTTCCGACGGGATGAAGACCTGCGAAGATAGCTATGCCAGATTTATCTCCCCTATCCCTTTTATGTATCCAAAAAAAAAAAAAGGAAAAGAAAAGAAATCCCTAAATGCAGTAGAAGATTTATATTGCAATCTAATGGTTGAGAATATAGGTTAAATAATTAAAAATAAAATAAAATTTTGTTCCCAAACAATAACTAGAACGATCTATGTCATATTAATCATATATATTCAGATTTTTAGCTTAAAAACCAGTAAAATGGGTGAATATTTGGTTTGCTAATTCAGCAAGCCCTTACCTAGCTTCCTGAGGATATAAAAGCTGTCCAAGAAAGGCTTGCTTATTCCACGTCATGATCTGGAGGTGGCCTTCACTCCATAAGTTGATGGCAGCCTAGCAAAATTGTGTGTGTGTGTGTGTGACAACATTGCCTTAGCTATTTGTTCCTAGAGTAAAAGGGTGGAGGAAATTCCTGCACATACAAAGTCCATCCTGTCAGATAGTATGAGAGAATTAGTTGTAACTCGTGAGAATTGGTGCAATACATTGAGGGTGATTGAATACCGAGTTGCCAAATCAGTACCAACTTCATTTCTTCATATGGACCTGACTTGTGACTTCCACTAAGAAAATTCTCCTGACCCTTGGCCTGTATGCTCATTTATATTTAAGACCATATGATAGAATGCAAGTGCAGCAAACTATTACTTTGACAATTGCATGCAAATGGAGGAAAAAAGAATCTGACAATATTAAGCTTCAGGCAAAAGATTATCACAGTTGTGAAATGCAAGTTATGGATAGCTTTGATAACTAGCTACAAATTATATTTCTTTGAGAAAAACAATTTATTACATCTCAATTCAGGAAAAAACTTGTCATTGAATTGATATTAAGTTTCAAATCATATTTCACATGAACTGTTTTAGAATTTGAACAGATTCTTGTGGACTTTCAGCACCAAACGACATGTTAGTGAGACTCTCTTTGAAGTTCTATGGAAGATGTCACTTTGTCCAGTGCCATTGGAGTCTTTTGCTTCCACAGTGTCACAAGGAAGCTCCTGTGCTTGAAGTTTCCTGACTTCCGAAATGTTCAGAACCTGAGGTAACAAAACGAGGGAAAACGGTGGGGGAAAGAAAGGACAAATAGAGTTTAATTAGTACGTGCTGTACAAGTTTACCTCTTTCAATATTAATATCTCTATGACAACAGCAATAGATATAATTTAATCAAGAGTAGCTTGTTATTCCTGCAAAATGTCATAAACTCAATATACTAAAAATTGATGTTTGCATGATATCCATTCTGAGATTAGTTACCTTGTCAAGACTGCACAATTCAGAATCTTGTATGCCATGAAGGTAATCTGAATAGAAGCAATGAGAAACATTTAGATTTTGGGAAAGAAATTCTTATTCAACCTCTCATTAAAACCATCAAATTGTTTTTTTAGTTTCACCTGTATAAGCCTGATCTTTGAATATCAGTAAACTACAGGGCATTAGTAGAAGAGAGCAAGGATCATGGTCAACATGTGGTCTGCATGATGACTCACCCAATGAGCCGTTTGTCTCAGCTTTAGCTGTGATTGTACAAGTAGCCGAATCTTCCCTCAATCTTGGATGGGCACTAAAATCAATCATAACAGGAGATTCCAGAGATACAATTGCCACAATGGGGAAATAGGCAGGGCCATCTTGGTGAGGCTGGATAGCAGGATAGATGCATATGTTCCCATTATAAGCCAGATGCTAATGAAAACAATAAATATGGCCTGAAAACAGCAGCAAGAAGAGAATTCAAAGTCTGGATACAAACCATGATCCCTTGATCAGGAAGGTATTCATTGATGAGCACATGGTTCAACGGTGATGGATACAACCCTGTCTGTTGACATATCCTTTGAGTAATCTTTGTAAGCCAGGGAGGCACTGCCAAAAAAAAAAGGGTAAAAAAGGTAGAGAAAGTAGGATACAGACTCCAAACCACATGACATCATACCTGAAGCTACAAAGGTCTTTCAAAAGCATGAGTTTCAATTAGCTTACATAATCGACATACACACTAAAAATCTATGGAAAGGGGGTATTTGTTTATCATAACTCAGGGCATTGAATTGAAATTTATTGGTAGTGTCAGTTCTCAATATTTGTTTTCATTGTCCAAACTGAAAACTTCAAAAATCCCTCAACTTCGTCACATTAAATTTGAGGTGGAACCAAATTCAAGCTTGGGCAAGTAGGAAACTTTAATAATGAGGTTTTGAATGGGCCTAATCATCCAAACCTGACTGGAACCAAATTGACCCAAAATGCCCTGTCCCAGCCCAACCAGAGCAGACCAAACCCATATGAATTAGTTACAAAGCATCCAAGCTAAGACCCAACCTGACTTGATCCCATGCAACTTCCCATTGCATCTAACTTGAAAAGCAAACACCTCACAAGTTGATGGAACTGCATAAGCATTTTAGCATATGACAGCTATGAAACTATAGTGCACCACTCTACCATTCTAAACATAGTAAAAGATCTTGTTCATAGGACTTTTCAGCAAAGGAAAATATTGAAAGTTTTTCAAATATACAGAACTATATTGAATCTATTTTAGTTATATGTCCATAACGAAGAAAGTAAATAATTTTTCAATAGTTCTTGGGTTCCAATCCTTTTTGCAAAGTCTCAGAAAACAACATGAGATTTCCAAAAAAACCACACAGATTTCTTACTATGACCCTGACATGCACCATAATATGAATAGCTATGTTGCAGTTAAAGATTTTCAATATGGTACATGAGTGCCACAAACTGGCAAGAGTCACTTAAAGATTTTGCAAAGATATTATACATTTGGTGACTTTACAATTATAATTTTTGGCATCAAAAGAGTATGTATTACATTGGCCTACGAAACAATGAAAATGTTGAGGAAGATCAATAGTGAATTTCTGGAAGATTCAATTAAGTTAATAATTTTATATAGCTAAAGGCCTTAAAATTGCACAAGCATAGAGAATAATTTTAAACTTGTGATAAAACAAAGTATTTAATATTATATTAAAAATATTAACCTCAAAATATTTAGACTTCAAAAAAAATGACATAAAAAAGATTGGCCAATTGAATGGTCAGATTGTGCATTCGTGCTTCTAGTCTTCAACAAGTGAACAAGCAATAGACCAAGATATACAGTAATCCAGTTAATGATCACGCAACAGTTTAAATTGTTTCATTCTTACCCTGATCCAGTACCAAACTTAGTTTAATATGATGAATCTTTTATCTTGTCATTAATGTCAAGTATTGTCAACTGGCTCAGGACTGCAGCACAAGTGAATGCTAAATCCAAGCCTAATAAAATGGCTATGTGGCTGCTGTTATATTCTCAGCCTCTAACTGCAACTATAAGAGATGGCAATTTTAATGTCAAATATCATGTCACGACCTAGCATAGTAGTGCTTTAAAGCAATTAGCTGTATAAACACTAGGCACTTCAATACACTAATAAGACTTGCAACAATGTTTCTATTAATTATGAGAAGCGCTACAAGTCATCGAGCACATGACCTCTTAAAATCTCAGCTTGTCTTCCTTTATAGTCATCTAGCACATGACCTCTTAATCCTCTGAACTAAAAACCCACACCAGCTAATTCTCAACCAACTGCAATGAAATAATGTACACAGATGGAAAGAACCCAGTCCAGCATTCTTGTATAAGCATCCCGAGTAGACGCAAAACACAACCAAGAGAAGAATCATCACATCAATGATACTGGGTCAATTCTACAAACAGCTTCACTCCACTCCTAAAAACAAATACCTGTCTCCATTTCCCAAACTTGTCTGAACCAACGAAATATATAACAAGTGATTTTACAGTCAAATTATGGTAAGCGGAGCCAGTGATTGAATAACCAGGAAGTTTTAACCATAGAGAAAAGAACGCGATAAAATTAATAATTATATATATATATATATATATAAGCGAAAAAGTTCCCACTCACATTCCTGTGGCAAAAGACCCTTCTCATGCATCACACCACCTACCATCATCAAGGACAAGCAGATGAACCATTAGGTGAGAAAACAAGCACATATATAATCTCGGCTTCTGGGCAGCAGAAGATAAAGAAACGCACAAGACAATTACCCCAATTCTGTAATCTCCTGTTCTTCAAGTGTTTCCATCTCGATGCTGGTACATCATAAATCTATGAAAATACCATATCCACATCACAAAAAAAAAAAAAAAATCCACAAAGAAAACGGAGGATAGGAGAATAGAAACATAGAAAAATACAAAGAAGGAAATCAAATTACATGGTGGAGAAGCTGGGCTTGCTCGGATTCTGTGATGAAGTTGGGGATGTAATAAACAGTGGGTAGAGTCCCCACAATGAAATCGTCCAGCTGCAACCCCTCCACTTCCTTCCCTTCCATCTGGTGGTCTAGCGGTGGAGTTTTGTTTAGTGTTTATATATGATCAAGAAATCTTTTTAGTGATTTCTTTTAGCGAATATGATTAAAATTTAAACTTCGGTTTTGGTAGGGAAATTAAAGGGATGGCAATTTTTACGATCACGATGAATATCCAATCTGATCCGTTCCTAATGGGATGGATAAAACTTGATCCATCAAATTTATAAATGGATATAGATTATATAAAAATAATTCGATTCGGATTCGGATCGGGTACAGATAGTAGTATGTCCCGATCCGAACATGACCCGTTTATATATTTAAAAAATTATTTTTATAAAATATTTAAATAAATTGGATATGGGACGGATATACCCGATCCGATCCGACTCGATCCGATCAGTTTAATTTTTAAATAAACTAAGTTTTATGAGACCAGGTATATCCGATTTGATCCGATCCACATGTTATTTTTTTAAATCCAATCCGTTGCCATCCCTGGAGATGCGGTGCAATAGATAGGCGACCACTTCGAGAAATTAATTTAATATCATGGTGGGCCGTCAAATCAGATTCTAAGAGTAATATTTTATAAACATATATCAGGTTGGATCACGCAGGCTTTTACTACGGTTGAAGTTTAATTTTTCAAGGCAAAATTAGCTTTTTATTTTTAAAAATTTTTAATAATAAAAATATATTTTTATCTAATTTTTATATTTTTGAATGAAAAATTATGGTACCCAGTTATTTTATGGTATTTTAAAATAGAATATCTTTGCCTTTTCATGAAAATATAGAACTAATTTATCATTATAAATTTTATTTATTTTTTTAAATTTCAATAATAAAAATATTTCATTCCTTCTATATTTTTTATTATTTATAAAAAAATTATGACATTTCAAGATTAAATTATGATATCCTGCAATAGAATGTATTATCTTTTCAGGAAAGGAGGGATGTTTTTATCATTGAAAATTTTATCAATTTTTTAATAATGGCAATGCCTTTTCTTTATATAATTTTTATAACATTATAAAAGAAATTATGAAATACCATGCAAATTATGATATATTGGAATAAGATATCTGTTGCTGCAAATTCTTCAAGATCAGGTTCGATCAGCTTAGCTGGAGCGCTCCTCGACTGGTTCCTACAAAAAGGTTTAAGGGCCGGTAGTGTTCCGGCGAGGACACTCCGATGCTTAAGTTAGCGGGAGTTTATGGGTAACAAAATGGAGGAATCGAAAAAGAAGATGAGCTTGCGGAGAGTGAAAGAGACCTTACCCCCAGAGTTTCCCATTTTATCTTATATAGGTGCGGAACACTACCAGATTTTGTTAAGGAATAGGCTGGAAATGTCCGATCTGCCCCTAAGAGAATCGGGGTGGTGGCTAGGTGGCACCAAGATGTGGTCACGTCGTGGGATCTGTTATAACAAAATTCTGGTACCAGCTGGAAAGAGCTTCTGGAGCCTTCTGATCGGTAGAACTAGGCTGAAATAGATCAGTCGGATTTCTAATGAAGAGGGTCTTCAAATCTCTGATGAAGGGGGTCGATCGGACCTCTGATGAAGGGGATCTTCGGACCTCTGGTGAAGAGGATCGATCGGACCTCTGATGAAGAGGGTCGATCGGATCACTGTTGAAGAGGGCCTTCAAATCTCTGATGAAGGTCTTCGGACCTTTGATGAAGAGGGTCTTCGAATCTCTGGTAAATATGGTCGATTAGACCTCTGATGAAGAGGGTCGATCGGACATCTACTGAAGGGGAACTTTGAACCTCTGATGAAGGGGTCTTCGGACCTCTAAAAATGTCTTCGGACCTCCGCTGAAGAAGAGGGTCTTCGGACCTTGCTGAAGGTGGATCAGTCGGTCCCTTGTTGAAGGTGGGTTGGTCGGACCCTGATCTGTCCCAGCCAAAAAAATTCCATCGGCTCCGGTCCGGTTCCAAGAAAGGTTAATTAGGTATAACAATATCTTTATCTTTTCGTGAGAAATATTTTGTTATTGAAAGTTTTATCTAGTTTTTTAAACTAAGATTTTCAGTAATAAAAATATTTTTTTATCATGTGATGTTTATAATATACGAAAAGAATATGACATATTTTAATCAAATTATATCTTTTCAAAAAAATAAAAACATTTCCATTATTAAAATTTTTTTCTAATTTTTATTTAAATCTTTTAATAATTAAAAATATCTTTTCTTTTTATAATTTTTTGAAAAAATTATAACATCTTAAAACATATATTTATCTTTTTTAAAAAAATATATATTATTAAAAACTTTAAATTATCTTTTTATTTAAATTTATAATATCATATATATATATATATATATATATATATATATATATATATATATATATATATATATATATATATATATATATATACATATGTTTTTTTTTATACCAAATTTTGATATTCTATGTTAAATTATAATTTTTATAAAATAAAAAATTTTAAAATTATTTAAAAATTTATAAAAACATTTTTGTTATAAAATTGACAGTGCTTTGCCATCATCGGGCAGTGCACAAAAAAAATTCCCCCTGATACTAAAACTAACAATTGACCGCGCTAAATTTATTCGACGACTATCATTAGCGGCATAAGCGGTAGAGCTGAAAAAGGACCGTCATGACCACCAATTCAATTATGTGCTAAAATAGTAAAATCTATACATATGTGGATAAAAATCGGTTGATAAATTGGACACAAATGTAGATGTAAATGAGATAATTAAGCTTTATAAACCATCCGATCTTAGATATCAAAGGTAATATAAGTTAAAAAACCATATTATTATTTATTTTCTTTTAACGTTTACATAAAATTAAATAGGATTCTAAACAACATTGGATATTGGAATTGGATAATCATCGATCTATATTTTATTGATTTTTTTATAAAATGGATACAGATATTAGTATCCAGTGGAACAAGGAAACAAATTTAGATGAATTTTATCAGTAGACTAGGAGAGTTTGTACAGATCTATAATCTTATTTTGCAATTTATGGATGAAGTCAGCCTCGAGAACTCCACTTCCACAAGCGCGCCTGGATCTCCGAACAAGTCCCGGGTTCTTTCTGGATAACCAATGCCCGGGAACGTGTATTCTCTGCTCAGAGGGCAACCATCTTGAACAACCAACTCCTACAATTTTAATAAGCTATTAAAACAACATGATAAATACGTATTAAAAATTAAAATAAAAAACACAATGATCAATGCAAAGTACCTTTAAAGCAATCATTTTTTAGTACCACCAGGTTATTAAAACAGTGTTTATTTCTTGATCATGTCAAGAAATAAAAGCAGAGTTACCTAATCATTTGTCACCAACGGGTAACCCTTTTGTAGCACAAGCAGATCCAGCTGCCAGAAGCTTAACACGCAAACGGATACCCTGGAATTGTATTCGACAATATTTCTCCACAGGCCTTCTAGGAATTCTCTATCGACCTTACCCGAGAAGCAACATTAAATTGCTTTCAGAAGCCCAGGAAAATTGCCAACCATGGAGTAGTACCTAGGATTTAAACTTTCGACCTCCATGAACAAAGAGGAGCCAACAGAGTTGACGATCATCTGAGTCAACTATGAAGTTCGATCTTTGGATTTTAGCCACAACCTAAACAGCATATCATGGTCAATCAGAGAGAATGCTCGTTATAACCACCGACTAATTTTGTCGGTGCTTAGATTGCAGTCTGCTAAAAGTTACTTCGCTAGCTAATATCTGTCAACCATCATTAAGTCTTTGGTAAGAAAAATAGCCATAACTTACATCAAAAAAAAATTTTGCTAGTGTAGGTTTTCAACTTCCTCAACATAGATGAAAAATAAAACAAACTTCAAATTTAATTTGATTTCTATTACAATCTGTCATATGAAAAAAGAAGCAGATGTAACAAACAAACACACTAGTTAAGGTATATGAAGCTGAAGAATAAAATGATTTCGAGACCATGACCAAAATATATGGAAGTTTACACGATTGCTTTCAACCACGCTTTCACATTAATTTTCTTCCATGACATCAAGCTCCTCCAAAACACTTCACACTCTTTGATAACATTGAGGGAGAGACTACCTCCAATAATCATAGAGTTAAAGCAAGTCTTTATTTTTATTTTTTCTTTAAAAAAAGGAGCATCATTTAGCCTTTCTTGTAAAGGATATTGACTCCAACAAGGAACATTAATCAGTATTGTATCAGGATGGAAATCCATTGATAATATGCAACATCCTACCTTTTCAAGTACACCAATACCCTGTATCACCCATGCTTCAAACACAATTTTCCAGCTAATTATGATTCCACTATTTCCTCATCTGTGTCAAAATATCAGCAGGGGCTCTTCCAGCAGAACTGTTTCCACCAAATGCAGAGAAACCAGCTCCCTGATTGCCGCTAAAGCCCCCAAAACCACCTGCTCCAATACAAACATAAGAAGTTGACGATTAGATTTTAAATTAGGAAATGGCATAACCTCAGTGATTCAAGTACAGATAAAAATGGCAAGAGTAAATTAAGAATTAAGCAATGTATGCAGCTTGAACCATTGTTCTAGCTGGCTTGGATTGCCTCCTCAAAACTAGGTCACTGAAATATGCTTTTTTGGGGGATAATGAAGAAAGCAGTTACACTACTCCGTGAGGGAGACATTTAGACATAGTTGTATTTGTAATAGAATGGATTCCCAAAAATCAATTCCAGCATTCTAGGTAGCAAAACACAGGAACAAAGCACACAGCAATGCAGAATACTTGGTCTAAACTACTGCAAAATTGAACTGAAAAAGTACTGTCAACATGAAATAAAGAATAAGAAAGGTAATTCAGTTGTGATTTTAATCTGCAGGAGACAAAAGGATCTTATCATGATAGGACCAAGCATGGACTCTGAAGTACTTAAATATGGAAATGCAGAACCTTTTTGGCTGGGATCTACTTCTAAATTAGAACAAATTTAACAGATGATAGTTGCTAAGACTAATCAGGAGTGAGTTTACATGCCCTTTGATCACCATCCCAATAATAAGAAAGCATGAAAGACAGAGGAGGGCCCCAGGCAGTATCACCGATTAGACTACCACTAACAGACAACAAGGACCCATATATCCTACCTCCTGGGAACCCACTACCTCCAAAGCCCCCTCCTGTAGAAGCAGCACCAGCAAAGCCACCACTACCAGGGGCAGCAGCAGCAAAGCCTCCTCCTGTAGCAGCAGCAGCAAACCCTCCACCCTTAGAAGCAAGCGAGGCAAAACCTCCTCCTGTAGCAGCTGCTGAAAATCCTGCACCATTAAAAGCACCTGCAGAAGCAAAACTGAAACCCTGTACTCCAGTACCAAGCTGTCGTGATTGTCCAAAAGCACCCAGAACTGATCCAAGTGCCTGCTGTCCAGCTCCAATTTGTGCTGGCTGTCCAAACCCACTGAATCCACCAGAACCACCTCCAGAAAATGCAACCGAACTCATTGATTGTGGTGGTTGTACCGGTTGGGCAGATGGGAGATTTAAAGATGGGGGGCGGAAAAGTTCCCCTGGAGTTGCTGTCAAACTAAATGGAGGGCTTGCAATGCTTGTGTTGGCTGCAACAATTGAACCACCAAAAGGGTTGGCTTTAGGTGTACTTGGAGATGGCGTTGATCCAAGCCCAAACCCACCAAGAGCTCCAAAATTGAGCACATTACTTGTGACTGGAGCCTCCTCTTCCATTTCATCTTCTTGAGATACAGTATCCAAGTAGTCTCCATTGGTTTCTATGGCCGTGGTGCTCACAGGAGGTGCAGTGTCAGCTTGTGTCTTAGGTGGGGAGTTAGATAAAGCAGGGAACACACTTCCACTGGTTGCAGGAACCGAGCTGGGTTTCTTATCAAAAGCCAATCCAACCGAAGCCTCGCTTGCAGTTGTCTGTGGTGTAGGTGATTCAAGTTTAGAACTAACATTGCTCATGTGTGATGAAACCTCGATTTGGGTGCCTGTGATGGAGTTTGTTCAGATAGAGAATTAGCCTCATTGGGATGTGAAAGGACAGAGCGTTCCCTCTCTGCAGGTGATGTAGAAGGCAGTGAAAACAGTAATTTCTGAGACTGATTGGAAGAAAGAGAAGACTGACTAGAAGCAACTGATGTTGGGGCTGACACCGAAGTTGCTTGAATAGTTTCTGCTATGGAATTAGTTTTAAATGATGATTCTCCAAAAGCAACAGCTGACAAGTTGGTGGGTGCTAAGGATGGTGCAGTTGATGTGGAAACACCTGACAAGGTGTGAACAGCAGAAAATGGAAAAGGTGAGGAAGAAGTTGAAACTGATGCTCTAGACCGAGGTGCAATGGTGGAAGTAGCTTCAGTTGACTGGATTGTGCTTGTTATCTTCTCAATTTGAGCAGTACTTTGGCTTGCATCAGGAAACTGGATCGCAGATACGGAAGAAAGAGATGGTATATTACTTTCTTTTGAGGATGCAGACAAGCTTTGTGGAGAAATAGCCTCCTGTTTCATGTTTCCTGGCAATGTCTTGGCCAGATTGTCCACTCCAGTGCTCAGATTCAGTTGCTTGCTTGCTTGACCATTTGCCTCCACTATTGAAGTGGCCTTCATAGGTGATATGCTGCTGGAGAATATTGAAGAAGTTGACATAGGAGTAGATGTTCCCCGATGAATATTAGATACTGTTTTGGGGATTGAGACAGAGTTGGCAGTCCAAGATGACTGACTCCCCAACCGAGCCACTCCAATGCTTGCCCAGTTAGGTGAATCAAACTTTGCATTACTCTGGCCATTGCTGAATAGCAACGGTGATGGGGTCACCAATGTTGCTAGTTGAGTACTTCTCTGCATCTCCTGATTTGAATGAGACTTAGATACCAGGGTTTGGGATGACCCTGACAACTCCTTAGCCCATTTGAACAGAGAACCTGACTGAGATTCGGAGGCTTGATTTAGTGGCTTTTCTTGATTTCCTACAGAACAAAATAAATATGGCACCATATATAAGCAGACTCATGATTAGGCAGTGGATACTTTCATCATTATTTTTAAATTTACATCGCTATAAAATAACATAGATTAACAAGTTACCTTGAGTGTATGCATGGGACTGAAACTTGCTTCCAGACGAGATTGAGGACGATGATGCAGGAGTTCCATTACTTTTTTGCCGGATGATAGCAAGTGCTTCCATTTGAGAATTAAATTCTTCCTTGGTTTTCCTGAAAGGGTTGTCTGCATTGACTTTTAAATGTTCTTGTTGTGACATTCTTTTGACAGTGGTCTTTTGAGGCTCAAAACTAGCCCAACTCTGCAAAAGGTTGATTATTTAACCTCCTATTTGTTCTACCTTGTAACTACAAAACTTTAAACATATTATAAAAACTATAAAAGAAATTGGAGAACACACCACAGAACTTCAAAAGTAAAGCACAAAGATCATTAATTGTTACTTTTTTAAGTGAAATGAAGAGTACATTCAAGAGCATAAAAGATTAGGAGCAGTGTAACTTTTTCATACCCCACAACCATCAGTTATAAGAAATATTAAGATAAATATCTGGGACAGCAGCAGGAGAAGAGCAGTGATGCAGCTTTGCAAAACATTTATTCAGATGTATTGTTCAAATAAGATAAAAGGTAGCACCTTTAGAAGAATTTATTGATGACAGCAATCAGCCAATGATCAATTTGGCAAAACAGAGTTGGGGTCAGACTGATGAGAGGAGCCATGAAGGAGTATGTATGCTCATGAACCTAGCAGGATGTTTATAAGATGAAATGCAGGAAAGCAGCACAAATAGCATAAATTAGTTTTAGATTGAACTTAGATGGTCAAGCCATTTACAAAAATTATACCAGACATGGCATCAATAAAAAGAGGGTCTGAAATTCGGGTTCGAGGTGGGCCAACAAAAAACCCTGACAAAGAGCTCTTTCAATTGAATTTATACTTTGTTGGAAGTGGATGGGAAATATAGTCTACAAACCCAAACTGAAGAAGTGAAAGCAAGATGACAAGGTTGATAGATATGTGTTCACATCAGTCCTTAGGAGAGATGTTATGACCTAAAATGTACTCAATGATTTGGTCACCCTGAATTCTCACACACAATTAAATACTAATATGGGCATCCAACGGAATCAGAACATTGATGTTAATTATTGTCATTTGATGCTTCATAGAGGTAAAAGATTGCATTGCGCTGATCCACAAAGGCTTTGATATTATATGTTCCCCATTAGCACCTAACATCCCAATGTACAGCAATTATCTGTTCCTCTAATGAATCGTAAATTCGTAATGTTGGGGCCATTTAAACAATATACACATAATACATGATGCATGTATACTAAGAAAGTAACACATATTTAGTTAAACACAATTCAATTGTTGCATGACTAAGATTCAAGCATTAACCGAAGTTTAGCAGGTGGAAATCTTTAAAACTTGACATAGCAACCATACAGCTGCATTTACATTGCCTTCCGCCATCTGCTGGATTTCTGCCATGCTATTTTACAAATCTGTATGTGAAAGATGTTATAAAGAATACAAAATTGAACCCCACCCTTTTTTGCATTCCAGGGTGTCTATCCTAGCAATAGGCATAGAAATCAATACACGAAAGTTTTTATCACAAATCCAAACTTAAGTTCCATTTAGCATAATCCTAGGTGTAATATCATAGCAATAGGCAGTAAGGTTTCTATAGTTGCATAATCCTAGGTGTAATATCAACCTTGTCATTTTGCTTTCACTTCTTCAGTTTGCTTTCATTTCCAATCATATAGAGGGATGAAAAAAAAGGTTTACAACTTGGGTACCATTGGGCATCATTCCCATTTTTACTATTTTCAACAAAAAAAAAAAGTAATTACTTTCATTTTTTCCCTAATTTTTAAAAATATAAAAATGTTTGGCATGGTCAACTATTTTTTAAAAAAAAAACATAAACATGCAATGGTGGCAGATATCATGGTAGTAGTGATCGTAGTAGAGATGCCGATGTTGGCAGCAAGTGCAACGAGGAGGTGATGGCGGTGATGGTGGCAGGGGAACGGCGATGCCGCAGGCAGCAAGTGCAACGAGGAGGTGATGGCGGTGATGGTGGCAGGGGAACGATGGTGGTGTGGTGAAGGCAATAGCAGCATTGTGGTGGCTAGACCTAGTCCTATTCACAAGCTGGATGGACTGCCCACTCCACTCAAGCTTGAAGCATTTTGGGCAGGCTTGAGCCAAAGGTTTGGCCCTGCAAGGCCGGACCAAGCTTGAAAAATAGTCCCGTTTAATAAATGGACTAGGCTGGAGCTTGGGGATTAAAGCCAGGCCCAAATTTTTTTATTTTTCTTTTATTATTTGTTTATGTTTGATGCACTTGTGGACTTGATTGACAATTAGCATTGATTTGTGGACTCAATTGGATAATAGGGATGCCGTAGGTTATTGACAATATTTAACTATTTATATTTAGCATTTTCTAAAATATTTTTGGCATTTTAGAACAAAATAAAAATGGTCGTAAAGCCCAAGGGCCCAGCACAAAGCCCAAAGCCAATTAAAGCTGGGCTCGAACCTAGAAGGTAGGCTTGGAAGCATGCTAGGCCTATGAAACTTGTGTTGACCTTTAAGTATAGCATGCCCATGAATCGGTGTAATGGTGGCTATGGTGCCAGGTATATGGAGGTGACAAAGGTTTGGCAGCAGCTCCACAACTAGTGGCAGGGGTGTCAGCAAAATGATGGAGGCGGAGACGATGCCAGCAATGATGTTGTGAAGGTGAAAAAGATCACAGTGACAAAGACTGTAGTAGTGGCAAAGCCAACAATGGTAGTGGTGATGAGGATCATGGGTATCTTATTTTCGAAAATATTGATAGGGATTTCTTACTTTCATTTTTCTAGAGTGAAATTAGAAAATAAAAACAAAAGCACCAATTATTTGTTTGTCTTGGTTTCTGTGAATTTATTTTTAAAATAGAAAACAAGAAATAAAAGGTGATGCCAAACAGGCTCTTAGGTATTGTTTTTAGTTTCTTTAGATATCCTGACCAAATATAGTGATTCAATGAGCTATTTATGGATGAATCTACCCTGTTATTTGGTTTGAATAATTTTTATGGTGCAATCAGCCCAATCAGCACATATTTTCAATCAAACTAGCCTTGTCAATAGACCTCATAGACCTACCAAGGGTGAACATCAATTACCATCCTACCTAGATCAAAATCTAAAATATTTTTGCAATGCTAGATTTTAACTGACTCATTTCTTGGTCATAATAGCTCTAAAATTTTGAGTATACAAATTATTTTAGTTCTCTAAAGCAAGGGTCTATTACCTGCTAGTTAGTTCTCATTTGCCGCTTAACTGCAAAGCAATTGATAAATCATCTTAACTCCGAACTTTGTAACCTACATATTAACAGCCTTGTTTAATTTCCTCGATGTCTAGCCAACGGTCTACCATACTGCCCTGTACCACTTGATATAAGACGTACTGCACAATACCGCTATCATACCAGTACGCAGTTTTGCACTGTATTGATACTCGGTATACTGTCTCATATGATACCAAGTCGCATGCTGACACTATAATAGGATGGCATCGGCACAGGGTCTAGCACCGAGACGGCGAACCTTGGTCTAGCCCATACAATTTTGGATCTTTGATTGGCCAAAACAATTTCATCAAGTTCAAATCAATTATAATCTTCCTACTGTGCCATCATAACCAATTCTTATATAGGATCAAAAATAGAAAGATAGACAGATAATATATTGCTGTACTGCAGCCCATATACTTTTAGAAGCTTGGACCAATTTATGAAATAGCTATTCTCATGAGAATGCATCTTGAATTCTTAAACAAATGTGGAATATTTAATCAACTTCATTTTGATTTCTATATAAAACTAACCATATCCTTGTTTGAATGGTCCTCCAGCTATCATGATTATGAGGTGTTGATGCATCTTACATTATTTCAGAATACATAATATATCACAATTGTTAAGGCAAAGTAAAATTCTATATATATTTTAGAGCATGTATTGAAATGTAACAACCTTGCACATTAGTATTCCTTCAAACATTGCATATCAACCAGTGAATTAACAAGCAAAAAGATACAAACTGATATAACTGCATCAATTAAACCTATTTATCATTCTATACAGAAGTTGTTTATCCTAATAAAGTTATCTTAATAATAGAAAAAAAGGGCAATAGCAACCTTCCTACCATCATAAAATATTTACCAGAGGTCTCAAGGTAAACCCACAAACAACTCTCAAATTCAAACCATGCAACCTTAATTTTGTTTCATACATCTTCATCAACTCCTTTAACATTCCATTAATTTCATCGCCTTTGCTTGGAGTACAAGAATACGACTGCATAAACAGCTAGGTTGGTTACAACTACATAGAATTACATACAACTTGCTCCCTAATGATAGAAGCAAATGAAAGTCAAGATCTTGTCATCAAGGATTCAGGCCCCAATGATACGTCTCATGGAACATCGGGATGGGATACCATCCCATGTATCAGGACAGGATGTTCCACCAGCATCCCAACATCTCAATCAGGATGCCTTGGAACAACCCCCATCCTAAGTGTTGTTGATATGGGGTGGGATGGCAACGCATCCCGTTCAATGGAAAAACATGGATAGCCTTGTCCCACGGGATTTAAAACCTTGCTTATCATACAATCATAGTATCCAAGCAAGTTTAGATTAGAACATAACTAAAAGATTACAGTGGAAGCTACAAGAACAATTATTTAGTCCAGAAAAAATATCAACAATATCATGGAAAGAACAGGAGGATATAGATTAAAGACAAGAAAGCATATGCATCATGAAGAGTAAAGAAATGGATAAAATTTGAACATTACTTTATCCAATGAGTCTCTCCTCCTCCTCGCAGTTTCTGGTTCAAAACCTTTCAGAGCACTCAACGTGCTTCTCCTAGGATGTTCGTTGCTTGAAGTAACTGTTAATGGTGAAAATCTCCGGACAGAATCTGAAGCAAGGCCAATTCTTCTTGTATCAGGAGACAGGAAAGCATCAGCTTCATGAGAAAGACCAATTGATTCAAATAATTCTGTTGTTACACTCGTTCGCTTTACAGAGGGTGAGTTTATATTAAGCACAGCCATCTGTTTTGAGAGGCATTGAGATAGTTGCTCTGCGGCTGCTAATTGTGAATTCAAAGTATTGTATATACTGTGCAAGGATTGAATATGCCTGCAGATAATATTATAATGATCAAAAAATCCAGTAGTCTTAAACTTTAAAGGCAATGATTGGTTAGATACATGGGTGGGGAAATCCAAAATCACAAATCATGACTTATGTCACACAGAATACCAGAAAAGCAAACTTCTCAAAGGCTCTTCATACAAACCCAAAAGCAAATTCAATTTCTGATACAACTTTGAAAAGAGAAACGCCTACTTTACCACAAAGATTTCATTGATCAAAATGTTGGTTCTCATGTAAACATACAGTAGTTTAAAACGTACAGTTGCTCCTGATAATAGTGTCAGGAATCTGGTTCCTATAATAAGATGCACCTGGAAGGATGTGAAAGTAAATTTGCTGGAATTATAAGCATTAGATAGCAGTACATGAAGCAGCTTACATGACACCATACAAAGTAAACCAGCTTACCAGATACAACAAAAAAAATAGAGAAGGCTGTTTCTGGAAAGTATCTTCTTATTTCCTTATTTATTTATAAATTATGCTTAGTAACAGAAAAATTATGAATTCAAAGCCAGAATGAACATACGATAAGAATCACTCAAAAAAAAAAAAAGAATAGAAACTTCATTGGCGCCCCATGCTCACTGGGTTCAACCATATGCCCTATAAAAGTGATGGCATCCCCTTTTGGCACGTTTAGCCATCTAGATACAGATTTCACAGACAGTATTTTCTACTTCTCTCCTACCCAATTTCCAAACAGAAATTCTATAAAAACACAAGCGGTGGTTCTCTCTATTTATCAAGTATTTGTGCTTGAAAAGTACTTATAAAACATCTCTTATAGTCATCCTTAAGGCATATGCTTAAATGTCTCTGTTATTTCCATCATCCTAATTCAAGTCAGAATTTATCAACTTTATTCACTTATAATACAAAGCCAATTGTGTTGCAAATCTCAAAGCACAGTTTACAAGATTAATTCCCTTTAGGATTTAGTAGGGATAGATGAAAGATAACCTTAAGACAATGAAAGACAAGATGCACAAAACAGATAGAGTGCCAGTTCCATCCTCAAGACATCAAATGCTGAAAGAGCCCCAAAACTATGCTCCAGATACATCACAAAAAATTTGATAGTATAAACTGAATTTGCATAAGTGCATGGCCTCACTTGTTTAATTTTGCACAAAGACTAACATTTGAGGTAAAAACGAACTACATATAGGGTATAATAGTGGTTAGGTCCAAGAATCATTGAATCAGTATTGGGACCCATATCGATCGGTGACTGGTACAGTACGATACTATACCGTACCATACCAGTATATGTACTAAAAATGAAAAAAAAACTTTCCTATAACTACATTATCCGACCCGAATCGGACCCGAACCGTCCCGAACCGGTGCGCACCATACCAAACTGTCCCGAACCAATCCAATATGGGTGTTTTTGGAATGTCCAGCATCCCAGACTATTTTTCAGGGCCGAACTATACCGGTTCTTGGCCGGTACAATTCGATACACCCTGAACCGGGCAATTCGAGACAGTTTTGAAAATCATGGTTAGGTTAGTTGGCCACAACATGAGATACTTTGGTGAGAGTTAGTTTGATCCATGCTGTAAATGTCTCCTAGTTAAGCTGAACAGCTTATATCATTTTAACTTCTTTCAAACAGATACAAGAAATGGACGAAGAAAGAGAAAACAAAAGTAATGGATAGCAAAAGAAAAAAAAAGATAGATACATACATGATTCCATATATGCATACATACATATTTACATATATATGAATTTTTCAACCTAAGCATGTCTTGTTGTAATTTATGAATGTAGATGAGCTAACCTGCTTTGCTTTCAAATAGTGTATCATCATACAAGAAATGATTTTTGCTCAAGAACTAGAAAATTTACTAAGAATTTGTTGAATCATTGATTGGTTCTTGCCAGTTTGAAAATAAGCATATATGGATTTATTTTATTCTCACCTATTTTCATTCCAAATATATATTATGCAAGTAATTCCAAATATATATTATTACAAGGGCTGTCAAGTGATCCAAGCAGCTTGCATTTGCTGAAGCAAGGTCTGAATATAAGTATATTAGGCTTCATTAGAATTTGATTTAGCCAAGCGTGAACTCAGCTCATAGGCTCAAACAAGTTTGGCAAGGTAAGGCATGAAATTGAGTGCATCATATGTAGTATATATTTAAGTGTAGATGCCATCAACCATCAGATTAGATCATTTGGCTCATGTTTTAGGCGTTTAGGGTAAGATTAGGGCTTTGATTCACGAGGCATTTGAATTAGGGATGAAAATAGATAGAATATGGATCAGAGATGCAAAAATTCATATCCATATTTATTTTAAATGGATACAGATACAAATCGAATACCATAAGTATAGATATAAATATGGATATAAGTCGGATGATTAAACTTTATGACTATATAATCAAAGATATTCTAAGTGAAAGATAAATTAAGTTAATAACATGTTGATGTGGTCATATATTTTTTTAAAAAAGTTTATGAGTGTTATATAAAATTAAATAGGATTACAAATGGAATCGGATATTCGAATATGGATTGGATAGTTGTCTATCCATATCCATATCCATTTTTCTTTAGCAGTGATATAAATATTAATTGGATGCTCAAATTTCTATCTACATCCAGATAAATTCGGATATGAAAATGGATTTGCAGGGATATTATATGATCCACTTCCCCCCTAATTTGAATTGTCCAAATTAGATTAATCTATGATTCAAGCAAGAACCTAGCTATGATTCAAGTTTGTACTGATCTTGTTTCATGCTTGAACCAAGTTTATGGAGAAGCTTGATACAAGCTCAAATGGTTTCAGCTCATTTAAGGTTATTAATAATTTAATATGATTACAACAAGATCAAGTTTGGCTCAATAATAACTAAACCAAGGTTGATCTCAAGTTTCAGGCTCAAAACTAAATTCAAGCCAAGCTTGATAAGATCCAGGCTCAATCAAGCTTAGCTCAAGTACACTCCTGCTTTTAGTATAGTATGCCATACCAATCCAAGCCGGTGCATACTTGGGTATACTATATCATACCGGTACCGAACCGTTATGCAATACAAGCATAGCAAGTATCAATACACCGAACTGATCCCCATATTGAGTGTACCAACACAGTACCAAGATTGCACCAATATAGGGTTCAATACATAGATTGCCAACCATACTTTTTACCATTCTATTTTTTAAAATTTTTATGACTTTTTATTATTTTTAACTTGCAAATTCAATAATGCCCTAAAACACAATTCATGGTAAGATATATACCAGCCAATGCACATACAGCAATGCTAGTATTTTAACCTTCCTAGGAAACATGAAACTACAAACTGAAATTTAATTGATAAGGAGTCAGCAAAGAGGAATACAAATGAGAAATTTGCCATTCAACCTTATCAAATGCTTGTTTGATGAAACTGGACCAAAAGTTGGGGAAGTCATAAAGGGTCCACTTCCAGGAGATGAATTCGACTAAAGAAACTCTAGCCATTTCTTAAAACTTACAAATGACCATTTCAAACTTTTTGTCATTACAATCTAATCAAAGAAGTTTGATCACAACAGATACAACTGATCATAGTTGATGGTATCTGACAGGTTTGACCATAGTTGACTAAATCACTTTTGTTGGAAAAAGCTTTTTATGAACAGATTTCCAGCACATAAGCAACAGAATGTAACACCATGGATCATGTTCTAAAATAAGTTGAAAACAGGATAAAATTATAAATTTCATAAGTTCATGAAAATACATAACCTACTGAAATATACAGTTCAAACCAGTGAAAAAGTACGTCATCATCCATATAACACAAAAGCTCCTAAGACAACATGGTTGGAAAGTAGACACACTAGAAGAAATAAATATTAAACTTCTATCAATTTCAAAAACCTATGGCTTTTCAGAACTAAGCATTAGATAGCTGCATATTACATCTAAATCAAATGAACAAATCAGCCATTCTGATCAACTGTATTCATAGTATACCTTGATGACCCCATACTGTTACAAAAAGTTCTCCGACCTGGAGCAGCTCTGCTACTTTCACCAAATCTGTTTATTTCCAGTGAATTGAAATGCCTCTCTAGTTCTATAAGCTGATTTGTCAAATTCTGAATGAACAAATACACATACTGATTACAAAGATTTAAAAAAAAAAAAAAAAAGAAAACATTCTTAACACAGATTTGTGAAATTGACCTGATTTGCATTTAAAATTTGTTGCCTCTTCAGTTCAAATTCAGGCATTAACTTCTGCCGGTTCCATATATCCCAATATTGGCCATCAGAAGCTTGTCTAACAGCGCCTTCCATGTAGAGTTGCCGAGCCGAAACTGGATATATAAGATGGCAAAATGTTTTGAACGTGAGTGCCTACCATATATAGACAAAAAGGAAAAACTGACAGCACTGATAGCAATATAGATATAGTATGTAAGAAAAAGTGGTACAAAAAAGGTTGTCAACATCCCATGGGAAATGAAACTTGATTGCTTTGTAATTTCATGGAGTTATATACTTCCTTTCGAACGGGACAGGAGTGAGGCTAATTCTATGGGAAAAGGGACCATATCTTTTTTTCTAATAATGTTATTATTCTTCTTCTTCTTCTTTTTTATGAGAGAGAGAGATACCCGAAGGCCCCCAACCTCACTAGGAAATGTTCGATACAAGATGCTAGATTTTCGCAACCTCTCCCCACCGTGAGATGGGTCCGTCAACCCCACATCACCAAAGAGCCAATTGGATTGAACAAGGAACAAGAAAGGCCCTGGCCTCTCACTCATCCCACCCATTGCAGGCCCTAGGATTTTATCCTGAATTTAATCAAGTCATCCACGGAATCATGTCTCGAACCCGCGCCGGCTAGGAGTGAGGCAAAGCCCAATCCAACTGGGCTACTGCCTTAGTGGTTATTAGTCTTCTTTACTTATCAAAGAAAGCATTGTTGAGAAGCTTTAATCATAGCATGCTGCAATTTCTTAGTAGTATTGAATTGAAGACCAAAGGAGGTGCTAATTTCTAACCAAGTTTCAGCATAAGTCCACCAAATTGTCATATTTACATTTAATTAATTTTTTTTTTCAAGTTTACAGGTCTAAAAAATCAAATTATAGAGGAAACAATATTGAGAAAAGCAGAGATATAATCACTGTTACAATTTCAGCTGTACTTTTGGGGTAAAGCATCAAATTAAATCGGTATAAAACTTGAAACAACTAATCCATGATTTAATCCATTAGATTGGAAATTGAAACTAAATTATAAATTATTTGTGATTATTGCCTAAAATCCACTACTTTATACAAAGTCAAGGTGGAGTGGCTGAACTGAGTGATGGAACAAGTTATAAACACAAAGGATGATTCATGCTAGAATTAGCTATTAAAAGTTTGAAGATGCAGCTGAAACGTACTGACTGAAACAGATCTATTTCACTCAAAACCAATCTTAACTTGGGTAATTTCTGACAACCTTAACCCAAATTAAACAGTTTCTGTCCAACTTTCGTAGATTCTGATGATTCCAGAGGAAATTAACCACTTTCAACTAAAATTGATTGATGTGAGGCTTAAGACCTTGAGTTGTTTCTTGGTTTGTGGACCAGATCTAAAAGCATATAAACATTGCTTACCAAAAAATAAACATAAAAAAACATTTTTAAAATTTCTTGGTTATTTAAAATTCATGGAACCTTGCAGGACTGGGTATTCCTGCTTTACATCAATGAGTATCAGAAAACTTAACAAATTAGGTCATTTGTTTGTATAAAACTAAAAAAATGTTATCTTGATGAGAATGCTATGTTTTGCAATATAAGATTCTTACCTGATAGCATATATTAATTTTAATATTCCCAAGGTTTGTAAAATCGGCACAGGGCCCCACACAGCCATCTCAATATAGTGTCAGTACACATGGTATGGGGGTTAGTTGGGCATGCTGATATTTGGTATCCCCCCCCCCCCCCCCCCCCGGGTATTGCATGCTAATTCAGTACCAATACAGTACAGTATGCCTGGTACACACAAATATGGGTGGGTATGGCATACCATGAATATTTCCTTGAATCTATTTTGGTCTACTTTTCCATTTCTAATTTTGCAATTTATTTTTTTTTTTTGTATTTTAAAACTTCAAATGTCTTGACATGAATGCTATATTTGGTGTTCAAGATTCCTACCAAATGAAAAATTATGATTTGAAATGAAGTTTACCGTCTATTTTTCTTTTTCCCCAGTTTTTTAAGCTTTTTTGCCCTTGCTCTATGTCCAAACACCAAAGATATGCATAACACATTTAAAGGCTCCAAGTAATACAATATTCTCTAAAATGGAGCAAAATGTATGTTCAACTTGTTTATTTTGTTTTTCAGAATTTGAAAGTCAGCAGAAAGCCAGAAAGACTAATTTAACATTAGTACACAAATTTTTGACAGTTCATTCATGGTGCTTTTGGACAAGTGAAGTAAGGTTCTTAATATTCTTGGTTTCTGAGAATATATGAGAAATGCTAGCAATTTGAGTCACAAACATGTGGCATGACTGTTTCTAGCGACTAAACTAGCACCTTAATTGTTCAACATATCCAATTGCAAACAAGCTTCTTGAGCTTATGCAGATTATGTCCATGAAAGCAGCTTCTTTCTCTTAAGATACACTAAATCAATCTAAGTTTACCATAAGTTCATGTCACTAATTCCTCCAAATAACACCAAAGCCTTCCAGAATGATTCATTTAAACACTTACATAAAGCACACCAAGCAGATAAGAATGTCAGTAATAATCATATCTAAGAGAAACCAAATCAAAACAGCTGCACACAAAAGTACATACCCTGCAACATCTTATTCCGAAGCTCTTGAATCTCCATGAGCTGTTGCTCTACTTTGCTCTACAATGTAGAGAAACAGAACCATTGAAACATTTGGAAGATAATATAGAAAAGAAAGAACACAAACACAACCTGTGCGCACACTGAATGAGATATCTGAAAAGATGGGAAACTACCCTGCATATGCGGGATAATGCTGAAAGATTTTGTAGACCCTCCTCCAATGCCAGAAGTGAACTTTGCTGGAAAACAGTGCAGGCATCCCTGAACCCACCTTCTCGTTCTATGAATGATAAGAGAGTGTCAAGCTCCTTAGTCATATCTTTCACCTGACCAAAACATTAAAAATGAATGAGGAAAACTAGAGCAGATCTTTGGGAAAGAAAGGAGAAATAAGTTCATCGATTACTAAAATGCCTGAATATATAACAATCAACAATGTGCACATGGGAGGGGGGAGAGAGACTATGGTAAGGTCAACCAAATTCAAGACCAAATCTGCTCAGGTAAAATTCGAAGATGGAGGTTCAGAAAACACAAAGATCCAAAATGATGAATTGATCGAGTTCATACCAAGGTTGGCTGTGCCAATACCGGAGCCTATACCAGTTGGTCGGTGACACGGTTCCGAACTCCCCCACGCCATTCCATGTCAGGCCCAAACCAACACAGCAAAGATGGGGAAGGAGAAACAGGAGAGAGAGAGAGAGAGAGAGAGAGAGAGAGAGGGAAGAAGAGGAAGAGATGGCCTCTGAAGGAAGTCAGTAGGAGAGTTGCCGACTTCACCTGATAAATCCTAAATAAGAACAAAACAGGGGCCGAAACTCCTGTTTCGATAGATCCGGCTATCCACTACCTCGCCAGTAATAGTGGTGGCCTCGGCGGCCCTCAAGCAGACTTCAAAGGCCTTTCTCTCTCCCCCTAGTCCTCGTCATGTCTCATTTCAAAGGCCAGAACCGTCCCAGTCCACTACCAATATAGTTCAGCATGCCCCAAACCAGGCGGTTCAAGACAATTCCATTGACAATGGTTCATATACTAGCACCTAAACCATGCATGCACAAACATGCACACAAATAGTAAGATGGGTTAGTATACCAAGACAATACTCAAACATGCAGCACACAAGTAAACCAAAATTATTAAATAATTATAAAACATATATCACGTTAACAAGATAGTAAAGGCAATGTGATTCACAAAGGTTTCCAAAATCAGGAGGTTTATAAGACCTTACATTATAGAACTCCTTTGACAACACTGGCTCAGGGTCCAACATCTGAGGAGACTTGGAAGTTCTGAGATTGTCGAGCGAAGGTTGCTCACTGGAATATACTGGCTTACCCACCATAGAACTTTCTTGTTCCATGACAACAGAGCCATGAACAGTAGGCACGGTTACAGCATTTCCTGTCTTAGTCCATGGGGCTGTAACACCTTCATTCTGATTAGCTTTATATGAGAACGTCAAAGATGATGATTCCCTACTGGAGCCCTTCAAATTACCACCAGAAGGAAGATCAGCTATAAGCCTGTTGTTTGAAGAAAAGGGCAATGATTTATTTTTAATCCAACAACCTCAGCCTTTTCTTGGGTATTACCAGGAACAGATCCCCCAGAAGCTAAAGCTAATGATTTTGCACTGAAACCATCAGCAGCAATGGACTTCCCAATGGCTGGTGATCCATATGAAACCCCCTCAGTTTTGTTTAAGCTGAAAGGTCCCTTACCTGCCTCACCACTTTTCACAACACTTTTAGCACTAGCTTGCCTTGTAGCCATTGCTTCGCTCGATATACCATCTACCATGGAAGTAGTACTTAACCCCTTTCCAGGCAAAGACAAATGAAGTTCCTGCATGCCAGGTTTGGCATCATCTCTTAGGTCCAAACCAGGTCCTTGGATTTGAGGTGACTCCACTGGCAGTTGATTAAAATTTAAAACTTGTCCGGTGCCAAACCCAACGAGCGGACCACCGCCGCTTTGCTCTTTCCTGCCACGGGGCATATTATTTCCCCCCCTGACTTCCCATGTGTCTTTGTTTCCAATACTTTTCAATTCTTTACCTGCAGAATTTTATTTCTAAGTTTATATCAGAATTATATGTCTAAGTTCTACATTCCATTTATGAAAGCAAACGAGTATTGCTCTGGTGTTAGTTCAAATATTTAATATACAACAAGAAGAAATTTCCAAAACATGCATATATTACTAATCAGGATCTGTTTCCCTTTGGTAGTTCTTACCTGTATCCACAATAGATGCTTCAGTAGTGATTTGTTTCAACCTGGCATTAGAAAGTAAACCATCTATATCATCCTTCAGTCTTGAAGTGGCAGCAGTTAACTCATTTTCTAATAAAGTATTGGTGGGAAGTTTCTCTTTCCCAGCATTAGAGCCATTGGTAGGAAGGAAGGAGGACTGAGGCAGATCTGAAGGTTCTGAAATTCTAAACAAGATGCTAACAGTAAGACAACAAAATAAAAACAAATGCTAAGCCTGAACAATCATAACTTTTGAAAGTAGTGTACCTAAATAGAAGTTTTACCTTGCAACATGGTACATCATAATCTTTCCTTCAGAAGTAAGACACAGAACAATACAGCGTGGAGACAGTTCTTTAGCTTGCGCATCAACTTTTATCTTAACTTTCTCGTACAAAGAAACTTTGTCAACACCAAACCCCAATAGCAAATTGTCATTGCCATTTTCTGAAAAAGTAAAATATTTTTCATAACAATTGTCAAGGATGAAGCAACAAATATGAAATCATAAGGCATTTCTCATAGATATGAGACCACCCTCCCAAACACTAAGATTATCTGCCTCAGTGGTAGACATTGAAACGATGCATCTGACAGGTAAGTTAGCTAGAACATACATTTCTATTCATCCACCACGTATGGTTTTAACATGCATAAGCTTTGATTTTTGCAATAAAATACGAAAACTTCTTTATTCAAGCTTTTTCATGCTTATTAATTTTAATGTTCCTTAGCAAGAAAAATAAATGATAATCATATGTATAACATGTTCGACAAAAATAGTTAGGTCCATTCTCCCAAAGGCCAATAGTAACTGATTCTGAGAGTCAAGTAAAAGCATCAAAGAAACCAGGAATATAAATTAAAAAATGATAGCAAAAAAAGCGGTATTCACCATATATATATATATATATATATATATATATATATATATATATATATATATATATATATATCCTTGTAGAACAATCCTAGGAGTATACGTTTCATTTTGAAATTCAAGGAATACCACTTCACTTGTGTTGTCATCTTCTGACCACTTCAATAACCGAATATGGTCATCAACATTCTTTTTGTTAGCAACAAGAACAAGCCCCCTGTTCGAGAAAAAATGCATTGTTCATCAATAAGAAAGAAAAACAACTACCAGCAAGAAGTATTAAAAGAAAAAGGTATATCAAATGTAAATACAAAAAGTGCAATCTTACTTCACATATCAGCCAATCACAATAGGAAAAAAAATCACTTGACAATGTCACACCTTTGTATTGCTCCCTTTTTGTGATGACGCCATTAAGGCAGCCAGAGAAAGGTGCAATAGATTAAGTGTTACATAGCCTACCTTTTTAGTGAGATTTCTAAGCTGTGAAATCATATCCATAATTTAATCAATTACTTAATAAATTGTGTGAACAGTTGAGAATCATTCAAAATTCAGAAATACCATGACAGACACTACACATTAAGGATAATGTGTTCCTGGTAGCTGTGAGAATAAAATACAGCATCCGAACTCCACGTATATTACATCTCAACATTTTACATAGGCAAAGTAAATAGACAGTCCATTAGTAAGTACTTATGACCAAGGTTTTAAATCTCGTGGGACAGGGCTGTCCCGGTTTTTCCCTGAAACGGGATGCGCCGGCTTCCCGTCCCGACACTTAGGACAGGGGATGTCCCAAGATGTCTCGATTGGGAAACTGGGATGCTGGCGGGATGTCCTGTCCCAGCACATGGGATAATACCCTATCTCGGTATCCCGTGGGATGTCTCACCGGGACCTGAATCCTTGCTTATGACAATTAACAATCAGAATGTTGAAGGCATTGGCTATAAAACAAAAGAACATACACTTGACTATAATCAATAAGCCTTGAACATAAAAACACCCTAACAAAACAAGCCTTGAGCACATAAATAGTAATATTGTTGAACTTTATTGCGGCACAAGCACATACTAGGATATATTACAAAATTTCAATCAAAGACAAGTTTCTGCCATACCAGTGATCCAAATAGCTTGAAAGCAAATAAGGCCCAAGTCCAGTGGGCAGTATATCATCCAGAATAGCTTCAAATAGATCAGGGAAGGAAAAGATTACTGGCTTGGATGTTTTCTGGAAAAAAAAAAGGAAGCATCAGCAAGATGATTCAACTTCATATCAAGAGCACAGAAAGCACAACAATGAACATAATGCACCAAAGAGAGAAGTTTTTTTTTTTTTTTTTTGAAGGTGGGGAAGAGGGTCTCACCCATTATGCATTTAAACTAGATTATTGAATCAAAGCTTGGATGGTTTGATTATACAATATCCTGAATAGCAATCATCCTTTTGAAGAAACTTGATAGAAAGTTCCCTCAAAACTATGGAAATGATCAGGATAGATCACCCCAAAACTAGATAAGAAAAGATGTAATGATCTAAGTTGTGATCTAAACCAAGGATCACTGTGCCAGTACCAGGGCCATACCAGTTGCCCGGTAGCATGGTTCGGTACACTGCCATATTGTTCTGTGCCAAACCCATAACAACCCAGCAGAGAGGGCAGGGAAGAGGGAGAACACAAGAGAGGAAAAGAGAGAAGGGGGGGGGGTGCCACAAAGGGCTCTACCCTCCGATTCTCCTGTTTCGTTCGAAATAGGAGGTCCAAGAGGGGCCCCCTTTTTTATTTTGAAGAATTTAAGTAAAGTCAGCAATTTTATTTTGAATAATTTAAGTGAAGTCTGCCATTTTATTTTGAAGAATTTAAATAAAGTCTGCAATGTTATTTTGAAGAATTTAAGTGCAGTTTGCAAGAAGGTTGCCGACTTCACTTAAACTCTTTAAAATAAAAAAGGGGCCCCTCTGAGATCCCTGTTGCAAACGAAACAAAAGAACTAGAGGACAAAGCCCTTACTCCAACAATTTGCACCCCTCCCCGGCCCTCCGCCAACCTCTCACTATCACCCCCTTCCTCTATCCCCCCTTCTCTCTCTCTCTCTTTTCCTCTCTTTCCTTCTCCCTCTTCCCCTCCCTCACAAGGTTCTCGACATGAAGGCTAGAACCGTCCCAGTCCACCACCATCAGTACGACTCAGTACACTCCAAACCAAGCGGTTTAGGATGTTCTACTAACATTGATGTAAACTATATTGATGATATCCATTGATCCATCAAATAGCCTTCTTAAACAATTAAAGAAGGAATGAGACATAAAGAGGTTCAATTAAAAGCCATTTATAAAAAAATATGTTAATGATATTTCAAATATGCTAACTAAGTATTTTGAAGAAGAAGAAATTTCAAGGAAAAACCAAATGAATGTACCACAAGTCAGTTATCATATAGAGCTAAAGAAAGATGCAAAATGGACTCAAGCATTGAGGCGTTACGAATATCTTAAAAAAGGCAGCCTTGTGCACAAGGCACCTGCCACTATGGGGTTTGAGGAGGGTTAGATGTAAACAACCTAACCACACCCCCCCCCCCGCATGTGAAGAGGCAATTCTCACATTTCAAGCACGTAACCTCCATATAACAATGGAGCAACCTACCATTGCGCCAAAGCTCACCCTCTCATTACAAATACATGAAATACCATAAATAGTACAAAAAAGTTGAGAGCATCAAGGCTACCTGACATGGTTAAGAAAATCTACTCTAATGGTGTAATATTTAAAATATATATATGATAATGACAAAATCTAAGACTTCATGGTACTGGCGATATCAACAACATTTTAAGTTGAGAAAGCAAAGAAGCATTTGAGCTTACTGCACAGGATGATATTGCCCTCATGCCATCCTTTTTATGTAAAGAGATAACAACCATGTAAATAAATGAATAAAGTAAATGAAAACAAAAGACAAGAAATAATGATAAGGAAAGTCATTTTATATATACAAAACTGCAATATCAGGTTGAACATGCAACTAATGGACTAACCTCAATAAATTTATGCTCCTTGCTTGTGATCACTTGAACTAGGTAACCCTCTTCAATACCATCTTCATTAAGTTGAAAGCAACCAATAATAATACTATCATCACGCACCCACTCAATGGAATCCACTGTTAAAAGTAAAAGAACTGTTCAACATTCAAAATCTTAATCTATATTTTAAAGAATTTCAATTGGCACGCCAAAAAGTGGCAAAGACAGAATAAAGGTTTGAAAATAAAAAATAAATCTAGCAGGAGTATCTTGGGTTATGAACATAATGAACAACATCAATGCAAAAAGGATGCTAAATTTGTCTAAGTATTTTTCTGAAAGAAACCCGTAGAAATGTAATAAAGGTTGATCTCTAATTCCCTCTTCAAAGATGATACGATAAATCAAAAGCTCTGCGCTACAGTTTTTTTTATATTAGATCTTTCATTTATCTACACTTACATGATGGAAATTGTGGATGTGACTGACTGTGATCCAATCAACCCACTTTGCATGACCAGGCATAACAAGGAAAACCATGCCAGAAGGTGGGGGGGGAGAGGAAGAAGGGCATTGCTTCAGAAAAGAATGATTAATGCTGACAATCAAGAAAGAGAGAACGTGAGAGATGAAAAAGAAAAGGCAAATACTGTTGTCAGTCTTCTAAGAATTAAAGGATCTCTAGTCCAGTTTAAAAAGCCATAGTTGAACTTCAAGCCAAGGCTTACAGTTCCACTTCAAAAAAAATGAATGCTCCGACTTGCATGGCACTTGTTCAGTACCAGTAGTACGTATAATATGATCTCTTGCAAGACATTCATTTGATGTTCAACATGAGCGTCCAACATTACATCGTGTGATAATCACATGACAACACTGCAAAAACAAACCTCTTGCGATTTTGAGAAGACCTGTCATCCTAGTAAATTGATAAACAAACATCTCCATGTTCTCAAAGAAGTCCAATACTCATGGAAAAGCAAAGGTAAAACCTTGTCAGATCCTCTCTGGTTTGAGATTGAACGGGAGAGGAGCCCAAAATTAGACAGATTGCTTCAATTTCCAAGCTTTTCAAGTTTTAGGGATTTCAAAGAGGGGCCAACATTTAGTTTCCATATTTACTAGTCTCTCTCAGATTTTCTTTCTATGTGAAATCACAGCAAGTCACTGTAAAATTTTTAAAATTTCCAATCAAGTTTTATTTAAATATCAAAGCATGATCACCCATTCTTTTTCCTTCATGCATTCAGCGACATGCACAGCATGTCCCAGAACACAATTGCTTAACCATCTCTTCCTATTTTTGTTAAGAATGAATTGGAAGTAGCTTTAATCAGATGAATGGGTCCAACATGATTAATCTCACACATGCAACTGCATGTGTCAAAATCCAGTTGTTCATAACTACAGGAGTCCTATGACATCTTGGTAGACTCCTAGTCAAATGTTGAATTTTGAGTAAACTTGATAGTACGTAAACTTGGTTTTCCTTTTAGCTTAACTAGGCCAAATGACCTTTATTTAGGCATTTTATGGTTTCAAATTTGATACTTTGATTGAAAATAATAAAAATATCAAAAAAGTCAATTAGAATTATTAAAAAAAATGGAAACATTACAGAATAATACATTTAAGTCAAGAAATATATTAGATATCATTTTGAACTATATTATATTGTTTCGCATTGATTTAGGCATAGGCGTTAGGTGCTAATGTGTCTAGGAGTCCCAAAATTTTAGAAGAAGAGCAATACTCAAAATCCATTGGAAAGGGCCACCTCAGGACACACTGCACAAAATGCTGGGATGATGGTCAGGCAATCCCATCCCAATACATGAGAAGTACCCCATCCTGACATTCCCTAGGATATCCCACAAGGACTTGAATCATCGAATTAGAGCACTTGGGTGAAAAGCATCCAGAAATTGAAAGTAGGTATGTGCATGTATCATCAAAACACCATTAAGGCATTAACAATTAGAGCCATTCATCACCTCACTTTTAGTATCTGGTGTGAATACTATACACATTTGTATATTGCTTTGCATACACTTTTGTGGCCTTACCCCAAACTAGAGTTTGCAATCACAATACTATACCACATATTAGTATCCAACTGATAAACCCTAAACCAAGTGAAATTATGATACAGATCTCAGAATTGGTAGCCGCTATTGAGGGTACACCGAATCTCAGTGCCCTACTGATTTGGTATGATATGCCCCGTACCAAGTGGTATGGTCTGATACAGCAAGCTATGTTCTAAAGTCATGCCAAGGATTAAAAACTAAATGTGATCAAAGTAAGGCAAAGCAAATTTTGGTCAATAAGACCTAATCATCAAATAGTAATCAAAATGGAGACTAGCAATTAATTCTTTTTTTTAAAACAAACCTGATTAATAGAATCAAAGCTATCTATCAAGTGTCATTCTTTACCAAATCACATGCATCAAATATAGCTGAAATCTAATCCTTATCATCCAAAGCCTTCTACATCTTGCACAAAAGTCCACCACACCTCATCCATCACCTCCACTTACTTTGCCTATCACCTACATCAACAAAGTCCCATCTCCATCCACCACCAACTCTCCCTAATTAAAGCTGACTCATCCTCTTAACACCACCTATCACTAGACAAGCTCCACCAATGTTGGTAATCCATTACCTCCTCTGATCCACTCTCTACCCCTTAGGTCAAAAACTTTATTTTCCTCCAAATCACCTTTGAACAACGTAATGTTGCAAGGGTTAGAGATCTTCCCCAAACCTGCAAAATCTTAGTATAAAGAAAATTCTTTTCAAGATTGAAAAAGATGAATCCCTATAATCCTGGATAGCTTATAGGTAAAATAAATTGAACCCCTATAAGTTACGTACAAATGGGTCAAGTCAAACTAGGACATAACTGACCCCAACCCAAACCGGTTCCTTGTTTGAGTCCTAATGTTGAACCCAAACCCAACCCTATAGAAGATCAATTCAGGTCAGGTTGAATCCACGGCCAGAATTTTTGTCCCAACAAGTCATTCAAGTTAGGTCAAGTTCACATATGACCCAATCCCAACCCAAAAAATTCGGGTATAGATTGGGTCCAGCTCCATCAACTCCCCTCTCCTAATCGCATGATTAAAGCTAGAAAGACTGGCAAATATTCTGGCGTTCAGCTTCCCGGCTCAGGGAACTTCTTGCTGTTGGGACAATCTTGTCCAGCGAATCAGAATATCTTCGTAAGCAACAAAATATGAATCCCTGCAGGCATAGGGATTGCAAACATTGTCTTTACACATACAAAAGTGTTGCGTTTGTTGATGTTAAATCTGGATTATTGGAAGCAAATTCTTAACCAAAAGAAGGGGTTCAGAGAAGGGTCTAAACACCAATAAAAGTATAAACTTAAACAATAATTCCCCAGATACAGCAAAACAGCAAGACATGAAAGACTTTATGACCATTACAAAAGCAGGAGAGTGCTCAACTAAATCGTACAAATATTTATCCGCCCTAATTGAACGAGAACATGCAATTCAATCCAAATGGTTAACTTCCATCTTGAAGCATTTCAAAACAAATGAAGCTCTATTCTACCCAAACGGTTACCAACTATCAAAAATGCCCAAGACCATGCAAACAGCATCATCATATAGTTTGTTTCAGAAAAATTATTTTCCTTGGTCTTATTAACTAGTATACTGGGTTCAGGTCGGATTAAGTGTAGATTAGAAGGCCCAAATTAGATCCATATAAAACATGAGTCGGATCATGTCCGAATTTAGTAAACCCAGATCCAACCTGAAATGTAGAACAGGTCTAATTTTAGAACCCAACTTGGTCCTATGGGTCTTGCAAAATGGGTCGGATTAGATCTATGCAGGTTGGGTCGCAGGTCAACCTAAAACCATTTTTAGCCTTATAAGTTGGTCTCCACTCTACACAAAGACTCCAAAATTGGCCTCAACTTAAGATTAGTTTTGGGCAAGGCCACAACATTTCAGGTCCCAGCTTTCAGGCAAAGTTTCAAACCATGCTTCAAAAGATATGGATGTATACATTCATCCTATACTAGTAACATGTTATTGTTCTATTGTAACCTATTGGTCAGACAGCTACCCATTGGAGACAGCAAGTATAAGGCTACATAATCACTTCAATCGAACTTGTGATTTCAAAAAACCTATTCAGACAATTCTTCCATTGTAATTACATCCATCCTTACCTTATGTTTAATGAGCAAGTCACAATACTTGTTTGAACTCTTTTTGATGCGTCAAAATATTATCTTTAGCCACAGAAAGCTTCTCAAGCAACCATCATGACCCAACCAGTTAAGTGTCTAGCAATCACTAGCAAACAATGGCAGCAGCATAAACCATTTAATTCACTCTATTCAAATACTAGAAATGCACAATTTTTCACATAATGTAAATGCTGAAACTCACAGGGGCTTAAATATAAGGCAATGTTGACTTAAGCCATAAGAAAACACCATGAGAAAGATAAACCCCTAAGTTGAGTCAGTTCCATGACAAAGACTCCCACTGTTCCACATCATCATTGCCACTATATGTCAAGAACAATAAACATTGTTTTGAGCAGAACATATGAACAATAACAGAATCTGCCAATTTAATCAACCCTTGTGATTCCTCTTAATCTAAAAGACATATTCTCACATCACTGACAAAATAACCTTGCCAGATCTTGAGGTACATGAACAACATGACAAATAGTTTTCATCGTCATGCATCTAGTCTAACATGTCTTTTTTTAAAAAAAAAAAAAACTCAAACTGCTATTATTTTTGCCAATTAAACGAGTCTGCAAAACCAGCACTACAATATCTCAAAGCTTTATGCATAAGGATTGACAAAAATAAATAACATATTAAATTTGAGAATTGCATAGCATTTTCTCATAGCTCTTATATGACTTAGAAGAAAAAAATGGTATCATTTTCAAGGTCCTGTTTAACTTTAAATAGTTGTGTAAAAATTCAGCATGGGCATAATATACCAAGCAAGTACAGTGGACATAACATGACCAACAACAGCAAATATTCCAAGTGAAAATTGAATCAGAGGTAAAGAGAACAAGTATTTTCAAACAAACTATTAAGCACGGCAACACCCTGCTTTATGTAAAAGAGGGGATTCCAAGTCCTCATTAGCCCTCAGAAGGTATCTTACCTAAAAGTTTAGAAAGGGTGGGGGGAGAGATTGAATTACTTGTAGGTGATTGAAATCATTGAACACTTCTTGAAATAATAACTCAAGTTTTATAATTATGATTATTAAAGGGGGATAAGTATCAGCATACCTTTTATGGTGCATTCTGAATCAGCATCACTGGTCCATGGCTGGAACAAGAGTGACATGCCAAGTTGTTCCTCGAAATTGGATGACAAGATGCTCAAAGTATTCTTCCTTGCAATAGCAATGAAATCACCTTCCACACTCCAGTCAACTACAGAAATATGCAAATAAGAACATTCAAACCAACATGATCTTCTGAATGTGATTATTTAGGAAGTTGACTGTAAGTAAAAATTCAACTGATGAGGCTTCAATCACATAACAAATCAGCTTTAGATGTTCAAAAGAAATGGGTTACAAAGATTTGCAAAAATATCAGTCATTGGTCATCAACACCTGACATAAAAACGCACACTGAAATTTACAATTAACATGTGAGAACATATTATTCTCACTTGAACTAAGTTCATCAACGCGATGGTTTAAATAAGCAGACATGGAGCAGTCCATAAAAATTGAAATATAAATAAAATTAATTATAGATGAACCAACTGAGTTTAAATAAAGGATTTCAGGTGAAAAAAAAAAAGGATCATAAAAAGAAAATCTGGCATCACAAAAATAAAATAAAATAAATCCAGAAATAAAACAAACCAGCATCAACATTGTCCATTACATCCTTCAGTTGGTCCCTGAGATGTCCACGGTATAGCAAGCCATGACTTGAAAGGACGACAAAAGATTCCTCAGCATTTTTTTGCCACTTCAAAGCTTTAACAATGCCAGATTTCTCAATAGAACATGAAAATGATGGATCTTGTTCCTACACCAAGATAGCACAAACAATAAAAAGCAGTTTAAGTAACAATAAAAAGCAGTTTAAGTAATATAATACCAACAAGTTCTTATCAAGCACATCAAATGATGCTAAGAGGCACACTAATGTAGTCAAAGACCTAGTTGATAATGGGTTAATGCAGCAAGTCACAACTATTAACAGGTAATAAAAAATCAGAACAAGAAATGTGGAAAGTGAGATAACACCATCACAGGAGTAGGCATTCCCACAAAAATGTCAGCATAAGTTTTCAGTGGAAGAGAAGTGGAAGAAAGAAAACTTCCTCCTTGATGAAAAACAAAATTCAATAAGGACAATAAAACGATAGTCAATCCAAAGGGAGAAAATATTTTATCAGAATAAAGGGGGTGACCTGTGAATTACATGATGGTTTCCTTTTACAGCAGAACTATTATATCAACAAAACAATAAGATTTCTCATATTATTGCCCGCACAACATAAACTGTTCCAAAGAGTTATGGGATCCAGTAACAGATCTTCCAACAATGAATGGCAAACTGTACCCAACTCATTGATCTAACACAAGATGTTCTCTTATACTCCACAGCAATGCTTCATTGTGCTTGAAGCATGTACCAGTAAAATGATGAAATCCAAAGGCATAACCATCGAACAAGTAGAATACGAAGGAACTATGAATGATTCACAAGAAAGTCTGAGAGCAAAAGGAAGTTTAAGATCCTGAGACAGTTTTTTAGACCATGGTTGGATTAAATTGCTTCATGATAATTTTGAAGTTGGGTTTGACATATTCAAATATTATATGCACTTTTTTATGCAATAATCAATATTTCTTTTCATCATTTCATTTTAATCTCAAAAACTTATGGTAGATAACCCAAAAGGACTAGAACATCATATGTATTGATCCTTCACGTTGCTACACCACCTGGTAGCAAGGCATGAATTCCTCTCTAATTTCAATGGCCTGTAAGAACTATAGTCAAAGTTCCACCCTTCAGAATTCCAAAATGAGTATCTTTATCAAGTGACTCAATGAGGCATGTCAAGACAAAATTATCTAAATCTCATCAGACAATTTGAGCAAAATGTATACAGTTTGATATGAAACAAAGTTGTTTTAGTTTGAATTTATTCAGGTGGAAAGAGAACCTTAAAAGTTGTTTTTAGGTACATTGGAGGCTAAAAGCTTGGATCCAAACTGGAACAGAGGTCAATCTACAATAAATCCACTGTAGGTAGAAAAAGAACCTTTTTGAAGTGAAAAGGTCAGATGACAATTCATAAAAACATGCAAGATCAACAAGTCATGCATGTTTAGGTATAAATATTTGTTTCAAACCGAACTTATAATGCATATAAATATGCATCGATATACTTGTGTATTTTCCCAACTACCTGAGTAACTAGCTAGGTATAAATCATACCAGTGTTCTTACAAATCTAGCTGGTTTATTTGGTTTGTTAATTAAATGGACCATCTACTGCAAGAGTAAGTAAAATAATTAACTCTAATTGGGGTGAAACAATATTCTACTAGGGAACAGTAGCACTCAACTAACCTGAAAGGGTTCGGGAAATAATACAATATGCCTTCCCAAAATCAAAAACATCAATCAAGAGCTCAATATGAGATAGCATTCAATAAGTTGGTCTTTCAATCGAATTATACTTGGCATTGAAGTACATAGTTCTTTAACCAAAAAGAAAAAGAAGGAAAGATGCTCTAGTTAGCGGAACATGATGGATACCAGCAATACATAAGCTTTTTCTGTTTGTTTGGGTCTTCTTTGAGATTTAGCCGCAACGTGATTTAAAGAGAGAGGGGAAAAGAGAGGGAGAGACGGTTGGTTTAAGTTCTTTTGGGTTGAATTAGGTCTTGAGATTAGTGATGAAACGGATAAATATCAGCTTATTACAAGGCGTCCAGTGCAAACATCTGAGCTTTACAAACTTAAAACGGAAGAAAAGGCAAGAGGCGACCTTTTCAAGAAGTGATGGAACGGAGAACAAGTGAATCTCTCCCCCAACAGTAGCAGCAAGAGTTGAAGAATCCCCAGAAAGCGCAAGAATCGAAACCCTACCAATCCGCAAATCCACGACACTCGAATTCTGAACACAAGGACCCTCCCCCTTCTCCTCGATCTCCTTTGCTAACCCGATGACATCCTGAGTCTTGGCAACAAGAAACCCTGATAAACCAAGAACCCTGGTTCAGCAGAAAGAAGTAGAGGTGGGCATCAAGAAGATAGAGGAATGGAATGGGACCTTCAGAGTGGGCGAGGAAGAGCACGCCAGACAGCTCGGAGACCGCCAGGGGCTGCGACGGAGGGTTCTGGAGATCGAAGCCGTAATCAGAGGGCTTCAGAGGGACAGATTCCCCAATGCGGCAGAAAATGAAGTCCGCGGTGCGGGCACGATCGCCTTCGATCTCTTCTTCGAGGCGGATGAGACGGTCCTCGGGCTCTTCTGCCATGGAGGAATCCAAAACCCTACCGTTTGATCGCCAGGAAGAGAGAGGATGAAGCGGGTGGGGGGTTACGAGAGGGTACTGATAAAGGATAGGAGTTGCCGGGCGTCGGAGGGGAGCATGGGGCGGGAAAAGGACGAATAGAGCCCTAAAACCACGATTGGCCAGGAGGGGAAGGACTTCTAGAGGCGGCGCGTAGTACACGCGAGGAGCCAGATTAATCTTCTTGCATTAGGTAAAAACATAAATAATTTCAATGAAAAGTATTCTTGAAATGTATAATTATATATATATATATATATATCATAATAATGAAATGCTTGCTTAAATGGTACCTTCTTGCCATTTGGACAATGGGCGGTTCAATTTCACTTGAAGTCGGCGGCCTAGAGACAAGATGGATGGTGGAAATTAGCCCCTCTCAATCTAAAAGAATAAGAAAAAAAACCATTGTTTATATTTTTAATATTTAATTAAACTTATATTGTTTCATGGTAATGTCTACGTTGCTAAGTTTTTTATCATTAACATTAATAATTATTATTTTAATTTTTTTAATTATCTTGGTATCTTTGGAAAATAAATTTTATATTTAGTTTGTTTTGCGAGAGAGTTTTATGAAATCTTTTCGAATATTTTTTTCACAAAAAAAAAAAGTTCTTTTCAAATATTTTTTTTTTTGTCAAAATTCAAAAGATAATGGTTTTTTTTATAGTTGAAATAATAATTTATTAAATTAACATTAAAAATATAAAAATAGAGGCAATGTTACAAAAATGGGATAAAAAGATGATATAAATATATAGGTTGTAATTTTGCAAGAAGGAACTCAAAACAATCCATATTTATATAAATATTAGCACCATGCACAAGCAAATACACAGTATCTTGCATATAGATGAAGCTCGAAAAATTTTGAATTTGAAAGCATTTAGAAAAAAGGAAAAGAAAAAAAATGTATAAGATGTTGCGCAGGTATGTTAGAACAAAAAAAAAGAAATAAAATAAAATCTCAAACTTATAGATAAAGAGATAGCATTATAAAATTAAAGATACATTTATAATTTTTTATAAAAACTGAAACCATGCAAATTGAAAATTTATGTATATGCTTTGATTAAAATGAGAGATTTGGATAAGTTGGCATGAAAGTCGATAAGATAATATGTGTTGCTGCAACTTCTTCCGGACCGGGCTCAATCAGCTGGGCTTGAGCACTCCTTTCCCGATTCCTGCAAAAAAGTTCCCAATGACCAGTGATGTTCTGGTGGGGAATACTCCGATGCTTAAGTTAGCGAGAGCTTAAGGGCAACAAAATGAAGGAATCAATGGAGATAAGCTTATGGAGCGAGAAGAGAGTCCTTACTGCCCAGAGTCCCCCGCTTTACCTTATATAGGTGTGGAACCTTACTAGAGTCTGTTAGGGGCTAGGCAAGGAATGACATATCTGCTCCTAGAAGATCCGGATAATGGCCACGTGGCGCCAGGATGGGACGACGTCGTGGGACTAGTGGAGTAGTGGTGCTGATGTGTCAGGATTCTGTTGTAACAAAATTCTGGTACCAACTGGAAGAGGCTTCTGGAGTTCCCCGGATCATCTTCAAAGTGGCCCTTCAAGAGTGGGTTGGTCGGACCTCAGCAAGAGTGGGTCAGCCAGACCTTCGCAGGAGTGGATTGATCGAATCTCGGCAGGAGTGGGTTAGCCGGACCTCAGCAAGAATGGATCGGTCGGACCTCAGCAGGAATGGGTCGGTCGAACTTCAGCAGGAATGGATCAGCCGGACCTCAGTAGGAGTGGGTCAGCCGGACCTCAGCAAGAATGAGTCGGTCGGACCTCAGTAGGAGTGGATCAGCCATACCTCAGTACCGGTCCGGTTTGAAGGTGAGCCAGTTGGGTATAACAATATGTATTTAGATCCATTTTCATATTTTAATCTATTCAGATATGGAAATAGATATATCCAAATATATAATACTATTTATAACCTTATTTAATTTTATATAATACTTGTTGCCGCCTACACCGCTGTGGCCTGCAGCTGGGAATGGCACCGGACACCGACCTCGTCATCCAAAATCTAACTTGTGCACCCGGATTTGCAAAAAAAAGGAGACTCGAGCCCAGGATCCCGGCGGAGGCACTTCGACGATCAAGTCAGTGGACGATCTAGGAGAACAGATCCTCCCCGATGGGTCTTGGTAGGACTCCATGCTAGGAAGAGGATGTTTTGCTTTCAAAGGAAAGAGTAGGGTGAGAACGGCAGCGATGGAGGAGAGCTCGAGCTGTGGTGGCTGTATCCGTCGAGACTCTTCCGATGAGTTCTCCGGTAGCCTCAGAGCGCTCTGCCTCTTGCTAACCCTCCCTTCGCTTGCCTTTTCTTGCTTACCTCCTTCGAAGGTCCTTGGAACTTCCTTTTAGGCCAAGGATCCCTCCAGTTATCCACATCAGGTTCCTCCCTCTCTGTAGATACCTGAAGGTCAACGATCAGCAGTGCACCATGCGGCGTGTCCCAGTGCCTTTTTTCCTTCATGATAGGAAGTTATGTCGCAGGCTCTGACTTCCAATTGGTTGCTACACTTTGAAAAATTTGGCAGGACCTCGATTTGGGGGCAGCCGCCCCCTGGTTTAAATTTTGGGTGGTGAAACGGTCGACTGGGAAGTGCGGCACTTTGATCGGGGTGCCTTTTCCTATTTGGTGTAAACAATGACGGGAGAGATCATGGTACCTTGGGGGTGTCCCTCCATGGTTCTTGGACGGCGCGCTGTCGCCCAAGGGAGGTGGTGACGTCCGTTCCTTTCTGCTTCTGGATCCCTTGAAGCGCTGTGGACTTTGGCCATGGGGGCGGCCTTCGACCGCCGGACCTCTCGACCAAAGAGTGCTTGGTTCGAGAAGAGGGAGCTCGACTTCGGTAGGGGCGGGCTCGACCTTGAGGGAGTCGCCCAGCGAAGGAGCTCAAAGAGCGGGAGCTCGACTTCGGCCGAGATGGGCTCGACCTCAAGGGAGCCACCCGGCGAAGGAGCTCGAAGAGCGGGGGCTCGACTTCGATCGAGGCGGGCTCGACCTCGAGGAAGCCGCCCGGCGAAGGATCTCGAAGAGTGGGAGCTCGATTTCGGTCGATGTGGGCTTGACCTCGAGAAAGCCGCCGGCGAAGGAGCTCGAAAAAAGGAGTCTGACATGGCAGCTTTTGCTAGCATGGCATTCGGCTGGATCCGAAAGAGACTCCACATCAGTGATCTTGCCATATCAATACTCATTAATTTTTTAAAAAATATATAACCACATTAGTATACTATTACTTAATTTATCATTTATTTAATAATATCTTTGATTTATTGATCATGAACTTTAATTATTTGATCAATATTTGCATTTATATTCTTTTAAAATAAAATAAATATGAACTTTTGCATCTAACAAATATTTGTATATATATTTGTATTCGTTAAATATAATAAATATTGATATAGACATACTAGTATCTTATCCATGTCTAATCCAACTTGAATGGATGAGCCATACAAAATGTTTTGGTTCCATAAGAAATTTAGAGTTCATGGATCTATAAGTAAGATTAAATAAGGAACCTAGAAATAATTTTTATCTGCATATTTTATCATATTATGTATAAGTCTGCATCTAAGAGAAGTTATGTGACTAATTAAAGTAACCATTAGCAACCTACAAATATTTCTTCTCAACTTCGGGACTTGTTTGGTTCGTGGGAAGAACTTTTCTTTATAATAAGTTACCTTTTAGGAATTAAATTTTAGTATGTTTAATTGACAATAATAAAGTAACTTATTATAGAATAGCCTATATTTAGTTAAGTATTTATTTTATTAGAAAGATTATGTAAAATGCTTATCATATCCTTAATAGATACGGGGCTATATATTTTTACTTCCAAACTTTGTATAAATAATAATATTATATTTATAGTAATATAAATATATTATAAAAATATATTATGAATAATATTAGATCATAATAATTTATTATAATAATATAATATCAATATATATGTATTAACAGTATGTTAATATAATACTAATATTTTAATATAATATATTAATAAAATTATATTAATATTATATTTATATCTATATTTAATATATTATATTCATTACTATATTAATATTAATGAAAATATTATTAATATAAATATATGATATTGATATATATTACTATTAAAATATTATATTAATATAAATATATTAAAATATTATTTGATCTTTGTATATATTATCATTATTCATTATTTCATCTTGGTCACCTATCTATATTTTACAAAATTTTAATCATTAATTTTAAAAGATATATTTCAAAATAAAAAAGTACCATCAATTCTATCTCCCTGGAAATATCTAAAATTTTATCATTTTCATAAATTTTTATTTTTTATAAAATATAAAAAATATTTTTCATGATATTTTTTTAAAAATATTAACAGGGTTTTCGTGTTTTGCTCTAACTTGGTTTCTGTGCCAAGGGGGTTTCTTCTTCGTCTTGATCTCGAGCCACATCTTAGCTTCGGCGGTCGGCATGGCAGCTACCGGAAGAACGTGGAAGGGTTCCAGCTTCGAGGCTCCGGAGGGCGGTGACAAAGAAAGGAGTTGGTCAAAGGTGGTCCAGGGAGTTCCTCGGGGGGCGACGTGGACTTCTCACCGGATCTCGGAGGTCGAGATCGAAAAACTGCAACATTTCTTCACCAAGGTAGTGGAGCTCGAGGAAGAGGAGGTTGAGGAGTCCCGGAGTCGTTGGGAGGACAGATCTCTTTTTGCCCGGAGCTTGGGATGGAGGGTGTCGGTCAGGTGGGTCACCATGGATTTCAAACTGAAGTTAAAGTTGGATGAGGAACTGGAGGTTTTCTCCTTGGCGGAGGAGCATTTGCTGGTGTGGTTCAAGGAGGAGATGATATGTTCTAGGGTGTTGGCAAGTGGTCCGTGGTTCCTCGGTGGACAGCTCTTGGTTGTCGAAACGTGGCAACCGGATTTCTCTCCCAGTAGGTCTCCCATCCGGAGAACGGTGGTGTGGCTTCAGATACCGGAGCTTCCCGTGGAGTTCTGGACCACCAAAGCCTTGCTGAAGATTGCTGTAGAGGCCGGCAAGCCCCTGCTGGTGGACGACTTCACCAAGAACTTGAAGAAATTTGGCTACGCATGAGTGAAGCTGGATCTCGATTCCAGCTTGCCTCTTTTGCCGGGGGTGCTGCTCCGTGGGAGGAAGGGACTGTTCTGGCAGTGGTTCCAATATGAAAACCTATCAGAGATCTGTTTCCGGTGCGGAAGGATGGGCCATGGGGAGTTGTAGTGTGGCTTTGGTGGTGTCTCGTCCGGCGTGAGCGGTGGGCGTGGTCGGGCGGGGCCAGCTAGTGTTGCGGTGGCGGAAGGGGAAGGGCTTCTAGCTTCGCAGGTTCCCCTGGCGGAAGTTGCTGGCGGTGCTGCGGGGGAGGTGCGGCCTATGGTGGGGCCGTGGATGGTTACTTCGCATGTCCGGCCATCGCGGGCTTCTAGGGCGCTGGCCCGTGGCGAGAGGGAGTAGCAGCAGGCTGGCATTCACTACCCAGCCTCTTTCAGTCCGAGTTCTTTCTCTTCTCCGCTAGGGTTCCCTCGGATGGCCTCCTCCCCGCCGCATTCACCTCCGGATGCTCAGGGCTGGCAGAAACCGATCAAGGTCGCGCGGAGAAGGTCCCCAGGTTGCATTGGAGTTGTGCTTTCGTCGGAAGAGGCGGATGCAGGTATGAGTTTCTCTGTTCTTGGTTCCTTGGGGGACCGTATGGAGGTGGGAGGGTTGGATGAGGTTGGTCCTAAGGATGTCCCGATGGTGGATCAAGCCGCGGGGTCCTTTGAAGCGTGCCAGGTCCCCTGTGTCGGTTTTTCCTTCGTCTTCCAATTATCATTCTAGTGGCGTTCCTGGGGCTCTGCAGCCTGGTGGTTCATCGCCCTCCTCCCTGGTGTTGGTGCCTCAGTCCCCGGTCTCCTCCCAGGTATGTCCTTCTCTGGGCCAGGGTGGGGGTCAGTCTGTTGGCTCCCCTGGTGTGGGGGTAGCGGAGGTTGGGCAGTTGGGGATTCTGGGTGGAAGCCCTGTTGGTGGTGAGGGTGGTGGGGGTTTGGTCTCTGTCCCTGCTGGTGGGTGTGGTGGATTGGGTTCTCCCAGGGGGAGGGGCTGGTGCTTGTTGAGGGGGAGCAGGGGGAGGGGCAGGTGGCAGTTATGGAATCTGGTGTTCTTCGACCCGGGGGTAAGGGGCTTGTTGATGGGGGTAGGGTGCTTCCTTGTTCGGGGGAGGGTGGGTCTTCTACGCCTATTGTGTTTGGTGGTAAGGCTGCTCCTGGTCTTAGGGGCAAGGGTTTGTCTATGCCACCTTCTGTTGCTGGAGAGGATGGTTCGAAGATGTTCAACCATGATGCTGTTGCCAAGCTACTAAAGGGTGCTTTGTTTGAAGGGGAGGTGGAGGGCTCCAAGCCCTCGGTCGATGAAGTCTAGTATGTTTGTTTCTTTCTTTTCTTGTTAATGAAGATTATGGTATGGAATGTTAGGGAGGCGGGTAAGCCCTCGTTTTATACTACTTTTCGTCGATTTGGGCAGGTGCATAGCCCTGACATGTGTGTTATGTTATAAACTAGACTTTCCGGATCGGCACTGGAAAGGTTTCGGTGCAGGTTTCGGTCAGGGGGGATTGGAAGGGTTTGCTATTGAATCTTAGGGTCTTTCAGGGGGTATAATTGTTGTGTGGCGCAACGAGGTGGCAAGGGTGGACACCTTTAACCATTGTTCTCAACAGGTGTTTATTATCATTTTGGAGGAGGGGAGGCCTACGTGGCCACGGTGTATGCTAGTACTGATTACAGAGAGAGAAGAGTTGTTTTGTTGCCCAGAAATGGAGCCCAAGAGAGGGGGTGAATTGGATCTTTTAAAAAATTAAGACAATAAAATGAAGGTCTAGTGGTGCTTGTGAGCAATGATAAATTTGATGCAAGATGTTAGCAACAATTAGCGAGCAAGAGAGGAAAAGAGCAATCACATACAAACACAAGGTTTATAGTGGTTCGGTGCAAACCTAGCACCTACATTCACTCCCCAAGCCATCCTTGGGAATTTCACTATAATCCACACTAGATTACAGTCAACTTATTTTTCACAAGGCTCACAAGTCAAAACCTAAGTTGGTTTTGTCACTTAGGCTTACCAACAAACCTTAATACTTGTTTTGTCTTCGGGCTCACAAGTTAACCATAGTTGGTTTTATCCCTTTGGCTCACCAACAAACCACAATAACCTTCTTTCAAGACACCCTTTAAAGCAAGGTCAAATCACAATAAAAACATATATGTAATTTAAAACTACAACAAACTCTCTTCAAGAGTAGATTGAATCTTTGAAGCTCAAGTGGATGCTTTGTCTTCACTCTTTCTTGAATCTCCTTCAAGGTGCCTCTTTTTGGAATGAAGTGAGGATGTGCTTGTAGGCTTTTCAATGGAATCAAGCTAGAAGAGGCTTTTGATGTGAAGTATGGAGAGAATATTGGCTTTTTGGCTTTTAAGTAGACTTCAATGTACTTGAATACACTTCTCTTCTCTTCTCTTGCTTTAAAATGAGGTTGGTGGAGCTTAAATACACCAAAAACCTTCCAAAAAATGGTTTGTGACCGTTGGTACCTTGGAAATAACCGTTTGGAGCTTGAAAAGCAAGTTCTGCAAGCCAGAAAAATAGATCTGTTAGAGCTGTCAGGCTGCAAGTGTCGACACTTGGCTGTCAGGTGTCGACGCTTGATCTCTGGGTGTCGACACTTGACACAAAAATCCTTAATATTATAAAGTTCTGTATTTTCAAAAATCTCAGGCCTTGAGTCGATACTTGGAACCTAAGTGTCGACACTTGGTGTCGACACTTGAATATAGGTGTCGACACTTGGCATGCCAAGAATTTTTGTCTGTGCTAAATGCTGAAGTGTCGACACTTGACTGTCCAAGTGTCGACACTTGAGACTGAAAACTTTCAGATTCAAGTATAAATACCTCGAAAACATAAATAAAATTCTTGAATACATAAACACATAATATTTAAATATTTAGATGCCCTTTTTCAATGAAGAGGATGCCCGGATTTGTGAAATTGCTCCGTGCCATTACGTGCCATACACCATAAATTTTTGAGATTTTAAGATGCTTTCTTCCTGAAAACTCATAACTTGAAATCCTCATTAGAATACAATATGCACTCAATATTTTGTTATTCATCAAAATTACTGGGTGGAGCCAACATGTTTGGCAGGAGATTTTGGCATTGGTTGATCAGGGGGTTCCTATAGTTGTGGCAGGGGATTTTAACTGTATTTTGTTGATAGAGGATAAGAGAGGGGTCAGCCTTTCTTGGAGAATATTGCGTCCACGGAGTTTGCCCATGTATTGATGGCAATGGTCTGGTGGATGTGGGTTTTGTAGGACCCAAGTTTACTTGGTGTAATAACATGTCAGGGGCTGCTAGAGTCTGGGAATGCATTGATAGGGTATTTGCTACTCCAGATTGGCTTCTTCTACATCATGATCATCAGGTTCGGCATCTTCCGAGAATTGCTTCGGATCACTGTCCTCTTCTTCTTACTATTTCTATTCTGACCCCTGTTTGTGCTCCCTTTAGATTTGAAAAGTTTTGGTTGGCTTATCCGGGTTCGTGGGACATTCTTAGAGAGGTGTGGAGGGTACCTGTTCGGGGGGAGGCTCGGTATTGGGTTTCTCGTAGGCTCACTCTTCTGAAGCGCCGGCTTAGCAGATGGAATAAGGTGGAAGTTGGAAATTTAGCCTCTTCTTTATCTTGTGTAGAGCCGTCTATCTTTGCTCTCCAGGAGAATGAAGAGAGGGAAGGGGGACTTGGTGATGGTGATTTGATGACTCTTCGCCATTTTTTGTCGGAGCATCACTCCCTTTTGAGTCAGCAAGAAACTTTATGGAGATAAAATCCAGAGTGCAATGGTTGAAGGAGGGGGATAGGAATTTCAGATTCTTTCATCAGGATACTGTTGTTCGGAGGCTTAGGAACCAAATTCGGGCTCTTCGATCTCCTGAGGGGATCTGGCTGGAGGATGCTGATGATGTTAGGCGGGAATCTTTTCTTTCTTCTCTTCTAGATAGGCAGGTTCTCAGGAGGATTCCCTTTCGGTTCATCCCCCCTACCGAATGCCACAGTTTCGGAGGAGGAGAATGGCCGTTTGTGTTGTCCTATTTCTGCTAAGGAGATCTGGGTGGTGTTTTGGTCTATGGAGGAGGATAAAGCTTCGGAGCCTGATGGATTTTCCCCGTTATTTATCAGGAGATATTGGTGTATTATTGGGAGGGAGTAGTGGCTGATGTGCAGGAGTTCTTTACTGTCGCCATATGCCTGATCACTGGAAGTGGACCTTCGTTATGTTGGTTCCGAAGCGTCTGGATGCTTTTGAGCCGGGTCATTTTAGGCCTATCAGTTTATGCAACACCCTTTACAAGTTATGTGCTAAATGCTTGGCTAATAGAATGAAGCCTATCCTCCCCGGTCTTATTTCTCTTGAGCAAGGAGCTTTTGTTGGAAGAAGGTATATTTTAGATAATATTTTAATTGCATAGGAGTTTATGCATGATCTAAGGAGAGCCCCTGCTAGGAGAGCTTTGATGGTCATCAAATTGGATATGGAAAGGGCCTACGATCGATGTGGTGGAGCTTCCTGGAGCAGGCTTTGGGTGATTTTGGCTTTCATCGTTGTGGATTGATCGTATTATGACTTGTATTACTGATCCCTCTTATGCTATTCTTGTCAACGGGACCCCTACGGACTTCTTCCATTCTACAGTTGGTCTTCACCAAGGTTGCTCTCTCTCTCCCTTCTTGTTTATTTTATGTGCTGATGCTCTCTCGCGAGCTTTACGGGTGGCGATGCGAGAGTCGGCGATTCAGCCGTACTGCTCTACTCCTGGTGCTCCCTCGATCTCGTATTTGCTTTTCGTAGATGATTGTATCTTATTGGGTCAAGCCTCTTTGGCAACAGCGGCGGGCTTTAAGTCTGTCATGGAGCTTTATTGTATGTACTCGGACCAGAGGGTGAATTTGCTTAAATCTGAGATTCGGTTCAGTTCGAAAACTCCTATCAAGGCTGCGGCGTTCCATTCAGGAGACTTTGGGGATTGCTGTTCAGGAGGGGTGTCTTCAGTATCTGGGTGTTCCTATCTCGGGGGGGAGGCTGCGGAGCGCGGACTGCTGGAGGATGGTCTCTGCAGTTTGGGAGAGAGTGGAGGGCTGGCAGAGTCGTCTTCTCTCATCTATGGTCGCTTGACCCTGATTAGGTCTGTTCTCACCTCCTCCCGGTGTTCTTGCTCTCTAATGTTATTGTTCCTAAGGCTATCACTTCTAAGGTGGAGCAAAATATCCGCTTTTTCTCTGGTCTTCTTCGGCTTCTCGACGTGGAGTTCACTTGTTAGGTTGGAATGTGGTCTGCCAACCTGTGAGGAAGAGGGTCTGGGTATCCATTCCTTGGGTGATGTGAGGGAAGCCTGTATTGGAAGACATGTTACCAGGCTTTTGCTGGGACCGGAGACTATGTGGATTGCTATGATGAGATTTCGCTATGGTTCCCTGACCATGGTGGTGGATGCGGAGGGTTTTGTGCCTCGGCGGGGTTTTATCTTTTGGTGAGAGAGATGTCACGGATTGCTCCTGTGATTGCTCCGCACCTGAGATGGATCATTGGGGATGGTTCCTTGATTAGCTTTATGGATGACCCATGGATCTCGGAGTTACCTTTGGCCTGCTGGCCTACTTTCATTGCGATGGATGGTCCAGATATCAGGTTGGTTGCTGATCTTATATCCTCTGATGGTTCCCACTGGAGTTATGCTCTGGTTGTGCAGACCTTTGGGATTATCTTAGGTGAGAGGGTTATGTCTATTGTTCGGCTCACTCATCCCTGCACGGATATTCGGGTTTGGAGGTCTTCGGCGCTGAGTAGAGCCCCTATGTCTGATATTTATCGTATGTTTCGGGAGGACTCTCAGCGGAGTTCTCAAATTGGATGGATATGGTCACTTCATGTTCACCCCAGAGTGGCCCTCTTCTTGTGGAAAGTTGCTTGGCGCCATCTTCCGACCAGGGTGCTCCTTCAGGCTAGAGGGATGGATCTTCCTATATTATGCCCAGCTTGCGAGGTTTATGAGGAGACTATGGAGCATGTGTTATTCACTTGCCCTAAGACTCGGAGTATTTGGTTCGCTGCAGGGATGGATTTCACAAGTCCTCAGTCTGGGACGTGGTGGATGCATTTTTGGCCGTGCTTAGATCTTCTTGTCTCCCCTTCAGTCATAGCCTTCCTGCTTATCTGGCTTACCACATATGGCTTTCTCGGAATGCCATTGTCTTTGGCTCGTCTAGGCTATCTAGCACAGTGCTGATTGAGCGAGCTTGGGCTTATATGGAGGAGTTCTGTTCGGTGACCTTGACATCTACGGAGACTTGGGTTCCGGCATTGCTCCTAGAGTGCCCCGGAGGATTTTTATTTTCTGGGAGCCCCCTCCTCCGTCTTATGTCAAGGTTAATTTTGATGGGAGTGTCAGAGAAACGGATGGTGGTGCAGCTTTTGTGATTCGGAGTCCGAGGCTGGATATCATTGCAGCTGGGGGTTGTCATCTGGTAGAATCTTCTGTTATTCAGGCTGAGCTTACGGCTGCTTGGGCTGGGGTTCGGTATGTTTGTCACTTTTTCAGGACGGAGCATCTGATTATTGAGGGGGACTCTGCTACCATGATAATGTGGATCAAGGGGGCGGTAAATCTTGCTTCTGCTCACCCCTTGATTCGGGATATCGTGCTTTGGTTGCTGGAATGTTCATCAGTTGTTGTCAGGTACATATACAGGGAGGCCAATTCGGCTGCTGACTGGATGGCCTCGTATGTTGTTGCTCATACGGGATCGACTTTATGGACCGGGTTGGCGAATTCGCCAGTGGGTTTCAAGGATTATATTTTTTTTGACTTTCTTGAATGTATTCATTTCAGGTCTGTTGAGTGAAGCATTCGCCTTATAAAAATTAAAAAAAAAAAAAAAAAAAAGAAAAGAAAAGAAAAAAAAAAAAAAAAAAAAAAAAAAAAAAAAAGAAGAAAGAAGAAGAAGAAGATCACTTGCCGTGAACCAAACTTATCCTTCGAGCATCGTTCGTTGCACCAGCTCGAGCCTCCATTCGAAAACTTGGATTCTTGCGCTTACGATCAAGAGCACGTGTACCGAAGCTGCTCTCTCCTCCCGCAAACCCATAAATATTTTACTAGCCCCGCCCCAGACTCCATACACCTCTCCTCATTCCTCGCGAAAGCCTTCTCGCTTCTTAAATCTCCTCGCAATCTCCACCAAATCCACTCTCTACTCGATCACCTCCGATCTCCCCGGCCACCCTTCTTCTCCAGCAAGTTCATCGCCGAGTACTTGGAGCTTCGGAACCCCGCTGCCTTTCGGTCGGTCTTCGTCTTCACTCGCTACTCCAAGAACAAGGTCTTCATCTGGAATTCTTTGATTCGGGCTCGAATGCAGAATGTCATGTTCTCGGAAGCTCTGGATTACTATAACGAGCTACGGAGGTGAAATTGGGCCGCAATGCCTTCACCTTCCCCTAAGGTCTCGGCGCCTGTGCTGGCTCAGTCGATCTCGAGCTAGGCCGGAGAATCCACGAGCATGTTTGGAAGTTGGATTGGGTTCTGATGTGTAAATCAGAATTTCTTTGACTGCTGTGTTTGCGAGGGTCGGTTCCTTAAACGAGGCTGGGAAGATGTTCGATGGAATGCATCACAGAGACATTGCTTCGCCTGGGTATAGTATGCATGAGCAATGGGAGAAAACTGTGGAGGTTTATGGGAGATCATAGTTAGTGGTTCGATTCTGGATTATTCTACAGTGGAGGAAGTCTTGCCGGCCTATGAGGGTCTTGGGGCTGTTGAAGAGGGTAGAATGATTCACGGGCTTGTATATAAGATTGGAATCAAGGAGGATAGAAAAGTGAGAATGGCCTTACTTTTTCCATGTACCACAATTTAAGAATTTAAGTGATGCTCGAAGATATTTTTATATGATTATGGGAAGGGACATGGTTTCTTGTATGCCATGATTGATGGGTATTACCAGTTTGGTGGCTTTGACATGGCTTTGGATCTGTTCCAAGTGATGGTGATTGGATCAAAACTGCATCTCGTGACAAACACAACTATACTTCATGTTTCTCATGACATCAGTGACTTAAAACTTGGTGGTTCAGTTCAAGCTTTCATGATACAGAATTGGTATGAATGTGATATTATGGCTCTGATTGTTCCTATAGCTAGGTATTCAAAGGGTGGAATTTTTTTTATGTCACGAAAAGTGTTTGATCATATGGATTATAGGGACTCTGTTTCATGGAATTCACCGGTTAGTGATTATGTTAACAGGGAGTTTTTTTGGTGAAAGGACTGACCTTTTTAAGTCTATTAGGTGGAAGTAAGACCTGACTCTGCTAGAAATCTGTTTATCAGCAATGCTCTTGACAGGTTCTTAAAAATGTGCTAGATTAGAAGATGCATTGAAATTGTTTGCGAGCATGGAAACCCCTGGTGCAGTAAGTTGGAATACTATTATATCTAGGTGTGTCCAGGATGGTGATTGCAATTTAGCATTCAAACTGTTGAGCCAAATGAAGGTCAAGGGACCAAATCTGGACATGGCTAATATTGAGCATCTTGCCTGCATGCTCCTTTGAGGCAGCAATAAGAGAAAAAGATCCATGGTTGCATTTTCAAACTTGGTTTAAACAGCATGTTCCAGTTGGAAATGCTCTGATTGAAATGTACGCAAGTGCAGCGGTTTAGATTATGTGGTCTGTCTTTGAACACACCGAGCACATTGTGTTATGGACCTCTTTGGTATGTGCCTGTGGTATGCATGGTCAAGATGAGAAGGCCTTGAGAACATTTCGGAGGATGAAAGAATCAGTATAAGACCAGACAATGTCGCATTCATCGCTGTCATGTACACATGTATTCATGCTGGTTTAGTCAAAGATGGTAAGATGTATTTTAAGGGAATGGAGAAAGACTGTAATATCTTGCCCAAAATGGAACACCATGTCTGCATGGTTGATCTGCTTGGCCGTTTTTGGAAAATTAGTCGAGGCAAGAACTTTCATTGAGAAATGCCATTTGAACTGACATAAATATATGGGGAGATATATTCAGTGCCTGTAGAGTCTCTGGCAAAACTAAGATGGCTGAGCATGTTGCTAAAAGAATTGTGCCCTCGGATTCAGGAAGCACTGGCTAACATGTTCATGTATCAAAGATATATGCACGTACAGGGAAGTGGGATATTGTTAGTAATCCAAGGAAATCCATGAAAGATAAATAAAATGAAGAAAGATCCGGTATTTAGCTGGATAGAAATCAGAAATAAGGTGCGTGTCTTTTGGACTGGGGATTAATTGCTGTATTGGTCTAAAATGGTGCATCAGCTATTAGAAAGACTTGCTGGATTGATGGCTAAGGAAGGACATATTCCTAATAAGAGCTTTGTCCCAAAGGAAGTGGAAGAGGATGATGAGGGATATATGCTATGCACACACGGTGAGAGGCTCTAAAGCATTGGGTTGTTAAATACAAAGACTGGAATGCCATTGCAGGTAATGAACCTTCAGATGCGTGGAGATTGCCACATGGCAAGCAAATACATATCAAAAATTGTCCAGAGAGAATTATTGGTCCAAGATGCCAGTCGCTTTCATCTATTGAAGGATGGAATTTGCAGTTTTGGTGATTACTGGTGACAAACTTTTTTCCCTATGCTTAGGACTGATTTTTTCAGACACATAGAAATACAAAATACTAATGGGGCAGACGGAGAGTTCTGAGTTTACTTGGTGAAGATTCGCTTAATTTGTTTTTATGCAAATAATAGAGAAAAATCTGAAAATCAAAAGAGCTATCCACATATGGACAGTCTTTTGTCCTGTAATCTAATCAAAGAGCTGGATTACATTTTTGAAGTTTTGTGTATAGTTACACCCAGGGATCGCGGTACCATCCTGTACCACCCGGTATGGGACATACCATACCGGCTAGCTGCCGGTACGGTTCAGTCTATTAAAACGGTCCGGCATCTGGACCGTTAAAAAAATAAAAAAAATTGATTTCCGTACCGGTACAGTACGGTTGATAAGGACATAATTATACATTGTATTTCTCCTTATATGTAGTTTATTTGATATATTTACTTCCTCATGGTGATGATTAATGCATAATTTATGGTTGAGGATTAATTATCAGAATTGTTTAATTTCGTCCCTCCTTATAGATTTTTTTAAAAATCATAGAGTCAGAATTTGAAGAAATGATCTTCAGTGAAGTTGTAGAGCACGATTTTTGGGATCCAACGGCATGAACGGTGTATAATTCGGACTTCAATTGAGCCAGAACATGATTTTTGAAGGAATTAGTAAGTTGTCATGAATTTGCATGCTTTTTAAAGCACGGGAATTAAGCAGTTGGTTCAACGTGAATTAGCAAATGGGTTCACGAGGCAGTGGCTGGTCCACCATCCTCCATTGCTGATGGTCCACGAATATAGTCCGTGGGCCACAGGCCAACCCAAGCCGTGTTCTCGCCGGAAAAGTTGTCGGACCTTCTTCTCTCATCGCCGGGACCCTCCTCTCTTGCCGGAGAAGCCGTGAAAGGCCGGAAAATTTCATTCCACCGTGTTCCATGGCCATTCATCTTCTTTAATGTGCTTGCCTCTCCCATGGTTTCCTACACCGTGGGCATGGTTTTCTTCCCATTTTCTCTGCCCGTCCTCCATCCATGACCGTCCAGCTCTACACTGGGTCATCTTCTCCCTACTGCTGCCAACGAGTCACCGTTCTTATCTTCCAGTCATCTTCCCATCTGGAGCTTTGATGTCCGAAGGAGCAGAGGAACGAGAGAAGCCAGACTCTACGTGGATAACCCCATCAGGACTCTACATGGACAACACCGAAGGAACGAGGGATAATACCGAATGCTGTGGTTGTGTTGGTTACGTGAACGGAGATAGAACACCGGGAGAAGACTAACGCTGGTTTCCCAGCGGGTCACACGTCCGACTCTCTTATAAATAAAGACCTGTTGCCCAACATCGAGGGAGGGAGGAGAACAGAACAGAGATTTTTTTTTTTTTTTTGCCGCAGTAGAGTGGGGAAGCAGAGAAGCAGGGAGCAGCAGTGGAATATTTTTTTAAGCAAAGAAATCAGCATGGCAAGGGAAGGAAATCAAATCAATTTTATATTATTTTTCTTTTCCATGATTGAGTAATTTTTTTGTTTCGATTCAAGGGACAACTAGCTATGTTAACATGATTGTGAGGTTATGATATTAATTCAATATTATTCTTTTGCTGGATATCTGTGTTTCCTAATTTTTATTGTTGATTTATTGTGTAGTTTAATTGATTAAGAGGCCTATTAATTGATTATTACATAATTGATTGCTAAACTAAGTTCGTAATCCGTAATTGTTATGCAACTTGGTTAAAGTAGTACTTAGGCAGAATAATTATGATCCCAGTTTTCGTCTCTGTCTAAAAGAAATATAGAATGAATTAAATAATTTACGCTTGTCTAATTGTTGTTCATCCTTAGCTTCATCCTAGTTTGTAATGCTATCAATGAATGCATGAGGATTGCTTAATACCAATTGGTTCATTGGTAAGAATTTAATTTGGGTGCTTGACTTGAATTAATGAATGTAGGGATGATTAAATTTATCTAGCTCCTAGGTAAGTCATTGGCTAAGTATTCATAGAGAGAATAATATATTTTTATACCGATGATCAATCTGCTAACTAGCGCAAAAATCCTTGAATCGAACTTAAATTGAATCTGAAACAAATCTAAATTTAATTAAAGTTTTTCTTTATTTGCATAATTAGTTAGTTGATTTTATAATTATTCAAAACCCCCCGTTTAATTACTTAATTTGATTATCATATTCAGTCTCTAGGGTTCGACCTGGACTCATTAATACTGCAAGAAATATTATAAGAATTAGTGAAACAGTAATTAATTTTGGTGAATTCGACAAGCATGAAAGTTTTGGCGCCGTTGCTGGGGACTGAATTATTTTAATCAAATTATTTGTGATTTGCAGGTCTTGAGTATGCACTTTGTTGGTAATTCTTTTGGTTTATGGTTTATGACTCGAACCTCTCATTCGGGTGAATTAAAGTTTGATCCAGAAATTGAAAGAACCTTGATTAAGGAGAGAAGCTAGACAAATCTCGACAGAGCGAACTTCAACATCTAGGAGAGCACTTGTATTTCGTAGGGCATCAACATAGCTCTTGAATTAGATTCTGACAGTGGTTCAGAAATAGAGGAAGTCATGGCTGCAAATAACAGAACTCTAAAGGAGTTGGCTGCCCCTGATTTAAATCAACAACCTTTGTGAATTGAGTACCCTACTTTTGATGTTGCATTTGAATTGAAATCGGGACTAATACATTTATTATCTATTTTTCGTGGTCTTGCAGGAGAGGATCCACACAAGCACTTGAAAGAGTTCCATGTGGTGTGTTCAAGCATAAAACCGCAAGGAATTTCGGAAGAACAAATCAAACTGAGAGCTTTTCCATTTTCTTTAGCAGACTTGGCTAAAGATTGGTTGTACTACCTTCCATTGGTTCTATTGATTCGTGGAATGAAATGAAGCGGTTATTTTTGGAGAAATATTTTCCTGCATCCAGAGCTGCCAACATAAGGAAAGAGATATGTGGTTTGATACCAATGGATAGGAGTATGATTGATGCTGCTAGTGGAGGTGCATTGGTAAATCTAACGCCAGAGGCTGCGAAGAATTTGATTTCCAACATGGCAGCGAATTCTCAACAATTTGGGATAAGAACAGATCATATACTTAAGAGAGCGAATGAGGTAAGTACATCTTCCCTTGAACAAAGAGTAGAAAAACTAACATCTCTTATGCGTCAATTTGTTGTAGGAAATAAGCAGCAAGTCCAGGCAAGTGGTATTTGCTCGGTCATAGGTCATGCTACGGATATATGTCCAACTTTGCAAGAGGGAGAACCAGTTCACCAAGCAAATGTCATAGGTAGCTTTTTAGGACAACCTCAGCGTAGATATGATCCATATTCTAACTTATACAACCCTGGATAGAGAGATCACCCTAATTTGAGCTATGGAAATCAAGCTACTCAGAATCGGTACCAACCTCCATTTCAAGCTAGGCAGTAAGTAAATCAAGGTCCAAATATGTCACTTGATGAGATTGTTAAGATGCTGGCAACCAATACACAACAATTTCAACATGAAATAAGAAACAGTATTCAAAACTTTGAGAAGCAAATTAGTCAACTAGCAACATCAGTGAGCAAGCTTGAAGCTAAAGACTCTGAAAACTTGCCTTCTCAAACGATCATAAACCACGTGAGAATGCAAGCGCTATTACACTACGAAGTGGAAAAGAAATTGAAGCTTCCGCTCAGAAACCTTCAGAAGTGGCTAAGAAAGATCTAGTGGAGAAGGATACCAAATTCAATGCTGAAAATTTTTCCAAGAAAAAATCTCAAGCTGTTGTACATAATTATACTAATTCTGTTTCTCTTCATTTTCCTAGCAGGTTATCCAAATTTAAGAAGGAAGATCAAGAAAGGGAAATCCTTGAGACTTTTCGGAAGGTAGAAGTAAATATTCCTCTATTAGATGCAATCAAGCAAGTTCTAAGGTATGCAAAATTTCTAAAAGAGTTATGTACTATGAAAAGGAAGCCAAAAGATAATGAGAAAATTAGTGTGGGGGAAAATGTGTCTGCAATGATTCAACGTAAGTTACCTTCAAAATGCAAGGATCCAGGTACATTTACAATTCCATGTGTGATTGGTAATAATAAGTTTGAACATGCCATGCTAGATTTAGGTGCATCCATAAATGTTATGCCATATTCAATTTATGCATCTCTGAATTTGGGTCCATTAAAAGAAACAGGTGTAATTATCTAGTTAGCTGATCGTTCTAATGCATATCCTGAAGGGATAGTTGAGGATGTTTTGGTACAGGTGGATAAGTTTATTTTTCCTGTTGATTTCTATATTTTAAATATGGAAGACAATACCTCTCCAAATCCTGCTCCAATTTTGTTAGGAAGGCCATTCCTCAAGACAGCAAGAACAAAGATTGATGTTTATGATGGTACCCTTACCATGGAATTTGATGGGGAGATTGTAAAATTTAATATTTTTGAGGCAATGAGATATCCTAACGATAACCAATATGTATTTTCTATAGACAGTGGATGTGTTTGCACATGAGTCTTTTGAATTGAGAGATATAAATGAAGCTGGTGTACAAAGAAGGTTGCAATTGCAAGAATTGGAGGAGTTACGACTTGAGGCATATAAAAATTCAAGAATTTACAAGGATAAAACAAAGGCATTTCATGATAAAATGATTGTTAGGAAGCAATTTGTGGTTGGACAAAAAGTTTTGCTTCATAATTCATGACTTAAATTAATGCCTGGTAAATTACGTTCTCGTTGGATTGGTCCTTTTAAAGTTACTAATGTGTTTCCTTATGGTGCAGTTGAAGTGCAGAGTTTCGAGACTAACAAAGTGTTCAAAGTGAATGGACATAGACTTAAACCATTTTATGAAGGTTTTAAGGAGCATACGATAAATGAAGTGCAACTGAAGGATCCAGTTTATTTAGATTGAGGAGAACTGTAATGTCGGGCTAACGACGTTAAACAAATGCGCTGCTTGGGAGGCAACCCAAGGGAGGCCAACTGGCCATGATCAGATTTGCATTCTTTATCCTTTCTCTATTTATATTTATAGACATTAAATCTATTTTTATCTTTTCTTTGCATTTAGGCTTTGCATTAAGAGTTGGATAAACAATAGAAAAATATAAAATATAAAAATAAAAAAAAATTTGAGTGTTTTTAAGATATTTTTTCAATGATATCTATGGATTTATGTGCTGTAAACTTAGACTAAATTAAGATAAGAATGTCATAACATGATTGAATGAATGACTTGCATATTTAGGCTAAAAGTGACTTGAGCTTGATTTTGAAATGTATTAACTTGTTTGGTAAACCAAAAACATGTTTGGGTGAGTTTTTGGACCTATACATATACATGTTTCTATTATGAGTGTGTTCATTCATACTAGGTTACTCTAGAATTTGCTTGTAAATGCTAGTCAAGATTACTAAATTCACATGTACACATAGAAATGACAATGGCATATAGGATTTTACACCATTTAACTTAAATGACCAACCTTGAATCAATTAACTTTAGTGAACCCACTTTGAGCTTTTAACCTCTTTTGTTGATTGAAGTCCACATTTATAAGCCTTGAGCCAATTTATTATCCTTATATTTTACCTACCTCAAGAGCTAGTAGAGCATTGAGATTTGTTTGATGGATTTTGAGACAAGAATGTGTACTGAATAGGTGTGGGGGAGCTACTGTTGATTGCCATACCTTCTTTTGAAAAAAATGAAATGTAATGGGACTAAGATGTTCTTGCCATGTTTCAATATCTCTTTGCTGAAAAAAAAAAAAGAAAAAAAAGAAAAATAGAAAGTTATGATTGGTGAGATAATGGGGAAGATCATAAATGTATATGGAGACCAATGTATCACTAAGAACTCTGGCAACAAGTTCAGTTCAAGAAATCCACATGTCTTATTAATTGTGCACAGTGTATACAGACATATGCTTTTTTTATCATGAAACATTTTTAGTCTATGCAGCAAATGAGAAGAAGAAACTAGAAGGGTTGAATGTTGGAGCATTTAATGTATTGATTTACTCAATTTATATCTTAATGCTCTATTAATTTTTTGGGTTTTAACCTCAATATTCCTTTTTATTCCTATCCTGAACCTAAGCCCCATTACAACTCTGATTAAAGACCATTGGATCTACGTGTGACAAGTGATACAAGTGATGGAGATTGGATAAGTAAGCAAGCCTTGATAGTGATTTGGTTTAAATTGAATTTTGAGTGAAATTCTTTTTCTATCCTTTAAACACTTGAGTGAATTGAGAGTGACCTATGAGTGTTTATCAAACATGTTAATTACTTTTTGAACGAAGGTTTCTTGTTTCCTTCGATTTAAATTTGTTAAGTATATTTAATTCATATTGTGTTAGGGTATTTGAATTTTTGATTCTGTACAAGATTTATCGTATATAATATCTGTATGGTATTATTGGGAGAATTTAGTGAGTTGTGAGTTATCTTAGTGTGTTTAGTAAATTGTATAGCTAGTTGCCCGAGGACGTGCAAAAGCTAAGTGTGGGAAAATTTGATAAGGACATAATTATACATTGTATTTCTCCTTATATTTAGTTTATTTGATATATTTACTTCCTCATGGTGATGATTAATGCATAATTTATGGTTGAGGATTAATTATCATAATTGTTTAATTTCGTCCCTCCTTGCAAATTTTTTTGAAAATCATAGAGTCAGAATTTGAAGAAATGATCTTCAGTGAAGTTGTAGAGCACGATTTTTGGGATCCAACGGCATGAACGGTGTATAATTCGGACTTCAATTGAGCTAGAAAATGATTTTTGAAGGAATTAGTAAGTTGTCATGAATTAGCATGCTTTTTAAAGCATGGGAATTAAGCAGTTGGTTCAACGTGAATTAGCAAATGGGTTCACGAGGCAGCGGCTGGTCCACCATCCTCCATTGCTGATGGTCCACGAATACAGTCCGTGGACCACAGGCCAACCCAAGCCGTGTTCTCGCCGAAAAGTTGCCGGACCTTCTCTCATCGCCGGGACCCTCCTCTCTTGCCGGAGAAGCCGTGAAAGGCCGGAAAATTCCATTCCACCGTGTTCCATGGCCATTCATCTTCCTTAATGTGCTCTGCCGCTCCCATGGTTTCCTACACCGTGGGCATGGTTTTCTTCCCATTTTCTCTGCCCGTCCTCCATCCATGACCGTCCAGCTCTACACCGGGTCATCTTCTCCCTACTGCTGCCAACGAGTCACCGTTCTTATCTTCCAGTCATCTTCCCATCTGGAGCTTTGATGTCCGAAGGAGCAGAGGAACGAGAGAAGCCAGACTCTACGTGGATAACCCCATCAGGACTCTGTATGGACAACACCGAAGGAACGAGGGATAACACCGAATGCCGTAGTTGTGTTGGTTACGTGAATGGAGATAGAACACTGGGAGAAGACTAACGCTGGTTCCCCAGCGGGTCACGCGTCCGACTTTCTTATAAATAAAGACCCGTAGCCCAACATCGAGGGAGGGAGGAGAACATAACAGAGAATCTTTTTTTTTTTTTTTTGCCGCAGCAGAGAGGGGAAGCAGAGAGCAGCAGTGGAATATTTTTTTAAGCAAAGAAATCAGCATGGCAAGGGAAGGAAATCAAATCAATTTTATATTATTTTTCTTTTCCATGACTGAGTAATTTTTTTGTTTCGATTCAAGGGACAGCTAGCTATGTTAGCATGATTGTGAGGTTATGATATTAATTTAATATTATTCTTTTGCTGGATATCTGTGTTTCCTAATTTTTATTGTTGATTTATTGTGTAGTTTAATTGATTAAAAGGCCTATTAATTGATTATCTACATAATTGATTGCTAAACTAAGTTCGTAATCCGTAATTGTTATGCAACTTGGTTAAAGTAGTACTTAGGCAGAATGATTATGATCCCAGTTTTCGTCTCTGTCTAAAAAGGAAATATAGAATGAATTAAATAATTTACGCTTGTCTAATTGTTGTTCATCCTTAGCTTCATCCTAGTTTGTAATGCTATCGATGGATGCATGAGGATTGCTTAATACGAATTGGTTCATTGGTAAGAATTTAATTTGGGCGCTTGACTTGAATTAATGAATGTAGGGATGATTAGATTTATCTAGCTCCTAGATAAGTCATTGGCTAAGTATTCATAGAGAGAATAATATATTTTTATACCGATGATCAATCTGCTAACTAGCGCAAAAATTCTTGAATCGAACTTAAATTGAATCTGAAACAAATCTAAATTTAATTAAAATTTTTCTTTATTTGCATAATTAGTTAGTTGATTTTATAATTATTCAAAACCCCCCGTTTAATTACTTAATTTGATTATCATATTAAGTCTCTAGGGTTCGACCTGGACTTATTAATATTGCAAGAAATATTATAAGAATTAGTGAAACAATAATTAATTTTGGTGAATTCGACAAGCATCAACGGTACCGGTACGAACTGGTCGGTTCACCCTGATACGGCTCGGTTCAGCCTGGTTCAGGTCATTTTTATATTTTAAATACTTTTTTGGAAGGGGAGAATGTTTTTATATTAAAAAAAAGAGTCGGTACGCCTGCCGGTACGGCTTCTGGTACTGGTACCAGGAATCTTGGTTACACCATTACCAAGAATGTAAGTGGCAAACGTGACTGAATTCATACTAATTAAGGAAAAAATGAAAATAATAAAGCAAATTTACAGATGCTTGATTTTCATTCAGGTGGCGTCGCTTTATCAATTGCATGTAATCATTGGTCATCCATTAACATGAGGTGGAATAGTAGTGCAAGCAAGTATGAGATTTGATGGAAGAAATGGTGCTTATTTATTTGCTTAAAGTCCAGTGTGCCAGAGTTAATAAGAGCAGATTAGAAAGAAGACAGATAGGAAACAAGTTACATATCGAAATACTATGATTCATGTTTCTAAAATTGTTAAATGCTAGCAGAAATATTTGGGATTACACTAAAACTGTTAATGCTAGTTCATTTTTTTTTATTGATCTTGCATTTTGGCCACCTGTTCTAATTACACCCTCATTTTTTCATACTGTTCTCCTAAGAATTGATGCTGGGAACTGTGCTCTAGCAGTCTTTTGCACATAATTAGATATGCTTATGAACTGGCAATTCCATGCAGGGGATTTAAGTATCACAGAATTTGGGTCAGGAGCAGCAAAAGAAATATATATAGCATCCTTCAAACACTACATTTATTTAAGTTGAGAGAAAGTAAGGCTTCAGTCTGGTGCTGGCATGCAAGTTGACTTATTATGGAATTCACAAAGTACAGCAAGTTCAGTTTGTCCCCCTTGTTGCAAGAAGAGCTTCACGGAGTGTACGGTATTTGGTAAGCATTCTCTCTTGTGGTGGGAAGCTGTCTTTTATGCCAGGAAACTCGGAGAAATTTTTCATCCATGCAGAAAGATGTGGATACCTTTGCTTATCAATAATCATTAACTCCATAAATTCTTCCAACAAGCTGACCATGTTTACAATCCAACCAAGTGATATATCTGCAAATCCAAGTGTTTCTCCATTAAAAAACATTTTTCCTTTGAGCTCTCCTTCCAGGATCTTTAGGTTTTCTGAAGCTGATGCAAGTGCTTCCTCTATCTTTTCCCCTTGTGAGATGAAAACTCTCCAAATCGAAGGCATACACTGCCATAAAGAGCAATTGTTTTGTCAAAGTTAGAATACAAACAAAGTAATCATGAGAAGCAAAATTTATAGAATTATAAACATACTAGGGCGCATAAGACAACTATTGATATATTCATGGACAATGACATTGGTCGGTCTTACTTTCATAGGAAAAATCTCATTAATTTCTGGAGAAGATTGTTCAATGGGCCATCTTTCAACTTCCAATATTAGTAAACCGAGACCTGACTTAATGCCAAGGGAGACTACTTTCTCCAACTAATTCAAGATATTGCATGGTAGCTAATATATATATAGAGAGAGATATATAAACTTGGCTACACTCAAGTGGATTTAGGGCTAAATCCGGTTAAGTCCCCTGTCATCTGATTTGCATAGATCTAAATGCAGGAAAAAAATGTCAATAACAGATTAATGGTACAGAATAAATACAAACAAAAATAAACAAAAATATTCCAGAATAAATACAAAATTTTCAAAATAAACACAAACTTTCCACCGCATTAATTATATTTTAATGATTGTTGATCATTGTTGGAACTATTAATGATAGGATAGTTCATTTTTTCAGAATAAACACAAACATTTTTAAGAATAAACACAAACCTTTTTAGAATAAAATAGAAACATTTCAGAATAAACACAAACCAAAAAGATGGAAGTATTTGTGTTCATTATGAAGTATTTGTATTTATTCTAAAAAAATTATATTTATTTTGAAATGTTTGTATTTATGCTGAAGTATTTTTGTTTATTTCTGTTTGTGTTTATTCTACACCATTAATATAGTATTAACTTTTTATTTTTTCTGTGTGGAAATTTGTGCAAATCAGACAGTAGGGGACTTGAGCGAATTTGGCTCCAAATTTGCTTGATTATAACCAAGTCCATCTCTCTCTCTCTCTCTCTCTCTATATATATATATATATATATATCTTGATTGCTTTTCCCCCTTATTTCTTTGGAATGTTTAGGGGGATGATTAGATCTTTCCTTGTGAAGAAACCTGTTATTTTTATTGTCCATGAGTTCCTGGAGAGTTTATCTCTTTTGACATTCTCTTTTTGTCTTGTCTAACAGGGTAACATTAAGGTACTCTTAATGTAAAACATAGGAATTTCCTTATATATTTTCCGTTCTAGATGTTAAAGTCATCATGAATCAATGGGATGAATAAAAATACATGTTAGCATCATTAGATATTAAATGGAGGGATGCCTGAAATTGCAGATGCTCTTTTCTGGTCTATTAAACCTCTTAATGCCTTTTAAATGTCTTTTCGGGGAAATCATGACAAGATCTGGTCAATTTGCGTCTGTGTTGGCCTTACAAAACTTTTGTAACAGGGCCAACCCAATGACCTGAGTGAAAACATTTGTAAAGAAGGTCTAGGAAGGCCTCGGACCTGGCCTTTTTGCAACCTGAATAATGATATTATTGGTTGCAAGCATGGTTCTCTAATAATAAACATAGCATATAATTCTACTCAGTTTTTAGTTGTTATATGCGGTTTATGATTGTTTTGCTTTTTCTTAATTTCTAATGTTGGGTATGAATACTCGTATGCTTGCTCCTGCATTTCTCCCACTTCTGAATTCTCTTATCCAATTCCAAGTCATTCTTGCTACAATGTTGTGGAACGTGCAGTTTCTTGCCCTTACGTAAATTACCAGTCATCTTTACTTACTGCCATATTTCTCATACACCATAGCATTAGGTATTGTCTGATGGTTGTGCACATATATGTCCTTAGTTTATCACTTATGACTATAACAATCTCAGTAGGAAATCATGGGCTCTGATGGTCTATAATAAGTACCGCAAACAAATCACTTACAAGTTAGCATTGTTAAGGCATAAATTGTAAGGGGCGGATGTTACTGTTACCTTCTCGTCTCCAAACTTAGACCAGAAACGTGCCATGGCCCTTTGATAAGGATCTTCTGGAAGAATGGGATTCTCTTTCCATGTCTCATCAATGTATTCAAGGATGACAAGTGATTCAGCAATTGAATTCCCATCATGAACAAGCACGGGCACCTTCTTATGAGCAGGATTATACTTCAAAAGCAATGGACTCTTGTTTTGGAGATCTTCTTCTATGAAATCATATTCGACCCCCTTCATTTTGAGTGCCCATTTGATCCGAAGGACAAATGGGCTTGACCAGGTCCCCAATAGCTTTGCCTCTGCTTTTGCCATTGCTGCTCATAAAAGTTGTTGCTGCAGAACCATATTTGTAAGCAGGCATATGCTTCTTTTCTTTTTATCAATTGTTGGTTTATTTGTCTGTTCCTAACTTCCTATGGACCATTCTTTACTCTAAAGGACCTTGCCGGCTTTTGTCCTGATATGCTCATCTCTCAGTATCTCCGGAATCCTTTCCATTTATACTCATGACTCGTATCTCTCTCGGTAAAAGACTCATATTCATTTATTTACCTACCTCAATTTTGAAGACCTCTGTAATTCATCTATAATAAAGTCTTTTGTAAATAAACTGTGTTTCCATGAGTCACTTCTCTCAGCTTTCTATTCTTGCAGGTAATTTTCCCGCTATCTTACATACAACACACACACACAAATTTTTTTCCTTCTGTATGCCTCCTGACATGATCATGATCGGCTGCCGGTGGCAATTCATTCACGTTGCCTTGTGAAAGGTGTCTCTTCTCATGCATGTTTAACCATACATTACTTAATATCTAAATTTTTTTCTAGGTTCAGGATGTAAACACTTGGCAAGCAGCAGTAACTAAGACACTTGTAATCTTGGGAGACTCTTCCATTCGCCGGCTGGTCAGGTATGGTGCACTGACTTGTGTTCTAGATGATGTGAAATTAATGAATCAGAATATGGAAGTTTATTTCAGGTCTACATGTACTTTTTGTTTGGTTGTTGATGTCGGCAGATTCCCAAGTATCAAGAAGGGCAAAGTTATGCGCAGAAAAATATTTTCTCATATTCTTTTATGTTACCAAAGAAATGGAAGGACCGTTCAAAGCGGGTTGAACTCTGTCATTTTAGCTTAATGCCAGATCTTTGTTGTTCTTTATTCTTCTAGACGAGTCAACAACATTGCTTTTAACGAAATTGTCTTTTTTTGAGGAAAAGGGAGGCTTGAGCCACCTAAGCTTTATTAATGAAAGAAAAAAACTGAATATTGTACAGAGTTTATTACAAGGAAAAAATAAAGGTTCGAACAGACTACGGAAGCAGAGTAGAAGCAAACCAAAACATATAAATGAACAGTGACTAATCAAAGGCTACGTCTTATTGCAATCATTTCTGTCCATTATCTGCCTACATTGGTTCAGTTGCTAGATGATGGAATACAAAACTTTATAGCAGACGCACTTGCCCATGAATTCTGATAATTTGAGTGATAAAAGAAGTTTCTAGGGAAGAAAATAAAAAGTCGAACCATTTAAGTTTTTTTCCTTCTTTTCCTTTCAAGACAAATCAAAGAGTTTGCACTCTGAATTTTTTTTCCTCTCTTTCTTATTTTTGATAAAAATTGAAATTGTTGCTACATTGCCCATTATATATGGATCTCACAAATCTAGCATTTGTATATATATATTTTGGTTCAAAAGGGAGATTTGGATGAGTTGGAATGAAAGTGGACTGAATAATATGTGTCTATATCCATTTTATATCTTAATCTATCTAGATATAAAAATTGATGGACAACTATATGATCGGGATATCTAATTCTATTTAGAATCTTATTTAATTTTATATAGTATTTAAAGTTTTTTAAAAGTATGTTTATAATTATGTTAACATGCTATTGCCCGATCTACTATCCATTTCATAAATTTTTAAATTTTTTGATGAGTTTAATTTCTGATTTATATTATATCTATATTTATACTTTTAATATTCGATTTATATATCTATCTATTTTAAATAAAAAAAATAAATTTTATATTTAATTAATATTAGTATATTCATAAATATATCGATATCCTATCCAATCCAATTTTAGGCATACCGGTGGATGTTTATAAATGGAACCTATAAAAAAAAATTATGAATAGGAACCTTGGGGTTTTTTTTTTTTTTGAATAAATATCATAAAAAAATTGATCAACTTTCTATTAACTAATTTATCTATATTTTTATACTTTTTAAGATGAATAAATTTTTTCTCTAATAATATTTATCTATGAAATGAAAAAAAAATTTATCCACTTGGAGATGACTAAATCATTTTTTATTAATTAATAAAATAAATATTAATTTTTATTTTTAGAATATTTTTGTTTTTATTTTTAATATTTCCTTCATTTAATGTTCATTAACTTAATATCTACCATTATTTATACTTGTAAGGTATAAATAGTATTATAAAAAATATAAATAAATTTTAATAATTTATCAATGAAAATAATAATACAAAAGAATATATATAACTGATTTTAAAATTATTTTTTTATGTATAAAAAATTATGAACAAATTATTTTTTAATTAAATGTTATTTAAAAAATTGAAAAATATTTATAAAAAAATATCGTTTTCCATGTTATCACCAAAAAAAAAAAAAAAAGATCCCCTTTTATCAAAAATGGAACCTTCAAATAATTTTCATGTGCAATTTTTTTTTTTGGTAAGAATTTTCATGTGCAAATTTGATGGCGCTCTGAGAGAAGTCCCATGACTGATTTAAGCTACCGTCAGCCACCTACAAATATTTCTTCCGAGCCTCTTCGGGTCGAAAACCTCCCTGCGCCTTCCAGCATCGTTCCAAAACCTGGATTCTTACGCTTACGGTCAAAAGCACGCGTATCGGAACTGCTCTCTCCTTCCACAAATCCATAAATATTCCACTCTCCCGGGCCCAGCCTCTTTAAACCTCTCCTCATCCCTAACCAAAGCCCTCTCGCTTCTCAAAGCTCCTCGCGAACTCCACGAAATCCACTCTCTACTCATCACCTCCGGCATACCCGGGCCACCCTTCTTCTCTGGCAAGCCCATCGCCGAGTACTTGGAGCTTCGGAACCAGGCTAACTTTCGGTCAGTCTTCCTCTGCACTCGCTACTCCAACTGCAACGTCTTCATCTGGAATTATTTGATTCCCGCTCGAACGCAGAATGACACGTTCTCGGAAGCTCTGGATTACTATAACGAGCTGCGGAGGGTGAAATTGGCCCGCAGTGCCTTCAACTTCCCCTCACGTCTCGGCTCCTGTGCTGGCTCAGCCGATCTCGAGCTAGGCTGGAAAATCTATGAGCATGTTTTGGAAGTTGGATTGGGATCTGATTTGCACATCAGAAATTCTTTGACTGATATGCATGCGAGGGTCGGTTCCTTAAATGAGGCTGGGAAGGTGTTCGATGGAATGCGTGACAAAGACCTTGCTTCGCCCGGGTATAGTGTGCATGAGGAATGGGAGAAAGCTGTGGAGGTTTAATTGGTCTACAGGGGAGGGTGTCTTGCTGGCCTATGGAGGTCTTGGAGATGTTGAAGAGGGTAGCATGATTCATGGGCTTGCATATGAGATTGGGATCGAGGAGGATAAAACAGTGAAAATGGCCTTATTTTTTCCATGTATTTCAATTTGAGAATTTGTCTGATGCTCGAAGAATTTTTTACATGATGGTGGAAAGGGACACTTTTTTCTGGGTATACTATGATTGATGGGTATCACCAGTTTGGTGGCTTTGACAGACCTTTTTTAGTCCATGAAAGACCTGGAAGTATGACCTGACTCTGTTACAAAGCTGTTTGTCAACAATGCTCTTGACATGTACTTAAAAATGTGTTAGATTAGAAGATGCAGTGAAAGTGTTTGCTAGAAGGGAAGCCCCTGGTGCAGTATGTTGGAATATTATTATATCTGGGTGAAGTCAAACTGTTGAGTCAAATGAAGGTCAAGTGACCAGATCTGGACATGGCTACAATATTGGGCATCTTACCTGCATGCTCCTTTGTGGCAGCAACAAGAGAAAAAGATCCATGGTTGCATTTTCAAACTTGGTTTAAACAGTGATGTTCCAGTTGAGAATGCTCTGATTGAAATATACTCAAGTGTCGCAGTTTAGATTATGCAGACCGTGTCATTGAACACCTGAATACCAAGCACATTGTGTCATGCACCTTTTTGGTACGTGCCTATGGTATGTATGGTCAATATGAGAAGGCCTTTAGAATGTTTTGGAGGATGGAAGAAATGGGTATAAGACCAGACAGGTCACATTTATCTCTGTCATGTACGATGTCTCCATGCCGGTCTAGTTGGAGAAGGAAAGATGTATTTTAAGAGGATGGGGAAGGACTATAATATCATGCCCAAAATGGAACGCTATGTTTGCATGGTTGATCTGCTTGGCCGTTTTTGCAAAATTAGTTGAGGCAGAAACTTTCATTGAAGAAATGCCATTTGAACTGACGTAAGTATATGGGGAGCTCTACTCAGTGCCTGTAGAGTCTCTGGTGAAACTAAGATGGCTGAGCATGTTGCTAAAAGAATTATGCCCTCGGATTCAAAAAACACTGGCTATCATGTTCATGTATCAAATATATATGCATGTGTAGGGAAGTGGGATGCTGTTAGTAATCCAAGGAAATCCATGAAAGATAAATAAAATGGAGAAAGATCCAGTATTTTGCTGGATAGAAATCAGAAATAAGCTGCATGCCTTTCGCACCGGGGATTAATTGCTGGAACGGTCCAAAAGGGTGCATCAGCTAGTAGAAAGACTTGCTGGATTGATGGCTAAGGAAGGATATATTCCTAATAAGAACTTTGTCCTGAAGGAAGTGGAGGAGGACAATAAGGAATATATGCTATGCACACACGGTGAGAGGCTAATACAAAGACTGGAATGCCATTGCAGGTAATGAACCTTCGGATGTGTGGAGATTGCCACATGACAAGCAAATACATAACAAAAATTGTACAGAGAGAATTATTGGTCAGAGATGCTCATAACTTTCATCTATTCAAGGATGGAATTTGCAGTTTTGGTGATTACCGGTGACAAAACTCTTTTTTCCCTATGCTTAGGACTGATTTTTTCAGACATGTAGAAATACAAAATACTAATGGGGCAGACAGAGAGTTCTGAGTTGACTTGATGAAGATTTGCTTAATTGATTTTTATGCAAATATTAAAAAGAAATCTGAAAATCAAAAGGGCTATCCGTATATGGACAGTCTTTTGTCCTGTAATCGTAATCAAAGAGTTGGATTACATTTTTGAAATTTTGTGTATGGTTAATCCATTACCAAGAATGTAAGTGGCAAAGGTGGCTGAATTCATATCAAATTAAAAAAAAAAAAAATGATGAAGAAGATTTGCAGATGCTTGTTTTTCAATTAGGTGGCAATCCTTTATCAATTGCATGTAAACATTGGTCATCCATTAGCATGAGGTGGAATGGGAGTGGAGCATGAGATTTGATGGAAGAAATGTCTATTTATTTCGCTTAAAGTTCAGTGTGTTGGAGTTAATGGGAGCAAATTAGAAAGAAGACAGCATAGAAACAGGTTAGATATCGTGATACCATGATCCATGTTTCTAAAACTGTTAAATGCTAGCAGAAATACTCAGAACTATACTAAAACTGTTAATGATAGTACATTATTTTGATTGATGTTGCATGTTGGCCACCTGTTCTGATTACACCTTCATTTTTTTCATACATGTTCGCTTAAGAATTGATGCTGGGATCTGTGCTGTAGCAGTCTCTTGCACATAATTATGTATGCTGATGAAGTGATAATTCAATGCAGGGGATTTAACCATCACAGAATTTGGGTCAGGAGTAGCAAAGGAAATATATATAGCATCCTTCCAACACTGCATGTATTTAAGTGCAGGGAAAGCAACACTTCACTCTGGTACTGGCATGCAAGTTGACTTATTATGGAATTCACAAAGTACAGCAAGTTCAATTTGTCCCCTCTTTTTCAAGAAGAGCTGCACGGAGCGTACGGTATCTGGTGAGCATTCTCTCTAGCTGCGAGAAGCTGTCTTTTATGCCAGGAAATTCAAAGAGATTTTTCATCCATGCGGAAAGTGATGGATACGTTTGCTCATCAATCATCTTTAACCCCATAATTTCTTCCCACACGATGGCAATCTCTACAATCCAACCAAGTTCATATCTGCAAATCCAGGTGTTTGTCCGTTATAAAACTTTTTTCCTTTGAGCTCTCCTTCCATGATCTTTAGGTTTTCTGAAGCTGATACAAGTGCTTCCTCTTTATTTTCCCCTAGCGAGATGAAAACTTGCCATATTGAAGGCAAACATTGCTACAAAGAGCAATTGTTTTGTCAAAGTTAGAATACAAACAAAATAATCATGAGAAGCAAAATTGATAGAATTTTGAACACAGTGGGGCGCATAAGACAACTGTAGATATATTTGTGGACAATGACATCGGTCAGTCTTGCTTTCATAGGAAAAATCTCATTAATTTCTGGAGAAGATTGTTCTGTGAGCCAACTTTCAATTCCCAATATTGGTAAACCAAGACCTGGCTTTATGCTAAGAGAGACTGCTTTCTCCAGCTAATTCAAGATATTACATGGTAGCCAAAAAAGAAAATACCTTGATTGCTTTTTCCCTCCTGTTTATTTGGAATGTTTGGAGGGATGCTTAGACCTCCATTGTGAAGAAACCTGTTATTTTTTATTGTCCATGAGTTCTGGTAGAGTTTTGCTCTTTTGACATTCTCTTCTTGTCTTGTCTAATTGGGTAATATTAAAGTACTCTTAATGTAAAACATAGGAATTTTGCCATATATTTTCCTTATTAGATGTTAATGTCATCATAAATCAATGGGATGACTAAAAACACATGTTAGTGTCATTAGATATGAAACCTTGGGATACCTAAAATTATGGATGTGCTTTTCTGGTTCATCAATCCTTTTAGTGTCCTTTTTAATATTTAGTTACGGAAATCGTGACAAGATCTGGTCAATTTGTGTCTGTGTTGGTCCTACTAAAATTTTGTAATAGAGCCAATCCGATGACCTGACTAAAAACATTAGACCTCAGACCTGGCCTTTTCACAACCTGAATAATGATATTACTGGTTGCAAGTGCGATTCTCTAATAATATTCTAATAATATACGTACCATATTGGCCTACTCAGTTTTTAGTTGTTACACGTAGTTTATGATGCTTTTGCTGTTTCTGAATTTCTAACAATGGGTATGAATGCTTGTGTGCATATTTCTACTTTTCTCCCACTTCTGATTTCTGTTATCCATTTTCAAGTCTTTCTTGCTATAATGTTGTGGAACATGCAGTTTTTGTCCCTATCTAAATTGCCACTCATCATGATTTGATGCCATATTTCTCATACACCCTAGCATTAAGTATTGTCTGGTGGTTGTCCACATAGATGTCCTTTGTTTATCACTTATAACTATAACAATTTAAATAGGAAATCATGGGTTCTGATGGTCTATAATAAATATCGCAAATAAATCAGTTACAAGTTAGCACTGTTAAGGCATCGATAATAAGGGGCAGATGTTACCATTACTTTCTTGTCTCCAAATTTAGACCAGAAACGTGCCATGGCCCTTTGATAAGGACCTTCTGGAAGGATGGGATTCTCTTTCCATGTCTCATCAATGTATTCGAGGATAACAGGTGATTCAGCAATTGATTTCCCATCATGAACAAGCACGGGGACCTTCTTATGAACAGGATTATACTTCAAAAAGCAATGGACTGGAGATCTTCTTCCATGAAACCATATTTGGACCCCTTCATTTTGAGTGCCCATTTGATCCGAAGGACAAATGGGCTTGTCCAGGTCCCCAATAGCTTTGCCTCTGCTGTTGCCATTGCTGCTTGTAAAGGTTGTTGCTGTGCAGGACTGTATTTGCAAGCAGGCATATGCTTCTTTTCTTTTCTTTAATTGTTGGTGTATTTGTTTGTTCCTATGGGATATTCTTTCCTCTAAAAGACTTTGCCGGTCTTTTATCTGTTGGGAGCAAATTCCAGGTTCTGATACCAGTTGTTGAAGCGAGACCGCTTCATGGAATATCCAGGATCCAACTTGATACCGTTATGATAGAAAGGGAACAATTACCAGGAAAGGGATATAGGAGAAAAAGAGAGATTGCTTTATTCCTTTAGAGAATCTTGTTACAACAAACAAGATAACACTCGACAGTCCTTCTGAAAATTCAGAAGTTTCTCGCCGTTCTGCATGTCTTCTCTCTTGCAGGCCTCATGCCCCAAGAATCCACGTATGCCACGCACGGACAATACCTCAACGTACGTCCCTTTTTCAAAGTCCCGTGAAACATCATCACGGCACAAGCCTTCCATGTGATATCTCCTTCACGTGCGCTTCTCTGCAGTCCATCACCATGGTCTCCCACGCGGACTCCCTCACGTGTGGTCTCCAAGAAGCCTTCACCTTGGAACCATGAGCCAAACCCCACGGACCAAGGCCTTCACGCTAATCTCTCCACGATCTTCACATGATCGTGAGACCCAAAGGGGTCGGTCTCTTGGACCCACACGTGAGGGAGTCTGCATGGGAGACCATGGTGATAGACTGTTGAGAGGTGCACGTAAAGGAGATATCACATGGATGATTTGTGTCGTGATGATGTTTCACGGGGCTTTGGTGAAGGGACGCACGTTGAGGTATTGTCCGTGCATGGCGTACGTGGATTCTTGGGGCATGAGGTCTGCAAGAGAGAAGACATGCGGGACGGCGAGGAACTTCTGGATTTTCAGAAGGGATGTCGAGTGTTATCTTGTTTGTTGTAACTATGTTCTCCAAAGGAATAAAGCAATCTCTTTTTTTCTCAATCTCTTTCTTGGTAATTGTTCCCTTTCTGCCATGGCGGTATCAAGTTGGATCCCGGGCATTCCGTGAAGCGGGCTTGCTCTAACAACTGGTATCATAGCCTGGAATTTGCTCCCAACAACTGGTATCAGAGCACCAGGTTTCAGTGGGAGCAATGACAGGAGACGAAGGAAAAGTTAAGATCGACAGGTTTGATGGAAAGGACTTCGGCTTCTGGAAGATGCAGATAGAAGATTATTTGTATCAGAAGAAGCTTCACCAACCGCTGTTGGGTGTAAAACCTGCCGATGTGTGGCAAAATGACTGGGATTTGCTAGACCGCTAGGCTTTGGGAGTTATCCGGCTGACGTTGGCCAAGAATGTTGCGTTCAATGTTCTGAAGGAGGAGACGACATCAAGTTTGATGAAGGCTCTTTGCGACATGTATGAAAAGCCTTCGGCTTCCAATAAAGTTTATCTTATGCGTCGTCTGTTTAATCTCAAGATGAGAGAATGTGCGTCTGTCACGGATCATATCAATGAGTTTAATTTGATTACCAGTCAGTTAAGTTCTGTCGACATCAGTTTTGAGGATGAAGTCCGTGCTTTGATCCTCTTATCATCTTTGCCCGAGAGTTGGGGTGCGACTATAACAGCTGTTAGCAGTTCCTGCGGATCAAACAAGTTAAAGTTTGAAGAGGTCCGGAACCTGATTCTCAGTGAAGATATCAGGAGAAAAGAAGCCAGTGGGAGCTTTGGATCTGCCTTAACGACCCAAGAAGGCAGAGGGAGGACTGCACAGCGTAGCAACAACCGCGAAAATCCAAATCCAAGCAGATGAGCCAATCAAGACCTAGGGGTGATGGCTGTTGGCATTGCGGTAAGAAGGGGTACGCAGGAAAAACTGTTGGGCAAGGAAGAATAAAGGACAGAAGGAAGAGTCAGTCAATGCAGCGACCGAGAATACTGAAGATGCTTTGTTTCTCAGTGCGGACAGTTCGATGGAGTCATGGATCCTAGACTCCGGTGCTTCGTTTCACTTTACCTCATAGATGGAATGCATGAGAAATTATACAGCTGGTAATTTTGGAAAGGTTTATCCGGCAGATGATGAGTCTTTGGACATCGTGGGGAGAGATGATGTTCATATCAAGATGCCGAATCAGTCGGTATGGAAGCTGAAGAATGTCAGACATGTCCCTGGTTTAAAGAGAAACTTGATCTCAGTCGGGCAATTGAACGCAGAGGACGCGGAGAGTAGTCCTAAGACTTTTTTCAAGAGAGAAAAAAGGCAGAGAAAGAGAGAAAGAAAGAAAAATGGGGAGGCAAGAAATCTTCCACCAAGAAATTATTTCTGGGTAAGAGATATTTTTTTGGGATAATTTATTTTTGTTTTCTTCTTTTCTTCTCTTGTTTGAGTGCTGAGGTGAGCATCCTGTAAACTTCCTATAAATCTTTATAATGGAGATTTGTTCTCGTGCGGTCATGGACGTAGGAGTAGGAGTCTCCGAACCACGTAATTCCTTGTGTTTGGTTGTGCTGTGATTTATTTTTTTGCAAGGTTTTCTTTCTTCCCCGTGAATTTTAGATTTTACTGTGATCCGTTCCGCAACATTATCCTGATATACTTACCTCTCAGTATCTCTGGAATCCTTTTCATTTATACTCATGACTCATCTCTATCTCAGTAAAAGACTCATCTTCGTCTATTTACCTACCTCAATTTTGAAGACCTCTGTACTTCACCAATAAGGTCTTTTGGAAAGAAGCCATGTGTTTCCCTTAGTTATTTTTCTCAGCTTTCTATTCTTGCAGGTAATTTCCTGCCATGTTAAACATACACACACATACAAATTTCTTCATTGTATATGCATCCTGACATGATTGCGATTGGCTGCCAGGGGCAATTCATTTGGGTTGTCTTGGGAAAAGGGTCTCTTCTCATACATGTTTAACTATACATTACTAATATCTAAAAATTTTTATGGCTTCTGATGTAAACATTTTGCAAGCAGCAGTAGGACACTAGTAATCTTGTGAGACTCTTCCATGGACCAACTGGTCAGGTATGGTGCACTGACTCGTGTTCTGGATGATGTGAAAGTAATGAATCAGAATATGGAAGTTTATTTCAGGTCTACATTCAATAAGGATCACGCTTGTGCTAAATGGAGCTCATATGATTAAAATTCAAGCATCTTCTTGTCCTTCTTGTTTTGTTGTTTATGTCAGCAGATTCCCTGGTATCATGAAAGGCAAACTTATGGGCAGAAAAACGTTTCTGCCCATAAGAAATGCAAGGACCCATTCAGAGCTGTTTGCGTTTTGTCTTTTAGCTTAACCCCAGATCTTTGTTGTTCCTTATTCTTCTGGACGAGATAACAACATTGCTTTTTCCGAAATTATCTCCTCTTTTTTTTTTTTTTTTCTATTTTTTTTTTTTTTTAGGAGAAGGGAGGCTAAAGCCACCCAAGCTTTATTAATTAAAAGAAATGAATATTATAAAGCTTTTTTAATAGAGAGTTTTCAAGGAAAACGATAAAGGTTCGAAGAGGATTACAGAAGCAAGATAGAAGCGAACCAAAACATATTATTGAACAGTGCCCAATCAAAGGCTACGTCTTATTTCTATTCTCAATTTCTATCCATCATCTGCCTACATTCATTCGGTTGCCAAGACGAGGGAATGCAAAGTGTATGGTAGATGCACTCGCACATGGATTTTGAAACTTTGAGTAACAAAAAAAAAAAAAAAAAAAATGAAAAAAAAAAAAATAAAATAAGTATGGATCTATTTAGTTACGAATAATCTAGTACAGAAAAATAAATTTTATGTCAAATGATATGAAAAATGAAAAAAAAAAGGTAGTAAAAAAATTGATAGGTTCGATGCTCATTATTCAGAGAGAGGTTATTATCCGGTAAATCGGTCATTGATTTTGTTTTATTTTTTTAAATTCATTTAATCATTTATTTTTAAAAAATAATTAAAATATAAATGATATTATATAAATAATCCTGTAATTATATAAAAAATGATTCAAGATTGCAGGACTATATTAGTAATAAAAAAATATTTTTATTAATGGATATATTTATAAATTTGATCATATTATTATATAAGATTATTTCCAACTAAATATAGTAATATTTTTGGTATTAATTTTTTTATAAAAAACTTCATGAGCAATCAAATATAGTAATTATTATTTTTTATAATTATTTTTTAAATAAATAATTTTTATGAATTATTAGATTATCCTGTAATCTGCTATATTCGGATCAAATAATTTTTCAAGTATTTGTTTTTCCTATTTTTCTTTAAGGACGCAGCATCAAGTAGCGTGCACCTTGAAAACTCAATTTTTTTTTTTTTTTTTTTTTTTCTTTCTTTCTGTTCGTTCGTCCTTCCGTTCGTTCTGGTCACAATCCAACCACAAAAATCTGCTTGAACCAAAATTTCAGGCAAACCTATGCCACATCGCATGCATCGAAATCCAAATCCCCGGGGATTTGAAAGGCAGCAGCACCACCTCTACCGTGAGGTGCAATGCCGACCACATGATGGCGGTGCATCGGTGACCGGTTCCAAGCTCCCGCAACCATTAAAGCCACCGTCACTTTGGTTTGAATTCAAGCAACACCACCTCTAAAATGTCACGATAATTTTCTTTTGATGGGTCATTCGAAACCAACGAGGGGGAGCACATGATGCTTCTGTGGTTCTGATGCTATTGCCTGAGAGAATGCGGAGGAGGGGGAGATCGTTATCCCGAACAAGCGTAGTTGCTCGCCACCGTATGAAGGGCCCGGTCAAGAAGTTTCAGGCTAAAAGCAGACCTGCCAACCAACCCACTCTCAGCAGTGCACACCATACAATGCAAATGCGGATCCTATGCATTTTGGCATGCATCACGTGAGAAATTATTAACCGACTTGCCAGAGGCTACCGACCAACTTAGAAATGGACTCCCATGCGAGTCACGGGAATCGGCAAACCGCATGCATTATTCTTGCATTCCGAACAATGATAGTACCGTAGGTAACCCTAACATTTGTACATACATCATCTTCATGAACAAGAATTCTCATACAATCAAACCATTCAGATGAGTCTTTGATATCCCATTCATCATGGATGTGCTTCAATTCATGTTGTATAGGAAATAGAATTTTTTTTTTTTTTTTTGGAATAATTTCTTGGAATTTGGGCTTCATTATGTATCTTGCCTATGTATATGCTATCTAACATAAGTTGAATGGTGGTCCAATCAACGAATGGATGGCAAGATCTCTTCTGAATCAGAAGGGAAGAGAGGTAATCCCTATCTACAAATTGGTATGATTGGAACCGGGTCATTCGGTACCAATTTCTGTCCATTGATTAACTTTATTACCAAGCGAATCTGTTGGGAGCCATAATCACCCTTGCCTATTTATGATGCATGATTGACGTTGGATGATCGTTCATGGTCCATTTATGTTCAAGCATTTCACACAATAGAAATTTTTTATCATAGGCTCGTAGCCTTCATTTTTGGAAGGAATTTGCTCTTTCATCCAAGTGCATGAAACATTTTGCCCAAGGCTATGGACATTCACAAGTAAAGAAGATCCAAGTCACTCGGTACTTTGAGGAACCGAACTAGATATCTCGACCAAGATAATTTGAACTAATTTGATCTAGTCCTATGCCTACTTGGATGCTGGCCTTTTTGGTTATTCATGGATAATTTTGCTCGAAAGTGGAAAGAGAAGAAAATAGATCAGGTCGGGAGAGAGAGGCCGTGGCTTGTATTATTTATGACTTAGATCGTATAATAAAATCTAATAGAAGTGCCATATGATTTAGGTTGCCTCGATTAATTATCTTCTTCTTTACTTGCATTCTTCTGTTTACCCTATCTTGATTGACGCACAAGAAATCATCCAAACAGACCCATAAACCATATATTTTATTCTAATCGAGTTCGTATGTCATTTTGGATGCCATATCCAGCTAGAACTTTGAATATCAGCAGCTGGTCCAATTAATTCGTGTGGTTTATAAAGCGGGGAGGCCAGCCTTAACATTTTGGTGCAGCCAAGTGAAGCCGGCGATAGCCGTGAAAAAACTCTAGAGTCCTGTCACGAGGTGGAAGGTTCTCTTTGATCACAGGAACTTCGAGAAAGTTATCAATCCATGAAGTAAACCATGGAAACTTCTTAGGATCCAACACCTCAAAGGAAGCAACCTCCTCCGACACCCCCAACCAGAAAGCCATCCACCCCAAAACCAAGTCCAAGATTCCAATTTTTTCTCCACCAAAGAACTTCTTTTCCTCGAGCTCCTCATCAAGTACTCTCAGAGTCTCCTCTAAACATTTGATAGCTTCCGCACGCTCCTCTCCTTCTGCAAAGAAGACTTCTCTCACGGCGTCCCGGCACTGCAAGGGAAAAGAGCGAGGAAATTAAGTAATTAGAAGCAGAGTCGATCTTAAGCAACATGAAAGTGCTTAATGACCTCAATATAAAGTTCTTTCTTTTTACAAGTGGAGATCTTCGTAATTAACCGTGCCAAATAATTAATAAGCAAATTTATATTTAGTGTTACCTTGTCTTCACCATATGTAGCCCAGAAGCGTGCCATGGCACGCTCACAAGGATCCTTTGGCAAGATGGGGTTATGCTTCCAGACCTCATCAATATATTCGAGGATGACCAGGGATTCGACGATCGGCTTGCCGTTGTGGAGGAGCACGGGGACTTGCTTGTTGATTGGATTGTACTCGAGAAGGTCCGCGCTCTTGTTCGAGATATCTTCTTCGATGTACTCATACTTGATTCCCTTCAGCTTCAACGCCCACTCGACTCGACGAACTGCAGGACTTGCCCACATTCCCAAGAGTTTCACCTCCCCACCACTCACCATGGTGTTGAACAAGTCAAGAATATGACCATAGAGACTTTAAGTACTTATAGACTCGGTGCTGGGTCTGTGCAAGTTGGAGATAATTAATAGTTCGAAATCCTATGGACTTCATATATATATATATATATCCAAATCACCGTCCATTACATATGCGAACACGCCGACACTTGTGGAGACTTTCTCTGATACCGGAATCCAAGGAGTGCATCAATGTTGATATTGATAAGGAAATACTCATCATGCTCGGAAAGCAAAGAAATCTATTGTATGCTATATATAGATTACATGGGTCACAGATTCTTTTAACTTTTGGAAGACAATGACATTTCAGCACGCGGTCCAGATTGGCGTCTTTGTGGTGGGGATTCAGGAGGAAAAGAAATTGGAGTTGAGAACAATAAGGGGACCAAATTCGCATCCATGCTTATCATAATTGCTGTCCACAATTCTAAAACGGAAACTACGGATATTGGAGAGGAGGGGAAAAACTGGGATCGCTAGAAGTAAGAAAGGATTTGAAGTGCTTAAGAGAAGCTTCCTCATGCTGACTTTATCCATTCAGGGGGGGGGGGGGGGGGGGGGGGGGAGGGGCCAAAAATGCTTTCTACCTCATTAAAGAGGTGGAATAAAAGATCCAAGTTGAGAGTGGAATTATGATCAATAATGGCCACTTTTCCCATAAACATCGTCGGCTATTTTCCATATGCGGCACCTGTTGATGTAAGGCTTATGTAACCCCTCTCTCTCTTCTTCCTTTTGGTATAATTGAGCTGAGCTTGATGAAGTTGAGTTGGATAAATTTAGCTTAAAATTAACCAAAACTTCAATCTTCAGTTTCAAGCTTGGTTTGATCAGGCTTAATTTTGAAGCAAGCTGGCATAAACCTATTTGGATGCTTTCATATAGTTGTTGAATTGGAAATGGATGAAGTTAGAGTTTAGTCTATGTTCAAGCTTCGAATTCATGTAAACCATTGAAATATTTAGCAGAATTGCTTCATATTCATGATTTGCAAAACCATCCAATGGACAAAGTCAATGAGCATGTAACCAATCATATAATGAAATCTAACCATGTGACAAGGTCATCATATTAATTATAGCCATTAGAGTGATTCGAACAACTAATTATGCCCATCTGGAGATGCTGATTATAGTCAATTTATATTTAATTTTAGTTTGATTAAGCTTAAGCTACTTGAACTAATCCTAGATTATGATCAGCAGCTTGTTGTTCCCACCTAATAATTAAGGATATGTCCTAGATAGTTGTGCATGGGATGGGATTTTTTTTTTTTTTTTAAACATAGAGAAGGAGAATGTATAGAATACCTAGAAACTAAAAATCATTTGTAGAGAAACTCCAAAGTCTTCTTAAATCCGTGGTTGGGATTCAACAACACTTTGAAGATTGGAATTCTTGAGATTTCTTAAAACTTTTTTTTTTTTTTCTCCTCCCTTTGATTGTATTGGAACTCCATCAAATAGCTTAGTCATGAAAAGATTTGTTTAAAAAGCAACAATATCATTATAAAGAAAAGTTCTATCTTAAAAAAACTTTTTCAAAATACTACAAATAAAATTCAGTACAAGCATGATATCACACAAGCTTGGGAATATTGTCCTGCAGTTAAAAAAGAGAGAATAAGATCACCGGATTGCAATACCCTGAGATCCTTCCCTGGTTAAGTTTGGTAGGCTTCACATGGAAAGTAGTCTAGCACAAAAGGCCAACAGTTCAGAAAGAACATAGAGAAATTTTAAAAGCAGCAGCAGCCCTCAAATTCAACATGTGTATTAGGGTGCGAGGTTCTTGAGCTTTCCAATCATATATATTAATTACTAGTTAGTATATTTGTGTTAACATTTTCAATTAGATCTTTTTTTTTTCTTCTTCTTTTTGATGGCTACCAGCGAGATGTTCCTTGGCTTTGAGATTCGAACAAGAAGCTAAATGAGAACAAGTCATGGCCCCATGCATGAACAACTCAAAACAAACACAACATCATCTCTTCACACTCACAACAAACTATGAAATAAGAAAGCAAACATGCTATTGGACATCCATGCAAGCACAACATATCAAATTCTTCTTCTAATTTTTTTCATCAACCCGATCATACGACAATTTATTCATGTCCTGCATCAAATGGTTGCGTCGCACCATCAATACACAGGAGCTTTGGTAGCCAAGATGGCCTCTTTCTTAGCTTGGAAAAAGGCAAGCAATCCTTCTCTAGCAGGCAAGCATTCCATCACAATGTTAGAGCTTATGAACTCTTCACCCCATTTGAATAAAATGGGATGATTTTCCCCATTGATCAAGCTTATTCCTGCTACCTCCTGAAGCACGCTAGCCCAATGAGCTATGAAGAAGGCTGCAATGTCCACCAGGCCTATGGCGGCATTACCTCCAAAGAATTTTTTCCCTTTGAGCTCACCCTCTAGAATGCTTAGGCTTTCCTTTGATTGCATCATGAAATTTTGCTGCATATCCCCTTCAGTCCAGCATGACATCCACAATGCAGGGATGCACTGCACATATGAAATCACCAAAGTTGGTGCCCACAAGGTAGTAATAACAGTGGAGGTATAAGCAGAGGAGAAAGAGATCATATAAAAAAGATGGAAGATAAACAATAAATTAATATAAAAATTTGAATCTGATTTAGTATTTGGAATGTGCAGAGATTTTATTTTTTGAAATTTTTTTTTAAATAACATTAAAAATAATCTAAATAAAAATTCACATGCCTGCATAAAAAATTTTATAAAGCTAACTGACAAAAAATACCTTTTCTGTTTTTTTTTTTTTTTTAATCAAGTTGATCATCATCATCACTGGTGGTAAAAGAATAAGTGGTGGTAGGAGTATATTCGAGTTTCAAATTCCGATGGAAAAGGTGGGGGATTAACACAAATATATATTTTTTAAAGAGAAGTGGAATAAGCGAGGCACTTCCCTAAAACCATGACGAGGAAGCCGTTCGATAAAATTAAAATTGCAAATAAAATTAGCATGGAAATTAAGGATTAGAACAAATTAATATCACCATTGCTTTTTTGTTTTTCAAAACTAGCTATGACAGTTGCCATCGTGCCATGCATCATTTAAGCCTCGGACCTATCCCATATGAAAAAAAAAGCTAAACAAGTTGACCATCTAATACCAGCTGCTTTTATTATTAATATTTCTTCAATAATTAAAAATCAAGGAAAATTATTTTTCTATATAACAACAGTCTAATATTTGAGTTCGATACAAGCTCAGTAACAGTCTGATATTTGAGTTCGATACAAGCTCAGTAACATTATCTATGTTGGGATGTGCGCAGCAGATTAAATCAGTTTAGGCCTTCAAATAATTTCCGTTTATTCACTTAGACAATTAACCAATCACAATACAAGCAAATATCAAATCAAAAGAAGACGAGATTTACGTGGTTCGGCAAAATATTGTCTACGTCCACCAAGAGGAAATGAGTAATCTAGATACAAAAGGAATACAAATATCCAGATAACAAATGCCATATTAAAAATAAAGAAATATAATAAATAAATAAAAGATGATGAAAGAAGTACGAGAAAAATTCCAAATACCAGGCATCTAGCTTTTCCTGGTGCCTGGATCGAAGAAGAAATCTCTCTGAAATTTCTCTGGATTTTTTTCTCTCTCTGTCTCTCTGTGTATCAAGACGGCAGGCTCTCTATGGTTAAATAACCATCTGAAACGCAATCTAAAACAGATCTAAAACGAGTCCAGAAAATCTAAAACACTCACAAAACGTCAGATCAAAGAACAAAGACTCGGATCGCGCTAAAATTCATGCAAGATACCCTCATATCAAGTCTAATCAAGCTTGGATTAATTTTAGCCGTCCGATCGATCGATCGGATGGTTCAGAATGCAAGAAATCACGTGGACCGCGCGTAAACTACGAGAAACCAAGAAAAAATTGCATGAAAAATCGGAAAAACGTTCGGTGCTGCAAGCCCAGACCGTGCGCACGCCCGCACGCTGCGCGTGGGCCTGGGCCGCGTGGCTGGGTTTCGTGGAAGGGTTTTATGGGAGCAAACGTAACAATCTATCCATATATGGCCATCAACTTGAACAAGTAGTTTTAACATAAATATTTTGTATCACCTTCTCATCAATGAACCTGGCCCAGAACATTGCCATGGCCTTCTCATAAGGATCCTTCGGCAGTATGGGGTGATTTCCTTCCCATGTCTCTTCGATGTACTCGAGGATAACGAGCGACTCGACGACTGGCTTCCCACCATGGAGGAGAACGGGGACCTTCTTATGGATAGGATTATACTTGAGGAGCAAAGGGCTCTTGTTGGAGAGATCCTCTTCGATGTATTCATAGGGGATTCCCTTCAGCCTCAGAGCAAGCTCCACTCGGCGACTGAAGGGGCTTCCCCATGACCCAAATAACTTCACTTCCTCCGCCATTTCGCTCGCTTTCCTGCCTTTAGCTTGGTTGACTTTTATACTGCATTCATGGAGTACATTCCTTGTTAACCAAGGATCTCGATCTTGTTTTCCTTGTCGAGGAAGTTTCCGAGATGCTTCCTTGATAAGGTCCATTGGATAAATATTTATACTGCTCTTGTCTTGAAGTCAATGGGGAAGTTTTTTTTTTTTTTTGATTAATGCGGAAGACTTTAGGTTATGTTTGGTAGGTTGTCTGCGATGCAAAGGAGAGCCCTACCATATCATTATATTTAGTATAATTTTTTTATAATAATTTAAATTATCAAGTAATCAGAATTATCTTGAATAAAATAATTAAAATTATTTTAAAAAAATAATAATAATCTAAATTACTATCTTTTAGATATATATATATATATATTTGCATAATATTATCATTCCTTGCTTTCCCCTTCCTTCCTTCCAAACCCCCTTTTCTCATGATCCCTCTACCTTCACCGGCAGTACCCCCCAACCACCCATGGATCGTCCTCCAACCCTTCACCATCCATTGACCGGTGAAAAGAGAGATACCATTTTCATATAATATATATATTTATATTATCTATAATATATAAATTTAATATATTAAATATATTATCTATTTAATATTTTTAAATATTTTTAATATAAAAATATATATATATATTAATAAAGATAAATATAAAAAATATATTTTTATAAATAATTTATAGATTTAATTTAAAAATATCATAGAATTTTGATTTTATATTATTCAACATTATCTACATATACTAAATATAATAATGTACATTACATGCGATCTACATTGCGAGCAATACGTATTATTGGCAATTTACATTATCTTTCAAGATTGACAATGCATAAAAATGTAACCATCAAGTATTCCATTTTTTTGGTGGGTTGACTTTTCTCGAGAACCAGTACTATTCCTATTTTTAAAAATAAAATAAGATAAATTATAAAAAAACTAAAATATTATTTTGCAGCTTTTTTATTTTAATCAATGATGAAGGTTAGTTTATGTGCCGAGAACTTTGAAATGTTCGATCTTTTGGTGCTGACATGTGACAAGTAAGAGAAGATTCGTAATATTCTTCCCTTTTAAAAAATATTTATATTTTCAAAAATAAATAAAGATACCCTATTTGATTTTTTTATTTTATTATTTTTAGAAAAAAAAATTTAATTATGTTTTGATTTTATAAAATCTAAATATATTTGATATTATTAATTATTTAAAAAAATTAAAAATATAATTATAATGGCAAATATAGAAGGGATGTTAGTGATATAGCAAAAGCAACGTAATATTGATGAAAGCAACGAATCATCGTGGGGCATAGATAATATTATGGCAGAAATAATGATGACGGTGCCATCATAACGTAATATAGATAATATATATATATATATATATATATATATATGTTTATATGATCGATGTGCATCATGACTTCCTGCATATGCTTAGGTAATCTAGCTCCATTACTTGTATTAGATGCTCAATTGTCAATCTATATTATGTTTTAGGTGTTAGAAATGTGGATCACAGTAAAATATCAAAAAGTTTATAAAAAAAATAAAATAAAAAATTTGAAAGATAAATAAAAATATAAGTACAAGCAATACACATAAATTACGTGGTTCAGAGCCTCTTGTTTCTATTTCCACGATCGCACATGATCAAATCTTTATTATGAAAAATAAATAGTAGAAATTATTATAAAAGAGAACCCTCCTTGGCACAATATAAAAAAGTAGAAAAAATAAATCAATACAGGAGAAATCATTGCCCTCTCTCTACCTTTCTCTCTCTTCCCTTTGTTTTGTCTCTTCGAAAACAATTAGACCATACTTCTAGATTGCAAAACCTCTTTTCTAGGTCTCTTCTGGGCTCTGTTGCTTAGCTCTGCTCTCTGTCGGTGTCCTTTACTGAAAAGAGGATGAGAAACAATCCAAAAACATGTCAAAAAAGTCTCAGAAGTCCAAGAACGATCAGAAAAGCTTCTAGGCTATCAGATCTGAGATCAACACCTTAGATCACGTCAAAATCCAAATTAAATAGCCCCTAATCAAGTCTAAGCTCTATCAAATCAATCTCATCCTCCAATCAGACGATGGACGGTCCAGATCGCTCAAAAGGCCCGTGGAACACGGTGAGCCATGAGAAACCAGCTGGAAAATGCCCGAGAAATGGTCGGGAAATGCCCAGATCGCTGTTGCCTGCGCCTAGGCCGAGCCCACATGCCTGCGTGCGACCGCGTGTGCCCGTGCATGGGCTTGGGCCGCTCCCCGCATGCCCGCGCGTAAGGCCGGGCCGCGCGCCCGCCCATGCGTGTGCCTGGGCGGCGCGCGTGGGTCTGGGTCGGCCTGCTACTATTTTTTTCTTTTTATTGGTTTTAATTTCTAGTTTTTTCTCTGGGCTTCTGGGCTTCCGGGCTTGGGTCTTGGATGGATATGGCTCTGCATCCAACAACTCTCCCACTAGAGACTTAGATACCCAATTTTGCATCCACCTGAAACATCAAAAAATAAACTTCCAAAGAAAAATAAAAATAAATCACTATCTTGTACGGCGCCACCAATCAACTAGCTCTGGAGGCCAATTGAGGCCATGTATGGTCCCAATTTCTCCGTAGTGATCGTCTCTATCAGCATATCCGCATCGATGGTAGAAAGAGCCACGATCTTCTGCAACTATGAGACCTAGTTCACCGTTGTCCAGCCAATGGTATACATGTACCCTGTCATGCTCCCCTAGTATTGGCATCACCACCTGGATCTTCTTTCTATTGAAAGCCTTTCATAGCTAACCTTGCTTGTACCTCTTACTGTCATTGTGCTCTTTCTTGATCTTGTAGACCCACTTGTTATGTAGTGCTTTCTTTCCTTCCGGTAATGTGCTAAGCTCCCATGTTGGGTTCTTTATCAAGGATTGCATCTCGTCCTTCATCGCCAGCTCCCACTTGACCAAGTCTTCGCTCTCCATGGCTTCATCAAAGCACTTGGGCTCCTCTCCATCTGTCAATAGTAGATAATACAATGAGGGTGAATGCCTTATACATGGTTTCGGGATCCTTGTAGATCTTCTCAGTTGAGGTGTCTCTGACTCAGGTTCAAGATCTCTTGCTCTCTCGACAATGTTCTCTTCTGTGATCTCTTCCAACTCTACTTATTTTTTTTCCTTGTCTGCCTGTCCTACTTTGTATGGAACACTCTGGTCCTTGTACATGCTTCTTTCATTGAACACCACGTCCTTGCTCCTGATGATCTTCCTGTCATTCTCACTCCAGAGCTTGTAACCGAACTCATCAGTGCCATACCCAATGAAGAAGTACCTCTCTGACTTTGCATTGAGCTTGTCTCTCTTCTCTACATTGATGTGTACGTAGGAGATACAGCCGAAGACCTTCAGGTGAGATAAGCTTGCTGATTTTCCTGTCCACTCTTTTTCTGGTAGCTTGTACTCAAGGGGGACTGAGGGACTCTTGTTGATCAGATAGTCAGCAGTGCTAACTGCCTTAGCCCAAAATATATTGGGTAACCCAGCATGGAGTCTCATGCTCTTGGCTCTTTTATTCAAGGTCCTATTCATGCGCTCAGCTATCCCATTCTGTTATAGCGTACTCGGAATCATCTTCTCTATCATGATCCCATCGGTTGTGCAGAACTTCTTGAACTCGGTGCTATTATGCGCATCTCCATTGTCCGATCCCAGGCACTTTATCTTCTGTCCAGACTCATTCTCTACCAGGCTTTTTCACTTCCTGAAAGTGTCAAATACATCAGATTTATTCTATGAAAAATAAACCCATACCTTTCTGGTGGAGCCGTCGATGAAGGTTACATAGTATTGCGAAGCTCCAAAGGATGCAACTGGAGAGGGACCCCACACATCGGTGCACACAAGCTCCAGCTTTTTTGATCTTGGTGCCCTGCCAATCTTGGAGAAGCTGACTTTCTTCTACTTCCTAAGAACATAATTCTCGTAAAAACTAATATCTGTCATCTTCAAACCTGATAGCTGTCCTTCTTCAATAGTACTTGCATTCCTTTCTTGCTCATATGACCTAGCCTGTAGTACCATAACTATGAGTCTGCTTGTGCTAGTGCCACTGCATCTCTAATATTACTAGTCACATATAGGATACCCAACTTACTTCCTCGTGCTATCACCATCGCACCTTTAATGATCTTCTAAGAGCCACCAACGAAAGTTGTAATGTACCCCTTTGAGTCTAGCTGCCCGACTAATATCAAGTTTCTTCTCAATCTTGGGATATGTCTGACATTCTTAAGCTTCCAAACTGATTGGTCTGGCATCTTGATATGTACTTCATCCTTTTCCACAATATCCAAAGGCTCTCCATCTGTAAGATGTACCTTTTCAAAGTCTCCAGCAATGTAGTTGCGTATAGACTCCTTTTATGCGGTAAAGTGAAACGAAGCTCCAGAGTCTAGAATCCAAGACTCCATCGGACTGTCCACACTAAGAACCAATACATCTTCAATTATCTCGATCACTGCATTGACTGACTCTTTGTTCTGCCCCTTGTCCTTCCTTGCTCAACAATCTTTTCTGATGTACCCCTTCTTACTGTAGTGCCATCAGCCATCCCTTCAGTCTTGACTGGCTCCTTTGCTTGGACTTAGATCTCTCACAGCCTTCATTGCATTGTGTAGTTCTTTCTTTGCCTTCTTGAGTTACCAAGGCAGAACCAGAGCTCCCTTTGATTTCTTTCCTCATGATGTCTTCATTGAGAATCGAGTTTCGGACCTCTTCAAATTTTAGCTTGCTCGAGCCGCATGAACTACTCATCGCTATCTTAGTTGCACCTCAGCTCTCAGGTAAAGAGAATAACAGGATTAGGACACGGACTTCATCTTCGAAGCTTATGTCAATTGAACTCAACTGACTAGTGATCAAATTAAATTCATTGATGTGATCGGTTATGGACGCACATTCGCTCATCTTCAAATTGAACAGACGATGCATGAGATAAACCTTGTTGGAGGCCGAAGGTTTCTCATATATTTTGGATAGTGCTTGCATCAATCCAGCTATCATCTTCTCCTCTAGGATATTGAACGTGACATTCCTGGCCAACGTCAGACGGATAACTTCCAAAGCCTAGCGGTCCCGCAAATCCCAATCTGCTTGTGATATCCCGGCAGGTTTCTTTCTCAATAGCGGTAGGTGAAACTTCTTCTGATACAGATAGTCTTTGATCTATATCTTCCAGAATTCGAAGTTTTTTCCATCAAATCTGTTGATCTTGACTTTTTTTTCGTCTCTTGCCATCGTTCCCACTCGAATCCAATGCTCTGATACCAGTTGTTAGGGATGTGGATCGCAGTGGGATACCAAAAAGTTTGCAGAAGAAAAAAAATAAAAAGCCTAAAAGATAAGTAGAAATACAAGCACAAGCAACACATAGGAATTACATGATTCGGAGCCTCTTGCTCCTACGTCCACGGTCACACAGGATCAAATATTCACTATGAAGAACAAATACAGGAAGTTATTATACAAGAGAACCCTCCCTGGCCTAATATGAAGAAAGAAAAAAGAATAAATCAATACAGGAGGAACCCTTACCCTCTCTCTACCTTTCTCTCTTTCTTTTCCTTGTTCTCTCTCTTGAAAAACCCTTGGACTACACTTCTGGATTGCAAAACCTCTCTTATGGCTCTTTTCTTGGCTTTGGTGCTCAACTTTGCTCTCTGTCGGCATTCCCTGTTAAAAAGAGGATGAGAAACAATCCAAAAACATGTCAAAACGCATCTTAGAAGTCCAAGAACCATCAGAAAAGCTTCCAGGCCATCAGATCTGAGATCAACACCTCAGATCGCATCAAAATCCGAATTAAATAGCCCCTAATCAAGCCTAATATCTATCGGATCAATCTCAGCCGTCCGATCAGGCAATCGGACAGTCCAGATCGCTTAAAAGGATCATGGACTGCGGTGAGCCACAAGAAACCAGCTGGGAAATGGCCGGGAAATGCCCAGATTGCTGCCGCCTGTGCCTGGGCCGAGCCCACGTGCCTGCGTGCGCCCGTGCGTGTGCTTGGGCCGCTCCCCACGTGTCCGCGCATCGGGCTGGGCCACTCGCTCGCCTTGTCGGGCCGGGCCGCACGCAAGTCTGGGCCAGGCCCAGTCTGGTGGGCCGGCATGTTGCTATTTTTTTTCTTTTTACTGGTTTTGATTTTTGATTTTTTTTTTTTTTTCTGAGTTTTTGGATTTCTAGGCTTGGATCTTGGATTAATATAGCTCCACACCCAATATTAGGAGGAGCAATGTGAGAAAAGAGAAGCCAGATAGACAGGAAAGGCTGATAGAAGCCACAAAAGCAAGGATTTCAAGCCAAAAAGATCCATCCAAAATCTGTTCCAATAAACCCCGTAATCTTAGGCCTCCCAACTGCACTTCCTTAATTTCACCTTGCCTCTTGCCTTAGAGACATTCTTAGATGAACCAGGACTTACAATGAAATTATCAAGATGAATTTATTAGATAGACTCATCTCATCCAAGATCCATGATAGATCTACCTAATATTTTCCGGTCTACCTAATATTCTCTTCCTGTAAACTCCTCCACGAATGGTAAAACAGTACAAAAATGAACATAGGAAAGCTGGGATAAAGAAGTTTATCTTGGAGCAAAGGCAAAGGCATGTGACATGAATTTAATGTGCATGTTTTCCTCCACTAATAAAAGGCAGTCAACATCCAGACTTCCAGCTGGAAAGAAGAGGAGCCAACTGACCCAAGCCCAATCTCAGATCACCGACGGTCCAACCTACTAAGAATCGGAAGATGTTAATCAAGGGAACAGGAGGAGGACTCATGTCAAGCTACTGGGGACAGTGTTGGCATGATCCACTTGCCCCACCCATGTGGCCTTTCCTTTTGTAATTTTGTGTAATGAAAGCCCAACCGAGCCGAGCACCAACAAGCCAGACGGTAAGGCTCCGCTTGAAACTAATTTCAAGCCTAAAACTTCAAGATCAAGTTTTAGTTTGTCTAGAAAAGATTCACACTTAGATCAAGACAAGATTTGACCTGTCCATAGGCTCTTAGATCTATTACATGCCCTGATAAATAGTTCGACATGGGAAGAGGTCCACCATAAGCACATGCATGTAATGCCTTCAAGAGGTTTTAGTGCTCTCAGAAGTCAACAGGCAATTGTTAAAGTGCAAGCTTCAGCTATCAGCAAAAATTCACAAGTCGGGGAAAATATAGGAAATTCTTCAAAAAAGTTTAGGAAGAACAATCTTAAGAATTAAATAATGGAAAGAAAGAAGTATGCAACAATGAAGCAACTGTTTGAATACCGTTGTAAATAAAAACTAGGAAATCAATATTTGATCCAAGATTTTTTCCTCAAATTTGTTGTCAATAATAAGTAAATCAGAAATTTACAGAATCATGCGGCCAATGAAAAACAAGTAGATGACCCAGGCTCATCCTATTTATTGTTCAGCTACCGTAGATGGGCTTAGAACGGCGATGTGAGATGTTTGAAGGTGCTCCCCATTGCCTTTGTCCGAAAAGGCGGTTAACAGTCTTTCCCCTTCCAATCTGGGAAGAGGCAATCCAGCATGCACCTATCATTGTGAGTAATTCTTCCCATGGGTCCATTAGCAAATAATTTTTTTGTTTAAAAAAAATCTAAAAGGGGAATGTACGATACAAGCTTTGTCATCGCCGCTGGGAGATGGTAAAGCTTTTTTTAATTCTTCAAACCCACCCCCCTCCATCCCCCCCAAAAAAATGATGCTTTATTCTTTCATTTAAACAAAAAGGAAAAGAAAAAGAAACTTGATGAGTTCTAGACGGAACCTGGAACAGAACTCGAACACTAGCAATAAAACAACTTTGTTAATAAAACTAACTTTGTTTTTCAGTGGTAAGAACCTGCTGTTTTTTCTTAGGGCAAGAAAATAGCACTTACAGGCAACCTGTTGGATATAGAATTGAGAACAAAGTAGTCATTTGATCGAGTAGATCTGAAATTAGATTACAGGAGTTTAGTCTGGGCATAAGAGCTTCGCAGCTGAGCTGAATGGTGTACAATAGAGAGTGTAGTTCTCCACCACAATAGTCCACGTGGAAAATATTAAGAGGAGGAAATATTGTTTCTATTTAACTTTAATACTTTGCTATTAAGTGTCTCCAAGCACAGCTCAAGGCATTCCCTCCACAATGTAACACACCTTTCTCTTCTTTCAGAGAGCTTGAGACCAACAGATTAAGTGTTGCAAAATGAGATAAATCAAACAAAAAGGGATGAAAATCAAACACCATCTAGAAGACTAGGAGCAGAAGAGAGATGGCAGCAGCAGACACAATGTAACTAATGTGACCATGAACACACAGACATGTATCCATAAACTGGTCTGTCTAGGCAGTGGGTTTCTCCCACTTGAGGGGCTTCACCACCTCCCAGGTGAAGTCGGGGTCATCCCTACCAAAATGCCCGTAAGCTGCTGTCTTCAAGAACCTCCCGTTGCCACCCCTCTTCAAGTCGAGGCCGATGATGATCATCCCAGGCCTAAAATCAAAGTTCTCCTTCACAATCTTCAAGATATCCTTATCAGGAATCTTGCCTGTGCCGTAGGTATCCACAAACACTGAGAGAGGCTCTGGCACACCAATGGCATAAGACACCTGAACAATGCAGCGTCGAGCAAGCCCATTGGCAACAATGCTCTTGGCTGCCTGCCTTGCAATATAGGCACCACTCCTGTCAACCTTAGTGGGATCCTTGCCAGAGAAGGCACCACCACCATGAGCTCCCCAGCCACCATAAGTATCAATAATGATCTTGCGGCCAGTGAGCCCTGCATCACCATGAGGTCCACCGATGACAAAACGGCCAGATGGGTTGAGGTGGAAGATGGTCTTCTCATCAAGGTATTGTTCAGGGACGACGGGCTTGATGACATGCTCCTTGAGGTCAGCAGCAATCTCATCATTGGTAACTGTCTCATCATGCTGGGTCGAGATGAGAACGGTGTGGACACGGATGGGGATCATGGCACCATGGTCATTGCGGTACTCGACAGTCACCTGGGTCTTGCCATCAGGCCTCAGCCAGGGGCAGGTGGCATTCTTACGGACCTCCGTGAGGCGAGCACCAAGCTTCGTTGCAAGGACATGGCTGAGGGGCATCAATTCTGTGGTCTCATCAGTTGCATAACCAAACATGTGACCCTGGTCACCAGCACCAATCTCCTCGGGGCGTTTAGTGAAATGGCCATGAACACCCTGGGCAATGTCAGGAGACTGCTGCTCAATGTTGACAAGCACCTTGCAGTGATCAGCATCAAGTCCAACATCATCAGATGTGAATCCAATTGCCCGGCAGGTGTCACGGACAATTTTTTCATAGTCAACATCTGCCTTGGTGGTGATCTCCCAAAGATCATGACCATGTTGGTCTTGGTGCAGGTTTCACAAGCAACCTTGCTGTCCGGGTCCTGTTCTAGGCAAGCATCAAGCACAGCATCCGAGATCTGGTCGCAGAGTTTGTCAGGGTGCCCCTCATTCACAGATTCAGAGGTGAAAAGGAAGGTGTCCATGTCAGCCATCTGCAATAGACCAGCAAATAGAAAGATCATATTAATACCCATGGACACATAATTTGTTACTCTAAATCATAATGCGGTTATCATATAAATACCCATGGACACATAATTTGTTACTCTAAATCATAATTCTGTTACCATGTATTACATGGACCACAAAATCGCATATATAAACAAAAATCATGGAAATATTATATCCATTTTCAGTCCTCATTTTGCTAAGTACTTCAACCGCATACTTTATGAGGCCATTTTGACCCAGTTTGGAGATATATCTGACACACCCCAAACACCCCAAACAAATTCAGATTGAACTACAAAATTAACTTCTCATACGTTTACATGCAGTTCACTGATTCTGATTTTGAATATTGGCAGGTAACAAATAACTCCATCAGAATTTATAAAAACTACAGGATAAACTCTGGTCATGACTGAACACGATAAATAAATTGTTCCATATCAATCGAGGATGCATGCTCATGAGATGCAATTCGTGCCTATTAGGGCAGTCTGGAATAACTCTCGCATGTTGTTCATTCACCGAGATACGAAGGAATAAAACAAGAGTATAAACTCCAGGATAGCCTTTTAACAAAGCTGCTTCCACTTGAAGATTGCTTGGAAAGAAAGCAAATCATTTGAAAGGAAGACAAGAAATTCCAGAAGAATCTACAAAATCAGGAATCAGAATCACATAATTCAGCACAAATTAAAGTACTTTGATTTGGATAAGATCCAAAAGTCAAAGCACTACATAAAGTAGAGGGCAGATCTAGGTTGAAGAATCTCGAAGCTTGGAGGGGACAAAGTAAGAATCAGATCCAAATTCTAAAGCAGCGTCTTACAGTGGAAGGTCGGGCCAGGTCTAACAGCTAAAAGGTAACAAAAGGCAATCAGCACTAACATGGAGCAATACGCATACACGTTCATGAACGAAGAAAAGTAGTTAACAATAAAAGCCTATAAAGATTTTTAAACAGAAATGGCGTGAAGGCATACAATTACTTTATTGTAAGGTAGAAAAGATAAAGAACAGATCATCGAACAAGGGTAACAACCAACTTGCTGAAATAAAAGATAAAAACTATAAAAGCATATTACAACTTGAAGGCAACACTGAGATCTAAAAATTTTACTACTAAACATTCTATTGAATGCCATAATTGCCAAAGAAACGGATCTTGAGATTAATAGATACATGAAAGTGAGAAAGAACTATATCCAGCAACATGCATCAAGAAGAATGATCACAAATTCAAAAAATCAAAAGAATCAAACTAGATCCAAGACACATGATAACGAAAAATAAATAGACATGAATCTGTGCCGACAATCTACCTCCGTTTCAGATTGAACTAACACCAAAATCCTTGAGTTCACCCAAATCTAAAGAACATAACAATCATGGTACAATCAAAAAGACAAACTTTCCAGGAAATCTACACAAATCAGAACAACAATGATAAGAACCGGAACGTATGTAAATCCAACAAAATACATTCATCCATTTCTACACAACCAAAAAATGAAAACACCGAAAGAAACTGCCTGCACCACATCAAGCTATTTCAAAAGAAAACGCACATAAAGCGCTAAGAAAGAGAACCAGATCTAGCAGTTAAACAACTAAATGCACCAGATCTAGCCATCTCAAAGGAGGGGTCTAAAAATTAGTGGAAAAAAAAAAAAACCACGAAGAAAAAAACCCCCCTGGAACCGTTCCAGATCCACCGAGAACGAGAACAGTGTTTCGAAATTGGGAACGAACGTGAAGAAAACTCAAGAAATCAAAGAACGCAACTCATTTGCCATGATCTAAAGACGAAGAGAAAGAACAAGATCCCCTCACCTCTAGAGGAAGATGGAGAAGAAGAGAGTCACCAAAGAAAACCTAGCTTCCCTCCGCTGCTCCGTTCTGACCTTGGGTTGGACGCAGGGATTCGTGAGGAGGAGCCTCTGATTTATAGACGAGAGGCGCCCTGACGACGCGCATTGGACTGCAGTTTCCAAGTGAAATCCAGATCAAAACCGCCCACGGTTCCAACTGTCGCGCGATCTTGACCATTCGTCGGTGGCGCTGAGCGATCACCAGCAGCATGGGACCACCGGCTGCGTCCGGTAATAGCGCACCGACCGCGCCTCGGCCCACCACGATCGAACCGGATCAGACCCAGCTCGCCCTTACCGGCTCCGACTAGCCAGCCAAGCTCCTAATTTATTGCTTGGCACTGTGATTTATTTTGTAGCATTTGTCTAGGTGGATGTCAGCATAACGTAATCTCCGATCATATTCTTATTTATCCTAAAAATAAGATAAAATTTCACCCTTTTCTTGGGCCCACTCATTTTTGTCTTCATTAAAATTTAAGTTCCCGAGTTACTTTGAACTTGTCAATTTTTTAGAATCGAACCCACCAAAAAGGACTCGTTGTTTGTGCCGTGGAAAGATTATTGATCAAACCAAGATGGCAGATCGAAGCCATCCATTGACAACATATGGCAATTATATTACCTATTTTTTTTCTATACTATAAGTATATATTTTAAATTTTATTAAAAATAAAAATTCAATATTGACTTTGAAAGGCAAGGAGATGGTTGCCATCATTTCATGGCTTCCCATAAATTCAATGAACCCATGTATCTAATTGGTTGGCATTTTTTTTTTTTTGTCAAGATTATCTTGTTCTTATTTTTTCCATCCTTCTTTCTTTTTTTAATAAAAATGTATGCGGTGACATATCTAACATTTTAGTTATTTGGTTGATGTGTTTTTTTTTTTTTGTCAAGATCTTACTTTTTTTTTTTTTTCCTTTCCTCTTTTGTTTTCTTTATTAAATATGCATGCTGCTACATGCCTAACATTTTAGTTATTAGGATGGATCTTCTTATTTTTTTTGGGTGATTGATGGATCTTGTTACCCATCTACCATAGGGATATCTTGAACAGGGTAATTTATACTATAAAATAAATACCAAGGGATGGTAACAGTTCATGTATGAGTGGAGCAAGTCATTGCTCATACCATCCTGTAGCCAGAGTTAGACGGAGCAACTTAAACAAATTAGGTCGGACAAAGTTACAAGTTTTTTAATATAATTCTTTTAAGCCGAATGATTATATATATTCGGATCAAATTTAGAACAGATTTTGCTATAATCTACGTCCATCTCTTATCCATTGCAGGTTAATCAAAATCCATTCAATTAGAATGAAGTTGGATATCTGATGAAGTGGAATGGATTACCCTATCTATTTGTTCAGTTTTTTTTAAGCTTACCGGAACAAAAGATTAACGTGGAGGGACAAAGTGTAGTAATTAGCAGATAAGATCATAAATGGAAAAATCTTGATGCTTTTGTAGAAAATTCCTGGATTTGAATTTTACTAGGATGATAATATATTAATATGAGCACTATCTACATGCAACCCACTATGGTAAATAAAACTCTGGACAGAGTTAAGACTTAATAAGACGCAAAGTGTAGTATTTTGATTTCAGCATGTAGCACAGTTTTCCTGCAGCATCCATGATGTACCGCAATTAATATATAATACACTTTACATACTATTTGCCGTATAATAGATGGTTATGTATGGATATATATAAAATATATTACATGTTTTGAATCAGCAAATACCATCCATCGTATGATGAATGGTGTGTGCAGTAGACAGGGACGGACTGTCGAAAGGCAGGGAAGACATCGGCTCTCCATAATTTTTTTCATTTGTTTAAAAATTAAAATTTTATATAATAATTATAAAATACATATATTTATATATTTAGTTTTTTTAAAATTTTAAAATATTAAATATAATTTAATATATATATATATATTGATAGAATAAAAGGAGGGAAAGGAGTTAGATCCAGGCATGGCCATCTCCAGACGGTTCCCCATCCCAGCCAGGGAATGTACGATACACGGCATATATTAATTTTTTCGCTGCTGTTCCCCATCCAAAAATGAGTACGTCAACCCCATCAAGACTCCAAGATTATTTTATTATTTTATTTTTTTTGATTTTATTTTTGGACTATTTTTTTAATAAAAAGGCACCATGATTATTTTATTAATTTTTTTATTTTATTTTTAAACTATTTTTTTTATTTTATCCGAATTTCTTTCAGTCCGATATGAAAAAAGTCTCATAATCATATCTCACCGGTGATTATTTTTGAACTATTTTTTAATTTATTCAAAAAAAATTGATATGGCCCGTTTCTGGTAGTGGGTGCGGTGCACTGTACATGATCTTGATACTAATTGTGCGTTCTGAACGATCTTAGCATTAATTACAGCGTTTAACGATCTACATTGCCCAATGGAACCGTCCCTACCTTTGATTTGACCCATGGGTTGGTAGACGTTAGGCGTGGCATGAGAATATGACATGGATCAAAAATGTCATACAAGTAAGATTAGCCAAGCTTCTTAATTGATGCTTACAAGTTACAACAACCGATTACTATTTATTTTGAAGATCTTTTATTAATTAATATTATTTATAAGTTTACAGTTTGTAGGTGAGGGTGGAGCTAATCTATTGAAAATGGAGCACTTAGAGATGCTTTAATTCCCCGGTACGTCGTGCTTCCCGTATACTCTGGCAAGAAGCCAATAAAGAAAAAGTAGCCGATGGGTTGATTAGCTTACGTTAGGTAAGACTCCAACTTGAGCTTGGCCCATATTTCTCAACTTTTATGCAAGTCATAAGCCACTAAAAAAAAGTTGATGCAATTAATGATGATGTCTTGTGTTGGTAAAGTTATTTTCATTTGATTATTCAAATACTTTTGACTTCCCTCCATCGTATTTCTGAAAAAAAAAAAAAAAAAACGCTCCAAAACATTGAAATGTTTCATATATTATTAATTCGATCAAAGCATACTTTCAAATGCTCATTTGTTTTAAAACCAGGCGCACATATCAAACATGCCAAGTACCACTAGAAATAATAATTTTTGAGAGGTTAATAGCAAGGCAGGTGTATTACCCAAGCCTCTAGGAAATTCTATAATCATTTCTCGTTCATAAACATTATATCCAATCTTTTTCAAATTCTAGCAAACCCATCATGATTATTACATCAAGGATTATTGCTATTGGTGTATTACCCAAGCCTCTAGGAAATTCTATAATCATTTCCCATTCATAAACATTATATCCAATCTTTTTCAAATTCTAGCAAACCCATCATGATTATTACATCAAGGATTATTGCTACAGGAAGTATCTAAACCCCTCCTATTATAGCAGTGACAAATCCATTCGAACCTAATATAGCATCATCCCTATTGGCTAACATGGTCACGTACTTCGCGCCATATCCCTAAGTCTCCCATCAAAAGAAGATAGTGAATCCGCTTGTTCTAAGGGAAGTTGACCCCTGCGGCAGCCAGGTCAGCACCTCGGCCAACCCACTTCGGTCATGCATGGAGCTCAGCTTCATGGCAGCTCAGCCCGCACCTCGGTCCGATGTGGAGTCCTACCTCATCTCGCTTGCCAGCACGGTGGGGGAAGAAAGGCCCCTCGCACGGCGTCTCAGCCAGCTCTGCACTGCCCGCGTCACGCCCCAAGTCCGGCTCCGCCCAGTGCGCGGACGGGTTGGTCCAGCTCCGTCCCAGCACCCTCCATGCCGCATTAACCTAGCACGGCTCGGCCAGCGTGAAGGCTAGCCCAGTCTCTTAGTCCGGCAAGCCCTTCTCGGTCCGGCACGCCACGCGAGCCTCCAAGCGCAGCATCCTTCCAAGCGAGGAGTCCTCCCCCACGAAACTCCAGCATGGCATCCTCCGCCCGTACGGGGTCCGTCTGCTCCAGCTCTGATTCGCTTGAGGCACGCCCGCCTCCATCCGGACCTTCCGTCCGGACCGTCCGGAGGCATGTTTGTGACCGCCCGCGCCCGGTGCGGCACCTCGACAGGCCCGGCCCCGGCCAAGAGTGGCGCACTCCAGTCCATTCGCCCAGCTATAAAACAAAGCTCTACCTCGATCTGGCACGACCCGGAGTCCCGCACCAGTCCAACCATGGGAGAAGCCCAGCTCCGCTCGCGACACGCCAGCATCCCAGTGCCCCAGCCGTTCCGGCATGCCAGCAGGGGTCCGAAGGATGCTCGCGGGGGTACGGAGGTGTGTCCATATGGCTACGCCCACCTCCATCCAGATCGTCCTGCGATCTGTTCGCTCTAGCTCCGATCCGCTCATGGCACGCCTGTCTCTGTCCGGAGCCTCAGTCCGAACCGTCTGGAGGCATGTCCGTGGCCGCCCATGCCCGGTGCGGCACCTTGACAAGCCCGGCTCCGGCTCGGAGTGGCACACTCTAGCTCCAACCCAGCTTCGCTCATGGTGCGCCAGTCTCCGTCCGAACTTCAACCCGGACCATCCAGAGGCACTACCACGGCCACCAGCGCTCCAGCCCGGCTCCTCGGCAAGCCCGGCTCCGATCGAGAGCAGTGCGCAGTCTGGCCCCTGCAACGGCGGTCTCCCAAGCTCCTGGTCACCGTGACCGAGATGGAGCTCTCCAACTCCGTGGCCGCCTCAGTCCGGCTGCTGGGGAGCAACGGCCTCCACCCACTACAGTCTGGCTCTTCCCATCTCGGCCAGCGTCTCGCGGTCCAGCTCCTCCCATCTCAGTTAGCGCGCTCCGCATGGCCCACGCATCACCAAGGAGCAACCACATCTAGCTCCGCCCCAACGCCCAGTGCGGCGTTCTCCCCTACGTGGAGTCCAGCTCCGCCCATGGCTTGCTTTTGCCCACTTCGAGCACACTCTCCTCAGCCCGTGCATTGCACGAGAGCTGCACCCCGGCCAGCTGGGCACTTCGGCACCTCGGGCACGCCCGCCTGAAGTCCAGCTCCAGAGCATCCTGGCTCAGCATGTTAGGAAGCGACACGATTTCGCCCGCACGGATTCCGGCCTAGCATTTCAGTCTAGCCCCATGCACCTCGATCCGCATGCATGAGAGCCTCTGCAGGTCTAGTCTCACTCCGTGCACCTCGGTCCATGTGCATGGAGAGCCTCCGCCCGCCCCACCTCGATCCGTTTGACTCCGCCCTAGGCATGCTTCTCAAAGGGCAGGTACGAGGAGACCGGATGGCAACCTCAACATGTAAAGTCACCATCCCTGCCAGGCTTGCTACAAGTCCTATAGCACACCGCCTGCAAGGGAGGACTACATTAAAGCCTCCCAGGCCATTGTTTACACAAATTAGGGAGGAGTGCCCACCCGAGTGAAAGGAAACTATTCCTAGGGACGATGCATGTATTTTAAAACTTTTCTAAGAGCATACAGCAGCGGAAAGTGATAAAACTATTTTATCAAGATGTTAATCTAATTAACATAACCCCTTTACCAGGATCTAGATGCATCTAGATTAATATAAATATGAAATCATGCAAACATTGTATAAAACATAACAATTCTAGAAATCACACAATGTTGCAACATAGACAATTATGTCATACATAAATTAAGCACGTACCTTGGTGATGTTCACTGGGAAGAACCAGAAGTTACAGAAATGCCCATCTCTCAGTCACAATCCCAGGAACGCGACTGACCTGTGAAAAAAATTTGGCTATGCAAGCAACACTTGTGCACCACCTCTACGGGTGGTTCACACCATGTAGCGCGATTCCTTCTCCTTCCCTCAAGGTGCTAGCCTTTCCGGAAATGATATTAGAAGCGATGGATTGAATCTTAAACTCCTTGAAGTCGCAGTCGCTACAGCAGTGCTGGAACAAAAACTCTTGAGAACTTTTCCCAATACTCTATCCTAAACCTTTAATAGAAGGTATGCACTCAGAGATCCCACCCAAACTCAATCAATCCTGAGATCGAATCTCTCAATCTCTTAATGATCAAGGAAGAACTTTGTCCCAGAATATTGGTAAAGTCAAAACCTTGATCCATATTTCTGGGTGTGAAATGTGTACGTGAACTTTTTACCTTCTGCGCTCCAGCTTTTATAACAGCCGCCCTTTAGACAATTAAGAGGACATAATGAGAGATAAATGAGCAGTTTTGGAGTCTCTTGAAATTCCAAGGAGGTTAGAAGTCCCTTGAAATCTAGCAACAGCAATAATTAAAACTCGAAACTTCCAGCATTAAATTCCATAATAATTACAGCATTTAATGGAGCGTTCTCGAATTTCAGCAGTCTGTCAAACGAGTCGACTCGTTCAAAAAGAGTCGGCTCGAACAGAAGTTTTGACAACAACTTGTCAAACGAGTCTGGAACGATTCCCAATCATTCGCATGCCAACAAAGTAAGAATAAACCCTCGGTGTGCAACCCCATAGGTTTAAACACTAAACGGTAGTACGGGAACATTTTCATTACTAGCCAAAGTCGCCATTTAGCAATGACACCCGGCATCCGGATAGGTTGAAGGTTGCAGAGCAACATGAACATGTTGAATATAAAATAGCATTGAACTTATTCCTTGAACCTCTTAATGCTCCGGATGGCATAGGATTAAACTACCCAACCCTAAGCATTCCATCTGAATATGTCTCAAAGAATCCCTGCAACTCCTTACATGGAATGCCCTGGCCAAGGTCTTTCTCAATTGAGGCATATAAAACATTCAATCCAAATCATTTGGGAAGGTCAATCCCATCTTGATCCTACTACCGCTATACAAGTACTTGACTATACGCAGCAACCTTCCGTCATCGGAATAGAAATCCGGATAGTCCGGTGCCTAAGGTCACTGAATTGCCTGCAAGCTGCCATAGTGATCTCAAGTCAAAGAAATAATTCATGTCCACATTTTAGTATGAGATTTCTCTTCAGTAGCAAGAGAATCTCGCATCAGAGTCTCGTTCAGTGAAGTGTCAAACATAACACCCGATGTCATACCAGCATCTCCATGCTGCTTGGTTAAGAGGACAGCCAATAGATATGATATCAACGACCTACTCTCGATATACTATCATCCCAAAGTAGCGTATCCTTTAGTCACGAACTAATTTATGAACTACATGATGATCCTCTTTACATCGTATATAAGGTAGCTCAAAGGACATCATCACATAAGAGTTCGAATAAGGAAAATGCACCTGTGATGAACAACCAAAAGATAACTTTTATTTATATCAAAATTTATATACAAATAGCACAACCGTCTACAACCTAGACAATTGGCTTTGGGATACAATTCCTAACACCGAGGCACTGCGCTCCTTCACCAACTTTCTGAACCATCCAGAAGAGGAAGGTTCACTAACCCATAGTGGCCTCACAGGCCTACGTCAAGAAGAGCACGCCTTCTCAAATGACAGGAGCAATCTCATAAATAGGTAAGAGGGACCTCCGACCAAGATAAAAAAAACTATCCCATGCTCATTAACTAGTTCTCAAGCCATTATTTGTCGACACAGCTCTGGCTGTTCCCCCAATTAACTTGAGCGTCGGAGTGTCCCCGCCGGTACCCCCGGCCGGGACTTTTTGCAGGTCTCCGTTCATGAGGAGCATTTGAGAAAAGACCTCATCCCACCAAAGTGGCTAGCAGGACGGCCAACAACTCCAAGCCCCCAGGGACTGGTGATCTCAAAGCAAGCCAGAAGGAGCCAGGGCAAGGACAGGAGGAATATCTGAAACCCCTCCAAGAACTCCTACTACCCTCATTCTCATAACGACCCCTCCGAACACGGTGACTCCACTAAGTCCCGTAGAGGAGGGTCTATTCCCCTTGATCGCCTCTGATCGACGAACCTGGTGATGCTGGAAGGTAGTCTACTCACCTAGGCCACGTAAGAACTACAGGCTATGGCAATCTAGGTGGCAACACCTCCATTTCTTGCTAATCAACAAATGGGGGCCTCTTTGTTTCTCGTTGATTTTTAGCACAGTTATTTTCTCCTGCCATAATCATAAATAGATGAAGACCACCAACCCTGGATAATTCCACCTCTAACACTTTTCTAATGAGGCCTAAAGTACTTGTATGAATAGCATCAAGCAACTAAAGTTTATGTTTGGAAAGAAATTATTAGATAAACTCATTTTATTGTAGGCAAAGCCTTTTCATCCAATTACACATCAATCGTGGTACGCATTTAGTTTGGAATGGTTTATGTGTGAGAATATGATAGTATCATACGATAAATGACCTATCATAAACAATTATTGGTATGTAGAAAAATATTTGACTATAAGCTGATCACTTATTTGAGACATGAAATATTGTATAATTAGAAGTCGATCACTTATTTAAAGCACAGGACATCCAATGGCCATGAACTGATTATTTATTTGAGGTATAGAATACTAAATGATCAAAAGTCGATCATTTATTTAAAACATAGGATGCCAGATAGCCGGGAATCGATCACTTATTGGAGGCAGAGGATGTCAGATGGCCAGAAGCCGATCATTTATTTAAGACATAGGATATCCAACGGTCATGAGCCAATCACTTATTCGAGACATAATATGTCAGATGATCAGGAACCGATCACTTATTCAAAGTACAGGATACTAAATGATAAAGAGTCGATCACTTATTCAATGTACAGGATGCTCGATGGCCAGGAACTGATCACTTATTTGAAGCACGTGATGCTAGATGGCTAAAAGCTGATCACTTATTCAAAGCACATAGCATCCGATGGCCAAGAATTGATTATTTATTTGAGGCACAGGATATCTGATGGCTAGGAATCGATCATTTATTCAAGGCATAGATTATCCAATGGCCAGGAGCCGATTACTTATTCAAGACATAGAGTGTCCAATAATCGGTAATCAATCACTTATCTAAAGCACGAGTTACTCAACTACTCATTGAACAGGTACTGATCATTTATCTAAGTCAGATATAAAGTTTCATGACTTTATTTAATATTAAGCATATATTTTAAAGTTAAATCATTATGATAAGGTTGGTAAAGTAGTTATCAAGAAGTATAACAAATTATTTAACAAATTATTTTGCAAACTAATCTCTTAATGACCTAATCAATTTAATAACTTTTCTTAACGGTATAACCACCCTACAAATGGTTATAACTATCTAACCAACTCGACCTTAAAATCTCTATCGAGGGAAACTCCAAGGAACCCAATCTCACATACATTCACATTCTCTATCCATTTTTTTTACTATTCTCCCTCTCTTAACTTAAGTATTGGATGGTTTCCTGTTAGAAAAATCTCATCATTTTTTTTCAATAATAAGAATTTATTTTACAAGTCAAGGAATTAATCGAGACCACTTCTAAAATCATCAGTCAGTTTCTTGAAAACCCTCGAAAATCCAAAAATCTCTTCAATATATTTAGCTTATCAAGTTTAGAAAGGTACAGCAATAGATAGGATTTATCTATGATAAAATGAGTCTATCTGATGATTTATTATGCTAAACAAAAGGAGGCGAAAATATCATCAATAGAAAGTGACATTTGAAGCATGAATAAAGTCAACATCTCAAAGGCCCTAGGATGGCTTGGCTCCGAGATGCCAAGACTTTCCCAAGCACCATCGTCGATCGAGTTGGTCAAATGACAATGAACTTCAGAGACGGAAAACACAAAATACCAGTAAATTGCAAATAAGCATTAATTACATGAAGCCAAAAAGGTTGGCTTAGCCATCCTTAGTAGTTTTACACTAATCTAATATATATATGTATGTGAAAATGAAGGCACTACGTTCTTTCTCTTTACTTGTCACATATTTAAATAGTAAAGCCATAAACGTTATTGTATAATTAATAAGCAAAAGCATGTGCTTACTAAAAGTAAAGAGAGATATTTATCCTTCACATAATTATACCGTATATTAACTCTCGTCCCATTTGTCAAGGGAATGTATGACGACCACTCATTTATTAGCTGGGATCATCTATATATATATATATATAAAAGATCATTTTTTTTTTTTTTTTTTGATAAAAAAAAGGGATAGAGAGGTTAAACTCGATGTAGTTACTCTCGCAGGCTCCTGTTCTGCTAGATAATGTTCAATGCAAGACGCTTAGATTTTCGCAGTCTTTTCTCATATATAGTTGAGTATGTCAACTTGACACCACTAAGATGCCGATGGGTAGAATCATCTATAGGTGAGTAGGTCAACTTGATACCACTAAGACACCGACGGGTAGAACGGGGATAAAGAAGAAAAATCCTGATTTCTCATCCAATTCAACGCATCATGGGTTCTAAAAAATAATTCTTGAATTTAATCGAGTCACCGTACATGCATCATGCCTTGAACCCACGATCGATTGGATGTGAGGCAAGGCTTCTACCAACCGGGCTACTGCCTTAGCAATTAAGGACGATCCCTTTAATCAGCACCTACCTGGCACCCATTAAAATAACCCAATATAAATTAGGAATGAAAGTAAATATAGAATGTCCCCTCATACATTATATAAACCGGCCCCTTATTTATTAGCTAGCATTTTTAGAAAAAGAAAGTGGACCGGATCTCTCCATCTACCATATGTATACATAGACATTTGCCATGCATGTATATGACATTTATTAACATATGATTTTTTTTTGATAGATAAAAGTTTAAGAAAGCATACATGGCAAAGTGTTAGTATTTATTGCTATTTATTAGCATTAAATATCACATTTTTTAAAAACCAAAATTAATAAGTTAGAAATTAGAATAAGGAAATGTCAATATTGGACTAGATAAAATTTTGAACTGATCAAATTTGGTGAGGCTATAGGAAACATTTTGTAATATTTAATAATAACCAAGATTAATGTGCTAATATAGTGACTATCATTTTGCACTATTAGTTTCATTTTCATGTTTATTAAATATCAATATTAAAAGTTTTTAAAGGCTTGAAGTGATGTTATATGAAAAAAATATGCATGTGAGGTTATTAACTAAATAAATTGACCATTGTGAATATATTTTTTTAACAAAATAGATAAAAAAAAAAAAGAAGCAAGAATGGACGGAAAGAATTTGAACAAGGTCAACACTAACCAATTGAAGTCGAACTTATCTGTCCAACTTTCTAACAATAATATATACAAATATTTTAAAATTGATAATAATTAAAAATACCACAAGCCATCCATGGTAAAATGAAGGTTTAAAAGAGAAACAAGGTTGGGAAACCCAAATTTAGGAAGGAACAAAAAAAGTAGCTAGCTTATACTCCATGTTATGCACAAAATATATATCTTTTATTATTTGAATTACTTTTGAAATGCATATAGAATCGATATTGTTATATCCCTCTCATTCGGTCTTGATAAGGTAACAATCAAGAGGCCTAAGGCCAATCTATGCCCAAGAGGCACAAGGCCGATCTATGTCCAAGAGGTACAAGGCCGATCTATATCCAAGAGGTACAAGACCGATCAATGTCCAAGAAGCACAAAGCCGATCAATGCCAAAGAGGCGCCAAGGCCGATCGATGCCCAAGAGGCACTTAGGCTGACTGAAATGTTCAACCGACTGATATCTAAGGCTAATTTAATAAGTCAATCCCGATGTTATGTTGACCAATCTGATAAATTGGTCAAAGAAGGTAAACAACGAGGACTATAACAGATAACGATCAATGCACATGCTAGTCCACTAACGAACTAACCGTTTACAATTTTTTTAGCTGAATTCGGTTAGGATCGTAGCCTATAAATATCGATGAGTAAGGAGCTTCTGAGGGTAAGTTCAAAAAAACAGAGGAACTCTCGCATACACCCATAACTCAAATTTTTCTCATATCTAATATGTTTACTCTGGGTACTGTGACTGACTTGAGCATCGGAGTGTCCCCCCACCGGAACTTTCCCGGTGAGAGGACTTGCTTGCAGGATTGAAGGAGGAACAATCCAGTGATCAAAGGCATTCATCAAACAATGAAGAAGAGCTAGATCAATTGGCTGAAATCATCTCCAACGAATCCGATTCAAGCTTGGGCATCATAGCAACCTGAACATAACAGATTGGCACGCCAGGTAGGGGCTCGATATAAGAGTTTTCAAAAATTTAAAGAGAAAGATAGCAAAAGGTAGAATGCGAAATTTTCCTGTTGAAAAGGTTTATCATTCTCCGAAAGAGAATGATTCTATCTTGGATGGAATTGATGTTGCTCCCGATGATAATTTGGATCAAGAGCAACTGGGTATTCTCTTGAATAAAATTGAGGTATTCACTGCGACATTCCAGAATCTCCAAGAAATGGTTACAAATAGACCGCCACAACCTGCTGCTTCAAGGAGCAATCAGCATTCTTCTCTTCATGTGAGTAGACGCCCGGGTCCAATTCAATATTCATCTTGTCAACATTCTTCAAGGCGGCACTCTCCCATAAAACGACATCATCAATCTCACAATCAAGCAGAAAGATGGAATAAGGGGAAGCGCCTCAATCTTACTCAAAGTCTTCCAGCGAATCAACCCCTGAAAGTGCTCAACAAACTCCAGACGCTGGAAGAATTGATTATTTTGCAAGAAAATTTAGAAAGTTGGAACTGCAGATCGCCAGGCTTGGCGAACAAAGGAGGACGGAAGATGTGATTTCTACCCGTGACATCCTGCCTCCTTTCTCCAAGAAAATAATGGAGGAAAAGATTTCTCATTACTTTAAAATTCCTCAAATAGAGCCGTACGATGGATCGGCTAATCCTCTCGACCATCTGGGCAGTTTTAAAGCCCACATACTAATCCAAGGAGCTTCGGATGCACTTCACTGCCTTGCTTTCCCAGCGACTCTTAAAAAGGCAACGAGAATGTGGTACTCTAGCTTCTAACCAGGCACCATTCTTTCCTTCGGGCAGTTGAAAAGGCTATTCATTTCTCATGTTAGAACAAGTAGAAGGATGCCAAGAAACTCTGACAGTCTTTTCTTTATTCAGCAACAAGAAGGAGAGACTTTAAGAGATTATGTGGCAAGATTTAATTCTGCTATGTTGGAGATCCCAGATCTCAACGAGCATGTGGCAATGTCTGCCATGAAAAAGGAACTGTGAGCCTCCAGGTTCACATTCTCTTTAGATAAAAAAATTTCAGTTAGTTATTCTGAACTATTGGCCCGTGCCCAAAAATATGCTCAGGCCGAAGAACAAGCCTTGAGCCGGTGCCAAGTAGAAAGAAAATCAGCACCGACCAAGAATAATATCAAGGATGATGGGCTCCAATCCCCTGGAGTCCGACCAATTCAATAGCAACATCTGTAGCAGTAGCAACAAACTTTGTTGTATCCCAACCAAACTAATTATTCTCAACAACCTTTAATGCAAATGGCATATAGTCTTCAATCAGGCTAGTCTATGATCTAGCAGATGCAGCTTACAGTTACACAGTCAGCTTCACAATCCAACTTTCAGAAAAATCAAATCCAATAGTGTGTATTATCTTCACTTGAGCAATATCCATAATTAGTTGCAAGACAGAAAAAGCAGTCGCAACCTATTATACACCAACAACCATCTTCGCTTCAGGAGGAGTCAAATTATGTTCCTCAACAATCTATCTTGTCATCATCACAGAAGCTAATGGGTCAGCACTCAAGTATCTCAGATATGTAAGAGTCTAAGCTACTTGGACGACAAAATAGTACCTTGGACATTCAGCAGCCAAATTCGTTACAACAAGAAATGTAACAAAGGCCACAAAGGCCTATGAAAGTCCAAGGAAAGGTCCACTGAAGCCTATCTTATCAGGATCCATTGAAGCCCAAGGAAAAGCCCATCTACGTGCTAGGCCGATCGATGTCCAAGAGATGCGAGGCCGATCGACGCCCAAGTGGCGCGAGACTGAACAACGCCCAAGAGGTAAAAGATCGAACAACGCCCAAGAGGTGCAAGATCGATCAAACGCCCAAGAGACGCAAGGCTCGATCGATGCCCAAAAGGCATGAGGCTGATTGATGCCTAAGAGGTGCGAGGCCGATCGACATCCAAGTGGCACGAGGCCAAACAACATCCAAGAGGCGCAAGGCCGAACAACGCCCAAGAGGCACAAGGCCGATCGACATCCAAGAAGCGTAAGGTCATTCAATGCCCAAGAGGTGCGAGACTGATCAACGTCCAAGAAGCGCTAATCTGACAAATCAAGTTGGTCTAAGCCACCATCTCATCGGTATTCATGATTCGATATAAACCGAAAGGCTGGCCTGATAAGCTGACCACAATTTGACAAATTGAGTTGGTCTGACCCACCTTCTCATCGGTATTCATAAATCGATATTTTCGACGATCAAAAAGGTTGGCCTAATACACTGACCATAATCCGACAGAATGCAAGGGCTACTATTTATGCCAATATCAAGATCGAAGAAAAGAAATTACTCCCTTCGCTGAAAAAAGGAATCAAAGCAGTTCGATATCAACATTTTTTCAGCTCGGGAGTGGGAGGCTGTGTTGTATCCCTCTTATTCGGTCTTGATAAGGTAACAATCAAAAGGTCCAAGGCCAATCTATGTCCAAGAGGCACAAGGCCGATCAATGCCTAAGAGGCACAAGGCCGATCTATACCCAAGAGATATAAGACCGATCAATGTCCAAGAAGCACAAGGCCGATCAATGCCAAAGAGACTCCAAGACCGATCGATGCTCAAGAGGCACTTAGGCTGACTTAAATGTGCAACCGACTGATATCTAAGGCTAATTTAATAAGTCAATCCTGGTGTTATGTTGATCAATCTGATAAATTGGTCAAAGAAGATAAACAATGAGAACTATAACAGATAACAATCAATGCACGTACTAGTCCACTAACGAACTAACCGTTTACAGTTTTCTTAGCTGGATTCTGTTAGGATCGTAGCCTATAAATAACGGTGAGTAAGGAGCTTCCGGGGGTAAGTTCAAAAAAATAGAGGAACTCTTGCATACACCCATAGCTCAAATTTTTCCTCGGATCTAATCTGTTTACTCTGGGTACTGTGACTGACTTGAGCATCGGAGTGTTCCCCACCGAAACTTTCCTGGTGAGAGGACTTGCTTGCAGGATTGAAGGAGGAACGATCCGGTGATCAAATGCATTCATCATACAATGAAGAGGAGCTAGATCAATTGACTAAAATCATCTCCAATAAATCCGATTCAAGCTTGGGCATTACAGCAACATGGACACAACATATATAATAGAATAGATAGTATATATATATATAGGAAAACAGTATCCCGTGCATCTCACATGATTATAAACTAGTATCTTCATGAAGTAGGGGAATGGTGTGTGAAATTCCTCCCTCGAGGCCGGTATTAAGTAATTCACCTATGTCAACTGGAGAAGCTTACTGGAACTAGTTTTCATTGCTTTTGGGTGGTCCCTACATCTATTTCTTCTTGTATGACAGACAAACAGACATACATGCATATATTTATGCTCGTTTTTTCTTACAAGTTCTTGGCCAAGAAATAAAACTTTCATGCACATACATTTTGCTAAAATGAGAAATAAAGAAACTGAAAAATATAGAAACAATTATACAATTGCAGAATTGCTTATAATTGATCACTGTGGATGGAAAGGAGCCACTTCTTCATGGCTGAGAAATGTGTAACCTATTATTCTCGCAATCTGTGGTCTCATTCTTTTCATCTCACCATTTCCAATTTTGTAGATGACTTGTTAGTGTGCGCATGTATTTCAAATATATGCATTTATTTGTGTGCATGGTCACGTATGATATAACTCTTATTTTTTTTGCCACAGATGGTTACTTGAATAAAAGGGCGATACGATCTAATGAATAATGATACTTCTTTGAGGGAAAAAATTAATATACTTCAAACATTCAATGTCATTAACTTATTGTTTTCTATCTCAATCAGTTCCAAGACTAGCAGCCATCTTGCAATATGAGTAATATGAGGGAGCATAAATAAATATTGTACTGTAAGTAGTAATATCAGAGCCAGCCCTTCTCTGAAAAGACTTTCTGAGTCTTACCTGCCAAAGTCTATCCACTGTACTCCTACCAACTCATGCCTATTCCCTTCACCTAACTTTGAAACAAAAGCTTAAACATCCAAACCCTAGAAACAAACAGGTAGAGGTAGGTATTCCACATCCAAAACTTCAATTAGCTTCTTTGCTATCGCACTTGCATATACTGAATAACCTTCATGGATCTGCATGGGAAACCAATCATCCTTCATTACCCAAAACAAGAAAGCAAAAGATGCTATGAAACAAAACAAAGAAAAGATAATGGAACTGACCTTGGTGTTGAAGATGAAGATGTGAGAATCTCCAATGTTTCCACCTGACAAGTGGAGGAGTTCAAGCTGTAGTTCATCCAAGACCTTCGACACAAGAACCAAGCAATTCATCTTCTTACGCTGAGTTAGTTTGATATAGACTTCATCCTCGATGATGCGGACATCCACAAAGGTCTCTCTAGATTTCCTTTGGATCCATGAACTCCTCATAGATCCCCTGACTGCCCGGTCTCCATCATCCATGAGAGGTTTCATAGAGGAACTCTCCACATCTCCATCTACTCCATCTCCCATTATCAGTTTCTTGCCCCACTCTCTTCTGTGCCGTTTCTCTGCGACCAGTATCTTGAGCTCCTTGACCGTTCTTAGCAGCTCATTGACGTAGTCGGTTGCATCTGCGATGATGCTGGCTCTATCTTGCTTCAAATTTAACATATTTTTTGCAAATAATGTGAAAAAAAAAAAACAGAATTTTATAAGAACGCTAGTAAATACGTGGAGAACTATTAGAACTCATTCTTTTGCATGTGCTAATTGTATTTGGGGAATAGATTGGATGAAGGAGGTGAAAACTTAACATGAAATACTAGTTGCAATTTATGAGAGGGGTAAATCCTACATATTTAGAATGTAAAATAGAAAATATAGAACCCGTTGTTGAATAAGATTGAAGTCTTATATATATACCTTTGTCGAGTTTGGTATCAGTGACTTGAGATCATCATATTTTTTAGCTATCCTTTCTCTCCTTTGCTTCTCATTTTTCAAGCTCCCAGCCTCTTCCACCTCAATGGAACCTCCCTTATTCCTTTCTCCCTTCTTCCTTTTCTTATCTGACTGCTGTCTCCCAAGCTGGCCAACATAGCCATCCTCCAACCCACAAACAAAAGACCCACCAACACCCCTTGACCCAGGAAAAAACCCAGTGTCATGGGGTAGTGGGTTGAGGACATCTTTCACAAGAGATGGTTGGCTGTGGAAATCCATGTGCACCATCGGATCATGCAAAATGGTCGATCCTGTCGACGTGCTGTCTGGCGGCAGCTCACCGAAGAACATCTCGGCTGTATAGTGGAAGCTCCCAGGATTCAGCATCCCGACGACCAAAGGATTCGAGGGGGTGGTGGGATCGAAGTAGTGTTGGTGGTTGTTAGCTTGCATGAGATTGGAGGTGGTGATCTCCGGTCCGGGGTCGAGACCTGGCTGGCCGTGGAGATCGAATCCCATGGCAGAGGTGGGGTGGTGAACGTTGGGGTCTTCATGGAGGAATCTGAAGAGCCTCATTTTCTCTTCCAGGTTGTTCACGTTGTTGCTGCTGCTGCCCATGAGTGCGAGGTCGGAGTGACTTATCGTATTACCCTGAGAAGGGCCACCAAAAGCTCCTGCTCCTCCTTGGATGCTGATGGCTTCATTAGGACCGAAGTACCGATCAGACTGGTGATGCATCTTCTAGGAGTGATGTCCCTTAATTTGTAGGCCTTTCTCTACATCAAAAAAGGAACGAAAAACTAAACATATGATGAGAAACTATCATACATAAGCAGGGAAAAAAAAAAAAAGCAAGATCATAATTCTACATAATGAATATAAATTCTTTAATTAGACATATAAGGCTTGAAAACCTTTAGGAAGGAAATCAGAAGGCCAAGTGCTAACGAAAAGGATATGAACAAAAAGGATTTGGGGTTATATATGTATGATAGCTGGGGTGTGCTTGGAAGCATTAACAGAATAACCAAAGAGCTAAATCCAAGAAAAGTCCCATTTGGGTGAGGACAAGGTTTATCATTAGAACTAATTGTTGTGAAGCGGATGAGGCCAGGGGATGGGGAAGGAGGAGGGGGAGAGGGGGGCTTATAAAAGAGGCAAAGTTGATAGAGAGTGGAAGAAAGTTGTTGGTTTCTGGTGGGATGGAAGACAGAGCAGAAATCTCCTCCCTCCCCTCAGCCGGAGAGAGAGAGAGAGAGAGGGGGGAGAGTTTGTTACCGAGATTCCCTTGTCATGGGTCCCACCCCCTCCACTTTCTTTCTTTGTGGGACCCACTTCCCAGTAACACAATCTTCCGTATTTCTGGTACAGTACTACAGCGCGTGATATTATATGGTAGCGGTAGAAGGCCCAGCGCTATTATGGTAACCTAGGCCTTTCGAGTTTCGATTCGCCGTGCGTAGCTTTGGTACGTAGAACATAACGGAGAGGAATCTACGCTGTGGTAGCAGTTTCGGTATCGGACATTGACTCGTATTTAGAACAAAGAAAGCCGTACAAATGGCAGTCGGAGTCTAGCACTAAGGGGGTGAACTTGGGCAATATTGGCCCCATGATTATATATGGCCTCTTGTTGATGAAGAGGTTGTGGCGTGTACCATTCATTGGCTTTATATGTCTATGGGTTTCATACGCCATGGAGGTTCTTGATGGTTGGGTGGAGAGGGATATAAGGTGAGGTGACAACAGAGGGAGGTAGAGTGTGATGGAAATTCACAAAATTTTGGCAGACAAGGAAATTGGGTATAGAAGATGATGGAGGACAGTGAAAGGTATGACATTTTACACTGATCAAGTGACACCTGCAGAGACCGGCCGGGTGTTTGAAGCCTTGATAAATCTCTACTATAGTAAACCATTACTCGAACCCTAGTAAGTAGGAAGCTTCCATCAAGTGTTCCTGATATGACGACAGATTGGTTTTGTTGAATACCAAGTATTGGAGTAACTCGAGCAATCTTTTCCACTGATATGCCGTTTTGCTGCGTTAATGGTTTTACTGCAAGCAAGAATATTTATCCGTTGCAGTTATGTTATTATTATTTGTTATTTTTCACTTTAATGATAGCGGCACCACAAAGTTGCGTACAAGTTGAAAGGAAATTAAATACTAGCGTGGAAATTAAGAAGTTGGCTAAAAAGGGAATCTGGAGCCCCTCTCATGCACTTTTAACCCATGGCTTTGCTGTTAATGGAATCTTATGGAAGTTGGGCAATGCATTGGGCATGGCTGCAGTCCATGGCCAAGTCCCTATCACTTGAGTTCACTTCATAACCGAGTCCCTAAACCACGGGATTACCCACTCTAGTATATAAAAGCGTTGCTCCTTGTGTATGTATATCTTCCTTCATCCAGAGAGAACCTTTTAAATCAGCTGGGTAGTTACCACGGTAAATAATGTAAACTTTTTTTTTGTAAAAAAAAAAAAAAGTCTATGGTACTAGGGAGTTGATCACTAAAAGTTTTTTACCAAAGAAAACCTGAGAAAGTGTAGGATCTTTTTTTGATAGTGCCGAGAAATTAATGAACTTTGAGATCTATCTATCCATCCATCCATCTATCTATACTTTGTATGTCTGAAGTCTGAAGTTTGATCATAAATCAACTTTGTTTTGCGAGAGTTGCATTCCTCGTGGGTATGCCATACTATGAAAAGAGAAGGATAAGTGATTCCCTAAAAAAATAGTCTTTTTCTTGAGTGGAAAAAAAGTTATGTGAGATAATAAAATGAGAGAGCGCACGTAATCGAGCTAACCTATAGGAAAATTACAAAACCAACGGTTTTGTTAGTTGATGGTGTCACAATCGTTCATCATTTTGCGTTCCCTGTTATAATAATCATTGCTGCATTTTGTTTCTAAAGCCAAATATGATGGGGAAAAGAACTAGAAGTCACTTTATCAATATTCAGATATGAATCATTTCTAAGGTTCCAGAATGAAAGTAATGCAGCTATGTCACAGCAATTACCATTCATTGACCACTAACTGGTCCTAGAACAGTGATAAATTTTTCATCAGTATACTCATTGTTTACAAAGATTCATATTCTAAAAGAAGTTTAAGATGATTGTAATGCTTGTCATCACCCAATTGGCAACCATTTCCCTTGAAAGACTGCAAATAGGCACGAAGGTGAAAAAAATTCATGTCATTTTTACCTTCGGCTCTGATCTCTTTCTCGCCAAAGTTAATCTGTGGTCCTTTTAAAGGCCACATGGAGTAGTTTTCTCTGCTTGTTTATTTATTTTTTACTATTAAGCCAAGCACTAAAATCTACCAAAATTACTATTACTATTAGTAGGTTTACATTAAGAAGAAGCACAGAGCAAGGGTACATCCAAGACCTTTCCCTATATCATTTTATTCCCTTCTTGTCAGTACTCCGAAGCCTGAACATTAGCCATACATGATGGAGAACAGAGATACACTAGAAGTCCTGTTATTAACACAGAGATGCATCTTTTTTATTGTGAGACGGTTAAGAGCTGCAACTGTAGGACCTGGTCAGTGGAATAATGAGTCTCCATTTGATTCCAATACAGTAATGGATGCTTAGGTGTTAAATCAAATAAATCATGATCCAGGAATAGTAGGATTTTTCTGGAGAAATCAGCTACAGTTGCTTAGGTTTTAAATCATATCAAGTTCTTGCAAGGCAAGTAGCTGATGGGGCCAGTGGTAAAATGTGTCCGCATCTTTGAGTCAAAACAGGAAATATATATAATGATTCGATGAGCCAAGTGCTGGATCAATTTCATTAATTGTACCCAGCAGGAAGATAAGAAAGTAAAAGAATTCATCCAACAGATATATCAGCCTTTAGATTATTTATGAGATGGCTCTTCAATTAGTTGAGCCTAGCTACTTGCCTTAAAGCTAACCTCCATGTATAGATTCAAAGATTAATCACACTTTCTTTAGTTCAAATTTGGATTGCCAACAAGGGACATGCTTCCAGTGCTGGCCAGGCAATTGGCTTACATGATGAACCATATGATTTAAGCAAACTAGACATCGATAATCTGTTCAAAGAAGTAATGCACAAAATAAGAGTACATCACTTGAGATTGCGTGCACCAAAACTTTCAGAGGATTGTTCCTTATGCAACTCTGATAATTTCTTGATCATCCATGTCTATACATGAGGTTTTTTTTTTTTGTTTTTTTTTTTTTGTATAGACAAGACCTCTGATGCACACTAATGGATTTGACTGTATGAACTCCTTTTGTTGGGTGTGGAGCCGTATCCATCCAAGGAACGCCCAGAAAGCCCGTCCAACCCAAGTGAAAAGGAAAAAAAAAGGGGACTTAGTAGCCTGGCCCGCCAGATCGAACCCGGCCCAGACCTATGTGCACGGCCCTGGCACGCGAGCGCACGCGCCCGCAGGCTCGGCCCAGCTAGAGGCGGTCATGTGCAAGGATGTTTCCCCTATGTTTCGCACAGCTCATCATGGACCGCACGCGTTTCATGGGCATTTCGGGATATTTTGGACCATCAGATCGATGATCCAACGGTTGGGATCGATTCTGGATAATATTATGCTTGATCTGAGACATTTTGACTCGGATTCGAACGCGATTTGGATAGTTTTTCATCCTTTTCTCAACAAGGGATGCCAAGAGCTGTTTCAGAAAAAAAACAGAGAGCCAGGGAGAGATTTTTGCAACCCAGAGAAGTGGTCCAAGAGTTTTCCAAGAGAGAACAAGGGGAAGAGAGAGAGGTAGAGGAAAGGCAAGGGTTTCTCCTGTATTATTTTATTCTTTCTTCTTTCTTCCTATTGGGCTAGGGTTTGTATCCAGAAAGGGCTCTTTGTCATAATAACTTCTTGTATTCCTTCTTCATAGTGGAGATTTGATCATGTGCAACCGTGGACATTGGAGCAAGGGGCTCTGAACCACGTAATCTCTGTATGTTGCTTGCGCTTGTATTTTTATTTATCTTTCAAACTTTTTTTTTTGTTTCTTCTGCGAACTTTTCTAGCATCCCACTGTGCACCACATCCTAACACTAGTGTCAGAGCATCGAGTTCAAGTGGGAGCGATGGCAGAAGATGAAGGAAAGGTCAAGATTGACAAGTTTGATGGGAAAGACTTCAGATTCTGGAAGATGCAGATCGAGGATTATCTATATCAGAAGAAGCTTCACTTACCGTTGCTGGAGAAGAAACCAGTTGAGATGTCATAAGCAGACCGGGATTTGATGGACCGCTAGGCTTTGGGAGTCATCTATCTGATGTTGGCCAGGAATATCCCGTTCAACATCCTAGAGGAGAAGATGATAGCTGGATTAATGCAGGCACTATCCAACATGTACAAGAAACTTTCGACCTCTAACAAGATTTATCTCATGTGTCGTCTGTTCAACTTGAAGATGAGCAAAAGTGCATTCGTAATCGATCATATCAATAAATTTAATTTGATCACTAGTTAGTTGAGTTCAGTTGACATTAGCTTCGAGGATGAAGTCCATGCCCTAATCCTATTATCTTCTTTGTCCGAGAGCTGGGGTGCGACTGTGACAGCGGTGAGTAGTTCATGTGGCTCGAGCAAATTGAAGTTTGAAGAGATCCGGAACCTGATTCTCAATGATGACATTAAGAATAAAGAAACCAAAAAAAACTTTAGCTCTGCCTTAGTCACTCAAGAAGGTAGAGGAAGAACTACATAACACAACAAAGGCTGTGGAAGATCCAAGTCCAAGCAGAGGAGCCAATCAAGATTGAAAGGTGATGGCTATTGGCACTACGGCAAGAAGGGGCATACCAAAAAGAACTATTAGGCAAGGAGAATAAGGGACAACATAAAAAGTCAATGAATGCAATGACCGAGATAATTGAAGATGTATTGATTCTCAACATGGATAGTCTGATGGAGTTTTGGATCTTAGACTTCGAAACTTCGTTTCACTCTACCTTACAGAAGGAGTCTATGCACAACTACATTGCCGGAGACTTCGGAAAAGTCTATCTAGCAGATGATGAGCCTTTGAATATTGTTAAAAAGGATGATGTACATATCAAGATGCCGGATCAATCAGTTTAGAAGCTCAAGAATGTCAGACATGTTCCAAGATTGAGGAGAAACCTGATATCAATCAGGCAGCTGGATTCAGAGGGATATATTATAACTTTCGTTGGTGGCTCTTAGAAGATCATCAAAGGTACGATGGTGATAGCACGAGAAAGCAAGTTGGGTATCCTATATATGACTAGTAACATCAAAGATGTAGTGGCACTAGTACAGGCAGACTCGGAGTTGTGGCACTACGGCTGGGTTATATGGATAAGAAAGGAATGCAAGTTATTATTGAAGAAGGACAAGCTACCAGGTTTGAAGATGATAGAATTAGTTTCTATAAAAATTGTGTTCTTGGAAAGTAGAAGAGAGTCAGTTTCTCTAAGATTGGCAGGGCACCAAGATTAAGAAAGCTAGAACTTGTACACACCAATGTGTAGGATCCCTCTCCGATTGTATAGGTTCTCGATACTATGTAACCTTCATCGATGACTCCACCAGAAAGGTATAGATTTATTTTTTACAGAATAAATCTGATGTATTTGACACTTTCAGGAAATAAAAAAGCTTGATAGAGAATGAGTCTAGACAGAAGATAAAGTGCTTGAGATCGGACAATAGAGGCCAGTATGACAGCACCAAGTTCAAGAAGTTCTGTGCAACATGGAATCAAGATAGAGAAGATGATTCCAAGTATACCACAACAGAATGAGGTAGTCGAGTGCATAAACAAGATCTTGAATGAGAGAGCCAGGAGCATGAGGCTCCATGCTGGATTGCCCAAGATGTTTTAGTCTAAGGCAGTTAGCACTGCTGTCTATCTTATCAACAAGAGTCCCTTAGTTTTCCTTGAGTACAAGCTATCAGAAGAAGAGTGGACAGGAAAGTCAGCAAGCTTATCTCACCTGAAGGTCTTTGGCTGTGTCTCCTATGTACACGTTAATGCAGAGAAGGGAGACAAGCTTGATGCAAAGTCAGAGATGTGCTTCTTTATTGGGTATGGCACTGATGAGTTCGGTTACAAGCTCTAGAGTAAGAAGGACATGAAGATCATCAGGAGCAAGGATGTGGTATTCATTGAAATAAGCCTGTACAAGGACAAGAGTATTCTAGACAAAGAAGGATAAGTAGACAAAGAGAAAGAATAAGTATAGTAGGAAGAGATCACGGAAGAGGACATTGCCGAGAGAGCAAGAGATCATGAACCTGAGCCAGAGATACCTCAACTAAAAAGATCTACAAGGACCCCAAAATCATGTGTAAGGTATTCACACTCGTTGCATTACCTGTTGTTGACAGATGGAGGGGAGCCTAAGTGCTTTGATGAAGCCATGGAAAATGAAGATTCGGTCAAGTGGGAGCTGGTGATGAAGGATAAGATGCAGTCCTTGATAAAGAACGAGACATGGGAGCTCAGCACACTACCAAAAGGAAAGAAAGTACTGCACAACAAGTGGGTCTCAAGATCAAGGAAGAGTATAATGGCAGCAAGAGATACAAGGCAAGGTTAGTCGTAAAAGGCTTCCAACAGAAAAAAGGTATTGATTATACTGAGATCCTTTCTCCTATTGTTAAGCTTTCTACAATAAGGATTATTCTAAATATAGTAGCTCATGAAAATTTATACTTAGAACAACTTGATGTTACTATTGCTTTCCTACATGGTGAGATAGATGAGGACATTTATATACAGCAACCTGTTAGCTTTATAGTCCATAGTAAAGAAAACCTGGTATGCAAGCTGAAGAAGAACTTGTATGGTTTGAAACAGGCCCCTCGGTTATGATACAAAAGGTTTGATGGATTCATAACTAACAGTGGATTTGCAAGGTGCCAAGAAGATCATTGCTTTTACTATAGGTCATTTGATGGGAGCTTCATCATTTTACTCTTGTATGTTGATGATATGCTGATAGCTGGACCGAGCATGCAGGAGATCGAAAGATGGAAGATGGAGCTATCAAGAGAATTTGCAATGAAGGACATGAACACAGCAAAGCAGATACTTGGGTTGAGGATCGAAAGAGACAGGACGGCAAGTACACTGAAGCTGGTTCAAAGTAATTACATTGAAAAGGTGTGGACAGGTTCAACATGGCAGATGCAAAGCTTGTGAAGACATCTTTGACCATGCACTTCAAGCTTTCAATGGAACAGTCATCCAAGGTTGATGATGAGCTGAAGAAAATGACCAGGGTTCCATTGCTTCGACGATCAGCAGATTGATATATGCGATGGTTTGCATGAGGCCTAACATTACACATGAGTGGGAGCTGTGAGCAGGTACATGGCAAATCTAGGCAAGCAACATTGAGAAGCTATCAAGTGGATTCTAAGATATATGAAAGGTACCAAGGACGTTGGCCTATGTTACCAGAGAGGTAGTCAAACTTTACATGGCTATGTTGATGCAGATCCAGGTGGTAATGCCGACACTAAAAGAAGCATGATAGGATACGTGTACACCATTAGCGGGATAGCGATGAGCTGGGTCTTGTAGTTGCAGAAGATCGTGGCTTTTCTACCATCGAGGTGAAGTACATTGCAATCACAGAAGCCAACAAAGAGATGATTTGGTTAAAGAAGTTGTTGATAGAGTTGGGTAGAGAGCAGAGTTGCAGTGTTTTATTTTGTGACAGTTAGAGTGCTATCCATCTGGCAAAGAACGCGATGTTCAATGCAAGGACGAAGCACATATAGCTAAGGTACCATTTTATCAGGACACTGCTTGAAGATGGATGTCTGTTACTAGAGAAGATCCAAGGATCGAAGAATTTGGCAGATATGCTGATGAAGATAGTCACTGCAGAAAAATTGGGACTATGCATAGTCTTAATTAGCCTCCATAGCTAGTTGATTGGAGGCGCCGCACATGATACTGACATATTTTTATTTTTCTTTGAAAGTTTACTTTTGATGTTTTAGGTGGATATAAAATTGGGTGTCTAAGTCTCCAAGTGGAAGAGTTATTGGGTGTAGAGCCTCATCCATCAAAGGAAAGCCCAGAAAGCCCGTATAGCCCAAGTGAAAAGAAAAAAAGTGGGACCCAACAGCCTGGCCCACTAGACCAGACCCGGCCCAGGCGCGCGGGCGCATGGCCTAGGCCCGGCACACCGACGCGCATGCTCGGCTTAGCTGGAGGCGGTCATGCACAGGGTCGCTTCCCCTATGTTTCGCATGGCTCACCATGGACCGCACGCGTTTCACGCGGTCCACTAGCATTTCAGGGCATTTTAGGCCATCAGATCGACGATCCAATGGCTGAGATCGATTTCGGGTGATATCAAGCTTGATCTGAGATATTTTGACTCGGATTCGGACTTGGTTTGGATGGTTTTTCGTCCTCTTCTCAATAGGGACACCGAGAGCTATTTTAGAGGAAGAACAGAGAGCCAGGAAGAGATTTTTGCAACCCAGAGAAGTGGTCCAAGGGTTTTCCAAGAGAGAAAATAAGGGAAAGAGAGAGAGGTAGGGGAGGGCATGGGTTTCTTCTGTATTGCTTTGTTCTTTCTTCTTTCTTCCTATTGGACTGGAGTTTGCATCCAAAGAGAGCTCTTTGTTGTAATAACTTCCTATATTCCTTATTCATAGTGAAGATTTGATCCTGTGCGACCGTGGACGTAGGAGCAAGAGGCTCCGAACCACGTAATCCTTATGTGTTGCTTGTGCTTGTATTTTTATTTGACTTTCAGACTTTCTTTTTCGTTTCTTCTGCAAACTTTACTGGCATCTCACTGCGCACTATATCCTAACACCCTTAACTTCAACCCAATAATGAAACCAATTTTTTTTTTTTAGTAGAGTCCATTAATGCAACTATCATTGATGAGAAATCCTGAAAATAAAATTTCAAAAAATCCAAGGCCTATCATATACCAAAATCCCTAGTAATAATTCTGGGTCATACTGAGATAAAATTAGGTACTCTCACGTTCTCTCTCTCTCTCTCTCTCTCTCTCTCCTGCATTTTCTTCCAAAAAAAAAAAAAAAAACAGAAAAAACAGTGGTGACACCTAATAATTATTGTGACTGCTGCCGTTATATCCAAGGGAACCGAACAATCCAATTACGGAGACATGCAATCTACATGCATAAACAAAGGAATCCAAAAAAAAAAAAAAAAAGGTCTGAGTTATTCAAGAAAAATAATGTGTCTAATTACTGTCATAAATGAAATGAAAATCACCAATGTGAGGTTGCAAGTAATGACACAATGTCAACTTGATCTTCACTTTTCAATGGCTCCGTCCATGCATTGTTATGAGTCGAGCCATTTGTAAACAATAACAACTATATGTCTGTCGCATATAGTTGTTGTTTTAGGTTGCAACCGCCAAGACCATTTTAAGTCTGTCTGAATCTTTATTGTAAATGATCTGAGTTGTTAGCCCATTATGTGGATTAAGCCATTGCAAATATGAAAACTGGCAATAATATATCAAAAACCATATATATTTAACATGCGGACTAACTAATTTAGCCCCCTCCCTTTTTTCTTTTTTTCTTTTTTTGACAATATCAGTGCTTGCAGAAAGGAAAATTTTGACATATCAAAACAGATAAATCAATTCTTACTCTCTCTTTTTCGGTCTTCTTTTGAAATTGCCACTTATAGAGCTTGAGGGAATAAATAAACAAGCATATGGTTGCCATGTTACCGGTCAAATATCCACAACTTGGAAGATTTTCTAACTACAATAGACAAATCCAATCTCGTTACCAAATATCGGGAAAAAAAAATAATAAAAGGACAAATCCAATTAGGGATGGCAACAGGTCGAATTTGGATCGGATCATTCAAAATTCATACCCATCCCGTTAAAAAAATACTCGTCCCATATCCATCTTGGATCGGATCGGGTATAAAAAAATTATGTGTGGATCGGGTCGGGTCAGGTATACCCGGTTTCATAAAACATAGTTTATTTAAAAGTTAAACAGGTTGGGTCGAGTTGAGTCGGGTCGGATATATCCATCCCATATCTAATTTACTTAAATATTTTATAAACATAATCTTTTATATAAATAAACGGGTCAGGTTCGGGTTAGAGCGTACTATTATCCATACTCGACTCGGACCTGAGTCGGATTTTTTTGTATAATCCATATCCATTTATAAATTAGATGGATCGAATTTTACCCATTCCATTAGGATCGGATCGGGTCGGATATTCATTGGATCGATAAAAATTGACATTCCTAAATCCAATCTTGATTTCAATCCACCTAAATCCACTACCAAACGTATGGTCATCCCATAAATTTTGTTAACCTAACTGCATACGAGCAAAATATATTAAATTTAAATGGTACCGGGGATTGCAAATAAATATTTTTTATTTAAAAAGTTATTCTTTTGTATTTAATTTTTTAGGATTAAATATGCGTCGTGTATCGAATATTTTTTGATTGGGATTGGAAAATCATCTAGGGATGGCCACGCTCGAGATCTAACTCATTTCATTTTTTATTTATCAAAAAAAAAAAAACTTTTTTGGTTAAATATTTTTTTTGTTGATAGAAAAAAAAAATGGGAGAAATAAATTTCAGTGGAGCCATTCTCTCGGACCCTCCTATCGTTAGGGAACATTGGGCTTCCGCCTTAGCAATAATATACTACTTTATTATAACTAGTTGGCAGCTAACTTTGATTATAAATTTTGGATTCTGCACTCCCTTATTTCTGGTGAAACGGGAAACGCAGACCGGGCAAACTATCGGGATTCGAACGAACGTCGAAACGAGAAGGGGTTGGCTTTAAATAATTGGCTTCGCTATATAGGCTCGTCGCTTCCTCCTCTCGCACACCGCCGTGTGTCCGTGTCTCTTCCTTCATCTAAAAGAGGTCCGCGTCTCTTCCACTGCCTTCCGGCGGCGGCCATCGGAGACTCCACCCGTCCTCCCTCCGGCAATCTTCGGCTCTCCTCGCCCGTCGGATCCGAGATGGACGACAGCTGCGCGGTGTGCGCGGATGCCCTCGAGTGGGTGGCCTACGGATCGTGCGGCCACCGGGAGGTCTGCTCCACCTGCGTTGTCCGGCTACGCTTCGTCCTCGACGACCACCGGTGTTGCATCTGCAAGACCGATTGCCCCATCGTCTTCGTCACCAAGGTTCCGTGCCGCCCTGGGTTTCCCCCAATCTATCCTCTCTGCCCTCGTTCTTTCAATCTTTCGATTCGTTTACTCCGGATATTTTCTTGGAGGATTGTTGTTTGCATAGTTTTGGATTGGAATTTGGTCGTTCGATTCTGGAATCATCGACCGAAAGATCGGATTTTGACGGATCTTTAGAAGAAATCAGGGTTTTATTTTCAAAATTTTTATGCACCGGCAATTTTTATTTGTGTTTGTTATTTTGGAGTTTCTATCGCAGTTTTAGGTGTTGGTGTTCCGTAATTGATTGATGTTAATAGTATTCAATATTTCAATGTAAATAGAATTTATGGTGGGAGGAGCAAATAGAGTTCCTTCTGCTTTCTTGTTTCGGATATCTTCTCCTTGATTTTTGTACCTATGCTTTAATTTCTTGGATTGTATCTGGTTTCTGTTAGGCTTGCCTCGCTTTAATGGATATCAATCTGAGGGGTTCTTGTAAATTGATATGTATAAGGTTCCAAAAATGGCATAATTTGTGATTAACAGGCGTTGGGGGACTACACAAGGGTGATAACTGATTTATCGGTGTTCCCGGCCAATGCGACAGAAGGCCAGGTGGGGGAATACTGGTATCATGAGGACACGCAAGCATTTTTTGATGATGTGGACCACTACAGGATGATAAAGGCGATGTGCCGGCTTTCTTGTAGCGTTTGTGACAAGAGTGCAGAGGAACAAGGGAGTGAAGGCACCAAAAGGAGGCACAGGTTTAGGAGCATAGAGCAACTGAAGGGCCATCTTTTCCATCAGCATAGGTTGTTCATGTGCAGTCTATGTTTGGAAGGGAGAAAGGTGAGATTTTGCTTGCTGGCTGTCATTCAATGTATTGTTTTTTGTTTCCATCTGTTTGAGTTTGCTTGTTAGAGGGTGATGATTATTTGCCACATTGATGACTCCCTTGCTTACGATAATATGGCAGCTCAATCTCCCATTTTGAGGAAATATGGTGGTCTGAGGGACTGGTCATTTTTCTTTTCCAATGATTGTTCTTGTTGCCCTAGTTCTAATGTCACTTTAGCTTTTCTCTAATAAGATGATGGTACTAACCTGATGATCTCAAACAGACAGGTTCTAGATGTCATGTATAACTTATTTTAGACCTCGGAATATTTTTGGAATATGGTGGTTTGGGGAATTGACCTTTTTTTTTGTTTTTATTTTTGTGTGTGTGTGTGTGTCCTTAGATCTCATGTCACTGATTAGCCTTCCTCTAATAAGACGAATATGTAGCGATTGTTACCTTAGATCTCATGTCACTGATTAGCTTTCCTCTAATAAGATGAATATGTAGTGATTGTTACCTTGGATCTCATGTCACTGATTAGCTTTCCTCTAATAAGATGAATATGTAGGGAGCACCTTTCCATCACTACTCCAATGATTCCAAACAGATGCAAGTTCTGGAAATCATGTAAACTTAAGCTTCTAGCCCTTGGAATATTTTGGGATTTTTAGCTAGCCAACCAGCAGTTCATACCCATGTGCTACCAGGGGAATTTGGTATAGGGGATTTTGAAGTGTCCTGTAAGTTGTTATTAATATGGAGTTGATCTAGGTATGATTCACAGCACATGATAAACTTATGCATAAAATATGGGGGCATGAAACACAGACATGCAAAAACTGCAAATCTCTACTTTTAGTATATTAGACTAACTGCATGTACAATTAAAATGGTATGTTATAGTGAAAGATAATATTTTTCTGATGACCTGAGTGTGACACTTGGAAGTTGGCAATCTTCTGCTGGTACAGTGCATCATTTTTCCAGCAATGCTTTTGAGCTACCCTTCTGATCTTAGCGTGGCACTGAGAAGATAGAAATCTTCTGCTGGTGTACCATGCATCATTTTTCCAGCAATGCTTTTGAGCTACTGATCTTCTGGTTGTCAATTCAATCTCAAATTTTAGGTAATCAGAGCCACTTGTATATCTTTAGTCACAATTTCTTGTGATGTTTTGAGTAAAAAAAAGGATTGAGGCTGGATTGATTGTTTTTCCTGTGACTATTGTGCTTTAAGGAATTGATATATGATATTTCAAGCAGTAATAATAAGACTTAAGAGCCTTTACCTTACAGGCTCTTCATTTCCAGCATGGGCATATCCATGAACAAAAAAGCCTCCTTGTCTTCATCTTTTTTTCTTCTATTTCCCAGCTTCTGCTTTATCTCCTCCAGTGTTATAACGCAGCCAAACACTGCCGAGCCTATGTTTAGCTATGTCCTTCATCGACAAATGGCAACTATTCAGGGCTCCAAATCCCAGACACAAGCAGACCCCACTTTCCACAATTGCTGGCCCTCTTTCTGCTATCTCTTGTATGGTGACATATCGCTATTCAACCTCCTCTTTATGATTGCAAATTTTAGAAACAACTTTACGTTTTAGTCCCTACTATTGTGAACGATAATTTAGGGGAATTATTAATGTGTTTAATGCTTCCATCAGTTAGGTTTGAAATAAGAAGCAAGAAAATGAAGGCATTATTTTATTGAACACTATTAGCCTGGTTATCAATAAAATTGACCTAGCCAAAGGGGTGGGCTACTCATCAGGTTGACTGGCTGGATTGATTGAATTAAAACAATAAAATGAAGTAAAATAAAATACATATAAATATAAATTTTGTGAAAATAAAATATAATAACGGTGAATTGGGAAATTTTGTAGAGAATATGCAAAATACATATGTACATATAATATGCTATAAAATATAAAAGATTAAAAACTAAAAAACCTTTCTAATAGTCTACTAGATTTTTTCTTTTATCTGGTCCTGTTGAAATTATTCTTGGCTCCATCAAGTTCGCTGAAGTCTAGGGCTTTGGGGATGGCAACCAAGCTGGGGCAGGATAGTAGTCAAAAGGGATTAAGGAGAGGCTGAGCTGGTTGTTGAGGAGGTTGAAGGTGGATGTTTAAAGGTGTTGCCATTGCCGGCAAAGTGGAAGCGCTGATAGGTAACTGTTGACAGATCATGCTTTGCATCCATATGACTCCTCTTTTGGAGCTTTACATGGTGCTCCTCCTCCTCCTCCCTCTCCGTAGATCAGGGTTTTCCGAACCCAAATCCCCAAGCCCTTGACAGAAGGGAAGATGAGCAAGGCTTGGACAAGATTTTACATGGGAAGGAGGTTGTCAAAAGAATGATTGGAGTTGGGATAAGATGAAGACATGGAAAGAGGGGAAAGCAGAGACCAAGAGAGCTGGATAGAGATCGAGAAGGATCATGATTTTGGGGTGCCTGTCCTGATCTGATTTTTTTAAAAGTTGATTTAGACATATAAACCAGGGTTGTTTGGTTCTTTGAAACTCAGCCTGGTTGCTGATTCAGCAAAACCCCAACTGATTGGACCTTTTTTTAAAGGTCTCATTCATTAGCTATGTTATTGCTTGATTGGACTAGCCAAGGTACCTATTTGCGAGCTCTCTAATTTACATGGCTGCTCCAATCTATTTCTGATAACAATAGGCACTAGGACAGGCTTTTTTGGGTCCCCATACATATTATTTTTATCATTTATAAGATGATGTTCACATGGAATTATTATGTGGGAAATATTAAGCATGATGAATTTGATGGTAAATGTACGATATTTTGTTTAATGCATCTATTGATTTGTTTAATATTTTTTTTTAAAATTTCTCGAACTTCTTTAAACTTCTAATTTAGTGACTTTTTTTTTGAATACAGAAGTTTTTATGCCTTGTATAAATAATCCTTAATGCCGAACTAATCCGATCAGGGAGAAGGAATTATTTCCTTCAACCTACTTAACTCAAATATCTCAAATAAAATAATAAATATAAGAATTTTTGGAAGCAAGGCACCAAGACCTTTGCTTTCATTAGACCCACAAATTAGGTACATATTATGAGTGGAAAGTAGAGTTTGTGCTCTTGCTTTCGCTCCCTTTCTTAGGTTTTATGAGTGGAAAGTAGAATCTATGCTCTTTGTTTTCATTCCCTCTATTTTTATATGTTGGGGTTCTAGTGGATGGAAAGTAGAATTTGTGCTCTTTACTTTCACTCTCTATCCCCTTTCTTCCATTTTCGTATATTCCCATTCTTCAAAAAAAGGAAATATTGCAAGCTTTTACAATTCTATAGAGGTCTAGTCTCTTTATTTTTGTCAAATCCTTTTTTTACGTGAGTGAAGTCTAGCCCAAATCAGGTTGTCTTCCTCTCCTAACTAGAAAAGGGTAGAAATTACAAAAATAATAAAAGGATATTAAGTTTTTTAAATTTGAGTTGATCTTGACTTATACATCAATTTTATCTTTAGCCGTACTAGATTCTTCTTTTATTAGAAATTATGGCTTCCCAAAATTTGAATTCTCAATTAACCCTCCGATGACGTGCATCTTGCTATTGAGGCTTTTCTAGACTTACTCGAAGTGGAAGTCTTTTGTAGTTAGTAAATAGCAAAAATAAATTTAATATATGCTATTTGAATCAAGAATTCAGGTCTCGGTGGGATGTCCTGCGGGACATGGGATGGAGTACCATTTCATGTGTCAAGACAAGATTATCATGCCAATGCCCTAGCATTCCGATGAAGATATCTTGATACATCCTGTCCCAAATGTTAAGATGGGGCAGGATGGTAGCATATCCCGTTTCATGGAAAAATTGCGATAGCCCCATGGGATTTAAAATCTTGATTTGAACTATGAGGTGAGAACACTAGAAGATGTTGTGACATAAGCAATAATTTGTTTTGTTTTGTTTTTTGTCTTTTTGATGAAATGGTGTATTCATTGCACAGAACGAGAGTGAATACAACCTAAAAAGTCAGATCAAATGATATCCTTAAGCTGTACAGGGGAGGTCCGCCACTCCGACCACAATACCGGGACCGAATGATGAGCAATGTGGGAGGCAACCCAGTCTGTAGCTGAGTTAGCCTCCTGATATATATGATAGATCTGAAAGACACCACCCTGTAGAAGAAGAGCAATGTCTCGAATAATAGGGTGGGCAGGAGTCTCCAAGGCCTGACGCATTCAAGAAATGACCGTCAACGAATCTCCCTGGATGATGAGATGGTCCAGATGGAGGACGCAGTGGGCATATCTGATGCCGGCCCATGCAGCACATAGTTTCATCGCAGGGACGGAAGAGTCAAACAGAGGGGTCCCACCAGTAGCCAGGAAACCCAATCTAGAATCCCGGATGACAAAACCCGCACCTCCCAACCTGCTGCGAAGACTTCCATCAAAATTGACTATGAAGAGAGGAGGGGGTTCCAAGAGATGAAATGAGTAGAGGGTGCTTGAGGAGCAAGACGGGAATCCCAAATCTCCAAATGTCTGCCAGTCGATCTGTGGAACTCAACAACCGCATCAGTAGCTTGGTGGATAAGAAGCCAAGGAGAGCATCTGATCGAGCTGAAGACAGTCATTCTTGGACATCCAGATATAATAGGTAATATAAGCCAGGAGGGCAGCAACAGGGATGACAGCAGCCGATCACAGAATTTGAACGAAGGAAGCCTGTATATCAGTCTTGAGGAAAGAGGTGATCCAAGCCAGCCATCTGCCACACACGCCAAGCTTGGCGACAAGAGAAGAGGGCATGATCCTGGGTCTCTTGACTGTCGCCACACATAGGGCACTCGGAAGACAGATGAATCCCTCGAGAGGCCAAGAAATGTCTGGTAGGAACGCAAAGGCGAGCCACCTTCCATATGAACAGAGAGACTCTCGGGTGCACCGGAATGGACCAGATCCAACCTAGAGGGGTAGGGGTCGAAGGCTCAGGGGAGAAGATGGTCATGAGATCCGACATCGGAGCCATAGGGGCTGCTGAGTGCCTCCAAACTCTAACATCCGGGCCAGGAACACTGGACAGGATAATAGAGTAGACCCGGAGCCCAAGGATATTTTCGAAGGTAGCCTAACAAGTTGATGATCCCATAGCTGCCGCCAGGAACAATGAGATCAGAGATGGATAAAGAGTCAGGGATGTTAGCCGAGATGAAGGTAGGCCATCTGGTAAGAGGAAGATCCGAAATTCAAGGGTCCTGCATGAATCAAATGGATCTACCATCACCAATAACCAAGGAGATATGAGGAGCGATGAGAGGTACTCTGGTCAGCATATCCCTCCAAATGGTCGAGGAGCGTCTGGTAGGATGTACAGTGCCATCAATGAGGCATACTGGTCAGTATACCGGGCTCCCATCATAGTCGACTACATGCTATCAGGACGCAGAAAAAATCTAGTGACATGCCTTCCAAGAAGGGCCTCTCTCCTGGACAGAAGAGAAGGGATCCCGAGCCCACCAAGGTGAGTGGGTTGGCAAACTGTCTGCCAACTAACAAGATGTATCCTCTTGCGAGACGGGAAAGAGTCCCATAAGAAAACCCTGATCATCTGCTCCAATCTGAGAATAATAGTTCTCGGAATAATAGCATTAGACATCAGGTAGATCGGCAGAGATGAGAGTACCGATCGGATAAGGGTAACCCCGCCCATATAGGATAGGGATCTATCCTGCTAACTGTCAATCCTCTCGCGAAGAGCCAGAATCATCGGGGAGCACTCCGCTCTGGAGAAGCCAGAATAATTTGTTAGTGGAAGGAATATGCAATAAAAGGAGAAAATTTATTTTTTATTTATCCATCCTTCAATGATGTCTTGTTCATCAAAAAAAAAAAATGCTCTCTATGCCCATTATAATATTGGACAAAAATTTTGCTACTTTCCATCTCCTATTGTTCCAAGCTCTTGCTAAAGAGTGTAGTTTATTTGATATTGGTTTGTTTGAAGTAAATATTTGAACTCAATATTTCTTCACTGGTTTGAGCTTTTACGGAGATGTACCATCCTATATTATATTTGGGCCATTGCTGTTTGTGTGTGTTCCCCTACTCTCTTTCTTTTCTCCTTAGCCTTCTTTATCCTGTCGGGGGTAATTACCTTCTGGTTAGTTGGTGATATTCACGTTATTGTCCTTCTATCTTTACTTCTTTGGTTTACACTCTTGTTTTCTTTCTAAGATAGCAATATGTTGCCTATGCTAGAGGACCATCATCTGATAAATTGCTGACGCATTTACATCATAAGTAAACTATATTTCATTAGAACGTGACTTTTTGGTAACATCACAGGACAATTGAGTGTGAGCCAATTGGGAGAAGAATAGTGAATTTACCAGTTAACTTCTGGTTAATATGATTGATCGGAGGAGAACAATCAGGTTGTGATTCTAAAATATTTTATGGCAGAAAGTGTGTAATGAAGAATGGTTTATACTCATCAAAGTTTGAGACCTTTCTCCTAAGTCATGTTCTTACTGCAACACTTAAAAACTCTTAGCTCAAATTCAAAGCGGATGCCTGTTACTGCAGATGACTTGATTTTGGGTGGCCAAAGTGGTAGATCAGAATGCCAATCTTCTAAACTTCTCACTTTCTAAGTGTTAATATGGCAATCATTGAAATTTATACTGTTGTTCCCTGCTTAACGATGATGGCCAATCAGGAAATCATCTTTTAATTTATTGTTGAGGTTTTTAGGCATTTTTAGAGTCTTGGAGTAAACGGTAATCAGAAGCATTTTTTTGGGACAAATATATCTGATTATCATCTCTTCCCAAAAAGAATATTCAGTATGTTGATTGGGTAAATGACAAGTACCTCTTTGCTTAACTGTTTTAGTCCCCCTCCTAATCCATGACAGTTGCATCAGCCGTAGATTGACCAAAATTTTACTTTGATGAAAATCTTTCAACAATTGTAGGTCACTGGAAAGGTTGACAGATATATTAAGAAGATAATTTGCATTATGTATTCTGGGCCTTTGGGGGGGGTATACATACTAACAAATGGAAATCCTGAGTTTGAAGTAGCTATTTTTTCTGACATCATGTGATTTACAACATCTCTTGGTTGAAGTTGACTCGATGAACTCTCTCATCTGGGTATAAAGTGGAAATGCTTCTAGATAATTAGCCTTAATTCACAGTGACTGCAAGAGAGGGTATCGGTCTGTTCGGCCATGTGATTCGTTGTTGTAATGGATGTCTAATACTCTTGTGTAGGTGCATTTGGGAAGGGATTGTTTTTATGTAGAGGATTCTTCCTGGTTGTGTTTTTGGAAAATGCACGACGACTATGAAATCTCACATGAAAGTTGCTCTTATATCAGGATGACTTGCAGAAGACTAGCTTTGCAATGCCCCCTTCTTGATGTTGATCGTCTTTCAGAAATTTCGTATTTTCCTGTGTGAATTATGTCAATGATTTTGTGAACACTTTTTCTGTGCATTGCTGATTTCACATGGAAATTTTAAGCAGGTATTTATTTGTGAACAAAAGCTTTATACTAGATCACAACTGAATCAACACATAAGCACTGGTGATTCAGAGGTGGATGGTAGTGAGAGTGAACGTGGTGGCTTTATGGGGCATCCCATGTGTGAGTTCTGCAGGAACCCATTTTATGGAGATAATGAACTGTACATGCACATGTCAACAGAACATTATACTTGCCATATATGCCAGAGGTACCTTTTCTTTTATATTATTTACTCTTAAATTGATAAATGTATACTCAGAACTTCATGCTTAACATCTACCGTTACCACAACAGGCAACATCCTGGGCAGTATGATTATTACAAAAATTATGATGACCTAGAGGTATAATATATTCAGCTGTTATTTTCCCACAGCAATTAGTGGAATGATAGATCTATGCACAGAGTGTAGACACATACATCTTGTGATTTGTGGCTTCATGTACCATATCTTTGTTGAATGCACCCTTGTATGTCACATGATCTGCTGGCACTTGTAGGCCTTGCAAAGGAAACTGGATGGTCATGCAGATCTAGCATTGTATAGGCTTTTGGATTTTTTTTGTCATGTCAAATAAATTAAAGAATTTGGTTATATTGCTAAATGATAATCCACACAGATGCATTTCCGCCAAGAGCATTTTCTGTGCGAGAATGAATCTTGCTTGGCAAAGAAGTTCATTGTCTTCCAAACTGAAGCTGAAATGAAGGTGTGTAAGTTTGTGCAACAAATATATTATCAGCAACATGTCCTTGTTAATTTTTCTTTATATTATTAAATATCAGATCTTGAGTGAGTGATATGCTATTTAAATATGTTAACAGAGGCATAATACTATTGAGCATGGGGGGCACATGTCTCGTTCTAAGCGGAATGCTGCACTTCAGGTATGCGACAATTGCGTTCTCAAGTTGTTTTTGCTTTATTTCAGTACAAAGTTGTCATCTTGATTTTCCAAATAAGTATTAAATACACTGATTTTGGCTAGGTTTGCTTTATTTACATGCTATCCATCGGTATCCTGATTTTGTTCACCTCTTCAATTTAGATACCGACTAGCTTCAGATTTCGACGAAATGAACAAGAACAGCGACGGGGAAGAGGTCGTGGATTTCGTCCTGAACCATCTGCCAACCAACTTGCAATGGCAATTCAAGTGAGCCTGGAGATGGCAATAGCAGATAGCAGAGTTCGTGATTCTTCTTCTAGTGCTCATGCAGTTACTGAGCATGGGGAGACAAGACGAGGTGACACAGTTTCAGGTTCTTTGGAATCATTATCCATTAATTCAGGTCCTGAGCCACGTTCAAGATCTCCTGCAACACAGAGCCAAAGCACTCGGACCACCCCAGTTTTAGAAGAATCTTCTTTCCCTCCCCTTGCAGATAGGGAGCTACCGGAGCCGTCTTCGTCTAGGTATGCTCAGGCTCTTAGTCAAAGCTCAAGGAGTGCTGCCCGTCTAGGTGAAGAATCATTTCCTCCTCTACCTGGTGCAAGTAAGAGCAGCAAACCAAAAGCTACACATGGACTAGAAAGTTTAGCAAAAAATACCCTTGCAGCTCGTCTCCATCAACGTAGCAGGGCTTCTGTGGCAGTTAACTCTTCTCGATCTAGGCCATCCGATTACCATGAGGGTGTCTCTTCTAGTTCTACAAGTTCTAAGATGAGAACAACAGCAACACACGGACCAACACCAGCAAGTTCAAATTCTCAACCTTGGATGGCAACAAAACCAGCAAGAGAAAATGAGTTCGTGTCACCTTTATCTGCAAATCATGTTCAGAACTTGAATAGCACAAATAAGATGAGGCATTCTGCATCAGCACCAAGCCTTGTTGAGGGAGGGTTTTCAAACCAAGCTGCATCTAGTATGGTTTCTGCTATGAGTGGAAGCCAAGAGTTGCCTATGAGCAACCAATCTCTGCCCGATGTGGATGATGTTCACACTGCAAACAAGAATTTGGTCGAAAGGATCCGTGCTGGCCTAGGAACGGACGAGGATAAATATGCTGCATTTAAGAGCATATCCTCTGAATATCGTCAAGGACTAATCAACACGTGGGAATACCTTTCTTATGTTGAGCAGTTTGGCCTGTCTCATCTTGTTCCTGAACTGGCTAGACTCTGCCCTGATGCTCAGAAGCAGAAGGAACTAACTGATGCCTACAATGCCAATCTGAGGAACAATATTATTCTGCAAAAAGATGCTGGCAACAGTTCTGGCAGCTCAAAAGAGACTAACCCTTCGGTGAAGGGAAAGGGTAAAAGTGTACATCGTGCAGGAAGTACTAGTGCAAAAGATGCATTGGCAGAAAATATTTTAAGCACTGTAAGAAAGCTACAGTCAAGTCAAAAGCCTCAGGAAGAAGAGGTGGAGATTTTGTCAAGGGATGGTTACCGAGCTGCGAATGATAAACAGAAATTACCTGTTGGGGAAGCTTACATTAATTCAGATTCTGTTAACATGAACTTGGCTGACTCAACAGGCAATAGAGAATCACTTGCAAACAATACCAAGTCTAACCAGAATTCAGGAGATGGAGGAAGCAGTAAACAACGTAGGAAGACTTCGAAATTCCATAGAGTCCGATTGGGTGGTGGTTCAGCAGCAGCTCTTCTTGAGCGTGGTCGTTCAAATTCTAGCCCTGAGAGCACAGAAAATGAGTCTACCGGCATACCTTCTGGTGGGTTACCAGTAAGAGGTGTTTGGCGGAATGGGGGTGGACAGAGACTGTTTACAAATTCTCAAAAGGATCCCTCAAAGTGATGTATATTACTACAATTCTGTATGTTTTTGCAGAAGCCCGGAATTTTCTTGAAAGTGAGAGCTTGGGTGGACCTTTTTTGAAGATTACCAAGCTTGGCTCTTGTTTGTCCTATCAGGCCATTAACCTGAGCAAGAGAACTAATATCCACAATGAATGATTGTCTTTCAGTCTGCTTGCATCAGCAACAGGACATGGTCCTGAATCCTGATAATGTTTGAGGCTAAGGAGTCAAAAACCCAACTTGGCTGGATCCAGCCCGCTATAGATTTTGATAATTTAAGGCTATACTAAAATTAATGTTCTGGAACTTGGTTTCTCTATTTTCGCTGTTACATATGATGGAAGACATTCTTGTTTTTGCTGCTGTTCTTACAATGGGGCCTGGATTTATACTTCGGATTTGCCAGAGAATTTTGACTATTCCATTTATATATACTTGCTACATAATTGTAGAAGAAGGCCTGCCAGCAGGTATCCATCTCTTTTTTTAATTCAACTTTTGCTTTAGTACTTCGAAAAAAATACCGGTCCCTTCAGTGGTCCTCACATGAGAAGAGTTGATTTTTTTTCCTGATCTTATGGGAGAATCAACCTCAGTGAAGTTGAAGCCAAGAGATTATACATGAAAGAGTTGAATTTCTGGAATTGCATGATATTTCTAAATGCATGCAAAAGCCACAATGCAGGGAGATAAAGGTGGGGCAGGGGTTGCCGGCTCCTGCAAGTTAGTCAGATTCAAAAGCTGGTTCGGTATAGCTCTATTCGGATGAGCAAACAAATCTGCAAATTCATGGCTGCATGGCGTGCCAGCTTTGGTAATAGTTATTACAAATCTTAGTTCGGGGAACAACAGACTTTTGCTGTTCCAATGCATATGATTAAATTAAGAATTATCATAGAAAATGAATGGATTATTGTCTTAATAGGTGGGAAATCATTCTACATGTTCCACATTTCATTATGGTTCAAGTTTAGAAGCGATAGAAGATTTATTTCATTTACATGCAATTCATGCGCTTTAATTAGTTGGTAATCACTAATCAGTGTTGGTGCTCAGATGCTTTGCTTACATTTGGTAGGTATATTATCTTAACCCAGTATGGCATATTAACTGGATTTATCATATTATTACTATGAGTTCTGCTTTTGATCTTATGTCCTCCTCAGGAAGAGCTGTGATCAATATCAATTCATTTTTAGCTTTTTCCTATTATTATTATTGCTTAAACCCTTGCTATGGCAGCATTAAGACTGAATGGTTAGAGTTGGCATAAGAGGGGTCTAAATTTTGATATTGCACTGAACTTCTACCAAGTCATAAAAGGTTAATGCAATTGTGCACACGAGTCTTTATTGCAAGGTAGTTTTCTTTCTCGGTGACCTAAGTGTTATGATAATTGTATCATTAGCTGCTCGAATTCTTTTGTTCCAGTGCTGAGATTTGTAGTTTAATTGCCTAAACTGGATTTGAAACAATGACATTGTATAATTGTTAGGGAACCGTTATATTTTATCGAAACAGCTCCTGGCAAATGACATGCATGGTACGGGGGAAACCCTCTGCGTGGCACCTTTAAGTCGTTTGTGCATGCTAGCGATGGAATAATGTAGTGGTTGCTATGTTCTCCTGCGCACACGTACACAGTCACACACACAGATTAACTCCAGAGAGAGAGAGAGAGAGATTAACTTCACGGACACACAGGGTCGCCCAGAGAGAGAGAGAGAGAGAGAGAGAGAGAGGAGTCAGTTACGCAACTATAATACTTATTTTGAGAATAAGATAGCTAATTCAATTTTTTTTTTAAAAAAATGTTTCCAGTTACATGAGACTTGTTCATCCCGTTTCATTTCACGAAGAGTGAAAGAAGCATCCTCCAAGTCTCTAACGTCGAAGTACATGAGGAAGCTGATCTTTGTGTAGGCAGAATTTTACTCTTCTTTTTTTTTGTTGGGGGGGGGGAGGGGGTGTGGGGTGTGGGGTGGTGGTAATACAAGGACATCTGCTATGTTAGAGAATAAGTCAAGGTGTACTACAAAGTAAGATGTGTGAAGCAGAGAAGTGAGCCAATAACAACCAAAATCCCAAAAAAAGGAAAAAAAAAAAAAAAAGCAAGAGAAGAAAAAGCCCACCGAAGCTTAAAACATCGATACAGAACAAGCAAAGCAAGATATTGTACTAAAGAAAGTAGATTATAAAACTTCCCAGTAGCAAATGCTTCCTCACTAGGATGCAGCTTGAGTGACCAAGTGTGGGGCGCACGCTGAAGCAACAAAGTATACTGGATGAAAACATGAAGCAATAATATCCAAAGTTCACCACAGCAACCTGAGTAAAAATAACAAGTTAAATAGCCAGCCTAGAAAAAGCATCACAACAAACTGTAAAGAAATTATCCAGTAATGGAATGGAACATCCTGTGAAGGGTAAAGCCTTCTGGGAAGGAACATTCCATGTGATATTCTGCTACCATGAAGGCATGAATATACATAAGATGTCAGATATCAAAATTTCCTGTAGAGCAAGAGATAAATAATGCATCTGTTACCGAATGCCAGCTGCATGCCATAATCGAAAATCATAAAGGTTGATGGTACCATAAGTGCCATGGTATAAAGTATACCCAAGCAACTTGGACCGGTTTAAATGTAGCCATGAAAAGCAAAGAACAAAAAGAGGCAAAAAAACAGGGACGTTAATTTAAGAAAGCACAGATGAACATGAGTGGCCATATTCATCTGCCTGAAGTGGAGAAAAGCAATAAACAGACACCATCTCCAACGAATCCCACTGAACATCCCCTTGTAATGCATGATTTGCTAGTCAATCCGTTACTAAATTTGCTTCGCTATAAGTATGAGTAATTTTAAAGCAAGCTTGAGGTGTCAACCACTGATCTAAATCTTGCAAAATAGGTATATGCTGAAATTTATAAGAAAAGAACTGTAGCAAACAGGAGACGATAGTAAGCGAATCACCTTCAACCCATACTTGTTGTGCATGTAATTCTTGAATAGCAACTTGAACCCCTATCCGTACAGTTACTAATTCGGCAAAAAGGATAAAGCAATGTATTAATTATTTACCACCTGCCTGAATTAGTGTAGAAGGTTGATATCTAATCCAGTATGCCACTGCTGCTTGATTAGAAAGAATTGATGCATCAAAATTAACCTTGAAAACTTCATAGAGATGAGGTAGACACTGTTAGCATATATCATTGTTCCTCAATTTCATCTCTATCATTTTCTCTTTTAGTATATATGGGGTGAGATGATTTTCTCTATTTCTGGGTTGATTCTATTGATTCTCTCTACTATATATGTCTTTCTTATCTTTAGCATATACAGCAGGATACGAGGAGGATGTTACTATACATAACTTATCTAAGTTGTATATAAAAGGATGAACCTCTAATAAATTATAATGAAAAATATTCCTTTCAATATTTGCAATGTTAATCAAAGCTAGGTTTTCATTATGGTTGCTAAATCCTGATTCTTCTCTCATATTCTAAATCCCCTTAAATCTCGGTCTCTTCTCTTCTCTCGATCCCAAAACTCTCCAGTGATATTAAAGCAAGAAAATAGTCTCCTCCTAGATTCCCTTCCGAAAAAAAATCCCAATCTGGTCCCTCCCTCTCTCTCTCTCTCTCACTCTATAGGGAGCTCAAATCCCACCAGCCCACCATAGGCTTCACACGACCCTCACAGCCCCAGCGTCACTTGCAATTCTTGATATGCACGAATCCTCGGATTTGTTCGCAGATCCCTCTTGGCCATGGTGAATCCCACAACCCAAATCCATCTGATCTTCCTCTGCTTCTTCCATTTCTGCTCGATCTAGCCATGATCCAGCTCTTCTTCCTTTATTGGCCATAATTTATTTCGTGTATTGACTATACTATCCGTCTTGTTGACCAACCCAGGCCTTCGCCCGTGCCTGTCTCTTTTTATGACCATGGCCATTGGACCTACAATCTTGACTACCATCGATGGTGACTGAATTAGTACAACCCATTGTTATCAAACTAGATGGAACCAATTACAGTCAATGACCCTATATGATGCAAGTTTTTTTGAAGAGTCGAAGACTATAGAATATGTGACCAGTGAAATTTCATGTTCAGATGGATTTGAAGATACTTTTGATTAATGGAAGATCAACAACAGCAAGATTATAACATGGATTGTCAGCATTGTCAATGCATTCCATTAGCATGCAGTTCAACAAACACAAAAAATATGCTAACCAACTACAAGTTAACAGGATAAATATATTTTAGTGAACGTAGGTGATGCACAAACAGGAAAAAAAAAAAAGGAAACACCTCTAATTCAACAATTATATCATCAAAATATTGCTTCTTAATTTGACCAAAACAGAATAACAATTGCTGCGATTATTAGCTGCAAATATTTACAACATTCTTTGCGTACCGCATCAGTTTTCATTTATGAATATATCTATATGCATCAACTTACAAAGCTTGTAAAGTTTCTTGATGGTTATACCAAAACTCTGAGAGTATAAATATGTCTTGATGATCTGGACTTTCATTAAAAATGTCAGAAATGGTTGGGTTCTTTTGGAAGAACTCAAAAGAGCCTCCATTACTAATTTACTACGTTGACATGCTGCAAGTGCTCCAATGTTTGCTAGGCTTGGTATAAATGTAGGGCCGGAAGTGATGGTCCAACGATCCGCGGCCTTCATGCGTGCTATATATTCGCCACTTGCCCTTCTTTTTTCGTTTTCTTTTTTTTTTAATGGTGTCTCAAAACTGCTCCGTTAACGGCCGCAAGAAAGGGTGGGAGGGGGATCGGAGATGACGGTGGGGATGTCGTCGACGGGAGGGACGCACGCGTACGGGGAGCCGGCGTACTGGGATCAACGGTATCGCCAGGACCCGGGGCCCTTCGACTGGTACCAGAAGTACCAAACCCTCGCCCCACTCCTCGATCTCTACCTCCGCCGCTCCCACCGCCTCCTCCTCGTCGGCTGCGGCAACTCAAGTCGGTCTAGTATTTCTTGGATTTTGTCTCCATCCCTTCTTTCTATTTGATATCACTCTCATTTTCGTGAACTAAGAGATTTATTCCCTGATGGCCGACTGGATTGGGTTTGACACCTCATTTTGTTTGTTTTTCTCTTTTCTTCCCGTGTTTTAAGAACGATGGATCGGTTTTCTTTCGTTTGTGGGAGGAATTCTAGAGAATTAGTTGAGTAGCCTTGTAAATCTATAATGGTGTTGGTTTCATTTCTTTTCCAACCTGAGCAATAGATCTGTTTTCTTTCGCTTGAGAGAAGAATTCCAGAGAATTAGTTGTGTAGCCTTGTAAATCTGTAATGTTGTTGGTTTCAATTTTTTTCCATTTGTTTTTTATCATATATATATAAAAATGCAAACTTTAGGGTCTTGGGTCATCCCATTAGTCATTCTTACCGTCGAGAATGTTGATCGTGTTATTGATAAGGCGACTTAGAAACTGGTGAATTTGAATTGCTCAAGCTGGTCATGGATTTGCTGGAAATGGGATAACGAGCCTCGATTTTTAAGATATGGTTCTTCATGCTTTTTGATTGTGATGTAATTAAGTGGAAGATTTGGAAGTTCGCTTTGATTTATTTTCATTTGAAGTTCAAAATATTTGGTTTGTACCAGCAGGTTGCTGAACTAGTTGTACATTGTGGTCTCAACTCCGTGGAGCTCTTTCGATAAATTGACCAACATTCTTTTTCCATTGCTCTTGGCTTGCTCACCAATGATTTTGCCCCTACTTTTTTGCTTGTAACTATAATGGTCTCCATATGAAGGAACCATGTATGATATGTTATCTCTTCTCAAACTTTCTGTGTTAAATCATATGACTTGTCGGTTGCCTTCTCATATTATGATCTTGTATATGTTTGATCTTTTCCCTGATTAATATTTCATTTCTGGCCTGTCCTTATAATTTAACAGCACTTGGAGAAAACATGATCGCTGATGGTTACCAGGATGTTGTGAACATAGACATATCTTCTGTAGTTGTTGAAGCTATGCGAAAGAAATATCAAGATAAACCGCAGTTCAAGTGTATCCTACAAATAATAGTTATTTTAAAGTTGTTTAATCGTTGATTTCTTTATGCCTTTCCTTATCCTTCCTTTGGTTTTTTTTTTTTTTTTTGGTTTTTGGGTTGGCTTTGGTGGTGGAGAATTGGAGGAAAGTTTGATGCATTGATTGTAGTCTCTTTGTTTCCTTTTAACCATTTTGTCAGATATCAAAATGGATGTTAGAGACATGAATTCTTTTGAAGATGGTTCCTTTGATGCCATTGTTGATAAAGGTACTTTTTAGATAATCTCGCTTGTAGGTTTGTGTAAAAAATTCTAGTATTCTTGCCTTTCTTGCTCTTTATTCATCAGTTTGTTTGCTGAAGAAACTGTATGTTTTTGTGAAATCTATTGCATTCTTATTTGTAGTTACTTTCATTTGCAGGAACCCTTGACTCTCTCATGGTGAGTGCCTTAGAGCTCAAATGCTTTTTCTTATTATAATCCTGGAGTCCAGCATGGGCAATGCTTGTGCTTTATTCTAATGATTTGAAAACTGGCCGACCCTATCTATTAAAGCAAGATAGAGAAAGATAATGGGGCTATACTATGATTAGTTTCCTTTCTTCATAATGGGCCTATACTATGATTAGTTTCCTTTCTTCCTTAGGGTGGCTGGTCTGATGTGGAAGACCTGAGAGTCCAGCATGCAGTGCTGGAATCTGAGGCTCTTCCATTATATAGAGAAGAGGCTGATATTAGATTTATTGATTTGTAGTGTGGACATGATGTGCAACATAATGCAACCAAAATGCTGGAGGAGGTCGGCAGGTAAAAATAATGCCTGATCTTATAAATTTTTTTGAGCATTTATTTATTATAATTTTAGCTGTTCGACTTAAGTTGAGCTTATCTCAATAAATCTCTATTAGGGTTCTCAAGGATAAAGGAGTTTATATCCTGGTATTTTTTTTTCCCATTGTTGAAGCTTTTTTTTGTTAATTATTTATCTTTTTACAGCTCTAGAAACAGCATGTTTTCTTTTCAGTAGTTTGTTTAACTTTTCTTTCACTTATGCAGATTACTTACGGAGATCCAAGTTATCGGCTGCATTTATTGAGGGATTTATGCTTGTGGAATATACATATGCATGTAATAGGTCAGTAAACATTAGTATCAATGTGGTTGCAGCAGCAAATTGGTGAACATGGCTGTCTTTTATTCAATCTAAGTTCTTGCTACTTGGCTTTATTTATCATTTTATGTAATACTGAATGGATGAAATTTTTGAGGCACTATATTTGCCTTATATATGATAATCATCATAATGTTTTCTTTGGTTTGATCACATAAATAAGGACAAGCAGGAGCAAAAAAAAGAAGAAGAGTGGGGAGGAGCGGGAGAGGGAGAGAGAGGGAGAACTTAAGGTTATCTCCTCCTCAACTTTGAGACTTGGGGGGAATTCATTCTATATGATCTGCTGAAAGTTTTCATTTGTTTAATCCTTTATTCCCTTTGTTCCATTATACATGATATGCAGTAGCCTGTGGCTTCAATCAAATTGGAGAAGTCTTTGGTCAAGAAATGTCTTTCTGTCTCTTAACCGACAATTACAGAGCAGAAGCACATCCCTCACCTGTCTCAATTGTTATTGTATGATTTAAGAACTTCACTGTTAAGCTTACCTTTTGGGCTTGTTCTTTTGTGGATAAAAGATTTAGCTGGGAATTTGTATTTTCTTGGATAAATATTTTTAAGGCAACATTTAGACAAGAAAATGATTTACCCATGTTCTTTTATACATGGAAAAGTAGTTTTGAAATTTGTTACCCATGTTTTTTTACATTATTACTTTCCTGGATAAGTTGTTAAAATTTATCCATATTTTTCATAACACCCTTTATGAGAATTAGAGTTTGGAGGTAGTGGACAACTGAGTTATTGGGCATTGAATGAGGAGGCATTGAAAATCAGGAAGAGGGCATTTTAGAAATAAAATTGAATGTTTACTTTACTGACCGGAGGGAAAATGATTTAGTCACCTCGCAGATGGGTAAGATTTTCTCACTAATTCATGGGTAAACGCTATTCAGGAAAAGTAACTTACCCATCTTAAAAAATGCAAGAACATATATAAGTTGATCAATAAAAAAGTTGATCAACTTTTCCACGATATTTATCCATAAAAGAACGGCCTCTTTGAGATTGCTTGTCTTAAGTGGAGGCTCTTGAAGTAATTGAGTTCGTTTGAGGGGAGGAGAATTTACTATCATTTCTTATGCAAATTTGATGAAGAAATGGCCTAGTTAGAGTTGGTTTTAGGACACGTTGTTGTGTTGATGAAATTGATTTTCTTGCTAGATTATTAAGTTACATTGCCCTTGGCCTCTGGCCAGTGTCAGGATCTTCCAATAGGATCCTTTTCTCTTGGTTTGAGGTAAGGTTGTTTATTCTTATGAACAACCTAAGAAAATGTGTATATGAGCGAGATATTGAGAGTGGCAAGAGGTTTGATTTTAGTATTAAGCTTATCAGATAAGTTTTTCTTTTCTCTTTTGTCATGTAATTAAGACAGAAATGGTGGGTTGAAGGTTGATCTAGAGGATTGGGGGTTGCTTTGAGACTTGAGGGATGGATAGAAATGGACTAGAAGGGACCATTAATGATTGGATTGATTGCTCTGGGATGCATAATTGGTAGATATCTCAATTAGCCAGTTTATATAGTTAGAAATAAAGATGAAGCTTACCCTCAAGTTGTCTTGGTGCATGGACCCATCAAATCAAGTAGAGCTTAAGGGGTTGAAGTAGGGGTTGGATCTGTAGTGTGTAGGAGGAGATTCCATTCTCGCCAGGTTGTCTTTGTAAAGGAAAATGGCTTGGGTTAAATACTGGTGGTTTTCTCCAAGTTTAGAGAAAACGTGATCTGTTGGATATTCCATGGAAGATTTTTTTTCTTAATAGGTTTAAGTCAAAGAAAGGAGTCAAATCATTCATCTGTGATGCATTATCAAATGAATCTTCTCATTTTCTGCTTGATATTTCAAATATGGTTTTGTGAATCGGATATTGCAGAGTGGTGATGAGGTATGATAGTGTCATCAGATCTTGCTTGATATTTAAATCTGATTACGAGCATATTCGAAGGGGAACAAAGAAAGTATAGTTTCTTCAACTGCAGCTTTTGCTAAGAATCATGCATTAGACCACATCCATTATTTTGTAAGATGAGTCTTTAAGTGATTTAATGAAGATAGGTAGAATGGAACAACGGAAAAGTTTTCTGCATGATATTTATTGAAGTACTGAAACACATATATACCTTACAAAACCCTAAAGCTGGCCTGCTGAAGCCTCTCTTCAAGTACATGGTACATGACTGTTCCCTAAGCTTCAGAAAAGGAGAGGGGAAAAAAGAGAAATAGGTTGCTAATGGAAGATGCCAGATTGTTTGGTCAATGTGTCATTTAAAGACAACCTCAAGTGTCCTGTAATTGTTACCACTCCATACTAGGCATTGGCGTGTATAGATAGAAGATTCCTTGCAAATATATGTAAAGGCACAGAAATACATTTAGGAAGCATAATTGCATATTAAAGTTTTATGACAAAAAATTGTCTTGAACGTTGGTACATGAAGTTTGAGTTGAAACATTGTGCACAGTTGTCCTCCCATATGTTTTTGTTGTTGCTTTTATAAGTTATAGAAACATCCTATTCTATGGCAACACCATTGTTCCATCAAGGCTTCAAATCTAAAATGAGAAGGTAGCATCAAAATAACACTAGAAGAAAATTAGGAAAACAAACCTCTTCATTATGGAGCTACATTAAATGGTTTTATATTGAAATATCGTCCAATAACTATCATGTATCAATGATCTGACAGGGAAAGTTCTGATGATGTAAACAATAAGGAATTTTCTTTCTTAAAGAGTGAAACATTTGAGGAGTTTCTATGACTCAGGCATGACACATGATCCTAAACTATAACATGCTAAAATCCCATTACTACTTGTTCTCAACTTTTTGGCAAATTAATTTTTTTATGGTTTGTGTTTATAAGGAAAAGTTTTTTTTGGGATAAGATATTCTATGTCTCTGTAGAAAATGATCTGTAACAGCAGATATCAAGGGGCCTACCCAAAGGGTTATGTGGATTAAAAGAGATGAAAGCCATGTAGCCTTCAAGATAAGATCAACTGAAGAAGTTCTTCAAAATGTCTGGAAACTTTATATATTTAACATGGGAAAGAAATTAGTTATGTGGCATGATGATTATGGAGGATGAGATGTGATAATCAGTGAGAAAAATGGGTCTTAATACATAAAATAAATGGTGCATGAGTAGTGTCAAATTGTCTGGATTCTTAAGTAGATTTTTGTTTTCCCCCTGTTCTCTTCGAGGGTTTTGTTTTTGGGGTGGCAACTTTCCGAGGTTTGATGATTCTGATCGTTTTGCTAGGACTTGCAATTTATTTTGCACTGCTCTCATAGTTGATGCACATATGGCATCTTTTTGATGTTTTGATTTATAATCTAATTTGGTCTTCGTCTAGCAAGAATGATGATATTTTTTTCATTCAGGTAGTCACTGTTGACATTCTCTGCTGTGTTTGCTGTTAGGGAATGGATTGGAACAAACAAACTCGTAGGTATTGATGCCACGTTAAGCATTGGCTTATGTAGATAGATGATCCCTTGGAAATATATGTGAAGGCACTCTTTAGGAAGCACAAATAAATATTTAATTCTTTGGGATAAAATCTGTCTTGAACAGTGAAACATGAAGTTTGACTTCGCACATTATGTGCAGTATTATCCTATGTATGCATGATACTGCTTTTACACGTTACAGAAACACCATTGTTCCTTAAGGATTTCTAAGTTTAAGCCACAAGGTAGGATTAGAACAGCACTACATGAAGAGCAAACCTTTCTACACACACTGTAGTGCATTGACTATTGACCATTGCATTATGGAAGTACATTAAATGATATTATATCAATATATAGCTGAAAAATTGTCGTGCAGCAAATTATGTGGCAGGAAAATTTTTGGTACTGTAAATCATATGAGGATTCAAATATGCTAAAATATACTCTTTATTAAAGATGGAAATATTTGAGGAGCTTCAAATGAAATATATTGTGGGCGAATTTGTTACAAGCTAGTTATTAAGTGTATTCTTATGTTCCGATATAATCTTGGGCATGACGCATGATATTTAACTATAGATGCTAACATTTGGCATGTGCCATGCACGTGCTCCATTCCCAAAACCAAAAGAATTGTGAACCCCATCTGCTGCAGATATTGTGGGCCCTGTCTATGGTAAATAATACTGTTGAAAAGATTCCTTAATCCTCCTAATATATGAAGTCCTCAAATTGGTGGTAGCAATAAAGGGGCAAAAAATGAAAAGGCTCCAGAGTCTGCACTTTTGCTGGACTTTGGGCCCTTCCCATTGGGGCACAGCTGAAATAGAAACGGGAAGTTGCTTGGGAGACCTTTAAGGAAAATATTAATATCATGGTTGGAGTTGGGCTAAAACATGGCATCTAGATTACAAAAAAAAACTGTAGTCAGAGAAACCTTCTGCCATTAAAATAGTAGAGATGCTGACTGCAAGCATATTAAGATGTCATATGACTCATTCTTACCTTTTGGCCTTTTTTTTTTTTTTTTGAGTTTAAAGTGGAAGTTTCTGTCAGGACAGGACATTCAGTGTCTGTCTGTGCAAGAATGCCTTCTACACCAAATATCCAAAGGGTTTTGTGGATTAAGAGATGCTAAAGCCAAAATGTTCAAGAAAAGATCAATTAAAGAAGCTCTTTGCAATATCTAGAAACTGTGGCCAGCGTCCACTGGGTGTGGCATGGGGTGATGCTTATGGAGGATGGTATATGATTGTAAGAGCAAAATATGGGGCAAAATACGTGAGTGGTCAAAGTAGTATCAAAATTGCCTGGAGATTCTTAAATAGAATTTCAGTTGAAGATGGCGATTCTGATCATTTTGCTAAAAAGATCAAGGTGTACAAGGGTTTGTTTACTGTATGCTGTCTAGGATATCAAGTAATTTTCTCTTAGATGCATATGTTGGCATTTTTTTATGTTTGGATTCAGAATATACCTTGGGCTGCTCCTTGTGAGAGGTTGGAAATTTATGCATTTGGGAAGTGTTGACATATTCCGAGGTATTTACTATTGGGTATGGGATTGCAAAGAATAAGCTGTAGAGTAGGGCCTGTCCACATATCAATGAGGTGGATCGTTTCTTTCATTCAATTCTTGAGTCAATGGCTGGAAGAACTAGAGTTTCTTTTTTTTTTTTTAAATGCTTGTTTTGATTTTTTCCATACTCAGTTGCACGGTGTTGGCTTTTCATGTTCTTTTTCAAATGCTTCTGTCCTTTGCTCAGAACCCAGGCTAGTGCCGGAAGAAAACCAAGTTGGTAAATTATATATCATCAGCAAACCCTTATACTTGGTTAACTGGATTTATTCCTAAATACTTAGTTTTGGGAAGCATGCTTCTTAATGAAAGTTATGGCATTCTGTTTTTATTTAATGCCTGCTGGCCTGTACATTGCTTCTTAATTCAGATTTGATTGACTATATCAAGTACTTTATTTCCTGTTACTATTCTTACTAAATTATTCTATGTTCTGCTTACATCGTTATCAAAGTTTTGTATATACTGTAATTGTCAGATGAAACGTGGATGTTTACAGTTGACTATTGTTTACTGTCACAGATAGGATGGAGAAGAGTTCAGAGCAGAAGACCTGGGAGTTGACTTGTCCCTTACCTTTAAATGAGGACGGTAGCTCAGTTGCTGCGATTCTTGGTACAAACCCTGAAGTACATTACATTTACGTCTGCATAAAGGTCAGCAACTCTTTCAAAATAATCCGCATATAATTCTCATTGTTCAAAACTCTCTGGTATTCATGACCTGATCCATGCTCTGCATATAAATGGTTGTGCATCTTGTTTCAGGACCAATCCCTGAGACACAATCAAAACGAAGCGGTTAAAGGTTAGCTCTGCATTATCACCAAATATTCCAAATGATTCTTATGTGATTCATGTCGCTAGCCTGTAATGTTATAAAGAGGAGGAATAAATTTGTTGTAAGCTTTCTGGGGAGGACGTGAGGGCTGACTATTCCACGCTAATGATGTTGAGACTGTATAGAATGGTGCAAATATATTGTAGTGTTCTCGTCAACGTCTTTCTTCCTTTGGTTTTTCTAGAGGTTTTTGAACATGGGAGCTGCCATGGTGCTCCCTAATATTTTTTTTTGATTATAAAGATTATTTAAAATATTTCAATATTATTTTTTAAATATTTTTTATTAAAAAATTTATTTTTTCGTCTTCTTTCTCTTCTTCTCTGTTAACTGTAAGAATTGCCAGCCAAACCACCCCCGCCCCAACCCCCCCCCTTCCTTCATGAAACCTACGACTTGTTGATCTATCCGTCCCTGTCGCCTGTGGCTCTTCCGTGCCGCTCCCTACATCCCCTCTCCTCCCGTGTCTATTGCTTGTCACCTCCAGCATCATCCCCTATGACTTGTGGCCCCACTGGAATCCTCTCTTTGACATCTCTTCCATAACGAGCTTCGCTTTTTTAGGATTTTTTAAAATATTATTTTAAATAATATTGTCAAAATTATCGTTGCTTTTGTCATGTATCATTTTTTTTTTTTACCACCGGAGGAGACAAAGCTGAAATTTGTGTTTTCTCAAAAAAAAAAAAAAAAAAAAAAAAAAAAAAAAAAAAAAAAAAAAAAAAAAAGAAGGTACAAGTTCAGCCTGCACCTTCTAAATCGATGAAAAAAAATATATTTGAAAGGGTAGGTTAAAAATTAAAAGAAATTTTTTTTCTTAAATGCAGGACCTACCTGCTTCCTCTAATTAAAACCTCATGGCCTTCCAAAAAAAAACTCAGGCATCAAGCTTGATATGCATGATCTTCGACGAGTTTCTGTGCAGCATAGTTTGATAGCATAGTTTGATGGCTATTAAGCTTGATATGGAAAGAGCTTATGATCGCATTAACTGGGACTTCTTGTCTAATATTATGGAGGACTTTGGCTTTCATTAGGCATGGATTTCTATGATTATCTCCTGCGTCACAGGACCTTTCTTCTCCCTCCTAATTAACGGCTCCCTTTCGAAGTTTTTCTACTCTTCGATGGGTCTATGTCAAGGTTGTCCTCTATCGTCCTCTCTATTCATTATTTATGCTAATTTTTTTCGAGAGCTCTATGTACAGTGCTGCGGAATTCGGCTATTCAGCCGTATTCTTCCGCTCTGGGTGCTCCTCCGATCTCGCATCTTCTTTTGTTTGCTTCTTGGCCGAGTCTCTGTATTCTCTGCTATGGGTCTTCGTAGAGTTTTGGAGGTTTACTATTTGGCTTCAGGTTAGAGGGTTAACTTGCAGAAATCTAGCATTTATTTTAGCCCGAAGACCTCCTCCAGACTTTGCCACAGGATTCGGGATACTCTTAGTATTGCTGAGTGTCTTGGTCCTCTCTCTTATTTGGGTGTCCCCATATCTGGATCCAGACTTATTACTACAGATTGTGCCTAGGTGGGCTATTAGGGAGAGGATTGAGGGTTGGTAGGGCCGTTTCCTTTCCTCTATGGTCAAGATTACTCTGATCCGATCGGTCCCTACTTCATTTCTCATCTATCTTCTTTCCAATACTGTTATTCCTAAGTCTATTATTCTCAAGTTGGAACAGATGATCCGAGCTTTCGTCTGGGATTCCTCGTCCGCCTGGAGGAGGATTCATTTGATGAGATAGGAGATCGTCTGTACGCCCACTTGCCTTGGTGGTCTGGGGATCCACTCTCTTGTTTCTAGGAGGGAGGTTTTATTGGCCAGTCATGTTACCAGATTTTTTCTTTGTCCGGATAGTTTGTGGGTGTCTTTGATGAGGGCCAGATATGGTAATATTCTTATTAAGCCGGAGATGCCTTATACTTTGCCCAGGCATTGCTCTATAATGTGGAGGGAGATGATGGCTAAGTCTTCGCTTGTTATTTCTCACCTCTCTTGGCTTTTTGGCGATGGTTCTTCGATCATATTTATGTTAGACCCTTGGATCTCAGATATTTCTTTGATCAAGTGGCCTACTTTTATTTCTATTTACACGCCACTGACGATTTCTATTGCTGACCTTCTGGTTCCGGATCAGTCTCAGTGGGATCATGATGTTGCCATTTCTATCTTTGGGGATATTCTCGGTAACCAGGTCTTATCTATTATGCTGCCTGTTTTTTTTTGTCTAGACACTTTAGTTTGGAGACATTCGACATCGTCTCGGTACCCATGTCTGATCTGATGTCTCTTGTCTGTCCGATGCCTCTCGTGACTCGCAGTTTGGCATGGATCTATTCATTACATGTTCATCCTAGGGTTTTCCTATTTTTGTGAAAGCTCGCTTGGGTTCGTCTTCTCACCCGGGACCTTCTTGTGCGGAGAGGCCTCTCCATGCCGGCCACCTGTCTGATTTGTGGGTCTAAGAGTGAGTCGCAGGCCCATGCTCTATTTTCGTGCAGACGTGCGAAGTCGGTATGGCGGCTGGCGGGGTTTGGATTTGTGGTCCAGAGGATGTTGATTTGGTGGATTCCTTCTTGAGATTATTGAGCTCGGGCTCGACCGATTTTTCTATTTCTTTTATGGCTTATCTGGCTTATCACATATCTCTAGAAATAAGTTTCTTTTTAACTCTGTCAGATACTCCCCTAGGTTGATTATTGAGAAAGTCAAGGCTTCTGCCATTGAGCTTCGGAGTTCGACTGTGAGGTCTTCGAAGATCTGCGATTCCTTTTCTGCTCTTCGAGCATCCCGGTGAGTCTTTATATCCTAGGAACCCCCTCCTCCGCGATTATTCACTATTAGCTTCGACACAAGTCTTCAGGATAGACAGGGGGTGCTGCCTTTGTTATCCGCGACTATCGTCTTGGTTTTCTTGCTGCTAGTGGCTGCCTTCTTATGATTCCTCTGTCCCTGGAGTGGAGTTGTTGGCGGCCTGGGCGGCGATTCGTTATGCCCGACAGATCCTTCACTTGGACCATTTGATTATCGAGGGTGACTCAGCGACTGTTGTGTCTTGGATTAAGTAGACGCTGAGCTCTTCGTCGGCACACCCCATCATCCGGGACATCGATTTTTTCCTCCGGGGATGTGCTTTCATTGCTGTTCGCCATATTTTTAGAGAGGCTAACTCAGCGACGGACTTGGTAGCCTCTTTTGTCGCCTATCATTCTGATCCTGATTTGTAGTCTGATTGGCACTATGCTCATGTACAGCTTAGAAATCGTATTCTTTTGGAATATTTGAATTGTATTTACTCTCGTTCTTTTAATTGAATACACCATTTTATCAAAAAAAAAAAACTCAGGCGTTTAAAAAAATAAAAAAAATTGAAGATTAAATGCACTACATTTTTATTAATTTTTAATATAATAAATTAAAATATATATATTAAAAATATAATAAAGTTTAAAATAATATAACAAAATATTTAAAATAATATAATAAAAATTTTTAAAATAACATAATAAAATTATTGTATTTAAAATATTTAAAATAATATAATAAAATTAAAAATTAAAAAAATATTAAAAAAATAAAAGAAGCTGCAGGTAAAGTGAAGTTGCATATCGTACATGTGACTTCATCTTATTTTTGCACCTCCATTTTTTTTAAAAAAAATTAAAATATATTAAATAAAATCATAAATTATAATCTCAATAATAATATAAAATATTAATATTATAAAATAAAATTCATCATAATATATAATAAATATTATAATAAATATAATAAATACTAAGAAAAATATTTATAATTGAAGATGCAGGTTGAATCTGTGCCTTCTAAAAAAAATGTAAAAAAAAAAAATTACAATCAAAGATGCATGTAAAACCTGTACCTTTTAAAAAATCAAAAAAAAGCATAAAGCATCGGTACATGAATAAGGTGGCCTGCAACTTCACTTTACCTGCAACTTTTTTTAATTTTTTATTTTTTTAATTTTATTATATTATTTTAAATATTTTATATATTATAAGTTTATTATGTTATTTTAAATATTTTTATTTTTATTATATTATTTCAAATATTTTTATATTATTTTAAATTTTATTATATTTTTAATATATTTTTTTAAATTTTATCATAATGAAAAGGCCGTGCATTTAATGTTTCAATTTTTTTTTTGAATATTTTTTTTTAAAATGGGGTTTCATCTGTGCTTGTTCTAGGCGGAGAAAAAAAAAAAAAAAAAAAGAGGCGTGGCAAAAATTATGATAACTTGATAATATTATTTACAATGATATTATTTTAATAATATTATTTTAAAAAATAATATTTAAAAAAAGTCTTGCTTTTCCCTGGCTTGTCGCTCTATCGCACCTCCTCTCGACAGCCCTTCCATAGCCCATCTTAACCCCAGAGCTTTTCCATGGCCCGCCCTTCCAAGCAGCAGCTGTGGTTCATAGCCCCACCACTCCCCCCCTCCCACCACCCTCTAAGCTCTTGCGCAGCCCACACCTTCCTTGCAGTGCTTGGGACTCGCCGCAGCTTCTCCGCGTAACTCTATCCCAACTGCAGTTCCCTTTGTAGTCCCCTATCCGAGGTTCCTCCGCGCCATCCTATTCCACCGCGCGCAAAGTAAAAACCATTCCCTTGTATCAAAAAAAAAAAAAAAAAAACCATTCCCTATTCAAGCATCGTCCATGGTCAAGATGTCCAAAGATGTTTTGATTAGAAAAAAAAAATATTTTAAATCTATCCCAATAAATAATCTTAAATTTTGAAATACTTACGGTACCCATGCATGTTAACTTTTAACCGATTAAAATCTGAACAATTTATTTTTAATCCAATAATTAAAAATAAATAAATGATAATAATATTTTTAAAAAAAATCGAAGCATCATAGCAAAATTCTTTAAATATTCCCTAGGGCTGCTGATGCAAAGCTTTTACTGGATTGAGTCCAATGTGGTTTAAAAGTGTACCGATCTGCTTAAAATGGTCAGACTGGACCGTGTTAATTTGGTTTGATCTTACCCTGTTTCATTTCCAACATTGTTGCTCGGACTGAGCTCTAGGCAGGCAATTTTATCTGCAATTGCTCGAGCTAGGTTACCGAGTGGTGATGCTGGCTGCTAGAGAAAGATGCACTCTAAAAATTCATCTTGTAACCGCTACGATGATAGTCCAGTTGACAGGGATTTAAATCTTTCATCCATCAATCACGAATTCGAAGTATGATTTTCATGGATGACTTGATTAAATCCAGGATATATATACTATTTCATCGAGCTGATCTTACAGGAATGGCTCCAAGCAAAGTACAATGGGATTTATTCCCTTTTTTTTCTTTTAATCTTTATTAAAAAAAAAACTTATCTTGTATGACACCTTTTTTTATATTCTTAAAAATAATAATAATAATAATAATAATAATAATAATAATAATAAAGCTTTGCCAGATTTTTTATGTTAAGTTCATTTTCCCTGCCATGTAAGCAAATTTGGTGATTGCATCTGATTTTTTTTGTTTTTTATAAAAAAATCATACGCGTCGTAAAGCGATAGATGAATGAATAACTCGGTGATGGTTACAGGATGGTTGATTGAACCTTTGATTGGAAAGCAAAGGAGTGGCCGAGCAGAACGAGCGCGCATCATAATTAATAATATAAAAAAATTATATCACCAGGGAATTTCGTCGCCCATCTTGCCTTGTCCGGTGAAATGAAATTATATCACTTCGTCACGTTACGTTACATATCATAATTAATAATAATATTATATCAATTTTCAACATTTCAGGCAGTGAATATAAATTTTTTTTGATAAAAATATTCTTTCCATGACATTCTATTATCTATTACGATTTCTTATCATTTATTTTATTATTTAATTATTTTTATAATTTTTTTCTCTATATTATGATATTTTATTGATTATTATATTTTTTTATTATTCTTTACGGTATTTAATTACTATTAATCGATAAAATATCATAATAGAGACATATATAAAAAAATCATTAAGATATTAAATATCATAAAAAATAATATAAAATCATAATAATTAATAGAATATCATAATATAAATAAAAAAATTATAAAAAATAATTAAATATCATAAAGGATGATAAAAAAATATAATAATTGATAGAATGCTATACCACATAATAATTAAATATCATTAAGTTATAATAATTGACAGCATATCATAATATAAACTAAGTCAAAAAAAATTTATATGCTATAAAAATAAATAAAAAATTATTTTGTTATAATACAAGTACATAAAGTCATAAAATATTATTAGATTATATTGAATAATATAAAATTATGATAAATAATAGATATTATAATATAAAAATATTATTAAAAATTAAAAAATTAAGTTATATTAAGTGCTTAAGACATTGAAAATTCGAATATGATAAAATGGTATAATTTATTTTATTGGATATGACGGACAAATTGAATATGATGAATAAAAAATTTTTTGTATACTGCTAAGACGGTAACTTAGCCTCACCTTTCATTGGTCACATGTGTCTCGATAGTATCAGGCTACTCACAAGCTATATCGGAATTTATCCCCTCTCCTTTTTTTATAAAAAAAGAATAAATACCAAGATGATGATGTGTTCGCCACCGATATAGTCTCAAAAATATAATATTTAATCCAAAAATAAAATGAAAATCTTTTGAACATCACCGAACCTGGTCAACTAGGCAAGCCATGTAGGTATACAAATCACCGACCGTAAGGTTGAAACGGATAAGATGCAATTGTATCCGGATTTCTATTTATTTTATTTAACAAATATTAATATTAATATTAATATTAATTAAATATAAAAATATATATTTATATTTATTTTAAATAGATAAGGATATTAAAAATATAGATATAAATATATGTATAAATCGGATAATTAAACTATATAATTATAGAATCAAAAATATTATTAATTTAAAAATATATCAATTAATAATATTTATATATTTTTTTAAAAAAATTAATATATATTATATAAAATTAAATAAGATTATAAATAGAATCGAATATTTAAATAACTTTTTATCCATATTTATATTCATTATATATATATATATATATATATATATTAATTGAATATTTAAATTTATAAATATATTTAAATATTAAATTTGATCGAATATTATCCACATAGCATGACGGTGTTGACGCTCTCAGGTTATGTTACGGCCTTATAAAGTGGCAGAAACGTGGTAACGCTGCTTGGTACATGTTATATCTGAATTACAGCTGTCTCAGCTTTAGTTCGTTCTCCAGAGCTATCAAAAACTACGAAAACAAATCTTTAGCCAACTTGTTACACGTGGTTGTCCTTGTCCTAGTTCCGGGTCTACCTACACTTTGATAGAGCCCGTCCTGTCAAGTAAAACGTGGGACAGCCTGGGGAATGGGCGGCACACGAAAAGCCGGAGGTAATTATTAGGCGGTTCAGATTCATCGTGGACCGAAAATGACATAAATGGATTTATTTTATCCTAAGGAAAAATTATCATGTAGCTCCGATTTATTCCAGAATAATTCCTGATAGATAACGCCCAACAAAAACAGTGGATGGTCCCGCCTCTCTCCCCCCCCCCCCCCGCCCTTTTTTTAAAATTATTATTATTATTATTATTATTATTATTATCAAAAAAATAAATTCTGGCATAGCTATTTCGTAGATTCTCATCCCGTCAGACAATATTCAATATGAGATGCTTAAATTCTTATAGCCTCTTCCCATCTAATGATAAATAGGTCAATATGATACTACTAAAATGCCGGGTTGGATTGATGAAACTATCGTAGACTCTAAAATTAATCCTGAATTTAATCGAGTCATCTATAAGATCATTACTTAAACTCGCGATCTAAGACAAGATCTCTACTCTTCTTGAATTTTGATTTTTAAAAGTCTTTCTTACTGTTTAAACTTTTTGCCGAGATACTTGATGAATAATTATTGGGTTTCAACCATTTCATAATTCATACTTGATTCGGTACGAGGAGGGTAACAGATAGTAGGCTAATAATGTTTTTAAGTTCTTTTCTTTCTTTGATGAATTATTGTTGGATTTCAATTCTATAATAATTCATACTTGATTCGATGCGAGAAGGGAAACAGATAGTAGGCTAATAATATTTTTAAGTTCTTTTCTTTTTTTCTTTCTTATAAAAACTTTGATAAATTATTGTTGAGTTGGAATCTCTTCATAATCTATGCTTGGTTAATACAAAGAATGATATTGAAAAGATGATATGAGAGAAATTTTATAGGACAATTTTTTAATTTATTGATCTAGTGAATTCGAAAACCCTAGATCTTTAAACTGTTTATTTCTCTAATTTAATTAAATTTTGATTCAAATAAAATATCTCATCTTTGATAAAGTTCGTTTATTTATTCCAGGATTTGAACATAGTTTAAAAATATATTTTTTCATAAAATTAATTTGTATTCGCTGCTCTTGTGCTTACAATTACAATTTAAATTCAGTTCAAATTTTTGGTGGGCTATCATCTTAACCGCCTCCCTCTTCCCTCATACACGGTTCCCTAGGTTTTTTTTAAAATATTATTTTTTAATATTTTATTTTCCAAATCAATGCCGTTTCGGTTTTATTTATCGATTTAGGTGTACAGCCACCTTTAAAAAAAAGAAAAAGAAAAAGAAAAAGTGAAATCATGGATTCTACCCGCGATTTCAAAAAAAAAGCAAAAAAAAAAAGAAAAAAAGTTTTGAAATCGCAGGAAGAACACGCTGATGTGGTGGGATTGCTGACATGGAGGAATCGGCAGGCGCTACGTCAAGAAAGGACACCGCATCGAACGTCGCATCAACTCTCCGGCCCGGATTCCACTACCGAGCTGAGCTGAGCTCCCTCAATACGATGAGCCGAGCTCTGTCCTCCGCCAGGTCGAGCCCGTGAGCTCGAGATGCCTGGGTCGGGTCGGCCTCCTGCCCTCCAGAACGAGACCCTCGGAGGTTAGTGCCCTGTGGTCGAGGTCGAGCTCAACGCGCACCCGCCAATTGGAGCCTCTCCGAGCGCGCTCCCTCTGGACCGGGTCCATCTTCTGCCCTCAAGAGCGAGACACTCGGAGGTTAGTGCCCTATGGTCTAGGTCAAGCTCGGCGCTCACCCGCCAATGTGGAGCCTCTCCGAGCCCAAGCGTGCGCCCTCTGGACCGGGTCCGTCTTCTGCCCTCCAAAGTGAGACCCTTGGAGGTTAGTGCCCTGTGGTCGAGGTCGAGCTCAGCGCTCACCCGCCAATGTCGAGCCTCTCCAAGCGCGTGCCCTCCGGACCGGGTCCGTCTTCTGCCCTCCAGAGCGAGACCCTTGGAGGTTAGTGCCCTATGGTCGAGGTCGAGCTCAGTGCTCACCCGCCAATGTGGAGCCTCTCCGAGCGCGCGCCCTCTGGATCGGGTCCGTCTTCTACCCTCCAGAGCGAGACCCTCGGAGGTTAGTGCCCTGTGGTCGCGGTCGAGCTCAGCGCTCGCCCGCCAATGTGGAGCCTCTCCGAGCGCGCGCCCTCTGGACCGGGTCCGTCTTCTGCCCTCCAGAGCGAGACCTTCGGAGGTTAGTGCCCTATGGTCGAGGTCGAGCTCAGCGCTCACCTGCCAATGTGGAGCCTCTCCGAGCGCGCGCCCTCTGGACCGGGTCCATCTTTTGCCCTCCAAAGCGAGATCCTTGGAGGTTAGTGCCCCGTGGTCGAGGTCGAGCTCAGTGCTCACCCGCCAATGTGGAGCCTCTTCGAGTGCGTGCCCTCTGGACCGGGTCCGTCTTCTGCCCTCTAGAGCGAGACCCTCGGAGGCTAGTGCCCTATGGTCGAGGTCGAGCTCAGCGCTCGCCCGCCAACATGGAGCCTCTCCGAGCACACGCCCTCTGGACCGGGTCCGCCTTCTGCCCTCCGGAGCGAGACCCTCGGAGGCTAGTACCCTGTGGTCAAGGTCGAGCTCAGCGCTCACCCGCCAACGTGGAGCCTCTCCGAGTGCGCGCCCTCCGGACCGGGCCAGCACTCCACCCTCCTCCACCAAGACACCCCCGTAAGCTCGGAGCGCCTAGGTCGGAGCGAGCCTTGCCATTCCAGCTCAGCCCCGCTTGGACGAGGTCCTCACCATCCCAGAACGCCGGCGGGCCGCCCGAGGACTGCACTGGAGCGCCTTCCAGGCTGTACTGACCGCCTGCAACCGCCAGTTACACTAGAAGGGAAAGAAGAACGCTGATCGAGGCGCCACATTCCTCACTAACCACCCGGATCACCCAAGAGAGGAAGCCAACCGGGAGATTCGAATCCCGTGGGTAGTGGCCCACCATCCAAGGCACTGCTAGGTTTTCCGGAAAGAGGCAACCAAGAGAAGTGTCGGAGTGCCTGACAACTCTCCTTATCATGAATTAGGAAAGACTCCTCGGGACACTGCCGAATGCGCCTGACAGCCCAGCAGGGATCCTGAGACAAGCTCCCGACGGTAACCTAGCTGCAACAAACTCGGAGGTAACACAACAACAACTCCAACACACAAAAAAAAGAGGGACAAGCCACACAAAAAAAAAGAGGAAGAACACAGGTGCGATCCCCGCAATGAAGAGGGGCATGGCACCACGACCACAGGGGCAAGCCCAACCAAGAGGGCAAAGCTCCACCGCCACTACCACAGTCGAGGGGAAGCGAGGGGAACAAGGAGAGGCGGGGTAATAGGGAACCCCTCTGTCCCCACTATCATTCTCCCCCTGCAACGTTTCCGTCCTCACACACATATTTTACTCCTAGTGCGGAGTCCATCAAGAGGGACCCGACCAGGAAGATCTGTTCCCCTGGATCATCACTGACTTGACCGTCGGAGTGCCCCCACCGGAAATCCTGATCCGGGTCACTAACCACTGTTTTACAGGTCCAGGAGCAAAGGATCGCTGGGCAGAGAGGGGAGTGCACTCCGGCACCGGCAGGAGCTACGGTCCACGACGATCTTGGCGGCAACAGATTGACGTACCAGGAAGGGGGGGACAGGCATGATCAAGCCTTCCACCTCTTTACAGAGCAACACCCCACGGAAGGATGGTGACGACATGAACTCAAAAGGCCTTTATCAGCCCCGCAAGGGGTTCCCCCTTTCTCAAAGGCACCCACGTCACCTTCTCCATCCCCTTCGGTGAAAGGATTCGCCGGCGAAGCCGTTAGGCACGCAATGAAAGCACTCCTGGAGAAACACGAGCGCAAGCTGGCAAAGCTTTCCCGCCGGACCGCTGCTATGCAAGGCTCAACCAGCGAGCCACCGGGCTACGACGCCCGCCATCCTTGAAATCCTTCACCGACCGTGACGAGATGAAGTAGTGTCGCCCTCACGGCGATCACAGTTGTGCCACCAGGAAATGCCACAATCTCAAGTAGGAGGTCTAGAAGCTCATCAAGAAAGGCTACCTCAGAAGGTTCGTGGGGGGCAGACCTCAAGCAGGGTCCCAGGCTATTGCCACCCACCCGCCGGCTCCAACCATCAACAGCTTCCCCGTCGTGAAGTCGGTGAACGTGGTCACCGGGGGAGCTGCGCGCGTGTCCAAGGAAACCTGGGGGAGAATGGGACCCAGAGAATGTACTCTCCATTATGCCAGGAGGGGAAAGGAAAATAAGGATGCCGCGGTCGTCAGGATGGCGATCGCAAACCACCATGGACAGACCCCTGCATGGTGGCTGAAATCCCATCACGAGGGGCCTGTTACCTCGAAGATCCCGACGGTGTCAAGCTCCCCCAAAAGAGCAGGATTCGTGGCCTGCGAAGACGCCACCAACAAGATAAGGTTTATTATCGATAATAATGATAACGATTTTTTGTTGCACGAGTATCCATGTGTCTGGCAGGGAAGAATCAACAAGCATCCCCGAGCCTAGCTCCAGGATGTCAGAAAATTTTCGAGCCATGCAGCTCTCAAGCTCAAGCATCCCCGAGCCTAGCTCCAGGACGTCGAAGGATCTTTGAGCCATGCAGCTCCCAACTTGAAGCATCCCCGAGCCTAGCTCCAGGACGTCGAAGGATCTTTGAGCCATGCAGCTCCCATCTTGAAGCATCCCCGAGCCTAGCTCCAGGACGTCGAAGGATCTTTGAGCCATGCAGCTCCCAACTTGAAGTGTCCCTGAGCCTAGCTCCAGGACATCAAAAAATTTTCGAGCCATGCAGCTCTCGAGCTCAAGCATCCTCGAGCCCAGTTCTAGGATGCCTACTCAAGATCGGAGCTCAGATCTTCGGTCAAGGAAATCTTGAGCCAAGATGCTCTCAATCTCAAATATCTCCGAGCCCAGCTCCGAGATGCCAAGGGATTATGGGGCCAAGTAGCTCCCATCAATGCCTCGAGCCTAGCTCAAAGGCGCCAAAGACCTGAGCCAAGCCCTCAAGCAACCCCTGGGCCCGAGCCTAGCTCCACGTCTAGGAAGGCCTCGAGCTTAGCTCCAAGGCAATCAAGTCCGGTAACCCTCTTCTCTGATCTCCCCACTCGAAAAGAAGATGAGAGGAGAAGGAAAGAAAGAGAACGAGAGGGGAGCCCGGCAAGAACCCTCTTCTCTGATCTCCCCACTCGAAAGGAAGATGAGAGGGGAAGGAAAGAATGAGAACGAGAGGGGCACATGGCAGGAACCCTCTTCTCTGATCTCCCCACTCCAAAAAAAAAAAAAAGAAAGGGAGAAGAAAAAGAAAAAAAGTAGGGGGGAAGGAAAGAAAGAGAACAAGAGGAAGACAGGCCGCCATTTCTCAGTCAACAACATCCCCGAGCTCTGTCCTCCACCAGGTCGGGCCCGTGAGCTCGGGATGCCTGGGTCAGGTCCGCCACCTGCCCTCCAGAGCGAGACCCTCGGAGGTTAGTGCCTTGTGGTCGAGGTTGAGCTCAGCGCTCACCCGTCAATGTGGAGCCTCTCCGAGTGCATGCCCTCTAGACCGGGTCCGCCTTCTGCCCTCTGGAGTGAGACCTCGGAGGCTAATGCCCTGTGGTCGAGGTCGAGCTCAGCGCTCACCCGCCAACGTGGAGCCTCTCCGACCTAGGCGCTCCGAGCTTGCGGGGGCGTCTTGGTGATCCGTCAGACCGGTGATCGACTGTTAGATCAGTGACCGGACTGGCAGCTAGACCTGTGATCGGACTGTCACCGACCTAGCAGCCGAACTGGTTATCGGATCGATGGCCGGAGCCGTACTGGCTATCAGACCGGTGGCCGGATTGACGACCGGACTGCAAAATTGCAGGTTATAATAATTTAAAAAAATTATTATTGTATCATATTATTATTTTCTTTATTTTTTTTATTTTTCTATTTTTTTCTAATTTTTTATTTTTTATTAAAATTTAAAATAAAAAAAATATAGGAGAAAATACGGGTAGAACCCGTGATTTCATGAAAATGCGGGTTGAACCCGTGATTTCTTGAAATCGCGAGTTCTTCCTGCGATTTCAAAAATTTTTTTTTGAAATCGGGGGTAGAACCCGCGATTTCACTTTTTTTTTAAAAAAAAAAGTGGCCGTATGCCTAAATCGATAAATAAAATCGAAACGGCAATGATCTAAAAAATAAAATATTAAAAAATAATATTAAAAAAAAACCCCGGTTCCCTGTACCCTCCATCTTAGCATCGCTAAGACGGTAATTCCGTTGGATAGGACTTTATACCGAGCCTATTTGATGCGAGTTCGAGAAAATAGTATTGTTGGCGTGGAGTCCTTGCTCCGATCGGTCGGAGCTACTGCACCACAGGACCGCTCCCCGGTTCACCTACAAAACAGGTCTCTTGCTGGAGTTGCTCCGGCGGAAAACACTCCGATGCCTAAGTCAGAGGCGGGCCCCAGCCATAGAATGGGGAAGATTCTCGAGAAGCAGAGGGAAAGGCTTTGTGAATTTAGAGTGTGTGTACCTCTCTCGAGCATTTTCTCTTACCGGTATTTATAAGGAGATGTCCAGCCTGCGGATCCGTTCTTCTCCTAGTGATTACGGGAAGTTAATTTCTCCCCATGATTGGTAATCGTGGGTTATTATTGAGCGGTTCCGGCCAGACCAGAGGCGTGGCAGCTGGAGTTGCGTGCCATGATCGCGGTATGGAGATAGTCGATAGCACCCGTTGGTTACTGTTGCCTATCTGGACAGATCGTGGACCCATCTTCAGATTTCCCCCCGCTTAGGGAGATTCTCATAATTAAATCGGGAATCTCCCCATCTTCGAATCTTCTCGATCGGAGATCCTGTCTTCAGCATGAGTCGAGGACTTGGTGTTTACCAAGGGCCGGAGATCGTGTCTTCGGTAGGAAACGAAGAGCATGACTTCGGAAGTCGACGAGAAGCCTGGTCTTTGGTTAGGGCCAAAGACATAATCCGAAGGTCTTGCCTTCGGATGTCGTAGGCCATCAGAGAGCCTTGGGTTGCCCGTGGTTGGCCTAATCTTTCTAGGTCCAAAGTCGTTGGTTCGGAGGAAAGGTCTTCGATCAGCCGAACCGATGTTCGGTTCGTACTTGGACCGGGATACCCCAACAGTTGCCCTCCTACTCTCAGTTTTCGAAGCGAAGGTTTGCCTCGAGAAGTGAGAGTACCAATGCTTTGTCATTTCCCTCCTAGAGGATTGTGTAGTGGATGATCATGAGATCTCTGATTAGACTGCTCATCATGACTGCTGGTTGATTTGGGAATCAGGCGGTGGACAGCTGTCACTTCCTGGCTGGGGAGAAGAAAAGAGCGAGTGGCCCTGGCGCCGTCTCTTCTTTTCCTGTTGCGTGATGGTTCAGCCAATCTTTCGGTTGAGATTTGGGTGGTTATGGTGGCTTCTCCCTACCTGTTGGATGATGGATGCGCTTTATCCTGGCCGCTGGTTCAAGATGGGTTACCTCCTTGGGTAACCCTTTGTCAAATCAACCTGGTGGGACTTCAGAGGCTCCTGATCTTCTTTTGGGAAAGAGAGAAGGTCCGACTGAGGAAGCTTCTTCAACCTCACCTCATTCTTCGCTCAGCCTTCCCTGTTCTTGACTACCAGTCTATTCTGCAGGTAGAATCTTCCTTCTACCTTTTTGTTTCATTCTTTTGTCATGGAAGAAACTGTAGAAAGTCAGGGAAGACAAGTTGGGCCCTCGGGGTCGGTGATGTAGTAGGTCCGTAGTCGATCTCTAGTTCAGTTTCACAGGGAAAAATGACTCTTCTTCGGGAATGCGATATTCTCCCCGCACCTGAGGAATGGGCAAACAAACCTCCTCCTGGGTGCTTAGCCATGAACGAAGACCATCTGAAGGCTGGCCTTCGATTTTCCCTGCATCCTTTTTTTATCAGAATCTTTCATCTGTACCAAGTGGTGCCGGTGTAATTGACCTCGAATAGTATCCGGAATGTCTATGGATTTCTAGTTCTATGCCGCATTGCCAACATAAAACCTAGGACTAACTTATTCACAGCCCTTTTTGTACTCAAGAGGGATTTCCATAGCAGCGGATGGTGGGTGATCAACTCTCAACCAGGCCACAAGATCATCAAGGACATGCCCAGCGCCATCCACGGGCGGAAACCTATTTTTGTGTTTGTATTGTCCATTGATCCATGGGGCTTTGACGTTGTTTAGAAGAAGCCTTGTCCAACCACCAACGATGGGAAAAAGGTCTTAGCGGCTGACAAGTTGGATTACGATCTTCTAATTAATTCAGAAGTCGTCCCTATCCGAGAGTTGTTGGAGGAGAGAAATCTCTATCTTGCGAGAATTAGCAAGTTCTCCGTATTAGGTATAGTGATGAAAATTTCTGCCCCTTCTCCCCTGTTTTTATTGTAGCTCAATCGACTCAAAGAAGTTTCTCTGCTTGTAGGTGGCGGAATGAAGCCTGGCGTGAGCTAGCTCCGTCAGACTTCTGAGAAGAGGGTAGCTCAAGCCCCTCTCACAAGGTCAGCAGTTCGAAAGAAGGTCCGAAGAGACGGTCCTAAGGGCGACCGGAGCACTTCATCTTCCCGGGGGACCTCAGGGGAAGATGTGGTACCCATGGAGGGGGTCCCGTCAAGACCTCATTTGGTTGAAATTCCTCCGGTGGTTACCTCCCCGATCCGTGCAAGGGGGAGTCCGCCTCAGGCGGTGGATGTGCCACCTCTTGGTCCCCTGCAGCTGATAGGGGCAAAGCATCGCAAGTCGAGGGAGAGTTCACTCGTGGGGCTTCCCCAACTGGAAGCCATTCGGTGAACTCTTCGAAGCTTTCTTCTATGGGTGGACTGCTGGTCCCCGCCGTAGCTAGGCAGGCGCTGAAGAACACATTGTTGCCTCATGATTTGGCAATTCTCCAAAGTTGAAACCTTTTCAGGGTGTCTGATTTTGCTTTTTCTGTCCTGCAACAGGTATGGTCCTTGCTGTCTCCTTTGCTCTAAGAGTTGTTCGATCCATAACTCCATATTTTCGATGCAATTGGTCTATGACCTTACCTTTATGAAAGAGGGCCTGGAAAATGTTGACAGTCTCATTCATGGCCTCAAGGAGGATCTTCATACTGCCAGGACCGCAAAAGAAGTAGATGAAGAATTGAGGTAGTCTATGGAGAACCGTCTCGTTTGGGCGAACGACGAGGTTCATGAGCTGAAGGGTGAACTGAAAAGTGCCCATTTGATAATAGCGAAACAAGGGGCAGGGTGGAGGAAGAGCAAAAAGCAAGTCGAATCCTTTGAGCTAACTGTTAAGGAGAACCAAGAAAGAATAGAGAGTTTGACCAAGGTAGCGGAGGAAGCCACCAGGAGGGCCGAAGAGGCAGTTCTGGAGTTTGAAGTGGCCAAGAGAGAGTTAGCGACCTTGAGAAAGCTGGTGGACGATGCTGTAGCAGACTTCAGGAAGTCTTCACAGTTCCAAGAGGAGATGAATGAAGTATCCCTGTACGGCTACCAGCATGGCTTCAACGACGGACTCTCCAAGGTAAAGGAGGCCTTCCCCCACCTTGATCTCTCTGGCATCCCTTCCTTCAACATAGCCGAAGAAGAAGAGGAGGAGGAGGAGGAGGAGGCCAGGGCCGCGGAAGAGGCCGAAGAGGTGCCGTGTCCGGGAGAAGAGGCCTCTACCTCAGTCGAAGATCTGGGGGTGGCTTCAACCCTGATCCCGATTCAGGAGGGGACTCAGGTTGAGGAAGTCCAAGCTGAAGGTTCTCCGGTCCCGGCCCAAGTCGACGAGATCCTTTCTGCGCTGGTTGACAAATTGCTTCAATCTTGCGGTGTTGGGTCTCCTCCAGTGGATGTTGAATAACCTAAGTTGCTTTAGGCATTTTTTTTTTTGTGTCATCAATGTTTTTGCATGACAATTTCCCTGGATTTTAAAGTAGCTTCTTCTTCTCCTGCACATGCCATGTTGCGTTTTCGGATGTAGCTTGAACAAGGTTAATCTATAATCCGAGCTTTACTGTTCCTTCTTCTGCTTGGTTGAACAGCCGTAGCCAAAGACCGTTTGATTGGTAATTGACGAAGACGAACTTTGGAATAAGTTAGAACTCCATTGCCGAAGACCATCCACGGTCGATCAAGCGATGTCACCTTCCTTTCATAACTAAATCTGCCCATTGGGGTAGACATGATAGACAAGTGTCACCTCCCAGTTGACCGGTGATTAAGGAAGTTTGATCGTGATTCTCGTTGTCCATGTGGTGTGTCGATATTCGTACGATCGCGTTTTCTTGCACCTTGCATGTCGCCATATCTCCTTCTTCCAAAAAGGAACCATTAATGTCACTGCCACACAATGGGGATTCCTCCGGATTCGAAGCTTCGGCAGTTGTTGTCCCGAGAATGACCCTCAAGCAGTCTTCTGGTTCTCGAAGTGTCACTTGGACACGTGGTGTTCTTTGATGCAGCTGGGAAAAGACATGGAGCATGCTTCCCTGCGGCCAGTCGTGGGTGCAGGGTCCTTAGAAATAGGACCTTGTCCTCTGTTGTCAAGGGTCATCATCCTTTCATACTTCTTCTCCCTTCCCAATGCTCCAGTCGAAAATGAGGTTCGGCACCTCTGAGTTTTGAAAGGCAGCGAAGAGGAGGGCCATTGATCCCAAAAGGAAGAGGAGTATGGAGTTTTTTGAACCGAGCGACGATGAGGAGCCTATCGTGGATCGTTTGGAGAAGAGGGTCCGCATGTTGAAGGCTCAACTGAAGGAGGTCAGGGCCCAAGTCGCGGTGTCAGTCGAGGAGGCGAAGGAGGCCAAGAAGGAGGCCACGAACGCCGTTTCAAACTTCAAGGCATCCGCTGCTTTCAGGGAGGAGGTCACCGAAGCGGCTCTGGACTCCTACCATCAGGGGTTCCGGGAGTGCAAGGGGAAGGCCTTCAAGTTCTATGACTTGAAGGACCTGGACAACATCAAGCCCTCTGTTCCCTTTTCCGGACACGAGTTTGATTCCGACTCCGATGAGGGGTCGGATTCTGGTCCGGATAGGAACCCTGGGGCCCCTTCATCGTCCTTCCAGAACTCCCCCCTTCGGTACGGGAAAGAGCCAGCGGGAGGTTATTGAAAATGCTTTCCTGCAACCCTTCTCCTATTTTTTTTTGTCCTCTCTTTGTGAAAGTTTCTCTTTTTTTCTTTGTAAAAAATTTGAAAAAGAATGAAATGTCGCAACTTTTCTTACCTCTTCCCATGTGTCCTTTGAGATATGTTGCATTATGTCACGTCTAGAACGTAGATTCCTTGGACCATTCGCAGTCTATAGGAAAGATGTGAGGCCGGCTGGGCCATCCCCGAGATGTTTGTTGTTAACAGGAAGGACGACTTGGTCATTTTAAGCATGTTTTCGGATTCACCGTTAGGTGGGGTGTCTGCACCATCGCTGTGCATTTCTGTCGTGGCTAAGGTAGGCTGTTTAGGCCCGTCCCGACGCGTCTTCGGATTTACCGTAGGATAGGTTATGAAAACCATCCCCGTGCCTTTTTTTTTAGTATAAGGTAGGCTGATTAGGCCCGCCTCGGCACGTCTTCGGGTTTCCCGTAGGGTAGGTTATCTGAACCATCCATGTGCCTTCGATCTTCTTGGTAGCATGACTAGGCCATCCGTTGCGCTCGTCGGGCATACCGATAAGGCGAGTGGATTAGACTCTCTTTTGCGCAGTTGGTCAATTTTTTAGATCAGGCCAATTAGGCTGTTGTCGTTCAGTCGGAGCAACAAGCCGTTTTGAGTTGAGTTGAGCAAATTTGCATAGAAAATTTAGGAACATGTTTATTGATAATATTTGCGAAGATTTTGTACATTCCTTGGCCGGGATAGAGGCTTCACATCCAGGGTCTTGAGTCGATATGCTCCTGGTCGAATGACTTCTTCGACTTGGTACGGGCCTTCCTAGTTGGAAAAAAGTTTACCCTATTCTGTTGGCCTGGATACTTCTGCCCTTCGCATACCATGTCCCCTGTGCGGAAGATCTGCTCCTTTACTCTGGAGTTGTAGTATTTGGTGACCTTTTGTTGGTTTGCCACCATTCTTGTCTGGGCTTGAAGCCTGGTGCTTGGCAGCAGATCCAGGTTGATCCTTCTATGATCGGAGTTTACAGGCTCTTCGTAGTTGTCAACTTTTAAGGATTGTAAGGAGACTTCGATAGGTAGTATGGCTTCGGTACCGTATGCTAGGTTGAACGGAGACTCACCGGTGGCCGTTCTTGGGATAGTTCGGTATGCCCAGAGAATGGAGATCATCTTTTCGGTCCAAAGTCCTTTGGCAGCGTTCAACCTCATCTTCAGACCGTGGAGAATGGTCCAATTAGTTGCTTCGGCTTCTCCGTTGGACTGTGGGTGGGCAACGGAGGTCAGCCGATGCTGAACATGATACCAAGCACAGAAGTCCTTGAATTTCGGATTGTCGAACTATCTCTCATTGTCCATGATTATAATATGTGGGATGCCAAACCAGAATATGATAGAATTTTTTACAAAATTCTCCACCTTGCCTTCTGTGATCTGGGCCAGTTGTTCGGCTTCTATCCACTTTGTAAAGTAGTCGATGGCCACAAGGAGGAACTTCCTTTGTCCAGAGGCTGGTGAGAATGGGCCAAGAATATCCATTCCCCATTAGGCAAAAGGCCAAGGGGCCGTCAGTTGAGTCAAGTGACTTGCAGGTTGCCTTTGAATGTTGGCGTACCTTTGGCATTGGTCGCACCTTCGTACGAAGTCAGCCGAGTCCTTCTGGATGGAGAGCCAATAATATCCTTGTCGAATGATTTTGTATGCCAGAGTCCTACCTCCCAAGTGATCATCGTATTTGCCCTCGTGGACCTCTCTTAGGGCGTAATCCACATCCGTTGGTCCCAAGCACTTTAGCAGCGGTTGAGAGAATGACCTCTTATAGAGGGTCCCGTCTAAGATGATATATTGGGATGCCATCCAGCGGATTTTCTTGGCCTCTGCCTTGTCCCCCGGTAGCACGCCCTCATTTAGGAACTTGATGATGGGATCCATCCAGCTTGGCTCGGTGTCAATCTGGTGCACCTCCATAGCCTCTTCGGCTATACTTGGAGTTTCAAGATATTCAACAAAGGTGCGCCCGAGAAATTCTAGTGTTGTAATGGCAAGTCGAGATAACGCGTTCGCCCGAAAATTCTTTGATCGAGGGACATGGATAATTCTGAAATGCTCCAGTTGAGAGGATAAGCCTCGTACCTTCTCTAGGTACTGCATCATGGTTGGGTCCCTAGCTTCGTATTCTCCTTTAACTTGGTTCACAACCAATTGGGAGTCTGAAAAGGCCCGGAGTTATTGAACTCCCAAACTTTTGGCGATCCAAAGTCCGACGAGCAAGGCTTCGTATTCAGCTTGGTTGTTAGAAGCATGGAAGGAGAATCGAAGTGCGTACTCTATGGTATGACCATCGGGTTCGGCCAGCAAAAGACCGGCTCCACACCTAGTAGCATTGGAAGCTTCGTCCACGTCGAGCACCCAAACGAACTTCGTCTCCTTTGAAGCTTCCTCTTCTGCCGAAGGTACTTCGTCTTCGGGCCCCCAGGTGCATTCAGCCAGGAAATCAGAGAGCACCTGGGCCTTCAGAGCCGATCGAGGCTGAAAGCTGATATCGATTTCGCTTAACTTCATAGCCTACTTGGCTATCCTTCCTGAGGTATCCGGAGACCGGAGAATGGCCTTGAGCGGTTGATCAGTCAGCACCACGATGGTGTGGACGTGGAAGTACGGCCATAGTCGCTTTGCCGCAATCACCAGAGAGTAGATCAGCTTCTGCATCCTCGCATACCGTGTTTCAGCATCATGTAGAACCTTGCTGATGTAGTAAATCGGCTTATGGGATCCGTCTTCATCTCTTCAAACAAGGATCGAACTAATTGCTTCATCTGAAGCAGAGAGGTATAGGTAAAGCACCTCGCCCTCTTGAGGTTTGGAGAGTAGAGGCAGAGTTTCTAGGTACTTCTTTAACTCTTCAAAGGCAGTACGACAATTTTCGGACCATTCGAAGTCCTTTGACTGCCGAAGTATCTCGAAGAATGGGAGACATTTTTCGGCTGAACGAAAAATGAACCTGCTTAGGAAAGCAATTATCCCTGTTAATTGCTGGACGTCTTTCTTGCAGGAGGGATGCTTCATATCCTTTAGGGCTTGGATCTTCTCAGGATTTGCTTCAATCCCTCGCTTGGTGACAAGAAAATCCAAGAACTTACCCGAAGTGACCCCAAAGGCGCACTTCGTCGGGTTTAGTTTCATGCGGTAGCATCGCAGAGCACTGAATGATTCTTCCAGGTTTTGGATATGATATTTTCGGAGGAGGTTCTTGACAATCATGTCGTCAATGTAGGCCTCTATGTTTCTTCTCAGTTGCTTTTCGAACACTTTATTGATTAGCCTTTGAAATATTGTCCCAGCATTCTTGAGACCGAATGGCATCATCTTGTAGCAATAGAGACATTTGTCGGTGACAAAGGCCATCTTCTCCTCATCTCGTGGATCCATCCTGATCTGATTATAGCCAGAGAAAGCATCCATGAAGTTTAGTAGTTGGTGGCCGGCAGTGGCATCGACCAGCTGATCAATCTTTGGAAGAGGGAAGCTATCTTTTGGGCAAGCCTTGTTGAGGTCTGTGTAATCGATGCAGATCCTCCACTTGCCATTAGCTTTCTTCATCATTACCACATTGGCCAATCATTCGGGGTAGTGGGCCTCTCGGATGAACCCTGCTTTAAAGAGTTTGCTTACTTCCTCGTCCACGGCTTTCTGTCTTTCAAGAGCAAAGCTTCTTTTCTTCTGCCAGACTGGTTTATACCCAGGAGTTACTTCCAGCCGATGAGTGATTACTTTGGCAGGAATCCCTAGCATATCCGAAGCTATCCAGGCAAAGACATCGGCATTGTCTCTGAGGAAGTGAATCAGCTCCGTTCTAGTTTCTTTATCAAGCATACTCCCGATCTGTACAACTTTGGTGGGGTCTTCCTTTGTCAAAGGTACCAGGACAGTTCTTTCCATTGGTTCACCAGAATATGTGATTGTGTCTCTCAGGTCCAACTGATCTAGGGTGGCAGAATCATTGAAGTACTTGTCCTAGATCATCAGGCACTGTCGTGCCACTATCTGATCTCCTCTAACTTCTCCGACACCATTCCTGGTGGGGAAGCGTACCAGGAGATAATGAGAGGACATCACGGTCCGAAACTTGTTTAAGGCGGGCCTCCCGAGGATGATGTTGTAAGCCAAGGGGGTTCGAACTACCATGAAGTTAATCGGTAGTGTTTTTTGTCGAGATTTAGTGCCAAGGATCACAGGCAACACTATTTCTCCCTCAGCATCAACTTGATTACCCCCGAAGCCAGTGAGCGGTATGGGGGATCTCCATAGTTGATGTCTAGGAAAACACATTTTAGAGAATGCATCATGGATTAAGATATCAGTCGAACTTCTATTATCAACAAGGATTCGCTGTACATCATAGTTGGCCACAACGATTGAGATTACAATGGGATCATCATGCGGGAGCCGGACTCCCATAAGGTTATCATCGGAGAATAGGATAGCGTTGTTGTCCTTGAGTCGCTTTGGGACATCGTCCTCGTCTCTTCTCTAGTTGATAGACCGGTGTATCATCCCCACACTTCCATTGGTGGGCCTTTGATTTGGCAGTTCGGCCTCTTCAGGAGGTGGCTGAGGAATAGTAGCTTCCGACCGAGATCCTTGACGACCAACATACCATCCCAAATACCCTCTTTTGATAAGATCCTCAATCACATCCCTCAGCTGGATGCACTCTTCAGTATTGTGGCCGTGGTCTCGTTAGAATCGGCAGTATTTGTTTCTATTCCTTACGGAAGAGGAGGCCTTCATGGGACGGGGCCATTGGAGATAGTTTTCTTTTTCTATTTCCACAAGGATCTTTTCTCGAGGGAGGTGTAGGAGTCGAATCTTCTTCCCGATGCTCTGGATCTGGGAGGACTTCTTCGACGATCAATATATTTGTTGTTATTGTTATTGGAGATCAGGGGTCCTTGTCCCCTGTTGTTCTTCTTTTTTGAAGGGGGCTTCCCTTCGATCAGTCGTCGGTTGGCCGCCTGCTCTTCAGCATCGGCATATTTCTGAGCCCTTAACAGGAGCTCAGCGTAGCTTTTGAGGAACTTCTTATCCAGGAAAAAGGTGAGCCTGGATGTGCGAAGTCCCTTCTTCAGTGCAGACATGGCCACATGCTCGTTGAGATCGGGGATCTCAAGTGTGGCCGCATTAAACCTGGAGATGTAATCTCGCAGGCTTTCTCCTTCGTTTTGATGAAGGAGGAACAGTGTGTCCGTATTTCGGAGGATCTTGCGGCAATTCCTGAAATGCAAGATAAACAATTTCTCTAACTCGGAAAAAGAATCGATGGTACCTGGGCATAGTCTTGAGTACCACATCCGAGCGACTTTCTTCAAGGTGGCCGGGATTGCGAGGTAGTACATCGCGTCCGAAGCTCCTTGGATCATCATATGGGCCTTGAAACTGCGCAAGTGGTCAAAGGGATCAGAGGTGCCGTCATAGGGTTCCATCTGGGAAACCCTGAAATGCCGAGGAATGACTTCGGCTATGATGCGGTCGGTAAAGGGCGAGCGCAGATCACATGCTGCCAAGTTGTCGTGGCCCCTTTGCTCCCGCATCCTTGCCATCTCTGATTCGATGGCCTTGAACTTTCCGTCATAATCAAGGAAAGCCTGCTTCGGCTCTTTCTTTACGGGAGTAGAGTCTTCGGAGGACGGTGAGGGAGTTTGCTTAGGCTTTTTCCCTTTCTGCGGGGAGTTTGCGGGCCTAGGTAACCTCGAACTCCGGCCTTCAGGAGAAGGCCGAGAATGGTGGAGAGATGTATTGACTCCTCCTGAGGGGCTCTCTTTCTCCGAGACTGAGAGCTATGTCTGGAGGCGGCCGGTGAATTTCCCACCGGAAAAAGCTCTGTTTTGAAAATCTTGAACCATGGCCGTAAGGTTGATGACCTGGTTCACAAGGGCTTCAAATTAATGCAATCCCACAATAACTGTGGGAGGTGGGACGTCGTTCTCTCCCGGGGGCGCACCCCTTGGGATGGAATACGATTTCGACTCGTGGAAGCGATCTGAGTCTTTCCTCTCACCATCGAAATGCTTCCCCTTGTTAGGGAGGGGAGCTTAAAGATTGTTGGCTGCTGCCCCCTACCTAGCGCGCCAATCTGTTGGCGTGGAATTCCTGTTCCAGCCGGTCGGAGCTACTGCACCACAGGACCGCTCCCCGGTTCACCTACAAAACAGGTCCCTTGTCGGAGTTGCTCCGGCGAAGGACACTCCGGTGTCTAAGTCAGAGATGGGCCACAGCCACAGAATGGGAAAGATTCTCGAGAAGCAGAGGGAAAGGCTTTGTGAATTTAGAGTGTGTACCTCTCTTGAGCATTTCCTCTTACCGCTATTTATAAGAGGCCGTCCGGCCTGCGGATCCGTTCTTCTCCCAGTGATTACGGGGAGTTAATTTCTTCCCATGATTGGCAATCATAGGTTGTCATTGAGCGGTTTCGACCAGACCGGAGGCGTGGCAGCTGGAGTTGCGCGCCATGATCGTGGCATGGAGATAGTCGATATCACCCGTTGGTTACTGTTACCTATCTGGGACAGATCGTGGACCCATCTTCAGATTTCCCCCCGCTTAGGAAAATTCTCATAATTAAATCGGGAACCTCCTCGTCTTCAGATCTTCTCGGTCGGAGTTCCTGTCTTTAGCATGAGTCGAGGACTTGGTGTTTATCAAGGACCGGAAATCGTGTCTTCGACAGGAAATGAAGAGCATGTCTTCGAAAGTCGATGAAAAGCCTGGTCTTCGATTAGGGCCGAAGATATAATCCGAAAGTCTTGCCTTTGAATATCGTAGGCCGGCGGAGAGTCTTGGGTTATCCGTGATTGGTCTGATCTTTCTAGATTCGAAGTCATTGATTCGGAAAAAAAAGGTCTTCGACCAGTTTGGTGTTCGATTCATACTTGGACCTAGATACCTAACAAATAGGATTGTTAACCCGAATCGCACCCTGGTACAACAACGTGGATGACAGGATCATCTGCATTGGACGTGGGGAGCCATTGGGAGACCCACCGACGGTGTGATTTTGGGTGTTGTAAGGACTGGGTGCAGTGTTTTTTCTTCGGCGAACCGGAGAAGGGCACGGTCACCAAGGAAAGCTCCTCGCGGGATCCGTCGATTAGCCGTCTTCGCAACGCCCGTATATAAAATTCCTGTGCGGGATTCGATTGAGTTGCGACGGCTATCTTGAAGTCACGTGATTTTCTTTTTCCAGACTCGTCACGTGATTTATTATTTTTTTTAAAAAAAAGAGAAATTTATCAACAAATGAAAAGTAACAATTTAATTATAAGATAAAACAAACGTAACAGCACAGAAAAATACATCACGAAAGCAAAAATGAGAGAAAGAATAGCCGAGTTACAAGTGGGTTATACCGTACATAAATAGCTTAAGTCACACCCAGAATATGGTTGAATTAAGTTGAAGTAAAGAGATGGATACATAGCAAGTTAAACTACATGATATGTAAGCCTGTATATTGTTTGATCCTATTGAGTATAAAGCAAGCATCCATTGCTGTAGAAGGTGTAAATAGAGAAACATAATAAGGAGAAATTTGGCAACCGATGCCAAAGTGATTTAACTGCAAGAAGCATTAACAGTGAATGGAGTGTAAGCATGAATTAAGCATTTTACATACATGCTTCATCATTAAATAATCATTAAAAGCATATATGATATAGTAGGATACTATGTTGAAGAGAAAAATATATATATCTTACTTTGATTTTCTTTCTTAGAAATAGGTTTCAATAATTTTAGCTATAATTTAATAGACAGTGATAGAATCTAAATATATAGATATTTATCACTAATTTTATTAAGTAATCGGATGAGATTTGTTAACTATTTGAATTTAAATAATCATTATCTGAATTTAAATGATTATTATCCTCGTGATAAACTAGATCACTTAATTGGGATATTATCTAATATGAAACAAGTGCAACATATGATAACCATGTTAAATGTACAATAAAAATAGCAAGACAATGAAGCAAAGTAGTAATTCCATGAATGGTACATAAGAAGAAATAATCCCGTTAATACAAATAATGAATATGAACCATTGATTCATCAACTGATGTACAAAGATCCAACAAGAGCAAGAAAAACCAATACCACCTAGGTCATAACACATTAATAAAGAAATAAGCATTAACTCCCATATCAGAAATCAAACCCTCCAAATCATAAAGTATTTCAAAGAATGGGCAAAGAAATGTTAAACAAATGATGGATACCCTATAGATCATGGACATAATCCTTCGTGCTAAAAGATGCAGAACAACGAATAAAAGCAACATTTCATAGAATTTAAACATTATGAAGAAACTGAATTCCATAGCTATATGCCTGAAGAAGAAGAAGACAATTAGCATCAAAATCGATCAATGAAGATCAAGTAAACCCATTCGAAGTAGCACCAGCCAGATAATCTACAACTTGGTTAACTTGGTGATAAGTACGAGAGATTGTGGAAGAAACAAGAGTAGATTTCCAAAATCATAAATCTTGAAGAATGGAACCTGCATGTTTTTTGAAAATAAGATTTTTTGATCCAATTAATGACAATGATAGAATCTCCCTCAAGCCATGCATTAAGTTCTACAATCGTAACTTTAACACCTGTTGTGATAAGTCAAGTAACCCGACTCCTAAAAGGCCAGAATGGATCCAAAGATTAAATAAAAGACTGTATCATGCCCAGAAGTTGATGAAACGGTAATCGGCCGATCACTTACAGATTCATTAGTTCGATCAGCCTGTTGGTGCGGGACGGACCTCGATCTATTTTTTATTCTAGGAAAACGGACTGTTGGTCGTTAAGAAATGACCATAGGCTAGGTTAAACCGATCACAATTATTTTTTTCCAAATTTTCTTTTATTCAAATGAACCCTTTCTTTTTTTTTTTTTTTTTTTTCCTTTTTCACTTTTTTTCCATTTCTTTTTTTTCTTTTACTTCATGATCTAGCTGAAGTCGGCCAAGATGGGCCGGTTATGCTTTGAAAGGCGTGCAGTTCCAAAAAAAACTGAACCACCCCTTTGGCTTGGAGTCGGCAACCCGGAGGACGGATCCACTTTCATGATCGTGCGGACCGGGGGGCTTGCGGGGAAGCCTCACCGGCGTCGGCGCTGGGCGGAGTCGGTCTGGCAGGGCGGCTATGGCCATGGCGGAGGAAGCTGACTTGCTGGCGGGGAGCATGGAGGGAATCTGGTGGGCTTCACCGATGATGTTGTTGGGGATGAGAACGCTGCTGACGGGTCTAAAAGGATTGATCGCCGGAGGGAGGGAGGTCTGGTGGGAGGCATCAACCGAAGGGAGGATGGCGGTTCCGGTCGGTGGTGACCAGCGATGGTGAAGACGATTGCTGTGGTGTGGCGGCGACAGGAGCGAAGAGGAGGGTACGGCGAGGGCACCGAACGGTGTTGCGAGCGATGGAGTGTTGATTGATTGGAAATGATGAAACCACGGGAAGCACACCCCTCTTGAGGTTGTGGCTGATCGGAGGGGAGGCCGACGGCTGAGGCTGCGGGCGTTGGGCTACGGTGGTCCTTCCCTTGGATCCAATGAGGGAGCTTGCTCGGTGGAGATGGGAGCTTCGGTTGAGTCACTTGGAAGAGAAACAGAAGTGGGAAGGGAAACACAGAGGAGAGGAAGAAGGAAAGTCCAGGAAGAAGAAACACCAGAGAGAGAAAAGAAAACCCAGAAAGAAGAAGAATGGGAGAACCAGAAGAGAGAAGAAGAGAAGGGGGGAAGACAGGACACACTCAGACGTTTTCTCAAATAATTTTCTTCTTCGCTTCGCTAATTTTATTCATGAATAACCAAACATCTTAAATAGATTAATCTAAGATATCCGATATCTTGATCAGATATCCCTAACAAATTCAAACTACTTATTTTAAAAAATAAACTAATCCAATAGGGATAAAGTAAATCCTAAAACAAACTAAGCAACCGTAACATAAAAACAAATTCCTAAAAATAACTTAGATATGCTCTAGGATCAGAGCTGCTTCGGGATGTGTGCTCATCGACTCTAGGATCTTGGGCCCCAAGGTTTGGGCTGGGCTTGGCTTCAGGTTCTGGGCTGGTTTCTGAGTTGGGCTGGCTTCAGGTTCTGGACTGGGCTTCTAGGCTTCAGGTTATGGGTTGGGCTTTAGGTTTGATCTGGGCTGCTTCAGATTCTGGACCGATGTCCCCATCACCTGTAAAGGCCGACCTGCACCTAAAGGCCGATCAACTCTAAAAGAAATGAGAACGGCAAGAAAAGAGTTGGTTATTCTTTCAACTAAATTCTATTAGGCCCATGCCTATAAATACTAGTAAAAGAGAACCTCTGAAAGATAAGTAAGAATAGTTAGCTGAAGTATTCTCTTATTTCTATCCATTTTCTCTAAGATTCTATATTTGTTACCCGAACCCTTGCTGACTTAAGTATTGGAGTGTCCTCCATCAAAAATCCTTCGGTGAGTGGATTTGTTTTGCAAGACCCCGCGAGGAGCCTGATTGGGCAAACCAAGAAGGTGCGAAAAGACCACTTGGGTTCGACGATAATAAATTGGCGCGCCGGGAAGGGGGAAGATTAAAATCTTGAAAAGAATCTTGAAAGAGAAAATGGTAAAAGGAAGAGTATAAACACTTCGGCTGGAAGAGGTCATCCACCATCTAAAAAGAATGACCCACCCTTGGATAGTGAAGACGTTTCCCCCGTAATAAGCATGGGACGATAACAAATCGATATTCTTTTGGACAAAATAGAAGCTCTAATCGCTACTGTTCAAAATATCTAAGAGGCGGCTATCAGCGGACAACAACGATCGATCATCTCGAGGTGTAACTGACGATCTTCTTTACAAGAAGATCAATGCCCAGAACCAAGTTGATACTCTCGGTGTCATCCTTTCTAGAACCGGTGTTCTCCTATGCGACAAGAATCCCGACTCCACGAATATGGGGAGAATTGGTTCAATAAGAAACACCAAAGGTCTTATTCCATCTCCTCTAATGAGTCCACCCAAAAAGCTTCTATCGAAGCAAGGGGATTCGACTACACGACAACTTTGAAAAGAAATTTCAGAAGTTAGAATTATAGGTTGCCAAACTCGACGACCAATGAAGGAACGACGAATGATTGATGGCCTATAATTCACGGCCACCCTTCTCCAGAAGAATCATGAAGGAAAAGATTTCATCATACTTTAAGATCCCATAATCGGAGCCTTATGATGGAACAACTGATCCTATTAACCATTTAGGCAGCTTCAAAGCCCATTTGATGATTCAAGGAATAACTAACGTCCTCCATTATCTTGCTTTTCCAGCAACCCTCAAGAAAATCACATGGATGTGGTATTCGAGTATTTGACCAGGTATCATCCATTCTTTTGAACAATTAGAAAAATTATTTATGGATCATTTTAGGACCAACCGAAAGATGCCGCGCAATTCGGATAGCTTCTTTTTCATCCAACAGCAAGAAGCCAAGATTTTGAGAGATTATGTGGCTCACTTCAATTTCGTCATGCTGAAAATTTTAGATCTCAACGAGCACGTCGCCATATCTGTCATGAAAAAGGGACTCCAATTATCCAGATTTATTTTTTTTCTAGATAAGAAGTTCCCCACCAGAGTTATTCCAAACTACTAGCATGTGCATAAAAATATGCGCAAGCTAAAGAACAAACCGCCAGTCGGTGCCAAGCTGAAGGGAGACCTGTCCCAAAGAAGAAGAACCCAAGGAGCGGCAATGAGCCACGATCATCTAGCAATGAGGGCACCCTGACTCAACGGTGCAGTCCAAAGTCAAAGAACCCAGCCGATAAATTCGATACCTACACTCCTTTATCTCTCACAAGAGAGAAGACACTAATGGAGATTGAAAAAGAAAGCTTTCTCCAGAGATCTTGGCCAATACGAGTACACCCAGCCTCGAGTAATCATGCCAAATATTATCGGTTCTATAGAGACCATGGGCATACCACAGAATAATGCATCCAACTGAAAGACAAGATCGAAGGCCTAATCAAACGTAGATATTTGAAAAAATAAATTCACGGCCAAGATTGCCAAGCTGAAGGGGCCACCCAGAAGAAAATCACCAATGGCATAGAACTTCCCAGTCAACGATCCACCGATGAAATGGTCAGCATGCTGCATCATTGATCGAACTTCGGAGAAGACAATGCTTCAAAGAGACCACGGATCAATAATATCATCAGCTTTTTTTATGATGACCTATAAGGAATCCAAGTGCCTCATGATGATCCTATGGTTGTCTCTGCTATCATAGCAAATTATGATGTAAGAAAAATTTTGGTGGATAATGGAAGCTCGACTGAGATGGGATGAACTTATCGAGAGATAATTTACAAAGAACCTTAGCACCCCTTACTGGATTTGGAGGGAATCCGGTAGGAGTGGAAGGGGAAATAACTCTTTCCATAACCCTCGGAACAGAACCCAGGCAAAGAACACTTCCAATCACTTTTATGGTCATCCAGATGTCATCTACATACAACACCATTTTAGGATGACCTACCCTAAACAAATTCCAAGCCATCATCTCCACTTACCATTTACTGGTATGATTTCCAACTAGGAATGGAGTCGGAGAGATAAAGAAAGACCAAAGGGTAGCTCAATAATGCTTGATGATTCAAGACCGATAGCTAGTCGACAAAATGATCCTAAAGCAAATGGACCAACGAGATCAGACACAAGAGATCAAAGAAACAGTCGAAATAACCATCTCCATACCTCTCATAAGAGACGATCTAACTAGGGTTGTATAGATTGAGAGTCTTCTTAATGAAGATATGAGGACAAAATTGATCGGCGTCTTACAAAACAATACTGATATCTTCGTGTAGTCGGCTAATGATATGTTGAGGATCCCTCCAAAAGTCATCACTCATCAATTGAAGGTCGATCTAGGATATCGACCTGTCCTGCGAAAGAAGAGAAATTTTATCTCGAAAAGGTAGAAAATCATTAATAAGGAGGTAACTAAACTCCTCGATGCAGGATTCATAAGGGAGGCCCATTACTCGGATTGACTTGCTAATATGGTAATGATGAAAAAGGCTAATGGCAAATGGAGAGTCTACATCAGTTATACTAACCTCAACAGAGCCTATCCAAAGGATAGCTTTTCTCTACCAAAGATTGATTAGCTTGTTGATGCCACCGTATGATATAAACTATTAAGCTTCACGAATGCCTTTTCCGGCTATAATCAAATATAGATGGATCTCGAAGACGAAGAGAAGATAGCCTTTGTTATTGAAAGAAGGCTATACTGCTATAAGGTGATTCCATTCGGCTTGAAAAATGCTGGAGTAATATATCAACGGTCGATTAATAAAATCTTCAAAAATTAGCTCGGGAAAACTATGGAAGCATATATCGATGACATGATCATCAAGAGTATCCAGATTGATGACCATATCAGAGATCTCTAGGAGGCCTTCGATGTACTACGAAGACATCAGATGAAGTTGAATCCAACCAAGTGTATCTTTGGGATTACGTCAGGGAAGTTTCTTGGTTTTCTTGTTACCAATCGAGGAATTGAAGCCAATCCAGAGAAGATCCGAGCAATCCTCGATATGAGACATCCATCCAGCAAGAAGGAGATTCAACAGCTGACTAGACGGATCACATCATTAAGCTGATTTATCTCTCGGTCGGCATAAAGATACCTTCCTTTCTTTAAAGCCTTGCAATAAATTAGGAGCTTCGAGTGGTTAGAAAGCTGCTGACAAGCCTTCGAGGAGCTGAAACATTACTTGGCCAATCCAACTCTACTATCGAAACCTGAGGAAGGAGAGACCTTATACATTTACCTTGTCGCTTTGGATGAAGCTGTTAGCTCGGTTCACATTAGGAAGGAATTCGATGGTGCCCACAAGTCAATCTATTATACCAACAAGGTGCTTCATGATGCCGAGATAAGATATCCAAAAGCTCAAAAATTAATATATGCTTTGATAATAGTAGCAAAGCACTTGAGACCGTATTTTCAGTCTCATCCTATCATTGTGCTGATGGATCAACCACCGAGGGCCATCTTACAGTGCTCCAACATCTTTGGCAGGATAGCCAAATAGTCTGTCAAGTTAGGAGAGTTCGATATTACTTATCGACCCCGACCAGCAATGAAGGTCCAAGTCTTGGCTGATTTCATCGTCGAATGTACTTGGAATGATGAGGAGGCACCCGCTGTAGAAACACCCACTATAGAATTTGAAGACGACTCTGATCCCACATAGATCCTTCATGTAGATGGAGCATCTAACTCTTCTAGCTATGGAGCCAGACTAATTATAGCCAACCCCGTTGGAGATGTTATGGAATATGCTCTTCGCTTCTCTTTCTGAGCATCGAACAATCAAGTCGAATATAAAACTCTTCTGGTCGGACTTAGGATTGCCAAAGAGTTAGGTGTATAAAAGATGAGGATATTTTTGGATTGTCAGTTAGTGGTAAACCAAACCAAAGGAGACTTTAAAGCTCGAGATACAATGATAGCAAAAAATTTGGAGAAGGTATGAAACCCTATGAACCAATTTGATTCTCTTGACATCATCCATGTTCCACGAACTGAGAACTCCCAAGCCAATTCACTATCTCGGCTAGCCATAATAGCGCCCGACTCTTTAGGTTGGACTTTCATTGAATATCAGTAACTCTTAGCATAATGATGGGAGAAGAAGTGGAAGAAATATACCAAATTGAACAAGAGCCTAGCTAGATGGATTCGATCATTAAATACTTAACCGAGGGTACCTTACTAGAAGACACCGTCGAAGCTAAATGAATCCGATAGATGGCTTTTTAGTACATCATCTTAGATGGGTCGCTCTATAAAAGGTCCTTCACATAGCCTTTGCTGAAGTGTCTAGGGCCTCCGGATGCTAACTATGCACTAGGAGAAGTCCATGAAGGCATATTAGTGATCATCTGGGGGACAGATCTCTAGCATATAAGATTATTCACTAAGGATACTATTAGCCGACCATCTAGAAAGATACTACCGACTTCGTAAGAAGGTGCGACCAATGCCAAAGGTATTTTAATATTTAGAGGCATCCAACAAATCAGCTGACCCAATTGGTCGTCCCTTGGCATTCGTCCAATGGAAAATGAATATTCTCGATCCCTTTTTTCCGGCCTTCCGATAAAGAAAACTTATGATCACAGCCATCAACTACTTTATCAAATGGATTGAAGCTGAATCTTTAGCCCATATTACTAAAAGAAAAGTCAAAAACTTCATCAGGAACTCCGTAATCTATCGATTCGACATCCCTTATGCCATCATCACTGATAATGAAAAATAATTTGATAATAAAAAATTCAAATATTTTTATGCTCAATATCACATTATCCACAAGTTAACTTTCATTGGACATCCTCAAACAAATGAAGCTGAGGTAACTAATCGGACAATTTTCCATGGCTTGAAGACTCGATTGAATGAAGCAAAAGGACTTTGGACCGAAGAACTGAATTCGGTTCTCTGGGCATACTGGACCACTTTCCGATCTACTACCGAAGAGTCACCATTCAGCCTGACCTACGGGAGTGAAGCAATGATATCAGTAAAAGTTGTCCTCCGATCTAAAAGGACAGATTATCTTAGGGAGTCGGACAATTCAGAACAAAGAAGAGCCAACCTAGACTTACTCGAGGGCACTAGACTTTAGGCACATCTACAAATGACCGTATGCCAATAAAAAGTAACCCGATATTAGAACTCACGGGTAAAGGCCAAAGCCTTTCGATCAAGAGATCTTGTACTATGGAGAGCTGAAATATCTCGACCTACGGAGCAAGGCAAGCTTGTCCCTAACTGGAAGGGCCCCTACCATATCACTGAAGTGGTACAACCCGGAACTTACCAGATAGAAAGCCTAAACGGCTATCGGATGGTCCGACCATGGAATGTAGAGAACTTACACAAATATTATCAATAAAGAGCTCTCTTCATCTTCTTCATATTTTTTATCATGAACAATCTGATAAATAAAGAGTTGATCTAATCAACCGACTCAATCGTTATGTCCGATAAATGAAGAGTTAGCCTAATTAGCTGACTCAATTGATAAACTTGACAAGTGTCAGGGTTGGTATAATCCATCAACTCCCATCCAACAAACATAGAGTTAGTCTAGCACACTAACTCATCGATATATCCAAAGAAGGCTAGTCGAACTAGCCTAGCAAAAAAAAGGACTGTGGCATCATCAAAAACAATCTTTGCACCATGGAACTATTATGGTAATGGCGCGATACTTAGCGAAATCTATCCCAAAATAAGTGTAAAAGAATCGACAAGTCCATACTTAGAAAATTTTTCAAATAAATACGCCAGGAACATTGCATGTATAAAATAAAGGAAGTTTCATTCATATAAAATGATTTGTTACATTTTGGAAGGAAGTTCCTCAGATTTACATGAAGTATCAAAAAGAAACTATATATAAAAAAAAAAGAGTACATCAAGACTCCTCCTCGGCTGGCTCAGTAGTTGGAGCAGGATCAACTGCCTCCTGGATGGGATTGCTGGAATTATCAACAATGAAAGTGGGGACATCTTCGAATTGTTCATTTGCCCCATCTTCTTCATCGGATTCATCCGTGTTGATCTTGGAAACATCCAAGTTTGGGTACAATTTCTTTACCCTCTCCAAGTAATCCTTAAAGCCGATGTTATAGCTTTCCACACTAGCTTCATTCATTTCATCGTCGAAGACTGTGGACTTTTTGTACTCCTCAATGGCTCAAAGGGCTTGCTGTTCAGCCAGTTTTGCCCTTCACTCAACCGATTCTACCCTCTGCTCGAGCAGTCTAGCCTTCTTCTCCACTTCGGCCTTCTAGGCTAAGGCCTCATCGGACTTCTTCAAGATATCCTTGGCAAGTTGTTATGAAGAACGAAGCTTCTTCTTCTTCTTCTTCAACTTCGCCTCCATCTCACTTATTTTAGCTCGTGCCACTTTTAACTCCCTATCTAGAGAAATGTTGGTAGCGAAACTTTGTTCTAACTTTTGTTCCATGGCTGCCTTGAGTTCTTCGGCTATTTTTTTCTCAGCCTTTGCCGATTCCAGCTGGTCATGAAAACCTTTGCTCAGGTCAACAAACCCCCGGACACTCTTCAATCAAAAAGATCTCATAGATAAATAGCCAAAAGAGAGACAGATAAAGTTAGTAATAATATTGTACTTTACAAAAAGAAGACGGGAAAAGAAGATTCTTTCCATACCTTTATAATGTTCGGATAAATGGAAGTGAAGATATCTTTCAGGCGACAGGCCTTAGTCACTTCCCAATCCTTAGGGAGGATGGTGGCCCTCAATATTGCCCTAGCCAAGCTAGGGTTGTCAGGCCTTGTGTCGTCAGCATAGACATTAAAGTCCACGAGCTCCTCCTCCTATGCATGTGGCCTTGCTTGTGGCTTGGACGTCATATCAATCGCCGAGGCCTTGTCTTTGTCCTGTTGACTAGGCACAGAAGATGGTTCAGTCGTTGAAGGTACTGTCAACTACTCTGGAGGCATAGCTGGCTGCTCTGAAGACTGCTCAATCGAAGCCATCCTTGGACAAAGCTCCACCAAGGGAATGTCGTCCTCTTCTGAGGTCATCCACACAACTATGGGGGTGTTCCTCTTGATCGGAACCTCTAGAGGAATGATGGAGGGTTAATTATTGAGCAAGCACTCTTCCTGCCCTCCTGGCTACTGGAAGAATCTATTGCTGCCCTTTTTCTAACAGACTATCAGAGTCTACGGCATCAGGCTTCATCTTGTCGTCTGTAGGGAAGAGAAGTAATTGGCATTATTTTCAGTTGAAGAAAGAAAAGAAAACAAAAGAAAAATTAATAGTAAGATCGACGGGACATACCTAATAAGGGAGAGGTAATAATTTGAGCGAGAAAAAGACCCTCCTCGCTGAGCAGCTCTCTTATCGAAGGAACTTTGACTCTAGAGAGTTTCTCAAAGTCCTCCTTGTCGGGCAATATGACTTTCTTCCCGTCATTGGGAGTCAGACAGGGCTCCCTCCACCCAGTATTAAAATCCTAAGGCTGTGCAGATAGAAGAAAGAAAAAGCAAGGCTTCCATCTATAAATGGTAAACAAAAGTCCCACAATGAATTTCCAATTAGGACAAGGGTAAATGACCCAGTATCCTTGGCCGCGGAAATCCTTCTTCAAGATAAAAAAAGAACTAAACAAGAAAGTTCTAGGCACTATATCCAAATCGTGATAAAGGACGGGGAAGGCATATATTATCCGAATACTATTTAGAGTCAATTATGCTAGAACTATATGATAGAGATTGAAGATCCGAACAAAGAACGGATGAAGAGAAAAATGAAGACCAGCTTTTAGCTATTTTTCATTCAAAGCAATGGTTCCAGGTGGAGGCTTGTTTATCCTCTCGCCGGAGTGAGGGACGAAGGTAGGTAAATCCTGCGAAATCTTGTAATATTTTTGCAGAGAAGCTAACCTAGACTCAATGACAGTGCTCCTAATGGATTCAGGCCTTAGATCTTCCCGATATCGAGGACCCTTCATTTTAGAGGAACCATGACCATCGGAGGGCTCACCTTTGCCTCCACCGGTGGAAGACCTGCCGGCAGCAAGGACATCTAAAGATCTAGTCATTTCTACAAGATAAGAGAGCATGACCTAACCTAAAAGAAATGGAAGAGCTCAAGAAAGAGAAAAGTCGACACGAAGATGAATAAGAACCCCCCTCAAAGACCAGGAATGAAAGTGATAGAAAGATCTGGCCTTCACGGAGGAGGGCCGTTTATATAGGGGCATCGATAACTTTGATTTTTTTCTTGATCCATGAGAGATGCTTCTGATCACACCATGTATATGAATCCCAACAGACGGATACGACCCCATAGAGAGAGATCGATACGATGGGAGGAAAACCAAAGTATCAGTGTCAATCCACTAGAGCTCAACGAGAAGAAGATGATGATGGCTTTGATCATAAGTTCATGCACCTTCGACAATCTCGATCATGCCACGAACCTGGATTTCTTACCAAATGCTAGTAGCGAAAGCAGTGGCACGATCATGAGATCCGAAGAATAACTTTCTTATCAATGATAATTTAACACCTAGCAAGGGTATCATGCTCGAAGGCTGGAGCCTTAATATCGCCGACTGAGGCCAGGATATGCCATCTTGAGGAATATTTTCTCTCACCTCGATGAAGGACGTAAAAAAAGAAAAAAACTTATCTTTCCTTATTAACTCCCATCGTTCAAGGCATTGAATATTCCTTGGACTCGGGAGTTGGGGGGCAAATATTATGATAAGTTAAGTGACCCAACTCATAAAAGGCCAGAATGGACTCAAAGAATAAATAAAAGGCCGTATCAGGCCCAGAAGCTGGTGAAACGATAATCGACTGATCACTTACAAACTCATTAGTTTGATAAGCCTGTAAAGGCCAACCTGCACCTAAAGGCTGACCAACTCCAAAAAAAATAAGAACGGCAAGAAAAAAAGTTTGTTATTTTACCAGAATAACCAACTACTATTATAACATGCATGGATTAGTTTTCAATAGAATAATATCAAAACTAATTACCAGAGGCCCTTTTAACTAAATTTTGTTAAGGCCCATGCCTATAAATACTAATAAAAAGGGACCTCCGAGGGATAAGTAAGAATAGCTAGCTGAAGTATTCTCTCATTTCTGTCCATTTTCTCTGAGATTCTATATATGTTATCCGAATCCTTGCTGACTTAAGCATTGTAGTGTCTCCCATCGCAAATCCTCCGATGAGTGGGTTTGTTTTGCAGGACCCCACAAGGAGCCTGATTGGGCAAACCAAGAAAGTGCGGAAAGATCACTGGGGTTCGGCGATAACAACACCCATCCATGTTGCCATTGACTTGGCAAATGGAACCGAAGATGTAAATACAAGTGTCACACCTATAGAAAATGAAACAAAAGATGCAAATAAAAGTGTCCCAGTTGCATAGATTGGCTTAGCTTCATAATTTCTAATGACATATCCCAGAGTAGTTGCTCCATCTCTAATAGATGCATCTAAATTTACCTTAAGTGTACCAATAAAAGGAGGTAGCTATTTCACTGGAATTTGTGTCATATTCACCTAAGAAGGGGAAGGATGAAAACTACTATATATAGTGCCATAACTGCACACTTCCTGCTAGATTTGAGGAGGTCAAGGTAGGTTGTAACGGAATGATAACCTGTATAGAATTTGCAAAGGAGTTTGATGAATATGATTAAAATTTCAGTCGCACCAAGCTTGCTAAATTAACCATGCAACATATGCCAAAAATAATTTCCTATCTTTCTCTACCAAGGGATTAGACAAGTAATTAATCAACTCCGACAAAGAATGAGGTAAGAAATTGACTTGGTACACACTTTGGCATAGGTTTTGCCAATAAGGCTAGCAAATGAGCAATGAATTATAGCATGATTACAATCATCAAACTTTCGTGGACATAGATCACAATATTGATCATGTCAAGGAAGAATATTGCAAGAGCAAGAACTATCTTATATGATAAACGGTCCTATGTTAGTCTCCACCAAAATGTTTTCACTCAGAGTGGGAGAGGAAGCTCCCAAGTACCTTGAGGAATAGACAATGAAGTAATGTATGAGTGATATCTTTAAGAGCCAAATGTGATAACCTTGCATTTGCCTATTCTAGCTAATTCAACCAAATACCTTGAGGAATAGACAATGAAGCAATGTATGGCATCATATCAGCTAAAAATAAGGAATTAAGCCAGAAGATCATGTTGCCAAGACCTAGAAAAAGTAATAAGCTAATCGATAGTCATGGTGAGACAAAAGGCACTCATGTAAGTAAGACAACTAGCAATGGGAAGAGTAGATATCCAGAGATCATCGTAAACATTAATACAGTCCTAGAGCCAATAAACCATTGGAATTGAAATTGAATATACTTTGCATCAACAAAAATTTTATTCCAAATGACTGAAGCATGCCTCGATTTGTTATAGTTAAACCAGATCCCAAGAAAATGATACTTGGCTTTGACAAGCTATGCCCGTAAAGAAGTTTGATCTAGAACAAGTTGTATAGCCAATTTACAAAACAGAAACTATTTTTTTTGAGCTAAAGATAAAATACCAAGTCCATCATGAGATTTAGTTAAATAAATATAAGACCTAGTAATTGGATGGAAGTTTTGTTTATTGATAGAATGCTCCTATAGAAAAGCCTTGAATTTCCTCCCATCTTGGATGGCAGAGACAATGGAATGTGAATAACCGATAAAGCATAAAGTGGAATAGAAGATAGTACATGTAAGATAAGAATAGCTAAACCTGTTAGGGCAAAATGCTTCCATTTCCAACCAGTAATTTTATGATAAATCTTTAATAATAAAGGTTGAAACTCAAGTACTAATGATTTGGAAGGAAACAAAGATAGGCCTAGGTACTGCCACACCGTCTTCTTTTCTATGATATATAACCAACTGAAAATGTCAGATCGAGTAGACACCAGTAGAAAAGGTAAAAGTTAAAGGGACCATTCGAGGGATAATCGAACATATTTCAATCCACATGGCATACAAGCATAGCAAAAATAGGATTGTTTTATAGAAAAAATAAATTTGAACAAATCGTAGATCCCAAAAGAAAGATAATCAAGCAATATAAAAGCATGAGAAAAAGAAAGTATGCTAGACATATGTGATTTGACCTATCAATTCTTGACCTACGTCCATGGATAAGACCTCATCAACATTCCTTTATTTAAACTATAGCATAAAAGGAATAAAATTGAAAAAGAAAATACAAGAAACTCTCTTTCTTATTACAGATGGCTCTAAATATTTTTTTTGTATCTCTCTCCCCTTACAAAAGCCTCTCTGAATCCCTTGTTGCATAGCCCCTCTCTTGCATCTCAGTCATTTTAAAAAGACCATGGCAGGACTCTTAGCATGACTCTTATTTAGAGTCCTATTAGAACTCTCAAACAAAGTCCTATTAAGTCTTTATTTTAACAAAGAAAAAAGTCAAAAACCTAATAGAAAATAGAGTCCCATCGTCTCATATGTCGCCACACCACATAGGGGGAAATGAATTGCATGTGCTGAGCAGCATGCTTGCATGGGCTTCAATCCTGTCAATTCTTTTACTCGAAAACATGTGTCGAACTCTAAAGAACGTCATTCCAGGAGGCCTTGCCAATCTTCACTCCTCATGTAACTTTAATACTTTATTCCAATTTAACTTCTCTCAAGTCACCAGCTTCGTCAATACATCCACTAGATTTTTATCGATATGAATGTTCAATATCATGACTAAACCATCATCCACCATATCTCTCACAAAGTGGTAATTGGATATGCTTTGCCTGAAAGTGAAATACTAATTTTTTTACTAAGTGCAATGCACTTTGACTATCATAATTCATCCTCATCACATTCTATTTTATCTTGAATTCTCCAAGAAGTCTCTTGAGCCAAATAGCTTCTTTATATGCATATGCCACTGTAATATACTCTGGATCTATCATTGATAGTGTCACCACTGATTGAAGCTTAGATTCCTAGCTAATAGCATCACCATCTATGGAGAACACATAACTTTTGGTAGATTTCCTCTTATCCTGATCTGCTACAAAATCAAAATCTATATATCCAATACACTCCAAACCCACATAACCATAACATAGTAAATAATTTGATATCCCCTAAAATATCGGAGGATCCACTTTACTATTTTCAATGGTTGCTACCTAGATTCACCATATACTAGCTCATAACTTTTATTACTTGGGCAATGTCCGATCTTGTGCATACCATGACAAATATAAAACTCCTTACTATTGATGAATATAGTACCCGAGCCAAGTCAACCTTTTTTGTTTTCATGCTGGGTGATTACTGGTCGATATTTTTAAATGAACATGAAATAGAATAGAAACTAGCTTTACATTTTGTACATTAAAGTGCCGTAGAATCTTCTCCACATATTTCTTTTGTGAAAGTCAGACCTTCCTATTTTTTCTCTCCTATAGTATTTTCATCCCGAGTATTTGGTTTACGACTTCTAGGTTCATTTCAAATTTTTCAGCTAATTAAATTTTTAGATTTGATATTTGACTCTTGCTATTTTCCGTAACCATCATATCGTCGATATACAATAGTAAGATATAGAAGCTTCCATCATCTTAACCATGAAATATGCATAATGATTTACTTCTAATCGATAAAATTCCAAACTCACAATGAAGGAATCAAATCACTTGTACCAATATCTCGGTACCTAATTGAGACCATACAATGATTTGTTCAACTAACAAACCAACTACTTGTCTTTTTCGACAAAACCTTCAAGTTGTGCCATATAAATTTTCTGCTCCAGGTCACCATGCAAGAATGCCATTTTTATATCCATTTGCTTGAGTTCCAAGTCCATGACTGCTATAATTACTAAGATAACTCAAATAGTAGTTAAACGAACCACTAGTGAGAAGATCTTATCAAAGTCAATTCCAAGCTTTTAAGCATAATTTTTTACCACCAAACATATTTTGAACATCTCCACATTTTCGTCTATATCCTTTTTTGCCTTATAGACCCACTGATATTTGATTGGACTCCTCCCCTTTGGTAGAACTGCAAGATCCCATGTTCCTCCAAAGTGACTCCGTCTCCTCCTCTATAGCACAATGCCCCTTTTCAACATTGGTGAACTCATAAGCCTCCTTATATGAAGTCGGCTTATCATCCTCTAGACCTCTGCTAAAGCAGCAGAAGCACAAACATAATTAACAGAAAGAATAAAAGGAGTATCATAATTATCATACCTCACGGGAGGTCTAATAACCCTCCTAGGCCTCTCGGACTCTGTTGGTGGCTCTTCTAGCGAATAACATCTTCAAGTGATTGTGGAGACTCCACACCCAGTTTGTTATCAATTACCCGATCATTAACTTGTACTTGATCTATTTATACTTCATTGCATACATCAAAGAACTTAATAGGAATACCGGCATCATCATATTGCTTCTTCTTCCTGTCTTGAATGGATTCTTCATTAAACACGATATCACGGTTAATAATAATCTTGTGGATAGCAAGGTCCCACAATCGATATCTTTTTACTCCTATAGCATAGCCAAGAAAGATGCACCTTTGATAGTTCTAGTTTAATTTTGTCCTCTTCTTTTTTGAGATCTAGCATAAGTGTCACATCCAAAAACATGAAGATGAAAATAATTTATGGGCCGGCACTCCAAATTTCCACTGAAAATTTTAATCTATGTGATTTTGTCGGAGCTCGATTGATCAAGTAATAGGTCGTGCTTGCAGCCTCTATCCAAAATCTCTTATCAAGTTTTACAGAACTCAGCATACTTCGAATCCTCTTCATGAGTGTTCTATTTAATCTCTCAGCCATATCATTTTATTGTGATATATCAGAAACTGTGAGGTACCACCGAATTTCATGCTCACCATAAAACTTCTCAAATTTCTTGGAACAATATTCTCCTTTATTATCATAACGTAGGTACTTGATTTTTAAATCCTTTTTATTTTCCATAAGAGCTTTGAATTTCTTGAAGGTCTAAAAAATATCAGATTTTTACTTAAAAATATATATCCAAGTTTTCCGAGAATAGTTATAATGAAGGAAATAAGTACGAACACCCATCCAATGATATATCAAGCAACTTTCAAGTATTTGAATGAATTAATTCAAGAAATTTTTTACTTCGCTACTACGATGAAGAAAAAGAAAGCCTTCTTTGCTTACCATAGATGCAATTTTCATAAAATTTTAGTGGTGATGACTTATCTCTAGAAAAAGCTCCTTATGAGATAATACCTGTAGCCTGCACTTACTCATATATTCCAAACGACAATGCCAAATCATCGAAGATACCATCTTTAGACTTGCTACTGCCACTTCTCCCATCTGAGTCTCACCTTCCAATTTATAAAGACCACCTATAGGCTATCTTTTATCACCACCAAACATCCTTGGCATACCTTCGGTTAATATTTCTCTTCGACAAACTTCAAATCTTATTTACAAAACTTTTCAAGTAATAGTAAACTCTTGCGAAGTGCAGAATATGCCGAACATTAGGAGCCCTTCAAACTATGCCATCAAATATCTTGATCCGAATATCTCCCACTCCAAATACAGGATATATTGTATTATTGTACAAATAAATAACTCCAGCATCCCATGATTTGTATATCTGAACCACTCTCTAAAAGGAGTCATGTAAAAAGATACCCTCGAATCCAAAATTCAATAATGTGCAAGTTCGGATCTTTCTAATGCTATCAATGCATCCCCATCTTCTGAAGTGGTCGAATCAGCTTCATCTTCTACTACAATACTTTGAAAGTTTTTCGATTTAGCTTTTGTATCAATTTCTTTAATGCATCAATCTTTCTTCACATGTCCTGATTTTATACAATTCCAACATTTTAGCTTTTTCTTGTCCTTGGATTTAGATCTTGCCTTCCTTCAATCATTATGTCCTCTCTCGATATGTCTTTCCTGTGCTACCATGGCCTCTCCCAAAGAGCTTCTTCAGCTAGATTTTTGTCTTATCTTCTCTGTTAGCAATGATACAAAAAATGACTCCATCTTGAGAGTTTCAACATGACTCAAATTCATAATGAGATTATCCCAAGACTCCAACATAGAACAACATAGAATGTTATCCTTCTCTTCTTTTTGATTCTTATATTTAGGGCCGCAAGCTTGCTTACAATGAAATTGAATACATCTAAGTACTCTTGAACTGATGTTCTATTCTTCATCTTTAGATTATATAATTGCCATCTCAAATAAATTTTATTCTCCAAAGACTTCTCTTTATAGAAGTTCTTTATCTTTTTCCAAACTCCTTTTGTAGTAGTCTTGACCTCGATATTAAATAATACCGAATTATCTAATACCAAATAGAGGTTCGTCATTGCTAGCCTATTTTTTTCTCATATTGTGCATCCGATATATCTTGTAATTTATGTTCTTTTTCTTACAAAGTAATTTCACAATTATCTTTAATCAATACCACCTGTATCATCATCTTCCAAAGTGCAAAGTTTGATCCGTTAAATCTCAGTATCGCATATTTTACTGTTGTCACCTTATCTGCCATTATTTCAAATCAAATCAACTACAAAAGATCAACCTGGCTCTGATACCAAATTGAATGGATTGCGAAGGGGTAACCAAGCACACCTTAACCCACACAGCATATAAGTACAGTGAAAATATGATCGTTTTATAGAGAAAATAAATTTGAACAAATCATAGAACATAAAAGAAAAATAATCAAGCAATACAAAAGTAAGAAAAAAAAAGAAAGTACACCAGATATATGTGGTTCAGCCTACCTATCCTTGACCTGCATCTACGATAAGACCTCAACTTTTCTTTATTTAATTCATGATACAAAAGGTACAAAATTTGAGAAGAAAATACAAGAAACTCTCTTTCTTGTTATAGAGGGCTCTCAGTATATTTTTTTGTCCCTCTTTCCTGACAAAAACCTCTCTGAATCCTTTGGTGCACAGCCCCTTTCTTGCATCTCAGGTACATTAAAAAGACCATGGTAGGATTCTTATTTAGAGTCCTATTATGACTCTCAAATAGAGTCCTGTTAAGTCTCTATTTTAATAAAGAAAAAAAGGCAAAAATCCAATACGAAATAAAGTCTCGTGGTATCATGCATCGCTACACCATGTCGGGGGAAAAGGAATCACATGTGCTGAGTTACGTGCTCACATGGACTTCAATCCCATCAAAAGTAACATAGGACTTAGTGTAATTGAATAGGCTTTTTTATTTTTTTGAAGAAATCTAGGCTATGGTATTATGGAGATCATGTCTTTTTTTTTTTAACCCTCATCTCAGGTAAATTAGAGAAAAAATGAATAGAAAAATAAGGGTGAATGAGAGAGAATGAGAGAGAGAGAGAGAGGATGGATAAGAATAATTTCCATCTTCGGGATAAAAAGATAATAGAAGAATAAATAATAGTTATATTATAAATTTATCAAGCTACTTTTTGATAAAAACTATTATTATTATTTTTATTATTATCAATTTATAGCATTTATTTATACTTGAAAAAATATAATAATATGCAAAGTTACATTTTTATAATTTACAAAAAAAATATAATTATTTTAATTTAATAAATACTTGTATATTGATTAATTAATTTATATATGTTAATTATATATGTAACTAATTAATTCATAAATTTAATTTAAATGGTTAGTTAATTTTATATGAATAGTTAATTAAAAATAATGAATATAAATAGATAAGTAGAAATAGTGTTAAAATTTTATTAAAAATAATAAAGAATAATTTTATTGATATATAAAAAAATATTTTTTATATACTTTATTCGTTATTGCTTGCATCCTTTCGATCTAGAAGGATGCAAATTAGTGAACCATCGTGGATAGATATTTTTTAAAATTTAATTTTTTTAAATCAAATGATATAAGAATCATTCTTTCTTTCTGTTGCTGTCAGGTCATCCTTCGGATGGTCACGGTATTGTCAGGAAGTCCTTCAGTCCCTTCCAATAATATTGGGCCTTGCTCTCAACATATCATCAATGCGTCCTGCAAAAGGTTCCAAGGCTGTGGTTACTGATGGGGACACTTCAATTATCAAGTTAGAAAGGAAGGATGGAATGGGCAATAGCTACCAGAACAGGATGCCGTGGTGATTATGCAGGTATAAAAATGAGCCCTCGGCATTACCTTGCCCGGTGTCTATCTCACCTATTTATTGTGTTGCACGGGATCACGAGACAGTCGTCAGGATGGTGGTCTCTGGCGCGCATAACGGATCCTGACAGGTTGTCAGGATCCTGTTTCCTGGGATTCCTTCTATCGGCATCTTTTGTGGAGGATGTCGGTTCTGTTGAGATTTATATTGTCTCCCACGAACTATCCGTCAGTCATGTTGGCCATATCCCGTTATCGATAGATACATGAAAAGATGGGTTTAGTTGAAGCATGCGAGATCGATCGCGGTGATCTCAATGTCGAGAGTTGCATCGAGAGTGGGTCTCGCTGAACAAGGACCATGCATCATGTATGGATTAGATAGAGAGAGAGAGAGAATATCGGGTATCAACTTTTAGATCTATCTGATTGAGAGGAAATCCAAATCATGGTTGATTAAAAATTTGATAGTTACGAGAGCCGACCATGATTACGGAGCCTTCCGTGGTTTTTATGAAAGGTAGATGGTAAAAGAACTGCCTGGTTATTCAATGGCCGTAGGGTATCATAGTTGATAGCCCAATGGATATCCAGTGATTGGAAAGTAGTGGTTGTCATAACACGGCCAACCCTATCTATAATTCTTTTTTTATGGTTCCAACTAAATATGAGGTCAGCATCAACGGGGCGGTGGCGCGGTGCTATCCAAGGGTACGTCATACCTGGTTGACCGGTTGAGTTGACACTGCGGAGTGAACCTGGCCGTCGCGGACGGGTGGGATGCGTCCGGAAGACCACGTCGACGGCGAATTAAATACATTTATCCATTCCAAGTACGGTGGAGGAAATGGCCACGCGAATTGGGTCGTGGTCGAAATGGTGGACTCTGTGCGGTCAATGGTGGGGTCCACCAGACAGTATGCATAAACTTTGGATGCAAGTAATCGTTATCCCACGGGCGTAGCCGTCGAAGGACTCCAAAGCACCATTTTAGCATCACGCATATTTCGTAATTTTCTTTGCAGATGAGTCCTTCGTGATCAACTCGTGAATGCGTTCTGTTTGCTTTTGTAACTGGCCCTTGGGTGGAGTTGAGGTGGAGGATTCTGACAAAAGCTACATATAAATTAAAGTTTGTCGTACTACCAATGTCCACACCGTGACCAGATTCCCGGTAGCCATTGTCCTTTGGTTATTATTGTTTTCGTGACTCTTGAATGATATGGACCAGATGAATCATGTTGACTATGGTCACTGAATTAAATTTTTTTTTTTGCATAATAACACGTCACATCTAAATGTTTATAAAATTTATATAATGTATTGTTTTTTTGTGGTAGCATGTAATTTATTGTTTTCCTTCACGAAAAGCACCTTGTATTACGTTGATTTTGACAAGATTGTGGATGGATGTTTCCTCCAGCATTTTAGGTTAGAATCCTTGCAAGTTGCGAGATGAGATTATCCACAGTATCCTTATGGTAAAATCCAAGCCAATACAATATTGAGATTTAAAACTAAGAAGGAATCGTTCCTTTTTTATATATATATAATATTTGGATAAAAAAATTATTTCTATAATAGAAATACCATTTCTCATAAAATAACTATTCATTTTTTTTGTTTTAAATTTTTTACTTAAAATTCTGGAATAATAATTTTATTTTAGTATAATTATTATAATGGAATCCACTCTAAAGAAATAAAATAACCTGGAACAAATTATTCTATGGTTCATCATGGAATAGTTATTATAAAATATCAAAGGTTGATCAGAATAGTTTATTCTAAATGGTTCATCTCGATTTTTGTAGCTATTTTAATAAATAAAGTGGAATAAGGACTTATTTTGGATGAAATGAAGGCAACCAAACGTCATCTTTATACTAACAGGAGCTATTCTACTAACTTTTTATATTTTAAATTGTTAAAATCTTCATCCAACCTTGCTCTCTCTTTCTCTCTCCTATCTCGGAAAATTTTGGAGTTCTTTGCTCTCACACTCGCAACTTTGAAGTCTTTAGCGGAGATTTGAAATTTTTTTTTTTGGTTTCTTCCATGATTTAATGCTTCTTGATTATTTTGATCCATTTTATGAATATTATTTTTTTAATAATAACAATATTTTCTTTTTCTTTCATTTTTAGAAATGTATTTATTCGAACAGAAATTATAAAATTATCATTAAATTAAGAACTTCAATGGCCCTATTTAGTTGAAATTAACAAGAAAAAATGATGGCAGAGTGAGGTTTAATAAACTCTAGATAGGGAAAGATTTTTTTTTTTTTTTCATGCGAAAGAAAAGATGGGTTTCTTTTATTGTTCATGAAATCTTTATAGAAGTAACTAAAAATATGATCATTATTTATCACCCTTAGTTAACTTAATCGGAGTCCATGACTAATTAGAAAGATATTGAGCTAATCAAAAGGGTTTGTTATAAATTAGTTCGTTATTATCTAGACCAATTTCAAATAGAGATATCAGGAGATGTTATAAATATTTTTTTGACATAATGTTTGACAAACTATGTAAAAGGCCCTTAAATTAAATATGATAACGGGCTATTAGTAAGCATTCATCATGCCTTCTATGTTTTCAAGAGACCTCAACATTCCATTCTCCTCATTGTAGTACTCCTTTTTATTATAAATTGCATCAAAGCATGCTGTAAACCTAGATGGGCCTCATGTTATCTGCTCGTGAAGACCAATTTGCTATCAAATAGAATGGACGTCATTACTAAGACGGTAGCCTTGTTGGTAGAGGCTTTATCTCATAGATGATTCGATTAAATCCATAAATTTTTTGAGACCCGTGATAGTTGGTGTGAGTGAGAAATCAAGATTTTTCTCTCTGTCATCGTTTTACTAGCTAGCACCGTAGTTGTGTCAGGTTAACATACTCAATTTTAGGTAAAAAAAGACTATAAAAATTTGAGCATCTTGAATTGAATATTACTTGATGGGACGAGGCCTGTATGATAGCTATACCAGGATTTATCCCTCCATCCTTTTACTTGCGGAAAAAAAAAAAAAAAAAAAAAAAAGAAGAGAATGAACCAACGTTACATGCCATATACCATGCATTTTGAATGTCCTGTGGCTATCAAATAGAATGGGCATTGTATGCCATGTAAAATGCATTTGGAATGGTATATACATGCAATGCATTTGAATGTCATACACGTGCCTTTTTTTTTTTTTTTTGTGCAGTACAAGGAGCAAGGTTTAGAGAGAGAGAGAGAGAGAGAGAGAGAGAGAGAGAGAGAGAGAGAGAGAGAGAGAGCAGGGTAACCCAAAAGAAGTTACATGTGCCATACATGCATCTTGTTGAGAGTTATTTATTTTTATAATTGGATCGTATGACAGCTATTCAAGGTTGTAACATTTTGTGGTGTAAATCATACACCCCAAAGGATATTCAGTTTTTGCATTATATCATTTTAATAGGTTGCTGAAGATTTTAGATTTAACCTATCTCTATTTTTATTGAGCATTAAGCATACGGGGGATAAGTTTCTATATCTGACATGTATTTTTTTTAAAAAAAATCTATAAGGAGAATAATGAACAATGAATGCAAAGTAGTTCTAAGTTTAAAAACATCACTAAAAAGCTTACCAAAAAAGAACATCACAAAAAAACTTAACATATATAATATAAAACTATCCCATTGCTACTAGAAAGTCCCACAACTATTTTTTTTTTTTTTACCACTAAGACGGTAGCCCGATTGGTAGAGGCATTGCCTCACTACCAACAGGTCGACGGTTCGAGACATGATCTTGTGGATGACTCGATTAAATCCAGAATTTTCCTGGAGCCCTCGACAGTTGGTATGAGTGAGATGTCAGGATATTTCCCTTTATCCCTGATCTACTGGCCATCATCTTAGTGGTGTCAGGTTGATGTACTCACCATTAAGTAGGAAGAAGCTGTACGAATCTAAGTGCCTCATATCGAACATTACCTGGCGGGATGGGGGCCTGCGGGATAGCTACACCGAGATTTATCCCTCATATCCCTTTTTTTAAAAAAAAATATTTATATTTAAATAATTAAGCAAATTAATCTATATAATTCTTTATTTTTTAAATCATTAATAAAATTTCTAAATTTTTTATGAAAAATAAGAAAGATCATAACCCTTCATCCATCCTATTTGTTAGTCATGTTATCCTTTCTCGAACTCATAGAGCTAGAAGTAGGCCGGAATAGGCTGGACCATACCCCTATATGAGCCCAGCCCAAAAAAAATTCAAGCTTCGAGCCATGCTTAAATTCGATTTATTTTGAAAAACTTGGCATAAGCATGGCTCGAGCTCAAACCCGAGCTCGACTCGAACCAGACTTTGATTTGGGCAAACCTGAATTAAAGCTTGATTGGGCTGGCTCAAACCAGGTTTTGATTTGGGCTGGCTCGAATTAAAGCCCGATTATGCCTATTAAATTGAAGATGAAATAATAAAATGGAATTCTTTTAACTAATGGTACATATTCCGGTCCGGATTAAAGCCCAATTGGACCTACCGAATTGAAGATGAAATGATAAAATAAATTTTTTTTAACTATAGTACATATTCTAAAAAATAAATAAAATAAAATTTTAAAACTATCGGGTTGGCGGGCCGAGCCAAGGGGGAGCCTAAGCCCGGCCCGAAAATAAATGAATTATATTTTTAGATCCAAGCCCAACCTGATCTACTTCAGGCCTGGTCCGAAGCCTGGCCCAATTTCGAGTTGGCCCGAGTCCAATTCCAGTCCTACGAACTCGTCTCAAATGAATATAAGGTAAAATTTTATCAAACTGAACTACTACACCGCTTTGATGGTAAAGTGGCTTGGGGTTGTCTCCATACTAGAGCATTCCTCAACTCTAGAGGGGTGAATGTGTCATTGTACTGTCCAGTGTGCGGAGAGGAGAAGACTTTGGTTCATGTTCTTTTTTCATGCCAGCAGGCTATCCAAGTTTGGAGGATGGCCGGATTTGAAGCATTATTTATGCATGTTGCTGATTATGTAGATTTCTTTATGGAATTGCTCCGCCCTAGTACTGGCCATTTTGCTGCTGCCTTCATTACCTATATTGCATATCATACCTGGCTCACTAGGAATGACACTGTCTTTAATTCTACTCTTACTCAGCCGGAGTCATCATAGAGAGAGCTTGGATTCATGTAGACGAGTACTGATGTCAATCGTGGAGACTTCGGAGACCTGGGGCTTTCATGTCGCTCCTCGAAAGTTCTGTCAAGTTTTTATCTCTTGGAAGCCCCTACCTCCGACTTTTTTCACGGTCAACTTTGACAAAAATGTCATGGACACTCACGGAGGAGTTAGCTTTGTTATCCGTGGTCCGAGTCTTAGTATTATTGCTGCGGCGGACGTATCTCTTTGAGCTAACTGTCCCGGTAGCTAAGCTGCGGGATGCTTGGATCGGTATTGTCTATGCTTGGATGATCCTACAGATCGATCACCTTATTGTTGGAGACGACTCCACTATAGTTATAGCCTGGATACAGGAGGCGTGGATGTCGAGGCTGGTGCATCATCTTTTCCGCGACATCGTGCATCTCTTTCAGAATTGTTATTCCTGTATCATTATACATGTTTATTGGAAGGCTAACTCTATGATAGATTGTGTAGCATTTTTTATTGTCAATCACTCGGATACTGTACCATGAGCCGACTTGGGACATATTTCAAGATTATTTCATGATATTATTCTTTTCGACTTTCTTGATTATATTTATGCTAGAATTCTAAATTAAATGCATCAATTTTTTTTTTAAAAAAAACTTTAAAAATAATAATTAAAAAAAAAAAAAAAGAACAACTTTCAGTAAGAACAAACTTTTGGTATTCCACTTATTTGCAGGAGACAAAAATAGAAAGCAACCGCATGGAGCAGGCTCCATGTTAATTAATTAATCCGTGCTGATTTGGAAATGAGCTGCTGCAGAGCTATTTGCCGATTCACGGGTAGGATATTAAATTGGTCATGTGCCTACGAGACCATTAGCAGTAGGGATTGAAATGTGAAAGGACAAAGTTTTCCAAAAGACGGGAAGTTGCAGGGCTTATCTGCAATATTTAACAGGCGTCGCAAGTTACTGCGTGAAAAGGGACGGGGTTGTATCTTTGACACGAAAGAATGATTCACCTTCCTTCGCCAGAAATCATCGTTGGATTACAAAATGGTTGCTTCAAGATCTGCACAGATGAAATGAATAAGGGCCAGTGTGCTTTGAGAAATGTGTGTATCTCGATCGGACGGATGATATTGAAACAGGATCAATCATTCTTCGGCGCAAACGATACAACCCGGGCCCGTGTGAAAGGGATCCTTGACTTCCATCGTACGCTTTCGAGTGGCCTCTGCTCTTCGTAAAAAAGGTCTTGCTTTTCTTTCTCTCTCTCTCTCTCTCTCTCCGCTCTATGTTTTCGCTATCTCGTTTGTTTTTTGGGGGCAATTTACCAATTTGCAAGAAGCGGAAGCATAGATAGTGTTAGGGTTTCTAGAATCCACAATCGTCCCTTTCGCTCCCTTCGCTCGTCTCCCTCTCTCGTATCCCATTCGAACACAATCGAGCCAATCGATCGCCGGGTTTTAGCTGATGTGAGGTTCTCCCGCGGGATTCTCTCTGGCGGATGGCCGACGGTAGGCGATATGCTATCAATCCCCAACTAGGCGAGTCCTTCTCCCTCTCTCCTCCCCGTTCTCCCATCCATTTCGTCATTTTACCATCAAATTTACCTTTTTTGGCTCAAAATTGAATCTTTTTGCAGTTCTTTCGGTGAGGTGTTGAACCGGTATTCATGTTATCAGGGTGGTTTGGTCCTGTGCAGTTTTGTTTTTTGGTCGAAATAATGCTGACAGATTAATTTTTTTAGCTATTTGGACTTAGTTCGTTAATGGGGGAAACGAGAATGTAGCTTTTTGTTGGATATGTTGGTGTTTATTGAAAAAGCTTGTTTTGAATTAGTATTTTAATGGAAATCTTGATTGTGGATCATGTTTTGGTTATTTGTTGGTGACTATTAGCTACATGAAGTTGAATTTATTGTTCCTGTTGTTTGGAGATGTTTTGGCCGTCCAAAGAATGAGCCTTAATGGAATCCCAACATGTAAAAATTTACTATTTTCATATGTTAAATTCATGCTAGCGCTCACTTCGTAGTGAGAAGCTGCTCAAGTCTGGCTGTTTAAGATAATAATTTGATTATCCTCCGATGTTTCCTTGTACTTTTTGATGCGTCTGAATTGGATTTGATTGATAGTTGGTGATCTGCCGCTTACTTATTTGCCTCTCTAAATCTACAAATTGGTTTTTCACCTTCCCAGCAATAAAGCGATCATTGGCTAGTTGTACACCCTGCTTAGGCATCTAAGGACTGCTCGAACAATTGCATGGCAAGCCTGACATAAGACCTATATGTCTCAAGGACTCTTGCCACGGTCATTTTCACTAATAGATGGATTTTGATGCCAACTCCAAATTGTTGTTTGCCCAGCTTGATTTGCTTGGTTTTATTCTTTGTTTACTCAAAAAATACTTTCATCTCATTTCTAGTCTCCTTATACACTATAGACTCTCTATACATTTGAACGGAACATCCACCTAGGTACTCTTCAGTTAGGTGCATGTTCTTTAACCCAACAATCTCATTGTTTATGCCTTTAATGGAGAGATGCATTTTCATGTTCCACTGATTTGACCTAATGTTCCTGCCTCTACTTGTCTCCAGCAAAAACTTGTTGAATGCCGTGGAAGTTTGCAATATGCTGTTCAAATTAACTGCCTAAAAGCCCAAAAAACACTTCCAACATTATAGTTATAATATTGACATATAAAATTCCCACTTATGACTATGCATCAACTCATTATTGATCAAAAAACAAACTTTTAATACCATAATAGTTGATGAACAAGGTGCAGACTTAGATCTTCCAAATTATTGCGTAAGTCACCCTTTTATACTCAACCATATTTGTTCATATGTTCATATTTATGTTTATTTGCATATTCATTCATGATAGAAAAGCCAGATGATTTTTATTATTATACTTATTATATTTAGGTGTCCATGGCAAGTGAAAAGTTAAATTCTTTTTGGAGCGTGTTTCTCCATTTTGCTTAGAATTTTTGGGAGGAAAATTATCACTTCATGGAGGACTCATTTGTTTTGACCATCGGAGATGATATTTAATAAAAATATTTTAGAAACATCTTGGAACACTTCCCATAATTCCTAATACAAGAGTATTGTTCTTCACTTGAGCCTTGTCTGATCCTTCAAAATCTGGTTTAAATTGCTTAATATTCATATCTCAATCATCTCAATAATTACCGAATTGAATGATATGATTAATCTTTTTCTCTGTCAAAGATCTGACATGTAGGTCTAATGTTTTCTTAAACTCTACAGTTGGAAAATGTTAAAAACTATATAAAGAATTCATCATTTCTGTTATTTTCTTTGAATTTTGACTTGTACCATGCATGCAAACCAAAATTAGTATCTGGTTTATCCTCCCTTCAGTTTCAGCTTTCATGTTTCTTATTTGAAATGTTTTCATGAATATGTTCATTGAGTTGTGAGTTGTAACAGATATGTAAAATCAATAATTCTTTAGCTACATTTACTTGTTCTTGTTCTCCAACACCAATGCAACTCCTATTATGAGAGTTACCCAACAGTCACCACTTATGTTTTCTTGACATGCTTTGGATAAGAATCTGAAAATAAACTCCAGGCCAAGATTAGATGTTCTATTCTGTTCAGAGTTCAGCTAAGATGTATTTTATTTGCTTTCTTCTTTGTGATGTTATTGATAAACATTGTAACGACAAATTGTAGGTAACCCTGTGAATACGTCAACATTCTAACTCTTTGAGTATATATGTACATTGATCAGACATTGCACAGATTCTGCAAGAGGCAAAAACTCGCTGGCTTCGTCCAAGTGAAATTTGTGAGATTCTTCGCAACTACCGGAGGTTTAATTTGACTCCTGATCCACCATATAAGCCTTCTGGTATGCATGTATCTGATTGTTGATATATTGTTTCTTCAATACATCTATATATATCATGCATTATAGGAGCTATAAAATTATTTTCTTTATCTTTTTGTCTTTTGATCTGCTGCATGTGGTTTTGGTGTCTTATTTATGATTAAAAGTTGTAGGCATGCATTATAACCATGACCAACAAGCCTTGCTTTTCTTTTCAGGACATGTTGTCTGCCAGTTGTGGCTTTCTCAATTCCTGTCATGACTTATGTTCTGGATCCTTGGATCGCCTATACTATAATAGGATAGTAAATAACATGTAAATTGAAATTATGAGAATAGTGAATTTTCCTACCTTAGGTAATGAAACCATGCACTAGTGTGTTTCTTTTCTTTCTTTCTTTCTTTTTCTTCAAATTCTGAAGTTTTCCTATTGAGCATATTAGTCTGTGAGTACAACTTTAATTGTGCGATTCTCTTGGGTGTTCGATTCAACATATTTTCTTCATTTAAAGATATTCCTTTTTAATTTATAGTCATTGTTAATGTCAGATAAAGTATGGTGTAACCGTGTAAGTGGTTTCTGGTGGAGTTCCAAAATATGAGTTATATCTGCTGATATGCTATTTTATCTTGGTCCTTGATCTGAGAGGTTGATGAGCATCTAACCTAATCATTCTTGATTTATAAAAATGATAGTTATTTATCTAGATGAACATTATCTTTATATATACCATCGTTAAATGATGAAGGATAAGTTAAAAGATGTTCATTCTTTACCATTTAATGATTTAAATGACGGAAACTATTGCCTTATAGAAGAAATGAGATGCAGTGTACTTAATGTAGCAGCCTTGTATTTACTGTTATAATCGAAATATAATTTACATGCATTAATACTACATGACCTACCAACTGATGAATATGGAAACTAAAAAGAACAAAAACTGTGATGGATTACACTTGGACTTGGACAATGATTTGGTGGCTTTGCGTGCAAGTCAAACTATACCTAGAACCACTTGATCTGACCCTAACTTTACAATTAAAAGTTTTGAGCATGAGCATATTAACTTTCAAAGTACCTATTAGCCCTGGCTTAGGATGAACAGTTTGGCATTTATTTTCATTTTAGCATTCTCCCTGAAACTTAAGGAATTTGTAAAAGTGATAGTATAGAAAAGAGAAATAAGTATCGAACTTTATGTATTTTAAAGTTGAGAAACTAAAATGAGAAAATTAGGGCAAGCTTTCTATTAATGTGCTAAAAATTTGTATTATGATCTAAACCTTGCATATGTCAATAGTAAAGGCCCAAGTTGCTATCACGATCCAGTACTATTGTTGGCGAGGTTGGGTTACTCTTGCAGCCTCAAGTTGATATGCATATCATTCCTTATCTAAGTTACAGTCCCACAAGTATAATGCTTTGATGCCTTGATTTGCATACTGGATGGTGCGTTAAGTTTGCAAGTGATCTTGGTTAGGTTCTAGTTGTGAGTGGAATGAAAGCAATCCCCCGATTTGTGGTAATTTCGGACATGGAAGCCACCTGACTGCTAATTGGGTTTGGGTTGAGGATGATGAGTTTAGACCTTGTATTTCAGTATGGAATTGATGTTAGATCTATTCCATCGTAACAACATTTGCCTTTGGTGTATGACTTGGGATGAATGCAGCCATTAAGTTATAAAAGGATCGTTAGGAATGTGAAAGACTTACTAGAATTTGAATCAACAGGCAAAAACGTGGAGCATGCAAAGGACTTACTAGACATTGAATTAAGTTGTGAAGGGTCATTTGGAACTTACTTTGTAAACATTTATGTAATGCTTTCTATGGAGGGTTTTTTTTTTTCATCTTCTTTATATTTTTCTTTGGTATTCCACCTCACCCATATTATTCGGTTATTGTGTGGTCCCTTGCAAATTCGCTTATGCAATGCTATATCAGTTCCACTGTTTTGTAGTGCTCGTTCACAGGCTGCTCTATCAATATATGCACAGTTTGATGGTTATCATAAAATATAGCTGACAAGTTCGATGTTGTTAATTTATAGGTGGTTCTTTATTCTTATTTGATCGAAAGGCGCTTAGGTATTTCCGTAAGGATGGCCATAATTGGAGAAAGAAGAAAGATGGAAAAACGGTCCGAGAAGCTCATGAAAAACTGAAGGTATGGTATTCCTTCCTCTATGGTATTATCCAAAATGTTGGATGCCTATTTACATTTTTTAGGTCTGTGCTGTCAGTTTGTCTTATCCATGTTCATTAAAATTATGTGGTGCAATGAGGATATCTGGCTATGATTTTTACAATGAGAAGAATTAAACTTAAAAATGAAAATGTGGTCATGCTGTGATCATGCAGTCTCGTTTGTTCTGTTCATTTCAATGGTAATTCATAGAGTACCTAAAATTCTTTGGTAGTGTCTTCCAATTTAAGCGAAAAAAATGTTATAATTCATTAGTGCCTACTGCTTATGTAGTTCCTTTTTCATGAAATAACAAACCATATGTTTCTAAATATACCCTCAAAAATCAGTTAATTGATGTTCAGCTAGTTTTTATTTTTACCTATTAAGTTTTCCCCTTGAGAAAAAAAAAAACATGAGATGACAAAGTCATCTCACCTACCTCTACCCGAGGATCATATCGGTTAACTCTTTGTAGAGTTTATTAATTGCCTTGGTATGTTTGCCTGACAGTGAAGATAGCAATCTGTTCGTTTCATCAACAATAACTTGATCAGCTCGCTGGCTTGTGTTTTAAAGGATTTGCTTTGTCTGCATTATTTGGTTATGTATCTATTGAACGATTAATGCAGTAAATACAAGTAAAACTATTAGTAGCTAATGCTAGCTATTCAGACGCTACCTTATTTTTGATGCTTGATAAGGTGTTAGTGATATATGTCTTTGCTATGTTGATGTTTGTGATTGTGATGGATGTCATCTATTTCATGTTCATTGAGATTTTTAGGTGTTGAACATTATGATCCTGTTGTATTTTTTGCTTGCATTTTATTCATGTATGTAGTATTCATTTCTTTTCATTTTAATGGAGTTTTCACCTTTTTCCTCTAGTCGGGAAGTGTAGATGTTCTTCATTGCTACTATGCCCATGGTGAGGACAATGAGAACTTCCAGAGACGAAGTTACTGGATGCTTGATGGGTGAGTTTTTTGTTAATAATAAGTTTATTTAAATTTTGAACTTTGTAGGCTATTTGTATTATACTGCCCCGATCAGCGTCTCAACTTTTGTTATAGTGCCCTTTGTTCCTACCCTGACAGATCCAAGTTTTTCCCATGTTGCTAATTCTGTGTGCTGTTTAGCAACTCTCCTTGCTGCTCTTACCCTTGGTGCCATTCTCCACCACTGCTTATTCTAAGGATTAGAACTTGAACCTGGACCAAAATCCCAACTATTTGAGTCAAATATAGGTCTGAAGCATTTATTCTTTGCTTGATTTTCACTTGGATCCGGCCTACCATCTTTCATACCTATTGGTCATTCAGGCAATAGGAGCCCTGGGTCACATGTGGGCCATTATATCCATTTGCAGTAGCAGCTCTTTTATGGTTGTGTATCATTCAATATACATTGTTGATTGTTTGCTGCAGAACTTGCAATTTGGAATACACCAAACTTCTGGCGACTAAACTTGTCCCTGCTAAAATCCTCATTTGGAATGAATTGTGTGGCCCTAGCGGGCAAATAATGACCAATTTGAAAGACTAATGATGCTGTTATTGTTGTATCATTATTCAGCAGAATGAAATATGAGTTCCCTGTTTGGAAGTTCTTTCTGTTTTGGAGTTTCATCTTCTAAATAGTATTACTTTTTGTTTGTTTTTCAAAAAAATATTAAACACTCGTACAATTAACATAACCCTCATCAAGTAAATGTGTTGATCTATTTTTATGATAGTATCCGGTAAGCAGTGCATGGGATTTACACTGGCTGTGAAAACTTTCATATTTGCATGCAATGCCCCTCTAACCCTATAACAAACATTCCTTGCTGAAGTGCTCCTTTATTTTTTGATTGACCTCCTGATCAAGGATTGAGGTCCTGGCGGGACATGCCACAGGACACCGAAACGGGGTATTATCCCATGTGTCGGGACAGGACATCCCGCTAGCATCCCAGCATCCTAATCGAGATATCTTCGGACATCCCCTATCCCGAGTGTCGAGACAGGGCAGGACGCCGACGCGTCCCGTTCCAGGAAAAAATCGAGACAGTCCTGTCCCGTGGGATTTAAAACCTTGCTCCTGATGACATGCTTGCAGTGCCCTTATTAGAATTCAAAACTTAATGTGTTCATGAATCCATGATGCTCTCCTAGAATTACCTTTTGTTTATAATTACCTCTTATTTCTGATCAATAATAATTTAATTATGGCTGCAACTTTTTTTTTGGCCATCTTTTTACATTTCGTAGCTCCTGAATTTTTACTCCCCCACCCTCCAAAAGGAAAAAGGAAAAAAAAAACAAAATGAAAAAAAATCTTGATATCTAGTAAAGTTAGGAGTTCAATGAATAGTTATTCCCTTCTCTAGTTCCAACACCATTTACTTACTCGGCAGTTATTCACCTATCTCTAGTTCCAACACAATTTACCTGACAATCTCTTTTCAAATCTGTCTTGTATGATATTCACCTTATGAGCTTCCCACCTACGGTCGTGCAAAGTTCACCAAGCCTTTGGTGAGATATTTATTAGTGTTGGTTCAGCAAGGAACTTTGTGCATGTGATACATGGTGCCCATGGGAATGATACATTGTCAAGAAAGACTCGCCATAATCAAATGGCCAAGGTGATACAGTTTATCGCTGAGATGTGAATTATATCGTTCCAGATTTAGGTGATAATAGTAATGTCATTTGGGTTATTCATTCTATAGTTGACTTGCATGAGCCTGCATCCAATGCAGAAAGTCTAGCCTAGGATATATGTTCACTCTAGGATAAAACCTTGCCAAATGATTATGGGTTTTGTCAAATTTTTATTTGCTTTCTCATTCATTCTGTCTAAAGCCAAACAAGATTTGCTTTTAAGCTTGCAAGATGTGTAAAAGAGTTTGTCTTTGGTGACTTGGCATGTTATTGTGCAAACGTTGAAGTTTTATAGACGTGCAAACGTTGAAGTTTTATAGACGTGCAAAGTGTGTTCAGCCAGATGTTTAGTTGTATTGTAATAACAATTGTATGTATTGTTTTGTTATTGTTTATTATTCCTCCATGTGCATGTGCATAATAAAGATTGCTAGTATTATTAGATTCTCAAGCCCCAAACCATTTATTGTAAATTTTAGGGTTTAAAATTAAATTCTCATATTGTCATCTTGGTGTTCTTCCAGGCAGTTGGAGCACATTGTTCTTGTGCACTATCGAGATGTGAATGAGGTGATGCTTTAGCCCTTCTATTATATTGGATTGTTCTGGAACCATCTTAGAGTTCTTGTATGAGCTACCTGCGAATCTAATATTAACCAAGTGCAATTTACATCTTTGGATGTGTTTTTCTCAACAATGTTAGACATGTCAGATGTATGCCAATGTCCAAGTGACCAAAGAAATCTGACATGGAAATGTTTAAGAATTCAATTTGGCGACATCTGTATCTTGTACCTGTGTGTAGATACATAGAGATGTCTTCATGTAATGGATAATTAGTTAGACCAACTTTGATATGACCTTTGCCAAGGTTTTAAATCCCGTGGGACAGGGCTATCCCGTTTTTCCTTGGAATGGGACGTGTCGGCGTCCCGCCCCGTCCCAATACTTGGGACATGGGATGTCCCAATGTATCCTGATTGGGACACTGGCGGGATGTCATGTCCCGATACATGGGATAATATCCCGTCCCGGTGTTCCGTAGGATGTCCCGCTGGGACCTGAATCTTTGACCTTTGCTAAATATTAGATTTGACAACTTTTTGTACGATTGTCAAAAGTGGGCATCCAATGGCAATGGCATGCTGGCTAGATAATTTGAGGTGCCAAGAGATCTGTCCCAAGCATCTATTAACTAATATTCCATCAAGAAACTGGACTGTCTCAGTATTTTTTTTGAAGTGTGCACACCCTGGTGAACTTCAAGCTATTATGTAGGACTACCTTGGTTCCCTCTAATCTAATATTTCAAATCTTGCATTGCTGCAACACCATTACATTCCTGTGAACTGAAAAGTATATTCTTCGCATTTGCAGCATTGAAATTTCCCTGTTCCTTGGCATCCAAATGCATTGCAAATGTCTGGAATTACTACCAATTGAAGTGGATGATGGTGTATTAAGTTAAATAAATATTTGAATAATAACGTAATCTGTATAAAGTTTCGAAAAACTTTTCTTGTCAATTGTCTTACTGTTCTGATTTTGTTAACACATTTGTGCTCTTCTTGTACGTTATATGAATTCTAGGGTTGCAGACCATTTCACAAAATATGCATGCTAAAGGTGAACCTAAGAGAGTGGCCTTTGACCCTCTACAAAGGCATCTGACAATCTAAGACCCTCTAGTGTCTACTATATAATATTAACTTACTTTTGTCCAGGGAGGCAGGTCTACCATTCCCCATTTGTCAAATATAGATTCGGCCAGAGTGCACAATATTGAAGGGACTCAGGCAAATTCAGCTCTTTACTCTTCACACTTGAATTCATCTACTTCGACAACTCAAGCATCTTATGCATCAAGTTCTAGCGCTGCTGACTGGAATGGACAGACTCCATCTTCTGAATTTGAGGATGCAGATTCTGGGGAGGAATTTGGAGGTTCGCTTACTGAATCTGTATCTTGGCCAGTATTCCAGATTGCTTCATTGGCTGGAAATGATATGGCAGACAGGAACACTGTGGGGAGCAGTGGTTTTTCACAACTCTATCCAAGAGGCTTTGTAAATACTGCGGGCTCAAGCATTAATCCTTTGTTTGTGAATCAAGTGCCTCTGCAAAACTTTTTTGAAGACCAGCAAAAAAATCATGGAGCCTCACAAGGAGCTGGTAGGGTTCATAGCAACATGCCTAGGCCAGCGTTTTACCATTGTCATCATTTTTCAATGTTTGTTAATGACAGAACGCAAAAACATATTTGATCAATTATTATGGTATTGAAGGACACATACATTTCTAAACTACTAGGAAATTTTAAACCCTATTCAATTGTGTGTTATTACCTTGAATTCTTCTATGTGCTCAGTTTCTTAAAAACATTCTTTGCAGGTTTATTTAGTGGAGTTCATTTTAACGATCCTGGTAGTTCTGCTGGATGGCCTGATTTTTTTAGTATTAGTGGAAAAAATGGCAACATGCAGGAGCAGAACATTTCTTATGGACATCCAAATTGCCCTGATAACATGCAAAAAAGAATGGCTGATTCTGTATCGAATGACCACAGTAACTGTGCTACAGATGGTGGACATAATGCCATAGCAAATGCACTTACACAAATTTTTACTGAAGCTGGCAAGAGAAATGATCAGGTAATTTATCCCGTTTCAAAATGCATAAAGAATCCTTGTAATATTTGCCTCATGCTTGACTGGATCGCTAAACTTGTCACAACCATATATGAAGGGTTTGAGCTTCTATCATAGTTTGAAGTTTATAGGTAATATTCAGTACTTTGTCATTTAACCAAAATATAGCTTATGAATATATATTTTGTATTTTTGCATCTAGTGATGTCAGGGTCAACTATGCTAATATAGAACTATTTGGAATGAACAAAAATATTACAATGATTATCATTATAAATAATCTCATCACTCATGTCTTTTTTTACAGTATTGCTGAATCATGGTGACATTTATAGAAGCATAAAAATATCTGACCTTTTGACATAATTTCTTAAGCGGAATAGAGGATGGATGGATTCCTGTTTTGTGATTAGTTGGTAGGAAATAGACCCCATCTTCAAATTTCTGTGCCATGGACCACTTGAGTTTGAGAATGCAAGTCTTTCCCCAAGTGGACAGGGCTACAAATGCTTCGCTAGAGTACGGATGATAAGAGAGTGAGCAAGTTTTCTTTGAATGACATTTAGGGTCCATTCTTTGATTGGTAAATATCATGGAAATGTTGGTCAACTTTTTCATTGACCAACTTATCCATATTCTTATGCTTTTTTAGGTGGGTAAGTTATTTTTCCATGATAATATTTATTCATGAAATGAAAGGAAAGTCTTATTTGCCTGGGAGGTGCGTAAGTCATTTCTTTTATTAGCCAGGAAAATAAGCTTTTTTATTTTATTCCTAATATATGTTTAACCATGTAATAATAATATGATCATGTAATAGTATATATAATATAATATATAATATAATATAGTATATATTATATATAGTATAATCTAAAATTTTTATATATAATATAATAAAATATAAGAAAAAACACTTATTATCATGTAATAATATATCATCATACTAATATAATATATTATTGTAATGATATATTATGTTATTATAATATTTTATATTATTATGATACTATAATATTACATTATATAATAGTGTATTATATTATATTATTATAATTAATCTATTATTATAAAATAATTAATCATTATTATATAATATATACTAATATTATATAATATGTTATATGATAGTATATAATATATAATATTATAGTAAAATAAAATATATTATTTATATTATATTATATATTATGATGTATTAAATTATATATAATATAATATTAATTATAATATATATATAATAGAGGGTATTATGGAAAATATAGATTGATATTAGCTATTTACCATGGGAGAGTAGTGCAAAAAACACGGGTAATAGATTTCGGAGCCATTTTCCAATTCATAAAAGAACATGGATAAATTATTTTTTGTCTAAATGCTGCCAGGGAAATACTTATCCAAGAAAATAGAGATTCCCAATTAAGTTATTTACCCTCCAAAGAATAGGCCCTTATAGAAATGGAGGGAGAGATGATTAAATCTATTAGATAAGTGCAGCAGAGGCTATTTTGAAAGGATAAAATGATTGATCAACTATCTTGCAATTTTATAATAGTTGTTGGCTGTGGGCTTTAGGATGGCTTGTAGAGGGGCTCTGCATTTTGTTGTAGTAGAATTATCTTTTTCTTCTGAAAAAAGAGTATTCCTTTGATCTTTTCTAGCAAGCTGTTGATATTAGTTAGTCCTTATGTTAAGTTGGTATCCCTGAGAGTGGTGCTGATACTCTTTGTTATAACTTATAAGGGCTTTTGGCATATTATTAAGCTGCCTCTGTACTTGCTTGCTGGCTTGAGAGTCCGTTGCTTCTTTATCTGTTCATACATTTTTTTTTCTAGCATTGTTGGTTTATTGTTATTTGGTATGCATGAATCTGAAATGTGGGAACATTTCCTGTTATTGAATCCTAACAGCATCCTTGGAGGATCAGCCAATGTATGTATTTTGATTTTGGTGCTGTTAAATGATTCATTTCCCTTGCAATTTGTGTTATCATATCTTTTTTATGTGAACACAGTGAATTTGTACCATAAATGTGGATATAAGACCTAGTTCTAGAACCCAATATATCGGGCACTGCACCATTCTGAAGAATTCTTATGCTCATTTTAAAACCTTTCTTAACTTCTGAAAGTACATTAACAATAACTATGCTGTCATGAGATCAAATGGATTTTAGCTTAAAAAAATTTTAGCCACCTTTTTTACCTGTGATATATTGAAATATGAATATTGAAAACCCAATCAAACTACCTTTAAGCTAGTCCAAATTGTCAACCCTCATGTAGCCTTACTATTATTTCCTACGTCACCATATCCCAGCTGTTAGATCCTGTTTACAGGTCAAACTTTATGTGTTGTGCCTTAGACAAGCTTGTCCTGAGAAATTGACAAAAACGCAATCTATTTTGCATCATGTTTATTATCTGCGTGAGTCATCATGTTGGCAGCATGGTGTGTGGGTGCATATATCCAGCCTGCCCATGCCACTAAGTTTTGTTACAACTTGCATCAATGTATGTCAAAGCTATACACACCAGCACAAAGCGCTATACATTGATCTAGGCCACTTCCCACTTTCCTATTATTAATGTTACCCGACATTCATAAAGTGCTGCAGCTACTGCTTCTATCATGACTTGGAGTCATAATCAATTGTTCTTTTTAATGATTGTTAATTTTTTTTGTAAAGATCTGAAAGCCCAATGCATGGACAGCACATGATATTAAGGTAAATTATCTTACCACATCAGATCAAAGGTTAAAATAAGAGGCAGCTTATAGTGTACAAGCTTCCATAATACGGACAATGTTTTACTATTTTGTGATTAGTTGCATGCCACCTCATAGTTTTATCATGTGCTTCGATCTTGTTTTGATGATAGTTGTGCAATGTTTGCTTTTTCAGTGAACTACTTGAAGCTATATCAGACACAGGTACAATACAGTATGCACACCATGTTGAGCTCTGGCCAACATGGGCATGATATAGAAATGCTTTTATCCTTCATAGGCTACAAGATGGAGATTTGTTTTTGGATCATTGCTAACCACTGTCTCTCCGTGTTAACCACTTTAACATTTACCCATGGCTGCTCAATGGTGCCACTTTAAACTGTAAATTAAGGGGCAAGAGCTCTGTACTATTTTCATGAGGGAATATAAATGCCAATTGTAGACTTTTACATAATATTTACTCCCTTCAGCATGTATGGTTCACGTTGCTGGGTTTCTTTTGCTGTATAACTTTATTGGAAGCAAATGATCATTATGACCATTCCAAGTTTAGAGGTAGCTGAAGTCCTTTCCCTGCAGATGTCTGCGTCAGTTCAGTTAGCTACTCTATTTTAGATGGTGGCTTCAGCTTCTTCTCCATTTTAGTAAATGGAATGATGAGATGTTTAGTCATCCAGATAGATACAAACTTATATCTCTATAGATGCTAATCAATTCTTCTGATATGTTTTTGCAAATTTTTATGGACATGTCTAGACTCCTGTTTTCTATGCTGACTTGGTGAGATCTTTTGTTGTTTATGAAATGTAGTTTCCTCCTTTTTTCCCTTGAAATTTTCATAACTTTGGTTACAATTTTGGGCACTATATGGTGTTCTTATTTTTGATTCTCTTTTCATCATTTTCTTATCAGATTTGTCATTTCAGTGCTTGCACTTTTTATTTTAGCAATATATATGCTAGTTCCAGTTTAAAGTCAGAAGACACCATGCAGCAACCCAAACTCTTGGATAAATGTACAGTTGCACCATCAAAAAATGGTGGTTCCTGTATAGTTGGATATTTGCATTTAATTAGATGATGTGCAACTTTAGACACTGATGTTCATTACTTAGTACATGTTTTGTGCCTTCTTTGGGCCTTCTGTAGGTTGGCTTTGAGAATCTGCCTCCTATCATGCAGGTGAAAGAAGAGAATACTGCAAACATAAATGGCTTTGATGATGAGGACTTGGTAAATGAATCAAATCATATGTATCAAGTGCCCCATGATGAGCTTTCGCATGTAGCAGTACAATTTAAAAATAACAGTGGCTCTCGATGGAACATCTCTGTTCCTGACCAGCCTCTGGAATATGAAACTGAAGTTTCCAATACTTCCAATAAGCCTTTAGAAAGTGATGCACATAATGATGAGCATGGGGATTTGAAAAAACTTGACAGCTTTGGGAGATGGATGAACAAAGAGATTGGTAAAGACTGCAATGACTCATTGATGGCTTCAGATTCTTGCAATTACTGGAATGCACTTGAGACTCAGAATGATGACAAGGAGGTCTCAAGCCTGCCTCGTCATATGCAGTTGGATATTGATTCACTGGGTCCTTCTCTTTCTCAAGAACAGCTATTCAGTATTGTTGACTTCTCACCTGATTGGGCTTATTCTGGTGTTGAAACAAAGGTATCTTTTGTCCGGTATTTGTGTTCTTATGATCCATATGCATGTAAGCGAGAAAACTCAGTTTCAAACCCCAAAATATCTACCCAGTGTTAACCACTGTGTATTTCAGGTTCTGATCTCAGGTACCTTCATAGGCAGTGTAGAGCCCACAAGCATCAAGTGGTGTTGTATGTTCGGTGAACTTGAGGTTCCTGCTGAAGTTTTGACGACAAATGTCCTTCACTGTCAAGCTCCTGCACATGCACCTGGACGGGTACCCTTCTATATAACTCGCAGCGATAGGTTAGCCTGTAGTGAAATTCGAGAATTTGAATATCGTGAAAAGCTATCTGGTGTTTCTTTAGTGTCAAAAAGTGAATCAGAAGATGAAATTTATCTTCAAGTACGTTTTGCAAAGTTGTTATCGCTAGGAGTGGATCGAAGCAAGTTGTTCTGCTCGGTTGAAAATTGTTCTAAGTGCAGCCTAAAGCAAAAGTTGTTTGTGATGCTGAATGAAGAAGAAAATGGGTGGGAAAAAATTGAGAAGGATTCAAAGGCTTTTCAGGGATTTGATAAAAATCCTAGAGATGCATTGATCCAGAAGTTATTGAAAGGTAAGCTATATGAGTGGCTGGTTTGCAAAGCTCATGAAGAAGGCAGAGGCCCTAATGTTTTGGATGAGGAAGGCCAAGGAGCTATCCACCTGGCAGCTGCTCTTGGCTATGATTGGGCAATGGCCCCTATAGTTACTGCTGGTGTTAGTCCAAGTTTTCGAGATGCACGTGGAAGGACTGGGCTCCATTGGGCTGCATATTATGGCAGGTTTGATTAAAACTTTCTAGGCCTCTAGTTGTTAGGTATTTGGCTATGCATTCAGCACTTGCATACTTTCTTTTACAAGATACACGTTAATTTTATGCCCATAATCTTCCCCCCTTTAACTCTGACTCAAACGTTGACTGGACAGAGAGGAGACAGTTGTGACACTAATTAGGCTGGGAGCTGCTCCTGGTGCAGTTGAGGACCCGACATCAAAGTTCCCCCATGGACAAACTGCTGCTGATTTAGCATCAAGTAGAGGGCATAAAGGAATTGCTGGATACTTGGCTGAAGCAGATTTGACCAGTCATCTTTCTTCATTAGCACTCAAAGAAAGGGATATGGATAGCATTTCTGCAACTCTTGCTGCACGAAAGGCCATTGAAACTATACAGGATCAAAACATATATTCGTTGGATGGAGATAAGGGAGAGCAACTATCACTAAGAGGATCTCTTGCTGCTGTGATGATTTCAGCTCAAGCTGCTGCACGTATTCAGGCTGCCTTCAGACTTCACTCATTCCGCCAAAGACAGTTAAGAGAGGGCAAGGATGAAGAGGCTGAGAGCTTGGATGACATGATGGTGCTATCATCTCTGAACAATAAGTTCCATAGGATAAGACACTTCAATGAAGCTTTGCATACTGCAGCTGTCAAAATTCAGCAGAAATATCGTGGATGGAAGGGGCGTAAAGAATTTTTAAAGATCCGTGACCGGGTTGTGAAAATCCAGGTACATGTTAAGTTCAAACCATATTTATATTATGTTTTCCATAAGCTATTGCTTGATGCAGTTTCTTGCTAATATTTGTTCTGTCTTTGTTGCATAAGTTGCAGACGTGAAATGATTAACCAGATTCTCTAGCCCTATTTTGATCATCTGGAAAATTAGTTAAGGATGACTTTACACTAGAAACTAGAAACATGTGTATGGTCATTGTACGTGAAAATGCAAGGAGAATGTTGCTATCTATGAACATGGACTTGTCAATATTTGAATAATGTATCTGCATGCAATTTTTATTAAAGTAAAACTCAATATTGACAGTGCTAGAATGAAATCAAGCTATAAACTATTTCTCTGTAGACTGTAATGTTCAAGATATAAAAGAATTTTGTGAAACCTATAAGAAATGAAAAATGATGTATATTTTTACAAATCATAGATGGTTGAATGAGCCAGCAGTTCATTACCATTCTTTAAGTTTCCCATTGTTCAGTAGTTGCATACTCATTCCAGTCTCTTTTTCCAATGGGGAATACAATGCAATGTTTCCTTCTAACCACATCTTTACATCTTCATACATTTGAAATAATAAGTGCTTTTCTTGTTGTACTTTTACAATATTTTTTGATTGTTTGAAGTAACATATTAGATTAACTTAATAGAACGTGTTGAACGCTCTGTAAGTTGAAAGTGTAGTGTTGCTTATTCTTATCTTACATTTCTTACTTTGATCCAACTCACCTGTTGGGTTAGTGTGAGCGAGTCTCATAACAGAAGCATACTATGACACACTAAGTTTGCTTAAGCCTTTAAACTATAGTTAGATAACAAAGTAAGAGCAAACTGCAAAAGATATTGATCAATTCGCTTGAGTGTAAGTGCATCATTTTGAGTTGTGAAATCCAAAAAATTCATGAAGTTGCTTATCACCTTTCTTCATCTATTGGGTCATTATGGCTGCCATGTAATCACCTGGAGGTTAAGATTTGTTACCTAGTTTGCAGCGTCTTCATCTCCCAAAATGCATTTTCCAGGCATCTTTGAGTGGCCATGGATTGATGGCTTTTGTTGTTTTATTTTATTTCTTGTTTACCGTTTTAGTTACAAGGCCTTCCAACAATTTATGTGACATGAGGAACTATTGCTTAGTTTACCGTGTCCCCATTTTCGATTATGCATTTGGCAGACATCTTCAAGTAGCAGTGGCTCAATGAGTTGCATTTTAGCCATGTAGCTGTAAGAGCTACATGGTCAATTATCATTTAGGTTTAATAGACTGAAGTGCGAGGTCTTGGAAAATCTTAAGATTAAGTGGATACTACCATACCTTTTCTTTGGAAAATCTCCTTGTTGTCAATATATTAGGGATGAAGGGAGAGAGAGTTGAATTTCAACTCTACAATATTAGCATATAATATTACACTTCTGTGACGAGACAGTCTTGGCCTCGGTGGTCAGACCTACTGAAGTGCCTTGGCTGACCACCAGGCAGGCCAACTTTGACGTCACTGTTAATTTTGCATCTGTAGCATTGCTGTGGCTGTGGGTTTTTCAATTTTGTAAAGTAAGCATCGCCATTTGTATTGCTATTGTGGTTGTATATGTACTACATTTTTTGTACTGTGGCGGGGCCATCTTGCTTTTTCCATGGATGCATGTCTTGTCTTGTCCTGGTCCTTTCCCTGACTTTGCCTGTTCCAACACTTGGGACTGTGCTCCATCTAGACGCTTGGGACAGTGGGGCACCCTGCAGCCACACGGGATTTAAAACCTTCTTTTGAGCTGTCTTGCAAATCTTCCTTAAACGAATCTCATCTACTGTATTGAATTAATGTAGCATCATTAAATAATTACATAATGGTTCTGGATGAGCTCATTAGTTGTTAACCGTGCAGTTTTTCTCCAAGTCCTCTGTCATATACCTGGACATAATGTTCCCTGTTTTCCTACTGTTTAGTCAGTAGAAGTGCCTTCTTGCAGGCTTCTCTTATAATATTGTCATTCCTGGCTCTATCTGTAAGCATGGGGAAGAAATGGGAGCAAGAACCAACCTGAGCAAGATTGAATAATTGGACTATAACATTTACGTTGCCCATTGTTTTTAACTGGTTATGGATATTATGAAGTTATCATATTTACTTTCATGCCATGGCTTATGTTGTTTGTAGTTTCTTTTATCTTTATATAAATATTGTCAAATTCTTTCCACAAGGTTGCACCAACTGGGAATTTGCTTACGGTGGTTATTTTGGTGTTAACACCAAACATCTACCATGTTAGAACATGGATGGCTTGGATTCTATGAACGGCTGGACCTCAAGTATTTGTTTTTTTTTAAATTTTCTTTGAACTAATGTTTCTTATGGGTTTAGGAATTCCAGTGCACCCAAGAAAAAAAAAGAAAAGAAAAAGAAAAGAAATTAAAGTAGCTGCATGTGTATCCCCCCCCCTCCCCGTGTCATGTTTCATAGGGGGTTTTGGTCTCAGGAAACCAATGAAAACAAGTATTCTAGGAACCGAAGCAGCTAATCAAAGTCCTTAAAAGATGGAAAATCACATCCATTTTTTATCCCTCCTATGTGCATCGTATGTGCCAGATGCTGGTCTTTTATATATAATGGGAAAGCCCTGGAGTCCAGCATGTGCATGTTGGATTTTATGACCATCTGCATGAGGGAGCATGACTCCTTTTTGTGGCAGTTGCTTGGCCAGTAATTTAAGAAAGAAAAAGAAAATGTATTATCCCAAACTCTCTTTCTCTTTCGCTTGCGCACTGCGAGCGTTCTATCAATGCACGTGCATGGCACCAAAGCATTCTAGTATATATAATATGAAAACCTCAAATTCCTGCACATTAGGCTGGACCTCTTGAGGCCTTCTCACTATGCATTTTCAGTTTTTCTTATTTGTTTATTGATTTGAAAGCAGATAAGCCAGATAGCATAGCACCTGGATCCTGGCTTTGCAGGTGCATCACATGTAATTCTATATTCTGCTATACTTGTTTCAACTTTCATTACCATGCCTTTCCATTGTTATTTGATAGATTGATTTGCTGATTCATTATTGAGAAGAAAGTGTTTGTATGGTGATAAGTTGTCTTAAACATTGTGATATTATAGTCACTTGACTGCTATTCTTTCAGGCACATGTAAGGGGACATCAGGTTCGCAAGCAATATAAAAAGGTAGTTTGGTCTGTTAGTATTGTTGAAAAGGCCATATTACGCTGGAGGCGCAAAGGAGCTGGATTACGAGGCTTTCGAGCTGAGAGCGCAAGTAGTGATGTTGAGCAAGTAGTTGGTAAGACTGATGACTATGATTTTCTTCGTCTTGGGCGGAAACAGAAGGCGGCGGGTGTAGAGAAAGCATTGGCAAGAGTCCGGTCCATGGCTCGTAACCCAGAAGCCCGTGATCAGTACATGAGATTAGTCGCATGCTCCCGTAGGTCCAAGGTGATTCTGCACTTGCATTTGCAGTCTTGGTAATTGAGATGCATTTCTAAGATTCTGTTTCACCTGCCTGCTTGTGCTACTAAATTTAAGCTGCACCCTTCTTACCATCTCAAGGAGCTAAACATATACACCATTTTAAGTTTGCATTTTTTTTCTTATTTTTCTCCGATCATATCTTTCTTGTACTCATTACAACCATTACAAATACATTTGCTTTGAAATCCACCCCCCACCCTGTGCCAAAAGAAGAAGAAGAAGAAAAAAAAACTCCCTTGTCTGAATGTTATGAGTATAGATGTTATATATCATTTACTGACGGGCCCTACTCCATACAATTACATCAGCGTCCACAGATTTCATCATTTAGCCATCATGCAAGTCAGATCATGGTCTTTACTCTTTCTAATATCATCAGTGTCACAAATTTTGAAGTTACCTAGCTATCATGCCTATCATCAAAAGATCAATATTCATCAGAAAAAGGGGTGGTGGTGGGTAACCTTCACCATCATCAAATTTATCTAGATAGAGGGTGATTTATACTATTAATTTTATGAGTGTGATAACTTAAAAACAAATGTACATGATATATCCTGTCTGATGAACATTCATAACCCATGCATCTTGTATGGTCATGGCATGCAATTTGAACATCCATGATTCCTAGATTATGCATATTCTTATGTTATTTTCACCATAACATTCTTTTAGCATGATCTGTGTCAGATTGAGATCACCTCCATTTGCCCTGCAACAAACCTAACACCTATGAGCTAAGATATTTCTTGCAGCAGAATTTGCTGTTGAAAGTTAAATTGTCAAACATATTGATCAGATGCAAGCTAAAATTATCACAACCTACTTCATGAATTATCAATCACCTATTATGATGAGTTTCTTTGTCTGCTTGCAGTAAGTTTCATTCCTCTTCAATTAATATTTATTACTTTTCTTCGAGTAAAAAAGAATCCAAATTTACATACCGGTAAAAGTTGAATATGTAGGAAACTGGTTCACTTCTACTACCGTCTTTGACCTTGTGTTAGATGCTTCCATGCGCAAGGCATGCAAGTCTGACTATTTTCTTAGCTGACAAATGCTTAATTGTACTTTGCGGATGGTTGAATGTAATAACCTTACAAGTTATTCTAGTCCCAATCAGGCAATTATGATATCTATGTGACAGATCAAAATTTTTTGTTTGGACTGCCTAATGTAGTTTCATGGTCCTCTTAAGGTATGCATCTTTTATTTGTTATTTTGTCCAAATGGTCGGCGCTGTTAAAGTTTTTTGGTTTATTGTTATGGAGAGGGACAGCTCAAAATTCATCGGTACCAGGCATCTGTCAACATGTTTTTGTTTCCATGGTTCTTATTTTTCCTGGATTGAATGATTTAATTTATTTTACAGTTGGGAGATGAAGAAAGCTCCTCTGCTCAAGTTCAAAATTCATAAGAGGAAAAGAAGATAGGGGAGAATCTACTTTCAACAATGATACACTAAACATTGACAATTGTATTTTGAATTCTTGATGGTTGCTCAGGTCTTTTAGAGTCTCGAACAATTCTCACAAACCCATGTGGTTCTTGTAAGTATTTGTGATATTTGTTAGATATAAAGGCTTTTTTTTTTTTTTTTTTTTTGTCAAATATGAAATAGGGAATAATAGGAAAGGGGGATTGTGTACATGTATGATAGACACCTCTCATTCTATCTGTAAAGAGCATTGCAACCATGAAGGAATGAGTGGCCTGCGCTTCAGATAGTTTCATGTCCAAGATTTGAAAACGGTGCCTGCATGCAACCACAGCATCATATTCATAAAAGGAGCAAGTGTTCTGACACCAGAAAGTAGCATTTTGTGGTTTACAACGTTGAAATCCGTGTTCCTTTGTTCTTGTTGACAGGCAATGCGTATGGGTAAATTTCTTGTCTGCTTGTTTGGTTCGTATGAATCAATTCCCATGTCACGGGGTCAAGTGAGGGAAATGTGGTGCATGCTTTTTCTCAATTATTGAATGGGAAAATTATATAATCAGTTGTATTCACCACAAAAATTGTAGTCTAACATCGCATGGATGCTAATCTTTGCTATATTTGTATATATAATTATCTTTGGCGGCATGTTGGTGTTGGAATGCCTTGTTTATTCACCATCAGCCATGGGGTGGTCATAATACCATATGTTACGGAGGCCAAGTTTGGAGTGGAGTCATGGCGAGGTTGGTTCTGGACCCATGCTTCAGCAACAGCTTTGGAATGAACCACATGCTGGCATGGATCGTGTAGCATCTTAGCCTGTCTTGGACGTAATGCATGAGACATGGGATGTTGCATATGGTGGATCAAAATATGTAGGTGGGGAATGGATCTCTGTTTGGTGTGGGTTGGCTAGTTCTTCCCAGTTAGCATTAATTAAGTGGTCTGAAATTTAGCTAAGTGGAGTGGCCTGGAGTCTGGACAAGGATGCCAGGTTTGTAGCGTTATAGGCCCCCTTTATATATTATTTTGTTTTGCAATGGTATATTAATCTGTGTTCCTATGAGGAGCAAAATGTCGAGGACCGTCATGGCTATGTGTTAGTATAGCTACTTAACTATTAGTTTACCTTCAATGTTTGAAGTGGATTATTTTAGGGAAACAATTTGTTGGCATGTAGATCAATGTGCAAATCAATATTGTTTTTCCCTTGACATTTGCTATGGATTGCCCCATGGTCTTGTTGTTATTGTATCTTGGAAAAATCTTTGTGCACCGCATGCGGTGCAGTAAATCCAACGTGGCCCGCATTTTCTTATTGATCCAAATATATCCACTGTAGCATGATGGGGGATGGAAGTTGAGCGTGATTAGCATTAATTATCATTCAGTTTTTATTTGAAATTCTTGTCCGGATCAAAATACATTTCTCCGGTCTCTTTTCTGTATGGGTGTTATAGTTTTTGAATAAATGTGTCGTAGTTTTTGAACTAGGGTGTCGTAATACTGTTTCAGATTTTATTTTATATTTTTTTGCAGGGGTGTCATAGGTTTTGAACTAAGATGTAATTTATATTTTTCTGCACGATTGTCTTAGGTTTTGAACTAGGGTGTCCTAATTTTTGAACTAGGATGTCGTATTACTGTTTTAGGTTTTATTTTATATTTTTCTGCAAGGGTGTCGTAGGTTTTGAACTAGGGTGTTGTAATACTGTTTCAGATTTTAATTTATATTTTTTTGCAGGGGTGTCGTAGGTTTTGAACTAGGATGTCGTAGTTTTTGAACTAGGATGTCGTAATACTGTTTCTGGTTTTAATTTATATTTTTTACAGAGATGCCGTAGGTTTTGAACTAGGGTGTTGTAGTTTTTGAACTAGGATGTCATAATATTGTTTCTGATCATTTTTGAATCAGGATGTCTTAGGTTTTAAACTAGGATATCGTAAGTTTTGAATCAGGATGTCTTAGGTTTTAAACTAGGATATCGTAAGTTTTGAATCAGGATGTCGTAATACTGTTTCAGGTCATTTTTGAACTAGGATATCGTAGGTTTTGAATTAAGATGCCATAGTTTTTGAACTAGGATGTTCATTTTTGAATCAGGATATCCTAGGTTTTAAACTAGGATATCGTAAGTTTTGAATCAGGATGTCGTAATACTGTTTCAGATCATTTTTGAACCAGGATGTCGTAGGTTTTTAACTAGGATGTCATAGCTTTTGAACTAGGATGTCGTAATACTATTTCAGATCATTTTTTGAACCAGGATGTCATAGATTTTGAACTGGGATGTCGTAGCTTTTGAACTAGGATGTCGTAAATGTATTTTAGTTTGGACAAAAATTTCAATTAATGCTAGTCATCTCAGTTTTTGTTTTATCATGCTACAATGAATATTTTTGGATCAATAAAAACGTGCGGTGTAGGCCACGCTGGATTTGTTATACCGCACGCGGTGCACAAAAAATTATTCATCTTTTGGTTGTCATGCTTCCCAAATTTTAATTTAAGTACGTGCTTTTTTTTTAATTTTTTCATTGAAACTATGACGGGCAGAAGCCTGGCCGAGATCGGGTGCTTTTGTTTTAATTTTTTCATTGAAACTATGACGGGCAGAAGCCTGGCCGAGATCGGGTGAGAGCAAGTTTAGCATTGTAGCATCTCTCCGAAGGTAAGTTGGTAGATTGGATCTCTCGCCGAGTCAGGCAAAGGGAGTTGTTGATGTGTGGATTTCATGCTCAAGATTTGTAAGAAAAGTTAGTTCATTCCGGAGAAGAAGGTGGGGATTCTTTAATGGGATCAGGGTCTACCCTCGTAGGGGAGCACAGGGGATTTTTTTTTTTGGTACAAAAGAGTATAAGAAATTTTATTAGGCAGTTTATAATCATCCTGTTGAAACAAACGAAGAATGCTTTATGGCGTTTATGTGATGAAAGTTGTATGATATCGGAAAGAACGATGGGATTCCTCTTTGTGCTAATTCTCTCTTTTAAATAGAGACATTTTAAATAGAGACATTGGTTAAGGAGTTCATTTCCAAATGTAATCCTACCACGTCTTTCTTTTCTTTTCTTTTCTTTTCTTTTTTTTTTTTTTTTTTTTTTTTTTGGTGATAAACAAAAAAGTGAACGAGGAGTTAGATCCGAGCATGGCTACCGTTGGTTCCTGGATTATTTTTTATCAAAATATATCCAAAACAAATTATTGATTTCTGGATTATTTTTTATTTTATCTACGGACTTTCTCGTCGAAATATATCCAAACGAACCAAATTGTTGACTCATATATTATTTTTTTATTTTTAAATTTTTTTGTCGAAATATGTTCAAATCTAAATCAAACTATTGGTTCATAGATTATTTTTTTAAAATATATCCAAACCAAAACTATCACGAACCGTGGAAGGACTCCAAAATTATTTTATTATTATTATTATTATTTTTTGATCAAGATTGGAATCGTAGCTAGCTGATTACAAGGAAGGTTTTATAACCAACTGCACCGTCTCACGGATGATTACTCAACTCAAAGCACGTCACGTCTTTAAATAACAAACTTAAGACTTGAACTATCTTGCAGCCGTAAATAATCATTTACAGCAATTTAAATTTTCATCGCATTCCGCTAGCGGACGCATCGAGGGATGGGAAGAAGAGCAACGCCACCAACTCGGCGGTCCATTCCCCCACCGTGCCCATGTTCGTCCGATTCCCCTTCTCCATTCCCCTGCAAACCCTGAACCCTAGGAAACCAAATGCTCGTCTCCTTTCCCCATGGTCCTTCTCCCTCCTCACCCAGATCGCCTCCATCTCCAGCCTTAAGGTAGCCTGGCGTAAGGACGGCCTCCTCGACTCCGCCATCGAGCGCGACAAGCGGTGGCGCCTCTGCGCCCGCGTCGTCCGCGAGGTCCTCAACGAGCCCGGCCACGCCATCCCCCTCCGCTACCTCGAGAAGCGCCGCGAACGCCTCCGTCTCCCTGTCAGAGTGAAGACCTTCCTCTCCCGCTACCCCAACCTCTTCGACCTCTACCCCGACCGCATCAAGCCCAAGACCGAGCCCGTCCCCTTCCTCCGCCCCTCCCCCCGCCTACGTTCCTTCCTCGCCCTCGAAGCCTCCCTCCGCACCCACCACGAGCCCCTCGTCCTCGCCAAGCTCTGCAAGCTCCTCATGATGTCCAGGGACAAGGTCATCCCCGCCGAGAAGCTCCTCAACGTCAAGCGCGATTTCGGCTTCCCCGACGACCTCCTCACCTCCCTCGTCCCCAAATACCCCCACCTCTTCCGCCTCGTCGGCAGCCCCGGCGAGGGTAAATCCTTTCTTGAGCTGGTCTCCTGGAAGGAGGAGTATGCCAAGTCCGTCATCGAGCAGCGGGCCGACGAGGAGGCCCGCCTCACCGGCATCCGGATGCGGCCCAATTTCACCGTCCGTCTCCCGCCGGGTTTCTACCTCAAGAAGGAGATGAGGGAGTGGGTCAGGGACTGGCTGGAGCTTCCCTACGTATCACCGTATGCTGATGCCTCCGGGCTGCACCCGGCCTCGCCGGAGATGGAGAAGAGGACGGTCGGGGTGCTCCATGAGGTGCTCTCTCTCTTGCTGCTCAGGAGGGTGGCGGTGCCGGTGCTGGGGAAGTTCTGCGAAGAGTACCGGTTCTCGAATGCGTTTGCTAACACCTTCACGAGGCACTCGGGGATCTTCTATGTGTCGTTGAAGGGAGGGATCAAGACGGCGATGCTGAGAGAGGCGTATGACCGAGGTGAGCTGGTGGACAGGGACCCTTTGCTGGAGATAAGGGATAGGTTTGTGGAGATGATGGAGGAGGGGTACAATGAGTACATGGAGAGGTTGAGGACGAAAAGGGAGGCGATGCAGAAGGACTTGGAATTGATGGCAAAGAGGAATGCCGAGCTGTCTGAGGATGAGAGCAGCAAAAGTCTATGACCCTTCTTTTCTAAAATCAGTTATCTTCTCAAATGGTGCTGGGAAGTTCTCTTTTATCTCTTGTTACAGAAGTTTATTTAGATTCAAGTATATGGTGCTTTAGAGGGAGTAGAACCAGGAGAATTGACGATTTGAAAATCTTGCTCAGTGATCTATTATTTTTACTAGGTCTTGCTTTTTATGGATTCTCTATCACCTATGAGAAATAGTTATCATGTAATCAGAAGAGAAGAGCTTTAAAATTATTAATCAGCCTTGCTGATCTATCCAAACAGATGGCTGCAGTCGCATGTATTGTTTCAGTCAATTCAATTATGGATGAGGACCTTGTAAGTCATTCTTCTATCAACATTTTTCATGATCATCCCTGAGTATTGCAGTGCTAAATCTATGAAGTACAAATTTTCAGTATTCTCGTTGATTTTTTTTTTTTTTTTCATTTTTTTGAATGTTTTCTGTGTCGTATATGCACTATAATAGTGATGCAGATCTATACTGCGATGTTGGATCATAAAACCAGAAAACCCCAAGCTAGAAGACTCCAGCATTTTGGCAATGTACTGTGATAGTAATGTAGAGCTATATTGGGTCTGTAAGCTTCTAGATAGATGTTTTGTGGGATAATGTAAAGTTTGAGGGATGAAAATATTATTGAACACCAGGGTGGAAGTAGTAGGACCACTAAGAAATTGTTTCCTTTCTGGCGTTTATCTGGGAGACCTAGTTGAAAGGCATACATTGTTACAATGTGGAAGCAAATTAGGTGTAGAAATTGGTAAACTTCTTACTTATGAAATGTTGTTGTGAGGGATTGGGTGAAAAAATTGTGAAATGTTGTTGCAAAGGATTGGGAGAAAAAACAGTTGTGCTAGGAAATCTATGAAAGAGTTTCTTGTGTTGGTGGAATCCGAGTATCAATAAGATACCTTTAGATGCCCACGATTATTAGTTATCTAGTTAACAATTTGAACCTGGATGTAGATTATGAAAGTATTTCCATAGGTGTAGGAAACATAAGAATGTTGTATAGGCTATTGGAGGGATGCTGATTTAGTTAATTTTCCTTTAGATTTAATTTCCCAGTATTGAATGAGACCCTACTTCTGTGTTGAAGAGAAGAATCTAAACTAAAATGCTTGTTTTTCTTAGCAAGGGCTCCTATCTGACACTGATGTAGAACAAGGAATGCAAAACCTTTCGCCAAGAGCTCTGAGATTATGTCCCCAAGCCATGATCTGGAGGGGCCAATCCATCTTAGCTGCTCCTGCCCAAAGGAAGACATATCAGAATGAATAACGTTCACTTCATTGTGATCCTCCTCATATCCAGAAATGATTCTCCTAGGGAGGTTGTAATGCCTAATACTCTATTTGAATGAATCTGCTCTTGTAGTGTTTGATTCTGATTATCTAAAGAATAATTTGAGGCCTTAAGTCAGTGCAATTCTACAACCAGTGTAGTTCTCCCTACCAGCAACTCTTGGCTTTCTTGTTATCCATTGATGCCTTTCGAATTTTGCATCTTCATTTGTTTTCAGCAATGCCTGTAGCATGAGCTTAGCCTCTTCCATGGTTTCTTGTGCTTTTTCAAATTTCAGCAGAAAACCAGTTGCCTGCTTTGTTTTTTCCTCTGCACTTTGCAATGCATGACTGATCTTAAGCCTTAGCATCTGCTGAAACTTGAAAGAACTAGAAATATTATACATTTCATTTGACCTTATATTAGCATTCTGTGTTATTCTTGTAACATGTTATCGCTTGAATTTCTGCACTTGCTGTTGTTGAAGCAGTTCTTAAATTTTGCAATTGTTATCCCTAGGAGCTATAAAAAGAAAAGCTCCAATATTGGAGGCAATAGTTAGATGGTTTCACATGTATTGTGTCAGTCACTTTCATCTTTCCTTAGGATATCATGTCAAGCAGCTTTTTGATCACTACAAATGTAGAATCAGCAATTTTTTTTTTGCTTCTAGAAGACAATTTTCCCTGCATTTCCCAACATTTTCTAATTCTTTTATTTTTAATACTTATTCATCCAACAATTTTTTTTAAATGGTATAATTTTTTCAAGTTCTCACCATTCTCAAGCTGCTGGACTTAAGTTATAGCAAGAGCTCAATGAGTCCAAGTTTGACTTCAGTTCCACTTCTGTCTGCTTTGCATCTTTTAGCATCGTTCGCAGGTCAGCAATTAATGCTTCTCAACAATGACCTTCATAGCCCTCTCCGTGTGTTCATGCATTTCCTTGAAGAAATCAATCCACATTGTGATGTACTTAGATGCATCTTGTAGTGTTTTGCAACTATCCCGAAGGAAATGGGTCAAGCCAACAATTGCCTTCTCTCGCTCATCAGATGATACTCTGATTTCTGCATCTCTAGCAGCGACAATATTTGAGGGTTTCGAGTTTTCTTGGATCAGAAAACACACTTGGTTATTAACTTTTTGATTACCTGTTCTCAAGAGCTCAAAGTTCTTTGCTGAATATGAGTCATCTTCCTCAATGCCATTTCTTGCTGAAGTGTGGCAATCTCTTTTTGCAAGTAAAGAGCTGTTTTAGCCGTCTCCAACTCAACCTGTTCCTGGACCTGCTCCATTTCATGTTGCCATGTTTGGATGTATGATCATCGTTGAGCTGCTTATTCAAGATTTTGGCCTCCTGAAGTTCTATAACTACCAATCACCACATTCTGGTAAGCGGACATCATCTGCATGGCTAGTTTTGTACTGCAATGATATGCTCTTCTGATGATTGTCTACCATATTCATGATGTTCCCATCTTGTACCTTCCTTTGTAGGAGTTCCAAATATCTGTCGTTCCCTTGCTTCAGGTTATCAAGCTCTGCAGTCAATGTAACTTGTGATTCCATAACTTTAATTAAGAGTCTGGCATGTTCAACTCCTTTTCAACTTCACCAAGACTGCCAAGGTATGTCCCCCTTTCTATCAGCTGGGCTTATATGTGGAAACTTAAGTCTGATTTTAAGATGCAATCCCATCTTCGAAATCTGCTTTAACTAATATCTGCTCCACCTATGAAAGTTGAATTTTGTTAAGCTATGTTACCTTAAAATTAGTTTGACCATGCAAGGCAGTCACAAGAGGCTTCACTATTAAATTTTTTAGAAGGCCTGACACAGATTGTTTAACTTACTGGTGACTGAGTATCTAATTCTTGTTTCTGTAATTTACTCTAGGGTGTCTCCAACTTGATAAGTAGCCATACAAATCATTGCTCGGAAGAAATCATACTTTAAAAGATGAATCTGGTGGGTAACGTGATTCTTGCAGTGAGAATTGCAGCTTGTTCAGAGTTTAAAATCCAAATAATGTTTGAGTTTGCAATGCAAATCAGAAGTTTTGACATACAACACGAACATTAGTCAATAGATTTTTGTCTGCAGAAATGTTGGAGCCAAAGTGCTAAGCTGAGTGCCATGTTCGCTTCATATATGTTTGAGGGTATAAAATTTTCAGAAAGAAATTACCTAAAATTTTTTTTACAGTGATGATAAGGCTTGGTAAGTTGTCAAATCAAAAATTATATGGGAACACATATCTTTTAAATATTTTTTTGCTGAAAATATTTAGTTTTAAATATTTAAAAATAAATAAAATATATTATAGTAATAACAATATTTTTTATAAATAATAGTAATAATACCTGGCAATTAGTGCTTGTTACTAAGTACTCTATTGTTAGTCGCAATAATTATAGAATAATTAATATACTAACAATGTTAATATATGCATTTCTGGCTTGGAACCCAACTAATCATTAGCTTAAACATGCCTTATTTGCATGGGTCTTAATTAAAGTGGCAACATATATGGTTGCGCAATGCCAAAAGGGCCATGTATGGTGGGGGCACCAGGATTCGACACAGATTACTGGGCCTTATTTGGTTCATTGATTATAATTTTTTTGAGCTCTTAATAATGTGTCAAGTTTTGTAATAAAATTAGTCCAATTAAGTTAAGTTGAGTCCTGTAATAAGTTGAGACAAAAAGTCCAATTGAGTTGTCTTAACCCCAGTCCAGTCCAATTGAGTCCTGTAAGTTTATGTTCAGTCCAGTTTTATACAAGAGTACCAGCCAAAGCCTTCACCAGGCCCTCCCAGAACCAAGCAAGTCCAAGCCCATGAAGCTCCACACATAAAGATTCCAGGAATATTCTTCCAAGCACCCAGCCCAGGGTTTCCAGCCTACCAGGAGGCCCATGTGCCACACCTTGGAGGCCGCCCAAGGACATGCACCAAAGCCCATGCGCCCAAGCTTTAAAGGCCACACCCAAGCCCATTTTGGAGGACACCCTTGTTGCCTTAAAGTTCAAGCCTAAGTCCATTTAGGCGCCAAGCCCAAGAGGGAGCTTTTGACCAAGTCAAAGGAGAGAAGACCAATTCTAACAAGGAGATCTTATTTTATTTCTACTCAAATTGTGTACTCCTAGTTCTAAGCAACATTGTAATCATTCTCACATTAAGCTTGTGTTCTTGTATGTTCTCTTGTTGAGGTGTGTGTGTTACTTGTGTGCCCTAATTTCTCCAAGCCCTAGCCGTCCAAAACCATCTTCATCCAAGCCCTAACATGCCCCAAGGAAGGAAGCCCTAAGCCGTCCCCAGCAAGAAGCCTTCTTTCTCCTCCAGCCGCCAGCATTAGCAAACTCTAACTCCATTTTTCAAACCCTAGTTCCTTTTTTTTGCTTTCTTATTCGTTCTCTTACTGACCTCTGATGCTTGCAGGATCCCCGAAGTGTTCACCTCCAAAGAGGAGGCTCTCTTTGCCTCCTGGACCGAACCTCAATAGCTGATTGATTTGAGGAACTGTGGCTTGACTTCCAGGAGACGATCCCGAGTGCTATGTGACCCTGTCTTCGATCAGATCTTCAATCGTTGTTCGGTACAATCCTTCCCCCTCATGATTTCTGATTTATTGAAGATACGCTATCATAATCGGGGGTTTCTCAATTTTCGAGGTCCTCATTTTATTATTTTGCATGAGTTCATATGCAAGTATGTTGGATCTTTGCATTGTTAGTTTGCCTGCTAATCTTTATTTGATTTCAAGATATTAGCCTTCAAATTAAATCTCTAAAAAATTACAAAAAAAAATTAGTTTCTGTTTTCCCTGCACTCATGGTAATCTTTGGTTCATCCCGCATCAATGTATGTGGTCGTATAATGATAATTAGGCTGCATATGCAACCACACAATTCTGATCCTTATATATATATATGTCCACAAAGTGCTAAGTGAACCATGTCTTAGCCCATATGTGGGCTGACCGCATATGATAGGCGTATGTAGGCTATGCCTTGCTCTCAGGAGACCGCATGCATATATGCAACCACGTATGTAGCCCTATGCACACATTTTAAAATAATAACTTTCCTACACTAGCAGTTGATGTTAGATGATTTTGGCTTTTCATAGATCCATTTTTGCATTTTCACCGCACTTCTTAGCATGAGCTTCTGCCACATGATCTAGAAATAATTTATTGTCCTGTTAGCAACCTATCCAGGAAATAAATCCTATTATGTATCGATGGTGAGTGATGGGATGAAAAGTACTCGAAACATCATCAACAAGAAGGCAGCAACTGCACAAAATTTCTGCGATTTTAAAAAATTACAAATTGAAAAATTCTAGCATATGACCATCTAACAGTGAATTGGTCTAATGTTGTTAGCAAAGAATCAGACATTGGTAGCTACCAAATTTACACTAGTAACCTTATTCATCTGCTTACTAAATATTTTGTTCTAGCACATAAAAGCTTTGCATGCTGCATGATGAAAGTTCGAGACATGGCAAATTTAGATAATGGGCAATGATTGTCTACCTAGTTAGTCTAGTCTTGTGTTCTAGACAAGCATCCAATTGTTGCTTGCAGCTTTCTAACTCCTTTGAGGTATCGTCACCATTAAGATTAAAAACAAAAATGTTACCAAAAAATGAAATAGATGTCCAAGAAAAATGTATGGATAAAATTAAGAAGTAGCAAAAACTTTCATTGTGCCAGGTCACCATCGAGCAAGCAAATGGTAAGATGGGTTTGACCGTGATCTATGGAGTTTCTATCTAAAATCACACAGATTGCATTGGACCTATTTGAAATTATTGTTTATAATAAAAGTTTTTATACTCCTTTGTGAAATATTCTGACAATAAAGACTAGAGCTCTACACGTGTAATGTGTAATGCCAAAATTATCGAATAAGGTTAAAAAAGAAAAAGAAAAAAGGGTGGAGTTGCGTAAGCCTGAGGTCCACAGGGTTCGATGGTTCAAGTATTTATTAAAATGTTGGCATTATTCGGGGTTGGAGTTGTACCTCAGGGCATTAACATTATAACAACAGATATATTGCTTTTGCACAATCTTCTTGCAACGAGTGACAAAACCCTAATCCTATCTTGTTTCAATGGAGAGAGTAGTGCATTCAGCACTTGGCATGGGCAGTCTGCAGACTACTCTTGGCAATCGAGTAAGCTGGTTAATTCTTCTTTTTGTTTCCATTCCTTGTCTCCAATCTTGATTCCTATTCTCGATTCCCACCTCGGCTTCAGGACATTTCTGCTGGAGTTTGAGATCGCTTGAAACCCAAATCTTTTAGGATGGTTTCTTTATGAAAATGTTAATTTTGTTTACTTGGCAGGGCTTGAAATAGTTTAATTAGATCATTAATGAACTCTTAGATGTCCAAGATTCGTTTATTTCGGGAAAGTTAATTTTTGATTACCAAAGTAGTGGATAGCAATTGAAACATGAATAATTGATTTTTAATTTCTATTTTTGATTAGCTATGGGAGTTAACTTATGGATTTACGCATCCAACTTACAAAGGAAATATTATAGATCTCAGCATATTGCAATCATAATTCATCACTTCAATAGTGGATGGGAGGCATTGTTATGATCCAACAAACCCTATGGCATAGGTCCCAAGAATTGTACTTGATTTTTCTATACTAGAATGTGGGTGAATTGGATCTTAAGTAAACTCTGCCATCGGCATTGAAAGCAATCTATCATGATCAAAATCAGTTCCTTAAAATAAATTAGCTTGCATGATGAAGTTTTTTGCTCAAAAAAAAAGTCAATATTTGATTTTTATGAACTTATTAGGTCCTTGTTGTTCTGAATCAAAGAAACTGACATTTGTTTATTTGAGCTATATTTTTTATCTTTTTTAATGATACAATGGAACCAGAAAACTTTGGTTTGTGGTTTGATGCAACATCTGTGCCTATGGCTATTCAAATGGAAAGAATTTAGATCGTCTCTATTTTGTGTTTGAACTAGACAAGTTCAAGTGATGGAGGATCGTTCAATAAAAAATCTAGGCGCACTCTTGTTAGGCGCAAATATAGAAATTAGAAAATTTTATTTATTTGGAAATTAATAAATTTTTTTTTTTTTTTAATGGGGACTCTAGGGCTAGAATTTTGTGGACCTTAAAATTAGAATTTTATGAGGGATCTGATATTTTATTTTTATGTGGACTCTTATTAGGGTTTTGCATTGTATATATAAATATATATAAACTCATTACCATGTTAATTGAGAATATGGTTTGCATTATTGAGATTTGAGAATACAAAACATTGAATTGCCTTCTCCCTCTGCCTTTTTCTCCTCTCCTCCCCACTACTCTTATTCCTCTTTCTTCTGTCCTGTGTCACCAAGTCATCATCACCCCCTATTTGTGTATTGTGCAATACAAGGTGATTGGACAGGACTAGGATGTTCATGTACTGCACTCTTCAATCTCCTTCCATTTTGTGATACACAACTGGCAGGTAATTGAAATAGATCCTCCATCAATAGGAAAGGATCTGAACTCAAATGCATATGATGTTATGCTATACTTCTTTAAGACCTTATTCAAGTTACAGTGATATCTGCCTCCCTGCACCACCATTTGGAATCTCTAGAAATTTTTCTTGCATACTTCTACACTAGGTTCGATGTGGACCGCATCATGTAATCTTCTTGTTGCTGAGCTGAATTTCTAACTGTTAAACCTCTTCTAGCTTTCATTTCTGACGGATGGTTTTTAAATTTCTGTTTGGGTATCTGGGTAATAAAATTTGTTTCTTTAGTTATTGTCATGCATCAATGATAAATGGTAGAGGCAACCTGAATGCATTGGGATAATGTCTTGTGAAGTTTAGCAAGTGGACTGTTAGCGTTTTCTTCTCTCAATATGATGCAAGTACAAAATAATATATTATGTTCTCTGTTTAGCAACCAATTGTTGTAGGTGCTATTCTAGGATGGTGCATCCCTAAAGATCTGTATTGTCATTGAACACATCTATTCTTCATTTTGATGGACATGTAAGATCAGCATGCTATATCAAAAAATTATAGTACAGGTGGGTCTCCCTCCCTTTCTCTCAAAAAATTATGCTTTTCCTTTTCTGATTTGTGTAATTTATTGTTATTTATGGTCAAATGTTGGCAACAATTATAATTAATCTGCACTGTTAATTGTTATACATGAAGGGCAAGGGCATATAATTGTTCAAGCCCTTATGCTGTGGGGAAGGCAACATAAAGCTGCTACTTTTGAATAGCATCAATTGCTTCTTTGAGACCTAGCTCTTCGTGGTCATTCTATCAATTCAATAGATTTTTTTTCTGTTTTTAAAGAAGCCTTCCTTGCATTTGTTAGTGTCACTTAATTTCGCCAGTTTATTTCTCTATTATCCTTTTAGCTTTTATCTTCTTTAAATTTCTTTTAAAGGTATTAGGATGTTGAATTAGAACCACTACTGGTTGTCAATGGTGATTTTCTATGTTTTAGATCTGTTTTTTAACGCAGTAGCATGCAAATTTTATTTGTCAATACTGATAAGCTAGTTGAAGCATCCGAAAGACTGCAAAACTAGAGTTGCTTACCACTTCAAAATTTGTAAGTATTGTCATTGAACACATCTATTTTTCATTTTGATGGACATGTAAGATCAGCGTGCTATATCATGCATTCAAGGTGTTCTGGAGCATTGGATTGCTTATGGGATGTAATAATATGAGATGGGGAGTTCTATATAATTTGACCTCTGTTGTTTTCATTCAAATGTGGATTTGAGGAGTTTTATGCCCATGATGACTGAAAATAGACTAGTGACATACGGTTCTGGAAGTGATCAATTTATTCTGAAACACATGCATGATGCTTACTGTACCATTCTTCTTTTTCATGTCAACATGTATCATGCTGTTCTATACTCTGCTAGGAGGAATGTTTAATACGTAACCTATATCATTTCTTTCCATGTTTTCAGCTCATGGGAAATTGGTACACCACTACATGTAGGCAGGACACGCTTCGCGCTCTATTAGTCTGCATCAACTTTGTCATTTTTTCCTCCTCTGCCCTCCTGTTACCTTATGGAATGGTTGATGACGTGCGCCAATCTCATCCACGATTGTTTGGTCTCTACATGCTAGCAGAGGTTCTTGCTTTGCTTTTCTCGATATCTGCACTCATAATTTTAGTCAGCTTCCCCTGCCTCTCTTCCACTCGTGTTCCACGTGTGGTAGCTCTGCTTTCTTTGTTGTCTTCGGGCTCATATCCTGCCCTTCTGTTAGCCTATGAATGGTTTCTCTTCATGGCACACCTTGGCGTGCCTCTGCTGGGCTATGTTGTAGGCACTGCTTCCTCTATTTTTGTGAGGCCCGCCCATATTAGGTTGTTGTGGGCTGAAGTCGGCAGCCCTTGCCGACTTCACCCGAAATCCAGAAAAAAAAAACCCGAAGAAGCCGAAACAGGGGAGGGGTGTTTGCGTTGATCGGCCGAGGATATCGCCGGAGGACTCGGGAGGGAGAGTCGTGGAGGAGAGGGGCGGTGTCGGTAATGAGTTTGGAGTGGGTTAGAACTCTGATCGGCGTGGTCTTCGCTTCCCAAACGGTTAGGAAACCCGTCGGGGATTTCCTTTAAATCCTCTCTTATCGCTACCAGATTGAGCCACATCGACCTCTTTCCACACCGTCTTCCTCTTCTCCAGCGAGCAGCGAAGAGCTCTTCAAATGTCGGTGAGTCCGTTTATCTTATTTAATTTTTAGGAAGGAATGAATCCGATTTATGTTCACGTTTGGATTGTTTGGATCGTACCACGTCGGTGGCCGCGCCATCGCCGTCCACCTCCGGTCCGGCAAGCCTCTTCTCGATGACCGTCCCCATGGCCGCCGCCGGTTGTTGTGGGGAGGGTGGTTCGGTCGAATCAGTGGAGCAGGGGAGGAGAGTTCGGGAGAAGAAAGCCTCCGTTCCGTGGAAAAAAAAAGAAAAGGAAAAATGGAAAAAAAAAGACAAAAAAAGGATATATATATATATATATATATATATATATATATATATATATATATATATATATATATATATATATATATATATATATACATACACATACACATACATACACATACATATACATACACATGCACATATGTATATATGAAGAGAGAGAAAGAGAGAGAGAAACCTACTTGAGAGTTCGTTATCGGGGTGGTTCCTGATGGCTGGAGCTACCGTCGGTGGCTCATTCGCGAGGTCCCCTACCATCGGGGGTAAGGAAGGAGAGAAAGAGGAGAGAGAAAGGAGAGAGGAGGAGAGAAGAAATGGAGAAAGGGTTAGAATTGGATTGACGAGAGCGTCCATGATAGTTTAGTTTTCATTTTAGTTTTATTAAATAGAAATTAATTATATGTTTAAATTGCTGGTCAGAATCGTTGTTGTCCTTGGAAGATCAGGTCTAGTATTTGAATTGTGCGTAGTTGGTGGATGCTTTTCGGTAAGTTATCTTGATATATGATATTATATGCCAAATATATTATGTATTTATGAAATATTAAATGCGTGTAATATATTTTAATTTGTATTGGATTGTATTGGATTGCATTGGGTTGCATGCATTGTGTTGGTGTTGTGTGTTGTCGCTCTCTAGTCCGACTATGATCATACGAGGACCTAGTCTCCTTGTGGGCCTCCAGCGGGACGATCGTTGGCACATGACCGATGAGCGGTATGTGAGTCAGGAGCTAGTTGCCTTATTTTAGCCATGTGTGGCAGGCACATGTAGAGGATGCATGTTTCTCATGTGATACTCAGAGCTAGTTTTCCTTGTGGGCCTCCAGTGGGGCGATTACTGGTGCATGACTGGTTTCTGTATGTGAGTTAGGATTTAGTCTCTTGTGGGGCGAGCCATGGGCCGATCGTGGCCATAGTCAAAGGGACTAGGAGAGTAAAGTAAATGGTTGGCCATCCATAGTCGTGTCGGTGTCGGTTGAGATTAAGTGTATATATTTATATCATGTTGCTGGATATATATTATTATATTGATGGACATCTTATTGTATGTTGTGTTTGTGCTTGCTATTTATTAATGGCATATTTGTATATGTATACTTGAGGTGTTGATAACTTACTGAACCTGTATAGCTCATCCCTGTTTTCTTGTATTTTTGTTGCAGATCCGGAAAATCAAGCGGGCTTTAGGACCAGTTAGTGAGGAGCTAGGGTTTAGGTGTTGATCTTTGTATTCATATGAAATTTTAGTTAAATTTTATAAAAAAATTTTGAAATCAATAAATAATTAGTGGAATTTGTTCTTTATCACTATTTGAATGTTGAATTGAATGTTAGGCCTAGCATGATCTCTAGGATGATACCTAGGGTTGTGCGGCCGGTCGCGTAGCCGATCCAAGTATTGGATTCGGAACGTGATAGAGTGGTATCAGAGCAAATGTTTAAGATCAAGTGACCTAGTTAGTGAGAGAGGTAGATTTAGGATTTTGATTGAATATTCCAGAGTAATTATCGATATTGAGAATTTATTTAATTCCCTTTGATAGGTGTATGTTATAGTTTCAAGGGTTTTGCTAAGTATAGGAGGCTTGCTTGAATAAAATGTTGGATTTAAACTTTCCTAGCTTAATTTTTTTTGGAAGATTGTCATCGAGACTAGATAATGGATATATGGAGGTATATTTTGAGTTATATTATGGATTTGATTTAATTTGGAAGTATAATTTGATGTAATTACATACTATGATATAGGTGATTAAGAATTATTATGATGATTATTAAGACATGATCGAATGATATCGAAGTTTAGGTTATGATCACTTGAGACCAACATAAGTAGTTAGGATATGATTGAGTGATATTAAAAATTTAGATTGTGATCGCTATGGATTATGATATTTGAACTTAAAGTTATGACCAATTGGAATGGATTCAAAGTTGGATTTCTAACTCTAGGTACTGTGCATAAGATTTGGAATATGATTTTTGTAGAGATTGATCTTGGATGAGACTGAATGGTTGATACTATTTGATCATGATAAGTAAGTATGTTATGGATATTGAAGGGCTAGATAAGATGTATATTTATCTCTGATAAATGGATTAGACCGAGCTTCAGAAGTGTTGACTTGGAAATATAGTGTGTTATGTTATGCTGAATATGTGTATTCAGTTCTTAATTAAATAATGTTGGGATCCTAAATTTGATATGGATGAAGATTATGATAGCTTCTAAGTTTTGTTAAATTCTGGATTATAAATTTGGGGACTGTTGCAATATGTTTATGATATAGGAGTTCAATGATATTAGAAGGAGAATCTTTCGGTGAACCTGTATGTGGATTATTATTAAAATTATGTAATGAAAAATGTGTTTGGGATAAGACATAGATTTATTGGATTTAATGTGGACATGGTATGCATATCTTGGTAAAAAAATTTTGATGACTTATATTAGTAGTCTTGGATTGGATTATTTGATGCTATATATATGTTGGAGATTATTGGATATGTTAAATTCCAAGTCAAGTTTAAGATTTGTGAGAAAACTTAGATTATCTTGCTATTGATGTTTCATTTAGCAAAGAGATGGATATTGAAGGACTTATACGAGTTTAGTTTATGAGGGATATCCTCGTCTGAAATTCATCTAATGGAGTTAGAGGATTTGATAATCAGAGTGCACAGCAGAAGTGTGGTGACTAAAGATAATAGGATCAATTTAAAGTGTATTATGATGGATGAATGTGAGGCTTTTATTGGGATTATTGAATTTGGGCCAAATGGTATATATGAGTTTTGGATCATGTATATTTGAGTTTCGAAATACCTAAATTTGTTTTTAAATTTTGAGGACGAAATTTTTGTTAAGAGGGGGGAATGTGAGGCCCGTCCATACTGGACTGTTGTGGGCTGAAGTTGGCAGCCCTTGCCGACTTCACCCGGAACCCAGAAAAAAAAATCCGGAGAAGCCGAAATAGGGGAGGGGTGTTCGCGTTGATCGACCGAGGATTTCGTCGAAGGACTCGGGAGGGAGAGTCGTGGAGGAGAGCTAGTTTTTCTTGTGGACCTCCAGTGGGGCGATCACTGCCGCATGACCAATTTTGGTATGTGGTTAGGATCTAGTCTCTTGTGGGGCGAGCCACGGGCTGATCGTGGTCATAGTCAAAGGGACTAGGAAAGTAAAATAAATGGTTGGCCATCCATAGCCGTATCGGCATCGGTTGAGATTAGGTGTATATATTTGCATCATGTTGCTAGATATATATTATTATATTGATGGACATCTTGTTGTATGGTGTGTTTGTGCTTGCTATTTATTAATGATATATTTGTGTATGTATACTGGAGGTGTTAATAACTTACTGAGCCTGTATAGTTCATCCCTGTTTTCTTGTATTTTTGTTGCAGTTCCGGAAAATCAAGCGGTCTTTGGGACCAGTTAGTGAGGAGCTAGGATTTAGGTGTTGATCTCTGAGTTTATATGAAATTTTAGTTAAATTTTATGAAAAATTTTTGGAATCAATAAATAATTAGTGAAATTTGTTCTTTACCACTATTTGAATGTTGAATTAAAGGTTAGGCATGGCATGATTTCTAGGATGATATCTAGGATTGTGCGGCCGGTCGCGTAGCCAATCCAAGTATTGGATTCAGGATGCGACAGTTCTGGTGCTTGCTTTATGTTTCCAGATCCCCATACGTGATTTCATCTTCTGGCTGAACCAAGAACATGCTGCCGTGGACCAGACAGGACTGGAGGTGTTGATATCTAAACCGGCAAGTACAGGCGCCATCATCACTGTAGCCATGTATTCCCTCGGCCTTGGGCTGCAGTCTATTGCTTGTTTTGTTGGCATTCGCAATTTGATGTCAGCACATCTTCTCGTCATCCTCACCATCATGGCTGCAATGTGGGCTCCAAGTGTGACCCACCCTCCTCAATTTGAGAGCGCTGCTGCACCTACTCCGATGTTAGAGCCATAACTTGGTCCTCGCCGTGAGTGATGCCCATGAAGAACAGCTTCTATTACAGTTGTGTTATGTATTTCTGATTGAGGTCTTGGGAACATTTGCCTTCTGCTGCACTCTCGTTTCAGGTTGTTGTTTACTGTTTAAATTCGATGTAGTAAGTGCATATGACTATGTTGAGCTAAGCCACTGTTTTAAATAGTGTGTTGGTTGATGTTGTGTGATTGTATTGTTTTTGCAATATCGGACATGATAAATGCTGTTCCAAGGTTTTTTTTTCTTTCTTTCTTTTATTTTTATTTTTTGTATGCAGGGTAAACTCATTCGGAAGATGGCGGGAGTCCGAACTCCAAAGGAATGATGCGAGAGAGGAAAGTGAAGGGAATAATGATTTTAATGTATTTTTAGATGATTTTTTTTTTTTTTTAAAAAGGGGAAGTCAAGTCATCGAGGGTGACTCAGCAATTGTGGTATCCTGAATTAGATAGACACTGAAAGCATTTTTGACTTACTTGATTATTTGGGATATTGGATTTTTTCTACAGGATTGTGTCTATGTTGAGATGCGCCATATTTTCAGGGAAGTCAATTTAGCTATCGACTGGATGGCTTTCTTTGTGGCATACCATACCAGTTCTGTTGTTCGGTCTGATTGGCTCTCTATTCATGATTGGTTCTCTATTCATGTATAATTTAGAAACGTTTTACTTTCTGATTATATGGATTGTATTCATTCTCGTTCCTGGTAACGAATATACTATTTTTATTAAAAAAAAAAAAACATCGATAATTTATTGTTTTCCTCGAAAAGGAGGCAAAATAATTTTAAAAATAAGAAAATAAATTGAAATTCCTGCAGTAGTTAAGATATTATAAAAGATTAAAAGGTCCTACGAATTCACAACCCAACACTTCTCTCTGATCTCCCCCTGGCTTCCAGTGAGCACCTCGATAGAACCCATCTTTACCATGGCAGCTGCAAACTTGGTAGCCCAAGCTGACCGGTCCTTCGCGTAGTACCACACAAGCTTCGCCGTCTCCGAGCTTTCTTCCAGTGTCTGGTCCGAGGCCAGCACTCCCCTGTGCTTCAACAAATTCCAGTAGTACATGTTGTCAAGACGAGCCGGCGTGACGGCATCGGTAACCACCGTCGTCGGGTCGCTGGGATTGGCCGTGGATGGCGGGCACTTGACCTTCAAGTCCGCTGCGAAGGCTGGATCCATGGAGGGATCTTGAGTGCTGTAGAGTCTGTTGGTGAAGGACGAGCAGTGGGAGCGGCCAATCGAGTGGGCTCCCGAGAGCGTGACCATTTCGTCGAGCGACAAGCCCTTCTTCGTAAAGTTCTCCTTGAGTTGGTCGGCATATAAGCTCGGCGCTGGAAGGTTGGCGAGAGCCTCAAGATCTCGAGAGATTCTTCCGTCACGCCTCCCAGCCGGCATTTGGTAGTCGATGCCGCCGGCTAAGTAGGCACCGTCGCGCGCGGCGAAGGCAACGATGTCGGCACACGAGACCTTGCGAGGGCAGTGGGCTTCTACTGCAACTTTGGCCGCATCGATCACTTCGAAACCTCGCAAGCTCGGGTTGTTTGGCCGAGCATCTTTCTCCGCGATGTTCTCGGGGGTTGAGTTAAGAAGCACGGAAGCATCGCATCCCTGGAAAGCACAGAATTATATCCTGTTAAGCCACCTTTCAATAAATTTTAAGAACGATAGAGAGCAAGTCCAACGGTCAAATCTCTTTCATGGTTTACGAATTTTATCAACCCCGCTAGCTTGGTGATCATGCCAAAATTCTAAACCTAGGTAGCACGAAGCTTAGCTCATGTTTATTGAATTAGTACTGAATGAGTTTTAGCTTGACCATGTGGTCAGTCTTCCATAAACATGGTGTATGTGCTTATAATTTACAAGGATGAGAAGTATACCCTAACGAAGCAGTCATGGAAATGCATCCTGATAAGTCCAGCGGCAATTCCGGGATACTGAGCGACGGCTTGGCTTACAGTATTCCGCACGATGGTCTCTGCCAATGGACATGATTCTTCGTAGAAGCCAACCTCCAAGGAAGCAGATGTCGCTGAGGCCATGGCTAAGATGGCAATGAAGCAGACCATGCAAGAAGAGAAGGTTGGACCATGAGCTCTGACACCCATTCTTTTATCCCTCCCTCTTTGTATTTTATGCTTGATCAGAGAGTGAGAGTGAGAGAGAGAGAGAGAGAGAGAGAGAGAGAGAGAGAGAGAGAGAGAGAGAGAGAGAGAGAGAGAGAGAGCTTTGCTAATGGAGAAGTGGAGAAGTGAAGAGACACCAGGAGCTTATGGAGAAGAGTTGGGCTCTGAATCGGTTTTTATAGGTATTTGGAGAGATGTTGGAAATGGTGCTTGTTGTGCTGAACCTCTGTCGATCGGGTTGAGTGGTTCTTCTGCTGGGTCATCGTCGATCGAAACCTGCAAAACAGATCCCTAACTAGAGTTTTTCCGGCGGGGGACACTTCGATGTCTAAGTCAAAAGAAGCTCAGACAGCAGCAGAATGGAGAGTTTTGAAAGTAGAGAGGGAAGTGAGAAATTCGAAATGCAAGAGAGAAAAATGAACCAGCCTCCTCCTGAGTGTCCCCTCTTACTAGTATTTATAGGCTCCAACGTAACTACTTACGGTTATGGAAGTTGGCGAACACAACCTCCTCATAACCGTAAGTAGTGGCTGTCGGAAAAACAGTTACACTAGGAGTTTATCCAATCTTGAGGTTTTGGATCATGTGGGTGGTTGCAACAACCAAAACAGATTTCAACTGTTTGTTCAAGAAACCCACATGTCCAAGAATCTTCCTTCTTCAAGAATAAATCCGAAGTGAGCTCAACATTCTCTTTAGTAGCGCTCCTGAAGGGAATGTTAGCTACACACTTTAGAAGAATCAATTTCGGAAGTAACAAAAGTAAATACTTACAGTCTAAAAGTGGGATCGTACGCTCTCCGGATTGTATTGAAGGAATAAAGACGAAGATATTCACTTGGGAGGTCAAGTCTTCGGATCAAGGTAATTGTACGAAGCCGAAGACATAGAGTAGATAAACTTAGCTTAAAACCATAGATAAAGATGTTAGGCTAAGTCTTCGGATCAAGGTAAATGTACGAAGCTGAAGACAGTAAATAAACTTATCTCCTAGATCATAAATAAAGATACGAAGCCATAAATATTAGGCATAGTCTTCGGACTAAGATAATAATACGAAGCTGAAGATCCAGAGCTAATAAACTTATCTTCCGGAACAAGACTAAGATACAAAGTCATAGATATTAGGCATGGTCTTCGGATCGAGATGATAATACGAAGCCGAAGATCCTTTCCTTTGTCAACTGATTTGACCAATAAACTAAAAGAGAAAAAATTTAAATTGGTTCAGAGAGAGGTCCAATAATTAATTGAAATAAAACCGGGATATCATAACAGCTGTCCCCCACTCCCAAGTTCGAAATGATTAAGTTTCGAAGAATGAAAGTAGTTTAATTTTGTCTTTTAGTGATAACTGTCAGATAATGATGGCATTGAATTCTGATATGTCTTTCGCCATAACTGTCCGGTGGTGCGATAAAACGTGGTGAAGACGCGTGTCATCCTGTTATTGGCTGTCTTAAAAGGAAACGCCTTGATTCTGGAAAAATCATGAGAAATTCTTGAAAAAGAGATCTTTATTCAACTGAGATTGGACACATGGCAGTCATCCGGAGCATGATCACATCGCTGGCGTTATCACAGCCAATAGCGACATTTCACGCAGATCACGACGGCTTATCTCATTAATAAAATTTCTGGAGAGTCGTACCCATGATCGAAACTGCCGATACGGTGCACGATCAGCCAGATCTCCGAATCGCCTCGAAAACCTACTACCTTCACCTATAAAAGGGGGAAGAACCTCTCAGAAAGAATTTTTTCCTCGCTTCCGCGCTCCTTCTCCCTGCTCTGCACCGTAGTCCGCCATTGCCACTTTCTCAAAGGTTAGAAAACCCTTTCTTCCTTCTTCCTTTCTCCTTTTTCTTTACAATGTCAGAATCTGGTAGGAACCCTTCCCCTAGCATAGGTTTACCGAGGGGTGACATCGATAGGGAAACAACGGGAAGGGAAATCGAGAGGAGTCCACCAGGAGTTGGATCCGGTAGGGGTTCGCCGGGGGGCGAAACCAGTAGAGGGAGAGGTTCGGTAGAAAGAGGAGTCCGGAAAGATCACCTGACTCCGTTCCAAGCTCTTTTATGCTTGCCGAGATGAAAGAGGTTAGGCAGCGTTTCCACATCCCTCGAACCTTTAAACTGATCCTTCCAAAACTCGAAGAGAGGGTATATAAGGCTCCGATGCATTCAATCGCCATATATGAAGACCACCTTAAGGCTGGTCTTCGGCTTCCACTTCACCCCTTCTTCACCAAGATCTTCAACCTTTATCAAGTGGTCCCGGCCCAATTAACTCATAATAGTTTTAGAAATGTATGTGGGATTTTAGTTCTCTGCAAACTTAGGAATGTAGAGCCGAAGACCACCTTGTTTACTTCTCTTTTCATGTTGAAAAGAGACTTCCATGGCAAAGGGTGGTGGGTTATAGGTCCTCGGCCTGGCCAAAGACTATTGAAAGGAACCCCTAGTGCCATACACGGGTGGAAACCCAACTTCTTTTTGCATACTACACCCATTGGGGATTTAACACAGACTGGAAAACTCCGCGTTTGAATGCAAACCCGGGAAGAAAGTCCTGAGATCTGATGCGAAGGACTTTGATATTTTAGCGGAGCCGGAGATCCCTTTACTAAAAGAATTGCTGAAGGAAGAAAACCTTCATCAGGCCCATATCAGCGAGGTCCCGACATTAGGTATAGAAATAGTAGTCCTCGGACTTTTCCTTTTCTCTTCATCTTTTCTTTATGCATATAGATATCACTTTTTCCTTTGATTGCAGGTGGACCGATGAAGCCTTAGCTTGAGAAAGTCCGACAGGCTTCACGAAAGAGGGCGGTGCCCGTCCCAGCCACTTCCGAAGTTCGGAAGAAAAGGAGAGTCGAAGAAGGCTTAAGTACTCCGAGAAGACCCAGAACATATGAAGAAGCATCCGAAGCAGCCCCCACCATACCAGATGTTCCTGAACCTGCCAGGAGTCCATCTCCGAGGAGGCCTAGTCCTTCTCCGATGCCGCCTTCAGATTAGCGCGACGTAGCCTTTGACAAAGAAATGTTGATCATGCCTCCGAAGGAAAAGGGCAAAGAAAAGGCCAAATATAGATCCGAAGAGGACTCTAGATGGAATGCATCCTCAGAAGGAGGATACAATGTATACTTCTCAGTTTTTTCTGATAGAGAAGGTCAAGAGAACCCTGAACTAGCCAGGGAGCTGCTGAAGCGTACGCTTCTTCCCAAGGATTGGGAAAACACCAAGTCCCGATGTATCGAGGACATCTCCGATTCAGTGTTCTCATTGGCACTGAAGGTAAGATCTAGGTTTTGCATTTTCAAATTATAAATCTGTTGTTGCTAACTCTTCATTTTGCCAATGCAGATGATGCATGATATCACCCTGATGGAGGAGAGCATCTTCGACTATAGGGACAACTATAAGAAGATGAAGGAGAAAATAAAGGCGACTGAGATCGAGAAGGCGATAGCCGAAGAGCAGAGGCAGGCTATGGAAGAAAAGCTTGCCCAGAGTGATGCCTTGGCTTAGAGCTTGAAAGCTGAAATAAAAAAGATCCAATCAAAACATTATGAACAAGAGGCAAGGTTTAAGAAAAGGAAGACCAAGATCCGGTCCCTAGAAGCTTTACTTAAGGAAGCTAATCAAATTTTCGAAGAAGCTTCCAAAAGGACCGAAGAAGCTACCGAAGAGATCCGATCTCTAAAGGATCAACTGGGGAGGGCAATAGAGGATTACAAAGCATCTCCAGCCTTTGACACTGAAATGATCGAAGCCGGGACTCACAGCTATAAAGGAGGCTTCAACGATGGAGTAGAGGAGGTGCAGAAGCTTTATCCAGACTTGGACATTTCAAGGATTCAACTGTTTGACCTTGAAAGTCCGAATGAGCCCGAACCCTAAAAGGACCCTGAAGCACCAACAACGATCGAAGAGGTAGTGGGTCCGATTGATCTCACCGATGATGCCCTAGTAGCATATAACTTGTAATTTTTCCTTCTCTTTTTGGAAAGATGTAAGAAAATTTTTATCAACGAAAACCTTTATAGAATTTTCTGATTACACGTGGATGGATAGAAATTTTCCTAAGTATAAAGTCTTCGGATAATTAAGAACTCCGAAGTATATAATACCAAGTATTCGGACTTAAGATAATAATCTTTCAGAAAATAGAATTCCCAAATCTGATCTAAGATTATAAGATGCTAAAAAACAAGAATAACTGAGAATATACTAAGTCTTTAGACTTAGGAAATAATCTTTTAGAGGAAAACACCAAGTCTTTGGACTTAGAAAATAATTTCATATAATTATGAAGAAAGCCAAATCTCCAGATAAGAGTTAAGTCTTCAACTTTGAAAATAGACCGTGGGCCATTCATATCTGCAAGAATTAAGATAGGCTGATTGGACCTACCTTGGCATTTCATAGAGTAGATTACGAAGATCGTTCTCATGCCTTTCCGTATTGGGATGAAGACAGGCTGATCATGCTCACCTCGGTACTTCGTGAGGTAGATCCGGGGATCATCCTCATGCTTTTTTGATTAAGATGGACTGGTTTAAGCCTAACTCGGCACTTCGTGAGGTAGATCTGGAGATCATCCTCATGCCTTTTTGATTAAGATGGACTGGTTTAAGCCTAACTTGGCACTTCATAGGGTAGATCACGAAGATCATCTTTATGCCTTTGAGAGAGAGAAATAAGATAAGCTAGTTATGCTTACCTCGGTATTTCGTATAGTAGATCACGGAGATCACCGTTATGCCTTTAAGAAATAAAATTAAGATAGACAGATTAAATCTGTATTGATGACCTTGAATGAAACCTTTATTGATAATATTTATGGAGGTTTTGTACATTCCAAGGTCGAGGTAATAGGACACCTTTCAAAGTTTCCAACCGATGAGTTCCGGGTCGAAAACCTCTTTGATCCGGTATGGCCCTTCCCATGTAGGAGAAAGTTTACCTTGCTTAGTTGGTTTGGATACCTCAGACTTTCGTAGAACTAGATCTTCAGGACGAAAGGTCCATTCTTTTATATGAGAATTGTAGTATCTTGCCATTTTCTGCTGATATGCAGTCATTCTCAACTGTGTCCAAAATCGTGTGCCTTGCAATAAATCCAAGTCGATTCTTCGACGTTCAGAATTTTGGGGCTCTTCATAGTGATCATTTCGAAGAGATTGCAAAGAGACCTCTATAGGAAGGACTGCTTCAGTACCATAAGAAAGATGAAATGGAGATTTACTAGTGACTGTTCTGGGAGTAGTTCGATATGTCCAAAGAACCGAGTTTAACTCATCGGCCCATGAACCCTTAGCATCATTCAATCTGGTTTTAAGGCCATGAAGAATAGTCCTGTTTGTCACTTCAGCTTCTCCATTACACTGAGGATGTGCTACTGAAGTAAGCTTGTGAAGAATGTGATGTTAAGTACAAAAGCTCTTGAATTTCGGATTGTCAAACTATCTTCCGTTGTCAGTTATTATAGAATATGGAATCCCAAAATAGAAGATGATGAAATTCCTCACAAAAGTTTCAACTTTTGCTTCAGTAATCTATGCTAATGCTTCAGCTTCGACCCATTTTGTAAAGTAATCAATAGCCACTATAAGAAATTTTTGCTGTCCAGAAGCTAGAGGAAACGGACCAAGAATGTCCATCCCCCATTGTGCAAAAGGCCAGGGAGCTATCAACGGAGTTAACTGATTAGCAGGCCGTCTTTGTATATTAGCATATCTCTGACAATGATCATATCTTCGGACAAATTTCGCAGAATCCTTTTGGATGGTTGGCCAATAATAACCTTGACGGATTACTTTGTATGCCAAAGATCCGCCTCCCAGATGATCTCCACATATTCTTTCATGCACTTCCCTGAGTGCGTAATCTGCATCGGATGGGCCTAAACATTTCAGCAAAGGTTGTGTGAAGGACCTCTTATACAATACTTCATTTAAGATAACATATTGAGAGGCTGTCCACCGAAGTCGCTTAGCTTCTTGCTTGTCTTCGAGTAAGACGCCTTATCTTAAGAACTTGAGAATTGAATCCATCCATGAAGGTTCATGTTCAACTTGACAGATTTCAGCTGGGAATTCCGATATGCTGGGGTCTTCAAGATATTCCACATATGTTCTTCCAAGAGAATCTGGTGCAGTGGTTGCAAGTCTTGAAAGAGCATCTGCCCGAGAATTTTCTGTCCTTGGCACATGACAATCTCAAAATGCTCCAATCCAGATGTCAGGCTTCAGACTTTTTCTAAGTATTGGATCATATTTGGATTTTGAGCTTCGAAATCACCTTTCACTTGATTCACCACCAGCTGTGAATCGGAAAAAACTTTGACCCTTTTGATCTCCAATTTTTGGGAGATTCTAAGTCCAGCAATGAGTGCTTCATACTCTGCCTGATTATTTAAAGCTTGAAAAGAAAATCGAAGAGCGTATTCAATAACCTACTCATTCGGATCAGCAAGAATTAAACCTGCACCGCAACCATTGGCGTTCGAAGCACCATCGACGTGTAACATCCAAATAAACTCCGGATTATCTTTGGTACCTTCCTCTTCAGCTCTTGGCTGGTCCTCTTCAGATCTCCATGTGCATTCAGCTATAAAATCAACCAAAATTTGTGCCTTCATTGCTGATCTGGGTTGATACTCAATATCAAACTCCCCTAATTTAACAACCCACTTAGCTATCCTTCCTGAGGTATCAGGACAACGAAGTATGGCTTTCAAGAGTTGATCTGTCAGAACCACAATAGAGTGGGCTTGGAAATAAGGCTGAAGACGCTTCGCTGCAACCACTAGAGAAAATATAATCTTTTGTACTCTAGGATATCGGACTTCAGCTTCATGCAATACTTTGCTAGTGTAGTAAATCGGTTTCTATGAATGATTGGCATCTCTTCGTACTAGAATCGAACTAACTGCTTCATCTGTAGCTGACAGATATAAATAAAGTGTTTCTCCTTCATAGGGCTTTGAGAGCAGATGGGGATTCTCCAAATACTTTTTCAGCTTATCAAAGGCAATTATGCAATCTTTTGTCCATTCAAAGTTTTGAGTCTGGCGAAGAACTTTAAAGAAGGGTAAATACCTTTCTGCAGATTGGGAGATAAATCGATTTAGGGAAGCAACTCTCCCTGTTAACCTTTGAACTTCCTTTTTGCAAGTGGGATGCCTCATTGTTCGAAGTGCCTGGATTTTTTCTGGATTGACTTCGATACCTTGCTTGGTGACCAAGTATCCTAGGAACTTCCCAGAAGTTATACCGAAGACACATTTGGTGGGATTTACCTCATTTGATGATGTCTGAGAGCATCAAAAGACTCCTGTAGATCTGTGATGTGATCAGACTTATGAAGACTTTTCATAATCATATCATTAACATAAGCTTCCATATTTCTCCCAATCTGATCCTTGAAGACTTTGTTGATGAGCCTTTAAAAAGTTGCCCTAACATTCTTCAACCCAAATGGCATCATCTTGTAACAGTAGAGTCATTTCTCTATAACAAAAGCAGTCTTCTCTTCATCCTCAGGATCCATTCGGATCTGATTATAGCCTGAGAAGGCATCCATGAAACTCAGCATTTGATGACCAGCCATAGCATCAACCAACTGATCGATTTTCGGTAAAGGAAAACTATCTTTTGGACATGCTTTATTGAGATTCGTATAGTCTATACAAATCCTCCACTTGCCATTTGATTTCTTTACCATGACCATATTTGCTAGCCAATTTGGATATTGGACCTATCTTATGAAGTTTGCTTCAAGGAGTTTATTAACTTCTTCATCAATTGCCTTCTGCCTTTCTGGAGCAAAATTCCTCTTCTTCTGCCGTACTGACTTATAGTTGGGAGATACTTCCAAGTGATGCATAATCACTTCAGGCAGAATTCCAGGCATGTCTGAAGTTGTCCAAGCAAAAATATCAGCATTATCTCGAAAAAAGGAAATTAGTTTTACCTTTGACTCCTCATCAAGTAAGCTGCCAATTTGCAGAAGCTTAGTTGGATCATCTTCGGATAATGGTATGAAAATTATTTTTTTCACTGGTTCTCCAAAGTCTTTGGATTCATCTCTTGGATCCAGCCGGTCAAGTGCCAAAGGCTTGAATGTTTGTTTGTTTTGAATCATTAGATACTGGAGAGCGATCCTTTGATCTCCTCTTACTTCTCCAATACCTGTCTTGGTAGGAAACCGAACCAACAGGTGGTAGTTAAGACTATGGCTCTGAACTTATTCAATGCTGGATGCCCCAAGATTGAATTATAAGCTGAAGATGTTCTAGCCACAATAAATTTGATTGGAAGAGTTCTTTGGAATGGTTCAGATCCAAAAGTTACGGGTAAGATCGTTTCACCTTCAACCCTAACTTGATTTCTACCAAAATCAGTTACAGAAATGGGAGACCTTCGCAATTCACGTCCAGACAATCCCATCCGAAGGAAAGCATCATACAGCAACACATCAACTAAACTTCCATTATTAATCAATATTCTTTTTACATCAAATTTGGCAATAACTGCCGAGACCACTACAGGGTCATCATGTAGAAGTTGTACACCCTGGACATCCTCATCGGAGAAAGTGATAGAATTTTTTTCTTTGAACCTCTTTGAAACATTTTCTTCAGCTTCAATGTCCCATGCCGATGACCGATGAAGCATACCAACATTTCCATCGGTTGGCTTTTGGTGAGGCAGATCAGCTTCATCGGATATCCTTGGGATTGTAGTTGCTTCGGCTTGAGATTCTGGGCGGTTGACATACTTTTCCAGATATCCTCTTTTTATCAGGTCCTCAATAGCATCCCGAAGTTGAAAACACACTTCGGTGTTGTGGCCATGATTCCGATGGATTCGATAGTATTTGCTTTTGTCCCTTATTTTTGCAGGTGTCTTCAGGGGACGTGGCCTTTGAAAGTATTTTTCTTTTTCAATTTCCAGCAGAATCTTTTTCCTAGGCAAGTTGAGGGGTGTGTAGGCATCGAATCGATTGTTCTGCTGTCTAGACCTGGGACTGCGCCTGGAGACTGAAGTGTTGTTAGAAGATGTTGGCACGTTCGGTTCTCTAGCACTCTTCTTCTTAGGAGGGAACCTCCCTTCTGCCAGTCTTCGGCTTGTCGCTTGTGTTACAGCCGTGACAGTGACGTGGCCAGGCTCAGGTACCGCCGAATGTGATCGAGCCACGTGTAAGTTTCCCCGGCCGAGTCAGCGCCACGTCTTCAAAGCCATGATCGGCAAGACTACACCGCCCGACGACTGTCTAAGGCAAACTGCCCTTGCCGAGGTCGAGCTCGGTTCGGAGTTCCTCTACCACCCCATTGGCGCCCGGACCCGGAGGGGTCCGCCTAAGTGAGGTCGGCCGAGGCCAGGCGACCTCCTGCCACCTCGCCAGGTGTCCACCCAGGAGGGGTCCACCTAAGCCGAGGTCGGCCGGTCCTTCGCCAGGTGGCCACCCGGAGACGGGCCCACCTCGGCCGAGACCAGGCGACCTCCTGCCACCTCGCCAGGTGTCCACCCAGGAGGGGTCCACCTAAGCCGAGGTCGGCCGGCCCTTCGCCCTTCGCCAGGTGGCCACCCAGAGACGGGCCCACCTCGGCCGAAGCCAGGCGACCTCCTGCCACCTCGCCAGGTGTCCGCCCAGGAGGGGTCCACCTAAGCCGAGGTCGGCTGGTCCTTCGCCCTTCGCCAGATGGCCGCCCGGAGACGGGCCCACCTCGGCCGAAGCCAGGCGACCTCCTGCCACCTCGCCAGGTGTCCACCTAGGAGGGGTCCACCTAAGTCGAGGTCGGCTGGTCCTTCGCTCCTCACCAGTTAGCCCCCGGAGACGGGTCCAACTCAGCCGAGGTCAGACCGCTCGTACGGAGAAGGCCCCAGGGAGGGAAACGGGCACCGAGGCCATCCCTCGGGCCGTACGAACCCCAGACGGCACTCCGTACGGAGGGCGGCGGCACGCGGAACATCACTTGCATCGGCCCGACAGGTCCCGCAGCCGAGAGACGCGACCCTGACGGAACAGGCTCCATAGATGGACGGCGCCCATGCTTGGGAAAGAGAGCGCTCTCGCTGGGCCCGAGGCCTGACCGGCCGCCTTGCCAGCGCCGCCCTCCCTTTTTCTCTTCTGTCTTTGCCTTTTCCCTGCTGGGCTCGACGGACGAGGTCGGAAAGCCGCCTGGCCCCCCTCACCGAAAAGGGAAAAGAGAAAAGGACGGGGGAGGGGAGTTTCCCAGGAGAAAAAGACAAGCGCACGACTAAAGGAGATAAAGAGGGAGGAATCTGGGGATGACAAGGTAAGCCAACAAGCCTGGGGAAGAAGAAGAAGCACCGGCACAAGGCCTTGCTCCGGGAGAAAAACTAGAGATCCCGAGAGGGGAACACTGGGCGTGAGCTCGGCAAGGAGGCCCAACCGAGATTCTGGTCCCCAGAGCGACTCTCTCACTAGTAAACTCTCTAAGTCTGGAACCCTTTCGGGGGTCCGTCTGGAGAGTCTGTTCCTTCTCGTCGTCTACTGACTTGACCGTCGGAGCTCCCTCGCCGGGATCCCCGGCCAAGGTCTTCTAACCCCTTTTTTGCAGGTTCGCCGCAGGAAGGGAGGCTCCCTCGCCAGGCGGTCAGGAGGGATCGGCGGATCTGTGGCACGGGCGCGACGGCGAGAGCGGCAACAGATTGGCGCACCAGGTAGGGGGGCAGGACATTGAACCCCAGCGGGAGCCAGCTTTCTGCAGGTGTCACGCTCTCCAGCAATGGTGGTCACTCATGGTCGCGAGGCGTCCACCAGCCGTGTGGGGGAAGTCCACTCCCCTCAGGGGGGCCATAGCCCCGAAAGGGAGCTTCCGGCTCCCCCTCCTCTTCCACAGCAGCCTACCCCGGCGGACGGTCCCCTTGGGGCCGTCATTCAGCAGCTGCAGACCTTGACCTCAGCGGTCCGGCAGCTTCAGCAGTAGCAACGGTCCCTGGCCACCCAGCCACAGCCAGGGACCCCCGCGGCCCGAGCCGCGGGGCAGCGTGGGAGCCTGCGCTCAATCCAGGGCAGGCCATCCCATCCCATCCCATCCGAGGGCCATCTCCAACCCCCGGGGGAGCCACCAAGCTCTCGCAAAGAGAAACTACTCCGATTCGGAGGATCACGAGAGTCGATCCCCGGCCGACGGGGCCGAAACGGTGCATCGCAGCAAGCGACGCCGAGGCCAGACTTCGCGTCGAGACCGATCGGCGCCCCCTTCACCTGCAGTCTCGGTGGAAGACTCCACCGACGAAGCCATCAGGCGCCAGGCCGAGAGGCGCCTGGAGGAGCATGAGCGTAAGCTGGCGGAGTTCGCCCGCCGATTCGCCGACCTGCAGAACTCGTCGGCAGACCCGGCGGGCTATGACTCCCGCCCCCCTTTCTCTGAAGAAATCCAGGCGGAACCGATCCCGAAACGGTTTCGCATGCCGCAGGTGGATCCCTACGACGGGACCACCGACCCCCTGGACCATTTGGAGAGCTATAAAGCTCTCATGAGGGTCCAGGGTGCCACCGATGCTCTCCTGTGTATCGCCTTCCCGGCAACCCTCCGGAAGGCCGCTCGAGTCTGGTTCACCCGCCTCGAGCCCGGATCCATTTGCTCCTTCCATCAGTTGGAAGGAAGGTTCGTGGCACACTTCGATGCTTGTCGAAAGGTGCCGAGAGAGGTGGACAGCCTCTTCTTCATCCGCCAGCAGGACCAGGAGCTGCTCCGGGACTACATCACCCGGTTCAAGACCGCAGCCCTGGAGATCTATAGCTTGGACGAGCCCGTCGCCATGCTGGCTTTGAAGCGCGGGCTCAAGACGTCCCGCCTGACCTATTCCCTGGACAAGAAGCTGCCCAGGACGTACTCCGAGCTCCTCCTCCGCGCCCACAAGTATATCCGAGCGGAGGAGGCTGACCGCACCCGTCGAGAGTTGGACGGGAAGACTTCAAAGAAGCCGCTCCCGAGGGACACCCCGGGAGCTCGGAGGCCCGGGCCGTCTGCCGACCCTCGCCCGAATCCAAGGCCGAGGGGCGAAGTCACCCCCGAGCGGAGGTACATCCCCCTCCTCGCACCTCGAACGAAGATCCTCATGGAAATCGAGGGCGAGCGCTACCTCCGCCGACCTCCTCCTCAGAACCCGAGAGCTGTCCGAGATAAATCGAAGTACTGCCAGTTCCACCGCGAGCACGGGCATGACACAGAGGAGTGCCGCCACCTGAAGCAGGAGATTGAGGAGCTGATCAGGAGGGGTTACCTCAGGAAGTTCATCAAGAACGAGGCCCCCTCTGAAGGGCAGCCGCTCGCGGCCTTACCACCTGTCCCTACGATCGACAACCGCCCAACGGAGAAGCCCGTGGGCATGATCTCACGCGGGTCCGGCCGAGCAATGAAGAGAGCCCGGGAAGTCAGGAACCCGGAGAATGTAATCCCTCTCAAGGGGGGGGGAAATTAATGACAATGTAAACAACGATGCCGTGGTGGTCGAGATGACCATCGCGAAGCATCCTGTACATCGAATCATGGTGGATAGTGGAAGCTCGGCTGACGTACTTTTTTACGATGCTTTCTCTCGGATGAACTTATCCCCCGATCAGCTGAAACCGGTGCACACCCCCCTGGTAGGTTTTACAGGGGACTCCGTGGGGGTCGAGGGGGAGATCACTCTCCCGGTCACCGCCGGATCCCCACCCCGGCAGGCGACCGTCCTAATAACATTCATCGTCGTCAGGCTCCCTTCGCCTTACAACGCCATTCTCGGGCGTCCCGGGCTCAACCAACTGGACGCCACCATCTCCACGAGGAGGCTGTTGGTGCAGTTCCCCACGCTTTCCGGGCTCGGGGAGATGAAGGGGACGACCCAGCCAGTCCCGCTCTGCCTCCAGACGATCCCAGGCGCCAGGGGCACGGAGCTCGCCCATGATATCGACGACCTCGATCTGAGAGAGAAGGAACCCAGGGGAGGGCCCATAGAGCGACTGCTGACTTTTCCCCTCGGTTCGGATCCCCTGAAGATGGTGCAAGTCGGGGCCCAGCTCCCCGAGGAAGAGCGAACCCGCTTGCTGGAGTTCCTCCGTGCCAACACTGACGTGTTCGCCTGGTCAGCAGCCGACATGCCGGGCATCCCGCCCGAGGTCATCATGCACAGGCTAAACGTGGACCCAAATTGCCGCCCGGTCTGCTAGAAGAAGAGAAGCTTCGCCATGGAGAGGCAGAAGGCGATCAACGAGGAAGTAGAGAAGCTCCTCGCCGCCGGTTTTGTCCGAGAAGTCCAGTATCCCAGTTGGCTGGCAAACGTGGTCATGATAAAAAAGAGTAGTGATAAGTGGAGGATCTGTGTGGACTACACCGACCTCAATCGAGCTTGCCCGAAGGACAGCTTTCCTCTTCCAAAGATCGACCAGTTGGTCGAAACCACCTCGGGGCATCGCCTCCTGTCGTTCATGGACGCCTTCTCCGGATACAACCAGATTCGGATGAACCCGGAGGACGAAGAGCACACTGCCTTCATAACTGACCGCGGGACTTTTTGCTACAGGATGATGCCCTTCGGTCTCAAGAACGCGGGGGCAACGTACCAACGCCTGGTCAGTAGAATTTTCAAAGACCAGATAGGCCGCAACATGCAGGTGTACGTAGACGACATGCTGGTAATGAGCAAACCCGATTCGGACCATGTGGCTGACTTGACGGAGACGTTCGGCAACCTCCAGTGCCATCAGATGAAGCTGAACCCGGCGAAGTGCGCCTTCGGCGTCTCCGCCGGGAAGTTCCTAGGGTTTATGGTGACCCAAAGAGGAATCGAGGCCAACCCGGAGAAGGTCCAGGCCATCCTGGACATGGAGCAGCCCGCCTCCAAGAAGCAAGTGCAACAACTAACCGGCCGAGTTGCGGCCCTTAGCCATTTTATCTCCAGGTCGGCGGACCGCTGCCGTCCCTTCTTCAAGGTGCTGAGGAAGATGAATGACTTTTCTTGGACCGAGGAATGCCAGCAGGCCTTCGAGGAGCTGAAGAAGATGCTCGCATCGCCACCGTTGCTGTCCAGGCCCGAGGAGGGAGAGGAGCTTACCCTCTACCTGGTGGTTACCCCGGAGGCCGTCAGCTCTGTCTTGGTCCGAACCGACGGCCAGGGGCTCCAGCGGTCGGTGTACTATACCAGCAAGCTTCTCCGTGACGCGGAGCTCAGGTATTCTCGGCCCGAGAAACTTGTTTTTGCGCTAATAATGTCTGCCCAGCGTCTCAGGCCCTATTTCCAAGCGCACCCCATCGCCATCTTGACGGATCAACCGCTGAAAGCGGTGCTCAGCCGACCCGATACTTCGGGATGATTGGCCAAGTGGGCACTGAAGCTCAGCGAGTTCGACATTACATACAGGCCAAGGTCGGCCATGAAGGCACAGGTGCTGACCGATTTCTTGGTCGAATGTGCAGGCTTGGGCAGGGAGCCCGAGGAAGGCCCCCCGGTCCAGCCGATGGAGGTTGGCACCGATGAGCCCGGAGAGGACGCCTGGATCCTCCATGTAGACGGAGCCTCAAACTCCGGCGGGAGCGGAGCTGGGCTCATCCTTGCCAACGGCGACGGGGTCGTCGCCGAATGCGCACTCCATTTCCAATTCCCCGCAACAAATAACCAGGCGGAGTACGAGGCACTTCTTGCCGGACTGAGAGTCTCTCGCGAGCTGGGCATGACCAACCTCAGAGCTTTCACTGATTCCCAGCTCGTGGCGGGACAGGTATCCGGGGAGTACGTCGCACACGACCCCCAAATGGCGAAATACTTGGAGCTCGTCAAGGCGGGCGCGTCCAAGTTCCGGCGCTTCAACGTCTTCCACATCCCCCGCGGGGAGAACGCCCGTGCGGATGCTCTCTCTCGGCTGGCAACCCTGCCGGACTCGATGCTGGGACGCGCTCAAGTGGAGCGTCTAGAGATCCCAAGCCTCGAAGCACCGATGGAAGTCCATCAGGTCAGCCACGAACTCAGCTGGATGGACAAGTACGTTGCGTACATCACCAGTGGCACCCTACCGGAGGTCTCGAGGCGGCCCGCCTCATCAGGAAGAAGGCCGTGCGGTTCGTCCTGATGGACGGGCAGTTGTATCGAAGATCCTACTCCTACCCCCTCCTCAAGTGCATAGGACCCACGAAAGCCAAGCTTATGCTCCAGGAGATTCATGAAGGCGTCTGCGGGAACCATGTGGGGGGCAGGGCACTGGCGTACAAGGCCCTCCGTCAGGGCTACTTCTGGGAGACAATGAAGGAAGACGCCGCCGACTTCGTGAAGAAGTGCGACCGGTGCCAGCGTCACACCACGGTGCAGCGGCAACCCTCCAACCCAATCTCCCAGCTCTCAGCCTCCTGGCCGTTCGCCCAGTGGGGGATGGACCTCCTGGGCCCATTCCCGCCGGCGTCTGGCCAGCGGAAGTTCTTGATAGTGGCCATCGACTACTTCACGAAGTGGGTTGAGGCCGAACCCTTAGCAAGGATCACCGAAGCAAACGTCACCAAGTTCTTTTGGAAGTCCATCGTCTGCCGCTTCGGCCTCCCCCACACCGTGGTCACCGACAACGGGCGCCAGTTCGACTGCCGGGAGTTCGAAGAATTCTGCAGCGACCTCGGCATTAGGCATCGCTTTACCTCGGTGGCGCATCCTCAGACTAATGGAGAGGCCGAAGTCACGAACAGGACCATTCTTTAGGGCCTCCGCATGCGGCTGGACCAGGCCAAGGGCAGGTGGGCCGACGAGCTTCCCAGCGTCCTCTGGGCATACCACACCACCCCGAGGATGGCTACCGACGAAACCCCGTTCAACCTTGTCTTCGGGGCCGAGGCAGTCATCCCGATCGAGCTCAGCCTACCCACGCTGCATGTGGAGCAATACGACGAGACAGAAAACCCAGCCAGGATGATGCTCAACCTTGACCTTCTCGAGGAAACGAGGGATAAGGCCCGAGTCCGAATGGTGGCGTATAGGCAACGTGTGGCCAGATATTACAACTCCCGAGTGCGGCCGAAGGTTTTCCGCCCCGGAGACTTGGTCCTCCGGCGTGCTGAAGCCTCCCAGCCACGGGAATGCGGCAAACTATCACCCAACTGGGAAGGCCCATATCGGGTGGCAGAAGCCCTCCCTCATGGAGCATATTACTTGGAGGAATTGGGAGGTGCCAGGTTCCCCCGGACGTGGAACTCCTCGAACCTAAGGATGTACTATCAGTGATGTAAGGCTCCCTGTTCCTATAACAAAGTTCCCCCACTTCAAACACTCCCTTCTCATTTTGACAAGAAGGCCTACGGCATCGGGCTCAGACCGCGGATCCTGGGCTTCGGCCTGGAAGGTGGCGCCGAACCCAGTTCGCCCACGCAAGCCCGGAGAACAGCTCAGCAAGCCGCGCAAGGCTTGAGAAAGCCTGCGGCATCGAGCTCAGTCCGGAGATCCTGGGCTTCGGCCTGGAAGGTGGCGCCGAACCCAGTTCGCCCACGCAAGCCCGGAAGAACAGCTCAGCAAGCCGTGCAAGGCTTGAGAAAGCCTGCGGCATCGAGCTCAGTCCGGAGATCCTGGGCTTCGGCCTGGAAGGTGGCGCCGAACCCAGTTCGTCCACGCAAGCCCGGAGAACAGCTCAGTAAGCCGCGCAAGGCTTGAGAAAGCTTGCGGCATCGAGCTCAGTTCGGAGATCCTGGGCTTCGGCCTGGAAGGTGGCGCCGAACCCAATTCGCCCACGCGAGCCCGGAGAACAGCTCAGTAAGCCGTGCAAGGCTTGAGAAAGCTTGTAGCATCGAGTTCAGTCTGGAGATCCTGGGCTTCGGCCTGGAAGGTGGCGCCGAACCCAGTTCGCCCACGCAAGCCCGGAAAACAGCTCAGCAAGCCGCGCAAGGCTTGAGAAAGCCTGCGGCATCGAGCTCAGTCCAGAGATCCTGGGCTTCGGCCTGGAAGGCAGTGCAGAAACCATGTTGCCCGCGCAAGCATGAAGGCGACCCAGAGTCGGGCCCGCTTAAGGCCTACTCTGCTGCGACGCGATCCAGGAGGCCCCATCCTCCGATTTGAGCAATGGAAGGACCAGGCTTGCAACTGTTTCAAGTGTTCCATACCAACATCTCAGAAAGAAAGAAAAAGAAAGGTGAGATGGAATGAAAGAACTCAAGGTTTTGATAAACTTGGACTTTCATTGATATGAGTAGCCGGTACAAGCTGGGAGTCCCGACAGGCTGGGACTCCCAAAAAAAAAAAAAAAAAAAAAAAAAAAATGACAAACAACAGAAGAAGAAAAAGAAAAGATATCCGGGAGAAGGCGCTGGGTTCACTGTGGTGCAGGGTCGGAGCCCTCTGCCGGGGGCGCGGGCGCTACGTCCTCGACTTCTACGGCCGCCAGCTCTTGAGGCTGCTCCGGAGCCGCAGCATCACTGGTCGACGGCGCCGCAGGAGTTGCTTCGGCCGCGCCGGAGGCCCTGCTCTCGCCTCCTGGCCTCCTGCCTCCGATCACTACCCCGCTCAGATCCAGCTCGGGGAAGAAGGCCCCCACCTTCTCCCGGCACATCCGGAACCCCTTCAAGAAGGAGTCCACGGCGGCCTCCCGGACCTCCGACATGTACTCGTCGGAAGCCCGGAATCTTGGGACGGCCTCTTGCGCCTCCCGCTTGGCGGCCTCCAAGAGTCCGTTGACGTACGCACTCCGGTCTTTCGCCGCGGTTGCGTCTCGCCGGGCCTCCTCCAACTGGCGCTCCAACCACTGGGAGTGGGCCTGCAGGCGGGCCTTCTCCGCCACCTCCTCCTCCGTGCGGCGCTGGTTGGAGGTCCGCTCCTCCGACAAGGAGGCCTCCAGCTCCTTGTTCCGCTCCTCGGAATGCGCCAGGTCGGACTGGAGGGCTTGATTATTGGCTCACAGCTCGGCCCCCTTCTCCATCAGGTCCTTGACGTCTGCCGCGAGCTTGCCGAGCTTCAGCTCTTTCTCGGCATCCCTCTTGGCGTTCCCTACGAGGAAATTTCTCAGTAGGAGGACGTCGTTCCCGATCTGCACCAGCAAAAGCAAACCATGTCAGGATAAAAGGAGTTAGGTCTTGAAAGGAAAAGAAGGGGAAGGAAGAAGCTCAGACTTACCGTGAAGAGCTGCGGGAGGATCCCGAGCAGCGCATCAGCGTAGTCCCGGCCGCCCTGAGCTCGGCGGTCCCGGGCGGTGGAGGCGTACTCCATGATCTTCTCCGCGAGCCCCTTGTCGCGGATGACCGAGTCTCGCTGGGTGATCACCGGTGCCGGGGGCGTTAGGCCGGCTCCTGCGGCGGCCGCCCCCTCAGCTGGGGCCACGGTCGACGGGCCGGCGGTGGCCGCGGGCTGCGCCGTCGAGCTGGCAGCGATGACGGGCCCGGTGCTGGGCGGAGCAGCAGGCGGTGGAGCCCTCTCGGCAGCGGCGCCACCAGGTCGCGCGGCCGGGGTATCAGCAGCCCCGCCCTGAGGTAGCCTGGGCGGGGGAACGACGGCGATTGGGCTGGGCACGGTCGCCGTCACGACCTCCCGGCTCGTCTCTGTACGAGCCCTCTTCGCCGGGGGCTCGTCCACCTCAACGACATCCCGCTGGGCTGCGCCCTCCAGGAGGTTCTCCAACGAAAATTTCATCCCTGCGAAACAAAGGAACAGAAAGTTAGAGGCTCGGTTATGAAGAAAAAGGGGGGCAGAGGTCAAAATGGGGCCGAATCTCACCCGTCTCGCGGATGGGACTGATCCCGGCCTCAAAAAGATTCTGCTCAGAGAGCAGAACCTCGAGTGCCGGGACCACGTCGCTCAGGAGCTGGGAATAGGACTCCTGGTCCGCCGACTCGACCCGGGAATTTTGGTTCGGGGTCCGGTCCGGTTCACTCCAGGCCCAGTCGACGTCTTCGACTGAGGCAAAGAAAAACTGGCTCTTCCAATCCTTGACCGAGGAAGGGAGGTCGAACCGGAGACACCTGGGCCGGGGCAAAATGTACCACCAGCCGTCATCGGTGGAGCACTTCTTCAGGGTGAACATGGCCCTGAAGAGGGAGAAACGGGCAACGAACCCGTGGAAGTGACAGAAGATGATAAAAGAGAAGATGACTCGGATGGCATTAGGAGCCAGCTGGGCCGGGACAAGCCGGAAGTGGCTGAGGAAGGAAAGAAAAAAGGGATGCAGAGGAAACCGAAGACCCCCAAGGAGGAAGTCTTCGTAGAAGGCTATGCGGCCAGGGCCACTCATGGTGACGCGCTCCCCGGACCGCGGAACAAACAAGCGAACTGACCCCGGGATGCCATAGGCATCCCGGAGCAGAGAAAGATCGCATTCGGTCATGGTAGAAGCATGACCGGAGGGACCGGCGGGAAGAGAAGGCGGAGCAGGAAGAGAAGGCGGAGCAGGAAGAGAAGACGGAGCAGGAAGAGAACGGAGGGGCACGACAGCTGCAACCGGAGGGGACCGGATCCCCCTGGGGATGCCAATGGTGACACCCCCGGGTTGCAACCGCCGGCGGATCTCCTCCGGGATGGTCTCCTCATCTGAGGAGGAAGAAGATGGAGTCCTCGGCCGGGATGGACCGGCCTCGTCCGGATTGGAAGAAACATGGCGACGGCGCGCCATGGAAAAGAAAAGGACAAAAGATCAGAAAGAAGAGAGACAAGAGAGAAGGAGGGGAACCAGAGGAGAAGAAGGAAGCACTCACCGAAAATACACCAGACGAGCGCGAGCAACAGGAGTTGTTAGCCTGCAGCAAACCGCCCACGAAGCAAGGGAAAATGCCTCGTTCTGGAAAGTCCCCTCCCTTTCAAACTCAGCCGACAGCGGCCGTACCCGTCATTCCGCTTCAGGCCACTGGATGATCGCCACATGGGCGCATGCCCGACACCGACGCCTCGTTAGCAGAGTATCGGCCTCTGCCTAGAAGCGACGCATTAATTGCGGGCAAGTGGGCGACGCGTGGCGGCTCCCCATAGGTTTTCAGCCGCATCGAGCCACGACGACGAGGATCGTGGCAATTATGATGCAAGATCTTCGCCTCTCCACGTCATGTCCGCATTTAATCCCGACGTTCCGTTCTACGACGCCCCGACGGAACGGCGGGCTGGGGGGCAACTGTTACAGCCGTGACAGTGACGTGGCCAGGCTCAGGTACCGCCGAATGCGATCGAGCCACGTGTAAGTTTCCCCGGTCGAGTCAGCGCCACGTCTTCAAAGCCAGGATCGGCAAGACTACACCGCCCGACGACTGTCTAAGACAAACTGCCCTCGCCGAGGTCGAGCTCGGTTCGGAGTTCCTCTACCACCCCATTGGCGCTCGGACCCGGAGGGGTCCGCCTAAGTGAGGTCGGCCGAGGCCAGGCGACCTCCTGCCACCTCGCCAGGTGTCCACCCAGGAGGGGTCCACCTAAGCCGAGGTCGGCCGGTCCTTCGTCTTTCGCCAGGTGGCCACCCGGAGACGGGCCCACCTCGACCGAGACCAGGCGACCTCCTGCCACCTCGCCAGGTGTCCACCCAGGAGGGGTCCACCTAAGCCGAGGTCGGCCGGCCCTTCGCCCTTCGCCAGGTGGCCACCCGGAGACGGGCCCACCTCGGCCGAAGCCAGGCGACCTCTTGCCACCTCGCCAGGTGTCCGCCCAGGAGGGGTCCACCTAAGCCGAGGTCGGCTGGTCCTTCGCCCTTCACCAGATGGCCGCCCGGAGATGGGCCCACCTCGGCCGAAGCCAGGCGACCTCCTGCCACCTCGCCAGGTGTCCACCCGGGAGGGGTCTACCTAAGCCGAGGTCGGCTGGTCCTTCGCTCCTCACCAGTTGGCCCCCGGAGACGGGTCCAACTAAGCCGAGGTCAGACCGCTCGTACGGAGAAGGCCCCAGGGAGGGAAACGGGCACCGAGGCCATCCCTCGGGCCGTACGAACCCCAGACGATGCTCCGTACGGAGGGCGGCGGCACGCGGAACATCACTTGCATCGACCCGACAGGTCCCGCAGCCGAGAGACGCGACCCTAACGGAACAGGCCCCATAGATGGACGGCGCCCATGCTTGGGAAAGAGAGCGCTCTCGCTGGGCTCGAGGCCTGACCGGCCGCCTTGCCAGCGCCGCCCTCCCTTTTTCTCTTCTGTCTTTGCCTTTTCCCTGCTGGGCCCAGCGGACGAGGTCGGAAAGCCGCTTGGCCCCCCTCACAGAAAAGGGAAAAGAGAAAAGGACGGGGGAGGGGAGTTTCCCAGGAGAAAAAGACAAGCGCACGACGAAAGGAGATAAAGAGGGAGGAATCTGGGGACGACAAGGTAAGCCAACAAGCCTGGGGAAGAAGAAGAAGCACCGGCACAAGGCCTTGCTCCGGGAGAAAAACCAGAGATCCCGAGAGGGGAACACTGGGCGTGAGCTCGGCAAGGAGGCCCAGCCGAGATTCTGGTCCCCAGAGCGACTCTCTTACTAGTAAACTCTCTAAGTCTGGAACCCTTTCGGGGGTCCGTCTGGAGAGTCTGTTCCTTCTCGTCGTCTACTGACTTGACCGTCGGAGCTCCCTCGCCGGGATCCCCGGCCAGGGTCTTCTAACCCCTTTTTTGCAGGTTCACCGCGGGAAGGAAGGCTCCCTCGCCAGGCGGTCAGGAGGGATCGGCGGATCCGTGGCACGGGCGCGGCGACGAGAGCGGCAACAGCTTGCTTCTCAGCGGCAGCATACTTATGAGCTTTTGCCAACAGTTCGGCATAGCTCATTGGGAATCTTTTGTCCAGGAAAAATGTGAACCTGGACGATTTTAAGCCTTTCTTCAAGGCAGACATGGCCACATGCTCATTCAAGTTCGGAATTTCCAGAGTGGTCGAATTGAAATGGTGGACAAATCCTTTCAAACTTTCTCCTTCTTGTTGCTGGAGAAGAAACAAACTGTCAGTATTGTGCGGCATCTTCTGGCATGTCCTGAAGTGCGAGATAAATTGCCGCTCTAACTCAGCAAAGGAGTGAATTGAGTTTGGAGGCAGGCTCGAATACCATATTCGAGCAGACTTTTTCAAAGTGGTAGGAAAAGCAATGCATTAGAGAGTGTCAGTTACTCCTTGCACCATCATATGAGCTTTGTAGCTCCCTAGATGGTTGAGAGGGTTTGAAGTCCCATCATGGGCCTTTAATTATGGGATCTTGAAATGCTTAGGGATAACTTCATCCATAATTTCATCAGAAAAAGGGGGCTGAGAGTTGAAGGTAACAACCTCATCATTCCTTCTCAGTTCTGAAATTCTTGCTATCTGCGCTTGCATAGCCTTGAACTTCTCCTGAACCTCATAATTGATCTCCCTTTGCCTATCCCCTTATGGTACAAAGCTTCTAGAAGAAATAGAGGGAGAGCACCGGACCCTTTTCTTTCCACCATGATCCCCTGCTTGTCGATATAGCGAACATATGTAGCGATCACGAGATGATCGGATCTGTGAGAAATTGGGAGTGATCTCTCGGCGTTGATCTTTCTCCCTCTCAGGTTGACAGCTAGATTGTGGAACAGGGGGAGGGCATTGTTTTTGAGCCGCAGTTTCATGTAGGTGTTGTACCAATGCCATCAAGGTCTCCCACCTTGTTCACTAGACTTTCAAATTGCTGCTTCTCCACCATTATCATAAAAGGTTATGATCCTTGAACCGCCGGGAGAATGTTGACCGGAGGTCCGTTTGATGGAGGAGCTTGCTGCTCCTGACTCGTAGATGCGTTCTTGGCTTTCCCTTTCACCATCCTAGAAGAAACTCTCCTTCGGAACAGAGGAAAAGGACTTGCAACTCCTACCTGGCACGCCAATCTGTTGATGCTGAACCTCTGCCAACCGGGTGGAGTGGTTCTTCCGCTGGGTCACCGTCGACCGGAACCTGCAAAACAGATCCCTGACCGGAGATTTTCCGGTGGGGAACACTCCGATGCCTAAGTCAGAAGATGCTCAGGCAGCAGCAGAATGGAGAGTTTTGAAAGCAGAGAGGGAAGAGAGAAATTCGAAATGCAAGAGAGAAAAATGAACCAGCCTCCTCCTGAGTGTCATCCCTTACCAGTATTTATAGGCTCCAACATAACTACTTACGGTTATGGGAGTTGGCGAACGCAACCTCTTTATAACCGTAAGTAGTGGCTGTCGGAAAAATAGTTACACTCGGAGTTTATCCAATATTGAGGTTTTGGACCATGTGGGTGGTTGCAACAACCAAAACAATTCAACTGTTTATCCAAGAAAGCCACATGTCCAAGAATCCTCCTTCAAGAATAAATTCGAAGTGAGCTCAACATTCTCTTTAGTAGCGCTCCTGAAGGGAATGTTAGCTACATACTTCAGAAGAATCCATTTCGGAAGTAACAATAGTAAACACTTACAGTCTAAAAGTGGGATCGTATGCTCTCCGGATTGTATTGAAGGAATAAAGTCGAAGATATTCGTTTGAGAGGTCAAGTCTTCGGATCAAGGTAATTGTACGAAGCCGAAGACATAGAGTAGATAAACTTAGCTTAAAACTATAGATAAAGATGTTAGCCTAAGTCTTCGGATCAAGGTGTATGTACGAAGCCGAAGACAGTAAATAAACTTATTTCCTGAATCATAGATAAAGATACGAAGCCATAAATATTAGGCATAATCTTCGGACCGAGATAATAATACGAAGCTGAAGACACAGAGCTAATAAACTTATCTTCCGAAACAAGACTAAGATACAAAGTCATAGATATTAGGCATGGTCTTCGGATCGAGATGATAATATGAAGCCGAAGATCCTTTCCTTTGTCAGCTGATTTGACCAATAAATCAAAAAAAAAAAATTGAAATTGGTTCAGAGAACGGTCCAATAATTAATTAAAATAAAACTGGGATATCATAACAGTGCTAATTTGGCTGATTAAAATAGCACGCACCCACGCATGACACATTCAACAGATGACCTCTTCCTTTGTCGGGGTCTGGAGGTTGAGCAGGCGTGTATCTAATTGGTATGGTTGGATGAGAAAGAAAGCACGATATAACGTGGAGGAATCAAAGGTCCCAGGAGAAATGGTAAGAGATTAAATATGGAGGGAAAATGACATGCAGTTAGCAACAACTTGTTTCGGCCGCATGAGTATTCTATGTACCAATTAAATTTCCAGAATATTACATCAGACCTTTCGTTTTCCCTGCATATTTCCAGGATAAAGCTGATGGTCGTCGACTTGGTCTTGGTTGCGTGACTGGATGAAAAATGATATATATATATTACTTGTTTATCTATATCGTATATAAGATGAACGATAAATTGATGACAAGTGATTGCAGTCTTTGAGGCTAATTCAAAATGGTGGTTGTCTAGACTCCTAATATAGCAAAAATCTTTGTAAAAAATAAATATTTTTTTAAATTTTATATCAAATTATAAATAACTTCATACATCTCTAATTCCAGTAATTCCAGCTTTACATTTTATAGTATATTATAATTTTCCTTTCCGAGCATCTAAATTAGATCCGACCTTGCCAATAATGCATACATGGAAATATATTTATGACTTATATGGATCTATTTAGCATTTTTTGAAAAATAAGAAATGATATAGTGGCATGTACAGTCATTTAGTACCATTTTTTCTACTAAAATACTGATGAAAGGAATAGTTTTTTTTTTTTATCTCTTTTACTCTGTATATTTCCAGCTCTCTTGATCTCTCCTGTTTGTTCTATCTCTTTATATATCTCTCATAGCTAGGAAAAAAATTGTCAAGTTTGGATATTCGAGAGGGAGAGGTATTTGATTTTAGTAGAAATCCAAAGAGAAACCATTTTCATCTTCCAGTCATGAAAAAAATATCTTGAACCTTTACAAATATGGATAGAAAATTTTGGATATGCCCTAATTATAATGTAAGGATTTTGCTTCATTTGACTTTGTTTTATATGATTTGTTATTATAATGGAAAGGATAATAGAAATCAAAATTAATTTTTATATGTTAATAGAGGTTGCAACTACTTCTAATGGTTAGATCCATAGTGGTCCAGATGTGCAGCTACTTCAAACGACAAGTTGGAGGCTGATAAGAAAGTATTGCGGATTGAAAAAGAAAGTGCAGAACATAAATAATCTGAACTTGAAAAATAGCTTGGTCATCTAAAAAGATAATCTAGATTAAGATAAGATAGAGGCGAATATAATAGACTCCGTATTATTGGTTGTTTGATCATGCTTGTTCTGATTTTCTTAGCTTATAAGTCTAATGCACCTGTGTGTCAATTCTAGTTGCCATGATAATGTATTTAGCTTGTTGTAAAATTTATTAATGACAATGTAAATCATATTTTTATTTTAAACCATGTTCTAGTTGTGTTTTAACTGGATTGATGTTAGCCTAATTTGAAATCAAGTATTTTATATGACTACTGTTTCAGCATAAGCATTATTGTCTTTGCTAAATTCAACAAATTGGAGCTGTGTGTATAATAACAAGATTGGAGTTTTGTAGATATTATACAATGATAAATTTAAACCTTTATAGGTGTTGTACAATGGTAAAATTAGGATCATGTTATAGCTATTAAGAACTAAAACCTGGTGCTTTAGATTTTCTGTGAGCTTTGGTGAATGGTGCTTTAATTAACGAGAAAAGCCTAAGATTAGGATTATGTTAAAGCTGTTGAGGAATATTATACATGAACTAGAACTTGGTGCTTTAGCTTTTTTGTTAACATTAGTGAATGGTGCAGTATCAGCTAATGAGAAAAGCAAGCTAAATGGTACATAAGAGTTTAGTTGACAGAGGAGCAAAGCAACAAACATTAACAAAAGTATATATATATATATGTATGTATGTATGTATGTGTGTGTGTGTGTGTTCAATCATCTCTTGAGGTTTGAAACAACTCAACTAAAAAAGAAAATACCTTAGAAAACCATTTCTAGGTATACAATGGTAGAATACCAGGATCAAAACAGCATGATCTCAACTTTTATTTACATCAAAGGCATAGATTGCCTGTAATCAATTAAGTGGTTAAACCTTGAATAAAACCATCAGAATTTGATGATACATATTAACATGGAACAGTATAAATGTCTGGCATTATTTGACACCCTCTATGTATCAGAATTTGTTATCACAAGTTTTAACATGCTGTATGTTAAAGATATACATTTATAACAATCAGTTCATGTGAAATAGAAGAGGAATTTCCATATATACATCTGTAATAATCAATCCATGTTAAAGATATACATCGTTGCATGTTAAACAGAAGAAGAATTTTCATATATACATTTATTGTAGCAATCAGTCCCTGTGAAAATATTTTCATGTCTATAAACAATATATCACATATGTTTTTTTGGGTTTCAAAACCTCCTTTGGGCATGCAAGTGGTTGTTTCGCAAGCACACATGCAGGTGCGCACCCCGTGCACGGGCCATTCTGCACAAGCACGTCACTATCTTTTTACGAGCTGTTGCCTTTTCTTTTGAGTAGTTTTTGGAGGATATTTTGGAAGATTTTGGGCCTATAAAAAAAGCTCCTATCCCTGGCTGTTCAACCCATCCAAGAGTTCTCCTTCATATTCCTTCTTCCTCTCTAAATTCTCTTAAAAACACACACTCTCTCACTTATTTTTTTAAATTATTCTTCATTTGATCATTTAGGTTGAGGACAAGTTTGATTGGCATCCGATCAAAATCATGCCACCATCGGGTATTGAAATACTTGCCTTCCGGATTGTACCTTGAAAGAGTATGTACGATCCAGATCTTCACATAAGAAGGAACTGAAATCCCCTTTAGGTTAGTAGTTTTACCATCTCCCAAGCCAAGTTTTGTTTTTTTTAATATTTTAAACTTATTTGTCACTTCAATATATGTTATTTCCAAACATCACAAAAAAATATTTTTAATATATATATATATATATATATATTATTTCATATCATTTCAATAATAGCCTAAAGGAGACTTTGAAAATATTTTGTAGCATGCATATAATTTTATATTAAATATAATTATTTATACATAATTATAACTTATGTACTTTGCATATTTTATATTTATATAAATTAGATTTTTTATAAGATATAAATTATGTATTTTAACCATAGCATCATTTTTATGGTTTTGTGTTGTGCAAAATTAATCAAAGATCTCCACAAAACTTATATTGCTGCATGCTAAATTAATTTTAAAAGATTAAAAAAAATCAAATAAAATTTTAAGATCTTTTCATTGATAATAAATTAGATAAAATTTTCAACAAACTGTAGGTTTTGAATAGCTTTTGGGGGATATTTTAAAATTTTTTGGAAGATTTTGTGCCTATAAATAGGCCTCTAACCCTAGCCTTTCAACCCATCCAAGAGTTCTTCGTCATATTCTTTCTTTTTCTCTAAATTCTCTAAATAATACACACACTCTCTCACTCAATTATTTTTATTTTATTCTTCATTTGATCATTTGGATCGAAGACCAATTTGATTGGCATTCGATCGAGATTGTTACACTATTGGGCATTGGAATACTTAGTTTCTGGGTTGTACCTTGGAAGAGCATATATAGCCCAGTTCTTCGCATGAGAAGGGACCGAAGTCTCATTTAGGATAATTATTTTACCACCTTCCAAGCTATGTTCTTTTTTTAAAGTTTTTTAACTTGTTTGTCACATCAACATATATTATGTTACACACATCACAAAAAAATATTTTTAATATATATATTATTTCATATAATTTCAATAACATTATATTCAAATTAGACCCTATGTTAAATAAATTGATGTGAAATAATCAATCCCTGTAATAAATAAATTTATATCTATAATTGATGTTTCACATTTACATCAACTTCAGTTTTAAATTGACATTCACATTCAGAATCGCAGCAATTGTATGACATTCACATATTTGATTTACATTAATATTTACTGTGATACATTAAACACTATATTACATTCAATTTACAAACTAAAGTGTCACACTGATAACATTGCATCAGTTTCACAAAACATAAATGCTACATTCATAAGGGTATTAGTGGATCACATTCATAAGTATATCATAAACCAAAATATGATATCAGAATACCAAAATATTATATCAGAAGATCAAACTATCACATTACAACAGTACATCAACAATGACAAATAGTTAAAATCCTTGTCCATGTCTAATGTTTCATTATCTTCTTTGATAACCACTTGCATGGCTATCTTGATTAGGTAAATTGCTACCTTAACTTGGATTGATACCTCTACTAGTTGCAGTGCAACCCCTAACCTGTCCATCTCTTCTGGTCCAATACTTATATCTCCTTTCTCTTCCATGTTCCTACATAAAAAGGTAAATATATTAGCCATTATAAAATAACCTACATAAATTACTGTGTGATTATTGTTGACCTGATATACAATGCTAAATCCAATATTATTTTCAACATATATATCTAGGGCCAAAATTAGTAGTATTTCCATCCACAACCTAGCACATTATAATTTGTTAGCTATTATATATAAAATATATATAGGGTGAAAATTAATAACAGCTTTTGGAAATGAATTTATATCCACATCCCTGTCTTTTCTCTTGTTCTTTTAAATTTTTAAATTAAGTATTCTTAGCTTCTTACATGTTTTGTTGTTGTGCCCGAATTGGAAAGAATTAGAGCATTTCACGGAGTGGAATCTAAATCTCACTCCAACCTATCTTTTTTCCTCTTCATGATCCCTTTTTCATATTTTTTTAGATCTTTCAAATTGCTTCTACACAGTTGGAAGATTAAGAAGTTTAAAAATTAGTTTTAATTCTCCATTCCTCACTAGGAATAGGATATATCATAGGCTCATATGCCTTTAAATATCTCCTTCCTATGATAATGGCTAATATATATCTCAGGATTATGTTTTAAGGTATAAATCACAGTAATTGTATGCTTATAAGAAAATCTCGTGAGTTTCCATTTCTTATACTCACAATACCATTTATCCAGTCAATACAAAATGTTATATTTGAACAACAAACTAACTTGATATACTAGATTTCTAGCATATGTAGGTAAACATATATTTGATGTTGCTTTCTCTTTAAAAATCTTATATGCACTTGGTGTTATTTTCCATAGAATGCTTCTGTACCCATCTCTCTTTACCTAAAACTTTTGCATAAGTGTTGTTCTAATCCACTCAATCAATATCAATACTAGTTTATCCCTTACCTCCAATATGTAGTAATTAAATGTTTCACAAAGATTGTTAACTACTAGATTAACCTTGTTTTCTCATGTTGAAATGTGTCTTGTCCATGTCTCCTTCTTGACACCAACTACATAATCATAAGCAAACTTCAATTTTATTTTCAACTTCTCCATAGCTATAGTAAAATCAAACTCCATATATGTACATGCTGCCATCTATAGATCATCTTTTAAAACCTTGCCTTTATGGCCTTTGTCCCTGAAGTTAGCATATATGCTACATGCAAATCCTCTACTCTGCAGTTGGAATCGCACTATCAAAAAACTTTATCAAATCCTGCAACACAATAATAAAATAAATTTAAAAAATAATTATCACATGAACTCAAATTATAAATTTGCAGTGCATACCTTCTGTCCATCGAATATAAAAACCCATCCATGTTGCTCCATTGGCCAATATACTCCATCAAATAAGTTAGAAAAAACTCCCATAAGCTTCTTGTCTCACTTTCAATAACTGCATATACAGGAGAGAAGAAATTGTTATTCCTATCCTTACCCACTGTACTAAGAATCTGCTCATCAAATTTATTCTTGATGAAATATCCTTCCAAAACTAAAAAAGGTCTACAACCTACTAGAAATTCTTACTTCTATGCATCTAGGCATATGAACAATCTTTGAAATTTACGATGCAATGACCTTTCAGGCCTCTCCACAGCCATCTTTATCCAACTATTTGGATTATGCTTTTTCAAAGTCTCAGCATAATCCCAAACTCTAGTATACTACTTCAAATTATCTCCATGTATATTATCAATAGCTTGCTTTTTTGCTCTATGGATTATATGCTTACTCACATTCACTTGGTATTCCTTCCTAACTTGATCCTTGGATACTTTGATTTTTCAATCAAAATCTATTCTCAAGTTCTTCATATATTTCTTGGTTAACCATTTTGTTATGACTTATTTATTTAGGAAACTTCTTCCATAGTTATAAATCTCATTAAAAGTCTTAATTTTAAAAAAAATATTTCTCTGCTAATATTAGAAGCATGAACTCTCCATCCATATCCATTCTTGTATTTAATAGTTATTCTATTATTATAATTTATGATGAATATTATATCCATATCATCTTTAATAGTATAATTTTCTAGAACTGATATACATTTTTAAATAATAACCTCATACAAAACTTAGGATTATCCATGGTTCTTAAATCAAATTCAACATCTATGCAACCCCTAAGGGTATCATCATTTGAATATGATAGATTGTACAACTCAACAGCTGAATAATCCTCTTTTGTTTCATCTGTATCTATCCTGAGTTCTTTACTTTTATTATCTTTGATATTACTGGCCAATCCACTACTAGGACTAACTAAAAATTCTTTAGCTGCTTGAAGCTTTTGTATCAAATAGATCTTCATTATTAATTAATTCTTTAGTAAAGTGTGTTTCATAGTTATCGCATTCTTCACATATTTGATTATCTTCTTCAATTTTCTTATCAGTATCTACAACTATTTTAGTTTCTTTATCGGTTACCTTTTCATTTTTTTCCCACTCTTTTTCATTTTATTTTTACTTTCTTCTTGTTCACTATCACTTGATTCTTATTCATTGTCAGCATCATTATTACTTAAGTATTTGTTCCCTTATAGGTCCATATCAGATACAACAAAATTTTGAGTTATACATGAATTTCCTACTTGATTGTATCTCATTGTTTGAGCAAACTATACACATATATTAATAAATTTCTTACCTTCATGATAAGCTAACATCTCTATACAGTCCCTGCCATCCCTAATAGGCTTAATACTAATTTGAATTGGCCTCTATGTGGCAATAAGTATAATAGTTCATTTCCCTTTATATCACTAAAGTTTTTACAATCCCCTTAATCTCAAAAAAGGAAGTATATTTTTTTTCAGATTCATAATAAAATCCCAATTGTCCACATATACATCTCTTACGAGGTCTCTTAACAAACTTTCCTTCGTCATGTACTCAAATAGATATTACATCAGAATCTGACATATCTATAACGAAGACAACAAAAAAACCATTTAGTTTAATCAATGTATATATAAACTTAGAATGTATTTAATTAATCAATGCATTTACATAAGTTGGAACATATCTAATAGTTTTATCCAGAATAATTGATAAAGACATATACACAAGGATATTGGCCTAACAACAAGCATAAATAATGGGATAAACAATAGAAATTCTTTAAAAGTTATTTACAAGGGTTTATACATGCAAGGGACCATAATCAGCCTTTTATTTTAAAAGCACTAGTGTTCAGCATGTGATTGGGATAAATAATAAGAGTATCATGCCAATTCTTTAAGAAGGTTTAAACAAAACATGCATGCATAATAGAAGCAATGCATAATAGTATAAATAAAGGATCATAGTCGTTTAACAATAAGGATAAAGAATAGAATAAATCTCAGATAATGCACTAATTGAATATTATAATATGATCACTATACCCACAATCCATAGTGAGCATATTACCAATTAATTTGAATATATACACTAGCCACAATACAAAATCAAGTGCAAGAACTAATCAAGAAATATAATATAATAAAAAATAAAATATGCATGTACAATAGAAGCATACTGATAAAAAATCTAAATTACAATTCCTAATTTTGATAAAAACTAGAAAGAAAACAACAAGAAAACAAAAACTAATGGAATATGAATGAGATTGAAAAAATAGATAATAAATCTTGAAACATAACTTAAAGAAATCATCCAGATATTTTAGGATTTTTCAATAGAATATTAAAATTAGAAAATAAATGGCATACCTTCTCAAATTCGATTATCCTTAAACCAAAATGGTATTAAGAATAGAGCATAATTGATTCTTGCTCGTTTGAAGCAACTCATGAAGGAAATTACCTACAATATAGCAGTTTTTTTAGAAAAAATTAGAGGGAAAGGGATATCCTTGAAAGCAATGGATCAAAGATCGAAGTGGACAAAAAAAATGCTTTGGTTGATGGGGATGATAGCAAAGCGATTTTTTTTTTGCCTAGGTTTTAATCCACGTTGGCATCTAACATAGCTATTAACTTGACATGTCAGATCAAACCACTCATCATCGTACAATGTATGCATGGCTAGCGAGGATGCCTCAATTTAGATGGCCGGAAGGAGAGATTACAATATTATGTAAAATATAGGGTTGTGTGATGGGGAACTAATATGCATGCAATTTTTTTTGTATGTTTTACATGTTGAGTTAGGTGATTAATTCCCAAATTTTAGATCAAAATTATTTGTAGGGAATTTTGTATGAATTTTTGAAGATCAGCATGCAGATTAGGACCTAGAAAAGTAGCAAAGAAGGACCGCCGGGGCTGAGAAGCCTCGATTAGGGCAAGTTCTCCTACAATAAAACTACTGGAGGTAGAGGGGTGTACCTGACAATGTCTGTAAAGATCGCAGCGAAGGGGTCTCTCGTTCCTCGACGGATGCGGCCTGGAAAACCGAGCCAAAGACCCGCGGATACCCGGCTTTCTGCTCGGTGATCCGATTGAGGCTTGGCTGGAGTCGTTGGATTCGTAGGAACTCAGGGACCTGCAAACGACCTGTCAGGGGTTAGAAAGCTCACAAAGGAACAAGAAAACAAAGTAAAAACAGCAAGGGAAGGCTTCTTTTGGAGTGGGCGTCCAGGGATCTGGAGGGTTTGTTGGCAGCAGGAAGATGATTGCAAACACCGGGAAGAAGAACTCTCACAAACCCCTTTATGCACACAGCAGGGTATCACACCACTCAATAGAAGAACTCAAGGTTTTCATTCATCAAAAAAATTCCCTCATACAAGAGGCTAGGGTCCCTTAAATAGACCCTTAACCTTGGGCTCCAAGTAAGGGTACATAAGTCTTTACATAAGAATCCTTTTCCCTCTCAAACCCTAGCTAGAAAATAAGGAAATATTAGGTAGAAAAATCTCTAAAAATTTTCTTGACTTGGTCAAGACTCCAAGGATGCCTAGGGGGGCGTGTTGGGCTTCTAGGAGCAGCAAAAGGCCGGCCCAAAGGGGCTCGGGTGCATGGGTTTGGGCCTCTGGAAGCTGGGGTGGCCTGGTAGCCAGGTAGCAGGAATATTCTTTGGTATCTTGCTTCTTAGGGGCTTGGGCTTGGCACCTGGGCTTGATTTCTTTGGGCTAGGATGCAGATGGACCTCTGGAATCATGGATGCCCTTATCTATGAATATACTTTGGCATCTGGAAGGGAATCTGGGTATCTGGAGGGCATCTGCAAGAAATCAGGGTTTTCTGAATTTTCCTCCTGGGGTCTTCAAATCTTCAAGCTGGGTTGGACTTGTGCTATACTTCCATGTCTTCAATCTAGTTGGACTTGGTCTTCACTTGTATGATATAGTCTTGAGTCTTCAGTATGCTTGGACAGGACTCAAAAAATAAAATTAGCTCAACATGAGCTGACTAGCATTGGACTGAACTAGCTCAACATGAGCTGACTAGTACAGAACTGAAATAACAACTAAAAATACTCAAATAATAACTAAAATGGACTCAGATGAGCTAAGCCCTTATTACAGATGGACTCATAAATTATTGATCAATTTACAGAGGGTTGAAAAAGCCTCTGTCTTATTCTGGTGCCTCAGGTGTCCCCACCAATTCTCCCGGGGTGGGAGGAACTCGACCTTGTCGAGTGAAGGTCAGACTGGCTCACATATCTCTCGAGAAGGTCTGGGTTGAGGCGTTGCAAGTCCTCTCGAGAAATCCACGAATCGTCTGACTTTGGTCAGCCTTGCCATCGGACCAGGAAGCGTTGATAGACATGGCCCTGGGTCGTGATGGCTTGATCGTCCAGGATATGCTCGATCTGTTCTCCTCTCTCAGGCCAAATTTATTTGTGGACACTCTAGGTTAGGGTCACTCACAATGAAAAGGAATAGGTCCAAAGGCCTCACTAGGTATCGCTGCCGGTTCCCTATACTCAACCAGGTCTGTAATATTGAAGGTAGAACTAATGCCCAAATCCGAAGGCAATTCTAACACCTAGGCATTTGATCCAACCTTCTCTATCACTTTAAAAGGTCCGACTCTACGAGCATGAAGCTTCTTTTAGGCCTAAGCCTAACCAAGATAGAATCCACTACATCAAATTCTTTAATCCATCTTCGGGAATTAGCCAGTTGTTTCAAAATTAGTGCAGATGGTGAACATGCTGGGCACATGCAGACTCCTAATAAGATGATGCAAAGGACTCATACTGACACCTAAAGACTCGACTATGCATTCCTATCAAAGAAAATTTTATTGAACTCTTTGGATCTAAACCTAATAGATTATAGGTTCTCTAGGTTTGATCCTAGCTTGACATGCACAAGAAAATTTACAGTGAACTCCTAGCAAATTCCAAAGAGTATGCCAGAAGTAAGATGCAAACCTAACATGTGTGATGAATGCATGCAGTATGCTAATCTCAGTTAAATGCAATCTAATAATCCTAGAAATGCTGGAGGTGTTAGGCAAGGGCAGAAAATAGGAAGTGGGTTCAGAATTAGTTTGGTAGGGTAGGGAAAAAGGTTCAAAGTTAGTTGGATAAAGTTTGATATAAGAAGGCATGTCAGGGACTAATCCTAGACTAATAAGGCTAACCTTACGAGGTTGCGGTATAGCTATGGGGTTTGCATAATGGAAGGATAGGTTACTAATCTCATGGAAGAGGTCTTTAATGGAAACTATAGGAGGAGGCTCATCCTGAGGGTACTGATTCAAAGAGATCAAGTCCTTAATAAATTCTTCAGGTTCTTGTATTTTAGGACTAGACTCTATAATTTGGCTCTCCTCTATGGTTTCCTTAGGTAAGGCTCTAGTAGTAGTACCTAGGTTCTCTTCCTCTATTTGTTCTTCCACTATAGCTTTAGGTTGGATGTGGTCAAGGTCAACTACCTCTAGGTTGGCTTCTACCTGGGTATCTATTAGGTCAGCTAATTCTAGGTCATCTAAAGGTGTCTCCTCTTCTCCTTCATACTCATCTACTAGGCTCGCATCAGCTTCATACACTTCCACGTTAATGTAAGCCTTGTCAATCTCAGGAATGGTTGGAGAAGGTCGGCTAGGGAAAAATTGGCTAGGTCCTGGTTTCTGATTATGGACACTAATCCTAGTAGGTTCAGGTTGTCTAAGGGGTAGTGGCTCACTACTGGGCTCATATTTAGGGGTGCTAATCCTATGGGGTTCAAGTTGACTATGGAAAACTTGACTAGTACTAGATTGATATCTAGGGATTATGGGCTCCCTAGACTCATAGGATAAGGGAGCAGATCTATGGGTCACGGGATCATAAGATCTGGGGTTATAGGATTTGGGTTCAGCTTTATGGGACTTGGGTCTACTGGACTCATGGGATATTGGTTCGTAGATTTTTGAGTCAGAGGATTTGAAGTCATAAGATCTATAGGTTGTGGGTATACTAGGCTTATAGGATGTGGGTAAATAGGATCTAAAGTCATAGGATCTAGGTTCAGTATCATAGTATGGGTCAGGCTGAGTGGCTCTCCTAGGTTCAACCTCACGATATGGTTCAGGGTTTGGGGTCCTCCTAGGTTTAGGATTATAGTATGGGTCAGGCTGAGGGGCTCTCCTAGGTTCAACCTCTCGGTATGGATCAGGGTTTGGGGTCCTCCTAGGTTGAGGATTGTAGTACGGGTCAGGATAAGGGGCTCTCCTAGGTTCGACCTCATGGTATAGATCAGGGTTTGGGGTTCTCCTAGGTTGAGGGGACTCAGGATCTGGCTCAGATCGTGACCCATGTGTTCTTGCTATGGTCCCTACACGACCTCCTAACTGGTCAAACCTATTGGCAAGATGGTCAATTCTATTGTTGGTTTGGGTACCAGACTGAGTTAACTGGGTAGTCATCTGGGCCATTTGATCAGCTAGGGCTTTTATTTGGGCTTGTAAGTTTTCCATGGGTTTAGACATTTGTGAAGGAGGTGGGTGATATGAAACTCCTGATCTAGTGCTCATACAAGACTCGATCAGACCGACTATAGCTGACTAGACCTAGAGTCCAAACTAGATGCTCAATCAGGGTGGCAAACTAGCCTATAGTAACCCTGTACTCAGCCAAGCAGGTGTAAGGAGAGTGTTAGGTCCCTGATTGCCAATCCTAGACACCAATCAGAATTGGCCAGGTAGGCGGACCAGCACACAAGCCCTTCGGGATTGAATCCCTAAACCACCGTTCTAGACACTGAGCACAAGGCACACACAGGTTAACTTGACACAGTGATCTAACACTAGCCCGGACCCGACCAGTTGGTGTCCCTAGCCCACTAGGGCAAATTAAGTCTAATTAATTTTAGATTAAGGCTTGGGACTGAATGCAAGGGATGTGGTTTTGGGCTAAGGAGAGGTGATCAAATCCTCCCCCCATCTGATATAGCAAGAGTGCCCTTAAAAGTAAATTATGCAATGATAGCAGGCAGATGAGGATGCAAATTAGGGTTTAGATATTTTTTTCGATATTTTTGGAGAATATGTATTTTTTTTTTGGTATTTTTTTAAATAGAAGAAAACTTGCAAATCATGGCCTAATATACTGGAAATATACTAAAATTAAGAAATATGCAAAAACTCCTAAACAAAATCCTAAAACTTCCAAACTTGTCTTGCTAAAAAAAATAGAGCCAAAAATTTGCAGGCCCTATTTCGGCTTGCAGAAAATTCACAGGCCATAATAAAATCTGGAAAAATTTTGAAAATTACTGTGAATTATGATAAATACAGGAAAATGAATTTCAGAATTTTTTGAGTTTTTAACAGGGAGAAATAATTAAAATAACAGAGTATATATGGATTGAAAAATTGCAGAAAACAAGCCCTAATCTAAGCTCTGATACCAAATGATGGGGAAACAAATATGCATGCAATTTTTTTTGTATTTTCTACATGTTGAGTTAGGTGATTAATTCCCAAATTTTAGATCAAAATTATTTGTAGGGAATTTTGTATGAATTTTTGAAGATCAGCATGCAGATTAGGACCTAGAAAAGTAGCAAAGAAGGACCGTCGGGGCTGAGAAGCCTCGGTTAGGGCAAGTTCTCCTACAATAAAACTACTGGAGGTAGAGGGGTGTACCTGACAACGTCTGTAAAGATCGCAGCGAAGGGGTCTCTCGTTCCTCGACGGATGCGGCCTGGAAAATCGAGCCAAATACCCGCGGATACCCGGCTTTCTGCTCGGTGATTCGATTGAGGCTTGGCTGGAGTCGTTGGATTCGTAGGAACTCAGGGACCTGCAAACGACCTGTCAGGGGTTAGAAAGCTCACAAAGGAACAAGAAAACAAAGTAAAAATAGCAAGGGAAGGCTTCTTTTGGAGTGGGCGTCCAGGGATCTGGAGGGTTTGTTGGCAGCAGGAAGATGATTGCAAACACCGGGAAGAAGAACTCTCACAAACCCCTTTATGCACACAGCAGGGTATCACACCACTCAGTAGAAGAACTCAAGGTTTTCATTCATCAAAAGAATTCCCTCATACAAGAGGCTAGGGTCCCTTAAATAGACCCTTAACCTTGGGCTCCAAGTAAGGGTACATAAGTCTTTACATAAGAATCCTTTTCCCTCTCAAACCCTAGCTAGAAAATAAGAAAATATTAGGTAGAAAAATCCCTAAAAATTTTCTTGACTTGGTCAAGACTCCAAGGATGCCTAGGAGGGCGTGTTGGGCTTCTAGGAGCAGCAAAAGGCCGGCCCAAAGGGGCTCGGGTGCATGGGTTTGGACCTCTGGAAGCTGGGGTGGCCTGGTAGCCAGGTAGCAGGAATATTCTTTGGTATCTTGCTTCTTAGGGGCTTGGGCTTGGCACCTGGGCTTGATTTCTTTGGGCTAGGATGCAGATGGACCTCTGGAATCATGGATGCCCTTATCTATGAATATACTTTGGCATCTGGAAGGGAATCTGGGTATCTGGAGGGCATCTGCAAGAAATCAGGATTTTCTGAATTTTTCTCCTGGGGTCTTCAAATCTTCAAGCTGGGTTGGACTTGTGCTATACTTCCATGTCTTCAATCTAGTTGGACTTGGTCTTCACTTGTATGATATAGTCTTGAGTCTTCAGTATGCTTGGACAGGACTCAAAAAAATAAAATTAGCTCAACATGAGCTGACTAGCATTGGACTGAACTAGCTCAACATGAGCTGACTAGTACAGAACTGAAATAACAACTAAAAATACTCAAATAACAACTAAAATGGACTCAGATGAGCTAAGCCCTTATTACAGATGGACTCATAAATTATTGATCAATTTACAGAGGGTTGAAAAAGCCTCTGTCTTATTCTGGTGCCTCAGGTGTCCCCACCATTGTGATTGCTGAAATTAGAGATATAAGGGGTTGGTTGCAATTCGATGTAAAATGCAAGGGATTATTTACTTTTGAAACATGGTTATTTAATTATAGTTATAACTTCTAGTCACTTTTTTGATCTAGAAAATATAGAAATTACATTACTAGCCAGTGATGTAGGGTTTTTTTTAAAAAAATCATGAAAATCTCTATGTTTAGCTAGTTGCTAAACACAGAAATTTCATAGTCTAATTTATTCTTAGACTATGAATATTTTTTATCTAAGTTTATGGTAAGAAATAGTTATTGGTGCATATTTGTTTAAGAAAACTTACCTAGAAATGGGGTGTGAAAAGTCATCTTTCCAAAGAAATTTTGCAGTATTCTACAAATCTTGTAACATGATTCATGCAAAATGAAGTATCAAAACAACTTTTCAAAATATATTTGATATCTCTATGTTTTAAAGATTACATTCTGCATCAAAATTTACTTGCAAGTGAGATTATTCTAAAGGAGAAATTATTAGTTAGAATAGTTCTACTATATATATCTTAGATTATTTAATAAAAAATATTATATTATCGAGGGTTGAAAAAAGGTTCACTATTATCAAAGTGTGGTTAAAAAATAAATGAAAAAAATGTTAAATGTTAATCATGGTCAGCTTGATACCAATATTTGCTATTTTGAATAAAAAATATATATTTTTTGTAATGTTGTGGTCAAGGCTAACTCATGGCCATCATGTGCAATCCAAAAGATACTTGATGCATCTTGAAGAGGATGCAATGTACCGGTCTCCTATGTAAGATATTGTTTTCATATAGCTAAGTAGTTTTATCTCCATATGATAAAGGGCACCTTGTTGGGGAAAGGTAATAGTTCTCTTATATAAATTAGAATTTTTCTCTACTCATAATCAATATAGGACTAAAGAAGTTCCTGATCTTATATCCACAACAGATGATGTATTGATTTTTGGTTGAATGGTTCAAAGTATATATAATAGAATAGATCTAACTGATGCATTTTTATCCTAAAAGGTTTTATTGGAGGCAATGACGAAGGAGAGAGTTCACTGAAATTGAGGATACATATCTTATGTTGAACTTAAATTCTACAAAAGTCATGAACCTCGAACCTAAAAAAGAATAATGAGAATACTCACGAGGAATGGGCAGGGACATAGCCGGGTTGAGCTTAGCTTTAATCTTAAAAATCGAAATCAAGCTTGGCCTTTTTTATTATTTGATTGAATCTAATTTGAGCTTATTTGGGAATCGAGCCAAATGATTATTTACTTTAACCAGATTGCTAACGTTCATCAAGTTGAAATTAATTCAAGGTAGTATGAAGCTTATTCGAACTCAATTCAAGCTTCAATCAAGCTCAAACCAAACTAGATTTGAACCCACTTCAAGCATAATTCAAGCTTGCATCATTTGTTGGGGTTATATGTTAAAGAAACCGTTGTCCTATTTGAACTAAATCTTACAATATCTTGCTAAAATGTGCTATTAATTTTGAGCCTTATTGACCCGAGTCTCATCGGGCTAATTCAAGTCTAAATGAAAAATAATTTTAAACTGATCAAATGGGTTCGAACTTGGGTAACTTATCAAGCTTGCATCAGACACCAGCGTAGTGATACGCAAGAATTTTTCAGCTCATGGTTTCTAAAAATGGATTTATTTATTTTTTTAAAAAAAGAAAAAGAACGAAAGACTTGCCCCTTCGTCTTAAGCGAACGTTAGTAATCATATGGTGGTGGGTTTCTTTACAATTCCCGGCTGATGATCAGCGGTGAAGATCGAACGGCCAGGATTAACATCCGCACTACAACACAGTGTTAACCCTATAAAATCCTCTTGCGATCGCCCACCTCATAACCCTAACCCTGCCGAGTCCCTATCCTCTCGGGACCTCCGGTGCCCAGACCGTAACGCAAGCGGCGGCCAACCTCCACCGCCGGAGAGCCACTGCCAAGATGCAGATCTTTGTGAAGACCCTCACCGGCAAGACCATCACCCTCGAGGTCGAGTCCTCGGACACGATCGACAACGTCAAGGCCAAGATCCAGGACAAGGAGGGCATCCCGCCGGATCAGCAGCGCCTCATCTTCGCCGGAAAGCAGCTCGAGGATGGCCGCACCCTTGCCGACTACAATATCCAGAAGGAGTCCACCCTCCACCTCGTCCTCCGCCTCCGCGGCGGCGCCAAGAAGCGGAAAAAGAAGACCTACACCAAGCCGAAGAAGATCAAGCATAAGAAGAAGAAGGTCAAGCTCGCCGTGCTTCAGTTCTACAAGGTGGACGACTCTGGCAAGGTGACCAGGCTCAGGAAGGAGTGCCCCAACGCCGAGTGTGGCGCCGGGACCTTCATGGCCAACCACTTCGATCGCCACTACTGCGGCAAGTGCGGCCTCACCTATGTCTACCAGAAGGCTGGAGCTGAGTGAGAGATCCGTTTGGAGATCGATAGAGGGTGTGAGGTTTTCGATTCTGGATCTATTTCTTAGGGTCTATATAAATGGTCGGTCTTTTTAAAATCTAGAGTCTTGAAGGACTGAAAAAATATTAGAGATCTAATTTTTGTTTAATGTCTTTATGAGATGGATGGATTATGGTACATTTGAAAATGGAGTTTTGTTATTGCCGGATATTCTTGATCGATGGTTACTTGTTTGTTGTGGATGCTTGTGGTTTATCTGATGGTCAGATACCGTGCTTTTAATTTTTGGAATTATATTCTGTGGAGAATGTTTGTTTGATGAGATCTTGTTTTTATGTTAATTTATTTAATTTTATGATGCAACTGAACATCGAGTCATTCTAGATTTTTTTAACCGATGACAAGAATGATCCTTGATGTTGAGTTTTGTTATACGGGAGATACGATGAATACAAGAACTACTGTGAGTTGTATGGTTTCAAGTTGATCAATTCTGATTGTCCCTTCTAAAACCATTGTGAATGAGATAGGATCGTTCATCATTTTTGGCCTGTCCAAAGTCTGCCTCAACATAGTCTTTAGATTCCTGTTTCATGTTTTCTGATGGAGAGTTATTTGGTGTTTGTTATTCACCTAATTCCATCGCATCCTGTTTAACACTGTCCACTATAGATGAATCATCTATGCTTTCTCTAGGACACTCAGATATCAAATTTTCTATGCATTCATCTATGTTATGATTTACCATAATATTCCTATCCTTTGATGTTGCTCCAATTTCAACCTTATAGCTTATCAAATGTTTACTTTGAACTGAGATGTCAAAATAATCAATTGCTCCTTGGTTATGGATAGTATCTTTTCTTATGTTGGTGGATAACGATATATTTCAAGTTGTATATTCATGGTTGCTGTGAATTTAGTTTGATGACTAGCTTTTGTTTCGTGATATTTGTTTGTGTATGTGAAAGGTGGTAGTGATATGTAGTTTATTGATCTGGTTTGTTTGCTTCCTTGTTTGTATATATGCTGGAGCCATGGATCATTAGGATGCATGCTTGTAGTTCATGGACTTTCTTCTGTGGGCTTCTTTTGGTGTCGGATTTGCTCTGTTTTCCTTTACTCTTTCCCCACCCCCGGTGTGTGGAAGGGATGAAAAGTTAGTTTAAATGGATCGAATATTGGTATGTACATATGAATATCAATTTAGTTCTCTTGTTATGATCACTAATCATATGTTAAAAACATATTTATTTCTAACATACATCTAAATATGCTCACTTATCTTTATTGCTTTGACCTTCCCTGTTGACTGTTGCCTCACATAGCTTAGCCATCTAATGATACTTCTCTGTCATTTTCACAACAGAGTAATCTTCAGTCTTCATTGAAAACTGAGGGAAATCTGTGAGATTATTTCGAATCAAAGGTTGTTTTGCTTTTAACTTTTTACACTTTACCTCTTAAAAATGAGGTCTGCAATGCATCACCTTGGTTATTGGACTTTAATGCTTTCTAAAAGAAGCTAGAAGTTTGGTTTTCTAGCTTTTTTTCGAAGTTTTTTTTGCATATAATGCTACCAAGCATTTATTTTCTTCAGGAACTATTTTTTACCTGTTTGCTTTGAAAGTCATAAAACCACTTTTTTTGAGCAATACCAAACACTTCTTTAGTCATTGTTGCTTGCATCAACTAAACAACTAATCCAAAAGAACACTTAATCCATCTTGCTCTGAGTTTGTTGTGTTTCCATCCCCTTCTCTCTCTCTATATATATGATAAAACACAACAAAGTGGTATTGTCCTGGCAAATTTTTTTTTTGGCTGGTATTTTTTATTAGCTGTTCTTCATTTTAATTGCTCGTTCATGCAATCTTATTTAAATGCCTTCATTATAACTTGTTGATCTCATAAGAAAACAACACACCATTAATCTCTTCAATAATTCGTAACTGTACCAGAGAATCCTAGAAATTGAAGTTCTAAGGTGGCCTTCCTCTATATTCTGTCATACTTTAATATTATGTAATGATTCTGTTCTAAATATAGATGAAGATTTTTTTTTGCGTTTATGAGTTTGAATATTTGTCTTTGTGGTAAGAATAGTTGAAGTTTTATTTTCAGACCTAACAAATTTCATTAGGAGACTGATTTTGCATTAGGATTTGTGCTTAGCTCTCAGCTGCTTACAATGTGATGCAAAGGGGATGCCAAGGATTTTGTGCTCCTTCTCGAGTCATGATTTTCGAAGTTTTTTCTCAATTTCCATATGTTGGATATCATGTGCATGATTTATAAAGCCCAAGTTGATTTATATTTTTTAATGAATAACTTTTTTCAATTCCAAACTAGAACTCGCAGGTGATATGGATAAGATTCACATGTTTCAGAAATTTGGTTTGAGAAAATAAGAAACTCCACAAAATATGTGCAAACTTATGGAAAGAGAAGTAGTTTGTTTAACTTGTTGCACAGCAAGAAACGGCCAGGGTTCAAAATGATTGGGGAAATGCCAGAAACAGTTATGTTGTATATATTTGGCAACATACTTTATAAGAAAAGTGAGAGATAGTTAAATATCTTTCTGTAATATAAAAATTTATAATTGTATTAGAACGATGGTTTTCATGTTGAAAAAAAAAAAAATCAAACTGCTTATAGATAATATTTGCATGGAAAAATCAAAATATGGGTACTTAATTTCCAATTGCTTGCAAAAATTTGTTGAGACCTGAATCGAGAAAATATAATAATTTAGTGCTGTTTGAAGTCGGTGCTACCTTCAGAAGTTTCTATTTGATAATAATGGTGAATCAATAGAGCTGTTAGCTATTGCAAAATGGCAATTGGATAGCTCCCAGACTCGTGTCTGGTTTGCTTTTATCTGTAGGTCTGGATCTGATATTGCTTTTATCTGTAGGTCTGGATCTGATATTCTGATGTGATGGGATACTTACCATGTATTTAACTAGCTTATCTGCGGTTTTTGTTGGTTTAAATCCCGTGAAGTGAAGACTTTTGTGAGGCTTATTCACATTTCTTTCAAAGTTGGAAAGGAATGAGGATATCCAGTAGTTTATGTTACAAGCTGTCTCAAGCATCATCAACCACTTTGTCAAATCGTCATAGCCAATATTTTTCTTCCTGCCAATCTCTACTACTTAAGACTTTTTTCAATGATGGTCATCGTTGTTTATCAGACCTTCATACATTGAAAATTCTACTGGTTTTGTGTTTGATTTGTTACTAACGAGCCTTTCGAAAATATGGGTGTTAAATTCTGCCCAGGTTAAGCCTGAGTTTTTGAGAGATCTAATAAATCCCATTGGGTAGGTTTTCTGATTTATCAATGCAGAGTGGTGGATGGCAGCACCATGCTTGGTTCGGGCCTTCTTAGCTTCATCGGCTGTTATAATGGATTGTTTTCTAATCAATGCTGTAGAATTTGCATCACAATATTCAATGCACGTAATGCTTCAATGTTCATTGCCAACCTTGTTAAATAATTTTTGCATGTAACATAACCGTTGGAAGTGCGCTAGGAAATTTGGATGCCGCAGAGTCTAGTCTAGTCCTGAAAAAGAAGCCTTGCAAGGAGAAATTATGTGCAGAACTGCCGATCACAACCACTCGTTTCTATAAATCCCATTCACCAATGCATCACCATGGAAACGAGAAATGCTCATTTCTATAAATTTCATTCACCAATGCAGCACTATAAAAATGAGCAATTGTGATTATTAGCATGCATGGCATGGTCATATGATGCATGGCGTGTTTAAGCTAGTTTTGATTCCGAGTCCCCATTGCAATCGGAAACAAAGTGATGAAGCCCGGAACTTTATAATCTATTATTTGCGGGTGTCGGGCATACCATTTTCATTTTTCCTTCTAAAGAAATAAAGAAAATAACTAAAATTCTAAAGTCTCTGTCTTATCATCAAGGCAGTAGCCTAGTTGGTTGGGATTTTATCTCATAACCAACAGATCACGGATTCGAGATATAACTTTACGGAAGACTTGATTAAATTCAGGAATTGAGACATATTGTGATAAGTCGATTGGTTTAACTTATAAAAGATCATGATAGGCTTGAAGGATAAACAAAAGGCCGTGTCAGGCCTAAAAGCTGGTGAGACGATTATCGGCTGACTGCCTCTACGGATCTATTAGTCCGACTTGTCTATGAAATTCAACTCACTCACTTTACGCTCATATTAGTTCTCAATGGAAAAATCATTCTCGCCTATCTTCTCTAAGATTCTGTATTTGTTACTCGAACCTTCCTCACCGGAAATTCTTCGATAAGTGGTTTTATTTTGCAGGACCCCAAAGGGAACCTGATTAGACGAATCTTGATGGTACGGAAGGGTCATTTGGGTTCAGCGACAACAGATTGGCACGCCAGGTAGGAGTATTAGAATTGAAATCTTGAAAAGAATCTTGAAAGAGAAAATAGTGAAAGAAAAAGTGCGAAACACTTCGATTGGAAGAGGCCGTCCGCCATCCAAGAAGAACGATCCAACCTTAGATGGTGAAATTGTCACCCCTACAATGAATATAGGACGACAGTAAATCAGTATTCTCTTGGACAAAATGAAAGCTCTGACTACTGCTATTCAGAATCTCCAAGAAATCGCAGTGGCAACAACGATCAATCGCTTTAAGATGTAGTTGACGATCTCCTTTATAAGAAGTTCAACGACGAGAACCAACTCAGGTTCTCGGCATCATCATTCCTTGAATCAGCGTTCTTTCGCGCGACAAGGCTCCTGACTTCATGAATATAGAGAGAGTCGGTTCAGGAAGAAATGCCAAAGATCTTTTTTTGTATTCTCTAATGATTCTATCCCAAGAAGCTCCCACCGGAGCAAGGGAACTCGACAACATGACGACTTCGAAAAAAAATCCGAAAGCTGGAATTAGAAGTTAACAAACTTGATGATCAGCGAAAGAACGACAAACGATTGATGGCCTATGATTCATGGCCACCAATTTTCAGAAAAATTATGAAAAAAATGATCCTATCCTACTTCAAGATCCCATAGTTGAAACATTATGATGGAACTTCTGATCCTCTTGATTATTTAGACAGTTTCAAAGCCCATATGATAATTCAGGGGGCAACTGATGCCATCCATTATCTCGCTTTTCGGCAACCCTCAAGAAGGCCACACGGATGTGGTATTCGAGCCTTCGGCCAGGTAGTATTCATTTCTTTAATCAATTAGAAAAACTATTTATGGTCCATTTCAGGACCAGCAGGAAGATGTCGTGCAATTCGGACAGTCTCTTTTTCATCCAGCAACAAGAAGGCGAAACTCTGAGAGATTATATGGCTCGCTTCAATTCTACGATACTCGAGATTCTAGATCTCAACGAGCATTTTGCCATGAAGAAATGACTTCGATTATCCATATTCACTTTCTTCCTAGACAAGAAATTTCCTACCAATTACTCTGAACCGCTAGCATGCACGCAAAAATATGCACAAGCTGAAGAACAAGCTACTAGTCGGTACCAAGCTGAAGGGAGACCTGTCCCAAAGAAAAAGAATCTAAAAAATAATGAGTCATGACCATCCGGCAATGATGATACTTCAATTCAACGGTGTAGTCCAAAATCAAAAAACCCGGTCGGCAAGTTCGATACATACACCCCTCTATCTCTCCCAAGAGAAAAATTAATGGGGATTGAGGAATAAAGCTTTCTTCAAAGATCCTGGTCGATGCGAGCACCTCTAGCCTCGTGTAACAAGGCCAAATACTATCGGTTTTTACAGAGACCATGGGCACACCACGGTAGAATACAGCAGGTTGAAAGATGAGCTAAAAGGTCTAACCAAACATGGATACTTGGGAAATTATATCCACGGCCAAGAATGCTAGGCTGAGGTTGCTGTCCAGAAGCAAATTATCGATGGTGCGGAGCTTCCTAATCAGCAACCCACTGATGGAATGGTCAGCATGTTACACCATCAATCAAACTTTGGAGAAGAAAGTGCTCCGAAGAGACCCCGGAGCAATAATGTTATCAGCTTTTCTGACAACGACCTATAGGGGGTTCAAGTATCTCATGATGATCCTGTAGTTATTTCTACTATCATTGTAAATTATGATGTAAGAAAAATTTTGGTGGATAATGGAAGTTCAACCGAGGTCTTAGTTTATGATGCTTTTTTTAAGATGAATTTACCAAGGAACAAGTTGTAAAGAACCTTAACATCCCTTACCGGGTTCGAGGTGAATCTGGTAGGAGTGGAAGGAAAGATAACCCTCCCTATAATCATTGGAACGGAACCCCGACAAAGAATGCTTCCAATCACCTTCATGGTCATCCAAACATTCTCTGCATATAACGCCATTTTAGGACGACCAGCTTTAAATAAATTCTAAGCAATTATCTCAACTTACCACTTATTGGTATGATTCCCAACTAATAATATAATCAGAGAAATGAAAGGAGACCAAAGAGTGGCTTGACAATGCTTGATGATTCAAGACAGGCAGCCAGTCGGCAAAATGACCTTGGAACAGCTGGATTAATGGGATCGGACGAAAGAAAATGGAGAGCCGATCGAAAGGACTGTCTCTATACCTCTTGTAAAAGAAGATCCGACTAAGGTTGTGCAAATTAGAAGCCTGCTTAATGAGGATATGAGATCAAGATTAATTGACTTTCTACAGAACAATGCCGATATCTTCGCATGGTCAACTAATGATATGTTAGGAATCCCTCCCGAAGTCATCACTCATCAGTTGAAGGCCGATCCAACCTGTAGGCTTGTTCGACAGAAGAAGAGAAATTTTGTCCCTGAAAGATAAAAACTCATTAATGAGGAGTGACTAAACTCCTTGATGCCGGATTCATAAGGGAGGTCCATTACCCAGATTGGCTCGCTAACATGGTAATGGTAAGAAAAGCAAATGGTAAATGAAAAATCTATATTGATTATACTGATCTCAACAAAGCTTGCCCGAAGGACAGTTTTATTGGTGGCTGTATATGAACAATGGCTACCTAATTGACAAGACCGAGTTTAGAGTTATATTCTATGTCCTTAAGACAATTTCATCCCGCAATGGTACTTACGGTTCTATGATGATTGTCTCCCAGGATACAACGGTCTTCTTCTGGTGAAAGTAGCACTACAATTCACCAGAAATTAGAACTAGGAATGCTTTTCTCTCTTTGTATGCACTATAGCTATACTCTATTATTCAGAGTATGCAAATGCCTAAGAGAACGAAAGAAATGTTTGATTGAACGAATGAAATGAATGACGAATGGGGACCTATTTATAGCCTTAAGGTGCCCCTTGGAAGCAACCTTCTGATTTCATCAGAGGGAGTTTCTGATGTCTTTTTATAGTGAGATATGCCTTTATGCGATCAATACGTTTTCTCAATCGTGATCGAATGCCATGATACGCTGATTCGTGCTGTGATCTTAAGATCATGCGATCAGAGTGCATCTCAATACATTGTTTCACGATCTAATGGCACCCTTGATCGTCAGAAGAAAAATTGATCCGTGAACGAACGCATGATCCATTGTTTCGCGATTCTGAAATCCCGTCATCCGAGTTGGCTCGAACCACTCGAGTCGACTCCTTGCTGTAGAGAGCACCCCGGTCGAGTCGGCTCGAACCCCTCAAGTCGACTCGGCCAGACCGCATGTTACTATTTAGTGGATCCGAGTCAGCTCGAACCACTTGAGTCGACTCGACCATACCGTGTATTACCGATCTGTGGATCCGAGTCGACTCCCAGTCATCCGAGTCAACTCACCATCTTGCAACTACAGAACCGAGCCGACTCGCCTCCTTGCAACCCTGATGTGGTGCCAATCAATCTTGATCGTCTGATCTATTTGATTAGGAAAAATTTAAAGGCTCGTCAAACTCATCGTCGCTCCTCGCGATGACGCATACGTGCGAAGTGCAAAGTGCACCTACAAAGCATTCATTGCGTCATTGTCGCCCGTCGTACACGTGCATGCGCATGCGGGTGATGCGTAGCCTCAAAGCAAGAGCATGAAAAAATGTTTTCTTATAAAGAGCTTTCTCTTTTTTCAATCTTTCCATATAGGACTAAAAGTTTTCATTCCATAGGATAGTTTCCATCCCACAGGATAGTTTCCTATCCCAAAGGGTAGTTTAGGAATAAAAAATTCCTATTCACTTTCTCCAACAATCCGCCATATGAATGAAATTTTGGACTAAGATCAAAGATCAGTAAAGGCGATCCCCTACAAACATAGATTTTAAATATAAATAAATATACAGATACTTAAAGAGAGTAAATGGAATGAAGTTGTAACAGGATAGGTAGCTTGTGGCTTTGAACATTCCTTTGTATTTTGTTATCGAGTTTACTTGCTAAAAGTGAACATGATGTCTTGAACTTTTAGCATTTGATATAAACTAAGATAATAACAATAACATAACATCTTTCCGAGCATTCCTTTTGGTTATCATGGTTGTAGTCATTTTGGTCCTGAACAACTCCTAATTTTATGAGTACTTTAGAGAATTAAAGCCTTTAAAATTCTCATAGAATTGGCCCAGTTCACACTCACATAGGTGATTCTTATTAAGAGTATCATGCTATACCCCACATGATATTCATGTTATAAGAATCATTAAAAACTATGCTTATCCTAGTACCTTTAGCAGGCATCACTTATTATCATAGGAATGAGTAGGAATTTACATCCTAAGTGCTTTGTTGACCTCTTCATAATTTAGTTGTCCCTTTTGAACCTAGATCTTGGGACTCCAGTCAACTAGATTGGGTATCCACTATGAAGATTAATTTGTTATATGCTTTAAGCCCATTCCCCTCGATAAACAATGTACTTGATCTCTTGGTAAACCTTTTGTCAGTGGATCCGCAAGATTTTTCTTTGATTAAATGTAGTCAATAGAGATTACTCCATTTTCAAGTAATTGCTTAATGATATTATGTCTGCGACGTATATGTTTAGACTTACTATTATACATTTTATTCCGTGCTCTGCAAATAGCTGATTGATTATCACAATGGATACATATTGCATATACAGGCTTATACCAACATGGAAGATCCTCCAAAAAATCTCGAAGCCATTCTGCTTTTCTCTAGCTTTATCTAAAGCTATGAACTCTGATTCCATAGTGGATCGAGTTATACAAGTTTGTTTTGAGGAATTTCATGACACTGCACCTCCTCCTAAGGTGAACACATATCCACTAGTAGATTTAGTATCTTTTGAAGAAGATATCCAGTTAGCATCACTATATCCTTCTACTTCTGCTGGATATGTTGTATAATGTAATCCAGAATTTAGGATTTATCGTAGATACGTAATACCCTTACTAGTGCTATTCAATAATTTAGACCTGGATTACTAGTAAATCTGCTTAACTTATTGACAGCATATGCTATGTCAGGATGTGTGCAATTCATGACATACATCAAACTACCAATTATACATGAATATTTTAATTGTAATATGGGTTGCCCAGTATGCTTAGCAAGATGTAGATTAATATCTACATGTGTTCTAAGCGGGCTGGTATCATACTCATTGAATTTATCTAATATTTTCTCAATATAGTGAGATTGAGATAATATTATTCCATCAGACGTTTTAGTGATTTTAATCCCTAGTATAACAACTGCGATACCCATATCTTTCATATCAAAATGTTTAATCAACATTTTCTTTATTTGTTTAATCATATCAGTATCATTACCTATGATTAACAAATCATCCACGAATAAGCAGACCAACACATACCCTGTAGGTATGGTTTTGGCATACACACATTTGTCACATTCATTGATTTTGAATCCATTGGATAACATGACATTGTCAAATTTTATATGTCATTGTTTAGGTGCTTGTTTTAATCCATATAAGGATTTTACAAGTCTGCACACCTTTTTTTCTTTGCCCGGAATTACAAACCCTTCAGGTTGTTCCATATAAATTTCTTCCTCTAATTCATCATTAAGGAAAGCTATTTTTACATCCATTTGATATATTTCAAGATTGTTAATGGCTGCAATAGCGATTAACATTCTTATGGATGTTATCCTTGTTACAGGTGAATAAATATCAAAGAAGTCTAGACCTTCTTTTTGTTTAAAGTCTTTAACTACTTGATGAATACAATTCATATAGAAATACTTGGATCTTAATTGTATAAAAACTTAGATTAATTATTATTAATTTAATAATATTTGCAGCTTATTTATGCTTAATTATATTATTTGTTTCAGGTATGCATGCCAAGAGAATGCTTGCAAGTTCGTACATCTAATTTGCCAAAAAATTGTCAAGTTCAACTTAAAAGGATGCGTGCCAGGGAAAGCAGAACAGTAGCAGTGGAAGGAGCGATGCGTGGAAAGAAAAGACGTGCGGGCAACAAAAAAAAAAGTGCGGAGTAAAAAAGAAAAGTAACGTGAAGATAAAGTGGAGTAAATGAAGATGAAGTGGAGTAAAGTAACATGGTGGAATAGAAGTGACATGAGGGTGTGTGAAGAAAAAGTAACATGTGCGTGAGGAAAAAAAGCAGAGGATGCATGAAAAGAAGTGCGAAACGGCTAGAGGAAAAGAAATAAGAGCACGCACAGAAGCAGGAAATAGAGGAGGGATGCGCGGAAGGAAGAACAGAACGAGCGGAAGCAGAAAAGAAAAGAAGAAGGTAGCGCGAGGAGAAGAAGGGAAGAGAGGAAGAACATCAATGCAGAAAATCAACTAAAGACAAGAAGAAATTAATTAGTCATGAATTTATTTGATTTATATTCTTCCTGTCTTTATTTTGTTTTCAATCTAAATATGTGCAACTAATTATTTCTACTAAGGCTTAGGGATTTAATTGATGTGGTGATTTTGGATTTCAATGGCTAATTTAATTTTCTGTTTTTACTTAAGATTTCTTTTGTGATCGTAATGCTTTGGATGATTTAATTAATTACTCAATGAATTTTATCTAGAGTTTAATTGATCTATTAAATTTTTAGGTTGAAAAGTAAAAGAAATCCATAGATTTAAATCCTATCTGGATAACTAGGACTGATCAATGCAGTGATTAGGATTATAAGAATTTAATGCATCTGAATTATTTAAATCATGTCTTAACCATCGTGGTTAATAATTTTGGATAGGATTAGTGCAATTTGAACGAAAGTGCATTAATCAATTAAGAAAACATGCTGGCTTGTAAAACCAGAAAATCAAATTAGCATATTCAGAATTAATTACCACATCGATTTGGTTAAATTCCCGATGCCTTAGCTATTATAGATTCTGTCTTCTTCTAAAACTTTATGACCACCATAGTTTGATAGTGTGATTAAATCTTCAATTTAATTTTTTTTACTCGAAATCAATTTTCCAAACAATATAAGTAGGCATTATAATTTGAGTAATTGTCCCTGATCCTAGAGGACGACATCGGGTTACTATCCTGTATTACTTGCACGACAGATATGCTTGCCGAACACGTGTCAAGTTTTTGGCGCCGTTGCCGGGGATCAGCAACGGACAACATTCAAATTCTTATCTGCTAATTGATTTGGATTTTTTTTATTATTGTGTTATTAACTTTTTATATCCCGAAGAACTACAGATACTTTGGAAGACTTTTATATGGAAATAGAAAAAATGCTCAGGGAAAGACGACGTGGACTCATACAACTATTGGAAGAGTTAAGTACATATTTGGTAGATATCAAAAGCATAACCATGGAAGATGTTGGTGAACATAACCCTCAGAATCTTCCACATGTACCCAATGAGGAGGTGCAAAACCCACTTGAAGATAGACCTTTGTTTGAGTACATCAGGCCTGGAGTCACGGGAGCACAATCAAGCATTAAAAGGCCACCAGTTCAAGCGAACAATTTTGAGATAAAGCCCGCCTTTATTCAGATGATCCAGAACTCGCTCCAATTTTCAGGTTTGCCTTCTGATGACCCTCACGAGCATTTAAGTCAATTTCTTGAGTTATGTGATACTTTTAAATATAATGGGATTTCTGAAGATGCCATTAAACTTAGGCTGTTCCCATTTTTACAGAGAGACAGCAAAAAGTTGGTTAAACTCTTTTCCAACTGAATCCATAACTACATGGGATGACTTAGCTGATAAGTTCTTAAACAAATATTTTTCCCCCTCCAAAATAGTAAAGCTTAGATTAGACATCTCCATATTTATACAGTATGAGACTGAGAGCTTTAGTGAGGCATGGGAGAGGTTTAAGGAATTATGTAGAAAGTGTCCCCACCATGGTCTTGAAATATAGGAACAAGTACATGCATTTTATCGTGGCTTACTTTCTTCTGTGAGAGCAGTTTTAGATGCAGCTGCAGGTGGTTCATTTTCAAAGAAGTACAGCCATGAAGCTTATAGCCTATTGGAAGATATGGCAGATAGCAATGTGAATTGGAACTCAGAAAGACAGAATCACAGGAGACCCAGTGGTGTGTTTGGAGTGGATGTTGTGGCGACACTTTCAGCTCAGCTTGATGCAATGAACAAAAAGATTGAAGCTCTGGCAGTATCTCAACCACAGCAGCTTGATGCGATGAACAAAAAGATTGAAGCTCTGGCAGTATCTCAACCACAAGCATCAACTACAGTGATGGAGTGCAAGCTATGCAGAGGACCTCATACATACAATAAATGCCCACAAGGTAACTTTTCAAATTCAATACCTGAAAATGCTAATTATGTGTCTGGTAATTTCAGGAACAACCAAATGGGCAATACATACAATCCAGGACTTCGCAATCATCCCAACTTATCTTGGAAAAGCCAGAACATTCAGAATCCACTACCACTTCAGAGGTCATATCAACCACCTGGTTTTCAGCAACGCCCACCACCACCACCATCACAACCAACTCAAGAAGAGAAGAGGCCTGGCTTAGAAGATATTATGTGGAAATACATGCAACAAAATGAGGCTAGATTCCAAGCAAATGAGGCAACATTGAAAAATTTGGAGACACAAGTTAGGCAGATAGCTGACATGTTGGCTAATAGAGGACTTGGAACTTTGCCAAGCAATACAGAAAAGAATTCCAGGGAGCATGTGCAAGCTATTAGCCTATGAAGTGGAAGAGAGATAGAGGAGCCAAAAGTGCAATAGAAAGAGCTTGATGTCGAGGAGATTGTTGATGAAGAGGGGGACAAGAATAAAAAGGATGAAATACCAGCAAAAGATCCTACAGTTGCTCCATATACGCCAAGACCGCCTTTTTCCTAGAGACAACATCAGCAGAAAATGGATAAGAAATTTTCTAAATTTTTAGAAATTTTAAAACAATTGCATATTAATCTTCCGTTTGTTGATGTTATTTCTCAGATGCCCAGCTATGCCAAGTTCTTCAAGGAGATCCTATCAAACAAGAGGAAGCTGGAAGATTGTGAGACGATGACACTCAATGAAGAATGTTCAGCCATTCTATTGATTAAAGTACCACAGAAGCTTAAGAATCTAGGGAGTTTTAATATACCTTGCTTAATTGGTAGTTGCACTTTTAATACATTAATCGATTTAGGAGCTAGCATCAATTTAATGCCACTCACAATATTTAAGAAACTAGGACTTGGTGAGCCTAAGCCAACCATGGTATCATTGCAATTGGCAGATAGATCTATAACCTATCCCAGAGAAATAGTAGAAGATGTTTTGGTCAAAGTAGATAAATTTATCTTGCCAATTGACTTTATAGTCCTAGATATGAAAGAAGATCATATTATACCTATCATTTTAGGACGACCATTTCTTAACATAGGTAAAGCATTGATAGATGTGCACGAAGGTAAACTGATATTAAGAATTCATAATGAGCAAGTAACATTCAATGTTTTTAAAGCTATGAAAAAGCCACAAGATGTAGCATCATGTTTTCAGATTGATTGCATTGATTGCCTTGTACAGGAGAATGTTGAAGAGATGATAACTGAAGATGAATTGCAATACACCTTAATTTCAATCAATAGAAATGAAGGACGAAGCAAAGAAAAAAGCCCATATGCAGCAGTGATGGATAGCAGACAAATTTATAGACAGAGGAGACCATTTGAAGTGCTAGAGAGAAAAGCTATCAATTATCTCATACCATCCATTGACCAACCACCAGAATTAGAATTAAAACAACTTCCCTCACATTTAAAATATGCATTTTTATTATCTCCATCTCATTTACCTGTTATTATTTCTTCTCTTTTGACAAATGCGATGGAGGAGAAGCGGTTGAGGGTGCAGAGAGCTCACAAAAGGGCCATTGGTTGGACAATAGCAGATATCCATGGAATCAGCCCCACAATATGCACACACAAGATACTCATGGAGGAGTAATTCAAGCCATAAGTGCAGCCTCAAAGAAGACTCAACCCAGCCATGAAAGAGGTAGTTAAAGCATAGGCGATCAAATTGCTTGATGCAGGTGAGAAAAGAACATTGTAACTAAATGAGATGGATGAGTTTAAAGAGCAAGCTTATGAGAATGCCAAGATCTATAAAGAACGAACTAAGAGATGGCATGACGAACACATCATGAGAAAGGAATTTGAGGTGGGATAATGGGTTTTGCTCTTTAATTCTAGACTAAAGCTATTTCTAGGTAAGCTTCGATCTAAATGGTATGGACCATATACTGTGATACAAGTTTTTCCCTATGGAGCAGTGGAGGTGAAGGATCAAAAAGGCGTCACTTTCAAGGTAAATGGGCAGAGACTGAAACCATATATTAGTGGTGGCTTGGAATCTTTCAAAGCCATCATTATGATGAGAGATCCATAAAGAGAGGACAGTCTAGCTATAGACTCTAAATATAGTGCCGGTTGGGAGGCAACCCAACAATCTTTCCTTTTCTTTTTGCTTTAGTTTGTTTTATATTTTTCTACTTCAATTTATTGATTTTGGTTGTTTTTCTTGTTAGATATGGTTGCCATTGAAGTCTCCAATTACCTATCAAAGGTGATCAAAGGTGCAACTGAAACATCAAAGATGGAGTGAACAAACAGAGGCACGATCACATATTACCTATCTCCAATTGAGTCTCGCAACCATGGGAGTATCAGCTATCCTTTTCCTTTTCTTTTGTATTAGCTTGCTTTATTGTTTTCAAATATTAGGGACAATGTCTGTTTTTAAGTTGGGGGGTATTTAGTGAAGATTAGTGAAATTTTGAGATAGAAAATTATTTTGATCAAAATTTTTGCTTGAAAAAAAAAATCTTTCATCAATCAACTTGAATCTTTGTTTGAACTGAGCGAGTGTTTGAGACATTAGACTATCTTTTAAATAAGGAGTTTACTCGTGTACTGATTGAATGAATCAAAAGTGACTGGGAATTGAATACTTGATAGGATTAGGAGTTTAGAATTGAGACTATGAGAATGCATGAACTTTGATAGGCATGTTTTAATTGATTTAAATTAAGGATTATTTATGTCAACTTAAATCAAATGTTAAGAAAGTTTTTGACTCCAAAGGTTATAGCTATGCATAATAAAATAAAGACACACCGAGTAGATGCTAACTGCAATTACTAACCCATGCACCCTTCTCCGCTGTGTTGGGATGACTTAGTAACCGGAGGTTTGGCACTAGCAAATGTCAACATTCGTGTAAAACGGTAATCCAATGCATGAGTATACAAAGCACTCAACTGATGTGTTGTTTTATGATAAAAGCCAATTTTGAAACTTTTGCAGAAAAAGATAAGTTTATAATAATTACACAGTTGAGAACCGCCAACAACACTCGAAAAAAAAATTTAAAAAATAACTAACCCAATTGAAAGGTGTTATCTTAGTTTTATTATGTTGGTGATAGCTTAAAAAAAAAGTAACAAGTATTTATTAAAGTTTTAAGCTGACAGAAAGTAATCTTGAGTTGATTTCATTATAATATGTCTTGATAAGGAATTACAGTTTTATGGTTGATGTTTTGAGATCTTATGAATTGATAGTCCTAAAGAAAAAGTTGTTGGAGAATATTTTAGTTGTTACCTAGATTGATTGTTTATTTAAAATTGATTTTGATTTTTCTTTATGCTTTGCTCGGGATGACAAAGGTTTAAGTTAGGGGGTATTTGATGAATACGATTCATATAGAAATACTTGGATCTTAATTGTATAAAAATTTGAATTAATTATTATTAATTTAATAACATTTACAGTTTATTTATGCTTAATTATATTATTTATTTTAGATATGCATGCCAAGAGGATGCTTGCAAGTTCGTACATCTAATTTGCCACAGAATTGTCAAGTTCAACTCAAAAGGATGCGTGCCAGGAAAAATGGAACAGCAGCAGCGGAAGGAGCGATGCGTGAAAAGAAAGACGTGCGGGCAACAAAAAAAAAAAGTGCAGAGTTAAAAAAAAAGTAAAGTGAAGATAAAGTGGAGTAAATGAAGATGAAGTGGAGTAAAGTAACGTGGAGTAGAAGTGACGTGAGGGGGAGAAAAAGAAGTGACGTGAGGGTGTGCGAAGAAAAAGTAACATGTGCATGAGGAGAAAAGGCAGAGGACACGTGAAAAGAAGTGCGGAACGGCCAGAGGAAAAGAAATAAGAGCACGCACGGAAGCAGGAAATAGAGGAGGGACGCGCGGAAGGAAGAACAGAACGAGCAGACGCATAAAAGAAAAGTAGAAGGCAGTGCGAGGAGAAGAAGGGAAGAGAGGAAGAACATCAACGCAGAAAATCAATTAAAGATAAGGAGAAATTAATTAGCCATGAATTTATTTGATTTATATTCTTCCTGTCTTTATTTTGTTTTCAATCTAAATATGTGCAACTAATTATTTCTGCTAAGGCTTAGGGATTTAACTGATGTGGTGATTATGAATTTCAATGGCTAATTTAATTTTCTGTTTTTACTTGAGATTTCTTTTGTAATCATAATGCTTTGGATTATTTGATTAATTCTTCAATGAATTTTATTTAGAGTTTAATTGATCTATTAAATTTCTAGGTTGAAAAGTAAAAGAAATTCATAGATTTAAATCATATCTGAATAACTATGACTGATCTATGCAGTGATTAGGATTATAAGAATTTAATGCATCTGAATTATTTAAATCATGTCTTAACCACCGTTATAAAATATTTTTTACCTCCTCTAAATTGTATTGACTTTAAGTCACATAAATCACTGTGGATCAAATCTAGAGGTTCAGTATTCCTTTCTACTGAGAGAAATGGTGTTTTGGCTAGTTTAGCTTCAACATATATTTCACACTTGTAATGCGGATCGATTTCATGATTAGGTAACAACTCTAAATTCATTAATTTTTGTAATGAATTAAAATTCACATGACCTAATCTATTATGCCATAAATAAGAGGAGTCAACCATATAAATAAAAGAAGCATCTTTATTCTTTTTAAGGTTACGATGTACAGTCATTACATTCATCTTGAATAACCATTATTCAAATAACCTCTACCCAGAAAGATCCCTCCTTTAGTAAGTACAAATTTATCAGACTCAAACATCATTCTAAATCCATGTTTGCTTAGAAGGGAGCCTGATACCAAATTCTTACGGATGTCAGGAACATGCAATACATCGTTCAGAAGAAGCTCTTTGCCAGATGTCATCTTTAGAATAATGCAGCCAATTCCTTCTATCTTCGATGTAGCGGAGTTATCCATTAGCAGATTTCTACCTTTGATAGGAGTATATGATAAGAATATACTCTTATCAGAGCAGACATGTCGAGTAGCTCCAGTGTCAACATACCATTCATTTGGTTTATCAACCATATTTGCTTCGAACACAACTGCTGACAATATCATCCCTGACACTTCATGGGATAGGGTGTCTTCAGTAGTATTGACTTCCTTCTTTTCTTTCCCCTTGAAATGACAATCTTTGGATTTGTGGCCTATTTTACCACAAATGAAGCACTTGCGTTTGAACTTCTTAGGATTGTCCTTCTTCTGTTTATAGCCTTTATCAGGAAACTTGCATTTCTTCTTGTTGACCTTTCCTTTCATGAGGTTGGCCTTAAGTTCAGTATGATGTCCTCCTGTCTTCTTATCATGTGTCTTATTGTCTTCCTCGATCCTCAGGCGGACAACCATATTTTCAAGTCCCATCTCCTTCCGCTTATACTTCAGGTAGTTCTTGAAGTCTTTCCATGATGGAGGTAGCTTCTCAATTATAGCGGCTACCTTGAATGACTCACTCAGAGACATCCTTTCTGCATGTATCTTATGCAGTATGATCTGCAGTTTTTGAACTTGCTCCATGACGATCTTGTAATCTACTATCTTGTAGTCAAAAAATATGCCGACCACAAATTTTTTTTGACCTGCATCCTCAGTCTTGTACTTCTTATCCAAGGATGCCCACAGCTCTTTTGCTGTGCTTATACTATTCACATTGTACAGAGTATTCTCTAATCCATTAAGGATGTAGTTTTTGCATAGGAAGTCTGAATGCTTCCATGCATCCATAGCAGCGATAATTTGCTTGTCGTTCTCTCCTTCCTTCAGGACTGGTAGATCTTCGTTGAGAACTCTGACCAGATTCAGAGTTGTCAGATAGAACATCATCTTTTATTGCCATCTCTTGAAGTCGGTGCCAGCAAACTTCTCCGGCTTCTCGGCCTGAATTAAGGCAGCCATTGTTGCCATCACTTGAGCAGCACTTCAGCATGAAATTATCTTAAGATTGTTGGTGGCTGTATATGAACAATGGCTACCTAATTGACAAGACCGAGTCTAGAGTTATACTCTATATCCTTAAGACAATTTCGTTCCGCAATGGTGCTTACGGTTATATGATGATTGTCTTCCAAGATACAACGATCTTCTTCTGGTGAAAGCAGCACTATAATTCACCAAAAACTCAAACCAGAAATGCTTTTCTTTCTTTGTATGCACTATAGCTATACTCTGTTATTCATAGTATGCAAATGCCTAGAGAATGTACTATAGCTATACTATGTTATTCAGAATATGCAAATGCCTAAGAGAAGGAAAGAAATGTTTGATTAAATGGATGAAATGAATAAGGAATGGGAACCTGTTTATAGCCTTAAGGTACCCCTTGGAAGCACCCTTCTGATTTCATCGGAGGGAGTTTTTGATATCTTTTCATAGTGAGATATACCTTTACGCCATCAATATGTTTCCTCAATCATGATCGGATGCCATGATACGCTGATTCATGCCGTGATCTTAAGATCACGCGATCAGAGTACTTCTCAATACGTTGTTTCATGATTCGATGGCACCCTTAATCTTCAGAAGAAATATTGATCCATGAACGGACGCGTGATCCATTGTTTCGCGATTCTGAAATCCCATCATCTGAGTTGGCTCAAACCACTCGAGTCGATTCCTTGCTGTAGAGAGCACCCCAGTCGAGTCGACTCGGTCAGACCGCATGTTACTATTCTGTCAATCCGAGTCAGCTCGAACCACTCGAGTCAACTCGGCCAGACCATGTATTATTGATCTGTGGATCCGAGACGACTCCCAATCATCCGAGTCAACTCGCCACCCTGCAACTACAGAATCGAGCCGACTCGCCTCCCTGCAACCCTGATGTGGTGCCAATCAATCTCAACTATCTGATCTGTTTGATCAGGAAAAATTTAAAGGCTCCTCAAGCTCCTCGCGATGATGCGTACGTACGAAGTGCAAAGTATGCCTACAAAGCACCCATTATGCCCTTGTCGTCCGTCGCACACGCGCGTGCACATGCGGGTGATGCTACGCATCGCCGTCAAGCTCTCCACCTATGGTGAGCCTCAAAACAAGAGCATGAGAAAATGTTTTCTTATAAAGAGCCTTCTCTTTCTCCAATCTTTCCATGTGGGACTAAAAGTTTCCATTCCACAGGATAGTTCCCATCCCACAGGAAAGTTTCCCATCCCAAAGGATAGTTTGGAAATAAAAAATTTCTATTCACTTTTTCCAACAAGTTTTCCTCCGCCAAAGATAGATCAACTTGTTGATGCCATCGCTGGACATAAGCTCTTAAACTTTATGGATGCCTTCTCTGGTTATAATCGGATCGGATGAATCTCGCAGACGAGAAGAAGGCATCTTTTATAACTGAAAGAGGACTATAGTGCTACAAGATGATACTGTTTGGCTGGAAGAATGCCAGAACAACATACCAGTGGTTGGTCAACAAAATCTTTCAAAAATAGCTTAGGAAAATCATGGGAGCATACATCGATGATATGATTGTCAAGAGCATTCAGACCGACGACCATATTAGAGACCTAAAAGAGGCCTTTGGCATATTACGAAGGCATCGGATAAAGCTTAATCCAACCAAGTATGTCTTCGGAGTTACTTCAGAAAAAACTCTCAATTTTCTTGTTACCAATTAGGGAATTGAAACAAATCCAGAAAAAATTTGAGCAATCCTCAATATGAGACATCTATCAAATAAGAAGGAGGTATAATAGCTGATCGGATGGATAGCTTCATTAAGCCGATTTATTTCTCGATCGGCAGAAGATGCCTTCCTTTTTTTAAAGCCCTATGACAAACAATGAGCTTCAAGTGGTTAGAAAACTGCCGACAAGCCTTTGAAGAATTGAAGAAGTACTTAATTAATCCGACTCTACTTTCAAAGCCTAAGAAGGAGAAGTATTGTACCTTTATCTTGCTGCTTCGGATGAGGCTGTCAACTCGATGCTTGTCAAGAAGTAATCTGAAGGTGCCCATAAGCCGATCTACTATATCAGCAAAGTACTACATGATGCCGAGGTGAGATATCCGAAAGCACAAAAATTGATATATATACCTTGGTGATAGCAGTGAAGTGCCTAAGACCATACTTCCAGTCTCATTCTATCACCGTGATGATGGATCAACCACTGAGGGCTATCTTGTAATGCCTCGACACCTTAGACAGGATAGCCAAATGGGCCGTTAAGTTGGAAGAATTTGATATTGCATATCAACCTCGACCAGCAATGAAGCCCAAGTATTGGCCGATTTCATTGCCGAATGTACTTGGAATAATGAAGAAAGGGAAAGCCAAACAGATGTTGGAGAAACTGACAATAACTCTAATTCTACATGGATCCTCCTATGGATGGAGCATCTAACTCCTCTGGTTGTAGAGCAAGGCTGATTATAGCCGACCCCGATGGAGATGCCATGGAGTAGCTCTCCGTTTCTTTTTCCGAGCATCAAATAATCAAGCAGAATATGAAGCTCTTTTAGCGGGACTTAGAATTGCCAAGAAATTAGGCATTCGAAAGATGAGTCTTCTCAGATTCCCAACTAGTGGTGAATTAAGTCAAAGAAGATTTCAAAACCCGAGATACTATTATGGCAAAGTTTTTAGAGAAGATACGAGACCTTGTTACTCAATTTGATTCCCTTGACATTTCTCATGTTCCACGAATCGTGAACTCTCGAGCTGATACATTATCCCGATTAGCCACAACGGCTCCCGACTCCGTAGGTCGGACTCACATTGAATACCTGGAAGCTCCTATATAATGGGAGAAAGTATGAAAATAAACCAAGTAGAGCAAGAAACTAGCTGGATGGATCCGATTACTAGATATTTGGATGATGGGACCTTACCAAAAGATGTTACTGAAGCTAAACGAATTCGGTCGATGGCTTCACAATACATTATCTTAGAGGGGACTCTTTATAAGATGTCTTTCATGCAACCCTTGCTGAAGTGCTTAGGGCCTTCAGATGCTGATTACGTCCTGAGAGAAGTTCATAAATGTATATATGGCGATCATCTGGAGGGCATATCTCTGGCTTATAAGATATATGTCAGGGATACTATTGGCCGACCATCCAAAAAGATGCAGCTGATTTTGTGAAAAGATGCAACCAGTGTCAGAGGTATTCTAATATTCAGAGGCATTCGGCAAGCCAACTGATCTAGTTGGTTGCCCTTTGGCCATTTGTCTAATGGAGAATAGATACTCTAGGCCCCTTTCCTTCAGCCTCCAGTCAGAAAAAATTTATAATCATAGCCATCAATTACTTTACCAAATGGGTTGAAGCCAAACCTTTAGCCCATATTATTGAAGGGACTTAAAGTTGAGAGCTTCATCAAAAACTCCATAATCTACCGATTCGGAATCTCTTATGCCAGCATCACTGACAATGGAAGATAATTTGATAACCAAAAGTTTAAAAACTTCTGTGCCCAATACCACATCCTTCATAAGTTGACCTTCGTCGGACATTCTCAAACAAATGGCAAAGCCAAAGTGACCAATCGGACAATTCTCCATGGCCTAAAGACTGGCTGAATGAGGTAAAAGGACTTTGGGCTGAAGAATTGAATTCAATTCTTTGGACATACCGAACAACTTCCCGATCTACTACTGGAGAGTCACCATTCAACTTGACATACGGAAGCGTGGCGATGTTATCGGTAGAAGTCACTCTCCGATCTAGGAGGATAGACCACTTCAAGGAGCCAGACAATTCGAAATGGAGAAGAGCCGGCTTGGACTTGCTTGAGGCCACAAGACTCCAAGCACAGCTATGAATGGTGATATACCGATAGAAGGTCACCCGGTACTACAACACGGGTGAAGGCCAGAACCTTTTGACCCAAAGACTTAGTGTTGTGAAGAGCCGAAGTATCCCGACCTATAGAGCAGGAAAAGCTTGCTCCCAATTTAGAAGGCCCTTACCGGATCATTGAGGTGATATGACTCAGAACTTATCAGATCGAAAGCCTAGACGGCTAATGGATGGCCTGACCATGGAATGTAGAAAATTTATGCAAGTATTATCATAAAGGGCTCTCTTCATCTTTCCCATAGAAGCAATATTCTATCATGAGTAGTTGGATTAACTTACCGACTCATATCTTAAGAGAAAGAGTCAGTTTAATCCACTGACTCAATCGTTATGTCCAACAAATACAAAGTTGGTTTGACCCACTGACTCAATCAGTATTTTCGATAGCTAAAAAGAGTCGGCCTAGTCCGCCGACTCATACCTGACACAATATAGATTGGTCTAATCAACCAGCCCGATAGGTATACTTAAGATCAAAGAAATTAATCTCAATCAACTTAATTGATATATTCAATGGCGATCGGCCCAATCAGCTAAGCCTGACTTAGCTATTGGTCCATATCTATCAGATTCCTAATCTATCGAAGGGCTGATACATAGCAAAGGAATGACATCACATCAACACCATAAGAAAGTACCTAAGGTACTATCTGACAAGTTTCTACTTGGAAATTTTCACACATAGAGAATTCAAAGACAAGAAGATACTAAGGAAGAAAAGGATATTTCATTAATCTTTCAAAAAAGGTTGATACATTTACATTCAAAAGTATGAAGAATACATGGAGTACAATCATTCTTGGCCCTTGGTTATGTCTTCTTCTGTATGACCTTCTCCTGTCTGGTCAGTCACCTTGGAGGGGGCGGCCACTTCTGGTTCTGTGGCCACATGAGGTTCATCTTCCTCTTCATCTTCCTTAGCCATGACATCTCCGGACAAGCCCAAGTCAGGATAAAGTTTTGCGACTTTATCCAGGCAATCTTGGAAGCCCATCTAGTAGCTGACCACTCCGGCCTCCATCATCTCATCATCAAAGGCTTGGGATTTCTTGTACTTTTCAATAGCTTGTGGGTGATGTGAGTGAGCTTCTCCTCAGTGAGAGTCGCTCTCTCCTCGGCAGCTAGCTTCTAAGCCAAGACCTCTTCAGACTTCTGAAGACTCCTTTATTAGCATTTTGGTCGAACAGAGCTTCTTCTTCTTCTTCAATTTAGCCTCCGACTTGGCCACTTTCGCTTGCGCCACCCTCAATTCTTTTTCTAAGGAAAGACTACGGGCAACACTTTGCTCCAATTTACCTTCTAGAGCTTATTTAAGCTCCTCGGTAACTTCCTTCTCCACTATTGCCACCTCCAGTTGATCCCGTAGGTTATGACTAAGGTCAGCAAAACCAAAAATGCTCTCTTCAATTAGAAAGATTTTATGGATGAACTGCAATCGCAACGACAAACAAAGTTAGTTACATTCATTATGTCATTACAAGAAGATAAAGAGTGTCATACTGTACCTTGAGAAAACTTGGATAAATGGAAGGAACAACATCCTCCAATCGCCGAGCGTTAGTTGCCTCCCAATGCTTTGGGAGGATGATGTCCTTCACTAGCCATCGGGCCAGTTCGGGATTGTCCAACCCCATCTCATTATAATAGACATTAAAGTCTATGGCCTAGTCCTCTTCAGCAGGCTGACCCCTCTCCTCTGCTTCCATCTGAGGAGCCTTGCCTTTGTCGGGTTGGCAAGACTGAGTTGATGAAGTGCCGACGCCAGAAGTTGTTGTCAACTATTTGTAGGCTACGTGGCAGGAATAGCTCTTGGGTGGAGCTCAATCAGAGGCACGTCGTCGTCGTCCGAAGTACTCCTCACCACTATCAGAGTATTTTTCTAGCTGGAACCTCTGGGGAAGCATGAGCTGCTCTAGCCCTTTGCGGTCTCTCCAACTCCTTTGGCGGGGCAACAGCTTGCCTCTTCTTGACAGCTTGGTAGAGCTTCCTAGCATCAGGTTTCATCTTTATATCTACAAAGAAATCAAGATGTCAGCCAATCTATTAAAAAAATGATGACAAAAAGAAAATAGCAAAATAGTAGTTCAACGACATGTACCTAAAAAAGGAGACATGCTAATCTAAGCCAAGTATAGACTTTGCTCATTTAGCAGCTCCTTCATCGGAGGGACTTCAACTCCTAAGCGCTTCTCATAGTCCTCCTTGTCGGCTAGTAAGACTTTATTCCCATCGTTTGGAGTTAGACGAGGCTTCCTCTACTCAGTATTGAAGCCCCAAGGGTGATCAGACACAAGATAGAAGAAGCAAGGCTTCCAACCGAGAATGGTCGATGGAAGCCCTACATCAAATTTTTGACCGGGATAAGGGCCGATGACCCACCACTCTTGGCCATGGAAATCATTCTTCAAAACAAATAAGGCAATAAAAAGGAAAGTCCTAGGCTCTATCTAGAGGTCATGACAGAGGACCAGGAAAGCACAGATGATCTGAATACTATTCAAAGTCAGCTATGTAGGGACTATGTGATATAATAAAAAATCCTAACAAAGAATGGGTGAAGTAGAAAATGAAGACCAGCCTTCAAGTAGTCTTCATACACTGCTATACTACCAAGCAACGACCGATCTATCCTCTCATCAGAGTGAAGGAGCAACAAAATCCTGTGAAATTTTACAGTAACTCCACAGGATGGAGACCCTAGACTCACTAAAGGTACTCTTAACAGACTCTGATCCTAGTTCCTCCCTGTGAGAACCTCTCCTCCTTAGTGGACTAGAGCTATTGAAAGACCCGTCTCCTTCCCTACTAGCAGTGGATCTACCGGTGATAGGGACTCCTGAGGTTCTGGCCATGGTGAGAGGGAAGAATCTAACCTAGAAAGGAAGGTTTTGAAGGAAAGAAGAAATGAAGGAATGGAAAACTCGCAGAATGGCATAAACATCTAGCCTGAAAAAGGGGAAACTCTTTATATAGGCGACTATGACGGCCCTGATTTCTTCCTCGAATAGTGTGAAATGTTTTCGATTGTGCCGCATATGCAAATCTCAACCAACAAATAATACTCGATAGAAAGAAGCCGATACGATGGAAGGAAAACCAGTGTGTCAGCATCGATCCACGAGAGTTCGACTGGCAGAGATAAAAAGACGACGATGTTTATGATTACATATTTGTGCGACTTCGACGACCCTGATCGTGCCATGAACCCGAGCCTTTACCAAGCATTGGCAGAAAATGTATCGACACGACCCCGGATCCAAGGAATAACTTCCCCACCAATGAGAATCTGATACATGGCAAGGGCATTATACCCTAAAAGTGGCAAATTAATGTTGCCAACTAAATCCAAGGTTCGTCGTCATTGAAGGATATCTCCTCTCTCTCTTCTCAATGAAGAATGTGGATAAAAAAACTCTTCATTATTATTAACTCACATCATTCAAGGTACTAAATATACCTTGAATTTGGGAGTAGGGGGCAAGTGTTGTGATAAGTCGATTGGTCTGACTCATAAAAGGTCATAATAGGCTCGAAGGATAAACAAAAATCCGTGTCAAGCTCAAAAACTGGTGAGATGACAATCGACTGACTGCATCTACGGATCTATTAGTTCGACTCGCCTATAAAGTTCGACACACTCACAAAAGCCGATTTTAGAAAAATGAGGACGAGAGAGTACCTACTCCTGCGACTTAGCAGGACCAGGTTGACATACTCACATTTATAAATGGATGAGAAAGATACGCAGAAACATACAACCTGTATCGAACATTATTTGGCAGGATGGGATCCAAGGGAAGCTACACCGGATTTATCAAACCCCCCCCCCCCCCCCCCCCCCCCCCCCCCCCCCAATCCAAAAAAACAAAAACAAAAACAAAAAACAAAAACAAAAATTTCTGCCATCTCCCTCGAATCCAAGTCAACGATTTTATGTCTCCAAACAACCCTGGGACATGAAAAACCTAGCATGACATGACTTGTGATGGCCATTTTAGTCATATGCAACATAGGGTTGTACTGATATACTATTAATCAGCACAAAACAACGATATCATAATTATACACCAATTCCGACTCATCCAACCCTAAAATTATGTACACAGCCGACAGCCGTCCAAAAACCAAGGACAATAAAACAAAAACCCCTACAAAACTGGGGCCGCTCTGTGGCCTCCCTAAAGCAGCCACGAAGCAGAAAACATTTTAAGTAAATCATTTATCATCGTCATCATCTCTACATACATATACATAAACCTCCATCCCCTCGTTTCGCTATCAATTGCCACCTCCATCATTATCCAGCCAGCTTCTCAGATTACAAAGGGCCTCTGTTGACAGGCTCTTGCAGCATCTCAACCTTGGCGGCTGCAGCTGTTGGTCCTCTGAGAGAGGTGATGGTGGAGAGCTCCGGTCCTCAGGAGAGAAGCAGATCACAATCACTGTGAGGTTATCAGATGTGTTGAGCCTCAATGCTTCCGTGACGAGCTCCCTTGCACATCTCTCAGGATCATCATGCCGCCGTAAGCCCCTGCGCACAATGCTGACTGCGTGCTCGCTTGATATCACATCCCATATTCCATCACAGCCAATGATTAAAAACTCATCATCCTCCGTCAACATAGCCTGTCTAAACTCAGGGTCCGAGATGAGGGGTGAGGGAGAGCCACGGGGCATTTTCATGTCCCAGTCTCCCAAGGCTCTGGTGACTGAGAGGAGTCCATTGAGGTACCCGCCGTCATCAATGTAGCCTCCAGATTCTTCAACCCTGTGGCGCTCAGCAGAGCAGATAGGTCTATGGTCTTGAGACATGTCCACTGCTTTGCCCTTCCGACATAGGACAGCTCGACAATCACCAGCATTGGCAACCAAGAGAAGCCTGCATACAATAGAGCATGAAGATGAGAAGATTAGAGAAGAAACTACTACTTCTAAAATTATTTAGTTTATCTATAATACAGAACACTAATAAATTCAGTGAAGCATTCAAGTGACTGCAGAAAGACATAGCACCACTGTGTTGAAAGCAATGATAGGATAATAGCAACTGGAAGGAAAAAGGGAGAAGAGAAATCTAAATTGTTGATGCACCTTCCGAACACCAATGCTGTCAGCACGGTAGTCCCAGAGTAACTGCTAATGGTGCAGTCATCGGCCAAAGCAAGGTCTGCAAAGAGGAATGCCTTTCGAATACAATTCTCCATCGACTCCAGGAAAACCTTATCGGGTTCTGATGCTTGTGGGAAGTCAGTATCTTCAAAGATAAACTTAATTGCATGCCTTTTGATGTACGCTGCTGCATCCAGACCTCCATGACCATCAAACACCTTTACAAGGAAATTCATCAATTACTTCATTAAGGTATATGCTAGCATGAAAAGATACAAAGATAACATGACATTGATTAGTTACCCCATAGAAGGCGCTAGGTGTCGGGCACCTAAGCAAAGATCCCAGATGTGCTGAAAGATCGTCAATGCGGATGTGCTCATCCTCCATGCATCTTCGAGGCCCAGTGTTGGCAAAGCTGCCAGAACGAATACTTGGGACAAACTGAAGAGGTTCCATGGACGCATTTGGAATGGTATCTGAGGCTCTCAAATCCTAGATAAAATGACAAATTGAATATGTACACCAGAATTTAGTACTTCTAGCAAGGAATTTGGCTCACAAACAAACAGACAAAGAATATTGTTAAATCTAAAATTACTACATGTATAACACCGGTATCTGTAAGAACTATGCAATTGGGATAGACCTCAAGGCTTGTACCCATTCAGCAAAATTCATGATTAAAGCAACCAATCAAATGAACTAATAGTCTCAGAAACAACTCTAACTCCAAACAGCAATCATACTGAAATAACAACAATTTTGATGAGTAAGATGTCATCAAGGGGAGTTGCATATGAACATAGATCTAAAGGTCTATAGACCTAAAGGCCTCGAAAAAAATCATGATGCCCTTATTCAATCACACAGTGAGATTTACAGACTTCATACCTTTTAAGATCGCATGCAGAGAGATATACTAAATCACTAATTTATTTTTAAAAAACTTAAATACAACCCTTTTTATCCGGTTCAAATCTATGCAGATGGACAACAAGGAAACCTTTAAGACTTTTTCCATTTGCATTTCAAAGACAAAAAGAGCACCGCTAAGACGGTAGCCCAGTTGATAGAGAACTTACATCACTACCAACCGGTGACGGGTTCAAGTCATGATCCCATGGATGACTAGATTAAATCCAAAAATTTTTCTGGAACCCACGATCGCCAGTGTGAGTAAGAGATCAGGGTCTCTCTCTTTATCCCTATACTACTAGCCGACGTCTTAGTAGCGTCAGATTGACGTACTCACCTTTAGGTGAGAAAAGAATGCAAAAATCTGAACATCTTGAATCGAATATTACCTGGCGGGACGGGGGCCTGTCTCTTTATCCCTATACTACTAGCCGACGTCTTAGTAGCGTCAGATTGACATACTCACCTTTAGGTGAGAAAAGAATGCAAAAATCTGAACATCTTGAATCGAATATTACCTGGCGGGACGGGGGCCTGCAGGATAGCTACATCGGGATTTATCCCCCCCCATCCCTTTTGTTTACCAAAAAAAAAAAAAAAAAAAGACAAAAAAAGCCCTAAAAACTCAATTGAACTCTCTTTCATTTGAAATAAAAACAGAATTCAACACAATTATTTTAAAATAAGTGATCGTTCTACCAATCATATCATTCAATTTTCTCTTAACGACAATTAGATATCACCAAAAAAATTAATCCTATATAAACATAAAATTGGAATTTTAAAAGACAAAATCTTATGCAATTTCAACAATGAGATGGAACAGCATATTTGTTGCCCTGTTAGCATCACACAAAGAGATTCAGGAATTATGACCTCATCCATAATTAAGAAAGAAAAATTCATCAATTATTTCATGCAAAAGGTATAATTCATAGAAAAATTAAGAATAGAAAAACTCAAGAAGATCAGTTAAACCAAGTAATCATTTCATCCCATTATTCTTCTTTTCAGAATCAATAATACTAGAAAAAAACATTTCAATTTCACATTAAGGGCCACAATTTCTATAAGTCGAGTTCTAACTACTTCCTACATCACCCAACCGAGATAATGAGATAATAGGCATCCAATAATTAATTTCTCGAAATTACTCCTACGTAGCTGCAAAGAGATTTTAGGAATTCAGATCAAAACGGGAATTTTTTTAAAAAAAAACACCTTTATTCCGCGAAAATTTACACAGGCGATATGTTTCCAAACCTTGCTAGATCGGGTCAACCATTCGAATCAATCACCGCCTTACAAAAAAAAAAAAATTTCACGAGAAAACTACGACAAAAAATAAAATAAATTCACCAGCTCCGAGGGAATAACCTGCGTTTCTGCTACCATCTCTTCTTCTCCAAACTGGTACCAATCGAATTCTCGCGAAGCGAAGAGATCTAAAACCTCCTCACAATCCCTTCTTGACACGCTACTTAGAACAGGCGCAGAATAGTTAGGGTTTTTTCTAAGGGTTTGTGGCGCTCTTTCTTTTCCTCTGCTCGGATCCCTGGTGAAGGCCTTCTCGGAGGGGAAATTAATATGGGCTAGGCGACCGGTGGATGACTCCCATGACTGCCACGTGTGGGTACTGGGTTCTTGTAGTAGATGACGGGCACACGGCCCCTCTTCGAGGCGCACGGAAGGGCACTCGGTGCGTCGACTTCACTTCAAGATGACGATAATACCCTTATCCTGTGTTTTTCGGAAGAGCATGGAGTGTCAAGTCCATCTCCGTTAAATTGTAGCCGTATGATCCATTTCTTTTTTACGGTTGCATCTACCGCCTCATAAGTCAACGTTCACAAAAACAACATCTGACCGTTAGATTATGACATGATATGGGCTGGGATCTGACGGCAATTTGGAAGTATTAAAGGGGTAAAATAGGTATACGAGGTTTGCCAATTGGTGAGGAATCTACGTTAGGACTCAGGGAGCTCCACGTTCGCACGGGCGTAGCGTCCCCGGGACTCTCCCTCCCGTGTCATAGTGTCATCATAATCCTCCCCCCCCCCCCCCCGGGGCCCACCCAAAGCAAAAAAAAGAAAGAAAAAGGTCTAATGAGAATATTCTTCGATCCATGTTGTCCAAGGTACTCTCACAATTTGAACACTTCAAGATCCGGGTTACGAAAAATTTTAAAAATTATTTATTTAAAAAAAATTATAAAAAAATAATATTATCATATTCAATCGATGATTTTTTTTTGAAAAATAATGTTGAAAAAATTTTCTATATTTAACTAGAGATAACCATATATAAAAATATGATAAATTTATAAATATACTTATTAACAAAAAAATAATTTTTTTAATATCAAGACAGTATTGTTATCTCCAATTAATTTTTATATAATGATAACTATAATTATATAAACTTTGAATAATGTCAATTATATTTTAATTATTTTATAAAAAAATTTATAAATAAATTTAGAAAGTCATGAAAATAATTTAATGATCATAAATATATTTTATTGGAGATTTTTTTTATCAAATATGGATTATCATCACTTGAAAATTTATCAAATATTAATCATTTCATGATATTTATTTTATCTTCTCTTTTCAAAAAATAAGTATAGGATCCATCAATTTTTTATCATTTTTCTCTTTTAATTTTTATACTAAACATGATAATTTGACATGAAATTTATTTTTTCATGCCACACTATTCTCAACCAAATGGATCCTATGAAAATATCGTTTATGGTAGGTAACAAGGTTGGTTAAAATTAATCCGACATCTTAGGATAGAAACAAAAAAAAGGTCAAGAAAAATATTTTAACATAATTATTGAGATCACACATAATAATATAAATGCAATCTTCACCCTTTTTTTTTTATTATTTTCTCCCTCCAAAATACCAAATAATATTGTAAAAGATATTGTAGAAAAGGTATGGATGTTTCATGCTGCCCCTCTACTCAAAGGTATAAGTTAGTTCCTCACAAGAAAATGAGAAAGATATATTTTGCCTTAGATGCGGTGTAATGGAATAGTTATATATATATATATATATGTGCAAGGTGGGTTGTATTAAATTCTAGTTAATTTTTTAACAAATTTTACATAGAAATTTCAACAATAAATTTATTAGACTAATTTGACTTTGTCCAATTCACAAAGGTTGGAAAATAACTGGTTTCAAATGGAAGTAGTTGTGTAAGGCAGCGGTCAAATATGGTAGGCTAAGTTAGAAACAATAGGACAACCTTAGAAGCTGCCAATGTTTTAGAAGCTTTGGGTTTCTGGAAGCAAAACCGTTGGTTCCCAATTGTATTAGAAGAGCGGCGACGGTGTCAAGAGATATAGTATATGAAAACAAATGGCATAGTTTATAGGAAGGATTAATTGGTTAGACTTCTACCAGATTTAATATTAGCATGGAAGGCACCCTACGGCTATTCTATCATTCAAAACATATGCTACCTCTGAAGTCAGCTCGTTTATAATTTAAAGGAGACAGATCACCATGTTTTGTGTTGGTGATGGCATCCGTACAAAGTGACCATATCAAATGTTAATCAAAAATAGGTCTTGGAAAAAATAAAATAAAATAAAAGAGTGGTCTAATTAGTTCTGCTTTGATTTTGGTAGCAAGAGGATTTCTATGATTAATTATGCTTTTTGTCTGGGTGTAGATTAGCTCCACCAATTTATGGTGAAGAAAGTTTCCAGTCTGGTTAGTAATTTAGAAAGAGGAACTCAACAGGCATCCAGGATCGTCTGATACAAGTAATGTCATTTGGAGAGAAGAAAAGACCTATAGATCTCATTGCAAGCGAGAGAATGAAGCAATTTCGAAATGCTAAGGAAAACAATATGAAGACCTTGTTATGTGCTTGGTTATTGGCTATGAAGTTGCCTAAGACCAACCTAGAAAGAGAACTTGCGTTCAGGTACCTTGGCTAAGGTGCTGCTAAAAACATGGTAAGATGTAACTTGGATAAATTAAGATGGAGGTATTTAATTCAGTCTAATAGTCTACTGTGGGTTTAAAGTTGAATAAATATTGAAGTTAACAATATACTCATTGCTCTGGAGCCTAGGCTTATGTTGAGTGCATTAACTACACCAAAAATTTTGGAGTTGCATATGTAATTAGCACGATAGATTATCATAGTTTTCAGCTAATCTAATTAGACCAATTGATGAGGACAAATCATAGCAAGCTTGCACTTACTCTTTTGACATCCGATTTGCTGAAAGATTACTTTCTATCACTAAAGTGATAGCTCGGTTGGTAGAGACCTTGCCTTACTATCAATCGATTGCAAGTTCGAGACATGATTCTACCGATGACTCGATTAAATCTAGAAATTTTTCTGAAGTATATGATCGCTGGTATGAGTGAAAGATCAGGATCTCCCTCTTAGTAGTGATATCAGGTTGGCCTTTTAGATGAGGAAAGACTGCGAAAATCAAATTTATCTTCCCATATCTTTTTTTTTACCAAAAAAAAAAGAAAAAGGCCACTCTATGGACAAATCAAAATTTTACATTATTATCAAAAGAGAAGCTTTAGTTGCATGCTCTCATGTTGGTTCAAATGATCTTTGTCATGCACTGCAGAGCTCAACATTTTAGTTTAAGTGCGTATAAGTGGATCAAGCCGGTGCATGAACAGGTGCCCTCTAAAATGCCACCACCATAAAATTCAAATTTGCATCGGGCTTCAAGAGGGACAAATCTAATTTGCATCCACGTCATCCTAAAGTACTTGGTGATGCAAACCATTAGTGTTCATGCCCACTGAAATGCATGATTCCCTAAAGATTTAGCTCATGATGTCGGTTCAAGATAAGTTAATGTTTATTAAATAATCTTGTAGCTTTTTTATGTGACACCGAACTTGTTTCAGATTGAAGGAAGCATGATCTAAAAATGACAGTTTGCCAAGGTGATCAAAAACCTTTTCTTCGTCCACATTCCATGTGGAAGCAAGGAAGCGCTTAAAATATTTGTGGAGCTCTTTCCTTTCTCCCTAATTATTGTTACAATTGTCCTTCTGTTAAAAAAGAACCGGTGCTTCCACCAATTACAAACCAACTAGCATCCTTATCAATGGATTGCCTTTTAGGTTTCAAATTGAGGGAGGTCCAAGAAGATGCTATCTTGTGACTGCCTTTCTCTTCCTCCTCCTTTTTTTTTTTTTTTCCTATCTTTCTATCTATTGCCATGCCATCAGGGTCCCACAATTGTCATTATTAAAAAGTAAGTATCATAGAGAGAATTACCTACCCAATCTTAGATAACATGACAAGCATACATTAGATAGAATTCAAATGATCAATATTTGAACGAAGACAAGGAAAAGAATCAAGTAATCACTCAACAACAATCACCATCGGATATATAGCATATTGATTGGCATCGGTAAATGACCGACCATCAAGCTAGGCTCGTTCTTACTCATGAACCAACATTTACATCGAATAAATACCAATTCCGCATAAGATAGCCAGAACACCAAATATCTTTCATGGCTATCCTATAATTTTGGTCCCCAATTAATTTGAGACTGAAATGGGTTATGACATCATCATTCACACGTGGGATACATGCCATTTCACTATTTCTTACATCTAGCAATTTTGTCATAACAAATTAAGATCCTCCATTCACTCTAAGAAATAGATTTTCTAAATTATAACAAATCAAATTGTTATAAACTATTCAACAACCTCTTTCTATATAAAGGGAGGAAAAACAGAGATAAGTTCCAAGTTCTAAGCTATTTTCTCATCCTAAGGTACTTGGTGATGCAAGCCATTAATGTTCATGCGCATTGAAATCCCTGATACCCTTAAGATTTAGCCCAAAATGTCGGTTTAAGATAAATTAAAGTTTATTAAATAATCCTGTAGCTTTTTATGTGACACCGACTTGTTTGAGGTTGAACCGAAGCATGATCTAAACATGACGATCACCACTCCAAGGTGATAAAAAAAAAAAAAAAAACATTTTCTCCGTCCACTTTCCGCATGAAAGCAAGGAAGCATTTAAAATATTTATCGAGCTCTCTCCTTCTCCCTGACCGTCGTTGCAATCGTCCTTCTGCTATTAAAAAGAACCGGTTCTTCCACCAATCACAAACCAACAAGTGTCCTTCCCAACGGATAGCTTTTCCGGTTTCGCCTTGAGGGAGGCCTGAGACGTGTCCTTTTTCTTTCCGTCGCTACCCCAACGGGGTCCAACGATTGTCGCCACCCGGAAAACTGGAATTGCCACGCCTTCCATGATGGGATCATTGGCTTTGTTTAAGGCCACGTCCAACATAAGAAGTTGGTGGGAATAACGGGGTAGGACACAACGTAGCCAAGGCTCAACCACTTCTTGACCATTCCCTTTTCACAATATATGCAGTCTTTAATGAAAGTAGGTGGTGGAGTTGGATGGTTGGGTGAGAGATATATAGCGTTGCTGGCTTGCTGCAGGTGTAAACAGGAATTGGACTGCGATCCTTGTTGCATCGTGACTTTGTGAGAAATGTGTGATCCGAAACCACCAGCATCTGGTATTATACTAAATTAGCTCTAAAATTCGGATAAAGGACCAAGATCGCTGGTATCCGTTCCACCATAACACGAAAAGAGTACGTGGAAATATGTACAACATATTCTACATCAATTAACAAATACAACGAACTCTAAATCATGCAGTAAGTACAACAAATTCTGCTGAGGTAAACATAACAAGTTCCGTTGTGAATTTAGGTTTCAAACCTGATATCTAATACTCCACTCAAGCCGGTGTGTACGAGCATGGAAACACCCAGCTAGCCAAGCTGCTCTTCTACAAGTAGTTTTATGAAGATGATGTCCTACGGGATCAAGAAACTTGAGTGACCTTTTTGAGTGGTTTTTATCTGGGTCGCCGTGACATTGTTTCTTGTATTTGGAGCTGGGAGATCGAACATTGGAAGTCTGGAATGGGACAGCTTGGGACTGAGATGAATTGGTGGTAACTTGCAGCGCAAATTCCAGCTGAAATGAGATACCTCCAGCTTTGGTGTTCGGTCATCGCGAGAAATCAGTCCCATTTAATTTTAACCCAAAAATCCTATTCGGCCTGAAATGAAGAAGGCCCGTGTTTTCCAAGTCAGGCCTGTTCAGAGTTTTTCATCTAAACGCTCCGATGATGCATGCGACTTGGAGCTGATCCGGCCTAAAATATTGCCCGGAGTCCGATAGGGCGTGGGTCTAGGATCCACGGGCCTCGGTTTGGAGCTCTAAACTTTGGTCTTGCTTCCCGGCCTCTTATTGGAAGGAAAATTTATTTATTTAATATTATAAATTTTTACACCATGGATTATCAATTTTCATCTTAAAAGCTCCCATTACAAATTGCATCAAACTAAGCTTTGTATAAGACACAGTAATTTTCAAGAATGATAAATAAATGAAACTAAAAATGGAAATGTATATGTATATATATATATATATATATATATATACACTTTAAAATGCATACATGCTGTTTTGTTTTTCTAACTATTTTTTTGGAGGAACGTAAAGATTCGTACGTGACAATCCAGACCTTGATTAGTCATGAAATATTATTTAAATTTATTAGTTCTACATAAATATCTAAGATTTTTTAATAATTAATTAATTTGAAATTATAAATGTAATCATGCATGTATGAATTCTTATATCATGTGCACGTAATAGGGTAACGTCTGTCATCGGCTATTTAATTCTCAACACTGGAGCAAAGTTACGAGATGTAATATCAGGCCCTTCCCTTCTCCCATTTGATTTCAGAGAGGGGTACTAACATGGATGCATTCTAGCTATAAACAGTGGTAGAGGATCGCAAATGAGATGGTACTCCATTACTCTCATTTTATTCCGGTCCTCAGGCAGTTCATCGTCATTGTGACTCCCGAGAAGATTGAGGATGGTGAGTAAGTGAAATCATATAGATGCGACGAAGAGAGGATGGAGGAGATGATATGTAATCACGATTTCCTTGTCGATATGCTTCGGAAATAATCAACTAATCAGCAGCAGCAGCCCATCTCGTGGCTACTATTAAAGGTGCCATAAAATCATTCAAATCTGATCCGACGGTGATGGTTATAGCTTTGCCTACAATTATGTGTGCTTAAGCCTTGCGATGTCCATAATATGTGGACAGTTATGCAGCATTTAAGGCATTAAACTACTTTATTCGGTAACAGGCACCAACGTTCATCTTATATAAATAGGATCCACGATTATTTTTCGAGCATTTATGTAAATTTGGGATGAATGCAATTTAAAACACCAAAAAATGAAGTAGTAGGCTAATAAGTCCAGGTCACATCATCCAAACGCTATGCAACAAATGAGGTGACTAATCACCAAAGAAGCAGCACTATTGAACAAAAAAATTAATATCCCGTACAAAGGAATGGGTGGCGGCTTTTTCGAGAATTTTTTTTTTATAAAAAAAATAGAAAGATTTTATTTCCATGCAGCATTCCATCCTGCTACGAGAATTTTTTTTTATAAAAAAAAATAAAAAAATTTATTTCGATGCAGCGTTCCATTCTATTTTTCAGTCTGCTAGATCTTTATTAAATACAGGTCAAAATTTTTTATATATCTTTTTTATTTTTCGAAATTTATCCTAACCGGTGAATACATCAATCTAGCTCCAACTATACTATCCGTAAAGAACTTCTGAAAAATCTTTAAATATACTTTCTTGCACGTTTGCAGACACTGCTATACATACTTTTTTAAATTTTTACTGTTTCATCAAAATTTATATCTTAACTTAGATACGGGAAGGTCTGTTGCGAGATAAACTTTAATAGACTTTCTTTTTTTGTTTTCAACTAGCCACCTTCTTCGTTCAGTCAAGATCCTCGTCAGTTCATCTCTTTGGCTAGAGCTCGTCCAACCTCTTCTAGTCGAAGTTCGCCTTTAGTCCAAACACTATTTCCGTGGCTATGGCCGAATAGGAAATCATGAGGTTTGGACACAGGAGGCCACAGAGCATGGGAAAATAATATGATACGATGGTAGCCGGCTGGGCAAGTTACCTGTTAGACATAGAGTCTTTGTCTTGTGCTATTTCTTGCCACGTGTTAGACTTACATTGTATTAGACCAGCAAAATATGATCGGACGATCAACTTTATCCATGTTCAACCTATTATAAATAGATTTGAACTTGGCCTAAATAAATTTAGATCATAAACAAATTAACTTATTTAACATATTTTTATTTAGATCAAATTTATGTTTCTAATATCTAATTCATTTAATTTATTAAATATTCAAGTCAGTTCGAGCCAGATAATCTATTTAATCTATGTAACCCTTTAAATTTATTTAAAATTTATTTAATTTATTTAAAACTTACTTAATCTATTTATATCCTATTTAACCCGATCCATTTAACCTATTTAATCTATTAGAAATCTAATTAAACTATTTGATCCATTTAACATGACTTCATTCATTTAATAAATAAATTGTGTAGGTTGAGATAGATTCGGATCTAAATTTTTAATATATTTAATAAATAAACTGGATGCGGATCGGTAATTTTCTGGTCAAACTCGTATTTAAGTCAATCCAATTGCCACCTCTAATAATGCATGTAGACCTTTCCCACCTTATAACAAATAGAAAATCCCTTCATGGTAAAATCTTATTTATAGTTTAAACATATTTTTTTGTAATTTCTATTTATTGCTGACCTATTAAGAAAGCCTGGTGCAAAAGCCTGATTGATTTTATTAGTCAAAGTCAGTTTATCTTAAAATTATCCACGCGTAAATAATACCAGTCCAAACCATGAATGGAGTGGGCGGCGAGGCTGGTTGATTTGGTCTAAGCAAAGCATGATTCATGTTAACTCCAAAAACGGTTAGAATTAAAGCCATTCTACATGAGTCTACATCAAATTTATGTGGAGGACATGCATACCATATTTAGCTAGGTAGCCATGTGATGATAAACTAGTACTGAGCAATATTTTATCATTCCAGCAACTAGAATGAGTTTTTCTATATCAACATTTATTCAATTTTTGTTCTTGAATTTCCTTTTATTTATCTTATTGTTTAGTAATATTGATAGGAAATTAAGAGAAACCCTGGCGTTCAGGTATTGCATTTTGGGATATTGGAGGATAATAAAATAACGATATGTGATCATTTATGTTTGGCATCCCCTCTCTAACCTGTCCAAATTTTTTTTTTAAAAAAAAAAACTCGCTATTCCCGGCATAATGGAAGTTTTTTGATTGGTGACAACTACTGCATCATATTTGCCATTTAGCTGTCATACTTTTCAAAATCGAATACTTTAAGGATCGGATGGTATTCTGACTATCTGATGTATTGAATGCATTCTTAAATATTTTAAATTTAAAACAGAAGATGAATATTACTATAATTTTTATATATTTGAGTATATTTATTTATTTAGATTATAAGCAATGCTACAAATTTTTTAAAATTAAGAAAAAAAAATGTAAATGTAAATCTTTTTTTAAAAAAATTATAATAATAATTCTTCCACCTCCCTTGATTTATTTTGTAAATGATTAATATTTTATGATATTTATAAAAATATAATTATAATATTCTAAAAATATATTATAATATGCTTATATATGAAAATATTTAAATAGAAAAATATTCTTTTTATAATTTGGTTATAGTTTGTTATCATGTATGTTAGTGCCAAAATTCATTAGGTGCTGGATGTGTTGGCGCTGGTAGCGAGAGGAGACTCTAAGAGGCGAAATCTATAAAAAAAAATTCTGGTCGAAATGTGTTTCGGCAAGGATCCTCTGATGCTCGAGTCAAATATGAGGCACAACAACAATATGAGAAGCATGAAGTATGATTTTTTTGCATACCTTGGGAGCTCCCAGAAGGTCCCGTTTTATAGGCGAAAGACAAGGATATTTTCAGAATAAAAAAGATCTCAGTGGATTTGCTAAGAAGTGATAAAGTTTATCACGCGGGCCATCAAGGGTCTTTCCGTCTGCAGAGAATGTCTATTCCTTTTTAATTAGAATATTGTTCTTTATATGGAATTGGTCATGCTTCTTAATGACGATGTTGATCATCGCACGCTCTTCTTAATTACAAAGATATGGCGGTAATTAATGAGACGTGATGTGACCTTCTAGCCATATTATTAGGGGCGTGGAGGTGAACATCGACTATGCTAACCCTCGGAGTATCCAAGTGAAAATTTGCCTAAGAATTTGCATGCCATCAGATACGAGAATCAGGGGTTGGTCAGAGCGCTCCTATTAAAACCAAGGAATGATTGGCTAGAAGATGATTCATTGGATTGTCCTGGTTAAAGGCGAGATGTATCGATAGCCTTTGGACCGTCTAACAAGGAAGCACCGGTTGTTGCTGAGGCTTGATGAGGTGAAGACAATCGGCGGGTGGTGCTCAGTTAGTCCGGTTGGTTGAGATCCCTTTTTTCCTAGTGAGAGGTCGTTTGACAATCGGGTCGTCCATGTGTCGAGCATGCTATCAAGATATCTAAGAATATTAGAACCGGGAGAGAATTATCGACTAATTAAGGATCAGATTCAATAAATGATCGGCGAGCACATATTGATGGCTTTCATAAAATTGATCAATGAGAGAGCGTCTATTATCCAAAATGCTGGTTTGGATGAAGGTGATCCACAGTTGGTGCTTAGCTGGGCCCGGTTAGCCAGGAAAGGTGTCAACTTCTTGCAAGAAGGGTTGGTTGAGTGATGGGGCTAACTGTATACTAAGCATGTTTAATTATCCGACAATATTGAGGTTGGAAGTCTGTCAGTTAAGGACTCAATTCGATAAATAGTCAGTGGACATATAATGGGGCCATCCGACTAGACTTGTTGACTTGAGCTTTATATCCTTAGCCCAAATAGGATTTCTTTTAATAATGTTTATTTATTAAAATTAACAATATGAATTAACACTTTTAAAGTAATAAGGTGATGTTCAAAAAATGAGGTAGACACAAGTGGAACCTAAAAAAAATCATGTTGCCTTGGAGGCTCTTAGTTTAATGTTACCGGTAAGAAATTATGCTAAAAATTAGCACAGCTAGTTTTAAAATGATTATGGTCTTAATTTTAATAAAACATGCCTTAAAATATAAAATAATCATGAAATTTTGGATTCTTTATCTCCTCGGACTCTATGAAATTAGCCTAAGCGCACTTGGCCCAGCGAGATTGATGCAGGCTGGGCACCATGTTAGCCCATTCTACAAGGTAAAAAGGTTGCGGGAGGGGATTTAGGGCCTGTTGATTCTAAAAAAGGGTTCTCTAAAGCATCTAGGACTAAGGACAAGGTTATGGTTCCACCGAAAGTCAAAAGGGATTTGCCACTAACTTTGGGAGCCCCGATTATATTCCTCTTCTCATATGGGACACCAGGAGAGGTAGAGATGACCAATCTTCAGAGGGATGCAGAAGGGGTTGATTTAGGTAGACTACCGGAGGTGGGACGGTTTGAGATTGAGTTGGTGCCTAGATCGAGGACTAACATGGTGCCTGGATCGAGGACTAACATGGTGCCGATGGAGGCCCCGATGGCAGGCCCAACCATTGATCATGAGTCGGCATTGTTGGAGTTAGGCATCGAGGGGGAGGGGGGTTATCCGTTAGAAAGGGAATTAATGATAGTTGAGATAATTGAAAAAGTGTAGATTGAGAGGGGTACTAGTGCAGATCCCCTTCCCAGTCAGGTTTTCCAATGATGTTACTTATTTGGAATAACCATGGGACAGGAAAGTCCTAATTCTAAATAATATTTGATACAATTATCTAGCAATACTGTGATGTAGGATGGACCAACAAATCCTAGACCTAAGGACCCTTAATGAGATCAGCGAAGAAATTAACGAAGTAATTTAAAGATAAATATTAGCAGATAATCAAAGCAATTAAGAATTTAAACTAAGAAATAAATGGTCCTAATCAAATTAAGGTCTGATCTAGGAATTGACCAGATCGGCATGCACAGTCAAAATTTTAAGAAATTGGACCGCTGATCGTTAGGGAATGACCACTAAGTTAGGGCTATCCAATTTTAATAAAATTGGATCTAATTAAATAAAAGATAGGACAATTAATATCATTCTAACAATTGATTAGATTTATACTAAATTATCGAAGAGGTCTCACCCAAAACATGGGATGTCACAATTTCCTGGAAGAGGGAGAACATCCTGGAGGTGGCCAAAAATTCTGGGCCAGTGGTTCACGAGCGAGGTGGATCAGAAGTCGTCGGGCCTAGATCATCAAAAACAAGTGGTTTTGTCAATCCCAAATCAAAATAAAATGATAAAAATAAATAAACCAATTTAACCCAATAATTCCAATACTTTGAGATTTGTGGTTTAATTTTGATCTGCTCCGAAATCCATGCTTCACAGATCTTCGGGGACCGCTTTGAGATCCATGTAGTTCTGAGATCTGTGTGGAGCTTGAAGTTGGTAATAGAGACCGGAATGGCTTTCACGATCGTGCGGATACTTCTTCTCCATGGGCCTTGGCCAAGGAATAGAGGGCTTGCGTAGAGGCTTCACCGGCAATGGCATTGGGGCGAAGACGGTCGCACGGATGGGAAGAAGGCCGGCTCGATGATCGTCTCGGTCGGTTATGGACCTCTCCGATTGGGAGGAAGGCAGCGAACGATGAGAGTGAGCTCGGCCTGGATGGGCATCCAGAGAAATTCGGCATCGTCGGCGACTGTAGAGAGCAGGAAGGATATCCGGTGATAGGTGGCATGGATGGTTCTAGGGTTGGGCTGTTCCGTTCGATTGCAAGCGGTGATGTGGGATCGACGATCGTTCGATGGAGGCATGTGGGGAGGTCGACGGTGATAGGGTGCCCAGCTGCAGGCGGAGGAGACGGGTGTCGCAGCAACAGGGAGGTAGGGAGGGGCTACGGGTGTTGTGGAGATGGGGCGGTCGTCAGGCATAGCGGGAGGTGGTTCATGGGGGATGACGGTCGAATGGGGAAGACGATGGTGGATGACCTGTTGGAGGAAGGGAGGTCCGACTTGGTTGGGGAAACGGCTGATGGGGCCTCAGTCAGTTGTGGTCTTACTCACAAGCGGAGGAGGGTCAGGCAGAAAGGTTGGTTCGGGCGATGTAGGAAAATAGGGGTGACAGGTAGAGATTCTGGATGATTTTGGGATTCTCGATGGCTTGAAGGGGAACTGGGTGTTTGATATTAGCAGGGAATAAAGAGGAAGAATAGGGAAGGGAAGAGGGAGTAGAGAGGAGGAAGAAGATCATGGGAGGAGAAGAAAGGGAGGGAAGAGGAGAAGAACAAAAGGAGAGAAGAAGACAGAAGCTTTTTTCTTATTCAAAAAAATATCGATGATCCTTTGAAGAGGTTTACAACCTGTTAAATAATAAATCACATCCTAAAACAAACTACAAATAATCAAAATAACGAGAGATTCTGATAAGAACAACCTGAACAAATAAAAAAACAAATTGATCCTAAACTCCGATTCAAATGAGTCGGAGATATCCCAACCCCATACACCCATAAGAGAATAATCCAAAAAATACATTTCATCTGCATCAAGATTCATGCTGGGCGATGTCTTTATGATTAGTGCTGGGCGATGTCCTCATCAAGTTTCCCTGGGATGGGAAGAACACGATTCTATCGAGTCAGGCTTAATACTTTCCTGGAGGTACTCAAACAGGTCCAGGTCAATTCTTTGTAACTCCTCTTCAGTAATCCAGGAATCTTCTGATTCTAGCTTGCCTCGCTAGTGAACCAGATAGTCGTGGTAGTTTCGACACCTCGTGGACCTGATCTGCTCGTCCAAGATACGTTCGATCACATCGTGCTTTTCTCTCATTTTGACTTGTGGATATTCAGGAGGAGGGTCACTTTCAAAGGAAGGTACATGCTCAAATGGATCACTAGGTATCAATGATGGTTCTTTATATTCAATTAGATCCGATACATTGAAAGTAGGACTAATCCCATAATTAGGTGGTAGATCAATAACATATGCATTTGATCCAACTTTCTTTATAATTTTGAATGGGCCTGCCCCTTTGGCATGTAATTTTTGAATGATTCATAGTGGAAACCGTTCAAATCTGACCCTAATCATGATATGATCACCCTTAGCAAAATCTTTAACTCGCTGGTGAGAATCTGCTAATCGTTTATATATTTGATTACTTATATTAATTTTTTCACTGATCTCTTTGTGCAGACTCCTAACATGCTCTGCAAAGGATGATACTGTCTTTGAGACTCTAGCATGCAGAGGCAATAGGATTAAGTCTACTGATTTACTAGGATGATAACCATGCACAACTTCAAATGGACTCATACTAATAGACTTATTTACCAAACTATTATATGCAAACTCGGCTCGAGGTAAAAGTAAATCCCAATTTTTAATATGCTCTCCTACTAAACACCGAAGTAAATTCCCTAAACTTTTGTTTACAACTTCAGTTTATCCATCTGTTTGTGGGTGATAGGTAGATGAAAATTTTAATTTTTTACCATTAAGTGCCATAGAATTTTTCAAAACTAACTAGTGAATCGAACATCCCTATTTGACACAATAGATTTTGGCAATCCATGTAACCTAATAATCTCATCAAAGTATAAGCGAGCAACTTTAGAAGCATCAAAGATCTTGGGGCATGGTAAGAAATGGGCCATATTGGAAAACCTGTCTACTACCATACAAATTGAGTCATTCTTCTTAACTATTCGAGACAATCCTAAGACAGTCCGTGCTCAAATCTTGCCATGGACAGTCAGGTATAGGTAGTGGGGTAATAATCCAGTATTCTGTTTTTGATGTTTAGCCATGGCACAAGTTCGGTAGCGTGCAACAATCCGGGCTACATCGCGCTTCAGGCTAGGCCAGTAAAACTGGGCCTCTAGAGCATCTATTATTTTGTTTCTTCCAAAATACCCAGATAATACCCCAACATGTATTTCTCAAATTAAAAAATCTCTCACTGAAGTCCATGGGATACATAACTTATTATTCTTAAAAAAATATCCATCCTGAAGGGTATACTCACTAAACTCTCTAGACGGTCCTTGCCTCAGGGAGGTAACAATATTCTTGAAGTTCAAACATTCATCATATTCTCCCTTTAACTGATCAGAGCCAGTAACTCTCACACTTACTGCTGATAAAAGGCTCATCCTAAAAAAAAGTACATCAGCAATCAAAACAGGCTCAATAGTTTCTATCGCTAATAAATCTACTTTTCGAGAAAGTGCATCGACAACCTTGTTGTCTACACCTACCTATGCCTTATCATAAAGGTATAGGCCTGAAGGAACTCAATCCATTTTTCATGTCTTGGATTTAATTTTTTTTTGTGAATTGAGAAACTTGAGAGCCTCATGGTTCGAATACATGATAAATTATTGCAGAAGTAGATAATACCTCTAAAATTTAAAGACTTAGACCACAGCATAGAATTCTTTGTCATAGGTGGAATACCTGCACTTGGAGTCATTGAGTTTTTTGCTAAAGAAAGCTACAGGGTATCCTTCCTAACTTAGGACTCCAATTTCTACTCAGATGCGTCACATGCAACTTCAAAAACCTTTAAAAAATCTGGTAAGCACAAAACTAGAGCATGGGTCATTCTTTCTTTCAATTTTTGAAAAGCTCGTTCAGCAGCTCTAGTCCATTCAAAGATTTAATTTCGTATACAATCAGTGATTGGAGCTGTGATGAGTCGAAATCTCTAATGAACCTCCTATAAAAAGTTACGAGTCCATGAAAGCTTCGAACTTCATGCATGTTTTGGGTTACAGGCCGCTCAGATATGGCTCAAACTTTTTTAGGATCTACTGCCAAACTGTCAGGGATTACTATAAATCCTAAAAAATTATTCGGGTTGTTAGAAATTCACACTTCTTTAAATTCCCATAGAGGCTTTCGGTCCTTAAGACTTGATAGACTCGTTGCCAAATGATCTAGATGGTCTTCTTTGGTTTGGCTGTAAATCAAGATATAGTCAAAATACATGACCACAAATGAATCAATGAATGGTCATAATACTTGAGTCATAACTCTCATAAAAGTACTCAGGATATTGAAAAGGCCAAATATCATGACCAGCCATTCATACAAACCATCTTTAATTTTAAAGGCGGTCTTCCATTCATCACTAGGTCTAATCCTAATATGATGATATCCACTCTTCAAATCAATTTTGGAAAAGATGCTTTCTCCGGATATCATGCCAATTATATCATCTAACTTAGGAACGGAAAATCGATATTTTATAGTTATTTTATTTATTGCATGACTATCCATGCACATCCTCCATGTACCATCTTTCTTTGGAGTTAAGAGTGCGGGGACTGTTCAAGGACTCAGGCTTTCTCTTACAAAACCTTTATCAAGGAGCTCGGTAACTTGTCTTTGCAACTCTGCATGCTTAATAGGGTTCAAACGATAGTGAAGGAGATTGGGAAGGGAGGCTCCTGAAACTAGGTCAATAGTGTGTTGGATATCTTGTATCGGGGGCAAATGATCTGGGAGGTCTTCAGGGAAAACATCTTTAAACTCGTCTAAGAGGGTGATTATTTCCTGGAGATACTGGTGCAAAGAATCGATATCACCGCTAGATTCTTTGGCTGCTAGAATCCAAACTAGGGAGCCATCATTCAATTCATTTTTAATGTCCTTAGCGTTGATTACGTGTAGACTTTTCTTCTGCTTTTGGATACTAGAGTTACCTTATGCAACTCTCTTGGTGGTTCTACGAGGTGAAGGGAAACAGTAATCCTTTTTTCATGGTTCATGAATATAGAGGTATTGGTTCGGCCATGAAGAGTGGCATCCTAATCAAAGAGCCAAGGTCTGCCAAGAATGATGCTACCCACTTTCATTGGTAACACATCGCACCAGACCTTAACTTGGTATGATTAAAATTTGATCGAGACTAGGCACCTATGTCTGATTGGGATAGACGATGCATCTACCCAGGCCACATTATACGGACTTAGATGGTCTACGGGTGCTAGTTCTAGGCATGCAATGGTATTGGTGGAGATGGCATTGATGCAGCTACAACTATCAATGAATACCTAACACACCTTATCGTCTTTACCAATAAAGGTATGAAAGATAGTGGTTCTGCACCAGTCTTCATTTTTCTTGGATTGGGTCAATACACACCTAACCACTCATAATCGTTCCTCAGGTATAGTCTCATTTTGAATAGGGTCATACTCTTCGAAGACGTCGGCTAATCCTGGTTCGGCAATAGACTTCCTCTTCAGGGGCATTATCCAGATGTTCATGTTCTTCAAGTTTTCCTATATGTAGTGCTCTAGATGTACGTTGACCAGCCACGTGACCTATTCCGTTACACTTGAAGCATTGAACCTTAGAACTAATTTCTCGAGAAGGCTCTCCTATAACTCCTTTTCCTTTTTCATCCCTCTTAGTGGTAGGGTCGTAGACGGGGGTCGATTACCAAGGGTCTAACTCATGTTAGGTTTTGGACCAATTGGGGCTTGACTCATGCTAGGTCTTGGACCTAAAATTCATGGTCTAGAAGGTTCAGGTCTACGAGTGATAGGCATCTTCTAGAATTTCTCATAATCCTGGGCTAGTTGATAGGCTTGCTCTAAACATAAACCTCTCTCATAAATAACTCTCTTTGGATATCCTCTCTTGGCCAGCTCTAAATCAGGATAAGGTGACAAACAGATCCTTATTTATGTTACAATGCATAAGATATTCCTCAAATTTATCAATATAATCATTGACAGATCCGGTTCCCTGGATCTGCCTTTGCCATTGGCCTAGGAGACGCTGTTGATATGATGCAGGAAGATACTTCTCATGAAGCTTATCTTCATCTCATTCCATGTTCTAATGGGATCTTGCCTCCTATGAGTGGCTAATCACTGGACATTGTGCTAATATAATTTGGCTTGACCCAATAACCTCATTTGGACAAATCTAACTTTCCTATTCTCAGACATTTTATATCAATTAAAATAATGATTCATGTCAGCTTTCCGGTCAAGGTATTCTTTGAAGTCCAAGCGACCTACGAAACTCGGGGCTTCAACCTTAACAATTCCTATGATACGAGCATCCTGGTCGATCGGGTTACGATAAGGTCGAGGTATTTGATGGCAACCCACATCGAAACATGGATAATCGTGTCGATCCTTAGGATTTATGACAGGTCGAGGTATCTGAGTATGACTTTCCTCACAACCCAAGTAGTCATTTCGATCTCTAGGGTCTGTGACTCTTGATGAGGAGTTTCTAACAGGATGATTTGTGTTCACTAATTGTTCCTCTTCTAAGGCTCCTATCCTTGCATCTAAGGAACCTAACCTACCATCAATTACTTCAAGTCGACTAATAATTTCTTGTAGAGCAGCTTCTAAATTGGGATCCATTTTGTTATCTAAGTGGAAAAGTTTTGCTTGGTAATTGATCCTTGACCTAATTGTCATGTACTGATTCTAGAGGTGAAGTAGGTTTCAAGGGTATACAGGTTTCTTTAGATTTTTTTTAAAATTTTCAATCAAGTGACACAAACAAGACAACTCTATCCTAGGGTTAACCTAGAACTAGATAGCACCTAACTATTCTAAGTCTGTCTTTGAGCACTCCAAGTTTGAATCAATTCACCAAATTAGCCAAGTAAGTGTAAGATTAGAGGGGATCCCCCCGTTGCTTTCCTTAGATACCAATTATATTGCTAGGTCAACGAATGGAACTAATTAGTAACCGCTTTTCTTAGGGACTAAGATCCCTGAACCACTTTTCTAGATATCAATTCAATGATCGAAACTAGCTTGGTATAACTCTTAGGTATCCTTATCTTAATGAGCTCGGATATCCCTAGGGTCAGCATCTAATTGATTTTAATTTTAAAGTTTGGGTCAATGCTGATGAGGGTGGTAATTTGTGGGCTAAGGAAGGATAATCAACTCCCCACCTTATCTGATTAAGAGGTTTATGCCCTTAGATTAATTATGAAAATGCAATGCAAAAATAAGGTATCCAATCAATGTATTTAACATACAATCAAATTTTAATTTAATTTTATTTTTTAAAAACTTTTTTTTAAAAAATTTAATGCAAATAATTCAAATGCAATTAAAATGGAATTGATCCTAACCTAACCTATAGCTCTGATACCAAATGCTGATACGGGATAGACCAACAAATCCTAGACCTAAGGACCCTTAATGAGATCAGCGAAGAAATTAACGAAGTAATTTAAAGATAAATATTAGCAAATAATCAAAGCAATTAAAATTTAAACTAAGAAATGGTCCTAATCATATTAAGGTTCGATCTAGGAATTGACCCGATCGGCATGCACAGTCAAATCTCAAGAAATTGGATCGCTGATCGTTAGGGAATGACCACTAGGTTAGGGCTATCCAATTTCAATAAAATTAGATCTAATTAAATAAAAGATAGGATAATTAATATCATTCCAGCAATTGATTAGATCTATACTAAATTATCGAAGAGGTCTCATCCGAAACATGGGATGTCATGATTTCCTAGAAGAGGAAGAACATCCTAGAGGTGGTCAAAAATTTTGAGCCAGTGGTTCATGAGCGAGGTGGATTAGAAGCCGTCAAGCCTGGATCACTAAAAATAAGTGGTTCTATCAATCCCAAATCAAAATAAAATGATAAAAAAAAATAAACCAATTTAACCCAATAATCCCAATGCTTTGAGATTTATGTTTTAATTTTGATCTACTCCGAAATCCATGCTTCACAGATCTTTGGGGACCGCTTTGAGATCCATGCAATTTTGAGATATGTGTGGAGCTTGAAGTCGGCAACAGAGACCGGAATGGCTTTCATGATCGTGCGAATACTTCTTCTCCATGGGCCGTGTCTATGGAACAAAGGAGGGCTTGCAGAGAGGCTTCGCTAGCGATGGCACTAGGGCAAAGACGACAGCATGGACGAGAAGAAGGCTGGCTCGATGATCGTCTCGGCCGGTCATGGACCTCTTCGATCAGGAGGAAAGCAACAAACGATGATGGCGAGCTCGACCTAGATGGGCATCCAGAGGAATCTGGCATTGTCGGTGATTGTAGGGAGCAGGGAGGAGATCCGGTGGTAGGTGGCACGGACAATTCTAGGGATAGGATATTCCATTCGGCTACAAGCAGTGATGTGGGATCGGCGATCATTCGATGTAGGCACACAGGGAGGTCGACGATGATTGGATGCCTAGCTACTGGTGGAGGAGATGGGTGTCGCAGCAACATGGAGGTAGGGTGGGGCTTCGGGTGTTGTGGAGATGGGGCGGTCGTCGGGCGTCAGTGGGAGGTGGTTGGGGGGGAGATGGGGTAGTCTCAGTCGGTGGTGGTCTTGCTCACAAGCGGAGGAGGGTCGGGCGGAGAGGTTGGTTCGGGTGGTGTGGAAAAATAGGGGCAACGGGTAGAGATTCCGAATGGTTTTGGAATTCTCGATGGCTTGAAGGGGAACCAGGTGTTTGATATTAGCAGGGAATAAAGAGGGAGAACAGGGAAGGAAAGAGGGAGTAGAGAGGAGGAAGAAGATTAGGGGAGGAGAAGAAAGGGAGGGAAGAGGAGAAGGATCGAGGGAGAGAAGAAGGCAAAAGCTTTTTTCTTATTCAAAAAAATATCGATGATCCTCCGAAGAGGTTTACAACCTATTAAATAATAAATCACATTCTAAAACAAACTACAAATAATTGAAACAATGAGAGATTTCGATAAGAACAACTCGAACAAATAAAAAAAATAAATTGATCCTAAACTCCGATTCAAATAAGTCGGAGATATCCCAACCCCACACACCCATAAAAAAATAATCCAAAAAAATTACATTCCCTTTGCATCAAGATTCATGCTGGGTGATTTCTTCATGATTAGTGCTGGGCGATGTCCTCATCATACTGTTCCAAAATCTATATCCTACTTGAGACCCAGCTTTCAGGGTTAAGCCTTGCCTGAGCCAAAAGATGAATCCTACTAGTATGGAGCTCCTATGCGATAGAGTTAAGGGGTATATCTAGAGGAATTATGGTACTCTGGTGACGTGATAGGGTCAGGATGGATGCTTTTCATTATCGTGACCAGCAGGTGGTATTAGTCATTTCAAAGCAGACTAGAGACCCTTTGATTTTGTCAGGGCTGTATGCAAGAATGGAGTATAGGGACCGAAGGGTTCTTTGGTCTGAGATATCTAAGATTGTCACACAAGGCTTGCCTTCTCTTGTTGTTGGGAACTTTAACTGTATTATGGGGGCTCATGAAAAAATTGGTGGGAAATAGTTTGTTGATAGTATTGATTCCAAAGAGTTTGAGGAGCTTATTGGTAATTTGGGCCTGATTGACCTCGACTACACTAAATCTAGGTTCATCTGGTGCAATAACCAACCAACTAAAGTCTAAGAAAGGATTGATCAAGTTTTAGTTACTGCTGATTAGGCCTAGCACTTTCCTAGTCATTGTGTACAGCATTTACCAAGGATCATCTCGAATCACTGTCCACTTCTCATCACCATCGATGATGTGTCTGCCTAGAGTATCATTTTGGTTTGAGAAGTTTTAGACTTTCTATTCAAGATCATGGGATCTGATTAGAGAGGTTTGGAGGCCACCATGGATATGCGAGATATCAGATGACCATGAGGCTTGACTAAGCAAGGCATGGGCTCATTCGGTGGAATCGGTTGGAGGTTGGTGACATTGTGAGGTGCATTGAGGGGATGGAGGCAAATATTATGGAGCTCTAGAGGAGAGAGGACTAGGAGGGGGGCCTTCAAGAGCATAATTTGTAGGAGCTTCGACACAAACTCTGTATGTATCATTCTTTATTACGATAATAGGAGGTAATGTGGAGGCAAATGTCCAGAGTATAGTGAATCAGGGAGGATAATTGGAATACTAGGTTCTTCCATTAGTCGATGATGATTTAAAGATCCATCAATCGCATCAGTCTATTGACTGGGAGTGATGGCAGGGTGGTTAAGGATAGTGATGAGATCAGATATCAGATTTTTCAATTCTTCAGATCTTGCTAGACTGCATCCTTGGGCGAGAATGTTTCATTTTAGTGGTCTCAACCTGTTTGAAGCATATCCAATAAGGAGAATCAATTTCTTACTCGACTGGTATCTGCCGAGGAGATGCAAGGGCCCTCTAGTCATTCGGAGATGATAAAGTCCCACAGCCTGAAGGATTTTTGCCACTCTTTTTCATCGACACTGACCCATTGTCGGAGAGGAGGTGGTGTTGGTTGTCTTCAAGTCTAGAGATATTCCGAATGAGTGAAAGAAAAATTTGGTTGCACTTATCCTGAAGAAACCTGATATATCTGCTCCTGGTCACTTTAGGTCGATTAGTTTGTACACCACCCTTTTACAAAGTGTGTGCAAGAATTTTGGTTGGTCGCTTGAAGCCGATCATTCCCCGCCTGGTGAGTCGGGAGTAGGGGCATTTGTTAGTGGCAGGTGCATTACTGATAATATATTATTTGTCCAAGAGTTCATATATGATCGCAGCATGCCCCCATTAGTCGAAGCTTGATGGCGATCGAGTTGAACATGAAGCGAGTTTACGATCCAATGAGTTGGTAGGTTCTTCGTCAGACACTTTAGAAGTTTGGATTCCAGGGCAGGTGGATTAGCTAGATTATGGATTACGTGGAGGCCTCGAACTTCGCTCTCCTGATCAATGGTACTCTAGCGAACTTGTTTCGATCCATGGGTGGTCTTCAATAAGGGCACCCTCTCTTTCTCTTTATTTTTTTTATTTTGTGTTCCAATGCTTTGTCTCATGCTCTTTGGGTAGTAGTTCAGGGGGCAAAATTGGAGCCTTACAGGCCTACCGCAGGGACTTAGCCGCTCCTTTTTGTAGAAGATTGCTTATTTATTGGAAGGACTTTAGTTCGTAATGCTGTCTGTTTTACTTCTATTTTAAGGCTTATTATTTAATATTTAGCCAGCTCATGAACATGCATAAGTCTATTATTACATTCAGCCCTAAGATTAAGGTTCGGGTGAATCAGGTGATTCGAGATAGGCTAGGGATCTCTAAACATTCTGGGATCCTCACTTATCTTGGTGTACCCATCACCAGGTGGAGGCTTCAGAGAGTTGACTACAGTAATTTAGAGTAGTGCATTCGAGATCGATTTGATGGATGGCAAGCCAACACCCTATCTATGATGTGAGATCTGTTTTGACTTCTATGCATATTTACCTCATGGCGAATACTATTGTTTCGTGTAATTATCTCAGAGACCTGGATTAGCAAATTTGGAACTTTTTTTGGGGTTCCACTTAAGGCGGCCATGGGCTTCACTTTCTATCCTGGGAGGTGGTATGCTAGCTAGTGTGAGACGGAGGCCTGGGGATTCAATCTTTACTGGTTAGGAGGGAAGCTATGATTACCAAACTTGCAGCCAAATTCATCACTTGATTTAATTGCTTATGGAGATGGTTTATGAGGGCTCATTATGGAGCTTGGAGTCAGGTGTCCTTAATCCAGGCCATTCATGGTTGCTCTTTCATCTAGAAGGAGATCTGTATCAGTGTCCCTACAGTTTTGGATAGAGTCAGATATGTCTGATTGACGATGGGACCTCGATAGATCTGGGCCAGGATGCTTGGGTCTTTAGCCTCCACCTATCACACTAGCCGACCTTCGTCAACATGGACATGGACATCCATTTTCGGTTAGCAACCTGATCACTGCTGATAGTAGGGGTTGGAGGATTTCGGAGGTCACTTATTTTTTTGGTGGTCGGCTCACTAATAGGATTCTTGCGATATCAATTTCCACTCATCGAAGCCATGACTTGAGGGTATGGGGACATTCTTACTATACTAAGGTTTTTACTAAGAACCTCGTTTAGATGAGCAGGCTTGTTCCGACCACGAGGATCGAGGCTGCTTGGATTTGGAGAGTGGATGTCCATCCCAAGAACAGACTCTGCTCAAAGATAGGGGCATGAAGATTCTTTGGAAGGTTGCATGGAATAGACTACCACTCGGTCTTTGCACAGGGATAGGAGCATGAAGATTCAATCAGATTGTCTGATTTGTGGGCTGGAGGATGAGTTGACTGAATGTGGCTTGCTTCACTACCCAAGAGCATGTCTAATTTGGAAGATGGCTGGGGGGCAGCTTTGGAGGAGGAATAGCAGTAATTGGCTTTCTTCTCTCCTAGAGGTGATTCAGTGGACTTCGATTGATAATACGACTAGGGGTGGCAGGTAGGCATACATGGTCTATGAAATTTGGCTATTCAAAAATGGCTTGGTCTTTGAATTTGAGATTGTGCCTATATATAGAGTGCTGGAGAGAGCCTACTCTTTAGCTAAGGAGCATAGTCGATTTGATTGCACTGACATTACTGGTCGATTATCTATCAATCTAAGTTTCGAGACTCTCTGGCTGCTCCTACAGCGACTCGGAGGATTTTTTTTAATTCCTGGGAGCCCCCATCCTTAGGATTTATCAAAGTCAATTTTGTCTGCAGTGTGAGGGATGCTAGAGGTGGTATGGGTTATGTCATTCAAGATCTTGATGGTAGGTTATTGGCTATCGAAGGCTCTCTTTTATTTGAGCTCTCTGTTTCTGGAGCAAAGCTTCATGCTGCCTTGATTGCGTAATTTGTGCGAGAGAGGTGTTGTAGGTAGATAGGATATATGTTGAGGGTGACTCCGCCACTGTCATTGATTGGATCCAGGATGAAAGAAAGACGGCGAGGTTCATTCGTTACTTTGTGACATATGGAGATTGTTTTATCTTTTGATGTCTGTTCATCACATCTTCAAGAAGATAAAATAATATCGCAAATTGGATGGCTTCTTTTGTGGTCGAGCATTCTCGAGATTGGAGTTGGCATCAAGGTGACGAGTATCCCCTACATCTTCATGATATCATGCATTCTAATTTTTTGGACTGTACTCGTATGGAAGGGTGTGACCACCTATTTGTACCCCCCCCCCAACATCACCAAAAAAAAAAAAAAAAAAAAAAAAAAAAAAAAGAAGAAGAAGAAGAAGAAGAAGTGCATATCTTTGTTCAAATAGCTCACAAACTCGGCCTTGATTTATATTTCAAAAGTGGGGCCCTTTTGACAATCTCCAACTCATGAATGACTTCATGTGCAAGTTGATCAATATTTCTTGCAAACACTCTTTATTAGGTGGGAACATAATTCGCACTGTAAGATAGGGCCATTCATTAATTTTCATGGCATCCAATTAATTTTTTTCACACTTGGCGAACAGGTCAAGACAATCACGCTCAGTTTTTAGTTAGATTGGATGCTAATTTACTTGGACTTCGAAAGGCCATCAAGGCTTGATGTAGAAGTTCACCCATTTCTGCCGACATTGGCTTTTCTTATTATTTGTTACCTCTAATCACATAGTATTATATATGCTAAGTTGGATTATTTTTTCCACTTGCCGCTGGCTTTTGGCCAACGGCAATGCATGCATAATAATAAAAGGAAAATCAAATGGGATTCTTTGACGTAAGAACAAGTCATGGATTCGAGCTATTGTCCAATGTCCAGGGATTGAAGGAAAATCAAATTCAGGTCGGATATATGCAAGATTTGAATACAATATCGGATATGCTAAACGATTGTAATTTATAATTAAGGTTTCTAATGGCATTCTCAATTAAGTAGTTGATTTTGTTTAGGATTTGCTTTCAAGTTGAGCAATGCAATACTTGAAAAAAAAAACATAGTCTACCATCCAAGTGTTTGCTTCTATGATATTTATTAGTTTCTAAAAATTGATAACAATTAGTTTGTAGATTTGTTATTTTATGATCTGTTTAATCCAGTGGGTTCAATCCAGCACAAAATAGCTATGAATCGGTTTTTTCGATGTAAATAGGGATACTCCCTATCCAATATTTAGCGTTATATCATGGTGTAATACTTTTATTTAAAAGCTTTGGCAATATAAAATCTTGCCCTTGTATTAGAGGGAGGACAAGGATAAAAATAGTGTGGATAATATTTGATCGGATTTATTTTTACATCCGAATCTATTTAGATATGGACTGAAATTTGAATATTTAATTAATATTTATATTGGTATCCATATTTATAAAAAAATAATTATGGATATAGATAGATAACTATCCTACCGGTATTTGAATATTCGATTCTACCTGTAATCCTATATAATTTTATAGAACACTCGTTAACTTTTAAGAAAAATATACAATTATATTAACTGCTATTAACTTAGTTTATTATCAATTTAATAATATCTTTAATTTTATAGTTATAAAATTTAATTATTATATTTATATATGTATTTATATTTATATTTTAAATATCTGATTTTTATCTATATATATTTATATTTGTTAGATAAAATAAATATGAATATGAGTATATTGGTATTCGATATAGTTTTAATCATAGGGGAAGCTCACCTCGTGCATCAAGAAATTAAAATATGCATGTTATTCTTGTCAACATAAATTCTAATTTAGTGAATAAAAAAATAATGTTAATTTAGAAATTTATTTGAAAGGAGACTTAACTACCATAAAACTTATGAATCAATTCATTTGATTCAACAATGATGAGCCATAATATTTGACAAATATTTTTCATATGGTTGTTGCCTCTCTAGACTATTTTGAGTTTCATACATAAATAGTGAACGGTTGAAAAATATTTTATCGGGCTTGTTGATATCCAAAATCAAAATTTGAAATAATATATGCATTTTTTTCTTTCCTGAAATGTTATATCTTGGAATTGGGACCATCTACATGTTTTAAGGAATTTGGCCATGGTTGACCCCAAAGTCATTGAGGATTAATCATTTTGAATTTTTGGAGCAATTCGGTTTGCAATTGAAATTGAAATAAAAAACGATTAGGATGGGAACTAGAATATCGAAATCCTAGATATATTTCATTTAAGACTAGAATCAAAATAGAACACTAGTTGTTATGACCAAGCGTTATATATGAGATATTGTTCGTTTTAATTTGTAGGCTTCACGATTTTATTTCTTTGAATTTCAAAAGGTTCACACGAAAAGATAGTTCTTTGCCGTATAAACCAAATTATTTTGATTTATAATTAATGCAGAACTAATAATAATTTTGTTTATTATTATTATCAATAGTAACCGTGTTTTGGAGATTAAAGCACTTCAATTATTTTTTGAAATTAAAATAAAAATGAAACTCACTCTAATAAAAAAAAATAAAAATCATCCATTTTTATTTTTATTCTAAAGTTGATCTCCTCCCAACCAAATATACCTTTAAATTACGCACTCCATTCGTCCTTTTCTTCCCTTAATAATTCCTTGAACAAAAACATTTATAAACGACCACCACAAAAACAGCTACGAGATGAACCACAAACTTTAGCTGTTGATTGATTCCCCTGCTTTGAACCCTTCCACGGGAGAGACCTAACTCGCCGGCCCCGGAACCCTGGCCCACCGGCCGGTCTACCTCCGCTTGCATGAAGAAAAATGTTGCAATACAAAAAAAACCCACTTGACTCGCTTTTTTTTTTTTTTTTTTTCATTCCTCGTTTGGATAAGGGTATGCAAGTCTATCAGCATTGAGGCTGGCACCTAATGATTCCATCAGGAATCTAATAAAAATATTAGCAACATGTTTTGCCAAAATTTAGGTCATTGTTCCTAAAATACCCACCAACCTCACTAATGAGATGGCCCCACAATCCCTTCTCGGTCACGCGGTCCACGTTGGACCGCCGGTCCTTTCGGCCTCATTTTTGTGGACCGGGTCAAACGGCACGTTAACCACGGGTTGACCGGTCCATTTTTTTATCAACTAAACTCACCTTGAGCTGCAATAAACGTCCAAATTTATAGTTTATAATAATTAGCACGGCGGTTACCGTACCATCGGTGCGGGGATCCAAAGCACATGACCACAAGACGGAGTGGCGGTCGGGGTGAGTCCACCACAAGATACTAGGCTCCGTGGAAGAGTTCCAACAAAAATGGGGCCCACGTAACGACCCCACCTATTGCCGGAAATATCCGCTTTGTATGCGAGGAATACCATTCATGTCCCCGTCCTCGATCAGTGGCCGCAATAATTGCATTGGAAATTAGGGTACAGCTGGGGTCCACTGAGGCGACGGTCCATGATGAGTCGCAGTCTCAGCGGCGCGGCCGTCTCCACCTCGCATCGGTGGTCCCAATCAGTGTTCTTTGTGGTCCCGAGCTCAGGCCACTGCCGAGCCGTCCGATCGTCGACAGCGACCGGTGATGACCAGAAAAATTGTACTTCCAGATGGCATAACTGCAATGAAGTACATTTACGTCGAGCAAATTCGTCATTTAACATGCTTTATTAAAAAAAAAATCACTGTGGTTAGGCGTCCGGGGAATCTCACGAGGGAACATAAATTTTAGCCATGTGATTTTGATCGGACGGCTAGCCCTATAGAATCGGTCGAGAGTGTTTTTCTGACGGATGGAGATCTGATCACTGAAAGTAAATAACAAGACTTATTGCGGGTGCGTGTCGGGTGGTCGCGAGAACGTGTTAGACTAGTAATCTAACTTTGCACAAGGGCATTTATGTAATTCGGTTGAAATCTAAGCTGCATTTAGTAGAGGATTGGAGTGCGTCGGTGAGGGTAGCGATGAAATATTGGCATGCATGTAAGTTAAAAAAGCGATGAAATATCGGATGGCTAATACTTTTAAAAAAAGGCGGTTAATTTAGCCGATTTAACAAAAAAAAAAAAAAAAAACATCGGTAAAGGGTAGCGCGGAAAATTAAAAAGGAAACTAAATTTTTTTAAAGCTTTTCGAGTTTGAACGGTCAATAGGGTGACCTTAAAAATCCAGCCTTCCTTGTTCCTTTTTCCCTCCTCGCTTGCCAGTTTCATCCAGCTCGTCATCAGACCTCACCACCAAATTAAAAAAAAAAAGCCAAAAATTTGATCGAGGGACAACGAGAGATAATAAGAAATCCGACACGATCTTTGTCTGAATCGAAAGTGGAAAGAGGATGAGGAGAGGAGGGGTGATTGCTTGCTATCTGCGTCGCCGTTTCGTTGTTTTGACGTGAGTTGGTGGATCGGAGCGGCGATCTCGGAAGGCGTTGGCTGGATCTCGTAAGGATCTCCTTTTAGCCTGCATTTGTTTTATTTTCTGTGGTTTTTGGAAGAATTATCGGCTTCTTTGGATCGGTTTATGATTTTTCTGAGCGGATCCGTGTTGCGTTCTCCCTTGCTTCGGCGGATGTCTGGTCTTTGTAGCTGTTTTTCGTTAGGGGTTTCCGATTTTTGCGTTTCGATTTCCCTTTTGAAGTGTTTTCTTTATTCTTGCTTTCCAGCGGATCCATGGGGATATTCCATTTGTTCAATATATGTATTTTTAATAAAATTCCATGCTAAAAGCCTCTCTCTCGTTTCTAAGGAAAAGAAGGATTTTTGGGTATTTTTCGATAGTTTTAGGTCTTTGTATCTTTTGAAACTTTTCCTCCCCTTTCTTGTCCTCCTCCTCATCCTTGGGGAAGATTTCTTGTTTCTCGATTTTTTGAGTTTTTCTTTCTGTTTGTGTGGTATCTAGGTTAGGGTCGTGGCAGCATGCGTTCAAGCAATTTCAGGTGTCTATTTTCGCATGCAGCTCCTCGTTTGTTTAGTAGATGTGTGCAATCATTGTGAAGATAGTTCGAGAATTGTTGCTAGTAAAATTTGTTTTGAGTACTTTTGAGTACCTCATCCAGGAGTGAATGAAAATTCGTTGTTGTGACTCTGAAGTTTGGAAGTATATTTGGACGTTGAATTGCCTTGTGGGGTAATGATTTAGCGCACCTCTGTTTGTCGTCATTCATTCATGAACGGATGGTGTATTTTTTGCTTGGGTTTTTTCAGGCGTTTACCGTTAATGGATGATGTGATGGATATGGAAAGTTGGGTCGATTGGAGATGGATCATATCTTGCTAGAATTGAACTACTTATGCACATTCCTATCCTAGTAGTATTTCGTATTAACTGTAGATATTCTGGAATTCAGTTTGAAGGATAATTATTGAACATTTTATATGCTTGCTAATTTCAAGCATATCCTATTGTCAATTTTAGAAATGTGGTTGCATGGTAAATAAGGATGCAAGTAGTCAGGCTCTGCAAGTTTCGCATCTGATGGCGTTTTGGATGACTTTTTTTTTTTGCTATGTATGATGATATGCAACTGAAGAGTGGATTATTTCTTGGTGTTACACATTAGGCATCAGAGTATCTCTGTCATTTCGTAGTCATGGATGAGTATGTTAATTTTAACTTGCATTCTGTTTTGGTTTTGTATAAAGTCTAATCATGCTTTTCAGCCTACCTTGTACATGAGATTCCTGTTAATGCTGCCTGCCTAATTTATTTTTTATCCTTCATTTGAATCTCCTGCCTATATTTTTATTCCTCGATTCAAGGTTTCCCGTCCCGGCGGGATGAAAGGTGTTTGGGCTATCCTATTCATTTCCTGTAAGAAAATGGGATCAAGATGAGATGGGGACTTTGAAACCCTTCTATGCCAGGAGAGAAGGAGAAAGAGGAAGAAAGAAGGGAAGGAAAGATGGAGAAAAGGAAAAGTACAAGGAAAGATGAAGAAAAAGGAAAAGTACAAGGAAAGATGAAGAAAAAGGAAAAGTACAAGGAAAGATGAAGAAAAGGAAAAATTAAAAGGAAAGAAGAAAAAATGAAAGAAGGAAAAGAAGGGAGAAAGAAAGGAAAGAAAGGAAAGAAGGCGAAAAAGGGAAAAAGAAAGAAAAGAAAAGGATATGAAAAAAAAGAAAAATAAAAGGAAAGAAAGGAAGGTTGAAGAAAAAGAAACAAAAGAAAAGAAAATAAGGAAAGAAAGAAAAAAGGGGAGTGAGACAGAGGACTAGAGGATATCTACTGGGATCGCTGCTAAGATGGGGATAACAAGGCATCCCGTTCCATGAAAAAACTGGGACACCCATCCTAAGAGATTTAAAATCTTGTCTTAATTTTCTTCTTTTATATGAAGAGAAATGAATATGGATGTTACATTGCATCTTTTCTGTGTTTGCTGACAAATATCATTATATATTTTACAGGTAAATGAATTGGTTCACTGTGACGAAGTTGCTTGTGCAATACATTGAATTCAGTCACTTTTAGGTATTTGCAACAGATGGCTTCTGCGAGTGCGGTGACTGCATCAGGGATGAAAAGTGCCAGTGGTACTAGTGTTGGTGTGGACAGATTGCCAGATGAGATGAATGATATGAAGATAAGGGATGACAAGGTAGACCGGCATGCATTTTCATTTGTATCTCTTTTCTATGATGCTTGGCTGGAAATAGATATTATCTTGTGTTTAGAAATTGGTATGTCACATGTATTGATTTCTAATCTGCTGAACCTGCACAGGAGGTGGAAGCAACAGTTATTGATGGCAATGTGACCGAAACTGGTCATATAATTGTAACCACTATTGGTGGAAGAAATGGCCAGCCAAAACAGGTGAAAACAGTAAGCATTATCAGTTATGACATCCAACAGGTTTTTAAACTCTGAATCAGTTGAAATGCCTTCTTGGTATTGTGGAGTAGAGCTACTAATACCTCTTAGAGCAATGTTTTTGCTTAAATTTGATTTCTAATATGTGGATTGGTAACATTAATAGCTATGATCTTTATGATCCTTGTTATCACTTCTTTCCTTTACTTTATTTCATTTATTGATTGTTGAATCAAGTGCAAATTTGGTCTTACTATAGAAGTTCTCTTTCTTAATGGCAGACCATAAGCTATATGGCTGAGCGTGCCGTAGGACATGGATCATTTGGAATTGTTTTCCAGGTTTGTTTAAGAACCTTAGTAGTTGACTGAAGTTTTGTCATCATAGTTTGTTAGAGGAATATGCATATGTGTCATTTTTGTCTAGTTACTGATTAAATAAGAAGAACATGCCTGCATAATGTTTTCTTAATGTGACTATTCCACTCTGCTACTATATGCATCATTTACTTTTTTTTTTTTTTTTTGATTTGACAGACTTATTTGTGCCAACGGGATTATTTTTACTAATTTTTTCACCTTTAATAGGCAAAGTGTCTTGAGACAGGTGAAACGGTGGCGATAAAGAAGGTTCTTCAAGACAAGAGGTACAAGAACCGTGAGCTGCAAACCATGCGCCTTCTTGATCATCCAAATGTGGTTTCTCTGAAGCATTGCTTCTTTTCAACAACTGAGAAGGATGAGCTATATCTGAACTTGGTACTTGAATATGTGCCCGAGACTGTTCATCGTGTTGTCAAACACTACAACAAGATGAACCAACGTATGCCTCTAATATATGTGAAACTTTACACGTACCAGGTAAGAACAAGTCTTTGTTGTTATGCGGTCTTTGCATGTGATTTTCTTTTTGAGAACTTTTTGTTCATGTTTTTTTCCCTGTAAGCCATAGTTTATCAAGCGAGAATGATGCACAATTCTGTGGCTTTTAGGCTGCTCCTGTTACATGTAATTTGGTATTAATATTGTTAGACACTTTAATACAGTCTAGAGTTATTAAATAAATAATTGTTTTAAGACTTGCAACAGGTAATTGCACTTGCTGAATATTTGTTTCATTATTTGTTCAGAGAAAACCCATGTGCTCTTTAGAGTTAGATTTAGTCTGTTCAAAACATTAAATTGCAAGTACTTATTGCTTTGGATAAGTAATTCTGGAAATCTTTGTAAGCTAGCTTTTTCTTATTCTGTTTTGATATTTTAACAGATCTGCAGAGCATTGGCTTATATTCATGGCAGCATTGGGGTGTGCCACAGAGACATTAAGCCACAAAATCTTCTGGTATGCTTACTATGCATAATATCTATTTATTCCTCTCAGTTCATGCTAAGTTCGGCATTTTGATATGAACACGTTATTCCTATCTCTAAAGATGGAGGCATAAAAATGATAATTTAAATTTAATCAATCATATTGAGAGTTTTGTTATCTAGAGTGGTCGGTAGTGGACTGAAAATCTAGTATATACTTACTAGCATCAAAATACATCTACAGATATGATGGCACATTTCTATAAGCTGTTTCCTTACATTGACTGCCAATTTACATTGAATAAGTAACTTGACCATGCATTTATTCTTCAACAGGTCAACCCACACACTCATCAGCTGAAACTCTGTGATTTTGGCAGTGCAAAAGTTTTGGTATGTGTTTTTGTACATGGAACTGAGATCCATGTTATTCTTATTGTAATCTTGGTTGATTTATTTATTTTTGGAGCTAACAGGTGAAGGGAGAGCCAAATATATCTTATATCTGCTCAAGATACTACAGGGCTCCTGAGCTTATATTTGGTGCAACCGAGTACACCACAGCAATTGACATCTGGTCTGCTGGTTGTGTTCTTGCTGAACTCCTACTAGGGCAGGTAAACAACCTCATCTACAATTACTTACTAAAATGACTAGAGACTCTTAGTAATTTTAATTGCCATAACCTGTCAATAAATATAGCCATGTCTTTCAACAGCCTCTCTTTCCTGGCGACAGTGGAGTTGACCAGCTCGTTGAAATAATTAAGGTAGTGTCACTCTGGCCATGGTATTTTATCATTCACACCCACTCACATGCTATATGTGCACATATACATATGCATATATATATATATATGTGTGTGTGTGTGTATATGTATGCGAGGGTGTGGATGTGCATTTTTTTTTTTTGTATACGTTTATTTAACTTACATGCCTTTCTTTTTTTCTTTTCTTTCTTTCTATTTTTTTTTGCAGGTCTTGGGCACCCCAACAAGGGAAGAAATCAAATGCATGAACCCAAATTATACAGAGTTTAAATTCCCACAAATTAAAGCTCACCCGTGGCACAAGGTATGATTTGTCTTCCCTTGTTTACTATAATTTGGAGCCATGTTCTGTTGTGGCTCTTTATTTCTTGTAATCTAATATTTTCATGCATCTGATCAGATCTTCCATAAAAGAATGCCACCTGAGGCTGTGGATCTTGTGTCTAGACTTCTCCAATACTCCCCAAACCTGCGATGTTCTGCTGTAAGTATTTTCAGGGAATGCCGTGCAATTAGTATGCACAACAAAACTTGAAGTTCATATGCATTACCTAATATATTATTTCTCTTTGCAGCTGGATGCATTGATTCATCCATTTTTTGATGAGCTTCGTGATCCAAGTACCCGCCTACCAAATGGCCGTTTTCTACCCCCTCTCTTTAATTTCAAGCCTCATGGTAAGTCTTGATAGAAATAATTGTCAGTCTTACTGTGTCTATCAGCATGAACTTGTTTGCCTGCAATGACCTCAATGATTTATTCGTTTTCTGTGCTGATGATCAGAGTTGAAAGGTGTGCCGATGGAGATTTTATTGAAGTTGATTCCAGAGCATGCGAGAAAGCAATGTGCCTTCCTAGGATTATAAGCTCGTTGATAGGATGATTACCTAAAATTAGCCCGCGTATGGGCTCTAGGAAACAAATGTGAATCTTCTGAGACATGGGAGTTGGTGGCGGAGTGGTTGGATGAAACTATGTTGCTATCTTCTGTGTATTTCCATCACTGCTTTGTTCTGTGAAGCAGACTCAGAAGCTTCTGCTACACCCAGAACCTCTATGGGTCTTTGTTAACCCTTCGTTTCTGTCATCCATACAACAGAATTATAACATTATATAGCGTAGAGAGTGCTGTTGTTTCGTTGATTTATTTGAAATATTGATCCAGCTGCTGTTTCCAGGTTTCAATATGATATTGTTGTGCTATTCCTGTTAGGGAAAACATCATTTCCCCTTCGCTGCTCCTGTCTTGCATCATTCCAATCTCAAGGTTGCTCAGATTGATTTGATTTGTCAGCTATCATTATTGAACAGCTCCCCTTAAGGCTTATATCGTTCCATCAACTATGTGCGAGGATATATTTATGAACAGTACTTTTCTTCAAACTTGCTTTATCCATCTACGATGTTCTGTTGTCTTGTATTGTTTCAGTTTTTGCTCATGTTGGTTAACCTTATAAGTGTTTCGGGGGTTTCAGGTAATTATTATTATTATTTTTTAATGGTAGAAGTTATGTTTGAATCCTATTGCTGAAATTTTGTGAACTGCAACAAAGTGGAGTATATTACCTCGTCCTATCAAGAACGCATGCTGCATACCATGAATACAAGATGTCAGCCGTTTTTTCATCCAGTTATCTTGCACAAGCTTCTGACGTATTGCTTCCATTTAGGATCATGTGTGAATCCATGCATGCGTGATGTAGTTAGTTCCATTAGCACCGATCACTTGTATTGGGGCAGTGTTTGATGTTCTTTTCCAGGGTTTGATTTGCTTTTGCATGCAATCATTAGCTTTGCGTGTGGGGCTTGATAATAATTAAACTCTAAATCAAATTTTACTTGCATGCATGGTATCATCAGCCCCAAACCTAGCCACTGTGTGCTTTCTTCGCACGATTGGAGTAGGTACATGTTGCTTGAATTTAACTGGTTTACGTGCATGCGCATTGCAAGGTACTTTTAGGGCCCAAGCTTGGTCTATTTGAATCCTCATGTGGGCACAAGTCACAATGTCTGCTGTAAGAGAGAATAATTGGATTCATTACAAGTATTTGTTTATTCATGAATTGTATGATTTGTTATTACAAGAATTCATGCTGCCTCGGGAGATCCCATCAATCAATCATAAAGAAAGAATGCTTCAAAGAATGAGATGGCAGATATCATGTTTTTAAGTTTATCTAACCGCATAGATCTTGAAGCAATCATTATACAATCCAATGATCGATTCCTATGATACAAAAGATACGGCATTCAACCTTATAACTCTCCTAATTGAAGGCTTTTGATGGCTTTCCTAACTCTTTTGGGGGTGAAAATCGGATTGGGTTGGAATAACAAAGGTGACGAGTCGGATAAAGAATAGAAAAAAATACAGATATTAATCTGAAACAGCACAAAAATTCAGATGAGAACCTGATAATTTTATTAAACAAATAATCTAATTCGATTTACAATAAATTGAAACAAGTTAAAGGGTTAAGCATTGCCATTTTTACTCTCTATTTCATCTCACTTCTTTTCAACTGTCACCCTGTAAAGCATTGCAAGGGATTACGGCCACAAAATCTGGGATTCTAACATGCATTGGGTTAAACCCAACTGCACGCATTTTAATATTCAAAATTAGTGTCTTGCACAAGCCATTGAAAGTTAGTCTAGCCCATAAATATGGACATCCAACTCGAGTAGCCGTCCTTACAGCCAATTGACCTCCATGAGGCATTGGCGCTTGTATAAAGGATTTTTTCAATAATATTTTTTAAATTTAAAATTACCAAAATATGATATATTAAAATAAATTTATCGATTTCGGATAGTACAGCCTAGGTGGATGCCACGTTTGAAAATGCAGGTTGAACTTGCATTTTCAAGTCAGCTGAAAATGTAGGTTGAACCTGTATTTTCAATTAACTTGAAAATGCAGGTTCAACCTGCATTTTCAACTTTTTCAGTAAAAAAATTTAAAAATAATTAAAATAAAAAAATGATAAAAATATTATAAAAATTGTTTAAATAAATATATTTCAAAAATTAAAAATATACTATAAACTAAAAAGATTTGTAATAATATCAAAAATATTAATATTTTTAAAGATTTTATGATTAAATAATAATATAGTATGTAATTATTTTGTTATATGTACTATAAAAATTATTAAAAGAAATGCCTGGCATTAGAAAATATTATAATATGTTAAGTTAGATTTTAAATTATTATTTACTTATGTTGGTAGGAATACAATAATTAAAAATTGATATTATAAAATCTAATATTTACATTAAAAAATTAATTATGGAGAAATATATCCTGAAATTAAAATAATCAAAAATGTAAAAAATCTTGAAATTAACTAATCACATGAACTTTTAAAAATTAATATTTTAGAAATCTTTATAAACTCTAGTATTTATCTTAAATTTTGTATAAGTAATCACATGAACTTTTTAAATATAATATATCAGATTTTTTTATAAAAAATTGATGAAAATATAAGTAAAATTTGTAAATTTTAAGGTGAGCATAATTAAGTAATAGTATAATATAAAATCACATAGTTATGTTTACCATAAAAATTATTTAAATAAATACTAACATTTAAGAATTTAAAAATATAATATTACATAAAAAAATATAATAATATCTTAAAATTATAAAATATTTTAAGATATTTATAATTAAATAATAATGTAATGTAGTATATAAATACTTAGTTGTGTGTACCTGAGTGTATGCCCAATATTTAAATAAAAATCTAAATTAAATTTGTGATAATACATGAACTCAGTATTTAACATTCATTGATAAATATAATACATAAATATAAAAATATTGTAATGCCAAAACCCTAAAAAAACATGGTCAACATATAAATGTAATACATAAATGAAACTAAAAAATATATCCTAAGTCCCACAAGGTGTCCATTTCCTGCTACGTGGAGGTTGCTTCCGATGATGTGAAGATTCTGATTCATTCAATTCTTGATATCCCATCGGAAGCTCTACCTCAATATGAACTGGCTCCTATGTAGCACCCTCATGTGTCAATCTTTCACCGATAAATTCTTCTCCATGGGCTGAGTATCCCTGATGCATCATATATTCCGGCGTAACAGTATAGTCGAAATGCACTGCAGCATCCTCCACAGATATGAACTGTCTCACATCCTTGTGTAGATAATTGCTCTCAGATAAGTAGGGAGTAAATTCAGGTATCGGATATGAAGAGGTACTGCATTGACGAGTATGTTATGAATGTTGAGCTACAAGAGCTGCTCGCGATGCTGATGTGTAAGAGAAATGCATAGAAGTCTCGTCCTTTTTATCGTCGTCATGAGCAAATGCTCGTAATTGGATACGAGCCTACTCATGGATAACATAAAGGATGGTATCACATATATCCATGATGGACTGGGATGATGTCAAATCATGACCATCCAATTGCTCTAAAATATACATGTCAGTAGTTATATAAAACATAATATTCAACTATAAATAATGCTTAATAAAATAATTTAAATGCTTATCAGGTAATCATGCATCGTACCAGTATGATTGATGAACCGTCTAGTGATGCGATGTGATGGTACCACTGTATGTATGGATCATGATAATCTATGATACCATCAATAGGAGGTCCATCTAAAATATGATCTTGATGGCTCTCCCAAAACTGTATAAATCATTGATGAGTGATGGATCGGTCCTAATCTGCTCATCCTTTGAGATCGATATGGTGCAGTGCAGCATCTATATCACACCGATCTGGTATGGACTAATGGATCCCAAACTGTCACAACACTCTATCAGCAAAGTACCACTCTACGATGTGAAAAAAATAAGCAGCACTCGGGTATACCATATATCCTGACCATGTAGACAATAATCGGATAGATGTGCAAGATTATCAGGAGTATATAGCTCCCATATCACCTGTATATCATAATCTTAAATAATAAGATGTTAAAGATAATAATAATAAAAAATAATTTTATTTATTACCTACTCCAGTCTCAGGTGATCAAGATATAGTTTGTATGAAGAGATAACATATGTTGGTACCTCTTTAACCGAAAATTGATCTTTCCATCTGTAGATAATAAAGATTATACATGGTTAACATAACAAATAAATTTCAACAAGAAAATAATAATAAATTTTAATGCTTACCTCATCATTAAGGGATCCTGTGATAATTCATCTCTACCATCATCTAAATCAATCATAGAATCTGTAATCAGTCGGAATAATCTACGTGATGCCATACCCGAAAATCTATCCCATGCCCAAAGTTGTAGCAATATCAATGGTCCAACAATATCATGGGCATCTCTCTTGCTTGCCCTGCACATATATCTGTACAACAATGCTAAGCCAGCACCACCCCAACTATAATGTCCAGCCATCTCAAAATCATGTAGTAGAAGTAAAAACATAAAATTTATCCCCGTCATTAGCATATCCATAAATAAACATCCATCCATAAACTATAATATATAAGCTCTAGCATGTCGCTATATCACTATCTCATCAGCATCATGGGATAACTCGTAAAACTGCTCTGCTAGCCATACTAGACTCAACCGTGATCCCTGAAGTTGACCCTGCGATGGAATGACTCCTGATAACTAGTGACAAAACTGATGCCAATCGAACTGTATACTACCTATAACTGGTAATCCATCAACAGGTAAATCCAACTGGATGACAATGTCTTGTAGTATGATGGTGCACTCTCCACATGGTATATGGAATGTATGAGTTCTGGATGCCACCGCTCTATGAGTGCTGTAATCAAATACCAATCCAACTGTATGTAGCCTATACGTGCCAGTCTATAAATCTGACCTGCTGCAAGTATTGTACTATACGTCTATCTAATAGTGTCAACCTACATGTAACAAGCTCCCTACGTCGACACTGAAGGAAATCTACCTTCTGACCATCCCATATCAATCCAGAACGATGGCTGTCTTGATCATATAACATTGAATGGTCTATTGGCCCTGGATCCATATCTACAATATGCTGCACATATTTACAAAGATTTGATTTAACTGTAAAAAATCTATTTAACAATCATCAACACCTCTGAAAAATAAAATGCATAACATTAACATATATTAAACACGTACATGAGTACAAAACTAGATTACATTATATCATCATGTATTCAACTACTAAAATACAAGACCTGGATAACAACAACAATCCAAGTACAACAACCAACATTGCAGGTAAATATATGAAAAATAAATACATCCTGAATTCGTCAGGAAACCATCAGGATTAATGAAGTATGATAGCCCTCATACAGATTTAATATAATTCCAATAACATGTAGCAATGGAATCTAAAGTCTATTATCCATGATGCAACAAAATCCAATCTTGGCAGATCAAAGGATGTACAATGTTAAAAACATAACATGAAAATTTTGACACATGTCATATACAATAAATTTGTTATGTGTAAATATTGATTTAGATGAACTATATAATTACCTTTCAATGATAGCACTAATATGCATTTCTAGTTATTTGACATGACCTTCTATTACGTTCTTCTTCTCGACTGATCATGCACCTGTGTCTGTTACCACTTTTCCTCAAATCCATATCATTCTTAATTCTGGTAGAGCATGGCCTACCTTTTTGTTGTATCCTTGTTTTATCTAGTATTACAGTAATATCTTGACCAAGTTGTGACCAATATGCTTAGTGAAGAATGGATTAAAATAGAGATGCATAAGATTGATGATAATCATTTAAACTATAACATCGATCAACATATCTATAAAAATTAATTGAAACACGTGCATAAGCAGCCATGATATATGAATAAGATAAATGGTAGCACTGCCATTTTTGATATGTAAATGTACGATCCGATAGTCGAACAATCTATAATACGAAATTTAATAATTGATACATTAGAAAGTAGATAATACAAAGTTATAATAAATTTAATAACTTTAAAGCTGTACCTAAGTGTTGTTGCCTTTGTTCATATATGGACCATGCATCGTAATTTGGATTTAAAATATACCGTTGCTCTATCAAATCTTGTAATTGCGTGGGATGTAGCTTTAGCTTGTTTGGCGATTACATGACCTGTAACGAAAAGAGTAAACCTTTCATTCCTATCAAGTGCATCAACTACTTGGGCACGTCGACCATCAAAGTATGATACAAGTCGGAAGAATGCCAATTGCACCAATGCAATTACAGGCACGAATCGAGTATTTTTAAGCACTCTATTAAAACACTCCGATAGATTAGTTATCATTATTTTATATCTTCGACCACCATCATACATACATGTCCATTTATCTAATGGGATATCGCTCAATTATTGAATAGCTTTTGGTTTTAATTTCTCGATATTTTTTATATATCTATCAAATTTTCTAATATGTGTTTGCATTTCAATCTTTTTTACCATATCCCTTAATTTGGAGTCCCTAAATGTTGTATAGAGGTTGCTTACCACATGATATAAGTAGTACACATGATATGCATTCGGCTGTTGTCAACCTAGGTGCTCATTTTATACTGCGGCCAGTATGCTGGGATGCCAATCAGAAATTAAGCAAATTTTCTATCGTGGGGTAACAAAAGTTTGTAGACAAGCAAGAAACCAACTCCATGTATCAGTAAACCCTTCATCGACAATAACAAAAGCTAATGAAAAATTTTGATTATTTCCTATTGACTCTGGTCTTGATTTTGATGATTGACAAAATACTTAAGTATATATGAGTACTAATGTGTGTTAAGCGTGTTTATCAGATCTTAGTACTCATCCATGTTGAATGATGAAATACATGTTTTTAGTTGAAGAAAGTCCTTAAATTAATGAAAAATCAAGTATATGAACTTTGGAATTGATATGGAAGAACTTGAAGAGGCTAAAAATTAATTTTGGAGAAGTTTTAGCAAGTTTCAGCACTGGCACAAGCAAGTGTTGACTCATGAAGAAGTTCAAGTGTCGATTCAAGGCTTGAAAACAAGAAAAATACAGAATAGTGTCAAACCATAATTTTTACCTTGAGTCGATACTTGATCCTATGCCATCCAAAAAAGGCGTGCCAAAATTGAATTCCTTAATGATTTGTCCATTAATCCATTTGATGGTTCTTCATAAAGGCCAAAGAGGTTGTTTTGACAATGTTTCAACATGAAAAGCTCAATCAAATATGAGAAACTTCCAGCTCTCAAATTAGTAAATTGATACATTTTTGTTGGAGAAATTGATATACCTAAGGCCTGAAATTCATACTCCAATTGAAACTTTAGTCCAATCATATACTCAGCATTTTGTTATTCATCAAAATTAAGGAGCCAAAGCCAACAATCTTTCCATTTTTAATGATGACAAAACCTTGAGTATACAAGCAAATAAATTTCAAAATTTGACTAGTATGGTATCAAGAGTTTTGAAAAAAATATGAATTTATCAAAGTATCTTCATATTTGTCAACAAACAAGATTCATACACTTATTTTAGTTCATAGAGCAATGTTTCAAAAAGTTTCAAGGTAAGAGAAATCAAGATCTCCCCTTATCTTAAGTAATCTGTGAGAGCTTTGAAAACAAATTTGAATATGATGTTGCTTATAACTCCAAGATATCTTTCTTTATATCTTTCTTACTCCCCCTTTTTGTCATCATTAAGTAATAAAAGGGATTGATCCCCCTGAATTATAGCATACATCACAACTTAAGGTGTTTAAAGGTACAGAAAAGGAGTGAGCAAAGAAATAACATAAGCTTTCATATATCAAACTGAGCTTTTATATATCAATGCTTTCAGTACAACATGAGATGAAACATACATAAACCGAAAAGATACATAAACTGAAACATGCAGAAACTGAAACATACATATATATAATCTGAAACATAATCATACTAAAGCAAACTAAGAGTCTGTGAAGCTATTCTCCATCAGACGGAAGCTCAAAAAAGATTGGTGCCATGATCCTAGTAGCAGAGGATATAGGAGTCTTATGGGTAAGGCTTCTAGTCCTAAGAGAGGGTCCCGATCTAGGCATGGCCCTAGCACTCCTGGATCTGGCACGAGTGAAAGTCTCGGAAGGAGTCTGATAGGCTGAAGAAGCATCTGACTGAACCTCAGTGGGGGTATCTGAACTGTGATCAAGTATAGTAGGTGTCTGATCCTCCCCACTGACAACCTAGAAGTCTCCATCATCACCACTGTCAGACTCAACAACTGTATCATCACCAACAGCAGTCTCACCATGTACATCAATGTGCTCAACATCATCTGCTGCTGGAGGAGGATCTGCAGAAGGATCAACTATAGGAGCAGGAGTAGGATCAGCTGGAACTGCACTGCCACCACCAGACTGATCACCATGATCATCATCTCCATCACTGCCGCTATCACTGTACCCATCACTATCTGACTCATCAAAATCACCATCAATAGGAGGAGGTGGAGGTGCAGACTGACCAATAGTGCCATAAGGCATCAAGGATCTTAACAAGCTCTATATATGCTCAAATCCAACCTCAGTCATAGCATGAAGAGAGCTAATTTGTAAGTCAGTATGTGCACGCAGACCCTGCAGCTCAATCCATACCGGTGATATCTCCGTACGGACCTCTTTGATTTGATATGTGTTGCCGCCCGGATTGTCGTGGCCCATAGCTGCTGATGGCGTTGGGTGGGTCGTGTCCGCCCGCCTGGTAACGCCTCCGGTGCCTCTGGACCTACAAGGAAGCAACGTCAGTGACCTTGGCCGGGGATTCCGGCAGGGGCACTCCGACGGTCAAGTTAGTGGTGATCCAGGGGAACAGGTCCTCCTAGTCGAGCCCCTCTGGATGAGCTCCACGCTAGGAGGAGTGAATATAGTGTGAGTGGAAGATGAGGACGAGCTGGGAATGGTGTTGGCCGAGGTGGTCTTGCCCTCTTCTCTAGCCTTCTTCCCTTGTGTCGCTCTGGTTCCTCTCTTCAATTGAGAGTATGATATGAATCTCTTCCCTTGAGGTTAGATGCCGAAACCTTTTTGAAAAGGTCAAGTATTTTTAATAGGTTGTATATCTACATACAACTCTGTACCTAATAGACATTGATGTGCACTAATGATAAAAAATATGATCTCCATATCCTCATCATCGATGATCAGAACAGATTCATACTTCACTAATATCAGTTGCACAAGTTATGGATATATATATATAATTAACAATTTATACTTTGTCCTATCAATACGGAAGACACTATATAACTTGTTTTGTAGTTCGTCATGTATCATTCCATATTTAATTCTAATTATCTTTTCTGATCCCTGATTGTATTTAATAATACATTTTTCATTAATGATACAACCATTAATATAAAATAATGCTGTGATAACTTCCTCCATTTCTCACTACAAAATAAATAAACGAATATTTATTGAAACATGCTATCTTCAATAAATTAAATATAATATTAATAAAATTTATAAAAATATTAAATATGCTGACATCCAAAATAGAAAATCTATATATCTACAAATATGCATTCTATATATAACTATTTATAGCATAAAAGCATAAAACGAGAAGCTAAAAGACACATATATTAAAAAACTGTTATATTATATTTTTGAATATATACGAAAATATGAAGTTAAAAATGATAAACATAAAACATGTATTCTATCACCAACTAATAGATAAGGGCCCTATCCCATTCAGGAATTGTAACTAATTTTATAGATCAATTAACAGTAATCAAATGATATACAATTGGGATTGAAAGAAATTTTGGCAGCATTTCTCCTTAGTTCTTCCTATATAAATATTTATATACAAGGAGAACTAAAGAAAAATATTATTCAAAATTTCTTACAATCCCAATTACATATTATTTGATTATTGTTAACTGATCTATAAAATTGATTACAATTTTCAAACTATCTAAATTGGACAATCAATTGATCAATGTACATAATTCTATGATCCGTATAAAAAATATAAATATACAGATACGTAGAATATACATGTCAATCAATTGATGGGTCTACGATTCTATGCAATGCAAATTTTTTAAACATAAATAATTAATTAATTATTCAATTATATATATATTTACATATTACAAGTACACCAATAATAATATATCATAAATATTAAAAGTTATAAACATTTATGTTGCATATCTATATTAAGATTATATAAATATTAAAAATTCATCCCAACCACTAGCTTCACCCCTGGATCGAGAATTTTTATTATGACCTAAAAATAATTTCTTACAACTTCCCTTATAATTTTTAATATATTTTTTTTATTTAACTAAGGCTTATAATACAATTCATATTATAATTTTTTTTATTGCTACGTGATAACCTTAGAATTTTCCTATTACTAATATTATTTAAATAATCACAACTATTACTCTTCGTAAATATCATCCAATATTTTTTATACATTATCATACATTTATTTAAATTAATATTTTCCATTGATTTTTAATCTATAATTAATTTTAAATCTATAATTAATTAATCTATGATTAATGTTTAATTTATAACTAATTTGGTAATCTTTAATTGATTAATATATATTTCTTAAAACTTCTAGTACATTTTTAAATATATATATATTTTATTACTTTAATAGTAATCTTTTTTTTAAAGAATATTACCTATGTTTTTTTAAAATTTATTAACCTATATTTTGTTAACAATATAGCCAAAAATCTTATTTCTTGTAAAAATATTTTTTTACAGCTTCCTTTATATTTTTTAATATATTTACTTTTAATTTAACAAGGATTTATAATGCAATTCATATTATAAAAAAATTTATTTCTAAGTGGTTACCTTAAAATTTTTCTATTACTAATATTATTTAAATAATCACAACTATTACTCTTCACAAATATTATCTAATATTTTTTATATATTATTATATAAATTCTAAATTTAATATTTACTACTCATTTTTTAAACTATAATTAATTAATCAATAATTACTGTTTAAATTATAACTGATTTGGTAATATATTATTAATTAATATATATTTTTTAAAATTTCTAATATATTTTTTTTAAAAAAATATACTTTTTATTATTTTAGTACTAATAATTTTTTAAAAGAATATCACCTATATTTTTTAAAATTCATTAACATATGTTTTCTTAACAATCTAGCCTAAGTTTTTATTTATTATAAAAATAATATTTTTATTATTATTTTAATTTAAATAATTACAATTTCTACTTTTCATAAATATTATGATACATTTTTTATAAATTATAATATAATTTTTAAATATAATATTTATTGTTGATTTTCAATCTATAATTAATTTATGAGTTTACTATAAATTTTTAAATATATGAATATATAATTTTTTAAATTTTTTTAAAAAAATACTGTACCACCATTTTTATTTAACCTGATTTATCTCAATAAACACCTATAAAATATTTTTTAAAATTTAAATTTATATAAAATAAGTCCAATCCATCTCAAATTCATGAAGACTATGGCCTAATGTTGCAAAAATAGAATTTTTTTTTTTGGCAATCATTTATCAAAAAATATTTCTAAAAAAAAAATTAAAATAAATTTTTATGAGATCTTGCATGTCCAATTATAAAAATTACCATATCATTCCAAGAAACTTAGCATGACTATTATTAAAAAATACTTTCAATAATAAAATTTAAATGATAACAATAACATGTACCGTAAGAGAAGGGATAATGAGATCACTAACCATAGCTAATAATTTTTAAAAAATAAAATTATAATATTTTTAAAAAAATAAAATAAAAAAAAATTATGTATGTTATTTATTATAAAAAATATTTAGAAAATGGATGACAACATATTCGATCACACATAGGGAAAGGGGAACACTGGAACCGCGAAACAGATCATAGAAAAGGAAATAGGGGGACCAACAATATTTGATTTTTTTCCGTTTAAAGCTCTTAGTCAAATAAGAAACTTGAAAAGACGTAGGGGACGCAGGTTCTACTTACGTCTTTTCTATGCATTGTTTTGTTTGTCACGTGGCAAAATAAAATAAAAACGTGGTAAAAAAAAATAAAAAATATTAACACGTTGCCAAAAACATATTATTTTGATAAATTTGATTAAAGGTACCCTATTTAGATATTATTATTTTAAAAAAATATTATTATTTTTTTTATAAAAAAAACCTGTATAAAGGGAGCGAGAAGGGACAGAGGGGCGTGCGAGGGCGAGAGGATGCCATTGGGAAAGTACTACTGCGATTACTGCGACAAGCAATTCCAGGATACGCCCTCCGCCCGGAAGCGCCACCTCCAGGGCATCCAGCACCAGCGCGCCCGCGCCATCTGGTACGACTCCTTCAAAGGTACCAGGGTAGTATTAGCTTTTCAGGGATTACCGCGCTTGCTTTTTGTCTTTCTGATGCATATCCACAAACAGCCTTTGTGCGTGCTCTGGATTTAACTTCTTTTCTTTCTATAATATATGGAGCAGCAGCGGAGCCACATGGTGGCGGGCCTCTTCCTCAAGCCGATGGGAGCTTGGCCAAAGGAGTTTGCCATCATTTCGTTCGCATGGTAAAATAATACCCTTGTTATCTTCTTTTCCACTTTCCTCGCTTGCTCTCGCAAAAAAAAATGGAAAATCGAATAATTCCGGAATTCAATGAGTACACATCACGCAAGATGAAAACTTTGGTAGAAAAGTTTGCATCTTTATTGTATAATAGTTATACTTTTAGTAGAAATTTAGGAGAAATTAAAAAAATGAAATGAAAATAATAAATAAGACATAACTTCGATCTTTGTCTCAATAAAAAGGAATGCAGGTTGAAAAGGATTTAGGCCTATAGGGTGGAAATTTTCTTCAAAAATCAAATTCTGGAATTATTTTACCAGTATGTGTGTGATTGGTGTGGTAGGGAACCTGCAAGTATGGAGATGCATGCAAATATTTTCATCCAAGGCAAGATGTTGCAAATCCAGCTCCAGCGGTATCTGGTGAGTTGCTTATGATAGAGTTTGATCCTTTTTATTGTTTAGCCGTATGTATTATCTGCTGATTCCTTTCAAGGAATGATGACAAGTAGAGAAATTCTTGTGAACATTCATTGGTGTGGTTGGCACTATTAACTGCTCCTATGGCTGGCTGGCAGTACATAGTCAAGTTCTTTCATATGTTGCTGTTGAAAAAAAAAGACTTTTTTGATCGTTTAGAAAGTGATTGTGCTTCTGACTGTAGTTAAAACACACATATCTAGGTTCTAGCAAAGCCATACTTGTGGCACCAAAAGCAACCATATTGGTCATGATATTACTCTGAGAACACCTTATTCGGCATATCAGCCATATTCCCTTTTTCTAAAAAGTGATTGACTTTGCAAGGCCACTATATTATGTATGTACATGACAAGATTGTTGCTGGAAGCAGCGTCTAAAGGATTTGAGTGTTAAAGTGATGATACAATTATTACTCGAAGCCATTACTGTTCACCATCCTGTTGGTTTCTTGACGTGTCCATGATTAACTGAACTTAGGTAAGTGGATTACCTACAGATAAGACTCATGAATAATTATATGAACAGCTGCATTCTGATAACAACTAGGATGATTTAATCAAATAGTGAAAATAGTATTTTTGCTTAATGTAATTTACAGCAATACAAAGTGAGGGTAACCGATAATCCATGTTACATGTCAGTATACAAGGATTTGCATCAGATGCCTTTGGGGAAGTTAGAAAGGTGAGAGAATGGGAAAAGAATGATGTTAGAAGGGCATTATCAAGTCCAAACTGGATGGCCAAATAAATAGGTCTAAGGCTATGTAAACATGAATTATGGACTTGATATCGGAATGGATAGATATATGTATATATAAATAACATGCAGCATACACATATAAGGATTATCCTTGTTATATCTATAACCAAAAAAGAGTTGGATAATTATGTATCCACATCTCTATTTGTATCTGGTTCATATCGGAAGCAGATATGGATTAGCTATACACCTGATGTATCTGACTACACCCTTAGCAAGTTTACATCATCTGGCATCTGGGTAGTTGATGTCACTTGGTTTATTAGCAGTCTGTCACTTGGGGTGGGTTGTCAGGGTTCTGACTGCTCCTACCAGTCTACTGAAAATGAGTGTCCAAATCCAAATAGTGCTGTCATTGGGGTTCTGGTGCTGCAATATATTGGAGGATTCAAGACTTTGATGGGTCTCCAAAGCCATATTTTGTTCTCTGCATTGAGTCCCCTTCTAACACTTGATATTACTAGATTTACTTATTTGTTAGTCAAATTCATTTAAAGCTCGAGTTCCTTCTGGCTAGCTCAAGTAGTCATTGACATAGCCAACATCTAAAGAAATCTGAATATTTTTGAAACTTCAATGAAAAGAATGAGGATGCTCATGACTTATGCGGGGCATTTATTCTATTGCTTTGTTGAATTATCCATGTCCCATCGCTGTATATGTTCTAGCAAAAAATTCTGCTTTAACTTTTGACAATTTATTTCTTTTTTCTTCTTTCGCAGGGTTGAATTTTGTTGAGACGGTGCAATCACCTAATTTTTTGGGTAATCAAATTCTGCCAAATCAACAGCCACTAGGTTTTACATACATGTAAAAAAATAAAGCATGCCAAAAAGAGATAGCTAGGAACAAAATGTAAACGGTATGAGGCAAAAATAAATTAAATTAAAAATTGATGATTTTGGATTCTATCCCGGGTATCATATTTGATTAATTTGATTATCAACTTTGAAGATAAATCTTCCTATCATTTTCTACTATTTCAGAAATAGGTGCATGACATTTGCAAAGCTATACTAATTTAGATGTATCACTACATGATATCTGATTACTACTATTGGTACGATGGATTGTAGTAATAACATCATAATTCTCACAGATAGAAGATTTGACCTTGTGTGGAACTAATGTGGTAGGATTCCTCATGCTGATATTTAGATATGATTATAGCTTCTTTCTTGTTCCATATAATTCCTCCTCGTCCAATTACTTTGTCACGATGCTCCTCTTCCCCATAAGCACTCCAAGTCGCTAACTTGCTTTAGCTCCAATAAACATTTCTTGGTGGCTATGGGTAATATTAACCTTTAAATTCTCTTTCTGTGTATTACTGCCTGATGTCAATGCTCACAAGTACATTTTTTCCATGAGTAATCCATGTGCATTATATATTTTTTTTCCTTTTCTTTTGTGATTATGCACAGGGGGCATGGTCTTAGATCGCACAGGAGTTTCATGGGGAAACTTACCTCCATCTTTGAGACCACCTCCAGAGGGGGGTTATGCACCTCTTCCCCTTGTGGACTGGGGATAAATGTTGCCGAAATCTCAAGAAGCCTGTGGCCAACTACGTAGCGAACCTATACATGAAGGATTGAATCCGTGACAAGGGAACCCTTATACCAAAGGGCATATGCTCAAAACATTCATGAAGTCTATTAACTTGTAATTTTAAGCGACCTTGTCATGACTTCCTGTAATTCCATAATGATAATAGTAGCAGCAGGGTTATGTCAATTTTTGTGTTTACTGTTGATGGTACTGATTCATGTTCAGAACTTCCAGAAGAAATATTTTTGAGGGACGAGGCAAGCAACAATTATAAGTATGGAGGCCTTGGGACATCTTAAAGAAATGATTGTGAGAGTAGATGAAAATTTTGTTATTCATCTCCTCCAATGTCTTTTTAGCACATGATCTCCTACAATGTTAATGAAGACATTGTTATCTGTCCTTTTATTTTTTGAGTACGATGATCCTTTCTCAGTGTGGCATGGAACATGGCTACTTATACAGTTAAAAATTTAACCAGGAAGAAAGAGTAACCGAAGAAATATAAAGCAAATGTCGGTGAAAACAGGCATGATGTTGTATGCTTCTATTACATGCCATGGAGATAAGGGTTGATCCCAAGAAGCTTATCGATTTAAAAGGAGGCCGGATTAATTTGAACATCATCAAGGTACAGCATATCAAGAGCTGTGCTGGACTCTTCACAGGATTTGTGGTGAATTTGTTAAAGTGGATGATTTGTGGTGAATTTGTTAAAATGGATGCCGAGTTACTTCTATGTAGTATAGGTCTCTCAATGATGAGTTTGAACTGTCACATTAGAGACGCAGAGAATTCAAAATTTTCTACTTAAGAAAAAGTTGATCGCCAGAGGTGGAAGTTTGATGGTGAAAGCATTTGTTATACAGACTTCACGAAACTAGAACTGATTGGGTTAAGTCATTCTGGGCTACAAGACTCGATCCAGTAACACATTATTCGAAATTGGCATTCTTCTTGTTTGGATCTCGATTCATCTCTCGGCTAGTCTCAAACTTGTATTTATGGATCTCGCATGAAAGAAATAAATAGATGTAAATGCTTATCATCATAAGGTACGACGATTGGTTCATGGGATGGTAGCACCACCATCATATTATAATGGACAAGTATATCCTTATTCAGACCAAAAAGTTAACCAACCGATGATCAATCTTTTAGGGTAGCAGGTATTGATTTAGATAATGCGTCTTACCATTACCAAAATCCCATCTGGATGCATTCTTTTAAAAGTTTGAATCTGATGGCAACAAGGTTGTCACTTTCTAGCATTCAAGCTAGTCTGTGAGATGACGAAGGTTGAGTTGTTAATATTCCCCATGCGGACCAAAGTACACACACACACACACACACACACAATAAAGTAATCATGCAATGCAATGCCTTGCATTGCACATTGCAATTTTGGAAAAGAAAAGAAAATGCAGCAAGTCTTGACCCCACGGAGCCATTGGGAGCTTGAGAGAATTTCCAAGGATGATTTCATTCAAGGTCTGCACTTGTGTTCTTATTAGTTTTACACCCCCTTGCACATTTGTTAGCCAATATCAAAACGAAGCTGTTGGTTCCTCCAATACTCAGCTTCCTCACCTTAAAACAAATGATCCCAGCATTGATTAATTAAGTTCACTACATTGTCAAGTTCACACTACATCCAAAGTGATTCAAACACCAGCTGTGGCAAAACAGATGTTACCATAATCCGAAAATACTAGAAGATTTTGTGTGAATTTGTGTACCGAGCAACAGAAAAAATAAATGAAAGAATTGACGACAATTCACAGTGTAAACATGGCAGGGGATTGGAATATTAATCAGGGTAGGCAAGGTGTATTAGTGTTTCCAGAATTCGAGAATAGCAGGTTTGCTGTCATCAAAGCATAAGCCAGGCAGACCAGCAGTTGTCTTTATTGCAATGTAGACCATTTCATCAATAAAACAGTGGCATATTCAAATGTATTCATCAACAATTTTTTTAAACAAACTGGAATGCAAAGTGATAAGTACTACTCAATTTGTCATGCTATTACAAGTAAAAATAGTATCCAATCCCCACAAAGCGTTAATATAAATCAAAATAGATGAAACTGCATGAGGTGGGCATGAATGACAGCAGAGAACTTCATGACAACCATAATCAGGCCCACTGAAAACATTGGAAAAATATAAAATGGACCACCGGTTAATTTACAAAGAAACAAGAGAGTAAATGAGATGAATGGCAACAATTTTCTTGAAATTTATTAGAGCAATATATAGACTTCTTTACAAGATTCATGTCTTGCAAGCAAGATCTAACCAAAATACATACACACAAGCATTGCTTTACATCCCACGAAGCATACAGGAATTTCATCAGCCATCTTTCTGCACATACATGGATGGAACACACACAAGCATATGAACTCCAGTGGATTTCATCAGCCATCTTTGTGCACATACCTTCAAGACATACAAAGATTTGGACTACCAAACGAATGTGCATTTTTTAGCCTAAGATACCTGACCACTTGAAATGTCAAAGGTCCAAATGGAAAAGATGTTTCTGCAGGGGGACCTTTCTTCATAGAAACGAGAGCAGTACTACTGTAAGGAAGCAAGTACCTCCAAAAGGGAAGCAGCAAACTGCATCTGGGAATCCTCATCAACTGTCAAGAAGAGAGGAACATGTACAAAGAGAGATTTGATTCTGTGTTGCTCTGCGAACCGGAGAGAATGATAGTAGACATAATTGCACACAAATCGACCAGCATCATCTGAAGGCATTACATCATATCCCATATTGGCTAAGCCATTGACAATTTCATTAACAGGAAGAGAAGTCTGAAATTATCAAGAAAAGGGAACCCTTCTTAAAGCTAGAAAAATATGTGAGACTGAAAGCAAGATTTTCTATGATAAAAGTTTCAAACCACAATAATATGGTGAAAGGGAAAATTATCAAAATATACATATGTGATCATATATATATTTACAAATAAATGACATATGCTGAAATAAAGTCAAATGAGATGGAGAAACAGAATTTGTAGACTACCCATCTTCACTAACATGATCAGGTGAAATATTAAGCTCTATTGTTGGCTAAATACATTTTACAGGCATTAGATTTTTGTATTTGCCATAAGAAATGAAAAAAAAAAAGAAACTTTGAAAACCACAATGTGAAAGAAATTACTCTTTTATTTAAATGAATCTTTTAGTATTTATAAATGAATATTGCTGTGAAGATAAAAATTAATGGACAAGTTGATTAGTAGAAGTAGACATGTGACTCAAATGTAATCACTCAAGTTCAGAAAAGCAGATGAAAGGACAACATGTTCAGCTTCTAGAAGCCAAGCACCCCAGATAATTTAGAAACAACAAAATTAGCAAATATCTCAAATTAAAGTTGATATTCCATCTCTTACATGATTAAAACTAATTAATTATGCAAAATCAAGATTCACCATCTTGGTACCAGACCCATATCAGTACCATCCTATTAGAATCAATAAATGATACGGTACAAGACAATGAGGCATGTTGAGTGTTAGTATAGTATGGGACTACGTACCGGTTTAGTAACCATATGATACGGTACCGACTAGTACAACAAATCTTTTGTAGAATCATGAAGCAGGATGAAGCTATGCACATAGGGAAAAAGTCTTTTTAACAACTGGAGTTAAGTGAAACTATATTACAATGATGTGACTTCATATTACACTTTTGATGCACAATCAATTTGCACCAAGATAGTAAACTTTATAGTTATACTGACCTTAACATTGAATGCTTATGCTGTGAAGCCTAAGCATTCATAATTCTATAATCCAAGACTGTTAACACTCTTTTCATGAACTGATAATGCAGTCCCCCAAACTTTCCAGTTTGACCATCTTGAATGATCTTCCAAACAATTTTCTTCTGATGAATTATGACTTTTATTCAAAGGTAGTGCCAGCATCGGCTAAATGTCTAAACCAAGTGTTCCATAAATGTCTGACAGTAATTGTTGATATTACAGACGTTGACTCTTAGATAAATGTCTTTATAATCAAGAAGAAACATGGATATCTTTTAAAAGGTAAACTTAAGGGAAATCATATCACACGCATGATGCATGGTATTCAATCCATATAGCTTCAAGATGGCGCATAGACATGGACAGGGACTTGGAGTTCAAGCAGGTTGGACAATTTGGCTAGTAAAAGCAAGATATCAAGATTTAGGAACAAGACCTTACAATGCATGTTTAGCTAATCAACTAACATTGGTTAAAATTATAAAATCTTCTAAAATAAACAAAGGAAATAACTTCCCTTATTAATTCTCTTCATGGCCATAATGTCTACATTTTCTAGCATGCTTCAGAAGTACATTGTCTCTTTACATATATATTTGATTTAATTACGTTTATAAAATTTGACATTGTGGACTTCCAAGAGTCAAAAATATCAACAAGTTGCAACCAGGGACACATGATGACTTGGTTTCAGATAAGCTAATTCATCATCACAAAGGTTGTTGGGAGCGGTGTTAGCAAGCCCCAAGTACTCGGGCACGAAAGATGGCTAGTCTGAAACAGTAACACCACAGTACAATATTCCATCTTGATACTCAAAAACTAAATAATGTTCAGCTTCATAATTTCTCAAGAGAGAAGAAAGAATCTCCACAGAGATGAGTAAGGACATCACCAATGCAATCACACAATAACATGATACACCAGAATATGAAGTCAAAAACAGATGGAAAAAAGAGGCACAAGTAATAATATCAAGCTTCAGGAAATAATGAATGCAACACAGAATAATGATTACAAGCCACAGTACCAGTCATATCTAAACAAGAGATGGTAAGACACACTAACAAGTCATATCAAACCAAGAGATGGAAAGACACAATAAGTGACAAACAAATTTATATTATGAGTAGGATCATAAGCAACTCCCCCTGTCCTATCGAAGTTTTAGATCTGCGTGGCTAATATAAAAGCATACAACAATGGATCAGTTATAGACCTTGCATAATAACAATGAGAGACATATAAGCGACCGAAAGGCCTAGACATATAGTTAAGGAAGTTAATATCTAGCTTCTTAAATAATGATCTTGTTATAAAAAGAATAAAAAGGTGTGAAAACAGATATGAGGAGTTCTCATGGCATCCTGTCCTCATTATGCATAAAACCAATTTGCCAGTCAGTATGAAACTACAAATAATACCATAAAGTTGACAACACAATGAAAGAGATGAGTTACATTGCGATATGCTATTTAGTAACTTCAATATCTCATATAAAAAATAAGTCATTCTTTGGTTTTGCCTTCAAGCCAATTAAAATGAATGATGGTCATGCAACAACTCACTGAACAATATTTATCTCAGCAAGTGGGGCAAAGGTCCTCAAAAGTCACTAGATATAGCCCTGTTACATAATTTAAAGCTTTTAACTACTCAATTAGACCATCCAACAGAACCATTAATCTTGTAGACCCATTGAGATAAAGACTTGCTAATATGAAGTGCGACATGAGGGTGCCAACTGGCTGAGTCAGTAAAGTCACTGGCTGTCGACGCCAGTGACATGGGTATAAATCATGGGTTCCAATCCCACCCTGATCTGATGTCAATCAGGTATCCTAGTTCTCAAGAATATGGGCAACAAAGAGATGCAGGCTCCTCTGACACAAGCTCATGTCCCTACAACATATGAGAAGGCTAAATGAATGACTTTGTGGCTCCTGATGATAATGGATGTTACAAGAAAATAATAAAGCTTTGAGGAAAAGTAAGTGTTGGCAAGAAAGATGGATAAATAGTTGCAGTAAAACTTCTGGAAAAGGGAACCCACATGTCTGACAGAACATTTTTCCCACATGTTTCCCATTAATGCCCACAAATTAATCTACCATGATAGAGTATGATAGAATCTGGAAGCCTCTTGACAGCCATATACATGTCAAAAAAAGATCATTAGGAAATTATTTTGAAAGGAAATTATCTATTACCTGACAGTATGAACCAGGGTCTACCAAAACTTGTCAACATCAAAGAAACAGTATAAGTGCCATCAAAGCAAGCATACCTGACGTGTACGTGAGATGCTTCCATCAGAAGGTACAATGGGAAGCCTCTGCAATACAAACAACAAAGAAAAATTGATATCAAAGAACCTAAAATATATAAAATTAATGTAGAAACTAATGAAAAAAAAACATTGCAAAGCAGATTTAACCTGAGGTTTCCATCCTAGCTCATCTGGACAACGAAAAGTGGCCTCATTGAATGCTTGGTTCTCAATGGTGAACCTTGTTGCACCACTATTGACTCCAAAATGGATCTGATGAAACATCAAAACAAGATAGGAAAAACATGCATGAAAGAAATAAAGCAGAATCGAAAGTATGAACACATGTTAAAAATAAGCAATAATCAAGTCTGCAAAGATAGCTAAGGATGAAGCAGAAAAACCATGAATAAGTGATAGCGAAAGAAATAGTGTACATGATGACATATGAATGGATAGGGATTGATTAGATACAGTACATGACTGATATCACATAAATAAAGAATTATATTGCATTATTAATTATTGAGTGACCTATTAAGAAAAATCATTACGAGTTTTGCAGCAGATTCAACCAAACTCGTCAATTAGAGTGGGAGTCGTACATCCCAAAGTGGCACTCCAGTTATCTTATCATCTGATAAGACCAAATGATAGCGTCAAGGGTCAGATACCAAACTGCTAATAAAGAAAATAGCACCTACTTTCTCACTGATATAACAACAGTGAACATATCAAGTTTAAGAATCAGGATAACTAAGCATTTGCTGTAAAATTTGGGAATCTTATAGAAGCTGCCTGGCGATGAAATCTAGATGGAATAAATTATACAGATCTCTTGAAATAGAACTAAAGTTAAGCTTTTCTGACAGCTCTAACTGTACAATGCCATATCCAGGCTAAGCTGATGTTTGCCAATGCTATTTGGTTACAAAATCACAGCTAAAAGAACAAGATGAGGAGTAACGGGATTGTTCCCCAAGAATAATGGCACTTGAAAGATGTTGATAGATTACATAATACCATCCTGGTACTAGCCTTCCAATGATGAATGGTTTTCAGAGCTTCTTATTTTGCATCTAAAGTATGATTCAGCACATTAATATGGATCCTTACCAAGAACACTGATGTCCAACATATTAAATATGTGATGCTGCAGAATGAGGTACTTGGAAAAGTTAAAAAACCAAAAGGGCTATAAAGAGAGAAATTTCTGTTATGAATTAAATGGTGGACAGTTATTTTCTTTATATGCCTCTTCGGGTAATTTTAGATAAAATGTCTATTTCTTACACAATTTCCTCAAATTGTCTCTAAAGCACATGACAATCAATCCTAGAAGAGAGAGAGCAACTGACCCAAATGACTTGCCCCACATTTGAAGATTCATTGTCATGTCCGGTCATAGAAGACTCCAATAGTTCATAAAGTGGACCAACTGCACCCTCTCCAGCAGTCTCAAGAACTTTGCATTTCCCAAGAACAAGGCCTTTTGGCAATCCTCTCTTTCCCATGAATTTCTTCAGATTACTGACAATTGTTTCTGTTGGATTCTCAGAAACCCCATGAAATTTCTTGAATCCAGTAACATGAACAGTTATCACTGAAGGCCCTTCCGAACCCATTTACCGTAATTTCAGGTATATTAAGATAATGAATCCCAAACCAGCTACCAAATTCAGTCGATTATTCTACAACCTCCTTCAGATAAGAAAATAATAGCTAATCAATTGAAGTAAATTCATGAAGAAATAAATCAAGTCAGAGAAAGTATTGATTATGAGATGCATTCCACTGTACTGGACAAAAAAAAAATTCTTGCTACCACTTCAGTTGACCTGGAACCAATAATACATGCTGAGATCAAGCAAAAAAGTTAGAAGGAACTCAGAACAGACCAGTTAGAACATATCTGCATAAAGAAACCCAAAACAGTGGGCACTCTAAAGCCAAATTAGAAGAATTTAGACAGAAAAGTATCAAGACTGAGAAATTAGCCAGAGCCAAATCCTGTGAATGATCAGATATCTTACAGTGATAACTCCATCTCCTTAGTGCAATCATAGAGCAGTTGCCAAATAAATCACCAAAAATAGAAGTGAAGAAGTGCCATCTCAGCAAATATTTTTGCAAATATAAGAAAAAACGTAGTACTCTTACAGAAAATTTGAGACAGGTAAAAACTCTACGAGGGAAATTCCAAAAGGGAAAATGAAATAACATAAAATAGCACAGCACTTAATTAAGTGAAATTAAAGGGCAAGAAGACTATCAACATAGAACTGGGAATGAGAGATAGTTCAATAAATTGGGCCATGGAAAGCCTCCATTTGATCACAGAATTCATAGCAGAATACTAAAATTCATGCATGGACTAACAACTAGTCTTCCTTTAAATGGATTAACAACCAGTTAGTTATTAGTGGGGATCGACTAATCTTAATAATGAATTCCCTCAATGATCAAAAGCCCCAGCAACATGATGGGAAGTTTCAAGAAAAAGACTAATACATCATTAGCATCGAAGGAGAGAGACGCGTGGAACCCAAAAAAACTAACCCGAGATTAGAAAACAATATAAAGAATCATGAAAGTTCTCATAATTGGCAGGAATCTGCCCTACTTATGAGGATGGGCACGGGAACTGATTCATGGAAACAGTGGCACAATTCGATAAAACCAAAAATTTTAAACGCATCAAAAGAAACCAGACACGAATAAACCTCGGAAATCCAATCGAAGATCGAAAAACCCAAGAAACATGACGGGGGGGAAAAAAAAAAGGTATTTTGACACATTTTCAGCTTCAGTTAATCAACCAACCCTTCAAAGTTCTCACCTTTTACCGTTCAAAAGACGGAGAAAACGAAAAATGATTCGAAAAAAAGATTGTTTTTCCTGAAATAAAATGGCCGTCGTGGGCAACGCTGAGCGAAATCAGAACTCGCCCTGATGGACGAAAGGGGAGGATATAAAAAGGAAGCAGATGGAAGACGGTGTTGGGTCTCTTTCGATTGCAAAAGAGATCAAAGGCAGGAGACTAGATGGAGATGGACGAAGAGGAAGAGTACAAACCAACCTCCGAGTCGCATTCGCTGCTTGCGCTGATTCCTTGCTTTCTTTTCTTCCAACCTCTTTTTTATTCTCCTTTCATATATAGATCTATATAATTCTATGTTAAAGAATTATCACTTGATGTCGGATTAGAGATTTAGTTCAACGAGACCAAGTATATCAAGATATCAAAGGATATTAAAAAATAAGTAGTGTACAGCCCACGCATGATATATATTATTGCCGTCAAGATCGTCGTGGCCCATAGCTGCCATGTCGGATCGCGCTCTTCCCGTCGCCTGCCGCACTTGGTTTCCGGGTCCCCGCCTCGCATCGTCCGGTGGTCCTCCGCTCCAGGACCTGCGAGATAATGGTTAGAGACTCGGGTCGGGTTTCCGGCGGGGGTACTCCGACGATCAAGTCAATGACGGTCCAGGAAAACAGATCCTCCTGGCCGGGCCCCTCTTGATGGACTTCGTACTAGGAGGAGTGAAAGATGTGTGTGGATGTGTGAACGTCGCAGGGGGAGATTGGTAGCGGGGACAGAGGGATGCTCTGTTCCTCCGCCTCTCCTTGAGCCCCTCGGTTCCCTCCCTTCATGGTGGTGATGGCCTCTTGCTCTTTTGGTTGAACTTGCCCTGTCTTAGTGGTGAGTGGTCGTTCTGTTTTTTTTTTTTGTTATTGTTACTGTTACCTCCCCCCTTGGAGGGTGCCGATCGTTCTTTGTAGTCGAAGACTGGCCGTTGGGAGCTTGTTTCGGGGTTCCCACTGGGCTGTCAGACACGCGCGGCGGTGTTCCAGGAAGCCCTTTCCTATTTCATGATAAGGTGCTGTCAGGCGCTCCGACACTCCTTCATGATTGCCTTGTTTCGGGAAATCAGGGATGTCTCGAATGGCGGGCCGCCGCTCGCGGGGTTCGAATCTCCTGGATGGTCTTCTTTTCTGGATGATCTGAGTGGTTGGTGAGGAATGTGGCACCTCGGTCGGCGCGTTGCTTGCCTTTTTGGTGTAACTGGTGGTGTCAGGTAGTCAGTACGGCCTGAGAGGCGTTCTGGTACGATTCTCGGGAGGCTCGCCGATGCTCTCGGCTGGTGAGGACTTCTTCTGGGTTGGGGCCAAGCTAGGACGGCAGGGCTAGCCGTCCTAGGTGCTCCGGGCTTGCGAGGATGGCCAGGTGGAGAAGGGCGAAGTACGGGCCCAATCCAGAGGGCGCGCACTCGGAGAGGCTCGACCTCGGCGGGTGAGCTCTTGGCTCGACCTCGACCGCGGGGCACTAACCTCCGAGGGTCTCCTCCGGAGGGCGGATGTCGGCGGACCCGGTCTAGAGGGCGCGCACTCGGAGAGGCTCGACCTCGGCGGGTGAGCTTTTGGTTCGACCTCGACCGGGGGGGCACTAACCTCCAAGGGTCTCCTCTGGAGGGCGGATGTCGGCGGACCCGGTCCAGAGGGCATGCACTCGGAGAGGCTCGACCTCGGCGGGTGAGCTCTTGGCTCGAACTCGACCGAGGGGGAACTAACCTCCGAGGGTCTCCTCTAGAGGGCGGATGTCGGCGGACCCGGCCCAGAGGGCATGCACTTGGAGAGGCTCGACCTCGACCGGGGGGGCACTAACCTCCGAGGGTCTCCTTTGGAGGGCGGATGTCGGCGGACCCGGTCCAGAGGGTGCGCACTCGGAGAGGCTCGACCTCGACGGGTGAGCTCTTGGCTCGACCTCGACCGGGGGGGCACTAACCTTCGAGGGTCTTCTCTGGAGGGCGGATGTCGGCTCCGGCCTAGGCGCCGAGCTCATGAGCTCGACCTGGCGGAGGACTGGGCTCCATCTGCTGCCATCGGGGAGTTCGGCTCATCTCGGTAATGGGGTCCAAGCTAGAGGGTCGACGTGGCATCCCTCTCTACATAGCGCCCGCAGATTTCTCCACGTCAATGGTCTTGCCATATCATTTGCCCCCCACTCCCGAGGCTCGTTAGTGCGCGGTGTTCGGACCGAAGGGAGTAATTGCGGTGCTAACGTGGAAAGGTAGAGATTGGTTGCAATGATGGCCGTAACTCCTGGTGCTTCGGGGACCGCTCCTGCGGGCCAATGCGGGGGCGCCACCTGGCCACGTCCGAGGAGCAGTTAATACTGGCACAGAATTCAGAGCGGCCGGGATGCCATTCTCTCTGATGGGTGACACGTGGCGCAGATCTGTTGGTGAGCGGCTGACGCGATACGGACCCCTTGGGTCATTTCGGAGTGAAAGGAGGGCCTTACCCGAACAATCTATTCTTTTTGAATTCTTCGTGCCTGCTGCTACCGTGCCCAGGCTTCTTCTTCTTCCCTATCGTCCCAAGTTTCTTCTCAAGGCAACAGGTTGGCTTCTTCCTCTTTCTTCCTCCCGATAGAGTAGGGTTCCCTCTCGGGGTATGTGGTTTCTTCTTCGGTCTTCGACCTTGTGTTTCCCTTTTTCTTCTTCTTCTTCTTTGTTTTTGAGGATGTCCCATTTTGGTACGGGCTTCCGTCCCTCCACTGATCAGGGTGAGGCTGGTCCTTCCGAATGGAGGCCGACGTCTTCTTCCTCTTCTTTCGATGGGGAGGGAGGCGTAGCTCGCTACGAACTCGATGGGAGGCGTCCTCTCGGCCCGGTTCTTATTAGGGAACCGAGGTCGGGTTCTTCTTTTCCCCCTCCTTCTTTGCTCCTGTCCCTGAGTCTGCTCGGTCTGCAGGTCCCGGCAGGGTCGCCTCCACGATCACCGCTGGAGAACTCAGGACTGTCCGGGACGTCTATGGCATCCCTCATTCTGTCCGGCTTATGATCCCTTATCCGGGGAAGCGGGTTACTTCAAGTGGCCCGGGCCGTCTTGCCTTCTATGAGGGGACCTTCTCTGGAGGTCTCCGTTTTCCTTTCCATCCCTTCTTTTTGTCAGTCTTGGACAACTATCGTTTGGTTCCGGTGCAGCTGGTACCAAACGCTATTAGGGTTGTCTTCTCCTTCATTGTGCTATATCACCTTCACGGGTTCATGGCCCAATTTTCTTTGTTCAGGGCCTTCTTTGCCCTGAAACGTCACCCAACCGAAGACGGCTGGTGGTCTTTATCTTCGCGCCCGAGGGGCATTAAGTTTGATCTCCCCTCTTCCGTCAAGGGATGGAAGAGTAAGTTCTTCTTTGTCGAGGTTGAGGGAGTTGACTAGGTCTGGAGTGATCCAGACCAGTCCCCCAACCGAAACTCTGCCGTCGATACGGTTGACCGAGATGACTACGAGCAGCTCCGCAGTGCGCAGATTCCTTCTCTCGAGGTCCTGTTGTCTGAGCAGAACCTCGCCGACTCTGGGGTCGAACCAGCGAATGGGTCGGGTGAGTCCGGCCTGAACATTGCTCTTTTCTTTCCTTTGCGTGATCTTTGCACAGTTTTCCACAGGTTTTGACCACTGTGTATATTGTGTGCAGGTATGATATTCTCTGAGAGCGATCTCCTGGCCATTACCAAGAAGAGGCGGATGGCAGGATTAGCCGCGGAGCCCGCTTCCACGCGGCCCCGAGGTGAATACACACCTGTAGCTGCCCCGATGGTGGTTGGGCTGAGCTCGACCGTGGCTGCCGGCTCGAGCTCAGAGGTGACCCGCGCCGCTCCTGCATCGGTGCAGAGGGCAGCTCCCACGGCCCAGGAGCCATCCTAGCAGATCTCTGCTGCAGAGCCCGAGGTAGTGGTCCGTGCGAGAGCCGCTACCGCTGCTGCTGCGCCTTGCCCCCCTCCGGGTCCGTCCGCTGCCGACGCCAGGGGTGGGGAGACCCGGGCCGCTCCCGAGGCTGCGACAGTTGTACCGCCTGCATCTGCCCCGGTATCCCAGCCTGCCCCCGAGGGGCCTTCGATCAGCGATGCACGGCCGCCCCGCCCCAGAGAGAGTCGGAGGGAGGAGGGACGACGTTACCTCCCCTTCCGAATGGGGCCGGGGAACTCGGTCCTTCGGAGCCCTGAGCTCGCCGAACGCTTGATGGACTTCTCCATCCAGGCGTGCGACCGACAAGACATGGCCGAAATGCACGTGGCCAATGTCTTCAAGATCCTCTTTTCTCAGCTGTACTCTGTGAGTTCCTTCGCCTCTTTTGCTTGCTCTTCATTTTCCTCTAGTCACTCTCATTCATTTTTCTTTTTTTTTTTTGTTGTGCAGATCGGTGCTGAGGCCCTCTTCCTCAGGGAGCACTTTCAGAGTTGGGATCGCCTCGAGTGACAACGAGTCACCGAGATTAAATCTTTGAAGACCGACCTGAAGGAGAAGGCTGGCGCCAGCGGGGCCCTTGAGTTGAAGATCAAGGACCTCGAAAAAGAGCTCGCCGATGCTAAGGGATGAGCGAAAGGACTCTTGACGGCCTGCGATCTGGAGTGGAGCCGTTCAAAGAAGGCAATCGACGACCTCTCCGTCGTCGATAAGAAGTTGAACTGGTACAGTGCCGAGGCCGACAGGCACAAGGAGAACGCCCAGGCTACCCAAACGAAGCTGGCGGGCATGAGAGAGAAGCTTGCCGCTGCTGAGAAAGCGGCAAAGGCGGCGGTCAGCTCGGCGGAGGCAGCCAAGTTGAGGGCTGTCGAGCTGGAGAAGGTGGCCGCTACGGCCGAGAAGGACGCCAAAAGTGCCGTCGCCAACTTTGAGGCTTCGGAGGAGTTCATCGTCGACATCCAGCAGATGGCATCGGACTCCTTTTACAAGGGGTTCATGTACCTGCACGACCGGGTTGAGTCATTTGTCCCTGACAAGCACTGCAACTGCCTCAGATACCCCTCAGCTTCGGAGGAGGTCGACGAGGTGGTCGTCGGGTCAGAGCCTTCGACACCAGTCGGGGGTGGTTCTCCTGAGGCCGGGGCGACTGAGCCGGAAGCCCCTGATGGTGGGGGCAGCTAGCTTTGGACCTAGCAGAAAAGCCAGCCGGCGCGGAATGACTTCTTCTCTTTTCCTTGCTTTAGTTTGTACTTCTTTGTTTCTTGTACTTGTTCAGGGTCTTTCGGCATGTCGGGGCCCAGAAAATACTTGTAATTTGTATTTGATCAATAAAGCTTGGATTTCTTTGTCAGAGACTCTTTCTCTATCCTTCCCTCTTCCCCGCTCTTTTTTTTTTTTTTCGGGGACTTCAGAGAGAAGGGCTTCTCCTTGCCTGAGGTTGAGGCACTCGCGGGCCGCTAGGCTCGAAGATGTCGTTGGCCGACGGTCGTGAGATCTGAGCTTCGATCATGAGAAGATGTCCCGGAGCTGGGCTCGGGGACGGATATTGCTGAGAGCAGCTCGGCTTGAAGTTTTCTTGGCCAGAGATCTGAGCTCCGGTCTTGAGAAGATGTCCTGGAGCTGGGCTCGGGGACGGAGATTGCTGAGAGCGGCTTGGCTCAAAGTTTCCTTGGCCGGAGATCTGAGTTCCGGTCTTGAGAAGATGTCCTGGAGCCGGGCTCGGGGATGGAGATTACTAAAAGCGGCTTGGCTCGAAGTTCCCTTGGCCGGAGATCTGAGCTCCGGTCTTGAGAAGATGTCCTGGAGCCAGGCTCAGGGACGGAGATTGCTGAGAGCGGCTTGGCTCGAAGTTCCATTGGCTGGAGATCTGAGCTCCGGTCTTGAGAAGATGTCCTGGAGCTGGGCTCGGGGACGGAGATTGCTGAGAGCTGTGGTTTTGATGGTGCTGTATTTTCTTCTCACTCCCTTTTTCTTTCCTTTCCCACTCTTCTTTTGTTAATCTTTCTTTTCATTTTCATTTTCTTCTTTTTTCTTCCTTCCATTTTTTTTTTTTTAGAGTGGGGAGATCAGAAGAGAGAATGCTGGCTAGACTCCCATTTTTGCTCTCTTTCTTTCCTTCCCTTCTCGCCTTCTTTTCGAGAGGGGAGATCAGAGAGGAGGGTTGCTGGGCTTCCCCCCTTTGTTCCCTTTCTTTCCTTCCCCTCCCATTTTCTTTTCGAGTGGGGAGATCAGGGTAGGGGGTTACCGGTCTTGGTTGCCTTGGAGCTAGGCTCGAGGCCTTCCTGGATGTGGAGCTAGGCTCGGGCCCAGGGATTGCCTGAGATCTTGGCTTAGGTCTTTGGCACCTTGGAGCTAGGCTCGAGGCGTTGACGGGAGCTACGTGGCCCCGTGATCCCTGGTGTCTTGGAGCTAGGCTCGGAGATGTTTGAGATAGAGAGCTGCTTGGCTCGAGATTTCTTCGACGTCCTGGAGCTGGGCTCGGGGATGCTTAGAGTTGGAGAGCTATACGACTCAAAGTCCCTCTGGCGTCCTGGAGCTAGGCTCGGGGGCGCCGGAAAGTGGGAGCTATGTGGCTCGAGATTTCTTTGACATCCTGGAGCTGGGCTCGGGGATGCTTGGAGTTGGAGAGCTACGTGGCTCAAAGTCCCTTTGGCATCTTGGAGCTAGGCTCGGGGGCATCGGGAAGTGGGAGCTACGTTGCTCGAGATTTCTTTGACATCCTGGAGCTGGGCTCGGGGATGCTTGGAGTTGGAGAGCTACGTGGCTCAAAGTCCCTCTGGCATCCTAGAGCTAGGCTCGGGGGTGCCGGGAAGTGGGAGCTGCATGGCTCGAGATTTCTTTGACGTCCTGGAGCTGGGCTCGAGGATGCTTGGAGTTGGAGAGCTACGTGGCTCAAAGTCCCTCTGGCATCTTGGAGCTAGGCTCGGGGGTGCCGGGAAGTGGGAGCTACGTGGCTCGAGATTTTTTTTATGTCCTGGAGCTGGGCTCGGGGATGCTTGGAGTTGGAGAGCTACGTGGCTCAAAGTCCCTTTGGCATCCTGGAGCTAGGCTCGGGGATGCCGGGAAGTGGGAGCTATGTGGCTCGAGATTTCTTTGACGTCTTGGAGCTGGACTCGGGGATGCTTGGAGTTGGAGAGCTATGTGGCTCAAAGTCCCTCTGGCATCCTGGAGCTAGGCTCGGGGGTGCCGGGAAGTGGGAGTTACGTGGCTCGAGATTTCTTTGACGTCCTAGAGCTGGGCTTTGGGACACTTGGAGTTGGAGAGCTACGTGGCTCAAAGTCCCTCTGGCATCCTGGAGCTAGGCATAGGGGTGTCGGGAAGTGGAAGCTACGTGGCTCGAGATTTCTTTGACGTCATGAGAGCTGGGCTCGGGGATGCTTGGAGTTGTAGAGCTACGTGGCTCAAAGTCCCTCTGGCATCCTGGAGCTAGGCTCGGGGGCGCCGGGAAGTGGGAGCTACGTGGCTCGAGATTTCTTTGACATCCTGGAGCTGGGCTCGGGGATGCTTGGAGTTGGAGAGCTACGTGGCTCAAAGTCCCTCTGGCATCCTGGAGCTAGGCTTGGGGGCGCCGGGAAGTGGGAGCTACATGGCTTGAGATTTGTTTGACGTCCTGGAGCTAGGCTCGGGGACACTTGGAGTTGGAGAGCTACGTGGCTTAAAGTCCCTTTGGCATCCTGGAGCTAGGCTCGGGGGCGCCGGGAAGTGGGAGCTACGTGGCTCGAGATTTCTTTGACATCCTGGAGCTGGGCTCGGGGACGTTGTTGACCCTTTCCTTATTGGGAGTGTCTCTGCGGGCCGTGGGCTCTCCGCTCTCAGGGAACCTCACGCCGCCAAGTCCTTCGAGGTGATGAACTTCTCATGGTGGGGCTTGGGCCATCTCGCAGGGGTCTTCGCATGGTGGTTTGCCACCATCATGTCGTCGACCGCGGCCTCCTGGTTTAGCTTTCTTCTTTTACTTTCTCCTTGTCGCATGGCGAGGAGGTTATCCCTGGGGCTTTTCGCCCCCTGAGTCTCCTTGGGTGCATGTGCAATTCTCCGGGTGATAACGTCTGCCGCTTGCATAGTGGTGCGGTCGTTGGTAGTCGGAGGCGATGGGGGACCCGCAAGCGTTCAGGGCCCCCACCTAGAGTCTGCCCCCGCCGTGAATCTTGAGAGATGGGTCTCCTGTTCGCCGTTGCGATGCCTTGTGACACCACTATGGCCGGTGAAGGGCTTCTCCGGTAGTGGGCACTGCAGCCCTAGGGCCCGATGGCTGAGCCCCGTGCATTGACGGTCCAGCGGGGGGGGAAGAACCCCACTAGCTGGTGCTCATGCTTTCTCAGGCATACTTTTGCCACGTGCCTAGTGGTTTCGTCCATAGCTTCCCCGTCGAAGGGGACAGGGGAAGCGATATACTGTGAGGGGCTGGGAAAAGGTCACCTGCCTATCGGCCTTTCCAGCTTGTGTCGTCACCGCTCTTCTGGGGCGTGTAGCCCTGGGGGGTGGTGAAGGGATTAGTCATACCCGTCATCATTTCCCCCTTCCTGGCGCGCCAATCTGTTGCTGCCAAGATCGTCATGGCCCGTAGCTGCCGTGTCGGATCGCGCTCCTCCCGTCGCCTGCCGCACTCGGCTCCCGGGTCCCCTTCTCGCGCCGTCCGGTGGTCCTCCGCTCCAGGGCCTGCGAGACAATGGTTAGAGACCCAGGCCGGAGTTTCCGGCGGGGGCACTCCGACGATCAAGTCAGTGACGGTCCAGGGGAACAGATCCTCCTAGACGGGCCCCTCTTGATGGACTCCGCACTAGGAGGAGTGAAAGATGTGTGTGTGGAGGTGTGAACGTCGCAGGGGGAGATTGGTAGCGAGGACAGAGGGATGCTCTGTTCCTCCGCCTCTCCTTGAGCCCCTCGGTTCCCTCCCTTCGTGGTGGTGATGACCTCTTGCTCTTTTGGTTGAGCTTGCCCTGTCTTGGTGGTGAGTGGTCATTCTGTTTTTTTTTTTTGTTACTGTTACCTCCCTCCGTTGGGGGGGTGCTGATCGTTCTTTGTAGTCGAAGACTGGCCGTTGGGAGCTTGTTTCGGGGTTCCCGCCAGGCTGTCAGACGTGCGCGGCAATATCCCATGAAGCCCTTTCCTATTTCATGATAAGGTGCTGTCAGGCGCTCCAACACTCCTTCATGATTGCCTTGTTCCGGGAAATCAGGGACATTTCGAATGGCGGGCCACCGCCCGCGGGGTTCGAATATCCCGGATGGTCTTCTTTCCTGGGTGATCTAAGTGGTTGGTGAGGAATATGGCACCTCGATCGGCGCGTTGCTTGCCTTTTTGGTGTAACTAGTGGTGTCAGGTAGTCAGTACAGCCTGAGAGGCATTCTGGTACGGTCCTCGGGAGGCTCGCCGGTGCCCTCGGCTGGTGAGGACTTCTTCCAGGTTGGGGCCGAGCTGGGACGGTAGGGCTAGCCGTCTTAGGTGCTCCGGGCTTGCGGGGATGGCCAGGTGGAGAAGGGCGAAGTACTGGCCCGGTCCAGAGGGCGCGCACTCGGAGAGGCTTGACCTCGACGGGTGAGCTCTTGGCTCGACCTCGACCGTGGGGCACTAACCTCCGAGGGTCTCCTCCGAAGGGCGGATGTCGGCGAACCCGGTCCAGAGGGCGCGCACTCGAAGAGGCTCGACCTCGGCTGGTGAGCTCTTGGCTCGACCTCGACTGAGGGGGCACTAACCTCCGAGGATCTCCTCTGGAGGGTGGATGTCGGCGGACCCAGTCCAGAGGGCGTGCACTCGGAGAGGCTCGACCTCGACGGGTGAGCTCTTGGCTCGACCTCGATCGGGGGGCACTAACCTCCGAGGGTCTTCTTTGGAGGGCGGATGTCGGCTCCGGCCTAGGTGCCGAGCTCATGAGCTCGACCTGGCGGAGGACTGGGCTCCATCTGCTGCCATGGGAGAGTTCGGCTCATCTCGATAATGGGGTCCGAGCCAGAGGGTCGACGTGGCGTCCCTCTCCACATGGCGCCCATAGATTTCTCCACGTCAGCGGTCTTGCCATATCATATATAATATAATATATTTAAAATATTATTTTTATTAATTATGCAGTTATTTCAAAAATTAATTTATATGTTATTAATATATAATTTTATTAATTTTTATTAAAATATTATTTTATTAATACATTTTAAATATTAAATATTATTAACCTTAGAATATTATAAATAATAAATTATTATTTTTATTAACCTTATGATCAACAATCAAAAGTGTAGGGATGGTTCACGTAACCTACCCTACGGTAAATCCGCAGATGCACCAAGATGGGCCTAATCAGCCTGCCTTAACATCATTAAAGGCACAGAGATGGTCTAAATGACCTACCCTACGGTAAATCTGCAGACGTGCCGAGATGGGTCCAAGCAACTCACTCTATTATCAACAGATGCCCCGATGATGGCTTAATCAGCCTATCCTAGCGGCAAATCCGATCCAAGTGAACGAACATACTTTTCTACTATCTGCTATGCCGAAGAGTTCACACTTAATATTATTTTGGAACGCATCTGTTCAACCAAAGAGCATCTTCATTCATCGATAGAAGAATTGTACAATCAACGGGATTACAAAAAAGAAAAGAAAAGAAAAGAAAGGGTAATAGGAAAGGAAGATCTAAAAATCGATCGCCGATCCCTTTCCAAACCGACGAACAACACCAGGCCCCCGTAAGGCGCTCGGGGAGGCTTCAGGTTTCGCTTCCACCTCCTCTGACTCTGACTCCTCCTCGAAGTTAGACTCATCCTCTTTCCTGGGGTACAGAATAGAAGGCCTGATGTTGTCCAGCCCCTTCAAGTCATAGAAGCGGAAGGCCTTGCTTTTGTGCTCCTGGAATCCCTGATGGTAAGAGTCCAGGATAGCCTCGGCGACCTCATCTTTAAAGGCCTGTGATGCCAGGAACTTGGGGATAGCCTCCGCCGCCTCCTTCTTGGCCAACTCCGCCACCACGACCGCCGTTGCAGCCATTTGCCTCCTCCAGCTGGGTCTGGAGGGTCTGCACCCTCCTTTCCAAGTGGGCCGCTTCCTTGGTCCAAAATGAATCATCATCGTCCTCATGGACCTTCGCACTAGGTCTCCCTTTCGGCTCTGTGACGGCGGCCCTTTTTCGGGACATCTCTCGGAGGTCCTTAAGGCTAAATTTCATCTTTACGATATGAAGGAGGGAAAGAGTAACTCTGGAGTGAAGGACTCACTTTTTCTACTGCTCGAAGAACCTCCAGAGACTAGGAAGATGAATTCTATTTAACGGCCTGGAGCCTTGTCGCTTTGTGCCTATAGAGGACATGTACCATGCCTCCGCCAAACCAACTGGAAAACGCTACATACTGAAGCGATGCTTTGAACCCGGAGCAGCTTCCTTGAAGCTGATGCGGCATTAATAACTGTCTTCGAGAAAAGAAGACTTGGGATGCCCATATGGCGCAGAAGCATGGCTGCTTGAATGCCAATGCATTAGACATTGATAATAAAAGGCGCACTCACGTCGACTCACCTTCTTCCTTCCGGGCGCCAATAACAGGGTGACACCTGTCCTCCGCATGATTATTGAATTAGGGCGGCAGTTATGGCAGATAATTGAATCGAAGATTTGCCATCGTTGGTTACACCTTTTTCGCTAGCAAACGACAAATCATCAGCACTCATACTTTTTGAAGCGGATAATTGCTTCGTTTACTCGGAGTGGGGGGCAACTGTTGGGATACGTCGGCTCAACTAAGGCTAACCCCCGATTCAAAGATCCGGTCGGGTCTCTTTCGAACCGGTCGTCCGTGCCAGAAGAATCGAAGACGACCCAATGATGCTACAGCACCACTTCAGGGTCAGTCTTCGGCCTAAGCCGAAGACATTTGCCTCGAAGCCTATCTTTCAGCTATTCACCATCGAGTGACCGGTCGGTCTTCTTCACATCAGTCCAAAGAAGACCGATCCAAAGAAGACTAATCCGAAGAAGGTTAGTCCAAAGAAGATGATCACTTTATTTCTCTGATTGTTCCAAAGAAGGCAAGTACGAAGTAAGCAATCCAGCCCACTCCGAAGAAGGCAGCTCCGATGCGAGTGATTAAGATGTCTTCGACCTACTCCGAAGAGGATAGGCACAGGACGATCAACCTGCTCGACTTCGGCCCTTTCTGAAGGAGTGGCTCTAAAGCAAATCTCCAACTGGTCTCGAATCACCAAATGTGGATACGACTATTGTAACCAACAACGTGGCCACGAACTCCAACTCCAACAGCATCAAAGTGGCCACCTCAAGCAGCAACCACTTTTGGTTGAGGGGGTTAAGTTAACTAACCTCGCTTAACCAAGGGCAAGTGGAGTCAATTGCAGTTAGACATGGCTACTACTATAAATACTGGTTAGAGGGAACACTTACGATAAGTCAAGTAAAGCCAGAAAAGCTAAGCCGAGATAAGCAAAGCTAAGGTTGTCCACTTTTGAGCTACTTTCACTCTCTTCTCCTTGAAAACTCTCCATTCTGTTACTAGAATCCTCACTGACTTAAGCATCGGAGTGTTTCTCACCTGAGAAATTCCGGTCAGGGACCTGTTTTGCAGGGGTCACAGGAGGTGCACCGATAATCCTGCCGTTCTATCCGGTCCGCGGGGGTTCGACGTCAACAATGTAAATAATCATATTATGGATGATAAATTAGGATTTTCTATTCCTCCCTTCTTGTTTTTTCTCCTTCTCTCTTTATCCCTTATTTTATCAAAACAATAAACTTATCATTCTTAAAATATTATGTTAACCATTAAAATTATAATATAATTTGAATCAAGAACAGTTAATATATCTTTGTATGTTTTTAAAATATAAATTAAAACTAGCTTCGATTTTGGATAGATTTAAATTTCGCCTTTATGGATTTGAAATTTATCTCTCAAGTACTTGTTACTTGAATTCGATTTTATATATTTTATTAATTTTTATAAAATTTTGATCATTGATCCAATTTATTCAACTCAACCTGATCCAACTCAACTTTCCATATCCAATTAACCTGATCCAATTCGATCGAGACGGATACTAGATGAGCATGGATGTAACATTCTTAATTAATCACATAATGGATATGCATGTTTGGCCATCTTGATCCATAACTTAATGCCATCCTTGACTTAAGAATTTGAATCCCAAGTTTTTCAAAAATCTAATCACAACATTTAATCTGTAAACCATAATTATATATACTTAAATTAATTACTAATATATTTATTTAAACTTTTATATATTAACACTTAGGCCATTTCCAAGCCGCCCATCCAATCGAAACTAGGAAAGATGCAAGACATTGAAGAATGGAAAAGAGAGACGAGACCATAGAGAAAGGCACGGACGTCGAAGATGAGTGCGAGAGGATAGGTGTAAAAAAAAAAAGCCCAACAATCATAGAAAAATTTTATAATCAATTTTTTTTAAAAATAATTTGATAATTTAATCATCCAAACGATAGTTAGGAAAGAAAATAAAAATTTTTATATTTTCTCGTGTGTATCTTCCTGAATTAGAATACAAGACATGCTTGTGAGGCATGAAGACCGCTAGAGAGGGTTAATTAAATATTAGCCTTTCAATTTTAGCTTGACATTGAAAGTTTAATAAACCTAAAACTAAAAACTATAATCAATATTGTTGTCCATGCTAATAAGCCTCGTTCCTTCCTGCTCTTCTCGCCATCCTACTTTGCTCTTCGGCGGCCGCATGGATCCCACGTAACCACATTGCTCCAGTCACTTCGTCAGCACATCAAAGCCATCTCAATTTGATGATCTCATCTACTAGGAAGGAAGTATTTATATTTTTCAAGGTCAGTTATGTTTATCTTTCCTCTCGCACAGGAACAGGTGAAAGCGGATGGCATTATGAAGAAGAAAATGTTACTCTTTTAGCTTTCAACTGTCTCTTTGTGAACATGTTTAGAGGATTCTCTGATTTTTGTTCTCATGAACTCAATTTAATAGATGCAAATGTAATTATCTTTGAAAAATTCTTACTTATAAATCATGCAAATCTGGAGATTCTACATGATATTTACTTTTTATTTATGGATTGCAGTACAATTCAGTATATTTTTGTCTTCTATTTTTGGATTGCATTTTTGATTTATTTCATATATTTGTATAATCTTTTGTTAATATTTACGGTTTAACTTTTCTCAATATTTTGAAGCTACGGGACTTTTAAAAAAATAAAAAATAAAAAAACCACAGGGCTCCCGTCAGGCTCCCTCGAATGAGTCAAATCCCATCTGCCCATCGGCTTCGACACGAATCGGGGTTCGAGTTGATTGGTCTTCTTTCACAACATCAAACAGTTGGATCATATCTTGCACGACGATCAAAGCATAATTTCTTTTCCATCCAACGGTTGATGTGGCGTAAGAAGATCGATCATTCTTTCGCACGAATGATACGAGTTGGTGGCCCCACTGTGACGTGTCTAGATCAGAAGGTCATAACTCGATCGAAACGTCCGCAGGCAACATCATAAATCAGTGGGCAGCCAAATCTCCAATGCCGTCCGAGCCCCCGGTTTCTCCCAGGGTTGCCAATCTCGTGATCATGACCGTCGAATCGAAGGATTCGTTTTTGTTTTTACTTTTTTTTGTGCGTGGGCCCGGCCCCAACAAATAAAAATCTGTGGCAAAACCGGCAATGGAACGCTGTCGAGTGACAACAAAAGCAAATGGATCAGGGTTAACTCCTGATCTCACACAACCTGACACAATTAAATCCAATCCACCTTGCTCCCGAGAGAGAGAGAGAGAAAAAAAAAAAAGCCGTTAGATCGTGTCGGATTCTAAAATTGGATCCTATCATATTTCGAGTTGGATCTAAATTTAATGAATTATAATCCGACAGAACTCGACCCATTCAATTTAATTTGTACATTAATTTTGGATCTACTCTATAATTTGACTCAACCCGATTCAATTTGAACCCAATATATCATTACAACTTGGATTCATTTAAATCTCCTAGTTATGATTTAAGATTTATATGGACAATATTTTTAGTATATATATAGGATTAAAATTATTTTTATGTTTTGATTTATTTTGAAAATAATATTATTTATAATATATTTTGTATAGTTAATAGTAGTTCGTTGTATCGTAATTAAATGTAGTTAGGTATATTTGATTCGTACCCAAATTATTTAGGCCAGAGCTCGGTTATTCATGGATCCGGTCCAACTTGAATGATTAATTGAATCAAAAATTTTGACTATGAATCCGACTTGATTTTTTATTAGATTAGACATGGATTCAATATAAATCTCGATCAAGGAATCAGGTCAAGTTAGATTCATCATGATCCAATCTGACATGATCTGTTTGCATCCTTATTGATAATTGACCATAGTCTCTAAACCAGGCGAGGAATCTAACTCTAAAGATACCATTATTGTTATTATACCTGATCAGCTTTTCTCTAAACCGAATCAAAGATCCGACCGACTCACTTGAGGCCGACTGACCCGGTTGAGATCCGACCGACCCACCAGAGATCCTGCTGACCCACTTGAGGTCCGACCAACCTACTAGAGATCCTGCCGACCCACTCGAAGTCCAACTGACTTGTTTGATGTTCGACTAACCTGCTTCAGCCAGACCCATACTAATCAGAAGGCTACAGAAGCCACTTCCAGCTGGTACCAGAATTATGTTATAATAAATCCCATAACACAGTCATGTCCCGGTGCCACCTGGCTACCACCCTGATTCTCCTAGGGGCAGATCGAATATTTTTAGCCTAGTTCCTAACGGATTCTGGTAGTGTTTCGCACCTATATAAGGTAAACGGGGGCCTCCGAGCGGTAAGGGCACTTTCCTTCTCCACGAGCGATCTCCTTTTGATTCCTCCATTCTGTTGCTCTAAGGCTCCTACTAACTTAGCCATCGGAGTGTCCCCCGCCGGAACACTACCGTCCCGTGGGACTTATTTGCAGGAACCGAGAGAGGCGCGCTCCAGCCAGGCCGAGAGAACTTGGTCCGGGAGATTCAGCGGCAACAGATTGCACTAGAGGAAGGGGCCCTGCACCTTCATTCTCGTTTCCCTTCTCTAAAAGGAGGAATCCGTTGCTAAGACGATGGCGAAGGGAAGAGCTCAAAACACCTTCAGTAGGAGAGGCTACTCCCAGTCAAGATCGGGAAAATCTCCCAGGGAGAATAACGCCGTCGAATCTACCATCACTCTGGGACAGCAGCAGTTCCAGACCCTTCTGAACCGCATTGAAACTCTTGCCACTGTGGTTCAGAACCTCCAAGATGCGGCCAATGACATGCAGCAGCCGCCCGCGGCATCCCAAATTGGCCATCAACCTGCTGCCGAGGGAAGTCGATAACAAGGAGTCCCTCAACTCCGCTCCCACGCAGCCCCGGAACCCCGGAGGTCATAAAAGGCTCATGCCGATGGAAAGAGAGTGAGGTCTGCCTCACACTCCTCCGTGGACTTGGTCCCTGATGACAATCAGCACCGTGGCGAGGACCCGAGGAACTACACCAGTAAGCTCCAGCACATGGCGGAGCAGATTGCTGAGTTGGTCGATCGGCAAAAGGGAGAAGGGACGCAGGCGTACGACTCTCGCCCACCTTTCTTTGCCAGAATCATGGGAGAAGCTATCCTCCGTCACTTCAAGATACCTCAGGTGGATGCCTACGATGGCACCACTGACCCACTGGATCATTTGGGCACTTCAAGGCCCATATGATGGTACAGGGCACTTCCGATGCCCTCCACTGCATCGCCTTCCCTGCAACACTCAGGAAGGCAGCTCGGATGTGGTTCTCTGCTATCAAACCAGGTATGATCCATTCCTTCTCCTAGCTGGAAAAACTCTTTTTGTCCTATTTCAGGATCTGCAGCAGGATGTCGAGGAACACGGACTACCTTTTTTTTGTGCAGTAGAAGGAAGGAGAAACTCTCTGGGATTACATGGCCCGATTTAATTCGATGGCCATGGAGGTCCCGGACCTTAACGAACATGTAGCTATGTTGGCCTTCAAGAGGGGGCTGCGACCGTCCAGGCTCATCTTCTCGCTGGATAAAAAGTTTTCGATAAGCTACTTCGAACTACTGGCCCGGGCGCAAAAATATGCCATGGCAGAAGAACAAGCGGCAAGCCGACGCCAGGCTGAAGGGAGGTCAGCTCACAAGAAGAGGAGCGACAAGGCTCCCGAAGTCCGACCTCCCAGCGATGGCACCAACTCGGCCTGACGCCGCAGCCCTAAGTTGAAGGACTTTCCTAGGAGGTTCGACACTTACACACCTCTCTCCCTCTCGAGGGAGAAAATCTTTATTAAGATAGAGAAGGAGACCTTCCTGCATAGGCCTCGTTCAATGAGGAGCCCCTCCATATTAAGGAGCAGGGACATGTACTGTCGGTTCTATCGTGACCATGGGCACAGCATAAAAGACTGCCTCTAGTTGAAGGACGCGATCGAAGATCTGATCAAGCGGGGATACCTGCACAAGTATGTCCGACCCTAGAGGAATCGGGCTAAAATTTCTACTGTCAGAGACCCCCCAGAGGAAATAGAGCTGCCTAATCAACGCCCCATTGACGAAAATGTCGGCATGCTCCACCGTCGATCCGACTAGAGGTATGAAGAAGGTCAGGACATCTTGAAGAGGCCTCGGAGTTCTAATGTAATCAGCTTCTCCGATAAAGACCTCCTAGAGCCCCAAACCTCTGGGAATGATCCTGTTATTGTATCGACAGTAATTGCCAATTATGATGTAAGGAGGATCCTCATTGATAATGGAAGCTTCACCGATGTTTTACTGTATGATGCTTTTGTTAGAATGAACCTGCCTAGAACCAGGCTACAAGAACCCCCAATGCCGTTGACAAGGTTCGGGGGGAACTCTATCGGCGTAGAAGGAGAAATAACTCTACCCATGACAATCGAGCCTTACCAAAAGACCCTCCCCATCAATTTTGTGGTCGTACGCACGACATCGGCTTATAATGCCATATTTGGACAACCGACCCTTAACAAATTCTGAGCCATTGTGTCTACCCACCACCTGTTGGCAAAATTTTTGACTTGGAATGGGGTCGGAGTGGTGAGGGGGGGTCGTTGGATGGCCAGGGAGTATTTAACCATTCAAGATAGGCAATCAGAAGACCGTTCCATCTTGAAATAGCTTGATTCCAGGGCCGAAGCTGACTGCTGCGGACAACCAGTCGAAAGGATTCTATTTGTACCCCTCCGGGAGGACGATCCCACTAGGGTCCTGCAGATCGGAAGCACACTCAGCGAAGAAGCCAAGTTGGAGTTGATCAGTTTCTTACGGGACAATGCCGATGTCTTCGCCTGGTCGGCATCGGACATGCCAAGCATCCCGTCGGAGGTCATAACCCACCAGCTCAAGGTGGACTCAGCTTAAAAACCTATCCGACAAAAGAAGAGGAGTTCCACCCCTGAGAGATAGAGGGCGATTGATGAGGAGGTCAAGAAGCTCTCTGAAGCAGGCTTCATTAGAGAAGCCTACTACCCCGACTGGTTGGCAAATGTCGTGATGGTGAGGAAAGCTAATGGAAAGTGGAGGATATGTGTGGACTACACTGGTCTCAATAAAGCTTGCCTGAATGATAGCTTTCCCTTACCAAAGATCGATCAATTAGTGGATGTCACTATCGGTCATTATCTCCTGAGCTTCATGGACGCCTTCTTCGGGTATAACCAAATCAGAATGCACCCGGAAGAAGAGGAGAAGATAGCCTTTATTACTGACAAAGGGCTGTACTGCTACAAAATGATGCCCTTTGGCCTGAAGAACGTCGAAGCCACCTTTCAGAGGCTGATCAACAGGGTCTTTAAAGAGCAGCTGGGAAAGAACATGGAGGCATACGTTGACGATATGATAGTCAAGAGCCTCCGAGTGGCCGACCACATCAAAGATCTAAAAGAATCTTTCGGTGCCCTGAGGTGCCACCGCATGAAGTTGAACCCAGCCAAATGCACCTTTGGGCCTCCAGAAAATTCCTTGGCTTCCTGGTTACATAGCGAGGAATTGAGGTCAACCCTGACAAAATTAAAGCTATCATCGACATGGGGCATCCAACCAGCAAGAAGCAGGTGCAGGAACTCACATGCTGAATAGCCTCTCAGCCGCTTTATTTCTAGATCGGCCAAAAAGTGTCTTCCCTTCTTTAAAACTCTACGACAGTCGGATCGCTTCCAATGGACCAATGAGTGTCGGTCGGCCTTCGAAGCACTGAAAGCGTATCTAAAGACTCCTCCCTTACTTGCTAAGCCTGTGGAGGGAGAGCCCTTGTACCTGTACTTGTCGCCATCGGATGAGGCAGTGAGCTCCGTCCTCATTTGGATAGGAGAGAATAGCCAGTAAAGGCCTGTCTACTATATCAACAAAGTACTCCATGACACCGAAACAAGGTATCCCAAGATGCAAAAGCTTGTTTACTCCCTGATCATGGCAGCCAAGCGACCGCGGCCTTACTTTCAGGCACATCAAATTATAGTTCTAACTGATCAGCCTCTTAAGGCGATCCTCAGAAGTCCCGATACTTCAGGGCGACTCGCTAAGTGGGCTGTCAAGCTTGGCGAATTCGATATTTCCTTCCAGTCTCGATCGACCACAAAGGCTCAGGTGATCGTTGACTTCATAGTAGAGTGTACTTGGAGACAGCAAACACCTCTGCAAACAACCGACACACCTGAGGATGACATTGTTGAAGAATTAGAACCCGCCTGGACACTCCATGTGGACGGGGCATCTAACCTTGCTGGTTGCGGAGCAGGCTTAATCTTGGTCGACCTCGACGGACAGAACTTGGAATATGCCCTGTATTTCGTATTCTAAATATCAAACAACTAGGCAAAATATGAAACCCTACTTGCAGGACTGAGGATAGCCGACGAGCTGGGCATCAATCGAATCAGGGCCTTCTACGATCCCAACTGGTGGTGAACCAGGTGAAGGGCGAGTTCGAGGTGAGAGATCCGACCTTGGCCATATACTTGGACAAGGTATAAAGCCTCGTGACTCGACTTAAATTTTTAGAGATTTTCCATATACCTCGAATGCAGAATTCTCAGGCAGACACCTTGTCACGGTTGGCCACTATCATCACCAACTCCTTCGGTCGGACCTTCGTGGAGTACCTGCAACATCCAAGCATTGCTAAAGAGATAGCTGGAATCCACCAAGTGGAGCGGGAAGCCTCTTGGATGGATCCCACCCTTGCATTCCTCATCGAAGGAACCCTATCGAAAGACAAGATCGAAGCCAAGCGTGTGTGCTAGACTGCCTCAAAGTACATCATCCTCAACGGAACTCTCTACAAATGGTCGTTCACGCAACCATTACTGAAATGCCTGGGACCATCGGATGCCAATTACATACTCAAAGAGGTGCATGAGGGCATATGTGGCCGACCATCCAGAAGGACGCATCGGACTTTGTCAAAAAGTACGACGCATGCCAGAGGTACTCCAACATTCAAAGACGACTAGCTAGTCAGCTAACCCCGCTGACCACCCCCTGGTCATTCTCACAATGGAGAATGGACATCCTTGGGCCGTTCTCGCCAGCGTCTGGACAACGGAAGTTCTTGATCGTAGCCATTGACTACTTCACCAAATGGGTGGAAGTTGAGCTACTGGTGCAAATCACAGAAACCAAGGTGGAAAACTTCATCCAAAACTATATTATCTTTCGATTCGGCATACCACAGACAATCATCACCAATAATGGAAGATAGTTCGACAATCTAAAATTTCGGGACTTCTACCAGTAGTACCATATTTTCCACCGGCTAACTTCAGTCAGACATCCCCAATCCAATGGAGAAGCAGAAATCACCAATCGGATGATCCTGCATGGGTTGAAGACTCGACTGAACGATGCCAAGGGACTTTGGATAGAAGAGCTTCATTTGATGCTCTGAGCTTGTCGGACTACCTCCCGGACGGTAATTGGAGAAACTCCATTCAATTTCACCTACGGGAGTGAGGCAGTCATACCGGTGGAAGTCTCCCTGCAATCCTTCTGGATTGATCATTTTGTCGAACTAGCCAACTCTGAGCGGAGAAGGATTGACCTCGACTTGCTCGAAGAATCCCGACTCCAAGCTGACCTGAAGATGGCGACATATCGCCAAAGGATGGCCAAATATTACAACTCTTGAGTCAAGGCTCGAAGCTTCCGGATCGGAGACTTGGTTCTACAGAGGACATAGATATCCAGGCCGACCGATCAAGAAAAGCTCTTCCCCAACTGGGAAGGCCCCTATTGGGTGGTTGAAATGATCTGATCCGGAACTTATCAACTCGAGCATCTAGACGGATGACAAGTGGCACATCCTTGGAATGTAGATAACCTCCGCAAATATTATCAATAAAGGCCATAATTCATTCTACGAAAAAGTCTGACCCCGCTCGGCAAAGGCTCTAGGGCAGCCCACTCAAAGTTCGACCCCGCTCGGTAAAGGCTTTAGGACAGCCCACTTAAAGTTCGACCTCGCTCGGCAAAGGCTCTAAGGCAGCCCACTCAAAGTTCGACCTCGCTCGGTAAAGGCTCTAGGATAGCCCATTCAAAGTCCGACCTCACTCGACAAAGGCTCTAAGGTAGCCCACTCAAAGTCCGACCCCGCTCGGCAAAAGCTCTAAGGCATCTCACTCAAAGTCTGACCCCGTTCGACAAAGGCTCTAGGGCAGCCCATTCAAAGTCCGACCCCACTCGGCAAAGGCTTTAGGGCAGCCCATTCAAAGTCCGACCCCGCTCGGCAAAGGCTCTAGGGCAACCTACTCAAAGTCCGATCCTGTTTGGCAAAGGCTCTAGGGCAGCCCACTCAAAGTTCGATCTTGTTCGGCAAAGGCTCTAGAATAGTCCACTCAAAGTCCAACCTCATTCGGCAAAGGCTCTAGGGCAGCCCATTAAAAGTTTGACCTAGATTGGAAAATACTATTTGAAGTCCCTAAATACTTGAGGGATCTCCCTATAAATGGCTAAGTTCAAAATTTTCTTAGAAATATTTCTAAAAGAGATGAGTTCGGACTAAACCAACCTCTCGACACTTAGAAATATTTTAAAAAAAAAGAAAGAAATGAGTTCGGACTAGGCTGACTGTTCCACATTCAGAACAATAAACACTGAAGATACATATCAAAAGAACAAGTCATTTTATTCCTTGGCAAAAGATTTTTACAAAAGCGGGCAGACTTTTACAGATATTCTTAAGTCTGGCCTTGTGAATGTATAAGGGGACTGACTAGAGGAGCTTCGGCTTCAGCCTCCTGCGCCGCATCCGAAGTCCTGACCGAAGCATCCGTTGATCCCATGTCAGCAGCAGCTTGGGCATCGGCTCCGATGTCGGTCGGACCCCCTGCCTCTACTGCGACGGCAGCAGCTTGAGCATCGGCCCCGATGTCGGTCGGGCCTGCTTCTTCTTTCACTAGCTGTGTCAGTTGTAGGGTGGACAGGTCAAGCTCTAGGAAGGCCTCGGCTACCTTCTTCAGGCAGTCGTCGTAGCCGTAGTCGTAACTTACCGCTCCGGTCTCCTCCATCTCCTCCTCGAAGCTGGCGAAAGCCTTGTACTCTACCACGGCATTGCTAACCTGCTTCGCCGCCTATTCTTTGTCCTCCTTTAGTAGGGCCATGTATTTTACCGACATGGCTTGGTGGGGTCAAGAGTTTCTCTTGGCATCGGCAGACCGTTCCTCCTCCTCGCTCAACTGACGAATTAAGGAGCTCCTTTTTCTTCTTCAATCCGGCCTCCTGGTCAGCCAGTTGGACCTGCAGGTCTTCTGCCTGCTTCTTCAGGAATTTGGCTTCGGCCCAACTGGCCGACAGCCTTTCCTTCGCAGCCTTTCGCGATGCCTCCGTCGCCGCCCTGGCCATCTCCGACCCCTCAACCTTCTTGGCCGAGGTCTCTGTCACAAAAAGTATCTTGCCGAGACCCTCGTCCATTAATGAGATCTCATGGAGAAGCTGCAAACAACAAAACTGTGTTAGTCACATACAAGGAACGAGAAGAAGAAGACAGAAGTTGGAGGGTTAATGACTTACCCTTATCAGGTTGAGGTAGGAGCTCTTCGCTACCTCATTCAGACTCCGCCGACTCAACTTTTCCCAGTCAGCTTCCGTGATCACCCCCTTGAGCAAGTCCTTGGCCTGCCCGGAGTCGTGGAGAGCATGCCAGCGCTGGAATGTTTCGTATCTAACTTTGCCGGCCTCCGCTCCTTCGACCACTCCCTTCCCCTTATCTGCTGGACGAACTGCCTCTATTGGCTCAGCTGGTGACGGGGCTGAGGCTGTCGCCACTTCGGCCGGCTCAGATGGTGCTTGCTTCAGTCGGGCGGCCGACCCCCTGGCGATGGGCAAAGGTCCTGGCTCTTTTGCCGCCAGCCTCTCCGATAGAGGCACGTTATCCTCTTCGAAGTCTGATGCCATTATGATTGCGGGCCGCTCCTCCTCCCACTGTTTCTTTGCCTTGTTCGCGGTCGGCTCCGTGAACGGGGCGGCCCTCTTCCTTGCCGCCCGCTCTGCTACCTTTGCTCTGTCAAGTTTCATCTTTACTCCTGTTACAAGGACAAGACCAGAGTAAGTAAAGAGAGCCCATGGAACAAAAAGAAGACCGATGGTAGCGGCTTCTATCCTACCTAAGCATCCATGGCGGCTGATTTCGACCAATTGGAGGCTGTCCTCTCGAAGTAACTCATATACCATGGTGACGCCGACCGCCTCCATCCTATTAAAGTCGGCCTGGTCGGTGATCAGCACTACCCTCCCTTCGTTGGTAGTCAGCCTTGGTTCCCCCCATGATAGAGCAAAACTCCAAGGCTGAAGACTATCCACGAAATAGAATATGGATTTCCATTTGTGGATGGCCGACGAAAGACCCCCCAGTATCTTCCGTCCAGGGCAAGGGCTAAACATCCACCACTCTTGGCTCCTAAAGTCTTTCTTCAGGATGAAGAAACTGGTGAAGAGGGAAGTCCTAGGCTCGGCTCTGGCTCTCCGGCATAGAACCATGAAGCAGCGGATCGCCCGAATGCTATTCGGGGTCAGCTGCGCAGGGGAGATCCTATACAGGTTAAGGATCTCTACAAAGAAATCACACAAGGGGAACCTAAGTCCTGTCTTAAGGTGATCCTCATATATTGGAAGGGCTCCCGGATTCAGTGGCCTGGTCACCCTTCCTTCCCGGTTCGGGACGGAGAGATGCAAGGTAGAAGGAATGTTTTACCTAACCCTAAGAGCCTCTACCCTCTCCCGCGTCAGCTCAGACCGGATTTCGCTAGGACCTAACTCCTCCCTACAGCTGGAACTCCGGCTACCAGAGGCCATTACTATGGAGTTTGAAGAAGAGGGGACTAACCTGGGAGTTGGTTTCCTAAGGGGACGGTGATAACAAAAGGAGGCACTCTATCTCTTCGAATGCGAATGCAGCAGGGAACTCCACCCAGAACCTCAGCACCTCCTTTTATAGCCCTTGATAGAGTTGGCTCCTGCCCTCCCTCGACCCTCACGACCCAAGTGCCAGGCGGTATGACTCCTCACGAGACGGAAGCCAATGCGATGCAAGGGAGCACATTCAAGCTGCGATCCTATGATCGCTAGATCAGTGGCGGAGAGTTTGCCTCCAGTACAGCACCGATTGCCCAGATGTCGCCACGTCACTCAACTCACATTCGAAGCCCAATGGCCGAGCGGGCCAGGCTGGCCCTTCATCATTGCGCCCCTTTCGCATTAACTACCACTCCCCCGCCTCCAATGCGGGGTCGACACTTGTCCCGGGCGCAAATCTTTGAAGATTGAAAATGACCAGATGCAGCACGCCTGATCAGATCCGCAATCATTTCAAGGACGGGTGCATTCAATGCAAGGATGATGCTCTCACCCTTCGAAGCCACAAGCCCTCCCGAAAGCCAAGAGCAGGGGGTAACTGTTATACCTAATCAGCTTTTCTTTAAACCGGACCAAAGATTCGATCGATCGACCTGCTTGAGGTCCGACCGACCCACTAGAGGTCCTTCCGACCCACTTGAGATCCAACGATCCACTAGAGATCCTGCCGACCCACTCGAGATCCGACTGACCTGTTTGAGGTCCGGCTAACCTGCTTCAGCCGGCCCATACTAATTAGAAGGCTCCAGAAGCCCATTCCAGCTGGTACCATAATTCTGTTATAACAGATCCCACGACGCAGCCACGTCCCGGTGCCACCTGGCTACCACCCTGATTCTCCTAGGGGCAGATCGAATATTTCTAGCCTAGCTCCTAATGGATTCTGGTAGTGTTCCACGCCTATATAAAATAAACGCGGGACTCCGAGTGGTAAGGACACTTTCCTTCTCCACGAGCGATCTCCTTTTGATTCCTCCATTCTGTTGCTCTAAGGCTTTCACTAACTTAGCCATCGGAGTGTCTTCCATCGGAACACCACCGGTCTGTAAAACTTCTTTGCGGGAACCGGGAGAGACGTGCTCCAGTCAGGCCAAGAAAATTCAATCTGAGAGATTCAGCGACAATAATTGCCATTCGCTGTAGCCACATCCATCCAAATCTTGGTGAAATTATCAACATGCAGCCTTCCTTGCTTCGCACTACCGCTAGTGAGCTTATCGACCTCTTATTGGCTTCCTAAGCTGTCTTCTTATACGTCGACTTGCATTTCTTGAACTTTATCTTTTTATTAAAACCAGCTAGAGATCTTTCTTGCTTCATTTTTTTTTTGAAAAAATTATATGCTGCACTATCATGCACTTTATGGCCGTGCACATTGTCAATCATAATCAATCATTTTTATAGCACCACTTATTATTATAACGGTGCACCAATAACGAATGAATTGCGTTGAAAGCTTGAAATGAATGAATATTAGGGTTATAAAAATTTAACTTAAAGCATCTAACCATCCAACTCGATGCATATTATATTAAATATGATAATTTGACAGTTTAATTGATTTGATTTGGTTGAATAAAATAAAAAATTGATATTTGGATTTGGTTGTCTCATATTTTTTTTATTGGAGTTTCAAAATTTCAATGGGTTGAACACCCGTGCAAGCACATGCACGTGCTCTGCACGTGGGCATTTAGCCATTTTTGTCGATTTTTTAAATTTTTTTAAATATAATAATGGCTACTTCTAAAAGTATTTTTGAGATTTTAGGAAGATGTTGAGCTCATAAATAGGCTTCTTTCTCCTGATTTCTAATCTATCCAAGAATTCAAAGTTCTCCCTTTTATATCTCTTTCAAATTTTTCTAAAATTCTCTCTCCTATAATTTTTATTTTATTTTAATAATTTGGACTGAAAACGAGTTGATAGGTGTTCATTCGATATCATTCCATCGACGAATGTTAAGTATTGACTTCTAGGTTTTATCTTTGAGGAGAGTATATGGTTTAATCATTCTTCGCATGAGAAGGAAGTCAAATCTCTTTTAGAACAGTAATTCCATCTACCTTCCAAGTCAGGATTCTAAACTTCATTCTGTTTTGATTTTTTTAATTACTTACTAATACCAAAAGATTATGTCACGCATACCATAAAAATTACTTTTCAAATACTTTCAAATTATATAAATATATATATTCCATATATTATAGCTAACAATCTAAAAAAAATTATAAATAGTTTGTGGTGCATGCGTATTGTTGCCACCAAGATCGTCGTGGCCCGTAGCTGCTGTCGGCGCCGGAGATGCGCTTCCCCTGCCGCCCGGCCGTCCTGGGCTCCCGGACCTCCGTGCTGGCTGTGGACGCCTCGTTGCCCGGCGGTCCTCCACTCCCGGACCTGCAAGACAGGGATTAGAGACCCGGGCCAGGATTTTCGGTGAGGGCACTCCGACGATCAAGTCAGTGACGATCCAGGGAAACAGATCCTCCTGGTCGGGCCCCTCTTGATGGACTCCGCACTAGGAGGAGTGGAAAATGTGAATGAAGGTGAAAACGTTGCAGGGGGAGAGTGATAGCGAGGACAGAGGGGTGCCCTGTTCCTCCGCCTCTCCTTGTATCCCCCATTTTCCTTCAACTATGGTGGTAGTGGTGCTTCGCCCTCTTGGTCGGGCTTGCGCTTGTGCTCGTGGTGGTGGTGGTGGTGCCATGCCCCTCTTGCTGGTGGGGGTTGCACTCCTTTTCTTTTTTTTTCTCTTTGGCTTGTGTTTTTTGCCTGTGTCTTGGAGTTGTTGTGTTACCTTCGAGTTTGTTGCAAACTAGGAACTAGGTTACCGTTGAGCGCTTATCTCGGGATCCCCGCCGGGCTGTCAGGTGCATGCGGCGGTGTCCTGAGGAGTCTTTCCTGATTCATGATAAGGAGAGTTGTCAGGCGCTCCGGCACTCCTCTTGGTTGTCTCAATCCGGGAAACTTGTCAGTGCCTCGATTGGCGGGCCGTCACTCATGGGATTCGAATCTTCCAGTTGGCTTCTTCTCTTGGATGATTTGAGTGGTTGGTGAGGAGTGTGGCATCTCGATCAACGTGCTGCTTGCCTTTCTGGTGTAACTGGCGGTCGTAAGTGGTCAGTACGGCCTGGAAGGCGCTTCAGTGTAGTCCTCGGGCGGCTCGTCGGTGTTCTGGGCTGGTGAGGACCTTGTCCGGGCTGGGGCCGAGCTGGGACGGCAGGACTCGCTCCGACCTAGACGCTCTGAGCTTGCGGGGGTGCCTTGGTGGAGGAGGGCAGAGTGCGGGCCCGGTCCGGAGGGCGCGTGCTCGGAGAGGCTCCGCATCGGCGGGTGAGTGCTGGGCTCGACCTCGACCGCAGGGCACTAACCTCTGAGGGTCTCACTCCGGAGGGTGGAAGGCGGACCTGGTCCAGAGGGCGCGCGCTCGGAGAGGCTTCACATCGGCGGGTGAGCTCTTGGCTTGACCTCGACCGCAGGGCACTAGCCTCCGAGGGTCTCGCTCTGGAGGGCGGAATGCGAACCCGGTCCAGAGGGCGCACGCTCGGAGAGGCTCCACATCGGCGGGTGAGTTCTTGGCTCGACCTCAACCGCAAGGCACTAGCCTCCGAGGGTCTCGCTCTGGAGGGCGGAAGACAGACCTGGTCCAGAGGGCGCGTGCTCGGAGAGGCTCCACATCGGTAGGTGAGTTCTTGGCTTGACCTCGACTGCAGGGCACTAGCCTCTGAGGGTCTTGCTCTGGAGGGCGGAAGACGGACCCGGTCTAGAGGGCCCGCGCTCGGAGAGGCTCCACATCGACAGGCAAGCTCTTGGGTCGACCTCGACCGCAAGGCACTAGCCTCCGAGGGTCTCGCTTTGGAGGGCGGAAGACGGCTCCGACCTAGGTATCCCGAGCTTGCGGGCATGATCTGATGGAGGACTGAGCTCGGCTTGTTGTTCTGAGGGAGCTCAGCTTAGCTCGGTAGTGGGATCCGGGCTGGAGAATCGATGTGGCATCTTTTCTTGACGTGGCGCTTGCCAGTTCCTCCACGTCAGTGATCCTATCATATCATTTGCCCTCCACTCCCGATGCCCGTTAGTGCACTGCGCTCGGGTCGAAGGGAGTAATTACGGTGCTGACATGGAAAGGCAAAAATCTGGCATAACGATGGCCATGATTGCTGGCGCTTTGGGGGCCGGCCTTGTGGTCCAATGCGGGGATGCCATGTGGCCACGTCCGAGGACCAGTTAATGTAGGCGCAGAATTCAGAGCGGCCGGGATGCCATTCTCGCCGATGGGTGGCACGTGGCATTGATCTGTTGGCGGAGGGGTTGGATTGGTACAAATCCCTCGGGTCATTTCGAAATGAAAGGAGGGCCTTACCCGAACCATCTATTTTTTTTGAATTCTCCATGCCTGCTACTGCCGCGCCCAAGCTTCTTCTTCCTTCCTCCCAGTTGCCCAGAGTTTTCCAAGGCACCATGTCAGTTTCTTTTTCCTCCTTCCCCATTAGAATAGGGGTTCTTCCTTCAGGCCTGGGATCCTCTTCAGGTTGAGTCTCCTCTTCGGTCTTCTATTTTGTGTCCTTCCTTTCCTTTGTCCTTGAGGATGTCCCGTTTTGGTCAGGGCTTCCGCCCCTCCACTGATCAGGGCAAAGCCGGTCCTTTCGAGCGGAGGCCGGTGTCTTCCTCTTCTTCCTCCGGCGGGGAGGAAGATGCAGCTTGCTTCGAGCTCAGTAGGAGGCGTCCTCCCGATCCAGTTCTCATCAGGGAACCGGGTTCCGGTCCTTCTCTCCCTCCTCCTTCTTCTGCTCCTATTTCTGAGCCTATCTGGCCTCAGGTCCTAGTGGGGTCGCCTCGACGATCACCGCCGGGAAACTCAGGACCGTCCGAGATGTCTATGGCATTCCACCTTCTTCCAGCTTATGATCCCTCGTCCAGGGGAACGGGTCACTTCGAGTGGCCCGGGCCGTCTTGCGTTTTATGAGGGGACCTTCTCTGGGGGTCTCTGATTTTCCTTCCATCCTTTCTTCCTGTCCGTCCTGGACAATTATCGTCTGGTCCCCGCACAGCTAGTGCCAAACGCTATTAGGGTCATTTTTTTCTTCATTGTGCTAAACGCTATTAGGGTCATTTTTTTCTTCATTGTGCTTTGTCACCTCCACGGGTTCGTTGCCCGCTTTTCCTTGTTCAGGGCTTTCTTTGCCTTGAAGCGCCGCCCAACCGAGGATGGGTGGTGGTCCTTGTCCTCTCGCCCGAAGGGCATCAAGTTCGAGCTTCCCTCTTCCATCAGGGGATGGAAGAGCAAGTTTTTCTTTGTTGAGGTCGAGGGGGTTGACTGGGTCTGGAGCGATCCGGACAAGTCTCCCAATCGAAATTATATGGTCGATGCGGCTGACCGGGATGATTACGAGCAGCCCCGCACCGCCCAGATTCCTCCTCTAGAGATCCTGTTGTCTGAGCAGAACCTTGCCGACTTCAGGGTCAACCCAATGAATGGGTTGGGTGAGTTCGACCTGAACTTTTCTTTTCCTTTTTTCTTGCACTTCTTGCACTTCTTGCACTACTCCCCACAGATTCTAACTGTTGTGTGGTTTGCATGCAGGAATGATCTTCTCCGAGAATGACATCTTGGCAATCACCAAGAAGAGGCCGCCGACCGGGCTAGCCGGGGAGCCTTTGTCAAGGTGGGCGCGGAGTGAGAGCGCCCCTGCGGCCGCCCCCACGGTGGTGATCGGTCTGAGCTCGGCAGCTCCAGCGGGTCCGGGTTCAGAGGTGTCCCGCGCTGCCCCTGTGCCGGTGGGGAGGCAGCTTCCGCGGCACCAAGGCCAGCCTAGCAGCCCCCCGCTGTAGAGCTTGAGGTAGTCGTCCGGGCGAGGGCCGCGGCTACTGCCGCTGCACCCTGCCATCCTCCGAGTCCGCCCGTCGCCGAAGTCAGGGGTGAGGAGATCCGGGCTGTGCCCAGGGCCATGACAGAGGTGCCGCCTGCACCGGCACCAGCTTCTCAGTCTGCCCCCCAGGGTCCTTCAGTCAGCGGGGCGAGGCCGCCCACCCCCGGAGAGGGCAGGAGGGAGGAGGCACGACACTGCCTCCCCTTCAAGATGGGGCCGGAGAGCTCTTTCCTCCGGAGCCCCGAGTTGGCCGAGCGTATAATGGATTTCTCAATCCAGCTATGCGACCGGCAAGAGATAGCCGGGATGCGGCTAGCCGACGTTATCAGCAACATCTTTTCCCAGCTGTACTCGGTGAGCTATCCCCCCCTTTCTTTTCTTTCTTCTTCTTTCTTTTCTTTCTCTTTTTTTTTTTTTTTGCTGACCTCTTTTCATGTTGTAGATCGGTGCCGAGGCCCTCTACATCAAGGGCCGCTACCAGAGCTGGGAATGTCTCGAGCGGTAGCAGGCCGTCGAGATTGAGTCTTTGAAGGCCGACCTGAAGGGGAAGTTCGAGACAAACGGGGTCCTTGAGTCGAAGGTCAAGGACCTTGAGAAAGAGTTCGCCGATGCCGAGGGATGAGCGAAGGGACTCCTGACGGCTCGCGACCTAAAGCGGAGCCATTCGAAGAAGGCGATCAATGACCTCTCCATCGTCGAGAAAAAACTAAACTAGTACAGTGTCGAGGCTGATCGGCACAAGGAGATTGCCCGAGCTGCCCAGGCAGAGCTGGCAGCTGTGAAGGAGAAACTTGCCGCTGTTGAGAAGGCGGCAGAGATGGTAGCCAACTCGACGGAGGCAGCCAGGTTGGAGGCCGCCGAGTCGAAGAGGGTGGCCACTGCGGCCACGAAGGGTGCTGAGGACGCCGTCGTCAGATTCAAGACTTCGGAGGACTTCATCGCTAAAATCCAGTAGATGGCGTCGGATTACTTTTATAAGGGTTTCATGTATCTGCACGGCCGGGTGGAGGCGCTTATCCCTGACAAGGATCGTGGCTGCCTCAGGTATCCTTCAGCCTCGAAGGCGAAGGCTGACGAGGAGGTCGCCGCGGGAGCCGTGGGCCCAGAGCCCTCGACACCAGCTGAGGGTGATCCTCCCGGAGTTAGGGCAGCTCAGCCGGAGACTTCTCAGCCTCAGGATCCAGCAGAGAAATCGGCCGGCGTGGAGTGACCCTTTTCTTCCTTGCTTTGTTTGGTACTTTTGTTTCTTGTATTCAGTTAGGGTCACCCGGCATGTCGGGGGCCCAGAAAAAACTTGTAATTTATGTTCAGTCAATGAAACTTAAGTTTCTTTACCATCTATTTTCTTTCACTCCCTTCTCTTTTCTTCCTTTCCTCTCTCTTTTTCCTTTTTTTTTGGGAGATCAGAGAGAAGGGTTGCACCTTGCTTGGGGCTAAGTTATGACACTTGAGAGCTGCTGGGCTCGAAGGTGCTGTTGACTGAGAGCCATATGGCTCGGAGGTCCCTTGGCCAGAGATCTGAGCTCCGATTTTAAGTGGGTGTCCTGGAGCTGGGCTCTGGGATGTTGGTGACTGAGAGCTGCTTGGCTCAAAGTTTTCTTGGCCGGAGATCTGAGCTCCGATCTTGAGAAGGCATCCTGGAACTGGGCTCGAGGATGTTGGTGACTGAGAGCTACTTGGCTCAAAGTTTTCTTGGTCGGAGATATGAGCTCCGATCTTGAGAAGGCATCCTGGAGCTGGGCTCGAGAACGTTGGTGACTGAGAGCTGCTTGGCTCAAAGTTCTCTTGGCGGGAGATCTGAGCTCCGGTCTTGAGAAGGCATCCTGGAGCTGGGCTCGGGGACGTTGGTGACTGAGAGCTGCTTGGCTCGAAATTCTCTTGGCCGGAGATCTGAGCTCCGGTCTTGAGAAGGCGTCCTGGAGCTGGGCTCGAGGACGTTGGTGACTGAGAGCTGCTTGGCTCGAAGTTCTCTTGGCCGGAGATCTGAGCTCCAGTCTTGAGAAGGCGTCCTGGAGCTGGGCTCAGGGACGTTGGTGACTGAGAGCTACTTGGCTCGAAGTTCTCTTGGCCGGAGATCTGAGCTCCGGTCTTGAGAAGGCATCCTGGAGCTGGGCTCGGGGACGTTGGTGACTGAGAGCTGCTTGGCTCGAAGTTCTCTTGGCCGGAGATCTGAGCTCCGATCTTGAGAAGGCATCCTGGAGCTGGGCTCGAGGACATTGGTGACTGAGAGCTGCTTGGCTCGAAGTTCTCTTGGCCGGAGATCCGAGCTCCGGTCTTGAGTGGGCGTCATGGAGCTGGGCTCGGGGAGAAGGGAAAGTGGTAGCTTCAATGATGCTATATTTTCCTCTTGTTCTCTCTTTCTTTCCTTCCCCTCTCTTCTTTCTTTCTTTCTTTCTTTTTTTTTTTTAGAGTGGGAAGATCAGAGAAGAGGATGCTGGTTGTGCCCCCATTTTGTTTTCTTTCTTTCCTTCCGCTCTCGTCTTCTTTTTGAGTAGGGAGATCAGAGAAGGGGGTTGCCGGGCTCCCCCCTTTGTTCTCTTTCTTTCCTTCCCCTCTTGTCTTCTTTTCGAGTGGGGAGATTAGAGAAGGGGGTTACCGGTCTTGATTGCCTTGGAGCTAGGCTCGAGGCCTTCCTGGACATGGAGCTAGGCTCGGGCCCAGGGGTTGCCTGAGATCTTGGCTCAGGTCTTTGGCGCCTTGGAGCTAGGCTTGAGGCGTTGATGGGAGCTACGTGGCCCCATGATCTCTTAGCATCTCAGAGCTGGGCTTGGAGATGTTTGAGATGGAGAGCGGCTTGGCTCGAAGTTTTCTTGGCCGAAGATCTGAGCTCCGGTTTTGAGTTGGTGTCCTGGAGCTGGGCTCGGGGATGCTTGAGTTTGGGAGCTACGTGGCTCGAAGATTCTTTGACGTCCTGGAGCTAGGTCGGGGATGCTTGGAATTGGGAGCTACATGGCTCGAAGGTGCTTTGACATCCTGGAGCTATGCTCAGGGATGCCTGGAATTGGGAGCTACGTAGCTCGAAGATCCTCTGACGTCCTGGAGCTGGGCTCGAGGACACTGTCGATTCTTTCCTGCAAGACATGCGGATACCCATGTGAGGGAAAAATCGTTATTATGACTGTTGGTAAGGGAACTTACCTTATTGGGGGCGTCTTTGTAGGTTGCAGGCCCTCCTCCCTCGGGGGAGCCTAACGCCGTCGAGTTTTTCGAGGTAATGGACCCCTCGTGATGGAGCTTCGACCACCTCGTGGGGGGCCTTCCCATGGTGGTTCGCGACCGTCGTCCCGACGTTCATGGCATCTTTATTTACTTTTCTCCTTCGCTCTCTCCTCCCCGCATGGGGGGGCGATTACCCTCGGGGTCCCCTGCCCCCGGAGTCTTCTTAGACGCGCGCGCGATTCTCCAGGCAATCACGCCCATCAGTTTCACGGTGGGGTGACTGTCGATGGTCGAAGCTGACGGAGAGTGGCGAGCGCTTGGGGCCCCGCTTGAAGTCTGCCCCCCCTGCAAACCTTTGGAGGAGAGTCTCCTTGACGAGCTTCCCGATCTCCTACTCATGGTTGCGGCATTTTTCGGTGCCATGGCTGTGATCATGGTGGAGGCGATGATACTCCGCCTCGCCGTGACCGGTGAAGGGCTTCACCGGTGGTGGGCGTTGTAGTCCGGTGGCTCGCCGGTTGAGCCTCGCATGCTGATGAACCGGCGGAAGAATCCCGCCATCTTGCGCTCATACTTCTCCAGGCGCACTTTCGCTGCGTGCCTGATGGTTTCGTCAGCGGATTCCCCATCGAAGGGGACGGAGGGGGTGACGTCTTAGAGAGGCCTAGAAAAGATCGCCAATATGTTGACCTTTCTAGCTTGTGTCATCACCGTTCTTCCGCGGTATGTTGACCTGTAGGGAGGTGGAGGACTTAATTACGCCCGTCCTGTACCTACCTAGCGTGCCAATTTGTTGCCGCCAAGACCGTCGTGGCCTGTAGCTGTTGTCGGCGCCGGAGATGCGCTCCCCCTGCCGCCCGGCCGTCCTGGGCTCTCGGACCTCCGTGCTGGGTGTGGACTCCTCGCTGCCTGGCGGTCCTCCGCTCCCGGACCTGCAAGACAGGGGTTAGAGACCCGGGTCGGGGTTTCCGGCGGGGGCACTCCGACGATCAAGTCAGTGACGACCCAAGGGAACAGATCCTCCTGGTCGGGCCCCTCTTGATGGACTCTGCACTAGGAGGAGTAGAAAATGTGAATGAAGGTGAAAACGTTGCAGGGGGAGAGTGATAACGGGGATAGAAGGGTACCCTGTTCCTCCACCTCTCTTTGTATCCCCTATTTTCCTTCAACTATGGTGGTAGTGGCGCTTCGCCCTCTTGGTCGGGCTTGTGCTTGTGCTCATGGTAGTGGTGGTGCCATGCCCCTCTTGCTGGTGGGGGTTGCACTCCTTCTTTCCTTTTTTTTTTTTTCTCTGGCTTGTGTTTTTTGCCTGTTTTGGAGTTGTTGTGTTACCTCCGAGTTTGTTGCAAACTAGGAACTAGGTTACCATTGGGCGCTTGTCTCGGGATCCCCGCCGGGCTGTCAGGCGCATGCGACGGTGTCCCGAGGAGTCTTTCCTGATTCATGATAAGGAGAGTTGTCAGGCGCTCCGGCACTCTTCTTGGTTATCTCATTTCGGGAAAACTATCAGTGCCTCGATTGGCGGGCTGCCGCCCGTGGGATTCGAATCTTCTGGTTGGCTTCTTCTCTTGGGCGATTTAAGTGGTTGGTGAGGAGTGTGGTATCTCGATCAACATGCTGCTTGCCTTTCTGGTGTAACTAGCGGTTGTAGGTGGTCAGTACAGCCTAGAAGGCGCTTCAGTGCAGTCCTCGGGTGGCTCGCCGGTGTTTTGGGCTGGTGCGGACCTCGTCCGGGCTGGGGCCGAGCTGGGACGGTAAGACTCGCTCCAACCTAGACGCTCCGAGCTTGCGGGGGTGCCTTGGTGGAGGAAGCAGAGAGCGCCCAGTCTGGAGGGCACGCGCTCGGAGAGGCTCCACATCGGCGGGTGAGCGCTAGGCTCGACCTCGACCGCAGGGCACTAACCTCTGAGGGTCTCACTCCGGAGGGCGGAAGGCGGACTCGGTCCAGAGGGCGCGCGCTCGGAGAGGCTCCACATCGGCGGGTAAGCTCTTGGCTTGACCTCGACCGCAGGGCACTAGCGTCTGAGGGTCTCGCTCTGGAGGGCGGAAGGCGGACCCGGTCCAGAGGGCGCGCGCTCAGAGAAGCTCCGCATCGGCGGGTGAGTTCTTGGCTCAACCTCGACCGCAGGGCACTAGCCTCTGAGGGTCTCGCTCTGGAGAGCGGAAGATGGACCCGGTCTAGAGGGCGTGCGCTCGGAGAGGCTCCACATCGGTGGGTGAGTTCTTGGCTCGACCTCGACTGCAGGGCACTAGCCTCCGAGGGTCTTGCTTTGGAGGGCGGAAGACGGACCCGGTCTAGAGGGCGCGCGCTCGGAGAGGCTCCACATTGATGGGCGAGCTCTTGGCTCGACCTCGACCGCAGGGCACTAGCCTCCGAGGGTTTCGCTCTGGAGGGCGGAAGACGGCTCCGACCTAGGCATCCCGAGCTTGCGGGCACGACCTGGTGGAGGACTGAGCTCGGCTTGTTGTTCTGAGGGAGCTCAGCTCAGCTTGGTAGTGGGATCCGGGCTGGAGAATCGATATGGTGTCTTTTCTTGACGTGGCGCCTGCCGGTTCCTCCACGTCAGCGATCCTATCACATCACGTATAAATATAATTATTTGTACTTAATTATAGCTTATTTATTTTACATATTTTATATTTATATATAATAAAAAAATTATAATTGTATTTTTTGATTATCATAGTATCATATCTATTTCTTTTGTATTATGTAAAATTAATTGAAGATCCCTACTAAACCTGTATTGTAGCATGCAAATTAATTTTTAAAAGACTACCAAATAAATTAATCAAAGCCTTTATGATTTAGAGATAAAAACTTAAATAAAAATCTTAACAAATCATAGGTCTGATTACATTGGTGATCATTTTAATAAAACTTTAATTTCTAAAAAAAATAGAAGATATTTTTAGAAACATATACATGAAAAATAAAATAATAAAATAATAAAATATATGAATATATAAAATATTAAAAATTAGTTAAACAAATTTTTAATAAAATTTTTTTTATTTTTTAGATTTTTTTATCTGAACCTGATCTGAATCTAATGGCAATTCTTAAGGATGATATCAATAGCTTAAAACCTGAAAAATTTGATGGATCTCATTTTAGAATATGACAAAGTCAAATAAAATTTTGGCTAAACATCTTAGGACTTTGATTTGTGATTGACCAATCCACCAGTTTCTCTAGTTTAACCATACATACTATCGTAGAAGAGAACTACCTGTATAAAGGTAAAATTCTTAGTACCATTTTCGACTCATTTTATGATATTTACCTGTCAGCTAAGAGTATGAAGGAATTATGGGATATCCTAGAGTCTAAGTATGGCCTTGATGATGCTGGGATTCAATGATTCAACGCTGCATCGTTCCTTTGGTATAATATGATAAAAGATAAACTAATTAATTACCAGCTTTATCAATTCCAAGAGTGTCTTAGAAAATTTTAAGCCAATGGAGATAAAACCTCTAAAGGATTCAAGGTCTCTAGCCTTCTAGAAAAAATATCTCCTTTCTAGAATAGCTTTATTAAAAGTCAGCTCCAAAAGCAAGGAGAGCTAATCCTAGCCCAACTTTTAAACTCAATCAAGATAAAAGATCAATATAGGTCTAAAATCCAATAAACTCGAATTTCAAGTATCCAAGCTAATCTAACCCAACAAAATTAGACCAATAACAATACCAAGTCAAAATCAAAGCCTAGATTTTGATCAAATCATCAATCCAGTCAAACCAACCTTACCGTCCTAATCCAAATAAGTTCAAATTCAAGGATAAAACCTTTAAAACCAATAATACTAGATCTAGCAAGCTTACCTAAGGTCCAAGTAAAAGGTTCTGTTTTATATACAGGAGGATAAATTATCTTGCAAGAGACTACTTTTATCGAAAGGAGCCTTTTCGCAAACCTTATGGTTCATTCGGATCCCAAGCTCATGTAGTTGAATGCCCATAATACTCTACTTTTAGATCAGTAAACTTAAACCCTGAAGTTAATATTACTTCTGCCAATCTTGATTGATGGTTGGATTCAGGAGCCGTTCATATTTGTTTTGATCACTTCTAGTTCACTACTTTTTAGGACTCAAGTAAAGGATGTGTGACCTTAGGGAACAACATAGCCACTAGGATCAAGGAACAAGATTAAGTCAACCTGAAGATGACATTAAAAAAAGTTCTTACATTGATGAATGTGCGATATGTTCCAGTTCTTAAGAAGAATCTTATTAGTAGGTCTTAGATGGTTTAGAGGGAATACAAAATTTTCTTGATTGTAATAAAGTTGTAATAACTAAGAATAATACCTTCATAAGAAAAGGATATGTAAGTAAATGCTTATTCAAATTGAATGTAATAAATCCTTTTATTAATAAAGCTAAGAATCAAATTTATTTTATGAATGAATCTAAATAAAATCTGTGGCATGATAATTTGGATCATGTACACTTAGAAAACGTCAAATATATGGTGAAGTTAAAACTAATTTTCAAATCAAACTTATATATATCTAAGTATGAAATATGTACTGAATCCAAATAACCAAGAAAATCATTCAAATTAGTTTTAAAAAAATTTCAATCTCGGAGTTGATATATGGTGATATATATAACTCCATCAAAACTGCAATCCATGGTGGCAATAGGTATATAGTGACCTTTATAGATTATTTTTTCAAATACTGCTATTATTATCTAATTAAATCTAAAAATGAAACCTTCAATAAGTTTAAAATTTATAAAAGTGAAGTAGAAAATCAACAAGAAAAGAAAATTAAAATTCTTATGTTTGATAAAGGAGGGGAGTATACATCGAATAAATTTTTCCAGTTATATTCAAAATATGATATAATTCATCAAGTGATTGCTTCTTACTCTCCACAGTCTAACGGTATAGCTAAGCATAAAAATCATACCCTCATAGATATGGTAAGTGCTATGCTTATATTAGTTCTGGTTTATCCAAGAACTTGTTGGGGGAAGCTCTTTTATCTTCTTGCTTCATCTTAAATAGAATACCTATTAAGGATAGTGGCGAGACTCCTTATGAACTTTGAAAAGGAAGAATTCATAACCTAGATTTTTTCAAAGTGTGGGAGTGCCTAGCTAAGGTTAATATTTCTGAACCCAAAAAGAGAAAACTAAGATCTAAGACTATAAATATTGTATTTATAAGCTATGCCCATAATAGCAATGCTTAAAGATTTTTAGTAATAAAATCAAAGGTAGTGATATAGCAAACAGCTCAATCTTAGAAGCTAAAGATGCCTTTTTCTTCGAGGATATATTTCTTTTTAAGACTAGAATTTTTATATCCCTAGAATGTGAACCATCTTCCTTTAGAGCTATAAAATTAGAACTAGAAATTAAACCTGAATTAAGAAAAAGAAAAAGAAAAAAAAAGTTAAAAATTTTTTTGAAGAAAACTTTTTTTACATTCTTAGCAGAGGATGAACTTTCTAGTATGATGAGCGATGTCATCATCATAATTATCATATTAGAAGAAAGTCATAGATAGTGAAATTCAATCAATCATAGAAAATAAAATTTAGTTTTTAATTGATTTACCTCCAGGAAACAAGCTTATAGGAATAAAATGGATTTTTTTAAAAAAATTAAGGCCAAATAGAATAATAAGAAGATACAAAGCTAGGTTAGTAGTAAAAGGATTTAACCAAAAAAAATATAGATTACTTTGACATCTATACTCTTGTAGCTAGGATAACTATTATAAGAACTTTAGTCATAAATTAACAATCCATTAAATGGATGTAAAAATTGTATTCTTAAATGGAGAATTAGAAAAAAAAATCAACATAAACCAATCTCAAGGATTTAAAGTAAAAGAACAAGAATATAAAGTATGTAGATTAATTGAATCACTTTATGATTTAAAATAAGCTCTTATATAATGACATATTAAGTTTGATGAAATTATCTTAAAAAATAATTTTAAAATAAATAAATATGATAAATGTGTATATTATAAAAGATAAGATACACACTTTATAATATTATAAAGCATGTAGATGATATATTATTCTTTGGAACATCAATAAAAATAATTCAATAAATTAAAAGTTATTTATCAAATAATTTTGATATAAAAGATTTAGAAGAAGCTGACGTAATTTTAAAAATAAAGCTTAAAAGAGTAGATAGTAGAATAGTAATAAGTCTAGCATCTCTATAGAGAAAATGCTTAAGAAGTTTGAATATTTTGATTTAAATCCCATCTTTACCCCTATGGTCATAGTTATCATTTAATTAAAAATTTAGGAGAACCTGTTAATCAATTAGAATATTTCCAGATGATAGGACTTCTATTATATATTTTAAATACAACTTGTATAGGTATAGCTTATGTAGTAGACAAATTGAGTAGGTATACTAGTAATTCTAGTAAAGAATATTGGCAAGTTTTAGAAAGAATCTTTAGGTATCTGAAGGGAACCTAAGATTACTTTCTAGTGTACTTAGGTTATTTAGAAGTACTTCAAAGTTATAGTGATGCCAATTGGATAACATAAAGTTTAGATGTTAAGTGTACTACTGGATATCTATTTTTGCTAGGAGGAGCTGCAGTATCTTGAAGCTCTTGTAAACAAATAATAATTACCAGAAGTATATTAGAATGTAAATTAATTTATCTTGACACTGCATGTACTAAAGCATAGTGGCTAAAAAATTTAATAAATAATATAAAAATTTTTAAATCCAAATTTTAATTTTTTAAAATTTATGATTATAAAGCTCTAGTTGATTTGTTAAATCAACAGACAACTAATACAAAGATAAATAAGCATATCCTGAACATGTATAAAGCTATAAGAAATAAAATGAAAGAAGTGATATCACTATAATTTATAAGATTAAAAAATAACTTAGCAGATCTTTTAACTAAAGACCTTTCGAAGGCTGTGGTATCTGAGGCATCGAGGGAGATGGGGCTTCAGCCCATATATTAGTTACCAGAGTGAATCCCTACCATCATGGCAACTCTATGATTAAGGTTCAAAGGGAAACAACCTTTGAGGTGATATCTAAGAGTACCAGTTTTGAGTATGTCTTCATCACATTCCTATGGTGTGGTGCTCTATTATGATGGTTAGGTTAAGAATAGCTCTTAATAGATCCAAGGCAGTGAGTTCCGTAAGGTACGATTTCGTTGCACATATTCTTGAAGGATCTATCTTAATGAGAGTAGTCTTGAGGCCGCAACTATGGAACCAAGACAAATTATTAATAACTTTTATGAAAATCAAGGCAAGTATATGGCTTAGATAGCGCTACCCCGTATTATGACCACTTCGTCTTTAAATTGTGTATTTTATACTAAATACAAGTTCAAATATAGAAGGTACTTGCACTAAGTACAATAAAAGTTCAAAAATTTTATTATTTAAATTATTTACTGAATTTAGACATTTTATGAGTTTTGAAACTTGTGAGAGATTATTACATATTTTTTTATTGGAGTTTCAAAACTCCAGTGGGCCAAATGCCCATGCGAGTGTAGGTGCCTGCTTCGCACAAATGACATTCGACTATTTTTGTCGTTTTTTTAAAATTTTTTTCTTAAATGCAATAACAACTATTTTTAGGAACTTTTTGAGATTTTAAGAAGATTTTGAACCTATAAATAGGTCTCTTCCTTCTGGTTTCTAATCCATCTAAGAATCCTAAGTTCTTCCTCTCATATATATATCTCTTTCAAATTTTTCTAAAATTCTCTTTCCTACAATTTTTATTTTATTTTGAAAATTTGGTCTGAAGATGAGTTGATCAGCATTCATTCGAGATCATGCCATCAACAAATGTTGAATTGTTGGCTTTTAGGTTATACCTTGAAGGAAAGTGTATGGCCCAATCATTCTTCACACGAGAAAAAAACCAAATCTCTTTTAGGATAGTGGTTTTATTTGCCTTCCATATCAGAATTCTAAATTTTATTCTATTTTAATTTTTTAATTACTTGTCAACACCAAAATATTCTATCAGATAATTACAAAAATTATTTTTCAAATACTTTCAAATTATATAAATATATATATATTCTATATATTATAACTAACATGTTATCGGTTTATTAATTTATGTAACCCGCTGAAACTGAGCAGATAAATTGAAATTAAAAAGAATTCAGTATTTGAATTATTGATTTAGCACTATTTCAATCTAATTTAGGTCAAATTTAATTTAATTATAAATTGAAATAAAGAAATAAAAAATAGGAACCAAATTAACCAACCCATTTGAATCCGGAAATCGTTTGAATACTTAGAAAAGCTATATAAAAAACTTAATCGATGTAAAACTGAATAAAAAATAATTATATTTAATTAAATATTTAATTTTAACTTTTTTAAATTAAAATGCCGGTTTGGCTAAAACAATATTTAAAATTAAATTGATCAAATCATTTTCAAGCCTAATGATTATAATTGACTGCATGCATGGCCATGTGCAAGCAAGAAATAATTCCTCAATTTATTGTTTGTCAGCTTGCGAGTTTTCTTGCTTAATAACATTCATAATATTTGATCCTACGGACACGGCCTTGATACTCAAACATCATAGAATCCTTAATTAATAACTTACGAATATAATTTTTTTTATAAATACTAAGGCCTTCGATGTAATCATAGTACGATTAATAAAAAATAAATAAATAAATAAAAAGGTCCCATATATTTATTTCTGAAATTTAAAAATAAAATAAAGAAAATGAAAGTTCAAGAGCCATCAGCTTGCTTTCATCTTCTTCCGTGAATATTAGTAATAGCTGTCATTTGATCACGATTTCACCACAATGTTGAAATTCAAATTTTTTATTAGCATTGTCAAATTTGTCATTATTGACGATTCTTTTCTGCTAATAATGACTGTTGTAAGCTTTATTATTTTAGACCTAAGTAATCATTGTCCAGGCTAGTTTGAGAAAATAACAGTCATTATAATGGTTATTGACGATTTTTGTGGAGATTTATCACATCCGTGTAGCATCATTCTTTTGGAAACATTGGCTTCTAGCTCCGTTTTTTCCTGTCAGAGAACCCCTCATCACTTGACCATATTTTTTACAGCTTGTTATGTAACTTCACCCTTTACCTTCATGCACTCAATACCATGTAACATTCGCAGCTTTCTAGATTGGCTGTGTAATCATTCAACATAAAGCAAGGAGCACAAGAAATTAAAAAAACAATAAATAGATCTTACTTCCAATGAAAAAAATCATTTGATGGCAATAGACCACAAGATTAAAATCAAAAGATTTAACCATTAATCATGGAAGCAAGCATGGCCTTATACCAGTACCCGGCTGTCATATAATCATCCATCACCATCAAAACATATTTACAGGTTAACTTCTCCAACATCATATTTTGGGCTTAAATTCTTGGTTTCTTCAATGGAAGGAAATCCACACACTCCAAACAAGTGCCTGATGACCAGGTTCACCGTTGCATCAAACTTGTTTTAAAGACCATAGCAGGAGAAAGAAAATGCCAGATAGACTAGAAAATAACTCGGCAATTTAGTATCAATATTTCATCAAAGTTGTTTAAAGACCATAGCAGGTGAAAGAAAATGCCAGATAGACTAGAAAATAACACGGCAATTTAGTATCAATATTTCATCAAAGTTGTTTAAAGACCATAGCAGGAGAAAGAAAATGCCAGATAGACTAGGAAATAACTCGGCAATTTAGTATCAATATTTCATCAAAGTTGTTTAAAGACCATAGCAGGTGAAAGAAAATGCCAGATAGACTAGAAAATAACTCGGCAATTTAGTATCAATATTTCACCCATTGATAGCATAAAAAGAGAAGATTACATCCTGTAAGATTCCAAAATGAAATTTCAGCTCTGGCTGAAAACAATTGCCTAACGTTCTATACCTTTCCCCAAAACACCAAGTCACCAATCACCAAGGGCAATTAGCAAACTAGTAAACAAACAGCAAATAATGTCCACAAAAAGTTTTAAGATTTAGTGGGATGAATAGGACTAACAAAGAAAGACAAGCTTCTGCAAGTTGACTAACAACCCTGTTAAAGGACCCACTGAGATCATATAAAAGAAGACAAACAATCAGCCTGATGCTGTAATCCTTAATTTCATTTCTTTGGCAGATGACCGTCAGCCACCGATCCCTGAATATTAACTCTTAGTCCCTATGCTTGTAAGCCTGGAGGATGATTCACCAGCTTGATTTGCACTGAACCAACTTTGACGACTTCGGTTGGAGTGGCCTCAGCTGCCACCACTCTAGAGCTTCTAGAATCACCTTTCCTTGGATCAATAGAAAGGAACCCAATCTTCATTACAGGATTCACACCCTTGTATCTCCTGCCTCATCAGGCTTAGCACTGGTGGTATCATGAGATGATTTGGAGGAACCCAGCTTTGCTGTTAACTGTCCACTACCAGGACCTAACTTACCTGAACTCTTAGCATCCTTGGTCTTTGTAGAACCATCTGGTGCTGAAAGTTGATCAACTTTACCCCTACACCCATCTTCCTTAGGAGGTAGATGAACCGTACAACTTTGCATTCTTCTATCAGCTTTTCGAGGTTGATCAACTGCAACACTTAATTGCCTTCCATCTATATTTGCATGTTGATCAACAGTACTCGATTGTTCTTCATCAGCTTTTGAAGGCTGACCAACTGCACTGCTTGGTTGTGTTCTGCCCGCCTCCAGAAGTTGATTGGAGGCATCACTCAGACATCTTCTATTGGCTATGAAAGACTGCTTTCCAACTGCTTTAGGAATTTGATCAGCTGCAATACCTAGCTGTTTTCCATTTGGAGGATGATTAACTACAGAACCAGTTTCTCTGGCATTAGCTGTTGGAGGTTGACCAGCTGCGCTGCCGGGCTCTTCATTGACTACTTTTGAAAACTGATCTGTGACTGACTGCTTTTCACCTGCTTTCAGGAGGAGCTCAGCTGTACCAGCTGGTTTGCTTGCAGGAACAAATAGAGGCACGTAAGGAGAACCACTGAAACTTCTTCCAAGATACCTGTGCTTTTTTTCATGCATCACCTTCTGTCGCTCCTCAAAAAACATAAAGTCATCCAGTATCGACATCCTTAGAGGGCTACTCTTAAATATATTTAGCATATTCATGCCTGAATTATATGGTATCTGAACATAAATTAGGCAAAACAATGAGTGCGAAGGGGTAACCAGGAATTCCACTTAAAACATAACCATTACAGATGCATCAGAAAGTAGTAGTAAAGCATTCAGTTATGATTATCATTTTACAGTTAATGTAGCAGCTGAGAGTTACCACGGACCAGGTGATGTGCTACAAGTTTAATTGATGACAATAAAGCAAAAAAGAAGCAAAAACAAAAAGGAAAGAAAGAAATGAACAAATATTATAACGAAAATATACAATTCACCACAAGCTCTCTCCAAGTAATAGAACCAACAAGGAATTTGAAATGGAAATCTAAATGGAAACTGAAGTACCAAACAAAGACCACCACTTCAATAATCTTTCAATTAAACAGAAGCAACAAGAAGATCATCATTCAACAATCCAAAAATGGAAGAAGGATACTTAACTCTTTGTGATGGAAGTTTAAATTATAAAAAGACGAGGTTGATCAATAAAGAAAAGCCTAATTAAAATCCTGCACGTGAGAAACTTTCTGCATAATACCCTGATAAGACAAATTATAGAAGTGCAACAAAAGCTACACTTGCTGAATGTGACTTTTGGTTCTTCACTTGGCTAAAATGCAAGCTTAGGAACAAGCATCAAACCATGTGTAAACAAACACTCACATCTTGGCAAAGAATTCAAAATTCAACAAACCAAATCATAAAGAACTCAAGTCTTCTGCATTCATTTGTCACCTCTAGGCCCCTATTTAATTATTTTTAGAAGAAAATAATAAACAAAAACCACTTGAAAAAAACTATGAGCACAAAATGAAACCTACAGTCTTGACACAGGTCCACATGCATTTCAATGTATTGACAAATTAGTTGCACTGATAAGCCATGCCTACTCATGGACAAACTAAGCCATGTTCCTGGTTAACCGGAAATTCGCGACATGGATAACACTTGCTATTTATCTCTGCTATTATAATTAATAGAAAACAAAATAGTATCTAACTACATCCAAATACTAGCACGAAATTAACAATTTACATATGTAATGAATATCCAGAATCCTTAATTATTGAGTTTGGAGAATTCAATGACCATAAAATATCCAAGTGTCCAGCATCTACTATCATACCATAGCTGGTTAACATTGCAATAGAATGGAACATTTCAATATGCAAAAAAAATTTTCACATGCATGCACTTGGCCAACATTAAATTAATGCTGCAAAAAAGGCAGCAAATGGTGAAGCACGAAGGTTTTGTCACAGACCTCCTGGGTATCTCTGCTATTAGTTACAGGCTTGTTTTCATTGTTCTCTAGAATGATGTGACGAAAGCTAGTGTTTGGCACATCCTTTATGATGTGCCATCTAACAGGGAGGCTCCCAGACCACTTATCTTGCTGCCAGAAATCCATGTCCCTCTTGAAATCCACAGGTCCAGTCATCTCAGCAACACCACAAAACTGTCCACTTGCATTAACCTGCACACAGTAGAATTCTTTTAAGGATTACCATATAATTCGTCAACATAAATAAGTGCCGCAGACAAGACATCCATATGGAAAGGCAGATCACTCACAGAAAAGAAGAAAAAGACAGGACATTTTCCTGGCTTTCCGACAGATATTCTCTGTGCATCTTCATATGCACCATCCAACCTCTTGTTTCCATTAGGAGTGCTTGACCACACATTATACTTGATGCTCTTGTGCACATCATCTTCACTATAAGATTTGATGACAAAAAACTTGGCATCTGGATGATCAACTGGGAAGTCATCCCTATTATATTGGTCAGCATTAATCAAGATGTTTCCTTGTGCAGTACTGGTACTTACTTTACTCGGTTCAGCTCCATCAGAACCTGCTGACATCCATTGACCTTTTGACCTGTTTGACCTACGACCCTTATTTTGCTCAACTGATACCACTGGGCTTCCACTCTCATTGTTTGCAACCCCATTAAAATGGAACCTTGGTCTATATGTATCCACTGAGGCACATCCAAGAACATTGGATTCATTGTTTGTGAAGTCATTAGAAGCAGTAACTTTTATGGGACTAGTAACAAGAGCAACTCCATGTAAGAAGCGATCTGTTCCTTGCATCAAACCAGAAGGACCACCCTGTGAACAATATATTCAAACACAAGCCCCATTATAGTAAAAACAATGTGCAGCAACTAATCAGAATAGTAAAAAATAATTAGCAATATAATCCAAGCAGCCCTACAATGTGGAAATGCACAAAGAAGAAATAGGAAAACAAAACAAGGGCCATGAAATGACAATGGCACAGTTAAAAATTAAGTAATTGAAGCCCTTGGCCATAGAATGCCATATTAGGCTGAACACCTAATACCCCGTATCATACCAGTTTCAAACCTGCACACTGTCTCATGCCGTACCAACACTCAGTACACCATCTCATATCATACCAAACCGCATACCAATACTGCAATAAAATGGTACTAGTACAGGACCCAGTATCGAGACAGCGAACCTTGCTCTCAGCTAATCATTTTAAGTGGCCAAAGAGATCCCTTGAAAAATCAACTGCCCAAAGGACCTTCAATGGAATTCTGCCCCAACTAAAACCCGAACATTCTTAAATTGTAGTAATAATACCTGATTTGTAGTACCGGCACTACCACGCATCATGAAGTCCTGCCATAAAGGCTGATTACTTTGTGATATATTAAGTTGTGGCCATTCTGATGGTTTCATTGTTTTTCGATTCCAATGCGACAGCTGGTGAGGCTCAGATGCTGGTGCCAGGCTCCCTGAGGCAGCTGTTTGAGAAGAGTCAGCTCCATTGATAGATGCTTGCAGAGGTGAAGATTTTGTGCCTGCATTAACAGGTCTGCTAGCAACTGATGCACCAGTGCTGAATAACAAAGGGTCTGCAGAGCTACTAGGCACAAAATCATTTGTAGGGTGAACAAGGACTGGAACATAAGCAGGTGAAGAAACAGGAGTCTGGTATGGAGTGCTGAAATACTGGTGGCTTCCTGCAAATGGGCAATCAATTCCTACGACAGCACCAGGTATGTAAGGATTGTATTGATTGTGAGGTGTCTGTGCATATCCATAGCTAGGGTTATGGTATGCAGATGGCAAATTATCAGTTTGCATACCCTGTAAGATCAAAGAGCAGATATATTACAAGATAATTGGTGCTGAATAAAAAAATATATGTCAGTTATTCTAATCATAGTTCACTTAAATTAAACCTTACCAAGTAATGGAGATCTTGACCATCTAAAGCAAAAGTCCTATGGTGGTTGTGCCATTCACCAGGCAGTTCAAATCCTGGTTTATGAAGTAAACTGGTCAGCAACCGAGACACCCAATCTTTTTCAAAATTATCTAAGTGAATGACCTAATAAAATCACAGAAGCTAAAAAATTTACCTGTACAATAATACCCATAATTGTTGGCAGCTGGATGGTTTAGACCCTGATCAAAAATATATTCTGGTGGCACTTCATTACTCATATAATCAACCCCATCAGGAGGTGGAACAAATGCTATAGGGGGGTTCAGACCACCACCAGGCATCTGTAAGCCAGAGGACAGGAACAGTTCTTACTAATAGATGGAAAGCGAATGACCAAAAAAACTAGTTAAAATTATAATACAATCTGCTTAGCATAGAAAAGCAACTAAGATCTAAAAGGAGGGGAGGGGAGGGGGGGGGGGGAATGCATGCTGTGATTTCCTGCGTGTCACAGGGTCTCAACTTATGTATCAATCCATGCCATTTCAGCATGGATAAATACGATTTGATGCTGCTCAGCACCAAGACAAAAGGTCCTTTAAAAAAACAATCAGCACACCCTATGCTGGCAGGACTTAAATCCTTGACATGAAAGCTCTGGAGATCCTTGTTTTCAATCAATTACATAAATATTTCACTTGTTTGTGAAGTTTAATCATTCCATGACTAATAGACTAATAAGGAACACTGATTCATTCAAGACTCACCGAAATTGTTAATGTCAGGATCATTTTTCTGAATTTTATAAGGTATAATGCAATTAATGTTGTTGAGAGGCAAGAGTACCATGTATGTCTCTTTAGGTCCAGGTTCAGAACCAGCATGCATCTATGCACCAGAACACCTGGCCCTGTGGAGGAAACAATAGAAAATATGAGAGAGTATGTATTTATAAATAGCCATGTCCATAAACCATAATATATAAGAAGTAATCAAACAAAATGTATTCACAGGAAATCCAAATATTAGAGAAGTCATTAAAAAATCACATATGACACAAGTTTCAAATGAAATTTGTACATACAAAATATTATCGAAAACACATTCAACTACCTACAAGATTTTTATCATCCAAACCTAACAAAAATAAAGTGCACAACAATGACAATGTTTGAGATGAATTTTTAGTGTAGCGAAGGATAGAGTGCTACAAGCATATTACAAGGGAGTGGAATTGCACAACTTGCAGACAAAGTGATACAGAACTAACTAGAAAGGTAGTGACATGTCAAATGAAGATCGAAGGAAATCAATATCTTAGTAAGGAGAGGTGCTCAAACTTGTGTTGATGGATCTTTAAAAATGGAGAGGAAGACCAAAGCCAACATTACCAGACTGGTTGAAAAGATTTGAATAACTCGGCAGTAAAACTAGAACTTTTTGCAGGACCAAATGAAAAATTATTGTTCGTGAAGTAGAAAAAAGTAATATGGACAAGGCATGATGGTCATGATTGCAGTATCTAACAACAAGATGATTTCCCCAAAAAGTAGATAATGGCTATTAAAGTGAAACCACATTCAAGAGTTACCACGGGAGAGGAAAAATGATTAAATTGTTCATAATCAACATGTGCAGAAATTAATTCACTCAATAGAAAAATAGGTGTAAATATCAACTGTGGATGATCATTCAAATTCCCTTGGAATCAAAATCAGATTGGCATAAAGCAAGCAAACATAAGAATCAGTATCTTTTGAACATACCACATTATGTATGCCTACATAGACTTATCTTGATATAGTATTGGCTAGAAACTGATGTGGAATGCAACGACATTGATACACAACGTCATTCTTCTCATATATTAGTTTAAAGTTATTCACAAAAATATGTATTCCTATGTGTGGCCGTCCATTCTTTAGCTTATGGCAAAGGATGCACTTTCCAGAATCTCACTCGAAAGAAAACTTTATCAGAACATTAGTAATTCTGCATTTGATAATACCTATTCTCGAGTAAGTTATCAACACGTAGCGCAACATGGTGAAATGTCCACCAGTTTGCTGTACTACCTAAGATCCCATTTAGATCAAAGCAGAGGCTAACTTTAACATGATGCAACCTCTCTACTAACCCAAAGCATAAACTTTAACATCACAATACAACACCTTCCATATATCATAAAGTAAGATTATGTCTTTATCATCAAAAACAAATTATTGTCACGTATCAAGTAATTAAAATATCATATTCACACTTCTTATCCTTTCTAAGAAGCTAACGTCAATAAATCAACAATCCACAACAACAGAAAATACAATTCATAAGATAGAGCCCAAACAACTTCACAAAAATGCAATCCAAGACATAAAAAACCCGAACCCAACGCAAAATAAAATTTTCGCATCATAGAAATTCAAAAGCCCATAAAGAACCCAAGAGAAAACCATGAAGTCTTACACGAAAACCCAAACACATACCAAAACACCGCATAATAAGTGAAAAGGTGAGATTTTGTCCATGAATACAAGATAAGAGGATCAAAAAAGAAAGAGAGGGAAGCTTACCGGCAAATTGAAAGGCAACCTTAGTTTAAGCCATGAAGGGCTAGGAAAGGGGAAAGGAAAGATGGGAAATTTTCTACGGCGGCAGCGATTTCGTGCACCATAATTATACCAATTCTGGTGCAAAGAAGCGCCTCCAAAAATCCCTGACCAGGCCTAAAATGTATACATTTGAAAAAGGAAACAAAAGTGTGGGGAACGAGGAGGCTCGAACAAAAGGCGACTCGTAGAGAGGGAAAGAGGAAAGGGAGGGAGATTCCCAAATGGAAAGCGCCATAGAGTGGGGAGCCTTCTTTACTCTTCTTTACTACTAAAGGAAATACCGGAATTACCTCAGGTTTGCTGCTGAAAATCGAAAACACCCCTCTGTTCTCTTTGTAATTACAAGGGAAAAATGAACAGAGGGGGTGGTGCAAATATCTCCGAGGAAAAGGGTAAATTTGTCATTCTATGATAGAACTGCGCAGCTTCTTTGTAAGCGCTGCGATCGCAGTTGCACGAAATCTTGAAGCAATGATCTGGCCACGTGGATTAACAAAATTCACAACACGGAGCTCTCAAAACCGCGGAACGCGGGCGGAGTTACCAAGGTAATCGTCCTATGCTCGCTTCCCGGGATTGGGCAGGATTCTTATCTTGATCTGATCTAATTTTTTTTTATCAAATTTTAATATTAAATTTAATTTTAATTTAATAAATAAATCATATCAGTTGGATTCATAATTAAAATTTTTGATACATCAAATTACTCAAGATGGGTTAGGTCTATAAATGATAAGTTCCTAATTCAAAAGCTAGGCCTAGACCAAATATATATAATTATATTTTAATTATTATATAATCAATTATTATTAATTTCAAAATATATGATAAATTATATTGATTTAAAATAAATTAAAATATAAAAAAATGTAAATATATTTTTATATTAAAAATAAGTTTCATATAAATCTTAAATTATAATTTAAATGTTCAAATAGGTTCAGATCCTGACAATATTAATAAATTCGAATCAGGTCGAGTCTGAATTTAATAAACTTAGACTCGATCCGAAAAATAGAATGGATCTAATTTTAAGATCCGACATAAATCCATGAATCCTTAAAAATAGGTTAGATTTAGTTGGATTTAAGCCGATCAAATCAGATCGAGTCATGAGTCAACCTGACTCATGTATAGCCTTGCCTGCTTCAAGGTGGTCCTAGTAAGTCTCAAAGTCGAACATAACATATATAGTTAGACAAGATTGCTTTAGACCCGATCAAATAAGATAAAATAAAAAAATAATTTTTTAATATATAAATTATTTTATAAAATATTTAAATATATATATATCTGGATTGGATTTGGATTGCATAACAACGAGATGAAGTAAAATATCATTTATATTCAAAACCAATGATGCTACCGGCGGTGATGGTGCTACCAACGACCGCATCAACTATTACATTTTGTTTATTTTTGTGGATAAAAGATTTAGCTAGGAATTTATAATTTTTTTGGATAAATATTTTTCAAGTAACATTTAGATAAACAAAAATTATCCATGAATTTTATACATAAAAAAAATATTAAAATTTATTATTCTTTTATATTATTATTTATATGGATAAATTGCTAAAATATATCAATATTTCTTATAATATCCATCATGAAAACTAGAATTTGGAAGAATGAACAATTAAATTATTGAATATTAAATAAAGGAATATTATAAATTAAAAATAAAAATAAAATTGAATATTCATTTTATTGATAAGTAAAAAATATTTAATCACTCACAAATAAAATATTTTTTTATTGAATAAATAAATATTATATAAAAATACTAATTTAATTATTTAAAAAAATAAAAAAATGAATAAGTTTTTCGATCGACCAACATCCAAAACTTTTTTCGCAAAGTGAACTCGTGAAATGGATTGGTTTCTACGTTATCCACCGTACGGATAAAATTTTGTGAACCTTCCATGGATATCCCGGAGACTCTACGTGATTTTTTTTGTTTTCTTCCTGATTTTTTCGACTGCATTTATCCTGGCACTGTTTGTTGAATGCATTCACTTATATATATATATATATATATATAACTCTCGGCAAGTGACATCGCCCGCTAAATTTCATAAAAATAGTATGCGCACACATCCGATCCGGCCGTCGGTTACCCTTTGGTACCGACGGACGGACGGCAGAGCTTGCGTCCTCATAAAGTTCCTATTAGTACCTATAAATTTGGTGCTTTCGGAATTTGGGTGAAATTGGGAGGCGGAATCGAGAGCGGTAGCCTGTGGCCTTCCCTCCCCATATCTCAGCTTCTTTTTAATCGGCGATCCAGCAGAAAATTCCTACCGTCAAAGTTTTCCTTAAAACTAGAACAAAATTTCGATCTCGTCTTCGCAATGGCGGCAATCTTCAGTCTCTTCATCATCAATAAATCCGGCGGTCTCATATTAAACAAGGTAAATTAAAACCCTAATCCCACCAAAATTTTGTTTTTTTGGACAATAGTTATCATATTTTTGCTTTCTTATTGTAAGAATTGTTGTTTCAATAATTTTAAGCAAAAAAGTTGGATTTTTTTATGGATTTTTGTGGTGCTGAAAGGATTATGGATCGGCTGGTCGGATGGACACGAACGATAGCTTGAGGCTGGCGAGCTTGTGGCACTCGATGCACGCGATCTCGCAGCAGCTATCGCCCACCCTCGGATGCAACGGGATCGAGCTCCTCCAGGCCGACACCTTCGATCTCCACTGCTTCCAATCCCTCACTGGTATCGACTCGACGCATCTCTATGATTTGCTTCCAATTTGATTAGATTGTTGAGGTTAAAGTACGAGAATAGAATAGAAGAAGGCAGATTTAGATGATCTTTAACTTGATTTTAGTTTTTTTGGGAAAATCCTGGGCTTAATGTACGAGAGAAAACTTGAGAACTATGGATTTGAGTTGCCAATATGGAGCAGAATGCAATTTGATATGCTTTGTGAGCTAAATATTCGAGAGAGGACTTGGAAATCATGAAATTAATATACCCGTTTGGCTTGGTTTTTCACTTTGATGGGGTTTCTAGGACTAATCGTCAAATTTTTTAGTTACCTGTTTAGGTCAAGCGGCGGTGTTGGTAGGTTATGATAGGAGAAGACTAACCGAAAAGTCAAAGATCTTTGAAGGGAATTCTATTATTTGAATGTCTTGCACTTGAGGGATTTATTTGAAGAAAAGGACTTGGTCTTGAAAAATAAACAGTTTCTGGAATGTCACAATTGATTAAGGGGGAAATAACATGAGGTATTGATTCAATTCATTATGCCAAACACTGATGCCTTTTGGCTTTTCATTTTCAGGGACATGCAATTTTTATTTCTTTTACATTTTTTCATTCTTTTGGTGGCAAGAACTACTCATTCCTTTGACTTAATTCCAATGGTAGGTATCTGATGAAAGGCTAGATATTGAATCGACATGTTTATGTGTCTCTATTCATTTGTCTGATATAATCAGGTGCCTGTTTGAATGCCATATTGCAATAAGCCAAAAAACACAAAGAAAAAGGAGAAATATGATAGTCTTTTTACATATTGGTGTTCATAATGAGGGTTTGTTGATGAGAGACTAAAGGTTGATGCATTTAGAAAATTACGATGCCATTTTGTAACAATAGACAAACCATATGAATGAAAAGGAGAATATTATAAGCCAGATGCATGGGCTAGTAGAAACTAATGGACATCATTTATTAGGCCCAGGTTGATTCCATGATGTTTTTTGGAAAAATATTGATTAACTAGGTTCTGTTGTTTCATTTTGATGGAAGTTAAATAACCTTTAAACTATTTCTGTTTGTGGTAGCACGAAAATTTTGTTATGTTGAGTAGGCAACACATACTTGCTTTGTCTCTGTGCAAAAAAGTGATTCAACTGGTCAGGAAATTGACAGTTCGAGTCTGATTAATTCAAGAAAATAATGGTTTTGCTTGTAAAAGTCAGCTGTATAGTTTCCTAAATTTCCTTCATTGTATCTGTGAAAATTTTGATGCACAACATCAAGTCAAGGAAGTCTTCTAACACCCCCAGCCCGAGAGAGAGGGGGGGAGGAGAGAGAGGAAAAAGGAAAAAAAATGAAGAGAGGACTCACCGATACTAATTATTATGTTCAAGCCATGCACAATACCATGACTTCTACTTAACAGCATTGCAACTTTGGCATTTGAGTTATTCTTACTGCTCCTAATTTTTCATTGATAGCTCTCACCAATCTAGAATTATATCACTTGCAGCTGTTCCTCCTATATGTTAATTGATTTCTTCAATAGATTCTTTCTTTCATTCTCACCTACATCTGAGACAGACACATAGCAAATTAGTAAGTTCCTCACAAAGTAGAAGATTTTAAAGAGATCGTACTTTCTTAAATTGTTGAATCACATGGTTGACATAATCTAAATTCAAAGAATCACATTTTCCATGAGCATGATTTTACAAGCAACAACAAATGCTGTTTAATATTATCTTAGAACTATTTTGTTGTGTAGCTTAGAGTGTCCATCACGATGTTTTTTTCTTGTACTACTTTGTTCATATCACAACCTTTCCCTATCCAAAACCACCTAAGATAATAATTTTATGGAGGACAATGGTGGCCACTTTCTGCAGTCAGTGTTCACAATTTGATATGCAGATGTATCAGTGATTATACCAACCAAAGTCCTAGAATGCTATTGTGATGTGCTTTGAAGAAAATCAGATATTGATAGTTAGATTTCATGTATTTTGGTAGAGAGGTTTTCATCCTGGCTTTTCTTATCTGGAAACCGAGTGAAAATCAACTTGGTATCTGTGGGATTCTGTTCATATTAGTCTTTTGCCCCTTATGTTAATTGTGTCAACAACCATATGGCATGCGAAGGAGAATAATTGCTTCATGTACCTGCGACCACTACTTGACCTACCAGTTCCTCATGGCTTGTCTTCTATAATCCTTTTTTTCATTTCATTGTGCAAGCAGGAATAGTTCTCTATTGAAATATATATTTTACCAGCAATTTCATGTCCTTATGTCAAGTTACTTTGAGATTTAGGTTAAAGTAAATTCTCCAAAGCGAATAGGCATACTTTTTTAGTACCACTGATATGGTCCTGGGGAATGCTTGATACCCGAGCCCTGCCCTTTAATTTTTCAAGGTTCCTGATGGGAGATTAGATATAATCTATGTGCCTCCATGACTGTCTTTATAATAGTCCTATTCAGGGAGTTCGAGGGAAGCTTACATTACTAGCTTATCGGAGTCCTTTTAAATTGCTTTTAACTGACGACATTATCAGTGCACCTACATTTTAGCCTAAACCTATGGTATGTTTTATGTCATTGGCATGTTTCCATGCTTAACACGCTCCTTAACCAAACACGATGTCTTCAAAATTCTATGATATAATCCTTTGCCAATGTTTTTCTGGGTCTTGTATCTCTTTTTATTATCAATAGAAATTTTAAATCATATTGATATGTTGAAATTTTTTTTTCCTATCAACATGTGACAGGTACAAAATTTTTTGTTGTTTGCGAGCCTGGCACACAACACATGGAAGGTCTGCTAAAAGTTATCTATGAGTTGTACACAGATTTTGTTCTGAAGAACCCGTTCTATGAAATGGAGATGCCAATCCGTTGTGAACTTTTTGATATGAACCTTTCTCAAGCAATCCAGAAAGACCGTGTTTCCATGTTGGGGCGTTGAAAAAGTAAGTCCCAACTTTAATCTTTTAGATTTTGGTTTCCCAAACATTTTTCAATTGAGTTTGTTAGTGTGGATACTTGTATTGTCAATCAATATGAATGAATCTGAGCACTTCTTGTTTAGTGAAAAGAAAGATGCCCCTAAAATTTTTCAAAATGCTCAAGAAGATCAGTTAATTATTTTTAATCCTGTTTTGTGCAGCTTATACTTTTGAATTGAGGCATGTATCTTCTCATTTTGGTATGGAAAGCTTTATATTTTTTGCAGATCAATAGTTGTGCGCATAGTCAGCGGCAAACTTTTTGTTAGAATTTTTGTGGTTGCATTGTTAAAGCATCCTTGTTTGCATGATAAGGTGGAAACAAAATAATAGAGAGGTCTAGGTGCTCTTGTAGGATTTAACATGTGCTCAGGTTTAGGTCCCCCTATCTGAAAGCTTAGTTGGGCCTCATTTAACCCACTGAATTGTTTTGCAAGTTTTTTCACCAAAAATTGTACATTTAAAACCTATATTAGTTTTCTTGCAGGCTTACTGACATTCATTAATCAAGTTTTATACATCATTACGTGAAGTTAGAGAAATTTGGTCCCATTAAGATCTACCATCAGGTTGTGGCATGACATTCACCATTTGTGTGGTAGTAAAACTTAAATATACAGATATATAGCACCCTGGTAGCATTCTCCATCTTAGACAAGCTAATAATATTTAGTAGTATCCAAGATGTTCTTTGACCTCATGCTTTTTGATGGTTTGTAAGATTTTTTTTTTTTTTTTTTTTTTTTTTTTTTTTTTTTTTTTTTTTTTAAAAAAAAAAGGAGAAAACGAAGCGGATGCGGCCTTTAACATGGCCTCTGCACCAGCATTCTTTCCACATGTCGAGAAGTGATATCATACATTTAAGTAGTAGGTGGAAAATTCCCAACCCTTGCAAACTGTAAAGGAAGTCCTAGGGTTTTTTCTTTGGGTACATGAACGGGTTACAAGAACAGAAAGGAGAAAGTTTATGCATACCAGAAACACCAATAGAAAATTAAAATATGTGCATTTGTCTAAAGGATGTAGTGTAACTCAAAATGAATGGCTCCACGAATCAAGAAATTTTCATTATAAGCACAAGAAGCAAGCCAATTTGCTGCTCGATTTCCATCTCTCATTACCTAAGAAACCTAAAATACACGAGACAGATTTCCAAGCTAAAATGTCCTCAAGCGAAGGGCATAAAGAATGTCTAAGGTAATGTCCATGTATATCGTGAGCAAGCTTACATATATATATATATATATATATATATATATATATATATATGCCATCTCTTTTGTTAGAATATAATAAATTTGTCATGTTCCAAGAAATCATGATGGTGGTGTTTGATTATCTTAATTTCAGTAAGAATAAATTATTTTTTTAATTTATTTTCTTAAATAGTTATGAAAATCAAGATGGGCTATCCAAAATAAGTTATTCGGGTTAATCTTTGATATTTTATAATAGTTATTTCATGGTTCAAATCTTTAATATTCTAAATAGTTATTCCATGATGAATCATGGAATAGTTTATTTTAGATCATTCTATTTTTATGTGATGGGTTTTGTCGTAATAATTATATTTGAATAAAGTTGTTCCAGATTTTTAATCAAACAAAAATCTAGAATAATAAGGATGAATAAATATTTCCTGAGAATTACTATTTTTATTCTAGAAGTAATTTTTTAATATTCAAATACTATCTTGTAAGTACCTTATAAGTATAAAGACGTTCTTCGTAACAGTAACAGCCCCCGACAGTCCTCGGCCTCTGCACCTAACCTGAATTAGCTCGATTACCCAACAATTCACGGTTACCTTTGGTTTGTTAGTTGAAACGTAACACCATCAAAGATATTTCTTGGTAGGAACCCACCCGAGGGCATTCTATTACTGTAAAACTCGACACTATCCAAGAAATTAAATACATGCTCCTTTGTACTTAACCGTGGGAGCAAGACAACTTGATCAAGGTACAAGGACTAGTATGAATTTGGGAAAGATGAAACGGTCAGAGGAGGACACTTTTCTTGCTCTTTTTTAAATGGATAACATATATATTATTCTCTTATCTTCTCCCACGTCGGTGATCGTATCCATTTCAAAATTTCCGCCGACCAGCCCGACCTGCCCTGCCATCGATCGCAATTCAAAGCAAGTCCCATGGCCTAAGACATTCCGAATATATACCGTTGCTAGGCGAGTCGGCCGTCGCCAGGTTCGCAAGGCCAAAAAAAATTACTGCACAATCGGACCCGATCAGGAGAGCTTGCGGGGCCAGGCATGTTTGGCGAGTAAAAGCGGTAAAAGAAACCGTATTCTTAGTGGCGATGGAATCCGCGTTACCGTTGTACATTATTGTGTATCACCCATTTTATGATTAATAATTATTTAAATACTTCTAAGATTCACAATTTTTTTGTTTTAATTTTTTAACGTGCATGTAAACACACACGGTCATTTATTATAAGATGATTGAAATCTAACCCTGCGCATCATCCTACAGTAATTCTTAAATACATTAGAGGGAGGATTCGATCCTTTCTTCTTCTTTTTTTTTAAAGTGTACATTAGGTCTTTAGATTTCATATAATGTGTCATGTAAAAACGTGTATGATGGAGAGGAGAGCATGAATGGGGAGTAAGCACGTAGATAAAAATACTGCATGTCATGTTTCTTGGGAATAAAAATCATATGGGATAGCTATTATAGGATATTATATTGGATAGGTTGCAAGGTTTGTCATGTTTCACTTAATATCAATTTTAAAGTATAAATATAAAAGTCAATCATATTTTTTATGAACCAAGTTATTAGGTCCATAATTATGGTATTCTCTTTTTTATTTTTTCATTTTGAGTACATACTTTTTACTAGACATTCTACTTGATCATATGATACACATTAAATAAATTAACTATTAATAAGTTAATACAAATCTCTAGATAAATTAATCATAGTTTTTAGAATATAGTGCTCAGCAATAATAATACAAAATTAACTGATGTACACTTGATGGCTTACTGATGCATACCGTAAATTTTTATAATACATACCTAGGAACAATCGAATACATACTTATAAATAAATTGATATATAATTTCTAGAGCATAGTGTTCATCAGTACACGGTAGATGGCTAATTAATACATATCTAAAAAAATATTTATTCGATAATTCAATATATACCTTTAGATAAATAAATATATAATTTTTAAAATAAAATACTCATCAGTATATAGTACATGATCAAATGATACATACTTGATATCTTATTGATACATATTGTAAGCTTTTTTGATACATACTTAGAAGCGATCTAATATATATCTATAAATAAATTGATATATAGTTTTTTTTGAATATTGTATTCATTTGTTTACATTTGATATATACTTGGCAAAATATTTATTCAACGTTCCAATACACACTATTAAATAAATCGATATATAATTTCTAGAGCATGATGCTTAATAATACATGGTACATGATCAAATGATATACATTAAATAGCTTACTGATATATACTATGTATTAGTAAAAATTATATGCTGAAAATGAGAAAGAAAGAGAATGTTATAATTATGAAACTAATATTGTGAGTAAATAGTATTTGACTTTTAGATTTATTTTTTAAGATTGGTATTAAAAAAACTAGATTTGTACCCGTGAGATACACAAGTTATATGAAATTGATTTTGTGTACCTAATTTTAATTTTTATTTTAAGATTTGAAAAACAAAATCAATTAAAACTTTAAATTTAAAAAATAAAAGGTTAAAGTCGTGGATTGGGATTTTTGAATTTACTATCAAAGGAGGGACCTTTCAGGTGATGGACCACCATTTTCTGTGTCCAAAATGAAAGTCTTATATTTTCCAGATTAGATGGGATGGGAGCATGAGATCACTTGCCTGGTTGTCTTGCTTCAGCTAAAAAGAAATTTAATTATTTCTAATACAAACTTATATTAAATAGCTTTTATACAATATATTTTATTATTATATAAAAGATGTAAGTTTTAGTATGAGAAGGAGTTAGAAAAAATTATCACTTGCCGCCATTGAATCTAGATGATATTATTTTAATTTTACATGATAGATACGGCAAATTATGAAGCCTATCTATTATATCCTATAGTGCTTTTTGTTCGTTTCTTGGGAGGTACTGGATAGAGCATGAATCTTTTCCTCCAGCCAAGTGATTGTCCGTTAGACCTCTTGTTGGTTTTTTCTCTTTTTTAATGTATGGACAAAGATTAGTAGTTTGCAGGTGCCTCGCTAGCTGCTTGTTGCCTTTCTTAATGAAAGGATTGATCGAGGGATAATTAAGCACATCTCAACTTATACGACACACAAGCATAGCAGAAACATAATCATTTTATAGAGAAAATAAATTTGAGCAAATCATAGAAAAAAAAATAATCAAGCAATATAAAAGCAGGAGAAAAGAAAGCATACTAGGTATACATGGTTCGGCCTATCAATCCTTAGCCTATATTTATGGGTAAGACCTCCTCAATGTTCATGTATTCAATCCATGATAAAAGAAGTACAAAATTGATAGAAGATATAAAAAACTCTTTCTTATTATAAAGGGCTCTCAATATTTTTTTAAATATTTCTCTTTCTTTACAAAACCTCTCTTTCTCTCTTAGGATCCCTCGATGCACTATTCGATACGTGTCTCAGGCTCTCTTTAAAAGAACCATGGAGGACTCTCAAAACAGAGTCATAACAGGACTCCTATCAAAGAAGCTAAAATCCAATGAAAAATACACTATCACATGTGTCGGTTCCGGGGACTCCTCGGTATACTTCTCCTTTATATGAGCTTCAATTCCATCAAATCTTTTACTTGAAGACATATACTAAACTTCAAAGAACATCATCCTTGAAGGCTTTGCCAACCTTTACTCTTCACGTAGCTCCAAGACCAAGAAAACTGAGAGAAGTTTTACTTAAATTTAACTTCTCTCGAGTCACCGACTTCATCAATGCATCTACTAGATTTGCATCGATATAAATTTTCAACAGCATGACTGGACTATCATCTACTATATCTCTCACAAAGTGATAGCGAATGTCGATGTACTTCATGCGATAGTGAAACGCTAAATTTTTTACCAAATGCAATGCACTTTGACTATCATAATTTATCCCCGTTACATCCTGCTTCACCTTGATTCTTCAAGAAACCTTTTGAGCCAGATAGCTTCTTTATATGCATGTGCCACTGCAATGTACTCTACCTCTGTCATTGATAGTGCCATCATTGACTGAAGCTTAAATTTCCAACTAACAGCACCGCCGTCCATGAAGAACCCATAACCTATGGTAAATCTCCTCTTATCCTGATCTGCTACAAAATCAGAATCCACGTATCCAATACACTCCAAACCTGTAGAACCATTATAGAGTGAATAATCAACCATCCCCCTCAGATACTAGAGGATCCACTTTACTGCTTTTCATTGGTGGCCACCTAGATTTGCTATATACCGACTCATAATTTTCATTGCTTGTGTAATGTCTAGTTTTGTGCATACCATGGCAAATATGATGCTTCCTACTACTAATGAATATGATATCAGGATCATGTTAGCCTTTTTTGCTTTCATGCTGGATGATTGCTTGGCCGACAATTTTAAATGAACAAAAAAGGGATAAAAATTGGCTTTGTATTCTATATATTGAAGTACCATAGAACTTTCTGTACATGTCTTTTGTAAAAGTCAAACTTTTCTATTCTTCCTCTCCTATAGCACCTTCATCCTTAGTATTTGGTTTACGGCTTCTAAGTTCTTCATCTCAAACTCTATAGCTAATTGAGTTTTCATATTTGATATTCGACTCTTGCTATTTTTCGTGACCATCATATCGTCGATATATAACAGCAAGATACAGAAGTTTCCATCATCATAACCATAGAAATATGTATAATAATCTATCTCTAATCGATTAAATCCTAAACTCATAATTAAAGAATCAAATCACTTGTACCAATACCTCGGTGCCTGTTTGAGATCGTACAATAATTTGTTCAGCCAACAAATCAACCGCTTCTTGCTTTTTTCGATAAAACCTTCAGGTTATGCTATATAAATCTCCTGCTTCAGGTCACCATGCAAGAATACTGTCTTTAGATCCATTTGCTTGTCCTCCAAATTCATGACTGTCGTGATTGCCAAAATAACCTGAATGGTAGTTAATCGAATCATCATGATGAGATCTTATCAAAATCAATTTCTAGCTTCTAAGCATAACTCTTCACCACCAAATATGCTTTAAACCTCTCCACATTTCTATCTATATCCTTCTTCACCTTATAGACCCATCGACATCCAATCAGACTCCTCTCCTTCGGTAGAACCGTAAGTTTCCAAGTGCTGTTCTTCCGAAGTGACTCTATCTCCTCTTCCATAGCACAATGCCACTTTCTAGCATTTAAGGACTCACAAGGCTTCCTATATGAAATCGACTCATCCTCCTTCGCCAAAGCAATATAAGTATAAATATGGCTAGCAGAAGGAATGAAATAGGTAACATAATCATCATACCTCGCGAGAGGTCTGATGACCCTCCTAGGCCCCTCGGACTTTGTTGGTAGCTCTTTTGGTGAGATAGGATCTTCATGTGATTGCAAAGACCATGTTCGGTTCGTCATCAACTACTTGGTTATCAATATGTGCTTGATCTGCTTGCACCTTATCGCGTGCATCAAAGAATTTGATAGGAACAACGACTTCATCATCTTGCTTCTCCTCGATGCTTTGAAATGATTCTTCATTGAAAACAATATATTGACTAATAATAATCTTATGGTAGCAGGGTCCCATAATCTATACCCCTTTATCTCTTTAGCATAGCCGAGAAAGATGCACCTTTGAGAGTTCTTGTCCAATTTTATCTTCTCTTTTGGGATCCATGCATATGCATCACATCCAAAGATACAGAGATGAAAATAATTTACTAGCTTGCCACTCCAAATTTTCTCTGGAATTTTCAATTCAAGTGATTTTATCGATGCTTGATTGATCAAGTAACAGTCATGCTCGCAGTCTGTCCATAACCTCTTCTCAAGTTTTGCGGAACTTAGCATATTTCAGACCCTCCATGAGTATTCTATTTAACCTCTTAGCTTATACCATTTTGTTGTGGTGTACCGAGAATCGTGAGGTATTGCCGAATCTATGTTGGTCATAAAACTTTTCAAATTCCTTAGAGCAATATTCCCCTTCATTATCAGAATGTAGGCATTTAATTTTCAAAACCTTTTCAATTTTTATCAGAGCCTTGAATTCCTTGAAGGTCTCAAAGACGTCAAACTTTTGATTTAAAATATATATCTAAGTCTTCTAAGAATAGTCATCAATAAAGGAAATGAAGTAGGAACACCTGTCCAATGATATATTGGGCGACTCCTAAGTATTTAAATGAATTATCTCAAGAAATTTCTTACTTCACTACTGCAATGAAAAAAAAGAAAGTCTTCTTTACTTATCATAGATGCAATCTTCATAAAATTTCAATGACACTAACTTGTATCCTGGAAGAAGCTTTTTATTTAATAATACCTGTAGCTCGTGCTCGCTCATATGTTCCAAAGACGATGCCAAACTATTAGAGACATAGCCACTTCTCCTACCCGAGTCTCAGCTACCAATTTATAAAGACCACCTATAGAATGTCCCTTCATCACCACCAAATATTTTTGGCACATCTTTAGTTGGTCTTTCTCTTCGATAAATTTCAAGCCTTGCTTACAAAACTTTCTAAGTGATAGTAAACTCTTGAGAAGTGCAAGAATATTCTGAATATTAGAAACTATCCAAACTATACCATCAAATATCTTGATTCGAATATTTTCCACCCCAACCACAGGCCATGTTGTATTATTGCCTAAATAAACAACTCCATCGTTCCATGGTTTGTATATATAAAACCACTCCCTAAAAGAAGTCATGTGAAAAGATGTCCCCGAATCCAAAATCCAATAATGTACAAGTTCAAATCTTTCCAATACTGTCAATGCATCCCTGTCTTTTGAAGTAGTCAAACTGGCTTCACCTTCTATATTATCTTAAAAGTTCTTATTTAGATTTTGTATCAATTTCTTTAACCCAACAATCTTTCTTTATGTGTCCCGATTTTTTACAATTCTAATATTTTACCTTCTTTTTGCTTTTGAATTTAAATCTCGCATTCCCTCGATCACTATGTCCTCTTTCGATAGGTTTTTCTTGTGCTACCATGGCCTTTCCCGAAAAGCTTCATTTGCTAGAATTCTATCTCATCTCTTCTATTAGCAATGATGTAACAACTGACTCTATCTTAAGGATTTCAACGCGACTCAAGTTCATAATGAGATTATCTCAAGATTCCAGTATAGAACAAAGTATAATGCTATCCTTTTTTCGTCTTCGATTTTTACATCTAAGGTTGCAAGCTTGCTTACAATAGAATTGAATATATCGAAGTACTCTTAAACTGATATCCCATCATTCATTTTTAGATTGTATAATTATGGTTACAAATTAATTTTATTTATCGAAGACTTTCTTTTATAGAGGTTCTTCATTTTTTTTCAAACTCTTTTTGCAGTGGTCTCGGCCTCAATATTAAATAATACCAAATCATTCAATACCAAATAGAGGTTTACCATTGCTAGCTTATCTTTCTCTTCATATTGCGCATCCTACATATCTTGTAATTTATGTTCTTTTTCTTGCAAAACAATTTCACAATCATTATTGATCAATACTGCTTGCATCTTTATCTTCCAAGGTATAAAGTTTGATCCGCCAAATATCGGTATCTTATATTTTATTATTGTTACCTTATCTTTTATTACAGAGAACTCAAAACAGAGTCATAATATGACTTTTATTAAAGAAACCAAAATTTAATATAAAAAAAAAACTTTTACATGCATCTGAGAACTCCTCGCGTGCTGGGCTTCTTAATCCCATCATTGGGTAAAAAAAAATAGGCAACCTCTAATCAACAAAAAAATAAAAATAGCTAATTACATAGTTGGAAGGTGATGGAGGTGGCGAACGTTGCTGCCAAAATGTTGCTCGTGCCATGAATCATGGATGGACATATGGTGTAAGATTGGAAAAATTTATGCCCTTGCACTGGATTTAGATTGAACCAACTGTGACCTTTCACGCATGTAACCCTTTTTCTTGTGATGAAATTAACCACAGTTATACTGACATAGTCTTCGAAGACGATCTTTGGCAAGCACGATTAGCACCTAAACAAATAACAGTGGAGCGGATCGAAGCTAGTTGGTTGAATCATTGTCCTCTAAAATTATCAAGAACAAGTTTTAGTAATCAATTTTGTAATTAATTTTTTAATTATATTTATGACCGATTTTGAAACCGATTTTGCAACCGAAATTTTTTTTAAAAATTTATGACCGATTTTGTAATCGATATTTTTTCTGAATAATTTAGCAACCGATTTAAATCAGTTGCAAATTCAGTTACAAAAATTTTATTTTGCAACCGAAATAGAAATTAATTTTAATTTTTTTAAAATTATTATTTAAAAATTTAGCAACCCAAAAATTCGGTTACAAATTTCAAAAATAAAAAATATAAATTTAAATAAAAATTTGCAACCGATATTTCGATTGCAAAATTTTATTTAAATTTATTTTTTTTATTTTTGAAATTTGCAACCGAATTTTTCGGTTGCTAAATTTTTTTAAAAATAATTTTTATAATTTTTGAAATTTGCAACCGAATTTTTCGGTTGCTATTTTTTTTTTTAAATAAATTTTATAATTTTTGAAATTTGCAACCGATTTTTTCGGTTTCTATTTTTTTTTAAAAAAATTATAATTTTTAAAATTTGCAACTGATTTTTTCGGTTGCTAATTTTTTTAAAAATAATTTTTATAATTTTTGAAATTTGCAACCGATTTTTTCGATTGCTATTTTTTTAAAAAAGTTTTTATAATTTTTAAAATTTGCAACCAATTTTTTGGGTTGCTAATTTTTTTAAAAAATAAATTTTATAATTTTTGTAATTTGCAACTGATTGTTTCGGTTGCTAATTTTTTAAAAAATAAATTTTATAATTTTTGTAATTTGCAACTGATTTTTTTGGTTGCTATTTTTTTTAAAAAAAAATTATAATTTTTGAAATTTGCAACCGATTTTTTCGGTTGCTAATTTTTTAAAAAATAAATTTTATAATTTTTGTAATTTGCAACCGATTTTTTTGGTTGCTAATATTTTTTAAATATTTTTTATAATTTTTGAAATTTGCAATCGATTTTTTCGGTTGCTAATATTTTTTGGTTTTTTAATTTTTTTTTTTTTTAGAAATTGAGGGTATTAAATAAAATCGGTTAAGTTATATGATGCCCTAGCCGCCCCTGTTTTTTTTTCTCTCGCTCTCCCATTGACCGGTTCCCTAACCCTAGCCGCCCCCGTTTTTTTTTCTATCGCTCTCCCATAGCCGCCGCCTCCAGCTTTCCCTTCCTCATGTCCAAGCCCTTTTGGCCGCCGCCTCCGGCTCTCCCTTCCTCAGGTCCGAGTCCCGCCAGCCATCGCCTCCGGCACTCCCTTCCTCAAGTCCGAGCCCCTTTGGCCGTCGACTTCGGCTCTCCCTTCCTCAGGTCTGAGCCCCTTTGCCTGCTGCCTCCGGCTCTCCCTTTCTCAGGTCCGAGCCCCGCCGACCGCCGCCTCCGGCTCTCCCTTCCTCAGGTCCGAGCCCCTTTGGCCGCCACCTCCGGCTCTCCCTTCCTCAGGTCCGAGCCCCGCCAGCCGCCGCCTCCGGCTCTCCCTTCCTCAGGTTCGAGCCCCTTTGGTCGTCGCCTCCGGCTCTCCCTTCCTCAGGTCCAAGCTCCTTTGGTCGCCGCCTCCGGCTCTCCCTTCCTCAGGTCCGAGCCCCGCCGGCCGCCACCTCCGGCTCTCCCTTTCTTAGGTCCGAGCCCCTTTGGCCGCCGCCTCTGGCTCTTCCTTTTTCAGGTCCGAGCCCCGCCGGTCGCCGCCTCCGGCTCTCCCTTCCTCAGCTCCGAGCCCCGCCGGATTCGGGTATCGCCGTCTTCCAATTTTTTTTTAAGAAAAAGCCTTTTCCTCATTTCAATGAATGTATGCTTTTTTTCTGTGTGTTGATTGCAATTATCACAGTGGCATTTCCTAGGCTTTGGTTCCATTTACTGGGCTCTGGTTCCATTTCTTGGGCTGGTGATTTCTCAGCAGCTTAGATTGGCTTTTACTAAAATTGATGTTCAGATGCTCTTAGAACTATGTTCAGGCATTAATCATCAATTGGAATAATATGTGTGCATGCGTGCGCATGCATGTGTGTAATTAATTTGTTATACATATTAACTGAAATTTCCACAGACATTTGTATCTTAAGCTGCATTCATGCTTGATATTTTATTTTGTATGAATATAGTATTATAAATGCTCTTGGAATTATATTCAAGCATTAATTTGTCAGTTGGAATACATATCTGTGTGTGCATGTGTATAAATAAGTTGTTATAAAGCTTAATTGAAATCATTTTGTAATGTCAATTTTATCTTTAGATGTATTCATTCTGGATATTTTATGGTAGTGGATGAATTTTGTACCACACCCAGTCTTATATGTTGTTAGTTTGTTGTCATTTTCATGTTTCTCTCATAGGATTGGTTCTTGCAACTGTTGACTGTTTCCTTGTTGCTTTGATGCTTCTAATATTTTGGATTTATGGATGGTAATTTTTACTTGTCAAGTTTCAGTTGGAATTAAAGAAATATTGACCTCCTAAAGTATTCCTTTCAATTCAATGTAAATGTTTGTGGTTTCCAAGTGGAACAATATTTCTTGATTTTCAAATTTTATATGTTTTATTATCAGTTTTGCTGAATAGTTGTTCTGTGCAGTTTCTAATATATCTTTTTTTTTAATATTGAGATTCTGTATATTTTTTTTTGATTCTGCTTAAATTTCACTTTGAATTTGACTTTTCTCTTATTCTCACTAAGTTACCAATTTTGGGAAGGAGAATTAGGATAATAAATGTTTTCCTTCGTTCCTTTGTCACTAGTTTTAACAGGGGATGTAAATTTAGACAAGTCATGTTTTCTTCTACGGTAGTTTTTCTTTTCTTCTTTTTTTAATCTTTACTTTTCTTTTTGTTTCATTTTTTAATTGTCACAATTCAATGATAAGTTTCTATGGAATTATGTGTAAATATGTTGTAGCCCCGGTTCTAAGACCTAGTCGCTTCTATAGTATTCTTTTACATATGTTAATTTATATCTCAAAGAGGGAGAGGGACTTATGTAGATTTTAGATGCAACCATCTTCTTTAACAATGCTTAGTCCACCCTCATTTGATTTTTCTATATCATCATGTTTTGATATGGTACAGAATATGAATATCTTTCAACTTCGTAGTTGGATGTATAATAGACTTTTACCGGGTCGAAAGGGATATACCGAAGAATTTTTAAAGGGCGTGGAAGATTTTGTACTCTTTTCATGTCAGCAACCTAACTTTCAAAATGAAGGAAAATTCAGATGCCCTTGTTGCAAGTGCAAAAATCTAAGGTAGCTAACTACCGATGAAGTGAAGCTTCATCTTTACAAAAAAGGATTTGTATCGAATTACTGGTATTGGACATCTCATAGAGAGAGTGATCCTCGTGTCGGTGGGGTACCTGATTTGTATGCAAATGATCCTGCCTTTGCACCAATGGATAATGATCCACAAAACACATATCGACGCATGATATTCGATACATTTGGAACATAGTATGTGCCTGATCATTCATCTAATGAAGAGGAGACACCGAATTTGGATGATCAAAGATTTTATGACTTGTTGCATTCAATCCAAAAACCATTATGGCCGGGATATACAGATCATTCTGAGTTATCGGTAGCTGTACGGTTGCTTAGCATCAAATCTGAAGGTAATATTTTACAACGATCCTTCGATCAAATTGCGGGTCTTATGAAGGAGACCCTTCCAGCCGATAATACCATACCTCAAGATTTTTATAGGACAAAAAAATTGGTGTCCAAACTCGGACTTACTGCTGAGAAGATTGATTGTTGTATTAATGGTTGCATGCTATATTATGGTCAACAATCTGAAGAAAAGCAATGCAAATTTTGCAGGGCTGGTAGATATAAATCTCGGCCTCGTGCAGACGGTAAACATAAAGAGGTGCCGATGAAGAGAATGCATTATTTACCTCTAATTCCTAGATTAAAAAGATTATATGCTTTAATGAGTTCTGCACCACATATGACATGGCATTATGAGAACAGGCGTGAGCTAGGGATATTGTGTCATCCATCAGATGGAGAAGCCTGGAAACATTTTGACCGAAGCTATCCTGATTTTGCAGCTGAACCACGCAATGTCAGGCTAGGCCTATGTGCTGATGGTTTTACTCCTTACAGTCAGTCATCAGTCCCATATTCTTGCTGGCCAGTAATTGTTACTCCCTACAATCTGCCACCTGAATTGTGCATGACTATTCCTTATATGTTCTTGACAATAATTATTCCGGGTCCACATAATCCAAAGAGCATGATATATGTATATCTACAGCCTTTGATAGATGAGTTGAAATATTTGTGGAAGGAGGGTGTCCTAATATATGATATAGCAAGAAAGTAAAATTTTGTGATGAGGGCTGCATTGATGTGGACCATCAATGACTTTCTTGCATATGGAATGCTGTCCGGATGGAGTACAGCTGGAAAATTGGCTTGTCCGTATTGTATGGACCGATCAAATGCATTCACTTTGAAACATGGTCGGAAGAATTCTTGGTTTGATTGCCATCGACAGTTTCTGCCTATTGATATGTACTAAGAAGAAATAAGGATGCATTCTACAAAAATCGGATTGAAAAAGATCAACCTCCATGAAGTTTGACTGGAGAGGAAATATGGGAAGCTGTATCTTCCATTCCAAATGTAATCGAGCATGGTTCATGCAAAGTTGAAGGATATGGGAAGGCTAATTTGATCAGGCACAATCTGAATGTGATGCACATAGAAAAAAATATATTGATAATATTTTTAACACTGTAATGGATATCAAAGGCAAAACCAAAGATAATATCAAAGCACAAATGGATCTAAAGGAATACTGCAAGCGTAGGGAACTTGAGTTGCGAGAGTTGGCTAATGGAAATTTATTAAAACCAAAAGCAACATATTCTTTCAACCTGGAGCAAAAAATAGGTGTATTTAAATGGATGAAGGAATTAAAAATGCTTGACGGTTATGCATTTAACTTAAGTAGATGTGTTAATATGAATGAGGGAAAATTAATTGGAATGAAAAGTCATGACTGCCATGTTTTCTTTGAGCGTTTGTTGCCAGTTGCATTTAAAGCTCTACCGGATCATGTATGGAAGCCTATAGCAGAGCTAAGTATGTTTTTTAAGGATTTGTGTTCAACAATGTTACAGATCGACGATTTGTTGCTAATGGAACAGAATATTGCTTTGATTATATGCAAATTGGAATGGATTTTTTCACCCGATTTTTTTGACTCAATGGAGCACTTACCGATTCATTTACCACATGAAGCAATAGTTGGTGGTCCAGTTCAATATCGTTGGATGTATCCATTTGAGAGGTAAATATGTCACATATCAATTCAACAAACCTATTCTTCTGCAACAAATCTATATCATGTACGTAAGACAGTAACTATATTTTAATGCTTGAATGATGTAGATTCCTTAACAAAATAAAATGGATGATCAAGAACAAAGCTCGTGTTGAAGGATCCATATGCGAGGCATACTTGTGTCAAGAGACAACTTCTTTTTGTTCATATTATTTCTAACCACATGTGCAGTCATCAAGAAATAGAATTGGAAGAAATGATATTGTGGGTCAGGATATGACACGTGAATTTACTCTATCAATATTTAATAAACTTGGCCGATCTTCTGGTAGATGTCAAAGTCGATATCTAAATGACAGGGAATTAGCTGCTGCGCATTTACATATATTGCTCAACTGTGAATAGGTTCAACCATTTATCGAGTAAGCTTAAATAATCGTTGATGCATAATTATTCAAACCCTATATCGATTATTGAGATACTAACTCTGAAAAAATCTTGGTTTCAGAATTTTTGACGAGCAATTACGGCTTTTGACACCAAATATAAGCACCACAAAAATTGATTCTAGGATTGCATCTGACTTTCCATATTGGTTTAGGTTTTTTGTAAGTGCTTCTTCGAATTGTGGTATATGTCTATCGAATTATGTTATATCGATGCGTAATGGCATTCATGCATTTTCGTTATATCATGTGTAGGTTCATAATCACAGAGTCAAGTAAACAATCGATATTTCCATGATTTGGCATGGAGTTCAAAAAGAAAGGTTCTTACATGGCAGACATATTTTGTCAACCGTTATAAGTTTCACACAGATGAATGGAGTAGCTATAAAAAAATAATTAATAGTGGAGTATGCGTCAAAGGTTCAGAACAAGCTGCAGAACACAATTATTACTATGGCATAATTAAGGAAATAATTCAAGTAGAATATCCTGGCCATCCAATGAAACAGGTAGTGTTATTTAATTGTGAATGGTTTGATACGGTATTGAATCGTGGCATGAAAGTGCTTAAGGATTACGGGATCGTTGAGATCCGGCATATCAGAAGGTATTCAAGATACGATCCCTTTATAGTTGCATAAAAAGTGATTCAGGTATACTATCTACCATATCCTGAGAAGTTAAGGGACAAGCAACATTGATGGGTTGTAATTATGACTAGACCGAGACATATTATGGATGATCGATATACAATTGAGATTGCTTACCAAGAGAATACAATATCTCATGTGAATAGTATACCGCATGATAATACAGTTGAAAATTTGGTCGACAACGACTGTATTTTTAAAGAAGTTGACAAAATCGTCGATACGAATTTGAACATAGATAATGAAGATAAAGAACAGAATGACGATTTTGATTCTAGCCAAGAGGATGATACCGAGCATGACCAACATGGAAGTTCTTCTGATGATGAATAGTAATCGTAAAAGCAGACCCCTAATTTTATATGTACGGACTGTATTTAACTGCTTTATCATATTATTCATGAAGTTGACTTAAATTCTTTATGTTTGTTTGTAGATGGCAGATCAATCCGGAAATAGTCCTGCATCATCATCTAGGGGTCGTGGGAGGAGGCATCGTCTTTCCGTTACTATCCCATCCCCATCGTCCACTATCCCACCTGCATTTTCCACTTTTTCTGTGTCTCCACTCATTAGTCCACCACATACTACTACTACGCCATGTTCACCAGGAGGCACGATGTCACCTCCATTATATTCAGGGCCTCCTATTCATGCTCCATGCCCTATCATGTATACTATATCACCCCTTACTTATTCTACATCTCCTACAGCCCATTCATCATCTCCTAAGTTAGGATCGGCTGCTATTTGTTCATCATCTCCTCATTCATCCACCGGCGCAGTTCATTTAGCATCTCCTCATTCATCCAGCGATGGCAGGGCTGTATTGATCCTAGATGGAGGAGGTAATAGTCTTATATCCCCTGTTAGAAAATTTTTAAGTTGTATCATATTTGTGGGTTGTATCAGATTTGTTGATTGACTTAAATTTTGTAGATTTTTACCATCTCATCCAGCTGCCAATGCCATTACAGACATAATGAGGAGCCATTTTGAGGAGCCGTGGGTATCATGGAAAAGAATACTGCACGGTGTAAAGGATATGTAGTTTGATGAGTTCAAGGCAAGTAATTTTTCTTTGATATATGTAAATGAATTTTGAATTTTATTATTGTCATTTAACCGGTTGTTGAATTTGCAATAGAGGAGATATCAGTTTCAGCCACCGGATGATATGTGGGCACGTCGTAATTTTGAAAGACATGGTGCGGCTCGACTTAAAAATCTCCTTGCTACTGCTAGAAGAGCTATGGAGAGACCGCCATGGCTAGGAGAACTTGTATGGAATAGATTATGTGAGCATTGGCGCACCGCCCAATATCAGGAGAAGTCAGAAAAAGCAAAAGCAAATAAAGCTTCTAATACTGATGGTTTTGGTCCATCACGTCATACCTGTGGCTCAATCACTACATCCCAGTACAGATACAATTTGGTAAGCAATACCAAACGAAATCTTTAATATATTTACAATTCATATTAATAAAATATCTTGTTCTACGAGTTACAGACTTCGAAGACTGGTATTGTGCCTTCTCCATCTGAGCTATTTATTCATACCCATCAGAGGAAGGATAAGACACGGGTTGACAGGAGATCAGAGCATATTTGCGTAAGTTAAATTTTTAAGTTATTATAATTTTTTTTAATACTAACTGAATTAAATTAATTTCAGTCTGAATTTAGACGGAACATGGAAGAGTCACAAAGTCAAAGCAGTGCTGATTCTAGCCAACAGCAAACTCTGCCATCAGAATTGAATGTATGGATACGTACTGTTGGTGGAAAGAAGAAAGGAAGAGTGTATGTGCTAGGATTAGAGTCCACTGCACTGATGCCAACTTCAAAATTTCCAGGACAATTTTCATTTTTCGTACAATGGTTGAATAGTAAAGAATTCCAGGAGCAAGTACGGAAGCAGGTTGAAGACGAAGTCAAAGAAGTAAATGCTCGGGAACAAGCTGCCAAGCAAGAAAGTGATGAACTGCGGAGGCGAGTTGAACACAATGAACGAATGTTGCAGGATATATTAGCCAACATAAATTTTCAACCTGCAGCAACTCCTGCAACTCATGCTTTTAGTGGTAATCCTTCGCAACGAACTGGAGTCGATCCTTATCAGATATATCGTGGACAAGGATCACAGCGGGGCGAGGAGGAGGATGACGTTGAGGAGGATGAGAACGAGGAGGAATAGGAGCATTAGCACATTATTCATATTATCTTGCTCCACTTATTATTCTTATAAGTTTTGCATTATATTATGGACTGCACCTCTTCTTATCGTTATATGTTTAGCTTTGTATTATGATTACTCTTATATGTTTTGCATTATATTATGAACTGCATCTTTTGTTGTCGTTATTTGTTTAGCTTTGTATTATGAACTGCAAATCTTGATATTATTTTTGTTGTTTTATTATGCATTTTCATTAATTATCTCCTCTTATTTCATGCAGTTAGAGGCTGTGATGAGTTGCCTTGGTATCTTCGTGATGCTTCAAATGTTGAAAGTGTATGCTGGATCGGATCATTTTGCAAGGATCTAAATGGTGTTGCAAATTTGGATGGCTTGCTCTTTTTGCAAGCAACCATTTGTTGCCTTAGATCCTTCGCAATGTACAAAAAGAGGCAATCCTGAGCTTCTGAATCTTATTGTTTGAAAGTTTTGTTCGATTTTTGCTGTTTTATTTTGCATTTTAATTTCATTGATTTTCTTTTGTTATCTACGGCTAGGATGAGTTGCCTTGGTATCTTCGTGATGCTTCAAATGCTGAAAGTGTATGCTGGATTGGACCGTTTTGCAAGGATCTAAATGGTGTTGCAAATTTGGATGCTTGCTCTTTTTGCAAACAACCATTTGCTGCCTTAGATCCTTCGCAATGTACAAAAAGAGACAATCCTGAGCTTCTGAATCTTATTGTTTGAAAGTTTTGTTCGATTTTTGCTGTTTTATTGTGCATTTTAATTTTCATTGATTTTCTTTTGTTACCTACGGCTAGAGGTTGTGATGAGTTGTCTTGATATCTTCGTGATGCTTTAAAAGCTGAAAGTGTAGGCTGGATCGGACTGTTTTGCAAGGATCTAAATAGTGTTGCAAATTTGGATGATTTGCTCTTTTTGCAAGCAACCATTTGCTACCTTAAACCCTTCTAAATATAGAAAAAGAGGCAATCTTGAGCTTCTGAATGTTATTATTTTTCATTAAATCTGACGATTAATTACAGTGTTCAAGTTATGACTTATAAAATTTTTTGGTTGTTTTACTTTCATTTTGTACCTGGTATTCAATTCCGGTTAAACCCATTTGGTGTATGTAGCTGTTACTTTTGGATAATTGGATGTGATTGAACCCTTGAAATGAATATCAGATTTGTGCCTAAGCTGTCTAATGGATGCTTTATATGTTGCCATTGTGTCTAATGGGTGTGATTGAACCTTTCTCAATGATTTGTGGCTAATGTTGAAATGAATATCTACTTTATATATCTCAGCTTAAATTTGTAAATTCAGGAAAAGAATTCATATTTCATAATTTTTTAAAAAAATTATTGAATTTTAGCAACCGATTTAGCAACCGATTTTTTTTTATTTTTTCTATTTTTTTTTAGCAACCAATTTTTTTTAATTTTTTTGGATTTTTTTTTAGCAACCGATTTAGCAACCGATTTTTTTTTTCTAGATTTTTTTTAGCAACCGATTTTATTTTACTTTTTCTGGATTTTTTTTAGCAACCGATTTAGCAACCAAATTTTTTTTATTTTTTCTGGATTTTTTTTAGCAACCGATTTAGCAATCAATTTTTTTTTATTTTCTGGATTTTTTTAGTAATCGATTTAGTAACTGATTTTTTTTATTTTTCTGGAATATTTTTATAGTAACCGATTTAGCAATCGATTTTTTTTTATTTTTTTTGGATTTTTTTTAACAACCGATTTAGCAACCGATTTTTTTTTATTTTTTCTGGATTTTTTTAGCAACCGATTTTTTTTTAAAATTTTTTTTATATTTTTTTGATTTTTTTTAAAAAAATTATGTCAAATTCGGTTGCTAAATCGGTTGCTAAATTTTGCAACAAAAAAAAAAATCGGTCACAAATTTTAGCAACCTATACTTTTGCAACCGACTAATTTCGGTTGCAAAATCGGTTGCAAATTAATTTAGCAACCGATTTTTAATTTTTAGCAACCGAAAAATCGGTTGCTAAACCTGGTTTTTCTTGTAGTGTATCTGTGACAAACTCCAGTGCTTTTTGGTGACAACTTCAATATTAAAACCAAGACACCCATTTTATCAGTTTTTTAATTACCAACCGTGCTACAAGGTTTGTGTGAGGCTCAGCCCATCTGGCTGTTCGATCAAGGAGGATTTGGGCTGAAGTCGGCAACCAACCCACTTCAGTTTGAATTTCAATTGGTATCGGACTTCGAAACGAATGGCAGAAGCTGCGGGAAGCTGGTCATTCGGCACAGGGGATAAGGGTTTTTCTCCGGGATCAGGGGTTCCTCGCGTGCTTCAGCCCAATCCGAACCCTCCTCCTCTGATGGATGCTCGAGATCGGCGTTGATCTCATCGGAATACCACCCTTTCCTGGTGCCTCTGCCGTTTCGAAGGTCGTTCTTACCGTCGCGACCCGAAGTCGACATCGCCGGTAAGTCCTTCCTCGTTTTCTCTTGGGCATGGTTTGTGTAGGGGTAATCGACGGGAGGAGGGAGGAGTCCGTCCCATTTTTTTCTTTTTTGTTTATTTCCTTTCTCTGGAATTTTGGGAAGAGGCTGGGCGGTCTTTGATCGCCGCCGGTCCCTTCCTTTTCTTCCGGTCTTCTTCTCAGTGAGCGATCCCGATAATCACCGCCGATCCCTCCTTCCGATAGTCATCGTGGAGAGTCGTCGGCCCTATTAACAGAGGGGTTAGCTTTGTTAACAGGAGGGCTTCTTTTGGGACTTTTGCGGCTGGCCGAACGGCTGCCGGTGGTCGCGTCGCCGGTCCCTTCCCTTTCGTTGAACCTTCCTGGCGGTCGATCGAGAGGATCGCCGTTGATCCTCGATTTTTTTTTTCTTGAGGAGTTTAATTTCTCGTCTGGGCACTGTTGCCTGGACTCTGTTGGGCCGGGCTCAGTTGGACCGGGCTCGGTTGGGCCAGACTCTGTTGGGTCGAGCTCAGTTGGGCCAGGCTCTGTTGGACCGGGCCTGTTGTCTTTGTTGTTCTGTGTTGGGCCGAGCTTTGTTGTTCTTTGTTGGACCGAGCCTATTGTCTGGGATGGGCCAGCCCAGTAAAGGTATAATTTAGAAATAATAAGTAAAATATTTATAAATAATAATAATATTAATAATAACAATAAATAAATAAAAGAAAGGTGGTGGAAGAGAGGAAAAGAACTGTTAGTTGAGGATGTCCCAGAAAATTTAGTTTCTATTTCATTTCTTTTTAATTTATGATTCAGGATCGTTGTTATCCTGGAAGACCAGGTTTAGTGTTGAACTGTGCATTATTGGTGGATGTTCTTCGGTAAGTTATCTTGATCTCTGATGTTGTATGCTAATACATATATGTTATGAATTAGTAAATATATGCAATATATCTGCATTTGATTTCATTGGATTGCATGCATTGTGTTAATATAGGTGCATTGTGTTGGTGTGGGTGAATTGTGTCGGTGTGAGTGCATTGTGTTAGTGTGGATGCATTGTGCTGGTGTGAGTACATTATATTGGTGTGAGTACTCTCTAGTCCGACTATGATCACACGAGGATCTAGTCTCCTTTTGGGCCTCCAGCGGGGCTATCACTGGCACATGACCGTTGAGCGGTATGTGACACAGGAGCTAGTTGCCTTATTTTAGTCATGCATGGCAGGCACATGCAGAGGATGCATGTTTCTCGTGTGATACTCAGAGCTAGTTTTCCTTTTGAGCCTTAAACGGGGCTATCGCTGGCACATGACTGTTGAGCAGTATGTGACACAGGATCTAGTCTCTTTTAGGATGAGCCACGGGCCGATCGTGGTCATAACCAGAAGGACTAGGAGAGTAAAGTAAATGGTTGGCCATCCATAGTCGTGTCTGTGTCGATTGTATTTAAGTGTACACATTTGCATTTGCATAGCATTACTGGTATCTTATTTTGAGATGGATACCTTGTTTGTATGAGTTGTATATATTACTGGTTGTTATTGACATATTTGTATATGTATATTAGAGATGATGATAACTTACTGAGCCTGTATAGCTCATCCTCTGCTTTCCTATGTTTTTGTTACAGATCCAGGAAAATCAAGCGGGCTTTGGGATCAGTCAGCGAGGAGCTAGGATTTAGGTGTTGATCTCTGAGTTTATCTTAAATTTTATTTGTATTTTATTTATCTGTTAACCTAAATAAATGATGAAATTTGTTGTTTATCACTGTTTGGATATTGAATTGAGGTTAAGCCTTGCATGATCTTTAGGGGGATATCTAGGGTTGTGCGGCCGGTCACGTAGCCGATTCTAGATCTGGATTTGGGGCGTGATAGTTTGATTGTAATGTTTTGCAGTGACAGCCAGGGATCGAATCCTGGCAAAGGAAAATAAAAGAAAAGAATGGATTAAATTATGCAGCACCTTTTCTTATCTTAACGGGTTCATTCGATCTTTTACGGGACCATTCAATCTTTTACGGGGTCCATCCATAGCAACCCTTGATGCAAGACCAATCCCTAATCAGGAGGAGCCAGCCATACGTTGCACAAGCATTTTAGCAGGTGGTAAATCTCATAATAATCACTTCCATACGGCTTGCAATCACTCATACTGTACATGGTAAATCTCATGATAATCACTTCCATACGACTTGCAATCACTCGTATTGTACATGGCTTCAGGCCAAAGGAAAAATGATCGATGTTCCGCAGATGTTAACAAGATTCGCTCAAATCATTAATATTCATTGAGAAGCAGCACTTCCCCATAAGTAATAGGTTTTAAAATAAACACAGAAGACCACCATGAATTTCAAAAATGTCGACAGAGCGCATTCATTACCCAGGAGAGAAATGAAGACCATTCATTACACCACTGAAGAAAATTAGTTGTATTTACATTTTTTTTTTCCTTTTCTTTTGATCAATCTATTACACACAAACAAACTTTTTATCAATTACACACACATCGACTCGAGCCCCAGAATTAACTTACTTCACAAAGTTCAAAACACAACCATTTTTCCAAAAGAAACGATGAATCCAAAAAAATAAAGAGAACCCTGCAGCGATGTGCACTTCCACCGCATCACGCGGCCGAGGGTGCAGTGGCGTATTTCACCGCTCCGGCCTTCGACAGCGCCGCTAGGAGCGGCTGCTTCAATCCGTCCTTCGCCACCTCAGCCGCCATCGGAACTCCACCCTCCGCCACCGGCGGCCCCTTGTAGTCCAGCGACTTGTCGTCATAAATATCCCACCACTTTTTCACCAGCATCTTGATGTCCTCCCGGTCCATGTTCTCCTCCTTCCCGGTGTACCTCCACGGCTTCGACCCCTGCATACCAATAAAAAAATCACCCATCATCGTCATCACGAAACACAAAGCAACAAATTGTTAGATCTATCAGGCGGTCAGGAATTCATCACACGTACCGCAGCGCAGTAGTGGACCACCTTGACCTTCTCCAGCTCCACGTTCTCCGGGTGCCTCCACAACATCGCGAGGACCAGATTGTAAACCGCTGGGATGGGCTTGTAAATATCCTTAAAGAACATGTTCAAAAAGTCCTGCACCCAGGAGATAATTTTAAAACTCGCACCAATTCACACAAAAGCCCTTGGGCTTTGTCCAGAAGATGAAAAAGGACTTCAGGATTACTTGTTCTGCAAAAGGGGTGGGGGGAGTGGATTCGACGGTCTTCAAAAGAGACTCGGCGGTGGTGAAGCTAGGCTCGTGGACGAACATCCCGGCATTGAAGTAGAGCGCCGGTGGCGGACCCATCTTGTCCTCCGGCCAGGATACCTTATCCGGGCACTGCTGGCAGTATCCGATCCGGTACTGCGGCGTGCGACTCCATGTCTTCTCGCAGAAGCAATCCATCACCGCATAGAAGTATCCATCCGGGAGATCGAAAAGATGGTCGATGTTATCATACACTTGGATATCCGCATCTAGGTATATCATCTTCTGGTACTCCACAAACTGCACACAATATATCAACACCATATACAGAATAAGACTGTCAGGGGCTGGAAATGTTCCGGTACTCCACAAACTGTACACAATATATCACCACCATATTCAGAAGACTGTCAGGGGCTGGAAATGAGCAGCCCAAAGTTTATTGTACCGGTCCAAAAATTATATTTTAAAATTTTTAAATTGTATTCAGATATTTTTTAAATTTAAAAATTAAATAAATTCTATTTCACAGCCAGAAGATTAATCTAATATGTTTAAAATTTGATTTGAAATTTGAATAAATTTTAGACCTATCCGAAGTTTATTGAGCTGATCTAGCTCAATCTCGGATAACGAATTTTTGGACCGGTCCATTTCTAGATACCTTACAATAGACTAGAACGTTATATTGTTATTACAAAAATGCCACGAGGAGGGCATGTAACGTGGCCGTGCGTATTACGTGTCAAAAAAGGATCGAGAGCGGTAACAGTGGTTTCAAGTGCAGCACGATTACCTCCCAGATACGGAGCTTGGAGTAGTTGATAACATAGTAAGCCATGGCGAATTGGGTCTGGTTCTTGGGAGGGTAGACGGGCTCGATCTCGCGGACGAGGCAGCCCTGGGAGCGGAGGATTCGGCGGTGGTCCTCCGGCACGTCCGGCAGCACCGCCACCACTAGTGGATACGCCGACCTCACCTTCCTCAAACCCTTGGCCAGCCCCAGCACGCCCTTCCAGTAATCCCCATCTCCGGCGAGGAACGTCACGTACGCCCTCCTACCCTGCGTCGCCGCCGCTGGCTTTCCATATCCGTTGACCATCGCTGCCTTCTGGACAATCGTCGCCTCCGTTGCAAGAAACTAACGAAAAAACCTAAAGAAATGGGGAGGAGAGTGAGACCGGGGAAGAATGAAGAGAAGAGAGAAAGCTTGAAAGCTTTAAGAGACCGGAGAAGCGATAGCGAGATCTCAAAGAGAGAACGGGAGACTTCTGACCGTAGTGGGGGTGTTGGGGGGTCATAAATAGATGCGAAGAGCAGCGGGAAGCCCCCGACATAAGTGAAATTACGGAGGGTGGATTGTTTTCTCCGTTGCTTTTTACGGTGATGTGAGATGTGGACCGTATACGTGTTGGATCGAGCAGTTGCGCGAAGGTTCTGGGAAGGTTTGAGAAAGGGATATTTTTGGAATGTAAATGGAGAAGCTACAACTTTTGAGGGCAATCTATGAAGCCGGCCGGTATGTTTTTTTTGTTGTACCTAATCCTTGCTTAATATTTAAATCTGGAACATGCGGATGCCGCTGTATACTCAAAATCATGCCGTTGGATTAAAATTGGATGATAAGGTGAGTTACCGTGGCCTCCATGCACTGGATGCAGATTGATACATGGAAGGTACTTTACAGTTGAGCATTAAAAAATATTTCGGTAGGTGATAGAGGCCAGGATAAAATCATACGATTCAGTAAAAATTGATCAAACGATTTTTTTTTTTTTTTTTTGTTGAAACGAAAGGTGGGTGGGACTCACCCCCAGACGATCCTCCAACTCCAGTCAGGAAATATATCCGAGTGAACTGGATTTATTATATATATCCCTAACTTTTTTACTACCACCCGCCAACAGGCGTTCCATGATTATTTTATTAATTTTTATTTTTTTATTTTATTCCCGGACTTTTTAGTCGAAAAATATCCAAACCAAGACTCGAACCCCTGCCAGCTGGTTGTGAGAAAAATCTCACAACAAGTTATGCCACGCGCCAGTGGCTACTGATGATTTTATTAACATGTATGTGATGATCGATAAATTAATAAAACTTTTATATTTATAATAATTTTATATAAAATTAATAATATATATATTTTTAATTAATTTATTTTAATTAATTATTTATTGTAGATATGGTAGTTGGATCGTGTATCGAAGTAGTTATGTTTGAAAAAAATCGGACACTAATCTAGAAAGATTAGTGATAATAATTGTTGCCGCCAAGATCGCCGTGGCCTATAGTTGCAAACGGTCTCGGATCGTGTCCTTGTCGCACCGGATCCTGCTCGGGCGCTCGGACACGTAAAACAGAGTTAGAGACCCGGGACGGTGATCCCGGCGGGGGCACTCCGATGCTCAAGTCAGTGATGACCCAGGAGAATAGATCCTCCTGGTCGAGCCCCACAGGTGGACTCCACGCTAGGAGGAGAATATAATACACTGGAAGAGTGTAGAGGAGTTGAGCACGGAGCAAGGGAAATGCCGGCTAAGGAGAGTCGGAGCTGAGATGACTATGTTCATCAAGAGCTTTCCCACAGGTCTCCGGTAGCCTGGAATTCTCATGCTGGTTCGGTGCTCTCCTGTGTGCCTGGCCCTTTTTCCCTCCGCTCAACTGTGTTTTTGCTTGCTTACCTTCTTTCTGGAATCGTGGAGAGTTCCTTTAAGCCACTAGGGGACTGCCAGGTACTTGCCTTGGGATCCTCGCACTGTTTGCTGGCACGTGCGGTGTCGCCTGGTGCCGTGTGTGGGATGCCTTTCCCCATTTGTGAAAGGGGACGGTATCGCGTGCGCTGACATTCCTTTTGGTCGCTCTACTTCTGGAAACATAGCAGGACCTCGATCGGCAGGCCGCCGCCCCCTGGATCCGAATCTGCTGGTTGACTTCCTCTTTTGGGAGGCGCAGATAAGTTGGTGGGGAGCGCAAGGCCTCGATTCAAGGACTCTTTCCATTTTGGTGCAAGTAACAGCCGAAACCATCATCGTGGACTAGCAGGCATCTTTTCACAGTCCTCGGGCATTGAGCCGCCATCCTAGGAGAGCGGCGACTTCCTTCAGCAGCATATCTCTTTGTTCGAGGTGGAGCTGATCTGGAGAGGCGGAGCTCGACTTCGACCTCGGTGTCTCGACCCAAGGGGAGCGCAGCCAGGCGAAGGAGGGCGGAGCTCAACTTCGGCCATGGTATCTCGACCCGAAGGGAGCGCGGCCGGGCGAAGGAGGGCGGAGCTTGACTTTGGCCATGGCATCTCGACCCGAAGGGAGCGCGGCCGGGCGAAGAAGTGTGGATCTCGACTTCGGCCATGGCATCTCGACCCGAAGGGAGCGTGGCCGGGCGAAGGAGGGCGGAGCTCGACTTCGGCCACGGCGTCTCGACCCGAAGGGAGCGCGGCCAGGTGAAGGAGGGGGGAGCTCGACTTCGACCACGGTGTCTCGACTCGAAGGGAGCGCAGCCGGGCGAAGGAGTCCGGGCAGAGGCATCCTACGTGGTAGCTTCGTCCGCCGTATTGCATGATGGAATTTGACATGGGTTCCATGTCAACGATCCTGCTACATCATTTGCCCCCCACTCTCGAGTCCCGTTGGCGCGCGGCACTCGGGGCGAAAGGAGATAATGCGGTGCTGACGTGGAAAGGCAAAAATCTGGCATAATAATGGCCACGATCGACAGTGCTTCATGAGATGATTTTCCAAGCCAATGCGGGGGAGACACGTGACCACGTCCGAGGAATACTTATTGCTGGCACGAGGTTCGGAGTGGCCGCAACTGGAATGAGGTGCTTCCTTTGCCGATTACTGACACGTGGCGTAGATCCATCGGTGGGAGTGCAGCGATGGTATGGTTAGGCATCCGGTCACTTCGAAAAGAAAGGCAATTTTTCCAAAATACTTCTTCTTTCAAACTTTGCGTGCCCGCCATCATACCAGTGCCCTTCTTCTTCCTCGGTTACTCTTGTCTCCATAGTTATCCAGGTTCGTCCTCTTCTCCTTCCGGCAAGGTAGAGCTTTCTTCTTGAGACCAGACCTCCTCAGACCTCGTCTGCTTTTGCTTTCTGCTTCTTCTTCATTTTCCTTCAGCTTCTTCTTTCCTATGTCCCGTTTCGGTCCAGGTTTTTGCCCCATGAGTAACCAAAGCGAGGCTGGGCCTTCCCGGCCGAGGTTGCCTTTTTCCTTCGATGAGGAGGAGGATGCGGTGCGCTTTGAGTTTAGTAAAAGGCCCGCACCCCGAGGGATGGTGATTAGGGAGCCTTCAACTAATCTTCCACCTCCTCCTCCATCCAAACTAGCCCCCGAACCTCCTCGATCGACAGGTCCCGAGGGGGTCGCTTCGACGATCTCCACCGAGGAACTGGCGGCTATCCGGGAGACCTAAGGTGTCCCGGACTCTATTCCACTTTCGATTCCTCAACCTGGGGAGCGAGTTACTTCTAGCGGCCCACGTCGGATTGCCCTCTACGAGGAGACACTTGCGGGGGGCCTCCAATTTCCCTTCCACCCCTTCTTTCTTTCGGTTTTGAGCCACTATCGCCTTATTCCTGCTCAACTTGTCCCCAACGCTGCAAGGACAATCTTTTACTTTGTAGTCCTTTGCCATTTTCATGGGATTGTTGCCCGTTTTTCCTTATTCAGGGCCTTTTTCATCCTGAAATGCCACCCTTCCGAGGAGGGGTGGTGGTCCCTCTCTTCTCGCCCGAGAGGCATGAAATTTGAGCTCCCCTCTTCCATCAAAGGATGGAAGAGCAAGTACTTTTTCGCTTCGGTAGAGGGGGTCGACTGGGCTTGGAGCAACCCAGATCGGTCCCCTAACCGAAACTCTACGGTTGAATCGGCTGATCGGGAAATCTATGACCAGCTTCGTGCCGACCAGGTCCCCTCCCTCGAGGTTCTTTTGTTAGAGCAGAATCTGTTCGAGGCCGGGGTCAGCCAGATTTAACAGTTGGGTGAGTTCGGCTCAGGCACTATCTCCTTATGCTTGCTCTTTGGTTCTCCGAGCTCGGAACTAACACTTTCCTTTGTGCAGGTATAAAGTTCTCCTTGGATGATCTCCTCTCATTCTCCTGGAAGAGAGGTGCGCCGGAGGGGGCCGGCGAGTCTCCTTCGAAGAGGGCTCGCGTGGAGGGCGACGCGAGGACTGCTCCCACTACACCAGTTGAGCCGAGCAAGAGAGTAGCATTGCCCGATCCTAAGCTGGACAGGAGGGCAATAGAGCCCACTCTCGAGCCGAGTAGGTTTATCGTGCTCGGTCTCGAGGCGCCGAGGCAGGTCGATCCACCCCCGATCCAGGAGCCCGAGGTGGTAGTCCAGGCTAGATCCGCTGCGGCGATGATGTCTCCTCCTCCATAGGTCATCGAGGTCGAGGAGAAGAGCAGCAGGTTGTCAAGTCAGTAGCAATGGCACAGTCCGAAGTGGCGTCGAGCTCCCAGCATGCCCCAGACACTCCCTCAGAAGGACGGATAGATGACCCCGCATCGGCGGTAGGCGGGAGGGAGCGGGATCACTACAGGGTTCCCTTCAAGCTGGCGCCGAATGTCTCCCTGGTTCGGGACCAAAAACTTGCTAAGCGTATGATAGACTTTGCTATCCAATCATGCGACCGACGGGAGAAGGCCAAGAAGTTCCTCGATGACGCCATCAGCAACACCTTCTCCCAGCTCTTCTCGGTGAGTGTTTCCTCATTTTACTTTGCCTTGCTCTTCTTAGCTTCTCTTTGAGACTGACATTTTCGCTGGTGTAGTTGGGCACCAAGCTCCTCCTTATAAGGGATTACTATCGAACCTGGGCCAAGAGGGACAGGCTGCAGGGAGCAAAGCTCGAGTCCCTGAAGGAGGAGGTAAAGCAGAAAAGCAGTGATGCTTGGGAGGCCACTGTGAAGAACAAGGAACTCCGCGGTAAGGCCACAAGGGCCGAAAGGTAGATCAAGGAGCTCGAGGAATCCCTGGACCAGGAGAAAAGTCGGTCCAAGGGCAAGTTGGACGAGCTCAAGGCCAAGGAGGCCAGGCTCAAGGAGCTTGATGTCGAGGTTGCCAATGAGAAGGGATGGGCCCAGTCCCTCCTGGCAGAGCTGGAGGCGGCAAAGGATCGGGCCATTGCCACCGAGAAAAAGGCCGCTACCGCCGAGAAGAGGGCCGCAGGGGCGGAAGAAAAGACCGCCACAGCGGTCAGCTTGGTGGAGGCTGCAGAGAAAAAGGCTATCGAGGAGATCTACTAGGCCAAGATCGTCAAGAAGAAGGCTGCAGAGGCGGTGGCCAAATACAAGGTCTCCAGCAAGTTCGAGGCCGAGTTCCGGGAGGTTGCGACAGACTCCTTCGCCAAGTGATTCATATACTATCGATCCCAGGTGGAGGGTCTTGTCCCGGGTGAGCACATGAGCAACTGAGACTCCCGGGCACAATGAAAGAACCAGCTACCGCCGAGCCAGCTCCGCCGTTGGAGGCCACTGAAGACGGGGCTCCACCATCGGAGGCTCCAGAAGATGCCACCCCATCAGTACACCGTCATGGGAAGGGGACGGCCGAGTAGGGTAGGGGTCCTTGTAGTTTTTTTTTTTTTTGATCTGGGCTGCCCGGCCGGTCGGGGCCCGGAGATACTTGTAAAAATTTTAGCAAGCATCAACAGAACTTCTTTTTGATCATTCAGATCTATGCTCTTCTTTTTCTTTTCTTTTCTTCTTCTCCTCTTTTTTTTTTTTGGACTTGGTCAAGCTCATTCCCTTGGCTCCTTAGCTGCCCGCGTGCTTGTGCTTGTGTATGCGCCGAAAATGCAAGACAATTAAGAGGGATTTCTTGGTTTGCTGAGCTACTCCCACTTCGCGGGCGAAGCGGTCACAGGACTTCAGGCTTTTACTTGAAGAGGTCTATTAGACCTCGGTTGGGACCAGCCCCGAGCCTGCACGGCAAGGCTGAGCTCAGAGGTGGAATGTGTTGATCCCGCCATTTGTCTGTAAGGTGCCGGGCTTCGTTACCGGAGAGCTGGGCTCTGGGCTTCGGTGCCGGAGAGTTGGGCTTTGGGCAGAAGTGTTCCTGCAAGGCAAGAGTGGTTTGCTCAAAGAGAATCATTATCATCATTGTCGGATTGAAAGCTTTACATTACTGGTAATATATTCTCAGGATGCAGACATTCCACCCTGGTTCAAAAATGACCTGAAACAGTATTACGACATCCTAGTTCAAAACTTACGACACCCTGGTTCAAAACCTACGACATCCTGGTTCAAAAATGACCAGAAACAGTATTACGACACCCTATTTCAAAAGTTACGACATCCTAGTTCAAAACCTACGACATCCCTGCAAAACATATAAATTAAAATCAGAAACAATATTACGACACCCTAGTTCAAAAGCTACGACACCCAGTTCAAAACCTACGACACCCTGCAGAAAAATATAAAATAAAACATGAAACAGTATTACGACACCCTGTTCAAAAGCTACGACACTCCAGTTCAAAACCTACGACACCCCAGTTCAAAACCTACGACACTCCTGCAGAAAAATATAAAATAAAATCTGAAACAGTATTAAGACACCCTATTTCAAAAGCTACGACATCCCAGTTCAAAACCTACGACATACCTGCAGAAAAATATAAAATAAAACCTGAAACAGTATTACGATATCCTAGTTCAAAAGCTACAACACCTCAGTTCAAAATCTATGACATCAAAACCTACGACACTCCTGCAAAAAATGGACGGGAGAGAAGGGTATTTTGGTCTAAACAAAAATTCCAAATAAAAGCTGAATAATAATTAATGCTAGTCACGCTCAGCTCCCACCCCGTCATGCTACAGTAAATATATTTTGATCAATAAAAAAAGTACGGTATGGATCAATATGAATTTCTCGCATTGCATGCGGTGCGCAAAGACTTTTTCCAACCTTAATGGTCCAGGTTAGGCTTCGACCAGTCTGGCTTAGACCTACCCAAATCGGCCTACATTGGATATGTACTTTAGATGAAGTCGATCTTTAATTTGCTCGTCCTAGGATGAGGTGCCATCGTCGTTGGCTCAACTCGGATTCGAACGAAGAGCATTGTGTCGTTTCATGGCCGTGCAAACACTGGCGCACTGATACCATACCACGCATAGCGTGGAGCGATCACGCTGTACTCAGGTTCTAATAGCCGTCCGTTCCATATCGGACAGTTAGCACATGATATATTGGTCAAGATTCGAATAATATAATAAGATCTACTGTGGAGGGGCATGATCGTAGAATAATAGCGAACCCACCAGAGGAAGGTTCGTGAAAGCCGTAATTAGCGGTCCAGGTCGGTCGTCAAGATCTGGGCCAGATCCATTCCTTTCCTTGGAGGCTTTCGTGATGGCGCGTGTCATCCAGCACCTTCGCACGGATCCCTCGGGGGTCGCGGTCGGGTGACCAACCACCAGGGCCAGCCAACCCCCACCGCCCTTTATCACCGGTTCCCTTTCCAGAGTTAACGCTGGATGGACTGAACCAAGCGGTGACCGGACCGGGAAGGACAGAATATTCCATTTTCCCCACGCCTTTTTAGGGCCCATGATATAAGTCTGCATTAAAATCCGGGCACCGGCCATGGAATTCAAAGCTAAAGTACCGTAGCTCTTGCTTTCCAGAAGATCTCCTTGCGATGCCTAATCTTTGGTTAATTAATATTTAAATCGGGAACACGTGGATCCCACCGTATACTTAAAATCATGCCGTTGGATCGAAATTGGATGATGATAGAGAGGTGAGCTACCGAGAAATGCAAAAAAATATTTCGAGAAACGGTGCCGACAAAGCGACGTGGAGGCATTCCATATAGGAAAAGAAAATCCATGGCGGTTGATCTATCATTTTTTTTAATTGAAGACTATTTGTTGCCCCATGAAAAAAGTTGGTTGATTATATAACTGCTAAATTTAATATCTATTAAAGTCCAATTATTATTTAATTAAGTTTAATTTATTGGATCAACTATATGTATGCATTAATTACATAGTCAATTAATTAAAGAAATTTATTTTTGATTAAATTGTTTTTTATAAACCAAACAAAATTGAAATCAAATTTTAATTAAGATTTTAATTTTTTTGATGAAGATACATGTATATATATAAATATAGAGATATTTTGATTTTTTTTTCTAACTCTCATACAAGTGATGAATAATTCTTCGTTAATCATCCCTATTAGAAAAAAAAAATAAGGAGATAAAAGGCTAGACATCTCATAGCGGAGAACAGATATCTCGAGGATCATGTGATCTATACTCTTGGAAGAATGATGCAAAGAATGTATCCCATAATTTTTGATTTTACATGAACATAGAAGCATGATCTAATATAAAGGATTAAAGTTTTTCCATGCATATGGTATCAAAGTCATAGTTTCATGTTTTGTGTCCATGTAAAGATTTATGGATAAATTTTGATTTATTTTCAAAATATTAAAAATCAATCATGGTTTCATATTTTATTTATTTATTTATATTGAATTATAGCTTAAATAAATAAATTGTTAGATATACCTCCTAGAAGCCAAGTTGACATGATACATCGTAACTTTTTCAGGACATAATTTTGTACTTAATTCATTAAAATTAATAAAATTATATTTTAATCTTTTCATTCATATCTAATATGTCTATGAATAGTTCATGGAGTTAATGGACAATGATACATATTATCAAAAGTTAAGAATTTGAAATATATGTTATTATTGATTAACTCCTAAAAGCTCCCGATCATTGGATCATCACGAGGACGGTAATTGATCCGTTAAGAATGATGCATGATTGCCTTCCTTCTAGGTAGACGAGTCTTGAGTCTACATTATAGAAATACTGGAGTGAGAGTGTAAGTAATTGTTAGTGAACAATGGTATCAAGCATGACAAAGTTCAAAAAATTACATGGATGTCTACTCACTTATCAGTGGCTTTTCAAATATTGTAATTATATGAGTATGATGCGGGATGAAAGAGATGCTATTCTAATATTTAGTAACCTATCTTTTTAAAGGAGCAGTGAATATTAAGATTTCAGTAAACTCATGCAAAAAGAGATCAATAGAACTAATTAAGAAGACTATTAGAATACTACTAAGATACCCGCAATGAAATTTCATACAATCAAATGAAGAAATCAGGATCCAATGGTTGAGAAACCGTCTAAACTAGGACAGTCAACTTCAAAGGATCAGATCTAGAGAGTTTAAGATTGGGTTTACTCACCAACAATGATGTATTGCACCTTTGAAGTAGAATCAATTTTTGCACTCAGGATTTTGTGACTGAACTTGAGACTTCCGTTCCTCGAGTGTAGATCCTTACTGTTGATGGTTCCAAGGCAAGGAAGATCTTCACTTCAGATTGTGGATACCAGGGATCCTACAAAAGAACCGGTTAGTGGTTGTGGAGGGTAAGAGAAGAATGGAAAAGAATGGAAGGTAGAATGGAGAAAGGAAAAGAGGTGGCTTGATGGCGTCTTGGAACTTTGGATTAGTGGTTATGGTTGGAAGATAACTTGGACCTCACACCTAATGGAACTTTGGATTGGTGGTTGATGGTTGGAAGATAACTTGGACCTCACGCCCTCTCTCACAGATGACAATGCTCTCATAGCAAAGGAGTTAGAGAAAAATAATTTCATTCATCATAAAAATCTAATTACAAGGGAGGATGAGGGTGGTATTTATAGACCCTCATTTACATGATAGAAAGATAATGATAAGGCTCATTTGAATACATGATAGAAAGATAAGGATAAGGCTCATTTGAATACATGATAGAAAGATAAGGATAAGACTCATATGAATACATGATAGAAAGATAATGATAAGGCTCATTTGAATACATGATAGAAAGATAAGGATAAGCCTCATTTGAATACATGATAAGGCCTATCCCTACTAGATAAGATAAGGATAAGTATGGATAAAGGCGGGCTTCCAACTTCTCTTGATTTCAAACTTGCTCTTGTTGGAGTGGATGACAACCCTCTTGATATTTGAATTTTGAATGCTTCATAAGTAGGTGCCTTCCCTTCATGACTCTTGGCCGATTTTTTTAAGTCTTCATGAAAGAAAAGAGAAATGGGTGACAATTTGAATGAAAGAAAGAAAATACGTGGGCGTCCTCTTCTGAGTTCTCATGACTTGGAATTCGTCCCTTCTTGGATTTGAATTTCAAATGGTTTCTTCATGAGAGTGGGCAACAACCTCCTTTGGAACATGAATTTTAAGAGAGATAAGGGACATCCTCCATTTGAATGTGAAGTCATCATCCATTTGAATTTGAATGGGTGCCATGTGGTGGTGATGTGGAGTCCATGTGTCATGATGAGGTGGTTGCTCCCAACTTGACTAATTTGTAAACCCCTTAATCAATTACAAGACCAACTTGACTCGACTTGACTAATTAAGACTAAAGCAAATCTAACTTGATCAAATTGGACTAAATTACAAGACCAAAATAAAATTAAAGTAGACTGAACTTTAATTACAGGACTCAAGCTAAAATTAAAACTGAGATAACTGATTCATTGGTGATCCACAAGGAGCTGGAAGTGACCTATCATTTCTTTCTAGCTCTGGTGTCCGCATTAGAGTAATTTCTTGACCTGTGATATCTCGGCTATTCACGGTGAGGTTGCTATGGTTTGACAGCACATAAATATGGTTCCTAGCTATTCGAAATCTTATGATGTTTGTTGATTGCAGTAGCTTCACTATAGGAGTAGAAAGTATATTTATATGAGATCTATCGATCTTCAAAGTAAAGTATAATCCTATGCGATCTAATTGGCTAAGTCCTTGAATCTATGACCATAATAGTGTGATATTGAAAAAGAGTTTTTATGAAAATCTAAATTGAACTCGAGTTAATTAAGTTTGATATATGACAGATGTTTAGGGTTTGACGAGTTTCCATGATCTGCATCCTATCAGGATTTTCGATAACGAAATTTGATCACACAATAATTATACATAGAGATTCATTTCTATTTTACTGAGTGGTCACTATATACCGATAGATATTACTGGTGGATTGTGAGAGCTGATTAGGATCATTTTTGTATTAACGATCCAGGTTAGAGTTGAACTAAAATTATTTCGGTCCATCGAAAGAGTTTTAATGATACTATGATAAAGATTGTAGTATATCTTACTACCATATGTAATAAAATATGAGAGGTCACATACAATAGAGTTAACCTAACCATGAGCATAGATCTATGTAAGAGTTACATATTTAGTATCAGTTAATTTTGGCACCAGCTAATTTTGGCACTTACTAAAATTAGCTTGACAGTCCTATTTATAAATATTATAATAATTTTGAACTTCATTACTTGACTTAATTAAATTAGATTTAATTATTATTAATTTTATTTAAAGTTAATTGGATTGGTAATTCAAGTTTGACTTAAATTTTTTACCTAATCAAATCAGGTTAACGATCTTTTTTTTTATTTTGGTTGAATCTAGGTATGAGAAGGGTTTCAAACTCCGTCAAAAATTAGTCAAAATTAACTAGTAGCTAGGAAACCCAGTTAACCAGGTCTCTTTCTTATCTCATGCAGAAACCAAGAGGAGGGCATGAAAAAACGCACCTCCTCTTGGTGTGCATGGTGAGAAGAGGGAGGCACCAAGTTGGCATCCCTCTTTCTCATCTAGAACTCTCTCTCCTACTAGATAAAATTGTACTCTTATTTAGATTTAAAATTTGATCAAATCAAATAATAAATCAATTTTATTTGGATTTTTAAGATATATTTTTGAGAAAATTTTTCATGGTTTTTAAGATGCACAGAAACTAGGCTGCGCCGAATTAATTCTAACACAGTTTCCTTCCAAAATTTGTCTCAATTCTTTTCCTTCATAATAAATAAAGTATATTATCTATATATAAAGCTAAGAGGTAAAAGTTTCACAAAAAACATTAGAAAAAAATATTTTTTTATTTTTATAGTATTTAATTTCTTGAGAGAAAATGAGAGAAGGCTACTGAGTTTTGGTTTAGACTAGAAGAAGAAAGTCCATTTCTGTGCTTGAAGAAAGACCTGCAATGTTCTAATAGTTTGGGGATCTTGGTGATTTGATGAGGAAGGCTTCGAATGGATATTAGTAGAAGCTGGGCATAAGAATGACTTTGACAAATCCTGACATATCTGATTGATACAACAGATCCGGTACTAGAAGAGAGAGTTAAGCGATCTAAGTAAGTGGATCCTTCATCTTATAATTTTTATAAGATTTTAAATCTAATATTATTATTATTCTAGTATATTAGAAAGTTAGATGATTTATGATTTAATTTTAAATTAGCATATTTGTAAAAATTATTTTGCATAATCTCTGCTTCCATTGTATCTAGAATTTAGAACCTAGTTCTGCATGTACTATCTATAAATGAATCCTAACATAAATAAATAAAATATATAAAAGGTAGAAGCTAGTGTTCTTCCTATCTTCTAGTCATGAAACTTTTCCATGATAATTAGGTTCCCATAGCTGGCCTTTAGTTTTGCCATCTCCTCCCATGGCTGGAGAGCCTGATAGGCCATCGCAAACCTCCTCTTTAAAGCTCATTCGATCCGATAATTCATGGCCAAACCGAGTTCAATTGATTCAACTATTCCTAATGAACTCCTCCTCATAATCAACTAGCTTTTCTGATGGATTTCACTTCTCTCTATCACGGGAAAACTGGTGGATATTCAAGGGAGAGGCAGCGGACCATCGATTGGGGTGTTTCTAGTGGCTGCCGACTATGATTTAGTGAAAAGGAGATCTCCTTCTCCACCTTTCTTGGAATCGTGCATAAAGTTTTGGGGTCGCCAGTGGTAGGAAGAATGCCAGCCGATGGTTGAGGAGTGGATGGTGGGCCAACGGTGGAAGGTTACTAAGGAACCGGTCATGTCCACGGATGGTGCGGTACAGAACGCTCTGATACCAAATTTGATGGGGAATTGATTCATTATTTGCTTGTTTTTAGTGTTCCAGGTCCAACGGCTTCATATTTGTCTTGCCCGCGTACCATTGGTCTGGATTTCGACTGCGTCTAGACGATCTCCCTCGTCCAAGATTCGTGAAATTCCGTGTTTTCAGGTGAGATCCACTTTGAAAACTTGATATAATCAATTACTGGTTTTATTTCTATTTAATTAGATTTAATTTAATTAAATTGGACATCCTAATCTAGTGATCATTTCTTAATGATCAACGGTCCGAAATAATTTATTTAGGGTCTAGGATTTGTCAGCCCGTCCCGCACCAGCCTTGGTATCAGAGCGTTCAGTACCACATCAATTTGGTATCAGAGCGTTCTATACTGCACCAATTTGGTATCAGAGCAATAGGTTAGGTTAGGGTCATTTCAATTTTTAATGTTGCATGACAACTAGGTCAGGAATCAAGTATCAATCAGAACCCTCTTCCTTAAATAACAAAATGGATCCCAGTTTAAAAGCTGCCCTTCAAGGAATCATGGATAAACTCGAAGAAATTGATAGCAAGTTAGGATCTTTAGATGCAAGGGTAGGAGCCCTCATGAATAAAGCCCCAACCGGTCCACAACCTAACATTAGTTAGACCCCTAGTAGCCGACCCTCGTTTACAACCCCACCAATTAGAGATGACAAAGGTAAAGGGATTATAAGAGATACTTCCCATGGAAGTAGCTCTAAGATCCACTGCTTTAGGTGTAACGGAATAGGTCATGTAGCTAGCCAATATCCGTCTAGAACCTTGCATATAGGGGCACTTGAAGAACATGAGGATCTAGGTGATGTCCTTGAAGAAGAAGTTTACAATCCTGACCCAGGAATAGCCGATGTCTACGAAGAACATGACCATGAGGCTAGAACTGAAAAACAATTAGGAGTTAATTTGATTAATAATTTGGATCTAATTGAATATGAAATACCAACATTGACACCTGGTGATGTATTTGAGCTTGCATCTTTCTTCGAGAGTGACCCTCCTCTTGAGAGCCCACCTTTCCAAATGAGAGGAAAGCACGATGTGATTGAACATATTTTGGACGAGAAGATCAAGTGTAGGAGGAGTCAAATTGCTACCGTTACCTGGTTCACTGGCGAGACAGACCGAAGTCAGAGGACTCCTGGATTACTGAAGAGGAGCTATAGGATATTGATCCAAATCTATTTGAGCACCTCCAGCCTGACTCGACGGAGTCGAGTTCTCCCCACCACAGGAAAAATGATGGGGACATTAAGCAGATCCAGCCAATCCAAATCCAGATCTAGCCAGCCCAGATTCTAGCTAGTCCAGTCCAGATCCCGGTGCCAGCCCAGCATGAATCTTGATGGATCTTGATATATTTTTTTCTTATTATTTATTATTTTATGAGTGTACGTGGGATTTGGATATCTCCGAATCGGAGATTAGTTTTTTTTATTTAGAGTTATCAGAATCTCTTATAGTTCCGATGGTTTGGAGTCTGTTTAGGATTTATATTTATCGATAATTTACTTCTTATTTAAGTTGTTTCTTCATGAATAAAAAATTAGCGAAGAATATTTTGAGAAAAAGAATTCAGGGTGCGTCCTGATTCCTTCCCCCCTCTCTTCTTCTTGTTCTCCCCCTTTTCTTCCTCTCTTCCCTTCCCGGTTCCTCACCTCTCTTCTTCTTGTTCTCCCCCTTTTCTTCCTCTCTTCCCTTCCCGGTTCCTCACCTCTCCCACTCCTCTGTATTTTCTTTCCCGGTTATTTCTTCTCTTCCTTTCCCTGTTCTTTCACTTACTCCTTGCTAATTTCAAACATCTGGTTCCTTCAAGCCATTACCAGAACCCCTGTGCACGGATCTCTCGGATTCGTCCGACCACCATTCCCCCATGCGCCGCCTGCATCGCCATCGAGCCAGTACCCCCCTGCGCCGCCTGCGTTGCCACCGAGCCAGCACCCCCCTGCATCGTCCGCGTCGCCAACGAGCCGGCACCCTCCATGGCCGCCGCTCAACCACAGCCGGACCGCCCAAGCCACCTTCTCGGTCCGTTTCCTCCGCCCGCGCAGCCGTGCCCTCCACGAACAAAGACCCTGCAGTCGTGCCCTCCATGGCCGAAGTCCCCTGCCGCAACGCTCGCCGCCGTGACCCCTGCCGGTCCTTCCACCGTCACCGCCCAACGCCGACGTTGGTGACTCCGGCCGCAGGCCTTCGCCCGATCCCTTATTCCTTGGTGTTGATCCGCTGAGAAGAAAACTCAGCGCACGAACGTGAAAGCATTCACGTTCTCTGCTGCTGATTTCTGCACTGCACGAATCTCAGAGCACACAGATCTCAGAGCATTGGGTTAAATTAATTTTTTATTTGATTTGGAATTGATTCATTATTTGCTTGTTTTTAGTGTTCCAGGTCCAACAGCTTCATATCTATCTTGCCCGCGTACCACAGGTCCGGATTTTGACTGCGTCTAAACGATCTCCCTCTTCCAAGATTCGTGAAATTTCGTGTTTTCAGGTGAGATCCACTTTAAGAACCTGATATAGTCAATTGCTGGTTTTATTTCTATTTAATTAGATTTAATTTAATTAAATTGGACACCCTAATCTAGTGATCGTTTCTTAATGATCAACAGTCCGAAACAATTTATTTAGGGTCTAGGATTTGTCAGCCCGTCTCGCACCAGCCTTGGTATTAGAGCATTTAGTACCACATCAACGGAGGTTTTTGGTTGATCGATAAAAGAATTAGGAAGAGGAAGAAGATTAGTTTACTAGGTTTGGATTTTGGGTTTCAGGTTTCAACCCGTTAAAATCCAATTCATTAATTGAATTTGAGTTAAGAATTTTTTTGTATTTTAGCCTTTATAAAGTTTTAAATTACACACAAGTCTCTCCCAGTTTTAACAAAATTTATTTTTTAAATAAATTATTTTTTATAAAAGCCCCTATATTGTCAATTATTTATGGGTCAGTCCTCTACTATTGATTTTTGATAAAATTACTATAATTTGCTCAGTTTTATCTGGTTTGAGTATTTTTTGAGCATTGGATTTGTGATGATTTGAAAAATATTTTAGTTAAATTATTCATATATAGTAAAATATTTAAATAATTTTTAAAATATTTATATGTAATTTCATTCACTATTACATTATTCAAGCATATTTTTTATAGTCCCAAAGGACTCGAAGCACTATGAATTTTGAGTATTGAGTCATTAAAGGCTAATAGTTTTTTCTCTTATTATATTTTAGAATTATATAAAGGTATATCTAACATAGTTAATACAAAGATGACTATAATTAGATACAAAATTAACAATTATAGGTTGACTACTTGAATTGCATAAAGATAGCGAGTTCTAGATTAGAAAATGGGAATAATCTGGGATTTTATAATCATAGTTAATTAAATCACTGAAAGTGTAACTAATATGATATATCATAACTTAAATATAAATATATATTATGATATAATTACTATTCTTGTTATATATTTTATATTATTGTTGATTATAAAAAAAATTATATTTGTGATTTATTTAATATATATTTTGGCATTGATTATTATGTTTAGATTTGTGATTAAATTAGTTGTGATACTTATTATATGCTATAATTCTTTTTCAAAGATATTTTATAGTTGTATAATAAGTATTAGTGACAGAATTATCTTTTGAAAATTCGCATCATGATTGTAATTTAAAGGGTATTCTTTTATTTAAAGCCATGATCCATATTTCACTCTTATAGTATCTAACTAATATTTTCATACTAAATGAATCTAATTATTCTGATTGGCCCCAGCAGCTTTTAATTATTTTAGGATACCTAGACTTAGATTTGTCCCTTTGTAAGTCTTAGCCTGATCTGCTTACTTTCACTAATTCTCCTGATCAAAAAGAATTATATGAAAGTGGGAGCATTCTAATAAATTATCTCTCATGATTAATTATTAAGAACTTTATAGCAAGAGACATTATGAAATCTATTTCTGATAACAAATTGGCCTTTGCGTACCTTTTCTTTATAGAATAATAGTTTACCAAGTCACATAAAGCCTTAGTTGGTATCCCAATAAATAAGTTATTCTCTATGAAATATGATAAAATTTCTGGAGTATGAAAGCATATTATAAAAATGTGTGATATAGTTGAGAAATTAAATGACCTGAGAATGATAGTATTTGAAAACTTCCTTACTAAATTTATTTTTAATTCTCTTCCATCACAGTTTACTTAATTTAAAATTTATTATAACATACATAAAGAATCATTATCAATGAATGAACTCATCTCCCAATAGATGCAAGAGGAAGAGAGATTGAAACATGAAAGGATCCTAGTTATTTACCTGGATTTAGAGAAGCATCTTAAAAGATAGAAGGTGAAGAAAAAAAAATAAAGGATTGAATAATCTACTAAAGAAGGGTTCATATAAACTAAAATATTTCTTTTGTAATAAGAAAGAACGTATCAAGAAAGATTGTGAGAAAAGAAAGAAATTATTTGAAAAGAAGGATATTCCCTTATCACTTATATATTTTAAAACTAATTTATTAATATTTTTTTAATACTTGGTGGATTGATTCGGGTGTTGTAATTCATATTTCTAATTTGTTGTCGGGATTCCTTTCAAGCCAGAAACTAAATAACAGAGAGTGATGAATCTTTATAAAAAATTGAATGAAATTCAAAGTTATTTTAGTTGATACCATAAACTTATTATAAATACTGGATTCTAATTAGATCTAAATGATATTCTTTATGTTTCTTCAATATCTAGAAATTTAGTTTCTTTGGTTAAACTTGATTTAGAAGGTTTTTTCATTTACTTTTATAAATTCAAGTTTTAAATTAATGAAAAATTTTATTTTGGTTGGTATTGGGACATTATGGAATAGATTATATAAAATAAATGTGGATTCTTCTTTTTATAATCTTTATTTATTTTGAATGTCAATATTAGAATGAAATATGGTATTGTCAACAAGGATTTTTTAATATTATGGCATAGATGATTAGATCACATATTAAAAGAAAGGGTAATTAAATTAATTAAGCAAGGTATTTTTCAAATCTAGATTTTAGTGATTTTGATATGTACATCGACTGTATTAACGTAAAACAAATTAAAAGTCATAAAAAACATGCCACTAGAAATCAAGGACTCTTAAAATTGATATATACCGATATTTATGGCTGTCTTTCATCTTGTTTTAGATGGCAAAGGTATTTTATCATTTTTATTTATGATTTCTCATATTATGGTTATGCTTTTCTATTACATAAAAAATCTGAAGCTTTGGAAGTCTTTAAGGTATACAAAATTGAAGTAGAAAATCAATTGGACATAAAAATTAAGGTTATAAGATTTGATATGGATGGTAAATACTATGGTAGTTATGATAATCTGACCGTATTCATGGATCTTTTGCTAAATTATTTCAACAATATGGCATTGTAGCATAGTATACAATGTTAGAAAATCTCCTATAAAATGGTATGGCTGAAAAGTATAATAATCATATTTTGATGAACATGGTGAGAGTATGATTAAAAAATTCTCATTATCCTTGTATTTGTGCGGAGAAGCCTTGAAAAATACTATATATATCTTAAATCACTCCTTAGGAAAGCCATTTCTAAAACCTCTTTTGAGTTATGGACGGGTACGAAACTGTGTTTAGTACATTTACATATTTGGAATTGTCCTTTAGAGGCTTGATTATATAATTCATAAGAAAAGAAATTGGATTCCAAAACTATTAGTTATTATTTTATTAGATATCCAAAAAGGTTAAAGAATTTTAAATTTATTATCTATCACACACCACTAGAATTGTTGAAATTGGAACTACTAAGTTCATTAAGAATGGTGATTGATGTAGCGAGCATCGATGTGGCCTCGGCGATCTCCTGGAGTGTCGCCAGCTCTGATGACACCGACTTCCTACTCGTGCTGATTAGCTGACGATAAAGTCATACTGACTAGCCATTCCTGTAGGGCATTTCATTCCATGCGCTGACTTCCTACTTGGGCCGACTAGCCATCACCTATAGGACATCTTGTCGCGTGGCACCTGTCATTATGCATGTACTGATCGATTGGTTATGCTTACCCTACGATCATAGTTGCCCTAGTATGATTTATGGGAGATTGAATCTTGATACCATAATGAGAAAATCCTGATAAAGACGATCCTGGGGGGCAGAATCTTGCCACCTCAGCCAAATTCGTTGTCTGACAAAAATAAATATCTCTCCATGGAGACATTCTCCCACGCTGCAGATCCTATTCTGCAACATTGTTCTTTATACAGGTAAGAGAGATCTCCGGTCAAGATATATTGGTTACTACATGCTCATACTTATATGTTTCTTACTCTTTTGTGGTTATCTTCTGTAGCTCCGGTTGTTGTCCAGATCACCCAACTAACTTGAGCATTGAAATGTCCTAGTCAGTATCCCTGGCTTGGGTTTTCTTGCAGATCTCCATCCATGAGAAGTTTCCAAGAGAATGACCCCTTTTCACCAAAAGAACCAATGAGATCTTTGTCCCTGTCTGAACTTCAAGCAAAAATGATTTGGAAGTAACAAATTGACATGCCATAAAGGGGGTGCGACTGTGAGCAAGTTTAAATAGCATCCTCTAAGAGGCACAATCACTTTGTGAAGAGTGCCCTCTCAGAGTCTAACACCAAGATGGTTATGCGCGCACAAGATATTTCTACCAGCCGTGTTGGAAATCCTTCATACTATGGCGATCGATGTAGTTAAGAGGTGGAACCACTCATTCCACCACCTCCACTGCCTATGGATCAGCAGGACCAGCTTGCTACGACGTGATAGGTTCAAATGCTGATGATGGTGGTCCAGCAGCTATAGCAGTAGCGTTGTTTTATGACTACATGATAGTAGCCAAGAATCCCAGCAGTTCCTATCATTGCTGCTTGTGCTAGTCACCGATCTTTTCATAAAAACCATCCCATCAACAGATATCGTTATTTTTATAGTCTTCACTGTATTATTGAAAAAGCTATCGATCCTTCTAAAAAGATCTCACTGTCATCCTGTTGCACGGGGGCATGGTCCCCTATGCCAAGGTGGAGAAGCCCTCCCCACTGTGATTACCAGTGGAGCAAAGGGCTGAAGCATATTTTGAGAAATCATGATAAATTATATGAGAAATCATGATAAATATAAAGACCCTCTTCCCAACTAGAGCTGTCAATATGGGCTGGCTCGGCCCGGCCCGGCCCAACTGAAAGGAAACTAGTGCATCGGACGCCTATCCTAGGCGTACTACACTAGGAAGTAGGTATTGCATAATTAAAATTTTTAACATACATACGGAAAAACCTACTCATGCACAGGATCTAATATAAACATGATGCATGTTATAGATACATAGGGATATAAAAGCAAGTGCAATAATTATAAACAATATGATAAAACCTAGATCTGCATGATAACAAAAAGAAATAACATACCTTATAGGGCTTTCTTTTTGTTCTGAATTTTTGATCGAAGCAGAAAGAAGCCGACTCCGGTCCATAGCAAAACAGATCTGGAAGAGATCGATCCAATCTCTCAAGGTATTCAAATGTCCACCCTCTAGAGTATCCACGCGCGAGCTCTCGCTGATCCAACTCCTGGAAGGATGCTAGTCCTTCGGGAATCAAAAATAGGACACGGCTATGTGGAGCAGGGAGAACCAAAAGGATCTTCACCCACGGTCTTCTCCAAGACCGCTCAAACTCCACCAAAAAGCACACACCGGAAAACCAAAAAAATAGGGAAGAAAATCACGGGATGCACCACGAATTTCTGCACCCAGAAATTCATCCCAAAAAAAAATGAAACTTTCTCACGGAAACACTGTTACTTCCCATGTTCTTTCTCCCACGCTCAGTTTCTTTTCATCTCAACAATAAAACCGCAGGCCTTCAACCAAGAATTTAAGGGGCAGAGAAAATCCATGAAAGCAAGGGAAAACACCGTGGGAGAAATCCGGATAAAGCCCAAACCCTATTGAATTTGCTTTAGAACGGTTCAAACACTGGGAACGCAAGTTGGAAGAGAACAAAAATGAGCCAAAAACATGGTGAAAACACGGACCGAGTGGAAAGAAAGACGTCACGGGAGAGCACCAAAAGAACTCCCTTCATATCGCTGTGCTATGGAATGTTATCTGATCTCCCAAGCCGCACACGATCTTCACGCTGATTCAAATCCCATTCAATCGGTAAACAGGGCAATCGAGAGCTGGGAGTACGGATAACAACAAACAACGATTGAACCATGGGATTGACTGAGAGAAAAGTCCATGCAAGTCATCAAACCGGTTTTTATAAAATGCTACGAGAAAAGATGTGTAAACAAACCATGCAATAAAAATCAGTTCAACAAAAACCCCGGTTCGACCAAACCCGATCAATAAAAAAAATCGGATCTAGTCTGGGTCTACCAGGAACAGTTCCTGATTGACCCAAACCAATCCTGGTCGATCCAAATCAGACCAGGTAGATCAGAAAAAATTCAATGTGTGCTTAATCAGTCCGTTTGATCTTAATACCGAAATAATTTTTAATTGTTGGTCGGCTCCCGGATCAGAAAGAAATCCTCTATGACATGTAACCTCATAGGTTCGAACCTAAACGATAGCACTGGAATACTTCCAGTACCAGCACAAGATACCATCTAGCAATGGATCCCGGCATCCGGATAAGCCAAAGATGCGAGAGTAATCTATCGAACCTCTGGCATATGGTTACCATATAATTCATCTCTTTGACCTCCAATGCTCAAGATGACCAAGGGTTAGACTGCCAACCCTAACTGAGTCAATCCATAACATGTCTCAACCTCGCAAGTTCAGTGACTCCTTACTAGGACTATCCCGGCCGAGGATTTGCTAAATTGAGACACTGCGAGACATTCAATCCAAATATTTTGGACAGATCAATTCCATCTTGGTCCATCACTACTCCACAAGTACTTGCCTGTACCCAGAAACCTTCCGTCACCGGACTAGAAATCCAGATAGTCCGGTACCAAAACATAGGGAGTTGCTAGCAAGCTACCATGTGACCTCAAGTTGGAGGGACATATATATCCATATCCAATCACGAGCATCCTTTGGCAGAAAGGAGCTTCACGAAGTCATGTTCAATGAGATATCACATATCCCACTTGTAGATCACATCAGTGTCACTACACTCCTTTGGTCAAGAGGACAACCAAACGATGTGAACCACAACAACCTACAATTGATACATTGCCATCCTATACAATGTATCCTTTGGTTGTGAATCTTTTTAAGGATCACTCGATATATCCTCTCTATATCGAAGTCAATGCAATCCTAAGGACTTCATCACAAGAACAGAGTTCATTACATGGAAATGAATAATGTGATAAGCTGCCAAAATAAAATTTTATTAATTCATATACAAATTACAATACTGAGCACAACCACCTACAGCCTAGGTGATTGGCTTTGGGACACAATTTCCAACACTAATCCATATGGACTTGCATTTTATGGGCCGGGCCGGTTTAGGCCCACTTGCACAAATGGGCCAAAAAAATCAACCCGGCCCGATCCTGTATGGGTCATGGGTATATGGGCCATGGGCTAGGACTGTGGACTGGGACTAGGACCGGGGGCTAGGGCCGTGATAGTAGTAAATACAAAAACTTTTCTAACACCCAATTTAATTGTTGATTAGTTACCGATCCACTAGTCATAATTAATAGTTCAAGAAACTGATTAGTAGATATTTTGAAAATTGATAAAGATAAAGATTCTTAATACTTCATATAAAATTTCATAATTTAGTTAGTGTATTGCTCAAAGAATTAAAGAATTATTTTTATCTCAAAACTATGATGAGGATTCAACCCTACAAACAAATGCATGAAGGAACATCAAACAAATCTGGACCATCCATAGTACATTTGATGTATAGGAAGGAACAAGAGTTAGATAGGAAAATTCAAAATTAAACTAATCATGCGTGTATACTTTTTAAGATAGCTTCCCAGGAAATAACATGTATGGAGCTTTATTTTCAAAAAAAAAAAAAAAAAAAAACATAGTTTTAAAATTTTGATCACCCTATCCAGATTTAATTAATTAAACTAAGTATCATACTTGGAATTTCATATAGAAAACATAACCATGCAACAATTATGGGGACACCACCATTGAAACCAACCTGGAAGAAGTTGGATTGTATGTTACAGTCTTACAGAATGGAAGTCCTCATCAACTTACCTGACTGAACAGAGCAAAAGCACATATATGGGTGCTAATCCCACATAAAAGTACCCATACCGATAGCAGCGTCTCACGGAATGCATGGTAATGAATTGGATCTGAATCGCATGGCGTGCCATCGATATCAAACAATATTGCTTCAAGTGGAGAAAGTTCAGATAAAGAACATTTGCTGCACATATTTAAGCACAACACTTAGTGCGACAAGAGAAGAGTTCAGTAGGTGATTACGTCAATGAAGTAGGACACTATTCTCCTGGATAAGAATATCTGCAATCAAAACAAGTCGATTATTATATGTAAAGAGACCGGTGCAGGGTCAATTCAACTATTGGTCACCTCATTGTCTCGCAAACTGATAACGAAAATGAGCGTGGAAAGCAGCAATATCATGATAAAATACAAATGACACTATGAGTGTTTATGATTAAACCATTCCATTATACGAAAATGACTATAAAAGTATTACTACTATCCCTGCAACCCATGCAAGTATAACCCAGAAAGTGTAAACTAGGTGGTGCTTATTTCTCGAGGTGAAGGCAGATCATGCTTGCTCACTAGAAGTTTTCTGATGATGATGACAATGGCAACAAAGTAAGATACTAATATAATAAAAAATTCAAAGTGGATATTTACCAGCAGCAAAATGAACCATTCAGACACTCACCAGATCGAAGAGGATGCATGTGGCTCTGTAGGCAATACAGAATATAGATGAGGATGTGAATATTATTATATTAGTGATAAGGATTTTGATATAAAGGCAGAAGACAATCACCAGATTGAAGAGGAGACATCCTAGCAGCTCTGGTTCAAGATTGTCACCATTGGCATCTTCAACCAACAAGAACAAGTCAAAGAGTTCAAAGTGTTCAAAGTATCGTGAATATGATGATGATGAGGATTACCATATGTTTCATATAAACCCTTTTCATAATATTATAATGCAAGCATACATCAGAGTTAGATCAACATAAAGCAAAGATATCATCTATGGACCATAGTATATCAAACTCAAAAAACAACATCAAGCCAAACAAACTATTCTTCTACAGATTCATCTTCTTCAAACTCAAAAAATATCAAATTAAATAAATTATTTCTCCATAAATTCATCTTCTTGGAGCATATTTGAATCCACTGTTGATGTCACGAAGCAAGCACCGTTATCATCTTCATCTAAAATTTATAATCAATTAAAAATTAATTAAATAATTAATTATAAAAATAAATTAATGAACTAAAATTATAAAGTATATACAACAAATATAAAAGAAACATTGCCATCAGGATTTGGAACAAAGCCATGCAACCAATTTCGAGAGCAAATTAGAATTTGGATATTTTCAGGAAGGATAGAACTTTTATATTTAGTGAGAACACGACCACCAATACTAAAAGCATATTCTAATGCCACTGTAGTAATTGGAATGCTCAATACATCACGTGCCATAACAGAGAGAGTAAGAAATCATTTTGCATTAGTCTTCCAATAATTGAGAACATCCAAATCATCATAGTGGTCATAATCAAATTTTGTTTCATCCAAATAAATATCCAATTCACTCTTACCAATGTGAGTAATATTTTCATTTTGAAACATTTTAAACTCCTGCAATATTTTAAACAAATGGACAAAATATAAGTGAAAGAAATAAGATATAATAATTAACATATAACTAAAAAAATTAAAAGGTCAAATTTTTAAAGAATACAAAACTTATATTGAAGATTCTTGATCTCCTGTGTTTACTTCCATTTCCACTTGGCTCATACAACAAGATGGACTCATTAGATGATGGAGAAGTACTTGGTACATTGAAGTTGCTTGCATATTGTTGCCGATCTCATCGCGGCGGCCTGTAGCTTCAGAGCTAGCACCGGTCTCGGACCGTCTCACCTCGAGATCTCCAAGCTTCCGATCTTGCAAAACAGGGTCAGAGACCCTGGCCGGGGGTTCCGACGAGGGGGCTCCGACGGTCAAGTTAGAGAGCGGCGAGATGGAATAGATCCCCTAAGGCGGGTTCCCCAAGGACTCCCGTGCTTAGAGGAGATGTTAACAAAAGAAGTGCGTGAAAGAGTGGAGTTGAGGCTCAGCTCCTTGTGCTGAGTTCACCGAGTTCGCGCCTGAGGACTCTTCAAGGACTCCCCCGGATCCCTCTCTTGGTGTCTTTTTTCCTCCTCTTTTTACTTACCTCGCTGCCCGCTTTTACCATCCCTTTTATACCATTATGTTGCCTCCGGCTCCCCCCTCCCCTCGGGGGGCTCCCTCCCACTTCTCGCCTTTCTCCCCCCCCCCCCCTTTCCTTTCCTCTTTGGGCCTGAGAACCTTGTGGCCCCATCGCCTTGCTTGCTGTGCCTAGCGAGAAAAGGGGGGGGGGGGGGGGGGGAAGGATACTGGCGAGGCTTTGGGCCGAGCGCAAGTGCTCTCCTTCCAAGGCATTGATGATGAGTGCCCCGCCGTTTCGGGCTCCTGCCCGCAAGGATTCCGCTTCTCGATTGCGGGGCCCATCCGGCCGATCTAAACAAGGTTCCGCGCGTCACTACAGATCGTACTGGCGCCCCTTACGAGGCGCGGCGCGCGCTACCCGAGTGGTGATTTTGAAACCCGCATCCCCACTTCCCGGAGGCCTCGCTGAGCAGGGCCGGCCCCGGCCGAGGTGGACCCCTCCTGGGTGGACCTCTCCTGGGTGGACACCTGGCGGAACGGCAGAGAGGTGCTCGACTTCGACCGAGGTGGACCGGTCTCCGGGTGCCATATGGCGAAGGAACAGGAGGGCCCGGCTCGACCTCGATGGAGGTGGACCTGTCTCCGGGTGCCGCCTGGCGAGGGAGCAAGGGGCCACCAGCTTCGGCCGAGGTGGACCCCTCCTGGGTGGACACCTGGCGGAGCGGCAGAGAGGTGCTCGACTTCGGTCGAGGTGGACCCGTCTCCGGGCGCCATCTGGCGAAGGAACATGAGGGCCCGACTCGACCTCGGTGGAGGCGGACCCGTCTCCGGGTGCCGCCTGGCGAGAAAGCGAGGGGCCGCCAGCTTCAGCCGAGGTGGACCCCTCTTGGGTGGACACCTAGCGGAGCGGTAGAGAGGTGCTCGACTTCGATCGAGGTGGACCCATCTCCGGGCACCATCTGGCGAAGGAACAGGAGGGCCCGGCTCGACCTCGGTGGAGGTGGACCCATCTCCGGGTGCCGCCTGGCGAGGGAGCAAGGGGCCGCCAGCTTCGGCCGAGGTGGACCCCTCCTGGGTGGACACCTGGCGGAGCGGCAGAGAGGTGCTCGACTTCGACTGAGGTGGACCCATCTCCGGGCGCCATCTGGCGAAGGAACAGGAGGGCCCGGCTCGACCTCGGTGGAGGCGGACCCATCTCCGGGTGCCGCCTGCCGAGGGAGCGAGGGGCTGCCAGCTTCGACCGAGGTGGATCCCTCTTAGGTGGACACCTGGCGGAGCGGCAGAGAGGTGCTCGACTTCGGCTTAGGTGGACTAGTCTCCGGGCGCCATCTGGCGAAGGAACAGGAGGGCCCGGCTCGACCTCGGCGGAGGTCGGCCCGTCTCCGAGCACCATCTGGCGAAGGATTTTAAAAAAAATCACGTGGTACTGACCGCGTCCGGCGGGACGTGAAACGCGTGCCATGTCAGCATAGTAGCCATATCAGTTGCCCCTCATCCCCTCGTTCCGCCGGGGCGTCGTGGCTCGGGACGTGGGGATTTAATGCGGAGGTGACGTGGGGAAGGCGAAAATCTCATACCATAATTGCCACGATCCCTGTCATCGTTTCTTGTTATGCCCGAGGTCCCATGGGAGGTTGCCAAGTGTCGCGCTTCCGATGGCCATTAATACGCCGTTTCGAAAAGGAGGCAGTTTCCATCGAACCGAAGCGTCGATGTCGGGCGTGCGTCCATGCGGCGTCCATCTGGTGGTTCGGAACGAAATGAGGGGTACGGCTGCTGTCGATCAAGTTTGAAAAAGGGGGGGGACACTTTCCGGAAACGAAGCCTCTCCACTTTCTCATGCTTCGCCGGCGGTTGCAGTGGGCTTTCCTACACCTTCCGGGGTTGCCACCTCTTTTACACAGAGTATCTCGATGAGTGCCTGTGTCTTCCTCCCCCTTCCATCTCTCGGCCCTATCGACCCTTCCGCACTTCTTCTTCTCCCATGGCACGTCGCCGTCATGTCTCCTCTAACTCGGACGAGGTCGGTCCTTCCCGGTCGAGGACTCCATCGCCTTCTTCCTCGGAAGGGGAAAGTGATTCCGAACGAGATCCGTAGGCAGCTCCAACCCGGGGGTGTAACCATAGGCATCCCTAGGGGTCCTAGGTCTCCTCCTGTAGTATCCGCCCATCCGATTTCTTCTCTTCCCCCTCCGGTCACTTCTCCCACCGGTCCCTCTGGTCATGTCTCAACGATGACCGAAGATGACCTTTCTCTGCTCTGGGAAGTCTATGGTATCCCGGATTCGACTCATCTTTCCCTCCCGCGGCCCGGAGATCGAGTGACCTCAAGCAGCCCTGGGCGGGTCGCCTTCTACGAGGACTTCCTCCTCGGGGGTCTTCGGTTTTTCCTTCACCCTTTCTTCCTTTCTTTTCTCAGCCACTATCGTTTGGTCCCGGCCCAGTTGGCTCCAAACGCCATCCGGGTCATCTTCGCCTTCATTGTTTTTTGTCACTTCCACGGGTTCGTTGCCCGCTTCTCCCTCTTCAGGGCTCTCTTCACCGTGAAGCGTTATTCCACCGATGATGGCTGGTGGTACATTTCATCACGGCCTAGGTGCCTTAGGTTCGACCTCCCTTCATCTATTAAGGGCTGGAAGTACCGGTTCTTTTTCGCCTCGGTCGAAGACGTTGACTGGGCGTGGAGCGAGCCGGACTGACCTCCGAACCGAAATTCCCAGGTCGATCTAGTGGACCAAGAGGTCTTCACACAGCTGCTGAGTGACACGGTCCCGACCCTCGATGTTCTTCTCTCGGAGCAGAACTTGTTCGAGGTGGGGATCAGTCCCATCCGGGAGCTGGGTGAGGCTCGGATTTCCATTCCGCTTCGCATTCCCCCACCCTTCTTCTTCTTTTCTTTTTAACTAATCCGACTGACCTCTACTTCCTTTCAAGTATGAAGTTCTCTCTAGAGAACCTGCTGGAGGGCGCCGCGTAGAGAGACGCCGTCGAGGGAACTGCACCCTCGGCGAAGAGAGCTCGTACCGAGGCGAGCAGGGAGGCTGTGCCGACCTCCACCATCGGACCCGTGGCGACGGCTCCCGTACCCAGGCCACCTCGGGCCCGGGCGCCCGATGTCCCTGTTGTCGACCTTGACAGGGTCGTGGAAGAGGAGGGGGCGATCCCCCCTCGGGTAGCGCCTGCTTCAGCTGCCGCGCCGACCGCACCCACGGCGGTCACCAGGATAGCGACGGCTCCACCGACAGCTGCTCTACTCGGTGAGGGGACGGCCGCCTCTGCCACTGCTGACGCATCTACTCCGCTGCTGAGCCTTACCAGCCGGTGTTCCATGATCCGCGACCAGGGCCTCGCGAAGAAAGTCATGGAGTTCGCTTGCACCTCCCAGGACCGCCGTCTAAGGGGTGGCCGGGACTGCAGTGACGCGCTGCTCGGGATCCTGCCACAGCTCTTCATGGTAAGTCCCGAGCTTCGTGTTTTCGTCCTTCCTTTTAAAGTTCCAGTTGGATTATGCCGACCCCTTTCACTTTTGATGCAGATTGGGACGGACGTACTGCTGCTGAGGAACTTCCTCGCCGGCTACATCAAGAAGGACACCGAGAAGGAGGAGAAGCTCGGCAAGCTTGCAGCCGACGTCAAAGACCTCATGAAAAAAGGGGTCGAACTGCGAGGAAACAACCAGGTCCTTCGAGACGACCTGGCCCGCGCCGAGAGGCGCATCAAGGAGCTCGAGACCTCTCTGTCAGAGGAGAGGATCTCGAACCAGCACCGCACCGAGGAGGATGCGGCAGAGAAAACCCACCTCAGGGCTCAGTCCCAGTCGCTGGAGCGCCGGGTGGAGGAGGTCATGCAGGAGCTGAGTGCAGCCAAGGAGAAGAGCTCCTACGTCAACAGGCTGCTAGAGGTGTCGAAGCGGGTGGCGCAGGAGGCCGTCCCGAGGTTCCGGGCCTCGGAGGAATACGTCGCTGAGGTTCGGGAGGCTGCTGTGGACTCCTTCTTGAAGGAATTCTAGGTATGCCGGGAGAAGGTAAGCTCCTTCTATCCCGAGCTCGATCTCAACTGGGTAGTCATCGGTGGCAGACGGTAGGAGCACAGTGGAGGAGCTCCGGTAGCAGCTGGTGATGAGGCGGCGACTCCGGAGCAACCTCCCGAGCAGCCACCCGTCGACGGCGCAGGTGAAGGAAGTGCGCCCCAGCCCGAGGAGGATGCCGCCGCGTCGAAGTATCCTCCCCGGCACCATTATCCTTTTCCCTTTTTCCTTGTATTTTCTTTCTATGAGGACTCCCGGCCTGTCGGGAATCTTCTTGTGTACCGACATTCCGAATGCAATGAAGCCTCTTTTTCACTAGACCGTTGCTTCGCTCTCCTCTTTCTTTTCCCCTTTTTTTTTTGTACCTTTCGGACTAAACTCTGGTGCCAGGCACTGGGACTAAGTCCGGTAGTGCGTTATGAGCCGAGCTCGTGGGCGGACTGAGTTCTACCCCACCCTCCAGACTGAGGTTCGGGACTTTCGGACCGAACCTCGGGGTCGCGGGTTGTACCTGAGCCTCGCGCGGCTTGCCGAGCCATTCTCCGTGATTGCACGGGCGAATTTGATTCTGCCCCGCCCTCCATACCGAAGTCCGGGACCTCCGGACTGAACCCCGGGGCCGCAGGCTTTATCCGAGCCCTGCGCGGCTTGTCGGGCTGTTCTCCGGGATTGCACGGGCGAATTTGATTCTGCCCCGCCTTCTAGACCGAAGTCTGGGACCTCCGAACTAAACCCCGGGGCCGCAGGCTTTACCTGAGCCCTGCGCGGCTTGCCGGGCTGTTCTCCAGGATTGCGCGGGCAAATTTGATTCTGCCTCGCCTTCCAGACCGAAGTCTAGGACATGGCGCCTTCGCGGGTCTTCTACCATGCCCGTGTTCGCCGAACTCAGAGCTAGGTGGCTCTCTCCCTACGATGTGAGAAGAAGCATTTGGTGAAGAAAGAGGGTTTCATTGCTGAAGTTCAAGGAGCCTTACACTATTGGTAATACATCCTCAAGTTTGAGACGTTCCACGTCCGAGGAAACCGGGATCCTCCTAGTTCCTCCAAGTAGTATGCCCCGTGAAGGAGTACCTCCGCCACCCTATAAGGGCCTTCCTAGTTCGGGGAGAGCTTCCCGCACTCCCGTGGCTGGGAAGCTTCAGCTCGGCGGAGCACCAGATCTCCCGGGTGGAAGGACTTTGGTCGCACTCTGGAGTTGTAGTACCTGGCCACTCGCTGCCTGCAGGCCACCATTCGGTCTCGAGCCTTGTCCCTTGTCTCTTCAAGGAGGTCCAGGTTTAGCAGCATCCAGGTAGGATTCTCCACTTCATCGTACTGTTCCATGCGCAGGGTGGGTAGGCTGAGTTCAATCGGGATAACCGCTTCGGCCCCGAAGACAAGGTTGAATGGGGTCTCATTGGTGGCCGTCCTCGGGGTGGTGTGGTATGCCCACAGGACGCTCGGGAGCTCTTCCGCCCACCTGCCCTTGGCTTGGTCCAGTCTTGTCCAAAGGCCCTGCAAGATGCTCCTATTCGTTACCTCGGCTTCTCCGTTTGTCTGTGGATGCGCCACCAAGGTGAAGCGATGGTGGATGCCGAGGTTGCTGCAGAACTCCTCAAACTCCCGACAGTCGAATTGACATCCGTTGTCGGTGATGATGGTGTGCGGTAGGCCAAAGCGGCAGATAATTGACTTCCAGAGGAACTTGGCGATGTTTGCTTCCATGATCCGGGCCAGGGGTTCGGCCTCGACCCACTTCGTGAAGTAGTCAATGGCCACGATCAGAAATTTTCGCTGCCCGAATGCCGGGGGAAAAGGTCCTAAGAGATCCATGTCCCATTAAGTGAACGGCCATGGAGCGGAGAATTGGGAGAGTGGAGCGGAGGGCTGACGCTGCACCACGGCATGCCGCTGACATCGATCACACCTCTTCGCAAAGTCAGCCGCGTCTTCCTTCATCATCTCCCAGAAGTAACATTAACGGAGGGCCTTGTATGCCAGTGTTCTACCCCCCACGTGATTCCCACAGACGCCCTCGTGGATCTCTTGGAGCACGAGTGCGGCCTCCGCGGGTCTCAGACACTTGAGGAGGGGATAGGAGTAGGACCTCCGATACAGTAGTCCATCCATTAAGACAAACCGCGCGGCCTTCCTCTTGATGAGGCGAGCTGCTACGTGGTCCTCCGGCAAGGTGCCACTGGTAATGTACTCGACGTACTTGTCCATCCAGCTGGGCTCTTGGTTGACCTGCTGGACTTCTACGGGCGTCTCGTAGCTCGGGGCCTTGAGATGCTCGACATAAGTGTGGCCCAACAACGAGTCAGGCCGGGTCGCCAGGCGGGAGAGCGTGTCTGCGCGAGCATTTTCCCCGCGGGGTATATAAGAGACACTGAAGCATCGAAATCTTGCCGCGCTCGTTCTCACGAGCTCCAGGTATTTCGCCATTTGGGGGTCCCGCATGTCGTACTCCCCAGAGATCTGCCCGGCCACCAGCTATGAATCGGTGAAGGCCTTGAGGTTGGCCACGCCCAACTCGCGGGACACTCTCAGCCCCGCGAGGAGCGCTTTATACTCCGCCTGATTATTAGTTGCGGCGAACTGGAACCGGAGTGCACATTCGGCGATGACCCCCTCGCCGTTGGCAAGGATGAGACTAGCTCCACTCCCGCTGGAGTTTGTACATGAAGGATCCAAACGTCCTCCTCGGGTCTTGGTTCCGGCTGCTGGTCCTGAGGGCTCTCCTCCGTCCCCTTGCCCAGGCCTGCACACTCGACCAGGAAGTCAGTGAGTACCTGTGCCTTCATGGCCGACCTTGTCCCTATAAGTGATGTCAAACTCGCTAAGCTTGAGTGCCCACTTCACCAATCGTTCGGATGTGTCAGGTCGGCTGAGTATCGCTTTCAGCATCTAATCCGTCATGACAGCGATGGGGTGCGCTTGGAAATAGGGCCTGAGATGCTGGGTGGACACAATTAGCGCAAAAATGAGTTTCTCAGACCGGGAATACCTGAGCTCCGCATCGTGGAGGAGTTTGCTTGTGTAATACACCGGTCTCTGCATTCCCTGGTCATCAGTCCGAACTAGGACCGAACTGACGGCCTCCGGGGTGACCGCCAGGTACAGGATGAGCTCCTCTCCTCCTTCGGGCCGGGAGAGCAGTGGCGGGGATGCAAGTGTCCTCTTCAGCTCGTCAAACGCCTCCTGGCACTCTTCAGTCCAGGTGAAGTCGTTCATCTTCCTCAGCACTTTAAAGAAGGGCCGGCAGCGATCGGCAGACCTCGAGATAAATCGACTCAAGGCGGCTATCCGGCCGGTGAGTCGCTGTACTTGCTTCTTGAAAGTGGGTTGCTCCATGTCCAAAATAGCTTGGACCTTCTTCGGGTTGGCTTCTATCCCTCTTTGGGTCACCATGAACCCCAAGAACTTTCCGGCGAACACGTCGAAGGCGCACTTTGCCGGGTTCAACTTCATCTGGTAAAGTCGGAGGTTGCCGAAGGTCTCCGCCAGGTCACCGACGTGGTCCAAAAGGGGCCTGCTCATTACCAGCATATCGTCCATGTACACCTGCATGTTGCGGCCGATCTGGTCTTTGAAAACTTTGTTAACCAGTCGCTGGTACATGGCCCTGGCATTCTTGAGACCGAATGGCATCATCTTGTAACAGTAAGTTTCGCGGTCGGTGATGAAAGCAGTGTGCTCCTCATCCTCCGGGTGCATTCGAATATGGTTGTATCCGGAGAAGGCATCCATGAAAGAGAGGAGGCGATGCCCCAAAGTGGTGTCCACCAACTGGTCAATCTTTGGAAGAGGGAAACTAACCTTCGGGTAAGCTCGGTTGAGGTCGGTGTAGTCCATGCAGATCCTCCACTTGCCACTGCTCTTCTTCACCATGACCACGTTCACCAGCCAACTAGGATATTATACTTCCCGCACAAAGCCGGCGGCGAGGAGCTTCTCCACTTCTTCATTGATGGCCTTCTGCCTTTCTGCAGCGAAACTCCTCTTCTTCTGGCGGACAGGGCGACATCTTGGGTCAACATTCAACCTGTGGGTGATAACTTTCGAGGGGATACCCGGCATGTCGGCTGCGGACGAGGCGAACACATCAACGTTCGCGCGGAGGAAGTCCAGCAGACAGATCCATTTTTCCTCCTGGAGCTGGGCTCCTACGTGCACAGTCTTCTGAGGGTCCGAACAGAGAGGATACGTCAACAGGTGTTCCACGGGTCCTCCCCTGGGATCCTTCTCCCTTAGGTTGAGGTTGTTGACGTCGGGGCCGAGCTCAGCACCCCGGGCTCCCGGGACCGTCTGCAGGCAATGCTGGATGGGCTGGGCCGTCCCCCTCATCACCCCCATCCCAGAGGCGGTAGGGAACTGCACCAGCAACCTCTTGGTGGAAATAACAACATCCAGCTGGTTGAGCCTCGGACGGCCAAGGATAAAATTATAAGGTGAGGGGAGCTTGACAACAGTAAACGTCATCATAACTGTAGTCTGCCGAGGTGGGGATCCGGCAGTGACAGGGAGAGTGATCTCCCCTTCGACCTCCATCGAGTCTCCGGTGAAGCCCACAAGAGGGGTGTGCACTGGCCTTAATTGATCATGAGACAGGTTCATTCGGGAGAAAACATCATAAAAAAGCATGTCAGTAGAGCTCCCAATCTCTCGCCTGGGCTTCGTTCCTCATGAACTTCCTGAGGTAGCCCCTCTTGATCAGCTCCTCAATCTCCCGCTTCAGATTGCGGCACTCCTCCATGTCGTGGCCGTGCTCACGGTGAAAATGGCAGTATTTTGTCTTGTCGCGAATGCTCCTTAGGTTCTGAGGAGGAGGTCGGCGAAGGTAGTGTTCACCCTCAATCTCCATGAGGATCTTCGTCCTAAGAGCAAGGAGAGGGGTGAAATTTCTTTCCGGGACAGCACTGCTCTTCGGCTTCGGGCCTGGATGAAGATCAGCAGGCGGTCCAGGCCTCCGGGCCCCGGGGGCATCCCTCGGGGCAAGCTTCTTTGAGGGCTTCCCGTACAGTTCTCGCCTGGTGCGATCGGCCTCCTCCACTCGGATGTACTTGTGGACACGGAGGAGGAGTTCGGAGTACGTCCTGGGGGAATTCTTATCCATGGAATAGGTCAGGCGGGAGGTCTTGAGCCCGCGCTTCAATGCCAGCATGGCAACGAGCTCGTCCAGACTGTAGATTTCTAGGGCAGCGGTCTTGAAGCGGGTAACGTAGTTCCGCAGCAGCTCCTGGTCCTGCTGGCGGATAGAGAAGAGGCTGTCCACCTCTCTTGGCACCTTCCGGCAAGCGTCGAAGTATGCCACGAATTTTCCTTCCAGTTGATGGAAGGAACAAATGGATTCGGGCTCGAGACGGGTGAACCAGACTGGAGCGGCCTTCCGGAGGGTGGCAGGGAAGGCAACGCATAAGAGAGCGTCCGTGGCTCTCTGGACCCTCATGAGAGCCTTGTAGCTCTCCAAATGATCCAAGGGGTCGGTGGTCCCATCATAGGGATCCACTTATGGCATGCGGAACTGACTCGGAATCGGCTCCTCTTGGTTTTCTCGGGAGAAGGGTGGTCGGGCATCATAGCCCGTTGGGCCTGCTGGGGAGTTCTGCATGTCGGCAAAGCGGCGGGCGAACTCCGCTAGCTTGCGCTCGTGCTCTTCCAGGCGCCTCTCGGCTGGCGCCTGATGGCCTCGTCGATGGAATCTTCCACCGAGACCGCTGGCGAAGGGGGTGCCGATAGATCTCGGCGGGGGGCCTTGCCCCGATGTCGCCTGCTACGCCGTGCTGTCTTGGCATCGTTGGCCGGGGATCGACTCTCGTGATCCGCCGAACCGGAGTAGTTCCTCTTCGCAGGAGTTTGGTAGCTCCCGCGGGGGTTGGAGACTACCCGCGGATGAGAGGTTCTGCTATGGATGGAGTGCAGGCTTCCGCGGGGCCCCGTGGCTCGAGCTGCGGGGGTCCCTGGCTGGGGATGAGTGGCCAGGGAGCGCTGCTGGTGCTGTAGCTTCCGCACTGCTGCGGTCAGGGTTTGCAGCTGCTGGATGACAGCTGCGAAAGGTTCGTCCACTGGGGACGACTGCGGAGAAAGAGGAGGTGGAGCAGGAAGCTCCCTCTCCGGGCTACGCGGCCCTTGAGAGGAAGGAACTTCCCCTACTCGGCTGGTGGATGCTTCGCATCCACGTGTCATTACCATGGTCAGAGCGCGCTTTTGCCCGCGGAGAGCTTGCTCGCATTGGGGTTGCTGTCCTGCCCCCCTACCTGGCATGCCAATCTGTTGCCGATCTCATCGCGGTGGCCTGTAGCTTCAGAGCTGGCACCAATCTCGGACCGTCTCACCTCGAGATCTCCAAGCTTCCGGTCCTGCAAAACAGGGTCAAAGACCCTGGCCGGAAGTTTCAACGAGGGCGCTCCGACGGTCAAGTTAGAGAGCGGCGAGATGGAACAGATCCTCTAAGGCGGGTTCCCCAAGGACTCCCATGCTTAGAGGAGATGTTAACAAAAGAAGTGCGTGAAAGAGTGGAGTTGAGGCTCAACTCCTTGTGCTGAGTTCACCGAGTTCGCGCCTGAGGACTCCTCAAGGACTCCCCCGGATCCCTCTCTTGGTGTCTTTTTCCCTCCTCTTTTTACTTACCTCGCTACCCGCTTTTACCATCCCTTTTATACCATTATGTTGCCTCCGGCTCCCCCCCTCCCCTTGGGGGGCTCCCTCCCGCTTTTCACCTTTCTCCCCCCCCTTTTCCTTTCCTCTTTGGGCCTGGGAACCTTGTGGCCCCATCACCTTGCTTGCTGTGCCTAGTGAGAAAAGGGGGGGGGGGGGGGGTGGGGAGGGGAGGATACTGGCGAGGCTTTGGACCGAGCACGGGCGCTCTCCTTCCAAGGCATTGACGATGAACGCCCCGCCGTTTCGAGTTCCTGCCCGCAAGGATTCCGCTTCTCGGTTGCGGGGCCCATCCAGCCGATGTAAACGAGGTTTCGCACATCATTACAAACCGTACTGGCACCCCTTATGAGGCGTGGCGCGCGCTACCCGAGTGACGATTTTGAAACCCGCGTCCCCACTTCCCGGAGGCCTTGCTGAGCAGGGCCGGCCCCAGCCGAGGTGGATCCCTCCTGGGTGAACACCTGGTGGAATGGCAGAGAGGTGCTCGACTTTGACCGAGGTGGACCCGTCTTCGGGCGCCATTTGGCGAAGGAACAGGAGGGCCCGGCTCGACCTCGACGGAGGTGGACCCGTCTCCGGGTGCCGCCTGGCGAGGGAGCAAGGGGCCGCCAGCTTCGGTCGAGATGGACCCCTCCTGGGTGGACACCTGGCGGAGCGGCAGAGAGGTGCTCGACTTCGGCCGGGGTGGACCCGTCTCCGGGCGCCATCTGGCGATGAAATAGGAGGGCCTGGCTCGACCTCAGCGGAGGTGGACCCATCTCCGGGTGCCGCCTGGCGAGGGAGCAAGGGGCCGCAAGCTTCGGCCGAGGTTGACCCCTCCGGGTGGACACCTGGCGGAATGGCAGGGAGATGCTCGACTTCGGCCGAGGTGGACCCGTCTCCGTGCACCATCTGGCGAAGGAACAGGAGGGCCCGGCTCGATCTCGGTGGAGGTGGACCCGTCTCCAGGTGCCGCCTGGCGAGGGAGTGAGGGGCCGCCAGCTTCGGCCGAGGTGAACCCCTCCTAGGTGGACACCTGGTGGAGCGGCAGAGAGGTGCTCGACTTCGGCCAAGGTGGACCCGTCTCCGGGCACCATCTGGTGAAGGAACAGGAGGGCCCGGCTCGACCTCGGCGGAGGTCAGCCCGTCTCCGAGCGCCATCTGGCGAAGGATTTTAAAAAAAACTACGTGGTACTGACCGGGTCTGGCGGGACCTGAAACGCGCGCCACATCAGCGTAGTAGCCATATCACATATTCTCCAAAAAGCTTCTCTAATTTCTCCTTCACAATTTTTATCTTCTCTTGGAAAGTTGAAGGATCAAGCTTTGTGTAACAAAATTTTAAGAAATCAAGCTTCATTTATGGGTCAAGAATAGCTCTAAAAGCAAGCACTATACTATAATCCTTCCAATATTTGTCAAACTTTCCTTTTATCCTAGTAGCCATCTCCTTTATTATTTCACCATCATTGTACAAGTTTTCATTCAGCATACATTCAATTTTCCAAACTTGCATAAAATATAAGTTGGCAGTTGGGTAAGATGAACCTGAAATCATGTTTGTTGTCTCATAGAATGGTTCCACGAATTCACATACATTGTCTTCTCTTCTCCACTCTTCATCTATTGGACAATATTTATAATTTCTATTAATTACCTGTAGAATATCAAAGGCTTTTTGATATTGGATTGCACTTTCAAGCATCAAATATGTTGAATTCTATCTAGTTAACACATCCAACCTTAAACCAATCTTTGTATCAATACTAGCTTGCTGAACACATTCTTAAAATTTAACCATCCTCCCATCTGATCCCCTTACATACTTAACACTTTCTCTGATTTTAACTAATACTTCATTGGCCACTTTTAATCCCTCTTGAACAATCGGATTCAATATATGAGCAGAATACCGCATATGAAAAAACTCACCATTACACAACAAACCATTTTGCAAACGGAGATGGTTTTTCAAGATATCTTGCATATTGTCATTAGCAGAAGCATTATCCAAGGTAAGAGAAAAGATATTTTTATCTATTCCCTATTATTTCAAACAATCAAATATAGTTGCTTCCAATTCAGCTCCGGTGTATGGAGGTTTCATACGACAAAAGTTGAGAATTTTACTACATAATTTCCAATTTTCATCAACAAAGTGGGTAGTTAAACAAATATAACCCTCTGTAGTAGATGATGTCCATGCATCAGAAGTGAAATATATTCTATTAGGAATCTTGGCCATAACTTGTTTAAGTTTCTCCTTCTCTTTGATATAGACTTTTTTTATATCAGAAACAATAGTATTTCTAGAATGTATAACTACATCTGAATTTAAGTAACTTGCCCAAGCTCTAATCGTCTCATATTCAATAAAAGAAAAAGGCAAATCATGTTGAATTATAGCTTCTGCTAGCATTTGTCGATGAACCTTTTGATTGATCTTTCTTGACCTCATTTTTCCGTCTTGATCAATGAGCATTTGACCCACATTTTGATATGTAATTTCTTTACAGCTTGAAATGTGACGACTTAAATGTGAAGTCCCATAATTGATGCAAGTTTTAGGATTGGTACCAACTGTATATTCTTTTTTACAATGATTGCAAGCTGCCTTTTCAATCCCTTCTTTATCTTTACCAATTTTTGAGAAATATTTTCAAATATTTGATGTTTTCTCTTCTAGTTTTTTTAAAAGGAAGAGTCTCAGTAACTTCATCATCATCCAAATTATTAATAGTAGTATTCACTAACTCCATATTTTCTTATAATCCAATAATTTAAATAAATCAATATGATCAACACTTTATTCAAAATCTAATAAAATAAAATATAATAAATTTTAAATAATTAAATCTAAAACTATAAAATTTATTAATAAAAATAATTAATCTTATGGAATCGTAGTTACCGTATATTAGTATATTACATCCTTGAACCGTATATTAATCACGGGATCACGGGCTCGTTTGATTTTTTTTATTTTCAAAACTTCCTGGCCCACGGGCTAACCCGATCCTGGCCCACTTCAATCCATGGGCTACAAGGGCCGGGCCAAAAAGTCTGGTTATATAAATGGGTTATGTTTTTCCAGTCCGGCTCGATCTATTTATAGGATCAAATAGGCTGATCCATAGATTCTAGCCTATTTTGACAGGTTTATTTTCAACAGCCCCAACAGTCCTCCAGCTCTGCACCGAGCGAGAATTAGTTTGATTACCCATCAATTCTCGGTTACCTTTGGTTTGTTAGTTGACACGTAATGTTATCCAGGATATTTCTTGTTAGGAATCTGAGGGCATTCTTTACTATAAAACTTATACCATCCAAGAAATCAAATACATACTCTTTTTATGGTTAACCTTGGAGTAAGACAACTTGATTAAGACACGAGGACCAGCATGAATTTGAGGATGATGAAACGGCCAGAGGAGAACCTTTTCTTGCTTTTTTAAATGGATAACATATCCTACCCTCTATTCTTCTCACTCGTCGGTGATCTTATCCACTTCAAAATTCCGCTGAACTACTCCAACATCGTAATGCAAATCGGGTCCCAAGACCGAGAGAGATTCCGAATATACCATTACAAGACGAGTCGGACGTTGCCAGGTTCGCAAGACCCTGGACTCAAAAGATTACTACAAAATCGGACCGACCATAAGAGCTTGCGTGGTTGACGTGCAAAAGCGGCAAAACCGCAAAAGTAACCGAGTTTTTAATGCACTTTAGGTCTTTGGCTTTCGCACAACGTGTCCTGAGAAGGAACGTGCGATGTGGAGGAGAGCCACGAATGGGCAGTAAACACGTAGACGAAAAAAAAAACCTGCGTGTCATGTTTCTTGGAAGGTACCAGATGGTGCATGAATCTTTTCCACGTGCCAACCGACTGTCCGGTAGACCTCACATAGACTAGTAGTTTTTTGTATCTGTTTTGTACAAAGTTAGTGCTTTGCACGCGTCCCAATAGCTTCTTGTTGCCGTTCTTGGTAAAATAATGGATAACTTAGGATCAACCAAAAATTTTTATTGATAAATTAACATAGCTGGGAGGTCATGGTGGTGATAGCAGCGATCCTTGCTATCTAAATATTATTGATGCCGAAGCTGTTACTAGATTAGGTTTAGATCAAAATTTAGATATTCAAATTTGAATCAAATCATAATTACTAGATCAAGATCTAGATCCGAATATCTAATGGATCAAGTATTGAAGTTTCAGATTTGGACCTTAATGTATCTTGGATATCGAGATCTGAACTCGGACTTGGAACCTGAAGTACATTCGAATGTCTTAGAGAAAACGTATCTCGAGATTCGAGTATCACAAGTAAAGTAGGGATTGGATTCGAATCAGAATCCAAATATTCAGACCTAGATCTGATTTTAGCTACTAGATCCGGATATGAACCCGAATATCCAACGAATCTAGTTTTGAAGTACCAGATATGGATCCGAATGGATTCTGAGTATCCGAACCTAGACTTGGACCCGGACCCGAATCAAGGAATAATACAAAATCTCTTTTCCTCATTCTCTCGTCGAATCCAAAGGAGAAAAAAGCAAAAATTCAAGAAATCATGTAAAGATACAATTTTCAACCAAAATTTTCAAAAATCGGGTATGCAAGGATTGGAAAACAGTAGCAGCAGAATCAAGACTACATATTTAATTTGATCACCTATTTGCTAAATAACATCGAAAAAACCAAAACATTGATTAAGCATAAATACGAGAGAAAGGAGGAATTATGGGTGCGAGAAGAGATTGCTGGAGAATGCTAGGAAGATTTCTCTAGTTAGGGGTGGATAAGTGATTTGGATTTCGAGCGAGAGGGGATAGTTGGGGAATCAAAAGAATGCGATATCGATCCTTTCCCTCTCTCTTTCTTGAGGGTTTTGACGAAGTAACAAACAACGGACGATGGGCGAGAGATTGAGAGAAATTTGAAACAAAAAAAAATGTTTTAACGATGCATAGGTAGGGGATGATGTTGGAGCAATGATGGGGTTTGGATCAAAGGAAGGCAAAGATGGGAGACGATGTTAGAGCAGCAGTGGCCGACGGATTTCTAATATTAGGAAAGCAGAGGTGGAGGATGATGTCGGAGCAGCGGTGCCCTGCGAGAGACGACGTTGGTGGCCGGCGGGGCTCGAATCCGAGAAAAGTAGTTGCAGGAGATGATGTCAAGGTAGCGGCGGCTAATGGGGCTCATATCCGAGGAAGGCAGAGATAGGAGATGATATCAAAGCAGCGATGGCCAGCGGGGCTCGGATCCAAAAAAGGTAGAGGTGGGGGACAAGTCATAGTAGCAATGGTCGATGGGGGATGATGTCATGTGACGACGAGGCATGGATGCAATAAGCATCGATTGATGGAGTCACGAATGGGGAGAGGCATGACAGCGTGCCTCCGGTGACTATGAGCAGATGGTCGGTGACGGCATGATGCCAGTCTAGAGGTGGGTGGAGACAGGGAAGCCATCGAGGCAGGGAGGGAGGTAGGGATATACCGAGGGAGGGAACAGAAAGGAATTAGGACCAATTGAAAGGTCCTTTTCTTTCAATAGCCATGGTTGATTTTGAATGATTAGATAAAATCTAACGGTTCATAATAATATTAATATAAATAAATATATAAATATCTATTATATTATATAATTAATTTCTAGGTCTGTAGGGTTTGGATATTAAATATCCAGACCTGGATGTAATTAACTATAGCTAAATGGGTACGAGTCCGGGTCCGGGTTCGAGTAAATGGGTCCAAACTTAGTACTAGACCCGGATCCATTGGAAAAATATCCGCAGGTCTTGGATTTGGACTCGATCCATGGACAGGTCTAGTCACAAGTTGCCGCCATGCTACACTGCTCCGGCCAATATGCCATTGGGACTTGTTATTGGTTCTCTACGAGTTGGAGGTGCCGAAGCTCCTAGATCTCCGCTGGCATCGTCTCGTTGCTTCCAATCTGCCTTTGATCCTTCTTCCTAAGATTGAGCCTAGGTGGGACCTCCACCTCAACATTTTCAAGAACAGAGAGCTTTTCCAGGTCTGGATTTTTGACCTTGATGGCTGGGGGCGACACCAAGCCCTTGTTGAGGCCAAGGAGGAAATTGGGACTCAGGGATGCCACCTTGGCCGCGATCGCAGGGGATGGGTGAGCAGCGTCAACCGAGGGGCAGGGGGTTGGGATAGAGTTGAGGGCATCGATGAACCATTGATGGTCGGCTCGGGGTCAAGGAGGGCGGCATGGCAGAAGGGGGCGGGGGGTTGAGGTGGAAGAAGATGTGGAGGCTGGTGATGGGCTTGGTGATGAAGTGGTGGAGGCAATTGGACTCATGTACCATGTGGTCGAGGTCCTCATTGTAAAGATGTGGGCATCGAGATCCTCGAGCATCACAGGTCAATGGGGGATGACGTCAATGGCCGATGGGGGAGGAGAGTAGGAGACAGCCGATGATGACGTGACATCATCTGCCGATGGTGGAGAAGGGTGGGGAGCCGCTGAAGCAAGGAGGAAAGGAGCGAGATCATGACCAACTTGGGTGATTGGTCTTTCCTTTAAATAACCAATATTGATTTGAGCCATTAGATCAAAAAATCTAATAGTTTATAATAATTTTAATATATATATATATAATATATATATATTATATTATTTAATAGGATTTTGGATTTGCCAGGTTTGGATATTTAATATTCAAATATGGACTTATTTAACCATAGTTAAATGGATCGAGTCTAGTTTCGGGTAAATGGGTCCAATCTTAGTACTAGACATAGATCTATTTGGTAAATATTCATGCGTCTCGAGTCCGGACCGGTTCTTTGATTGTTCTAACTCATGCCATGAATCACAAATGGACACATAGTGGAAGATTGGAAAAATTTATACCAATCATTGGATTTAGATTGCACCAACTGTGACCTTACACGCATGTAACCCTTTTCTTGTAGTGAAACTAACCACTGTTAGTTATACTGATATAGTCTTCGAAGATGATCTTTGGCAAGCAGGATTAGCACCTAAACAAATAACAGTCTGGAGTGGATCGAAGCCAGTTGGTCTATCCGTGACAAACTTCAAATTTTTTTTTTCTTTGTGTGACAGCTTCAATTTTATCAGTTTTTCAATAACCAACCGCGCTGGAAGGTCTGTTTGTAATGTTTTGCGGCGACAGCCAGGAATCGGATCCCTGGCAAAGAAAAATAAAAGAATGGATTAAATTATGCTGCATCTTTTCTTATCTTAACGGGGCCATTCGATCTTAATTTTCCGGGACCATTCGATCTTTTACGGGGCCCATCCATGGCACCTCTTGATGCACGGCCAATCCCCAATCAGGAGGAGCCATACGTTGCACGGGCAACCCAGCAGGGGGGTAAATCAAAAAATAATCACTTCCATATATACGACTTGCAATCACTCGTATTGTACATGATGGCTTCAGGCCAAAGGAAAAAAGATGTTCCGCAGATGTTAACAAGATTCGCCCAAATCATTAATATTCAATTATTCATTGGGAAGCAGCGCTTTCCCATAAGTAGTAAGTTTTAAATTAAATACCGAAGACCACCATGAATTTCAAAATGTCAACAGGGCCCATTCGTTACCCGGGAAAGAAATGAAGACCATTCATTACACCATTGAAGAAAATTAGTTGTATGTACATTTTTTTTTTTTCTTTTTCTTTGATCAATCTATTACATACAAACAAACTATTTATCAATTACACATACATTGACATGAGCCCCAGAATTAACTTACTGCACCAAGTTCAAAACACATACTATTTTTTCAAAAGAAATAATGATTCCGAAAAAATAAAGAGAACCCCGTAGCGATGTGCACTTCCACCACATCACGCGGCCGAGGGTGCAGTGGCGTATTTCACCGCTCCGGCCTTCGACAGCGCCTCTAGGAGCGGCTGCTCCTTCGCCACCTCAGCCGCCGTTGGAACTCCACCCTCAGTCACCGGCGGCCCTTGTAGTCCAGCGACTCGTCGTTATAAATATCCCGCCACTTCTTCACCAGCATCTTGAGGTCCTCCCGGTCCATGTTCTCCTCCTTCCCAGTGTACCTCCACGGCTTCGACCCCTGCACCCAAAAAAATCACCACCCATCATCATCAGCACGAAACACAAAGCAACAAATTGTTAGATCTATCAGGTGGTCAGGAATTCATCACACGTACCGCAGCGCAGTAGTGGACCACCTTGACCTTCTCCAGCTCCACGTTCTCCGGGTGCCTCCACAACATCGCAAGGACCAGATTGTAAACCCCTGGGATGGGCTTGTAAATATCCTCAAAGAACATGTTCAAAAAGTCCTGCACCCAGAAGATAATTTAAAAACTCGTACCAATTCACACAAAAGCCCTTGGGCTTGGTCCGGAGGATGAAAAAGGACTCCAGGATTACCTGTTCTGCAAAAGGGGTGGGGAGAGTGGACTTGACGGTCTTCAAAAGAGACTCGGCGGTGGCGAGGCTGGGCTCGTGGACGAACATCCCGGCATTGAAGTAGAGCGCCGGTGGCGGACCCAGCTTATCCTCCGGCCAGGATACCTTATTCGGGCACTGCTGACAGTATCCGATCTGGTACTGCGGCGTGTGGCTCCACGTCTTCTCGCAAAAACAATCCATCACCGCATAGAAGTATCCATCCGGGAGATCGAAGAGATGGTCGATGTTATCATATACCTGGATATCCGCGTCCAGGTATATTATCTTCTCGTACTCCACAAACTGTACACCATATAACAACGCCATATTCAAAATAAGATTGTCACATATATACCTCAGATTAGACTAGAAGGTCCTGTTTTTATTACGAAAATGAAACGAGGGGTGAATGTAACGCGACCATGCATGCCACGTATCAAAAAAACAAGAGTGGTAACGCCAGTTTCAAGGGAGGTGACATTACCTCCCAGATACGGAGCTTGGAGTAGTTGATAACGTAGTAAGCCATGGCGAACTGGGTCTGGTTCTCGGGAGGGTAGACGGGCTCGATCTCGCGGACCAGGCAACCCTGGGAGCGGAGGATTCGACGGTGGTCCTCCGGCACGTCCGGCAGCACCGCCACTACCAGTGGATACATCGACATAACCTTCCTCAAACCCTTGGCCAACCCGACCACGCCCTTCCAGTAATCTCCATCTCCGGCGAGGAACGTCACGTACGCCCTCCTACACTCTGGTGCCGCCGCTGGCTTTCCATATCCGCAAATCATCGCCACCTTTCTGACAATCGCTGCCGCCATTGTAAGAAACTAATGAAAATTAAAGAAATGAGATGGAGGGAGAGATCAGGGAAGAACGAAGAGAAGAGCGAAAGCTTGAAAGCTTTAGTAGATTGAAGAAGAAATAGCAAGATCTCGAAAGGAACTGGGGATTGAAGAAGTATTCGCAAGATCTCTAAAGGAACAGGGGACTTCTGAGTCGTTTCGAAAGGGGGGATTGGGGGGTCATAAATAGCTGCGGGGAGGAGGAGCGGGAGGCCTCAGGTGAAATAACCGAAAGATGGATTGCTTTGACTGTATGACGGTTTGATTAAGAAACACGGACCGGTATGAATTTCCTGCTCTTTTTTCAATGGATAACTCTCCCTCGTCGGTGATCTTGTCCCCTTCAAATTTCCACAGACCTACCCTGACATCGCAATGCGGGTCCCGAGAGAGAGAGAGAGAGATTCCGAATATTCCGTTACTGGACGGGTCGGCCGCCGACCAGGAGAGCTTGTGGGGCCAGGCCTGGTTGGCGAGTCAAAGCGGCAAAAGAAACTGTATTTTTAGTGCAGTTTGGGTCTTTGGATTTCGCACAACGTGTCGAGCGACGACACGTACGATGGGGTGCAGAGCACGAATTGGGAGTAAGCACGTAGACCCAAAAAAAAAAAAGCCGCGTGTCCTGTTTATTAAAAGGTACTGAATGGTGCATGAATCTTTTCCACGTGCCAAGCGACTGTCTGTTAGACTTTTTTTTTTTTTGTGCACAGATTGGTGGTTCGCAGGCGTCCCGCTAGCTGCGTGTTGCAGTTCTTGAGTAAAAAAATAGGCAATGCAACCTCTGATCAACAAACTTTTTTATTGATTAATTACGTAGCTCGAAGGTGGTGGTGGTTGTGATCTTTGCTGCCCAAATATTACTCATCTCGTGAATCCTGGATGGACGTATAGTGGAAGATTGGTAAAATTTATACGTCTGACTAGATTTAGATTGCACCAAGTGTAACCTTACACGCATGTAACCCTGTTCTTGTGGTGAAACTAACCACTGTTAGTTATATAGTGATATAGTCTTCGAAGACAACCTTTAGTAAGCAGGATTAGCTTCTGAACATGCTAGAAAATTTTAATCCATCATGTTGGATCGTACTTTTATGTTCACACAAAACTAAGAAGTATGGAGGATATATTGTACATCATTGTCCTAAGCATATAAATCACATGGTCTTCAAGATACTTCATCTTCATCATGAGATATCTAGCCTTCTCTCGATCTCTTCTCCATCTTTCCTAACATGAATGATTAATGAAAATCATTTACCATTATTATGAAAGTTGGAGAAAGAGAACATCATATCTCTATATTTATACCTACACATATGCCTCTCTCATTAAAAATTAAAATCTTAATTAGAGTTCAACTCTAGTTTTATTTGATCTGAAAGATCAGTTTAATTAGGAATCAACTTTTTTGATTAACCAGACTCTTTGTAATTGATTCGGTATATAAGATTGATCTAAGAAATTAAATTTGACTAAGTGATAGTTATGCTGCATGAGTCAAATCCAACAAAAAATAAACAAAATATCTAGATATAGAATAATTGTAAAATATTTACAAGAAACTAACATTGAGATTTCTTTGTCTACGTGTATGACCATGATAGATATTGATGAAGAATTTTTTAAACACCTAATAAAGACTTAAAAATAATAAAATTTTAAAAAAAACTCTTGAAAGAACACTATAAGAAAATAAAATATTAGCGACAACTACGCAGCCGTCACTAATAACATTATATAATGATACAAAAAATGATGGTAAATAATGCCGTTAGTAATACTTTAGTGATAGTAATAGTGACCATAACTCTCGTCGCTAATAATTTTTAAAATTATAAGAAATTTTTTTTGAAAAACAATGATAGCGATGCATACTGACTATTTGCGATGATAGATTATCGTCGCTAATAATTTTTAAAATTCAAAAAAAAATTAACTTATGAAAAAAAATATTAGCGATGATTTTTTGATTATTAGCGATGGTAAACTATTCGCTATTATAGAAGGAATTAGCGATGATGTTTTAGTTATTCGTGATGACTATTTGTAGCCATCAATAATTTTTGAAAATCCAAAACAAATTAATTCATGTAAAAAACTACTAGCAATAGTGTTTTGATTATTAACGATAGCTATTTTGTTGTTGCTACTAAGAAATGCCATCGGTAATACCTTATTCATATTAGCAATGACAAGTAGCTGTCTCTAATAATTATAACATCACTACTAATTGCCATCGCCAATACTTATACAAAATGAGGTATTATCAATGGCTTTGTAGTTATCAGCAGTGTAGTTTACTGTCACTAATACATTTTAAAAACTTAAAAAAAATTTATGAAATAAAATTAGTGATAGTGTTATGATTATTAGAGACAGCAATATGAATGAGGTATTACCGATGGCATTTCTTATTGATGACAGCATTTTGCCATCGCTAATAGTTCCTCTTTTAAATCCTCGATTGTCCAATTTTTTTCATTTTCGTCATTTAGTTTCCCTCCTCCCCTTGCCCCAGTGCCTCTCCTTCACTTTTCCTCCCTACCATCAGCTGCCATGCTTCTCCCCCCTCCCTGCGCACCGCCTGCAGCCTAGATTTCCCCCACCCAAGGTCGGGTTTCCTTCCTGCATGCCACCGACCACCGTGCTTCCCCCCTCCATGTTCACCACTGGCCACTGTGCTTCCTCTCTCCCTGCACAACATCAATCGTCTAGATTCTCCCCGAGTCCCGATTTCCTCCTTGTGCACCACTGGTTGCCAAGATCCCCCACCCTGGGTGCCTTTCCTTCCTCCCGGGTTCCTTACACTTCGCTGGCTACAATGCTTCCTCCCCTCCTTGTGCTCCACCAGCCATCGAGATCCCCCTGGGGCGCCTCTCCTTCCTCCTAGTTTTTCTATGTGCCACTAGCCACTGTGCGTCCCCCTGCCACCCTCATCCCTCGCCCCTCCTTGCTGCTAAGCTTTCTCCGTCTGATGCCTCCCTACCATCGTCTTCCCTCGTCCCTCCCTGTCACCATCTTTCCTCGCCCCTCCCTACCGCCAGGAGTATTTTACTATGACATTCAGTAGTCAATACTTGCATCTTTTTGTCTAAGATTTTGAAATTTTTATTGATTTCTCTCAATCTGATACTTTTAGCCATTTTTCTTCTTTTCAAGTGAATTGGTTATAATATTTGAAACTATTTCTATTTTTTACCTCTATTTTAATTTTTTAAATATTTTTTTTATAAAATCTTATTGAGTTTTTATCCTCAATATTCCTGGTAATAGAAATTTAAACCAAGATGGCCTATGATGAGCACTAAGGCTAGGTGCTATTTCAGATTAATGGAACACTAATTACTCCTTTTCAAGATTTTGGTACATACCAGATAAAATCTATCTTGTATTTATAGGGTGAGTATTAGTGACGATGATAGTGACAACATGTGAGCTATCATTTTAAAATATTTTTATATTAAAAAAATTAATTATTTAATGAATAAATTAATAAGTTATGTTACCGCCAAGATCGTCGTGGCCTATAGCTCTGACGCATCGGGTTCCCACGGGGCGCTTGGTCCTCTCTTCCGGTTGACTCCTTGGCTGGTTGACCTGCAAAACAGAGGAGATCCGGGCCGGGGATTCCAGCAGGGACACTTCGATGATCAAGTCAGTAGGAGGATCAAGGAGAACGGAACCTTTATGACGGAGAGCTTTGGGGACTCTCTGCATAGAGGGTGAAAAAATGAAATGGAATGGAGATGGGTTCAGAGAAACGAGAGAGGGCTTGGAAGGATCCCTCGAGTGGTTCTTTGTCCCTTTGCCCCCTCTATTTACTTACTTACCTCCTTACTTACCCCCCATCTCTGATTTTTTATGCATGGGGTAGCCCAGACCAGGTCTGGGGCCTCTTCCAGGTGTCCATTTCCAGGTACCTTTTCTAGAAAGATTTTCAGTTACTCGCCGTCGCCCTCCTGTCGGGCCAGCCTTACCCTTCTAATGTTGTAACTTCCCGTGGGAGGGGTGGGCACCGTGCCGCTGAGCCCCGAGCCACGGTGACACATTCCCATTCTGGGGGAACCGTTGGAGTGTCGCAGGGCCTGAGGCCTCAGTGGAATACCCTTCTAGGAAAGGCCCAGGTTCTTGTGTTGTGGGGGGTTGCATCGTGTAGGTCGTGCAGGTGGTGCGCTATAGAGTCTGCATTTGTGGTAGAACATGTGCCACCTCCCGAAGGTAGTGGGTGGCCAGGTCCCCCTTTGTCATGATTTGAATCTCTGTTGATCTTCCTCCCCCTCATGCCGTTGGTGGAAACTATGGCCTTGGCGGCATGAGCACGATCCCGGCCGGGAGCTGACCTCAGACGGGGGTCTTGCCTTATGAGCACGACCCCGGCGAAGAATTGATCTCAGATGAGGTGCTCACCTTATGAGCATGACCCCTGCTGGAAGCTGACCTCGGCAGGAGGGCTCGCCTTGGTAGCATGAGCACGACCCCGGCCGGGAGCTGACCTCAAATGGGAGGCTTGCCTTATGAGCACGACCTCGGTCGGGAGCTGACCTCGGTAGGAGGGCTTGTCTCGGCAGCATGAGCATGACCTTGACCAGGAGCTGACCTCGGACGGGGGCTCACCTTATGAGCACGACCCTGGTCGGGAGCTGATCTCGGTAGGAGGGCTCGCCTATGCAGCATGAGCACGACCCCTGCCGGGAGCTGACCTCAGACGGGGAGCTCGTCTTATGAGCACGATCCCGGTCGAGAGTTGATCTCGGCAGGAGTGCTCGCTTGGGTAGCATGAGCATGATCCCGACCGGGAGCTGACCTCAGATGGGAGGCTCGCCTTATGAGCACAACCCCGATCGGGAACTAACCTCGACAAGAGGGCTCGCCTGGGCCCCTTACTTGGCCACCACATCCAGGTGGTGGGGCTTTTGCTAGCATGGCCACAAGCAAGGCTCTACGTCAGCGAATGTACCACATCAAGTTGTTTAATTAAATAATTAATTAGTTATTTATTTTATTAAGTAGATATTGTTGGGAAATGTGTCCCAAAGTCAATTTTTACTGTAAACAGTTGTACATTTGATGTAATTATATATGAATTATATTATTGAATAAAATGTTTATTCTGGCAGTTCATCACTATTTCATCTTTTTGTAATGAGTTCTTCAGTGATGAAGTCCTTAGGACTATTTGTATGAGATATAGAGAGGATATATCATATAGTCCTAAAATTGTTCGTGACCAAATGATATACTTATTTCAGGATGATAGTATATCAAGTATAGGTCTTTGTGCCATAGTCGTTGGTTGTCCTCTTAATCAAAGAGTGTATAGACACTGGTATGGCATGCAGATGTTGTGTTTGACATTTCATCGAACGTGACCCGTCTGTACTTTTTCTGCCTAGAGTTTTGATATGGACGTAGTTATCCCTCAGACATGAGATCATCATGGTAGCTTGCGAGCAACTCACTGTACTTTGGTACTGGACTATCTGGATTTCTAATCCTGGGATGGAAGGTTTCTGGGTACAGTTAAGTACTCGTGTAGCGGTGATCGGATCAAGATGGGATTGACCCCTCCAAAGTGTTTGGAGCAGATATCTTACTGTATTTCAATTTAGCAAAACCTTGGCCAGGGTAGTCACTGTAAAGTGTTACAGGACTTGTGAGATTGAGACACATTGTTGATGGACTTTATGGATTGGGCAGTTAAACCCTAAGTCTTCCTAAGCGTTGAGGTCAAAGGGATTAATTACAAGGTTTCCATATCTCTTGGTTCTTGATTGTTGCTCTGCAACTTCGACCTATCCGGACGTCGGGTGTCATTGCTAGATGGCGACTTTGACTAGTATTGGAAATGTTCCAGTGCTACCAGCTTAGTGTTCGAACCTATGGGGTCATACACCATAGGGGTTTCTACTTGATCTAGTGATCGAAGAACGATTGGAAATCGTTCGTGGACTCACAGAGAAAAAGGATTTTTCTTTATCCAAGTGTCAACACTTGATATTCTTGAAAGTGTCGACACTTGTGTAAGTGTCGACACTTGTTAATTTCGCAAGTGTAGACACTTGATGTCACAAAAAGTTGTGACATGAAATTTTCACTAATAGTTGGTGATGCATGGAGGTGAATTAAGTAATGTGATTACTTGATAGCCCAATTTGATTGAGCTATAAAAATCTAGAACGAATCAAATATGATTTGGTTCAAAATGGGTTTGGGTCAAATCGGGTTGAACCCAATGTATGCACACTTGACCCAATTGATTTTAGTTATGAATTAAAATCAATTAATACATTTAATCTGAATTTAAATAAGTTTAAATTCATTTTTGGGGAGTTATGTAACTTCCCATGACCATAACTCCCCATAACTACCCATTACCACACCTATAACTCCCCACTCTCCCTCTCCCTCTCCATCTACTTAAGGGGCTGAAATGGGAGGACGAAAATAAGAAAAAACTCAGCAAAGAAATGCTGGAAAAATCAAAGGGAAGAAAGGGAAGAAACTAGGAAAAAGTTCTAGTTTTATAGGTGTGAGATTTTTGGAGAAAAGTGTGCATTTTTGTACCTAGAGATCTAGGTCTTAGGATTGAGTGTTTGGGAAGGGTTCCAACCACTCATTCTCCACCTCTTGAGCTTCTTCATTCATTCGGAGAGTCCGGCATCGAAAGAAGAAAAGGAGTCCCGATCAAATCGTTCCACAACAAGCTAGCACTTAGAGTGGAAGTAGATTTTGAAAGAGCCCTGGTGTGAACCACCTGTAGAGGCCGGACACGTATGCGGCTAAGCAGAATTCTTCCTCCTGCTCCTGGATCTTTCGCAGCGGAGAGCGTCTCCATTTCATACAAGGTATGGTTTTACATATATAGATATGTTGCTTTGAAATGTTCATAGCATGAATTCATGATTTCACTGTTTATATTAATCATTCATGCAAGATCTTGGGACAAGTAGCATAGAAAAGTTTTAAAGCATGCTTAGATTAAATGTTAATCATTTTATCATGCTTCCGCTGCATGTTATTTTGAAAAAGTTTTAAAATACAAAGCATGCTCGCTACTAGTTTTCCTTTCAGATATTTATTTATTGATTGATTTAATTAATTAATTAATTATTTATTTATTTAGTTTTTTATTTTATTAATTAGTTATTTGTTTAATTAGTTTGATGTTAATTTAATTAAGTAAATAATTAATTAGATGTGCATGGATACAAGGATTGGTTTCGGTCCAGCTCAAAGTATGGCCATGCTTCAAGCTAGGTCTGAAATAAATCAGATTGGGCTTGCGCCTAATAATAGAGCCCATTTAATTTTTGGGCCAGGCTTGGGCATCCCTTTGGCCTGGTCCAACCCAAACCCAGCGCGGACTATGGAGAGGATCTCGCAAGAGATGTTTGAACTGACATTGTGGAGGAAATGGAATAGGTTAATGAAGGACTTGAGGGTGGTGATCCAGTTGCTAGTATGCGGTAGGCAGCAGTGAGGGGGGAGGACTTGGTGAGGAGGATGATTTTGATTATAAGGTAGTCATCGCAAGGATCTCGTCTTGGGAGGTAGCTTTCAGGATGGCAATTTCGAGGTTGGCAACATTGACAGTGCATCATTTCAAATACTACGGAACCCAAGGGAGTCTATGTTGTGGACTATGTCCAGAGGACTGCTAGTAGTGGCAGAGTGGGGTTCGGGTCTCCGTTCATGAGTGGGATTATAGAGATAGGACTGGAACTAGGCCTGGCCGGGCCGGACCGAGTCATACCCATACCCGAGCTTGGCCCGAAAAAAAATTAAGCTTCTGGCCAGGCTTAGGCTTAATTTTTTTAAAAAAATCAGGCCTGAGCCTGATCCAAGCCTAATCTGAACCTGATTGGTCGGCCTGAACTAGAATGGCCCGAACAAAAGCCTATGGGACAAGACAATTGGAAAAGAAAAATCCCAAGAATGGGAGGAGGATGGGACGACCGGATAAGGAGGGGAGAGAGAACCGAACTACATCTATCGAATTGGCACTGCCATCATTATGGCAATGAGGAAAAAACCTTCATGAACTACCCCTTGGCTGCAAAGTTTTCATTGAGACCGCCAGCATCTTCTTATAGTTCATCGGGAGGACCCCCTTGTGCTTCTCCTCCATGTACTTGGCGATCGTGTATGGGCTTGATCCGGTCTTCTTGTTCAATGCCAACAGGGTTTCTTTAATCATCTACACCAGAGAATTGAAATCAGGAATTTTACAACCATAACTTCGAATTGAAAAATGGAGACTAATTGAAAAGAAGAGATTGCTACCTGGAAATAGGGGGGATGGGAGGGGGCGGAGGAGTTGAAACCCTTAGGCTTCTTCTCCTTGGCTGGCTTTGCCTCTGTGGCCTTGGCCTCGACTGGCTTGAAGACTTCGACGATGGACATCATCAGAGAAATTGAGTGAATTCGAGATTGACCTAACACCAAATAGAAAAGAACATAACCGAATGGTAGATGAAAGGGTTTGGCCATCGAGATTGATCGAGATCGACTCCTCCACTGGAGATGTACCGAGAGTGGTGCGGTGATGGAAGGGGCGGCGGTTGCTAGCTATGCCGAAAGTAAAGAAGGAGGTTTGTCCGTGGCCGGCCATCGACCCCAGTACCCTCCTCCCCACCGCAACCCACCCCTCTCCAACCCAGAGGCTCACCTCACTGTGACTTCTCCACTGTCCACATTTCAGAATACGTGACGATTGAGACCACCCATCTTATCCTTGTCGATCCTTCTTGCGAAGGCTCGCCTCTTCGGTAGCAATCCAGTTCATAAAGTCAATGAGCCTTTCGAAATTTCTCTTGTCAATTTGGTTTCCTGAGATTAGGCATAGCAAGGAGGAATTCTCATCGGTTAAGGATCAGATTCGTTTTGAGTCGTGACTTAGAAAAAATAAATTTAAATAATTATGCTTGAATTGTATTGAATTGATAAATAATGAGCAATATGTTTTTAGAAAGTAATTTTTCTTAGTACATATCATCATATCGATGAATTATATAAATTTTTTCTTCTAAATATTTATTTAAGTGTATAATATTATATATTACCAGTTCCGCCCATGTTATATCAAAAACTTTATCCTTTATATTTTTCAAAATAATTTGATTTCCAGTAACTATGATTTACCAATAATTTTCTCATCATATATCTTTTTTCATTTTTTTGCTGAAACAAAAGGGATAGGGAAAAAAATATTCCCGCTGTTGCTGCCCCCACTAGACCACGCCAAGATATATATCTACTTCTACCGCGACTTTTTGGATGCTATTCATGCATTGCACAGAAATCCAAGTCTCTTGGAGAGCAAGAAGATTTTTTTTTCTCTAAACGAAGATGCTTATAAGCCAAATAGTGAAATTCATCATTAAATATTAATATAATTGGATTAACCAAATAGTGAATCCCGACATTAAACATTAATAAAATTGGACTAACCAAAAATGAATCCCAGCATTAAACATTGACATAATTGGACCAGCCAAATAGTAAAAATGTAAAGCAATAAAATACTTACTGTATATTTCCTGAAATTCAAGTGTGCCCTATAAGAATTTCAAACCAGGATGGGTCTTCAAAAATTCTTGAAAACAAATTTAAAGTCCTCCTATATCAGCTAAATCTAAAATAAATAAATAAATATAACCAGATAAGTTTAGAAATACATTAAAACTTGTAGCTCCAGCAACCCACTATTATATGTTAACTATAAAATGATATTAGTCTCCCTTCTCCGATGCTCTCTTTCATTCTTTTTCAACATGAAGGCGCGCATCCCCATAAAAACTGATGGGTTCGACAGTCTCTCGTTAAAATCTTAAGCTCAAACAACCTGCTTTCCCCTTTTATTCTCGTTCTACTGGCCTGGCATTTTAGTGATGTCAGATTGACATACTCACTATTAGATAGGAAGAAACTGCAAAAATTTGAGTATCTCGAATCGAACATTACCTGATAGGATGGAGACTTGCAGGGATAGCTACACCGAGATTTATCCTTCATAAACCTTTTTTTATCAAAAGAAAAAAACAACTTGCTTTCCCTCGTGTGAATTGGAATGTATACTTGGAAAAGATATATAATAAACTGTATAATATAAATTTATCTTAATAAAATATTTAAGAATTCCGAAATTGCAACCATGAATAAATTTTTTAAAAAAGGAGTTCTATTTGGTATTAAAATGATGATTATTATCGTAAAAATGATGGCAAGAATAGAAAATAATGGTTTTATTGTACAAATCAGGTAATAGAAGCTAATTCAAGAATGAAAATTAGTATAAAAATTTATGATTTATAAATAATTATTTTGTTGAGAAAATGAAAAAATGTTAAATAATAGCTATTATTTTTATATATAATAGATGCCATCAAACAAAATTTTATTAATATGACCTATCACTAATCCATAATCAACCAAATTTTCAAGCTACCCAATACCAATTCAACATCAAACTTAACTAACCAATCTGGAACCCAAGTCTATAATTTCTAACCTAGACATAGTTCAAGTTTAGCCAAGTTAGGTGGGCTTGTGTTGGATCAGATCTAGCATGATTAGATCTAATCAAGTTAGATCCTAGTTACGTCAATTTATGTTACATTATTGGGCATTGTCAACTTGTTAGGGGCAAGGGTTCAGTTGAGTTTGGAAGAAACACAAGATAAGTTTGGCAGGGTTAAGAGGTAAAAAAAAAAGAGGCCAGAGAATTTGGTTGTCTTTAGTTGCTCAAGATCCAACTCGAAAACAACTAATTCTTGAGTTTTTCTTTTCTCTTTTTTTCTTTTTTACGGAAACATAGCAATATCCAAGCCCACATCTTCAAACTAATATGACCTAATTAGTTCGTTAATTGAAATATCATATTTAATTATAAAAAGAAGTTATAACCTATTCAATAATTTAGGAAAGGAATGGCAATGCTATGCTTTAAACAGAAGCATGAAAAAAAATAGCTAGATGTTGGGATATACCGGTTCAGGCATAGATCTGTCATCGGTTCGATCGCTCGTACACTCCTTCCCGAACCAGGCATGTCGAATTAAAACGCCTAGAAGAAACAGAATAATTAACGGGCAAGACGAAGACACAACTCTCGGCCTTAGCCGAAGAGTTAGCCCTCAGCCTCAGCTAAAGATATGGCTCTTGGCCTCAACCGAAGGCACGGCCTTCGCCCCTGGCCGAAGACATGGTCTTCAGCCTCCGCTGAATGATCTTCGGCTTCGGCCACAGGCGCTGTTCCGAAGATATCTCGGGACGAAAGCACCCCCTTCGATCCAGTCACGGACATTCTTGAAAAAGAAGCCCGAAGGCAAATCTCCAACCTACCTCAAGCCCACACGAACGTGGGAGATAACAGTTACGATCGACTATCACCTCCAAAGCAGAACTACATCAAAGTGGCCACGTAGTCACTAACTCCAACTGTAACGTCTCCGGCCTAACCGAAATCGTTCAATAACTACCCATAGTTATGGACAGAGAAGAATCCATTAACTCCCCCCATCGTAACCGCAGGAAAGAGGACAGAACTGCAGACCGGACCAGCCGATATAAATATTGGTAAGAGGGGACATTCCAGATAAGGGCACAACGAAACCCTGAAAATCTAGAGTTCTTTTCCTCGCCATTCTCCCTCCTTAGAATCTTTTCCATTCTATTGCTGGAGCCCGCCTCTGACTTAGGCATCGGAGTGTCCCCTGCCGGAGAACATCCGGCCAGGGATCTGTTTTGCAGGTAAACTAGGGAGCAAACATGTGAACCAGTAGCTTTGCCAGGTCGAAAAAGAGATTCTACGCCAACATATTAGCATGCCAGGAAGGGGTTCAGGGCATGAAGAGTACACCAAGAGCACGCCAAGCATCTGTTGTTTGCTCCCTTCCTTAAGAAAAAGGGGAAGTGTAAGGAGTCTTCAATGGCGAGAGGAAAGACTCAGAACACCTCAGCAAGCAGATGTCGTGTTCCCTCCTAGAGGGGCGAACCCCCGGTAGGGAACAATGTTCCGCCTCCCACGCTTGTCATGAGATAGTAGCAGTTTGAGACTCTCCTAAACTAGGTCAACGCTCTCATAGCTATAGTTCAGGACTTTCAAAATAAAGCCTTCCAGGTGGGGCATCCGCCAGCCACCTCCAGACATAGCTCTCAATCTCGAAGAAAAAGAGCCCCTCGAGAGGGGTCCACCCATCTTTCCCTCTATCTTCGACCCTCTCCTGAGGGCCGAAGCTCAAGAATGCCTAAACCCATCGATTCCCTGCGAAAAGAAAAGAGGCCTAGGCAATCTACTCTGCTTCCTTCGAAGACTCTACTCCTAAAAAGGACCTACCGAAAGAGGTCCATCCCGATTATGAAGGGAAGCTTAAGGCCCTCGAGTCGGAGGTTGTGAAGCTTCAGGAGTAGAAGAACCATGGTGACCATGTGGCATGTGAGTTGCGCCCTCCATACACCACTTGCATCATGGCTGAAGTTGTTCTCCGGCACTTTAGGATCCCTAAGATAGAGCCCTACGACGGTACCACCGATCCACTTGATCACCTGGGCAGTTTCAAGGCCCACATGATGATTCAAGGGGCTTCAGATGCGTTGTATTGCCTCGCATTCCCGGCCACTCTGAAGAAAGCCACTCGGATGTGGTAGTCATGCATACGTCCAGGTACCATCAATTCTTTTTTCGAGATAGAAAAATTATTTGTCTTGCATTTTAGGACCTGCCGCAAGACCCCCCGCAACACGGATACCTTGTTCCTCCTTCACCAGAATGAAGAAGAAAGTCTGCGAGATTACATCTCTAGATTCAACTCGGCTACGCTCGAGATCCCTGATCTCAATGAGCACGTGGCCATGTCTGCATTAAAAAAGGGGCTCCGTATGTCCAGGCTCACTTTTTTTCTGGACAAAAAGTTCTCCAAAAGCTATGCTGAGCTCCTGTCGAGAGCTCAGAAATACGCCGACGTCAAAGAGCAAGCGGCGAATCGGCGGCTAGCCGAAGGAAAGCCCCTCCCGAAGAAGAAAAATAGCAGGGGACAAGGCCCCCTGCACCCAACAACAACAACAACAACAAATATCCTGATCAGTGATGAAGTCCCAGGCCCAGAGCACCAGGTGGGAGATTCGACTCATATACCCCCCTCAACCTTCCTAGAGAAAAGATCCTACTAGAGATAGAAAAAAAAAAAAACTATCTCCAACGGCCACGTCCTATGAAGGCGTCCTCTTCCGTGAGGAATAGGAACAAATATTGCCGATTCCATCGAGATCATGGCCATGACACCGAAGAGTGCATCCAACTTAGAGATGCCATCGAGGATCTTATCAAGAGAGATTATCTAGGGTGGTACATCTGTCGCCAGGGACCTCAATCAGAAGCTACCATTCCCAGAGGGCTCCTGAAGAAGCTGAACCGCCAAACCAGTGGCCCACCAACGGGAACGTAGGGATGCTGCATCGACCGATCGATCGGAGAAGATCCGAAGACGATGCCCCAAAGCGGCTCAAAGACAACAATGCTATACTCTTCTCCGATGATGACCCCGTGGGGGTCCATCTCTCGCATGATGACCCTGTTATAATATCAGTCATTGTGGCCAATTATGATGTAAGACGTATCTTGGTTGATAATGGAAGTTCTGCCTACGTCTTACTCTACAATGCATTTTCTCGGATGTGCTTGCCTAAAAATAAATTGCAAAAATCCCCTATACCACTTATTGGCTTCGGAGGCAACCAGGTCGATATTAAGGGAGAAATAATATTGCCTGTAACCTTCGACATTGAACCCCTATAGAAGACACTACCAATCAACTTCACTATGGTCTGAACCCCTTAGACCTACAATGTGATTCTGGGAAGGCCCACCCTGAACAAATTCCGAGCCATAGTGTCAACTTATCACCTCTTGATACATTTTCCCACCAGGAGAGGCATCGGAAAAGCCAGGGGAGATCAAAGAACGGCATGACAGTGCTTGATGTTCAAGACAAACAGTCCAACGATCCTATAACTTGGGATCAATTAGATCCGAGGGACCCTATCGCAGACTCTGGTGAACCCATGGAGAGAACCATCCCGATGCAACTAACTGAAGAGGACCCCACCAGGGTCGTGCAGATCGGAAGCATGCTCGACGAGGAAACCAAAGTGAAGCTGATCTGTTTCCTTAGAAACTACGACGATGTCTTCGCCTGGTCAGCTTCGGACATGCTAGGAATTTCAGCCGAAGTAATTACTCATCGATTGGAAGTCGCCCCCGAATATAAGCGGTTCAATAGAAGAAAAGGAGTTTCGCCCCTGAAAGGCAAAAGGCAGTAGATAAAGAAGTGAACAAACTCATCAAGGCGGGATTCATTCGAGAAGCACATTATCCTGAATGGTTGGCCAACATGGTAATGGTGAAGAAAGCTAATGGCAAGTGGAGGATCTGCATTGACTACACAGATCTCAACAAAGCCTATCCAAAAGATAGCTTCCCCTTCCAAAGATCGACCAACTGGTTGATGCCATCGCTGGACACCAACTATTAAGCTTTATGAATGCCTTCTCTGGATACAACCAAATCCGAATAGATCCCCAAGATGAGGAAAAGATGGCTTTCGTCACCGACAAAGGTCTTTACTACTACAAAATGATGTCATTTGGGCTCAAGAATGCTGGGGCAACATTCCAAAGGCTGATTAACAAGGTGTTCAAGGAACAATTGGGGAGGAACATGGAGGCTTATGTCGACGACATGATCATCAAAAGCCTCCTTAAAGAAGATCACACCAAGGACCTGGAAGAAACATTCGAAGCCCTACGACGTCATCATATGAAGTTAAATCTAACAAAGTGTGCCTTCGGGATAACTTCAAGCAAGTTCTTGGGATTCCTCATTACTAAGAAAGGGATCGAGGCAAATCCTGAGAAAATCCAGGCCCTAAAGGATATGAGGCATCCTTCTTGCAAGAAGGAGGTATAGCAGCTACAGGGAGGGCCGCCTCCTTAAGCAGATTCATCTCCCGGTTGACCAAGAAATGCCTCCCTTTCTTCAAAGTACTTCGACAATCCTGAGGCTTTGAATGAACCGAGGACTGCCGCATTTCTTTTAAAGAGTTGAAGAAGTACTTGGAGACTCCACCTTTGCTCTCCAAACCTCAAGAGGGGAAAATACTCTACCTGTATCTCTCTGCTTCGGATAAAGCAGTCAGTTCGATCCTCATACGAAGAGAGGAGGATGGCTCCCATAAGCCGATCTACTATATCAGCAAAGTCTTGCACGATGCTAAAATAAGATATTCAAAAATGCAGAAGCTAATTTACTCCTTAATAATTGCGACAATGCAACTACGGCCTTATTTCCATGCCCACACCATCGTAGTGTTGACTGATCAGCCTCTTAAGGCTGCTCTATTATGTCCTGACACTTCGGAGAGGATAGCCAAATGGGCTGTAAAATTAAGTGAGTTTGACATCAGCTTCCAGTCCCGATTAGCTATGAAAGCCCAAGTGTTGTCCGACTTCTTAGCTGAGTGCACCTGGAAGTTTGAAGACGAAGATGAAGGACATCCAACCGAAGAAGAAGGAGTCACTCCGAAGGATGCAGAGTCTATTTGGGTACTCCATGTAGATGGGGCCCCCAACTCCATTAGATGTGGAGTGGGCCTCATACTAGCTAAACCGGATGGACACATAGTGGAGTACGCACTCCGATTTTCCTTCCATGCTTCGAACAACCAGGTCGAGTACGAAGCCCTGCTTGCAGGACTCCGAATTGCTAAGAGCTTAGGGGTTCAGAGACTCCAGATCTTCTTGGACTCCCAGCTAGTGGTAAAGCAGGTCAAAGGCGAGTTTGAAGCCAGGGATCCTACAATGATCCAATACCTGGAGAAGGTTTAAGCCCTATCCTTTCAATTCTTTGAGATCATTCATGTCCCCCGATCGGAGAACTCCAGGGCAGATGCACTGTCTAGGCTTGCCACCACCACTCCGGAGTCCCTCGGTCGCACCTTCATCGAACACCTTGAAACTCCAAGCATAGTCGAAGAAACTTTGGAGGTGCACCAAGTCAAGGCTGAATCCAGTTGAATGGATCCCATCCTCAACTTTTTGAATGAGGGCACACTACCAGAAGATAAAGCAGAGGACAAAAGGACCTGCTGGATGGCATCCCAATATGTCATTTTAGATGGGACCCTCTATAAAAGATCATTTTCCAACCTCTACTAAAGTGTTTGGGACCATCAGACACCGACTATGCCCTAAGGGAAGTCCACGAAGGCATATGCAGAGATCACCTAGGGGCATGTCCTTGGCATATAAAATAATACGCCAGGAAAACTATTGGCCCTCCATTCAAAAGGAATTGACCGACTTTGTTCGAAGATGTGATCAATGCCAGAGGTATACCAATGTCCAAAGACAACTAGCAAGCCATTTGACTCAGCGATGGCACCTTGGCCCTTCGCCCAGTGGGGCATGGATATCCTTGGTCCATTTTCACCAGCATACGGGCAAAGGAAGTTCCTCATCGTGGCCATCGATTACTTTACCAAGTGGGTCGAGGCCGAACCACTGGCTCACATCACAGAAGGCAAGGTCAAAAATTTTGTCAGGAATTCCATCATATTCCGGTTCGGATTTCATACACTATAATCACTGATAATGGGAGACAGTTCGACAACCCCAAATTTAAAGACTTCTGTGCTCGGTACCATGTACAACACAGGTTGACGTTCGTCGGCCATCCACAGTCTAATGGAGAGGCTGAAGTGACAAATCAGACCATTCTCCATGGTCTGAAGACATGGCTAAACATTGCCAAAAGACTTTGAAAAGAGAAGCTGACCTCCATTCTTTGGGCATATCGGACAACCCCGAGAATGGCCACTAGCAAATTTTCGTTCAACTTGGCATATAGTACTGAATCTGTCCTTCCTATCGAAATCACCCTGCAGTCTATGAGAATCGACAAGTATGAAGAGCCTGGGAACTCCGAACGCAGGAGGGTGGACTTAGCTCTATTGTCGAGTACCAAACTCCAGGCCTAAATGAAAATGGCAATGTATCAACAAAAAGTTACCAAATATTACAACTCTATGGTGAAAGAGAAAACCTTCCACACTTGGGACATGGTATTGCGAAGAACTGAAGTATCTAGACCAACGGAGCAGGGCAAACTTTCCCCCAACTGGGAAGGACCATACAAAGTCAAAGAAGCTATGCATCCAAGAACATATCGACTTGAGACTCTGGATGGTGTTGTGCTGCCCTGACCTTGGAATGTACATAATCTTCGCAAGTACTATCAATAAACATACCCTAAAGATTTTCATGAAACTCTAAACAGCTCACCATCTCGATGGTGCAACAGCGGTCTCAATGATCCGTTCAACGGGATCAAACAAAGGTGCAAAGGCAAGCTTGATCTAGTCATCTTATCGGTATGTCCGACGAGCGCAACGGACAGCCCAATCAGGCTGCCAAATTATCAAAGACATAGGGATGGTTCATACAACCTACCCTACAGCGAATCTGAAGACGCGTCGGGACGTGCCTAATCAGCTTACCTTAACTTCGACAGGAAGGCACAGGGATGGCTCAGACGCCCTACCCTACGGTAAATCTGAAAACGTGCCAAAGTGAATCTACATCACGCACCCTGTCAACAATAAACATTCCACGAGATGGCTTAATCGATCCCATCCCATCAGCGAATCCGAAGCGGCTCTGCAAGTTTGTCACACGGCTATCATACTGCAAAGCCCACACTTCGTAATGTTCCAAGGTATGCCATTCACAAAGAAAGAAGGAAGCGAGAGAGAGGGCCTACCTGTGGAAGAGACTAATAACCAAGAAAGGAAAAGCTCGGCTAAAGGTGGAAGCAAACAAAAGTGGAGAAGCTTCCTTAGCTAGTCCTCTCTTTTCCTCATAAAGGAACAGGAAGACTCCCAGACGCTACCTCGATAGACGGGGCCATCTCTCTGAGTTCGACATGGATGTTGGAGATGGATGCGAAGCCCCAAACAATCCTAAATTGATTTGATACGAAAAGAACCGAAGGACATGATCCTCGGTGCCAACCAATGGCGAAGATGGAGCTCGCATCTTTTTCAAGGGATAGGAAGGGGCCACGATCTTCACCCAAATCCCAATGAAAAGATTGGCTGAACTATTGCGAAACAGATCAAATCAGATTGCCAACAGTCCTTTTTTCACACTCCAATTAGGGAATGATAGCTGTCCACTACCTGATCCTCAAAACAACCAGCAATTATGGCGAATGATCAAATCAGAGATTTCATAATCATCAGCCGCACCTCTCCCAGAGAAAAATGACAATCCGGTGATACTCTCACTCTTTGAGACAGACTGCCACTTCAAAAACTGAGTGGGGGGCAACTGTTGGGATATACCGGTTCAGGCTTAGATCTGCCACCGGTTCGACCACTCGCACACTCCCTCCCGAACCAGGCATGTCGAACCAAAACGATAAAAAAAAAATCGAATAATTAACGGGCAAGACGAAGACACAATTCTAGGCCTTAGCCGAAGAGTTAACCCTCGGCCTCAGTCGAAGACATGGCCCTCGGCCTTAACCGAAGGCATGGCCCTCGGCCCTGGCCGAAGGCATGGCCTTCGCCCCTCGTCGAAGACATGGCCTTCGCCCCTCGCCGAAGACATGATCTTCGGCCTTCGCTGAAGACACTATATTCGGCTTCAGCCATAGGCATCGTTCCAAAGATATCTTGGGACGAAAGCACCCCCTTCGATCCAGCCACAGACATTCCTGAAAAGGAAGCCTGAAGGCAGATCTCCAACCTACCTCAAGCCCACACAAACAATAGAGATAACAATTATGATCGACTATCACCTCTAGAGTAGAACTACATCAAAGTGGCCACGTGGTCACTAACCTCAACTGTAACATCTCCAGCCTGACCGGAACTATTCAATAACCGCCCACAGTTACGGACAGAGGGAAATCCATTAACTCCTCCCATCGTAATCGCAGAAAAGAGGACGGAACCACAGGCTGGACCAGCCGATATAAATACTGGTAAAATGGGACATTCCAGGTAAGGGCACAACGAAACCCTGAAAATCTAGAGTTCTTTTCCTTGCCATCCTCCCTTCTCAGAATCTTTCCCATTCTGTTGCTGGAGCCCACCTCTGACTTAGGCATCGGAGTGTTCCCCGCTGGAGAACATCCGGCCAGGGATCTATTTTGCAGGTAAACCAGGGAGTGAACCTATGAACCCGTAGCTTTGCCCGGTCGGAAAAGGGATTCTATGCCAACACTAGACAATTTTGAAGGACTATATATCTTTTGAACAAGTTCATATTTCTAATTCACCAATTACTCATCTCTATCCAAAGATCAATACTAAGTATCATGTTAGCTTCTTAATCACATTCCGGAAATACATCTTAGAATGTTAGAATAATGATTAAAAAATCCAAATATTATTAAAAAAATAACAAAATCTTATTATAGAAATATTGTACATAACTTATAAAGGATCACAAAATAAAAATATCAAAATCAAATCTGAAAAGCATAAGAGCTATTGTCCTAAGACGTATTTTCATCCCTCATGCGGGAATGATTAAAAATGCCATCCCAGGATATGACCAGGATTCCTTTCTTTACCTACAAGCACGGCCGTGATAGAGGTTGTTGAAAAATTCTTTCAGCACCCAACAAAGGCTTAGAAATAGGAAAATCATTAAAAAAAAAATTTTGGATGAGTGGAAGAAAATATGAAAGAGATAGTTTTCTAGACAAGAATCTAAGAAGATCTTTTATAGCCATCAATATGAATGTTTGGATTTTTAATGATCCATTAAAATATGTGTTACAGCCATTACGATGACGTGGCATGTCTCAGATTCCGCCGGCATGATCCAAACCACGTGGATTTTTTTGGCAGAGCGAGAACGGTCCAGCAAGGTCGGATGTGGCTCCACTGCGGCCGAAGTCGAGGTCGGGCCGAGCCTTCCTGCTCTTTCGCCAGGTGGCGCCCGGACATGGGTCTGCCTCGGCCAAAGTCGAGCGCTCCTCTGCCGCTACGCCAGGTGTCCGCCCAGGAGGGGTCTACCTCGACCGAAGTCGGCGGCCCCTTGCTCCCTCGCCGGGTGGCGCCCTGAGATGGTTCCACCTCGACCGAGGTCGAGCCGGGCCTTCCTGCTCCTTCGCCAGGTGGCGCCCGGACATGAGTCCGCCTCGGCCGAAGTCGAGCGCCCCTCTACTGCTCCGCCAGGTGTCCGCCCAGGAGGGGTCCACCTCAGCCGAAGCCGGCGGCCCCTTGCACCCTCGCCGGGTGGCGCCCTGAGATGGTTCCACCTCGACCGAGGTCTTGCCGGGCCTTCCTGCTCCTTCGCCAGGTGGCGCCCGGACACGGGTCCACCTCGGCCGAAGTTGAGCACCCCTCTGCCACTCCGCCTGGTGTCCATCCAGGAGGGGTCCACCTCGGTCGAAGCAGGCGGCCCCTTGCTCCCTCGCCGGGTGGCGCCCTGAGACGGTTCCACCTCGGCGAGGTCGAGCGGGGCCTTCCTATTCCTTCGCCAGGTGGCGCCCGGACACGGGTCCACCTTGGTCGAAGTCGAGCACCCTCTGTCGCTCCGCCAGGTGTCCGCCCAGGAGGGGTCCACCTCGGCCGAAACCGGCGGCCCCTTGCTCCCTCATCGAGTGGTGCCCTGAGACGGTTCCACCTCGACCGAGGTTGAGCCGGGCCTTCCTGCTCCTTCGCCAGGTGGCGCCCGGACATGGGTCCACCTCGGCCGAAGTCGAGCGCCCCTCTGCCGCTCCGTCAGGTGTCCACCCAGGAGGGGTCCACCTCGGTCGAAGCTCGCGGCCCCTTGCTCCCTCGCTGGTGGCACCCTGAGACGGTTCCACCTCGGCCGAGGTCGAGCTGGGCCTTCCTGCTCCTTTACCAGGTGGCGTCCGAACACGATTCCACCTCGACCGAAGTCGAGCACTCCTTTGCCGCTCCGCCAGGTGTCCGCCCAAGAGGGGTCCATCATGGCCGAGGCCGGCTACCCTGCATGGTGAGGCCGCTGAGAAGCAGGGGAATGAGTTCCGAGATCGCCCCTCGGGCAGCGCGCATCGTACCTCGAGAGGAGCGTCGGTACAGTCGGCAGCAATGCACGAAACCTTATTTTCATCGGCCCGCCGGGTTCCGCAGCCGAGAGGCGAAGTCCTGGCAAACAGGACCCGGTAACAGACATTGTCGATGCCTGGGAAGGAGAGCGCTCGCGCTTGGCCCAAGGTCTGGCCGGTGTCCTCCCTCTACCCTTTCCTCGCTGGGCTCGGCAAGCAAGACAAGGAGGCCGCCGGATTCCTGGACCCGAAGGGGAAGGGGAAAGAGAGAGAGAGAGAGAGAGAGAGAGAGAGAGAGAGAGAAGGAGGTGAAAGCGAAGAGGGAGCCTCCCAAGGGGGGAGGCCGGAGGCAGCGTGATGGGATAAAAGGATGGGAGAGCGGACAACCAGGTAATGAAAAAAAAGGCTGGGAAAAGAAAAATGCACCAATAGTAGGATCCAATATCCCGAGAGGGGTCCCTTGGAGCAAACTTGGTGAAGAAACTTGGCCTAATTTCCACTCTTCCAGAGACCTTTCTTGCTAAGATAATCTCTAAGCCTGGGACTCCTTCGAGGGCCCATCTTGGAGATTCTGTTCCATCTCGCCGTTTTCTAACTTGACCGTCGGAGCTCCCTCGCCGGAATCCCTGGCCAGGGTTTCTGACCTTGTCTTGCAGGATCGGGTGCCCGGAGACCTCGAGGCGAGACGGTCTGATCCCGCGACCAGCTCTGAAGTTACAGGCGGCGGCGGCGAGATCGGCAACAATATGTAATTAGGTATCTAATGATCAAAAAATTAAAAGTCACATTAAAATCTAATGGTCCAAAATTAAAATCAAATAAATATAATAATTAGCATATTAAAAATATATTTAAATTTAATAATAATATTTTAATATTTTTTAATTTTTTAAATTAAAATTTTAACATCACTGTCCTTAAAAACTATATATGATAACTTTAATATTAAAACTAGGACACCTATTATTTGTTTTTCGGTTACCAACTGCTTGGAAGGTTTGTTTCTAATGTATTGCGATGATAGCCAAGAATCGGATCCTTGGCAAATGAATAGAAAAGAGTGGATTAAAAATATATACATGACTTGAGAGGCCATCACCTCCCAGATAGGGAACAAAAATCATATGTGGCAGGCACTATAGAATATTATATGGGACAAGTTTCATTATTTATCATATTTTTTCACTAATCTTAAAAAATAAGTATAAAAGTCAAATGACTTTTTTGCTAATGAAATTATAATTTTGTAATTATGGCATTTTTTTCTGTCTTTAGCACATATATTTTGCTGATACATAATATGTATTAATATGCCCTTGGTGTGTATTATTTGATTATGTAGTATGTATTGGTGAGTGCTATATTTTACAAACTATGTTTCGATTTATCTAAAAATATATATTAAGATATTAGATAAATATTTTACTAAATATATATCAACTAGCCATATAGTATTTATCAATACACAATATATGGCTAATTGATACATATTTGATGACATACTAATATATACTATAAATTTTTTAATATATACAAAGTAATGATCCAGTATATTCCTATAGATAAATTAATATTTAATTTTTTTAAATATAGTATTTATTAATACACAGTATATGACCAATTAATATATACTTGATGGCTTACTATTGATAAAAAATATCTTGATTCAATCTAAAAGAGGCTCATAGTTTTAATATAATTCATGCACAGTTTATGGGTTTCGGGTGCATTTATGGTTTCATTTGAACTCTGTTTTCAACACAGATTAGACCTTTGGATTCCTGTCAAGGGGACTTCGACACAAAAAGCATTATGGGGTATCAAAGTTCATAAAAAGAATGATAGAGAGTCAAAGAGACTAATATGTGAAAATATAGAGAGCTTTCAGAATAGATAACGGTGGTAGAGAAAGCATGCAGGGGCTAGACGGTCTAAAGTTGAGAGCTTTGTGAGGGATTTGAGACTTTTTGTTGTGAAAAATTATATGGGATTGAGGGTTCAAGTTCTTATCTTGCAAGTGATAAATTTTCAAACTGAAGTCTTGCATGCCTTATTAAACTGCCTTTTATTTTATTTTTTCTTCTTCTTCTTCTTTTGTACTATCAATACGATATTGTGATATTGGATATGGAGATCCATATTTTATATGAAAGATTTTCTAACAAGTGATATCAGTGCATGTGGTACCATAACAACTAGTATCAAAGTTTCAGGTTATCCAAATTATCTATGTTGATCAAGATTAAAGAAAATGGAAAAGATAGGCATAATCAAAATCGACATCAATCAGTTCGATGAAAAAAATAATTTCTTCCTCTAGTAAGCAAGAATGAAAGATATGCTCATCTAGCAGGGTTTGATCGACGCTCTCATATATAAGGAGAGACCAATCATCATAGAGAAAAAAGTTGGAGATGGTTTCAGATACAGGTGGTAAGCATAATTCGCTTGTACCTGATAGATGGCACGTGATCACTATAAAAAAAATAGAATATTAGTGATGGAAAATTTATGATGAAAAAATTCTAACATAAATTATGATGGATTTGTAATAAATCTATGACTAAAAAGTAAAATATTTTTTTTGAAATTTTAGTGATGGATTTGTAATGTATATTTCCATCATAAAAAAATCTATCATAAATCTTTCACAAACTTATGATAGATTTGAGAGAGAAAAAATATGCAAATTTTTTGTTACTTTCAATGATGGATTTGGGATGGATATCTCCAACACAAATAAATTCATCATAAATCCATAACAAATTTGTGATGGATTTGTAACGGAAAAAAGATATAGATTTTTGAATACTTTCACTGATGGATTTTTAATGGATTCATCCATCACAAATCTATCACAATATTGTAACAAATTTGTAACAGAATAAAGATACATATTTTTGAATACTTTCAATGATAGCTTTGTGACGAATGTATCTAGGACAAATAATCCGTTATAATTTTATGATGAATTTGTGACAGAATAATGATACATATTTTTGAATGCTTTCAGTGATGGCTTTGTGATGGATGTATCCATCACAGACTATTCATCATAAACTTATCACAAATTTATGATTAAAAAAAGATATACATTTTTGAATATTTTTAGTGATGAAGTTGTGATGGATATCTGCATAACAAAAAATCCATTAAAAATCCTTCACAAATTTATAGTAATTTTTAGTTGGTTTCAGTGATGGATATATCCATCACAAAAATAAAATAAATGAATAAATAATTTAATTAACATATAAAAACTAATGATTTTAGGTTGTGAAAGAATTTAATTGATTTGTTTGATTTTAATTCAGTATAATAATAATTAAAACTAAAAAAGAATAAAATTTGGTTTGGATCCTGAAATTTAAAGTAAAAGCCAAAAAGTTAAGAAGTGAAAAAAATATAATCATAAATTAAATTTTTGATTTTCAACTCGATCATAGTCAAGGCTGCAAATGGATTAGGTTAACCTGTGACCCGACCCAACCTGATCAACTCACTTAGTCCCAATTTGACCTATTTCTAAGGATCCATAAATTTGGGTAGGGTTCTAAAATTGAACCTAATTTAGTTTCTAGATTGGATCCGGGTTTACTAGATTTGGATCCAACTTATTCGAGCTTCTTTAAGACTTGTGCAGACCATTCCTTTTAATATAAAGATAGATTTAAAATTATTTATATATTCTAATTTAATTTAAGAGCAATATTATTTGTTGTTTATTTTATATGGTTAATAGTACTATTTGGCTATGTGATAATTAAAACATAACTAGCTATTTTTGACCTGGACCTAACTTGGATTCGATTTAGATCTGGCATGACTAAAGTTTTTTAGATTGGGACTATTATACTTTGACCCGACTCGACTTGATCTTCATTAGATTGGATTTGGATATAATATTAGGACTCGATCAAAGAATCGAACTGGATCAAGGTCACTCATGATCCGGTTATATCCAATCTATTTGTACCTATAGCCATAGTAAGAAAATCCAATATATTTAAAGTAATACTGTAAATGGGTTTGCTTAACTCGTGACCTAACCCAACCTAGCTTGTGTAGACCTGAACTAACTTATTTTTAAGGATTTGTGGATCCATGTCAGGTCTTAAAATTAGATCAATTCTATTTTCTCGGATAAGGTTTGGATGTATTGATTGTGGACCTGACTCGATTCGATCCATGAAAACTTTTGGATTGATTTGGATTTTAAGATAAATAACCTAACCCGATCCAAACCCAGTATAAGACTTAAATTGAATGGGCCTGCCTTTAATAGGAATGAGCAGGTTAGTGAGAGAGAAAGAGGATAGGTAAGAATTGATTGACAGGAGCATTCTACCTCTTTGTCATCTACTTTCTCTTCTGCAAAACCTATTTAATCTATATATTTAAAACATGCTTAACATGTTTCTAACTTGTTTAATATGACTCGTTCAACCTATTAGTTCCATTTATTTTGACTTGACCATTTAATAAATTGATGATATGGATTAGGTTGACTTACCTATTTATTAAACTGGATTCAGACATGAATTTTGACCTATTTAATAAACATATCAATTTGAACTATTGAATTTTTGACTTCATCAATATCTAGCCCAATTTGTATCTAATTAACCCAATATGATGTGATTGCTATCCCTTCAAAATTTGTCTAAAGTGAACTTTCCCTAATGTTAGGACTCTTTTTATCCCCCACCAAAAGGTTGCTACTTATAATATATATATTATAATTTTTTAATAAAAGAATTATATAATAAAGGGACATATAATTGTGATTAATTGATATGCTTTTCTATCGAAATAAAATTTCTCTCCTAATCCAACCATGTCATCAATATCTAAAATTATTATTTACCACTTCTATTTTATATTTTAATATTCTTAATTATTAAGTTTTTAAAATTTAATAATTTTGTATATCTTACCACTAATTTTTATTATTTTTATCTATTTTAATTATTTTTATCCTATTTAATATTTCTATTTGATTTAAATTTTTAATTAAATTCCACTTATTTTTATCCTATTTTATTATCTTTTATTTTTATAATATTTTTTATTTAATATTTTATTAATAATTCTTATTTATTCATAGGCTAATCTTAAACCCCAATCCCCTTCCTTCTCGCCCCCCCCCCCCACACCAAATCCTAAGCCATGTCCTGATCCCCTCCCCCTCCGAGACTCCCGTTGAAGTGCATGGAAGAAGCAGAGCAAACCCCTGATGATGTTCCTTGCCCCAACCCCCTTTGGCACCTAACTTTTCTTCCTACAACCCCTTTCAGTACCCAGCTCTCTACTTGTAATCCCCTCGAACACCTTGCCCTCATTATGTAATCCCTCTAGCAGCCACCTCTTCCGCCTCCACCTTCGAAACTCCTACTAAAGTGCTTGGAGGAGGCCGAGCAAACCTTTGGTGATGTCCTCTATCACAATCCCTTTTGGTGCCCTGGTCTTCCACTTGCAGCCCAATCCAGTACCTAGCTCTCTGCTTGCAACCCCCTCTAATGCCTGGCTCTTCACCTGCAACCCCTTTTGGTGCTCGACTCTCCATCGACAACCCCCTTCGGTGCCCAACTCTCTGCCTACAAACCTCTCTAGCAACCATCGCTTCTGCCTTTGCCTTGCCGATGCCCACCTATGCTCCCTCCAGTAACCTCCACACCGTCATCAAAGGCAACTTACATTTTCTTGAATGGTCGAGCCCTATGAGCTTTTTTTATGTATTATATCTTTATTTTTTCTTTCTAATCTATAGCTATGAGAATTATGAATATACGATTGTGTTTTCTCCTTATTTTAGTTAAATTTGTCACACCATATTTGGCTGTGAATGATGTTTTAGATTTTCACAGCCCTATCTTCTACAACTCTCTCTTATCCTTTCAAAGACAAACTTTACTTTGCTTGACAATGAAGGTGTATTTATGATTGTTTGGATTTGTTGTTTATTTCTCCATGCTTATTTTTATGAGATTATAATTTTTTTATTGATATATACTTGATGGCTTACCGATATATATTATAAATTTTTTTGATACATACCTAGTAACGATCCAATACATATCCATAGATAAATTTTTAATATATAGTTTCTTAAATATAGTATTCACCAATATATAATATATAACCAATTGATGTACACTTGATGGCTTACTGATATATAATATAAACTTTTTTGATATATACTATCACGCCCCAAACCTAGCACCTGGATCGGCCATGTGACACAGCCACATGAAACATTGAGCACTGCTTTAGAGATCATGTAAGGCCTATAGTATATGCAAATATTCTAACAAAACATGATTTATTTGAAGATAATCGATAATCAGATATCCACTAAAGGAATTCATCATTAGCTTACTCAATTACAATTACTTAAATAGTTGACGGTATCAAAAATTTTACAAACTAATGAACTAACTTCGACACTCGAACCGCTCACCCGACCTATCCGTACTAAGCATCCTATATTTCTGAAAAAGAGATAAAAGGATATGAGTTTTATAGTCAAATAAGAATTCCTGCACACACCATCATAATAAAATAACTAAAAAGTAAATATAATGTTACAAAATACTATAATCATATATAACAACATATGCCATGCAAAGTAAAATATCGTGTCATATAACCTTCTTGATCATCACAAATCAAATTTAATCATCTTAGGATTCTCGGCTCTAGACTACCCTAACCACATTTTCGACTCATGGTAGGGCATCAATAGTTTCACATTTTTGGCCTTTGATAGGGCATCAATAGTTTCACATTTATGATCTATGGCGAGATATCAATAATTCCATATTTATGGCCTATGGCAGGGCATCAATGATACTACATTTCTGGCATGTAGCGAGATATCAATACATGGCTAGTTCAGTACATCACCATCCATCATGCAAAATTAAAATCAATTCATACTTGTTAATAAATTTTATACCAAAACACATTCTTTTATTCAAATGAATGCACATAAATACCATAATTTATCCAAACAAGCTTAATATAATTCATATAAAATACATATACTTAACATATGAAAATATACAATAGATAACTATCGAATGCCACATATGCTTAATAAACAAGTATATAATATACAATTATCAAATCATATGGTGTAAAATCATCAATGTATAAAATAGTTTTTATATAATTAGATAATCGATATCCAGAAATTCTTATCTTTACCGGTGATAGACTTAATACATTAGATATCCGAATCCCAACCTAGGTGCTAGGAAATTCGCTCGACGTTCCCCTACCCAAAAATTGTCCTCCTATAATAATAATCTTAACATTAATAATTTATTCTATTGTATAGTAATTATAAATCTAAAACTTTCTTTCTGAATTTTATAAGCGGTCCATCCACTGATTCCTAGCCCCAACTTCATAATTTTCTAGCTCTAGAAGTGATAAACTTTTAGATCTTCCTTTCCAAATATTTATTTATTTATCTTGCTCTTTCTTTTCTCTCTCTTTCCTATTCTCTCTCTTCTCTTTCCTCTTATTTCTCTCTCCTCTTCCTCTCCTCTCTTTCTCTCTCTTCTCTTTCTCTCTCTTCTCTTTCTTTCTCCTCTTCTCTCTCTCCTCTTTTTTTCTTCTTTTTCTTTTCTTCTCTTTTCTTCTTTTTCTTTTCCTACTCTTCTTCCTTTCTTTCCCTAGTTTGTTTCCCTCTTTGGCTTGGCCTGAACGGCCTTCCCCAATCCCATGAAACAAGGGAGGGAAAAGGGGAAAATCTAGTGGAGCATGGCTGGGTAGAGAAGGAAGGTTGGGCGGCGCGGCCACTAGCATCCATCCACCATGATGAGGCTAGAAAAGCAAAAGAAACTGAATTGCTTTTAAAAATTTGACCAAGAAAGGCTTTACCGATGATGGGGAAACACGGTCAGCCATCGAAGTTGGGGAAGATGCCGATAAAGGCTCGATCTTTGCTTCCATAGAAGCAACAAGAGGGGGTTTTAAAGAGAAATCAAAGAGGATTTCTCGTCGTACGGGGAACTTGCTCAACCAACCTAGAGTCCAGTCCCTCTGATTCCTCCGGTGATCGTCTCGGTCAAACAAGTAGGGGAATGAGATCCCTTGTTCTGGTGAGTTTTTTTCTTTTCTTTTTTTTTTCTTCGTTCTGGGTATTACACATACCTTGTAACGATCTAATACATACATATAAATAAATTAATGCATAATTTTCTGAATATCGCATTCATGAATATAAATATGGCCAATTAATATATATATTTGATGGCTTACCGAGATCTACTATACGTAGTTAGTTGATATATACCTAGCAAAATATTTATTTGACATCTCAATATACAACTTTAGATAAATTGATATATAATTTGTAGAATATAATGCTCATCAATACGCAGTATATGATCAAATGATATATACATACTAGATGACTTATTGTTACATACTATATATCGATAAAAAGTATTAGTTAAAAATGAGAAAAAAAGAGAATGTTATAATTACAGAGAAAATATATTTAACTTCTATATTTGATTTTAAAGATTGGATAAAAATAAAATGTGATAAATAATAAAGTCTATTTCATATGATATTTTATAATGGCCGTTCCATATGATTTTTGTTCCGAGATAGGAACGATAGAAACAGCATTTCCCGTAAATTATGATGCATCCTTCTTATCTTATGGGGGCCAATGTTTTACAGGCCCATCCGATCTTTTACGGGCCCCATCTGTAGCACCTCTTGATGCACGACCAATCTCTGATTAGGAGTCATACATAACACAAGCGTTTCAGCAGATCGTAAATCTCATAATAATCACTTCCTTACGACTTGCAATCACTGGTACTGTACACGGCTTCAAGCCAAAAGGAAAAATGACGTTACGTAGATGTTAACAAGCTTCGCGCAAATCATTAATAGTCATTGAGAAGCACCTCTCAATATGTTTTAAATTAAACACAGAAGACCACCATGAATTCCAAAATGTCAACAAAGCGAATTCATTACCTAGAAGAAGAGAAATGAAGACCATTGTTCATTAGACCAATTAGTTGCAGATTTTTTTTTTCTTTTTCTCTGATCAATTTATTACATAAAAACAAACTATTTATCAATTACGCATACGTTAATTTACTCGATCTCCAGAATTAACTTACCGCACAAAGTTCAAAACCCATACTACTTACTTTTCAAAAGAAATAATGGAACTGAAAAGATAAAGAGAACCCCGCAGCGATGTACACTTCCACCGCATCACGCTGCCGAGGGCGCAGTGGTGTATTTCACCGCCCCGGCCTTCGGCAGTGCCGCGAGGAGCGGTTGCTTCAATCCGTCCTGCGCCACTTCCACCGCCGCGGGAACCCCGCCCTCCGCCACCGCCGGCCCCTTGTAGTCCAGCGACTCGTCGTTATAAATATCCCACCACTTCTTCACCAGCATCTTGATGTCCTCCCGGTCCATGTTCGCCTCTTTCCCAGTGTACCTCCATGGCTTCGACCCCTGTATCCAAAAAAAAATCACCAATTAATCATCATCAGCACGAAACACAAAGCAACAAATTGTTAGATCTATCAGACGGTCAGGAATTCATCATACGTACAGCAGCGCAGTAGTGGACCACCTTGACCTTCTCCAGCTCCACGTTCTCCGGGTGCCTCCACAACATCGCAAGGACCAGATTGTAAACCCCTGGGATGGGCTTGTAAATATCCTTAAAGAACATGTTCAAAAAGTCCTGCACCCAGAAGATAGTTAAAAACTCGCACCAATTCACACAAAAGCCCTTGGCTTTTGTCCAAGAGATGAAAAAGGACCTCGGGGGATGATTACCTACCTGTTCGGCAAAAGGGGTAGGGGGAGTGGACTCGACGTTCTTCAGAAGAGACTCGGCGGTGGCGAGGCTAGGCTCGTGGACGAACATCCCGGCATTGAAGTAAAGCGCCGGTGACGGACCCAGCTTGTCCTCCGGCCAGGATACCTTATCCGGGCACTGCTGGCAATATCCGATCTGGTACTGCAGCGTGTGACTCCACGTCTTCTCGCAGAAGCAATCCATCACCGCATGGAAGTATCCATCCGGGAGATCGAAGAGATGGTCGATGTTGTCATACACCTGGATATCCGCGTCCATGTATATCATCTTCTGGTACTCCACAAACTGCACACCAAATACCAACACCATATTCAGGGTAAGACTGTCACATGTATACCTTACACCAGACTACAACGTCCTATTGTTATCACGAAAATGCCACAAGGGGGGCAGGAAACATGACCGTCCGTACCACGTGTCAAAAAGGACCGAGAGCGGTAGCAGTGGTTTCAGGGGCACTGAGATTACCTCCCAGATACGGAGCTTGGAGTAGTTGATAATGTAGTAAGCCATGGCGAACTGGGTCTGGTTCTCGGGAGGGTAGACGGGCTCGATCTCGCGGACGAGGCAGCCCTGGGAGCGGAGGATTTGGCGGTGGTCCTCCGGCACGTCCGGCAGCACTGCCACTACCAATGGATACGCCGACCTCCCCTTTCTCAAACCCTTGGCCAGCCCCACCACGCCCTTCCAGTAATCCCCGTCTCCGGCGAGGAACGTCACGTATGCCCTCCTGCCCTGCCCCGTCACCACCGGCTTTCTATATCCACCGTCCATCGCTGCCTTCCCGACAATCGCCGCCTCCGTAGCAAGAAACTAACGAAAAGACTAAAGAAATGTGGTGGAGAGGGAGACGGGGAAGAACGAAGAGAAGAGAGAGAAATGAGGTGCAGTTCTTTCCCTTAGCCGGGAGTTTAAAAGAAGATAAAAAAATAATTTCTTTCCTTCCGGGTAGGAAGCCAAAAAGAAAAAAAAGTATTACAACTTATTACAACTTTCTCTTTAAGATGGAAATTATTAAAAAGTTATTAAACTTTTAATTTTTTTTCCAATTCTGTTTGATTTGGGAAAAAAAATTACATATTTAAGGAAGTTTATAGGCCTCGGTCTTCATGAAATTATGGGAAGATGGATTGTTTTGATTGTAGCTTTTTATGACGATGCGACATGTAGACAATATTAGACAATTTTTTTTTTATTTGATAAAACGATGTATCCGTTGTACGGCATGAAGATAAATACAATCTAAAAAATTAATTAATATAATATTTTTGAGATGTACAAGGATAGAATGCCAATCAGATCAAAGAACAAATCCTGTATGATGAGCGACAAAGAAGACTATGCAGACCGTAGCTGAGTTGGCCTCCCTATAGATATGCCTAATAATCAGAGAGTGACATCCCTGCAACATGAGTCTAATATCCCTGACTATGGGATGAGCCGCTGGCACGGAGGAGGAATGCGTAAGCCAAGATATGACGGTGGAGAGTTGCCCTCAATGATGAAACGATCAATGTGAAGAACCTACCGAGCATACCTAATCCCAGCCCACGCGGCGTATAGTTCCAGTGTAGGAATCGAGGAGTCCATAAGGGGGACACCCCTGCAGCCAAGAATCCAAGACGGAAGTCCTGAATAACGAAGCCCGCTCCTCCCATCCTGTGGCGAAGGCTCCCATCGAAGCTGACAGTGACAAAAGGCGAAGGAAGGGGTTCCCAGGTGATAAAACCCTCCAGGGTGCTCGACGAGCTAAAGGGGAACCCCATATCATATTAGACAATATTAGACCAAGTAGTTGCAGAAAGGTTTGAGCAAGGGATATTTGAGGGTGGATGTCATCGAGACCGTATAATAGATCTTAATTACCGGTTAAAATTATTTTTATTATTTCAAAAAATAAGAAAGTATTAATTCTAATTGTTGCCTCCCAGATCGCCGTGGCCTGTAGCTGCTGATGGCGTCGGGTGTTCCGCGTCCGCCCACGGGAGATGCTTTCGGTGCCTCTGGCCTGCAATAAAGCCAGCATCAGTGACCCGGGTCGGGGATTCCGGCGGGGGCACTCTGACGGTCAAGTCAGTGACGATCTAGGGGAACAGATCCTCCTGGTCGAGCCTCTCTGGATGAGCTCCATGCTAGGAGGAGTGAGTGGAGTGTATGAGAGTATGAGTGTGAGCTGGGAGGTGTGGTGGTCGAGGTGGTCTCGCCCTCCTCTCTGGCCTCTCCCCCTTCTTCTCTTTCTCTTTGTGGTGGTTGTGTTGTTGGAAAAATGGGTGTCTCCCTTGTTGAGAGAATGTTGCTCTTGCTTGGAATGGAAGAATGAGTGTTGTTACCTCCCTTTTATTCATTCTGGCTGGGTCTTTTCCCTTGGCTTGCCTCGGGGTTCTCCCATGCTATCAGACGGGTATAACAAGGTATCGTGCCATGGATGGGATGTCTTCTTTATTGGGTAGCTGGGGGAGCCTCTACATGCCTCTGACATTTCTTTTATTTGCCCTTCCTGGAAGCTTGGCGGGACCTCGATTGTCATGCCGCTGATCTCAGGGACTGTGCTTCCTGGTGGGGTCTTTTCTCCGGTCGTACGGCAGGTCGGTGGAGGGCATGGTGCCTTGATGTGAGCTTCCTTTCTTTCTGGTGTGAATGGCGGCCGTGGGCATTAATGACGATGTGGCAGGTGCCGTCGTACGGTCCTTGGGGGGTGTGCTACTGTCCTTGGAGAGAAGGTGCCGCTCTCGTGGTGGTTGGTGCCCCAATTTGAGTTAAAAGCCGAGCTGGGAAGATGGGGACCAGTCTCGCGGTGGCTCGGTTGTGCGAAGGAGGGCCGAGCTCGACACCAGGCCAGGGGGGCCCAGCCTTAACCGAGCTCGGGCTGGCAGAGGTGGATGAGGTGTGCCCAGGCCAAGGGACCTGGCCTCGAAGGGGCTCCTTATGGCGGAGGAGGCTTGAGCTCGACTCCGGACCATTGGACCCGACCTCGGGCTCGAAGGGCCTACCTCTGGTGGGGTTTGAGCTCGGCTCCGACCTAGGCGTCCCGACCTGGCGGGTACCGACCTGGCGGAGGACGAAGCCCGGCTTTGACGGGCGGCCCCGTTGGCATCGGGAGCTCAGCCCGGCGAGGGGGCCTGTGGTGGTAATCCCACGTGGCGTCCAATGAGGGCTCCACGTCAGTCTCCTCGTCAGTCTCCTTGTCCCACGTCAGCGATCTGGTCACATCATTTGCCTTCCACTCCCGAGGCCTGTTGTCGCGTGGCACTCGGGGCGAAGGGAGTAATTACGATGCTGACATGGAAAGGTGGAAAATCTGGTGCAATAATGACCGATATCGGCGGTGCCTCGCCCGGCGGGCCCTTGAGCCTGTGCGGGGGCACCACGTGGCCACGTCTCGGGAGCGGTTATGGCGGGCATGGAAGTTGGAGCGGCCGCGGTCGGATGGGGGTGCTAGCCCCGTTAATTAGCGACACATGGCATGACTTTTGGGGAAGCCATAACGGTACGGTCGGGCACAGGTTATCTCGAACGGATGGGTGAGTCCTTTCAAAACATACCTTTTTTCAAACTCTTCGTGCCCGGAGTCGTGCAGGAGCCTTCCTCTTCTTCTTCTCTGGCCGTCGGCGTCTTCTTTAAGCTTTAGCAGGTTAGCTCTTCTTTTTCGCCTGTTAGAAGTCGCCGTAGGTCTCCCTCCGTTCGCCTCCTTCTCGTCGTCTAGGAGTTGTTCCGTTCTCTCCCTTTCTCTTCCATAGACCACTTCAGTCCGAACTTCCGTCCCTCGTGCCAAGCTGAGGCTGGACCTTCCCGGCCGAAGACTCCCTCTTCTTCTGACGAGAAGATGGAGGCGGCGAGGTACGAGTTCAGTAGAAGGCCTTACCATGGCCCGGTGTCCATTAGGGAGCCCGGGTCTTCTCCTCCTCCCCGCTTGGCTCTCCTTCCTGCTCCTGCTCCAGCTTCTACTTCCACTCCTGCTTCCCTTCCTGAGCCTGAGCCTTCTCGGTCGACAGGTCTCGGAGGGATTGCTTCGATGATCACCGCCGAGGATCTGGTGGCCATCCTAGGTGCTTACGACATCCCTGAATCCGTCCGGCTCTCCGTCCCTCGTCCCGGGGAGCGGGTCACGTCTGGTGGCCCTCGGCGGGTCGCCTTCTACGAGGAGACCTTCGTCGGGGGCCTTCGTTTTCCTGTCCATCCCTTCTTTCTTTCTTTCTTGGCCAACTACCGGCTTGTCCCTGCCCAGTTGGTCCCTAATGTCGTTAGAACGATATTTTGCTTCATCATTCTGTAACATTTCCACAGGATTGTTGCCCGTTTTTCCTTGTTCAGGGCATTCTTTATCCTGAAACGCCACCCTACCGATGACGGGTGGTGGTCCCTTTCTTCCCGCCCTCGGGGCATCAGATTTGTACTCCCCTCTTCTATCAAAGGATGGAAGAGTAGGTTCTTTTTCACCTCAGTAGAGGGGATAGACTGGATTTGGAGTGACCCAGATCGATCTCCGAACAGGAACTCCTCTGTTGAAGCTGCCGACCTCGACATGTATGACCTGCTCAGATCGGCTGAGATCCCATCACTGGAGGTCTTGTTGGCAGAGCAGAATCTTCGCGAGGCCGGGGTCAGCTCGGCACGGGAGCCGGGTGAGTTCGACTTGGCCACCCCCCTCTCATTTCTTATTTATTTTTCTTTATTTTCTTTCTTCTTTTTCTCCCCCTTTTTCTTTGTTGTTGTTGGGCTGACCTCATTCTCTCCGGCACAGAAATGAAGTTTTCGATGGATGAGCTGCTCTCATTTACTGAGGAACATGAGAACATGAGTAGGCCGCTGAGGCAGGTGAGCCCACTCCAAAGAGGGCTTGAGCCGAAGATGGGGCAAGGCCGGTGCGGGCCGGGGCGGATGCACCGGTTCAGGAACGACGGCGGAAGAGGGTGGCCGAGCCCATCCCCATGACTGCCGGGCAGCGCGAGCCAGTAGCGGCGGCCGAGCCCGAGGTGGTCGCCCGCGCGAGATCAGCTGCCGCCGCTGCCAGGTCGGCACCCCCACCCCGGAGGTCGTCAACGTCGAGGAGGAAGGGGGGCCGCAAGAGATTCGGCTGGCGCCCCAGGCACGGTCCAATGCTGCGCCGGCTTCGTAGTTGGCGCCGAGGGCGCTACCCGCCGATGGAGGAGTTAAGCCGGCGGGGACCAGAGACAGAGATTACCGAAAGGTCCCCTTCAGACTGGGGCTGAACGTTTCTCTGGTGAAGGATCCCAGCCTCGCCGAGTGGATGATGGACTTCTCCGTCCAGTCCTGCGACTGGCGAGACGGGAGCGGGAGGCTCCTGGGCGACGTCGTCTGCTCGACGTTCGCTAACCTCTATGCTGTAAGTTTCTTCTCGCCCCTTTTTTTGTCTTTCCCGAGCTCCTTTTTCACTTGATAATTAACATGCTTTTTTCTTCAATACAGCAAGGTAGGGATCTGCTCCTCATCCGGGACTTCTACCGGAATTGGGCGAAGGGGGAGAAGGAGCGGTTAACCGAGCTCGAGTCCCTGCGGGCTGAGGCGAGCCGAAAGAACGGGGAGGCCCAGGAGGCCAACCTCAAAATCAAGAGCCTCACGGCTGAGGTCGTGGACGCCGTCAGAGTAAAGAAGGAGCTTGAAAGCGAGCTCGAATCGAAGAGGACTCGGTTGAAGGAGTTCCGGGCTGAGTCAGAGAGGAAGGTGGTGGCCGTAGAGAAGAGGGCCGCTGAGGCCGAGAAGAATGCCGCTGCCACCAGCCATGCCGCCAAGGTCGTCGAGAAGGGAATGGCGGCGGCGGTCCGCCAGGCTGAGCGCGCTGAAGATCTGGCGGCCACTGAAAAAAGCAAGGCGGAGGGTGCCAGAAGGGACGCCGCCGGCGCGGTGGCCGCCTTCAAAACTTCTCCTGAGTACCTCAAAGACTTTAAGGAGGCGGTGACGGACTCCTTCACCAAGGGGTTCGCCTATTGCCGCCAGCAGCTGCGGGGTATTTTGTCCGAGGAGCGATTGGCCACGCTCCGGATTCCGAGGAAGAAAGCTCCTGCTCCAAAGGCAGTCGCAGGAGAGCAAGGGACTGCTCCGATCGGGGCATCTTTGCCAGTGGCCCCGGAGTCTGCCGAGCCGACCTCGGTTGTAGCAGCAGCTGAGGCAGCACCGCAGGAGAAGGCGACCGAGCCGGTCTCCGCGGTAGTTATGGCTGAGTCCGCTCCTCCAGCAGAGCCCGCCCAAGCACGTGACCCCGCTCCGGAGGTAGAAGAGGGGGAAGTCCAGGCCGTGCGCCGCCCAGGAAAGGAGCCGGCCTCGTAGTCTAGAACTTCTCATGTACCCCTTTTACTTTCTTTTTGTAATTTTCGTTACTTGCTTTTTCTTTGAGCCAGGCTACGTGGCCTGTTAGGGCCCAAAACATGATGTAAATCATCTCTTCAAGTAATGAAAACCGATTTCATAAATCTGCCTTCCTTTCTTCCTCTTTCTGTGATGTGAACGTCTCTTTCCCTCTTCCTCCCTCTCTTCCCTTTTCTGTCGGTGCGAGGAGGTCGTAAAGAGGAATTTAGGACCTGGGCGCCTAAAGGCGGTCCACATCTTGAGTGCCTCGGAGCTAGGCCGGGGGCTTGATCTTCAGAAGTTGGGCCTAAGGAACATCGTCCCAGAGCTGGGCTCGGGGATGCACTGGCCGGGGAGCTGTGTGGCTCAAAGGATCCCTTGGCCGGAGATCTGAACTCCAGTCTTGGACAGATGTCGTGGAGCTGGGCTCGGAGATGTTGAGTGCCTGGGGGCCTCCCAGGTCCTTTGCTGGGGAGCTAGGCTTGCAAATGCCGGAGGGTCGTCTGATCTTTGGTGTCGGAGGGTCATCCGGTCTTTGGTGCCAGGGAGCTGGGCTCGCCGGTGCCGAAGGGTCGTCCGGTCTTTATGCCAGAGGACTCTTCTCTGGGCTTTGGTGCCGAGGAGCTAGGCTCGCCGGTGCCGGAGGGTCGTCCGGTCTTCGTGCCGGAGGGTCATCTGGTCTTTGTGCCGGAGGGTCATCTGGTCTTTGATACCGGGGAGCTAGGCTCGCTGGTGCCTGGGGGCTTCCCAGGTCTTCGTGCCAGAGGACTCTTCTCTGGGCTTTGGTGCCGAGGAGCTGGGCTCGCGGCTTGCTTGTTGGAGAGCTAGGCTTCAATACTTGATTGCCTGAGGGCGTCGCTCAGGTGGCGGTGTCTTGGAGCTGGGCTCGAAGATGATGATAGCTGAGAAGATTCTCTTGGCCGGAGATCTGAGCTCCGGCCATGGGCCGGTGCCCTGGAGCTGGGCTCGGGGACGTCGATGTTGGAGAGCTGCTTGGCCCGAAGGTTCCCTTAGCCGGAGGTGTCGGAGAGCTGCTAGGCTCGAAGGTCTGAACTCCGGTCTTGGGCAGGCATCCTAGAGCTGGGCTCGGGGACTTCGATGATGGCGAGCTGCGTGGCTCGAAGGTGCCCTTGGCCGTAGGTCTGAGCTCCGGTCTTGAGCATGCATCGTGGATCTGGGCTCGGGGACTTCGATGATGGCGAGCTGCGTTGCTCGAAGGTGCCCTTGGCCGAGGTCTGAGCTCCAATCTTTAGCAGGCGTCCTGGAGCTGGGCTCAGGGACTTCGATGATGGCGAGCTACGTGGCTCGAAGGTGCCCTTGGCCAGAGATCTGAGCTTCGATCTTGAGCAGGCATTGTGGAGCTGGGCTTGGAGACGTTGAGTGCCTGGGGGCCTCCCAGGTCCTTTGCCGAGGAGCTAGGCTCGTTGGTGCCGGAATGTCGTCCGGTCTTTGGTGCCAGAGGGTCATCCGGTCTTTGGTGCCGGGGAGCTAGGCTCGCCGGTGATGGAGGGTCGTCCGGTCTTTATGCCAGAGGACTATTCTATGGGCTTTGGTACTGAGGAGCTAGGCTCGCCGGTGCCGGAGGGTCATCCGATCTTCATGCCGGAGGGTCATCCGGTCTTTGATACCAGGGAGCTGGGCTCGCCGGTTCCTATGGGCTTCCTAGGTCTTCGTGCCAGAGGACTCTTCTCTGGGCTTTGGGGCCGAGGAGCTGGGCTCGTGGCTTTAATTTCCTGCAAGGCAAATAGATCGTGTTGCAGAAAGAAATCTTTATTTCTCATGGAGGGAATACTTACATTACTGATAGTATCTCCTCAAATTACAAGCGTTCCAGGTCTGGAAGAACCTGGCGCCATCCAAGTCCTCAAGGTAGTAGGCCCCTTGCGAGAGGGCCTCGGCCACTTTATAAGGACCCTCCCTGTTCAGTGAGAGTTTGCCGCCCTCCCGGGGCTGGGACGTCTCGGCTCGGCGCAGCACTAGGTCGCCAGGTCGGAAGGTCTTCTGATTCACCCATGCTTGTAGTATCGGGCGACCCGCTGTCGGTATGCAGCCATCCGGAGCCAGGCTTTGTCTCGTGTCTCTTCGAGGAGGTCGAGGTTAAGCAGGAGATGTGCCGAGTTTTGGGCCTCGTCGTATCGCTACACCCGGAGTGTGGGCACGCCGAGCTCGACTGGGATCACCGCCTCAGATCCAAAGATGAGGTTGAAGGGTGTTTCGCCCATCACCGTTCTGGGCATCGTGTGGTATGCCCACAAGACGCTGGGAAGTTCTTCTACCTACCTGCCCTTCGCCTGGTCCAACCTGGTGTGGAGTCCATGTAGGATGGTCCGGTTTGTCACCTCGACTTCGCCGTTTACGTGGGGATGAGCAACCGAGGTGAAACGATGTTGGATCCCGTGCTCGGCACAGAATCTCTCGAACTCCCGAGAGTCAAACTGTCATCCGTTGTCGGTGATGACGCGATTGGGGAGTCCGAAGTGACAGATGATGGACTTCCAAAAGAATTGGCGAACATTGGCTTCTGTGATCCGGGCTAGCGGCTCTGCTTCGACCCATTTGGTGAAGTAGTCGATCGCCACTAGCAGGAATTTCCACTGCCCTGGCACCGTAGGAAACAGTCCCAAGATGTCCATCCTCCATTGTGCAAAGGGCCAGCGAGACGACAGCTGGGAGATCGGCGTAGCCGGTAGGTGATGAATGTGGGAGTGGCGCTGGCACTTGTCACACTTCTTGACGAAGTTAACGGCGTCCTCTCTCATTGTTTCCCAAAAGTATCCCTGGTGAAGAGCCTTGTACGCCAGGATTCTTCCTCCTATATGATTCCCACAGAGGCCTTCGTGTATCTCTTGGAGCACAAAGACTGCCTCTGCGGGCCTGAGGCACTTTAGGAGGGGGTAGGAATAGGATCGGCGGTAGAGTTGGCCATCCATCAAGACGAAGTGGACGGCCTTCCTTCTGATAAGGCCAGCTTCTTTGCGGTCTTCCAGCAGTAGGCCGTAATGGAGGTACCTGACGTACTTATCCATCCAGCTCGGCTTGGGGGCTATTTGCTGCACCTCTTCGGGGCTTTCGTAGCTTGGCTTCTCAAGATATTCGACGTAAGCACATCCCAGGGATGAGTCTGGTAGGGTTGCGAGCCTCGACGGTGCATCCGCACGAGCATTTTCTCCATAGGGGATGTGGGTGACGCGGAAGTAATGGAAGCCTGCTGCGCTCAAGCGAACCTTCTCTAGATACTTCATCATCTGGGGATCTCGGGCCTCGTATTCTCCAGAGACTTGTCCGGCAACCAGTTGGGAATCGGTGAAGACCTTGAGGTTCTGTATGCCGAGTTCGCGGGACACTTTTAGGCCCGCAAGGAGCGCCTCGTACTCCACCTGGTTGTTCGTGGCAGGGAACTTGAAGCAAAGCGCGCACTCCGTCACCACTCCATTGAAATTTGCGAGGATGAGGCCTACTCCGCTCCTGCAAGAATTGGAGGCTCCATCCATGTGGAGGACCCAGGGGTCCCTAGGTGGGCCGGGCTCAGCTTGGCTCTCCGGGACCATCCGCTCTTGTTCCTCGGGAAGCCCTGTATATTCGACCACGAAGTCGGCTAGGACTTGGGCCTTCTGCGATGACCTCGGCCGATATGCGATGTCGTACTCGCTCAGCGTCAGGGACCATTTGGCTAGCCTTCCGGAAGTCTCAGGGTGGCTTAGCATGGTCCTCAGCGGCTGATCAGTCATAACCACGATGGGATGCGCTTGGAAATATGGCCTGAGGCGCTTAGCAGACATTATTAGTACAAAAATAAGTTTTTCTGAGCGGGTATACCTGATCTCCGCATCATGAAGTATTTTGCTGGTGTAGTACACCATCTTTTGCATTCCGTTCTAGTCTGTATGGACGAGGACCGAGCTGACAGCCCCTGGGGTGATCGCCAGGTAGAGTAGGAGCTCTTCTCCATCTTCGGGTCTGGATAGTAGAGATGGGGAGGTCAGGAACCCCTTCAGCTCTTCGAAGGCCGTCTGGCACTCTTCGGTTCAGGTGAAGTCATGCATCTTGCGCAGCGCCTTGAAGAAGGGGAGGCAGCGGTCAGCCGACCTCGAGATGAACCAGCTTAAGGCTGCGATTCTTCCTGTCAGGCGCTGAACCTGCTTCTTGGATGTTAGGCGCTCCATATCCAGGATTGCTTGGACCTTCTCCGGATTCATCTCGATGCCTCTTTGGGTGACCATGAAGCCGAGGAATTTCCTGGCCGCCACCCCGAAGGCACACTTCGTTGGGTTGAGCTTCATCTGGTGCTTCCAGAGATTGTGAAAGGCTTCAGTGAGGTCGGTAATGTGGTCCAAGCCCGGTTTGCTCATGACGAGCATGTCATCCACGTACACTTGAACATTCCTGCCAATCTGGTCCCAGAAGACCTTGTTGACCATACGTTGGTACGTGGCCCTAGCATTCTTCAGGCCAAAGGGCATCATTCTGTAGCAGTATGTCCCCCGGTCAGTGACGAAGGCGGTGTGCTCCTCGTCCTTCGGGTGCATTCGGATCTGATTGTACCCAGAGAATACATCCATGAAGGAGAGCAGCCTGTGCCCTGAAGTGGCATCCACCAGCTGGTCTATCCTTGGCAAAGGGAAGCTGTCCTTCGGGCATGCCTCATTGAGGTCGGTGTAGTCTACACAGATCCTCCACTTGCCGTTGTTCTTTTTCACCATCACCACTTTCGCCAGCCAGCTCGAGTATTCCACCTCTCGGACAAAGCCGGCAGCGAGAAGTTTCTCAACTTTCTCGTTGATGGCCGTTTGCCTTTCTGGAGCAAAGCTTCTCTTCTTCTATCGAACCGGCCTGCACTTCGGATCGACATTAAGTTTGTGGATGATGACTTCAGGAGGAATACCTGGCATGTCAGCTACCGTCCAGGCGAACATGTCCGCATTCGCCCTCAAGAACTCCAACAGCGAGGCTTTCTCCTTCTCGGGCAGCTAGGCTCCAATCTGCACGGTCTTCGTCTGCTTGGTCCCGAGCTAGTAGGGAAGCAGGCACTCGGCCGGGCCTTCCCTGGGGTCCTGAACCGTCTGATCGAGCTCGGTTGCTCTGGAATCCTCCTCGGGCACCCAGGCCCCGGGGAGCATCTGGAAGTAGTGCTGCACTGGCTAGGGTGTACCCCTCATCTCCCCCACATCGCAAGGGGTTGGGAATTGGACGAGCAACCTCTTGGTGGAGATGACAGCATCGAGGAGGTTGAGTCCAGGTCGGCCTAGAATCACGTTGTAAGGTGAAAGAAGCCTGACAACCGTGAACATCATCATGACGGTGCTCTGCCGAGGTGGGGTCCCGGCAGTGATAGGGAGAGTGATTTCTCCCTCCACTCTTGCGGAGTCTCTCGTGAAACCAACAAGGAGAGTATACATGGGCTTGAGTTGAGCAGGGAAGAGATTCATCCTGAAGAAAGTATCGTGGAAAAGTATATCTGTAGAGCTTCCATTATCTACCATGATGCGCTTTACAGGATGCTTTGCGATCGTCATCTCAACGACCACAGCATCATTATTTACATTTTTCTCTCCATTTTTTCCTTCCCTCATAAAGGGGAGTACATTCTTAGAGTTCCCTGTCCCCTGAGTCCTCTTGGACGCGTGCTCAGCTCCCCAGGAGATCATGCCCACTAGCTTCTCGGTGGGGCAGTTGTCGATGGCTGGAGCTGGCGGGGGAGCAACGAGCGCCTGGGACTCTGGTCGATTTCTGCCCCCCACATATTTTCCAAGGTAGCCTCTCTTGATGAGCTCTTTAATCTCTCACTTGAGATTGCGGCATTCCTCGGTGTCATGACCGTGGTCGTGATGGAAGTGACAGTACTTCATCTTGTCACGGGTGAAGGATAGCTTCAACGACAGTGGACACCTCAGATAAGTCTCGCCCTCGATCTCCATAAGGATCTTCGTTCTCGGGATGAGAAGGGGAGTAAAATTTTCTTGAGGGACAGGAGCATTCCTTGGCCTTGGTGCTGGTTGGGAGTTCTGAGCTGGCGGTCTCGGCCTCCGCGTTTCAGGCTTCTCGACGGGCATCGACCCCTTCAGTGGCTTTCCATCAAGCTCCCGTCTCATACGATCCGCCTCCTCGGTGCAGATGTACTTCTGAGCCCGGAAGAGTAGCTTGGCGTAGGTCTTCGAGGGCTTCTTATCGAGCAAGTAGGTCAGGCGGGAAGTCTTGAGCCCTCCCTTTAGAGCCAGCATCACCACCGACTCCTCCAGGCTGTAGATCTCCAATGCAGCGGCTTTGAAGCGAGCCACATAGTCCTACAGTGACTCACGGTCCTGTTGCCTGATGGAGAAGAGGCTATCTGCCTCACGTGGCATCTTTCGGCATGCATCAAAATGGGCCACGAACTTCTATCCCAGCTGGGCAAAAGAGCTGATGCTTTCTGGCTCGAGGCGGGTGAACCACACTCGAGCCGCTTTCAGGAGGGTAGCAAGAAAGGCGACGCACAGAAGGTCGTTAGTAGCCCCCTGGACCCTCATGAGGGCCCGGTAACTTTCCAAGTGGTCCAGGGGGTTGGTGGTCCCATCGTAAGGATCCACTTGAGGCATGCAGAACCGACGGGGAATTGGCTCCGCTTGGATCTCCCGGGTGAATGGGGGGTGGGCGTCATAGCCCGCTGGCTCGCTAGCGGAGCCAGGCAAGTTGGCAAAACGGCAAGCGAACTCCTCCAGCTTGCAGTCATGCTCCTCCAGGCGCTTCTCTGCCATGCGCCTGATAGCTTCGTCCGTGGACCCTCCGCTAAGAGGGGCGGGAAAGGTGACGCAGAGGCGCGGCGCCCATGGCGGGGAGCCTTGCCTTTCCTGCCTTGGCGGTGTTTGGGTTCCCCCCGGCCAAGGTGCGGTGAGCAGCTTTCTTCATCAGTGGAGTTGGCTCGTCGTCACTTCCCTGGGGCTTGATGGGTACCCCGAGGGTCTGTAGCTGCTCGCGGCTGCGAAGGCCTCCCATGGAAGGAACGCAAGCTGTTACGGGATGCCGCGGCATGGGCTGCGGGGGTCTCTGGCTGTTGGTGGATAGCCAGGGACTGATGATGGTGCTGATGCTAGAGCTGGCGCACCGCTGCAGTGAGAGTGTACATCTGCTGGATGAGTGCGGTCAGCTGAGTCTCCAGTGGGGGCGGTTGAACCGAGGCAGCTAGCTCTGTCTCCAGCCCGTGTGGGTTCCCGTGAGAAGGGGATAACTCCACACGACTAGGAGAAGCTCCCCTCACCCAAGTGGTCACCATCCTCCCGATGGACTGGCTAAGCGGGGCTTAAATTGGATCAAGTATCGTTCTGCCCCCTACCTGGTGTGCCAATCTGTTGCCGCCCAGATCACCGTGGCCCGTAGCTACTGATGGCATCGGGTGTTCCGCGTCTGCCCGCGGGAGATGCCTTCGGTGCCTCGGGACCTGAAAGAAAGCCATCGTCAGTGACCCGGGCCGGGAATTCCGGTGGGGGCACTGCGATGGTCAAGTCAGTGATGATCCAGGGAAACAGATCCTCCTGGTCGAGCCCCTCTGGATGAGCTCCATGCTAGGAGGAGTGAGTGGAGTGTATGAGAGTGTGAGCTGGGAGGTGTGGTGGCCAAGGTGGTCTCGCCCTCCTCTCTGGCCTCTCCCCCTTCTCCTCTTTCTCTTTGTGGTGGTTGTGTTGTTGGAAAAATGGGTATCTCCCTTGTTGAGAGAATGTTGCTCTTGCTTGGAATGGAAGAATGAGTGTTGTTACCTCCCTTTTGTTCATTCTGGCTGGATCTTTTCCCTTGGCTTGCCTCGGGGTTCTCCCATGCTGTCAGACGGGTACAACAAGGTACCATGTCATGGACGGGATGCCTTCTTTATTGGGTAGCTGGGGGAGCCTCTACATGTCTCTGACATTCCTTTTATTTCTGGAAGCCTGGCGGGACCTCGATTGTCGTGCCACTGCTCTCGGGGACTGTGCTCCCTGGTGGGGTCTTTTTTCTGGTTGTACGACAGGTCGGTGGAAGGCATGGTGCCTTGATGTGAGCTTCCTTTATTTCTGGTGTGAATGGCGCCATGGGCATTAATGGCGACGTGGCGGGTGCCGTCGTACGGTCCTTGGGGGGCACGCCACTGTCCTCGGAGGGAAGGTGCCACTCTCGTGGTGGTTGGTGTCCCGATCTGAGTTGAAAGACGAGCTGGGAAGATGGGGCCCACCCGCATGGGACCAGTCTCGCGGTGGCTCGATTATACGGAGGAGGGCCGAGCTCGGCACCAGGCCAGGGGGCCCAGCCTTAACCGAGCTCGGGCTGGCAGAGGTGGATGAGGTGCGCCCAGGCCAGGGGACCCGGTCTCGAAGGGGCTCCTCGTGGCGGAGGAGGCTTGAGCTCGACTCCGGACCACGGGACCTGACCTCGGGCTCGAAGGGCCTACCTCTGGTGGGGTTTGAGCTCGGCTCCGACCTAGGCGTCCCGACCTGGCGGGTACCGACCTGGCGGAGGACGATGCCCGGTTTTGACGGGCGGCCCCATTGGCATCGGGAGCTCAGCCCGGCGAGGGGGCCTGTGGTGGTAATCCCGCGTGTTGTCCAATAAGGGCTCCACGTCAGTCTCCTTGGCCCATGTCAGCGATCCGGTCACATCACTAATAATTTTTAAAATAAAAAAATATATCTTTTTATTGTAAGATGAAAATAGATTAGATAATATTCATCTGAATCTATTTTTATATTTTAATTTATCTAGATATGGATAAAATTTTGGATATCTGATTAATATTCATATTTGTATCTATATTCATTAATATATATATATATATATGGATATAGATAGACAACTATCAAATCGATATCTGAATATCCGATTCTATTTATAATCCTATATAATTTTATATAAAAATAAATGACTATATTAATATGATATTAACTTAATTTATCATCTATTCAATATCTTTGATTATATGATCATAAAGTTTAATCATCCAACTTATATCTATATTTATATTTATAATTTTAATATTTAATTTATATCTCTATTCGTTTAAAATAATGTAGATATAAATTTTTGTATTAGACTAACATCCATATTTGTATATATATTCGTTAATTTTTTAAAAAAACTATGTATATGGATATATTAATGTATATTTTATTTTCAATCCTTAATGAATTTAATCTTTTCTATTGTAGCTGTTGCTGATGCTCCATGCTGGCATTGAGATTAGTTTAGATGAGGTGAGCCAAGATGAAGTAGCGACTTCAGGTGGACAAAGATTGGACTTGAAAAAGGAAGTATCTAATCAAAAGTGTTTCCGGTGGGAATTCTCTGATGCTTACATTAGCAAGTAATTAAAAAAATAGAGAAAAAGTGTAGGAAAAAGATTCTTTAGCGTAGACTCAAGACTTATTTGGTATCCCCTTTTTCCCTATTTGTAGAGAGAGAATAGTGACCTTCTTCACCAAAGATAGTGGCCGTTATCGGAAGGTGATTCATCATTTCTTGCATTCAAGATGTAGAGTCGGTTGGCTATTGCGTAGTTGTCATTTCAATCATATTTAAGATAGTTGTGAATGCCTTATCAAGTTCTTTGTGATCGAGGAAATATAATTATTGACTTTTAAAGTTGGTGGCTTGCCATTCTGGGACTGTGCTCTTTTCCTCGTCCTTGGCCGAGAAGGTCGGCCCTTATTGAGTGGCATCTATCCTTGCTTGTAAGGACATGGAGGTGGTGCACCTCCAATATTAAGTCCCCTTTAAGTTTCTATTGGAGGTTGATTTTCTTGATGACCAGATATCTGAGCCTCCTTCAAGTCAAAGCAATCTTTATGAAGAGTCCTTTAGGGCAGGCTTGAGATTGCCCTTCCATTGCTTTGTTGTTAAACTCCTTAGGCTCTTTCGAATCATTCCATTTCCATAGCACCAAACTCATAGTGACTAATCATCACCTTTATCTCTCATTGGCATTAAGACCACCATCTACTTTTTCCAAGCGTGCTTCACCTTCAAGGAGCACCCTATTGAGTTCAGCCAATGGTATATTTCATCCGGGGCAAGGTGACGTCTCATTTGAGATGCTCCTCTCTCTATCCATATATGGAAGGTGTCCTTCTTCTTCGTGTCGACTAAATAGCTATAGGGGTTTAACACCTCATGGTATCAGCCTAAGAGATCATTGAATAAGGTCCCAAGACTACCTGATGCTCAAGAGAAATCCTTGGAGCTCATCGAGCATGTTGCTCCACCTCTGCATGAGTTTCTCTTCGAATAGATGCTCTTTAAGGTTGGCTTGACTCCCACCAACCTTTGTGGTAAGCTTGTACTGTAACACGGTTCGTCCTATTTTTTGCCTTGTTTGCAAGATCTAAATCTTTCACTTTAGCTTTTGTTTCAAAGATGAAGTTCAAAGCACTTGAATCGATTCAACATGCATCCTAGAAGAGAAAGAAGGTTGTAACCAGGCCCCCGATACCTAAGTGAGGTTGAATTGAGGTTGTGTTAGCATAGCTTGTTGCCAATTTCACTTGCATCTTGGATCAAGGTGCGACTTTGAAGAGAGCAGCCCCCTCATCTGCGCCCCAAATTGTCAGCCTACTTTGAGTAGCCACCTCGGAGACCCAACCCCTGGTGCAGGTGGTCTATTCTTCTTTTTCTTCTCTCTAAGGAGAGGTAGAACCTTAGAGTTCATCATGTTGTTCTCCTCGTCAAGTCAGTTCATCGACATTGGCTCCTTAGCCAACCCTTACCAAATCTGGGTAGGGGGCCCGAGGCCTAAGGTCAAGCCTCAAGGACTACGTGGTTGCTTGATAGCCGCTTTAAGGGGCCATCCTTCTAACCGATATGGAGATTTTGAAGGCTAAGTGCCTTGGATTCCACATCAGGGATTCTCACAACTTGATCCTCCAGGTAAGCCTGATTTGGACCTCACTTTTTTCTATTTCTTATCTTGAATTTTGACATTGTTCATTTTTAACTTGTTCATCATTTGGAATACTTCATCAAGTTGTTGAAGGTTTCTAGGTTAGCCACAGATGAGGCCAAAGTGCACAAGAGCTCAAGCTGCTGAGTTAAAAGTGGCCAAGGCACTAGAGATCGAGGGCAAGACTCAGAATACGATGTATAGGATACTTAGCGATCATGAGATAAATTCATCCGGGAGAAAGTATCATAAAAAAGTACGTCAGTAGAGCTCCCACTATCCACCATAATACGATGTATAGGATACTTAGCGATGGTCATCTCGACCACCACCGCATCATTGTTTACATTTTCGTTTTCATTCCCCTTTTCAAAGGAGAGTACATTCTCCAGGTCTCCCGCCTCCTGGGCTCTCTTCGTCGCCCGCCCAATCCTCCAAGAGATCATGCCCACCGGCTTCTCCGTTGGACAGTTATAGATTGCAGGAACAGGGGGAAGGGCTGCGAGCGGCTGGCCTTCCGCCGGGGCCCCATTCCTCACGAACTTCCTGAGGTAGCCCATCTTGATCAGCTCCTCGATCTCTCGTTTTAGATTGCAGCACTCCTCTGTGTCGTGGCCGTGCTCACGATGAAATTGGCAATACTTCGTCTTATCACGAATGTTCCTTGGGTTCTGAGGAGGAGGTCGGTGGAGGTAGTGCTCACTCTCAATCTCCATGAGGATCTTCATTCTAGGAGCGAGGAGGGGGGTGAAGGTCCGCTCCGGGGCAGCACCATTCTTCGGCTTCGGGCCTGGACGAAAATCTGCAGGTAGTTCGGGCCTCCGGGTCCCAGGGACATCCCTTGGGGCAGGCTTCTTTGAAGGCTTCCCGTCTAGCTCTCGCATGGTGTGGTCGGCCTCCTCAGCTCGGATGTACTTGTGGATGCGGAGGAGGAGCTCAGAATATGTCTTGTGGGGCTTCTTATCTAGAGAATACGTCAAGCGGGAGGTCTTGAGCCCGTGCTTCAACGCCAGCATGGTGACAGGCTTGTCCAGGCTATAAATTTCCAGGGCAGCAGTCTTGAAGCGGGTGATGTAGTCCCGCAGCAGCTCCTGGTCTTGCTGGTGGATAGAGAAGAGGCTATCCACCTCCCTTGGCACCTTTCGGCAAGCGTCGAAGTGTGCCACAAACTTTCTTTCCAGCTGATGGAAGGAGCTGATGGATTCCGGCTCGAGGCAGGTGAACCAAACTCGAGCAGCCTTCCGGAGAGTGACTGGGAAGGCGATGCACAGAAGAGCGTCCGTCGCTCCTTGGACCCTCATGAGAGCCTTATAGCTCTCTAAGTGGTCCAAGGGATCGGTGGTCCCATCGTAGGGATCCACCTGAGGCATGCGGAACCGATTCGGGATAGGTTCCTCTTGAATTTTCTAGGAGAATGGTGGTTGGGCATTGTAGCCCACTGGATCGGTTGGGGAGCTCTGCATGTCGGCAAAGTGGCGGGAGAACTCCGCCAACTTGCGCTCGTGCTCCTCCAGGCGCCTCTCGGCCTGGCGCTTGATGGCCTCGTTGGTGGAATCTTCCACCGAGGTCACTGGAGAAGGAGGTGCCGATCGGTCTCGGCGAGGGACCTTACCCCGATGGCGCCTGCTGCGCCATACTGCTTCAGCATCGTTGGCCGGGGATCGACTCTCGCGATCCGTCGAACCAGAGTGGTTTCTCTTCGTGGGAGTTTGGTGGCTCCCACGGGGATTGGAAACTGCCCGCGGATGGGAAGGCCTGCATTGGATGGAGCACAGGCTTCCGCGGGGGCCCGTGGCTCGAGCCGCGGGGGTCCCTGGCTAGGGCTGGGTGGCCAAGAAGCGCTGCTGGTGCTGCAGTTGCCGCACAACAGTAGTCAGAGTTTGCAGCTACTGGACGACAGTTGTGAAAGGACCGTCCACCGAGGACGACAGAGGAGGAGGAGGAGCAGGAAGTTCCCTCTCCGGGCTGCGCGGCCCCTGGGGAGAAAAAACCTGTCCTACTCGGCTGGTGGATGCTTCGCGCCCACGCATCACCATCATGGTTGGAGCACGCTTTCGCCCATTGAGAGCTTGCTTGTGCAGGGGTTACTGTTCTGCACCCCTACCTGGCATGCCAATCTGTTGCCGACCTTATCGCGGTTGCCTGTAACTTGTGAGCTGGCACCGGTTCTTGGACTCTCTCACCTCGAGATCTCCAATCTTCCGGTCCTGCAAAACAAAGTCAGAGACCCGGGCCGGGGGTCTCGACGGGGGCACTCCAACGGTCAAGTTAGAGAGCGGCAAGATGGAACAGATTCTCTAAGGCGGGTTCCCGAAGGATTCCCGTGCTTAGAGGAGATTTAGATGAAAGTAGTGTGAGGAAGAGAGGGGTTGGAGCCTGGCTTCCTGCTCTAGGTTCACCGAGCTTGCGCCTGGGGACCTCTTGGGGTTCCCAGGATCGTTCTCTCGGTACTCTTTTCTCCCCTCTCACTTTTTCATCCGCTTTTTACCATCCCTTTTACACCACTGGACCGCCTTCAGCCCCCGTCCCCTTCAGGAGGCTCAGGGAGGTCTCTTGATTATTCCCCCTCTTTCTTTTTCAAGGTTGGGAGTTAAGTGGCCGGCATGCTTCGTCCGCCGTGTGTCACGAAAAGGGGAAGACTGGCAAGACCTCGAGCCAAGCGCGCGAGCCCTCCTTTCGGGGCGTTGACGGTGGGTTTCCAGTGTTTCTGGTTCCTGCCCGTGGGGATTTTATTCCTCGATCGTGGGGCCCTGTCAATCTGATATAAACAAGGTTTCACGCACCACTGCGGGCCGTACTGGCGCCCTGTACGGGACGCGGCGCAAGCCGATTCCGGTGGCGACCCCGGGGTCCGTGCCTAAGCCTCCCTGAAGCTTAGCAGAGTAGGGCTGACTTCGGCCGAGGTGGACCCATCAGGGGGTGCCACCTGGTGATGGAGCGAAAGTGCCCGGCTCGACCTCGGCAGAGGTGGACCCATCTTGGGGTGCCACCTGGCGAGGGAGCTGGGGATGCCAGCTTCGACCGAGGTGGACCCCTCTTGGGTGGACACCTGGCGGAGTGGCAGAGAGCGGCTCGACTTCGGTCGAGGAGGACCTGTCTTGGGATGCCACCCGGTGAAGGAGCAGGAGGGCCTGGCTCGACCTCGGTAGAGGTGGACCCGTCTTGGGGTGCCACCTGGCGAGGGATCGGGGGACACCAGCTTTGGCCGAGGTGGACCCCTCCTGGGTGGACACCTGGCGGAGTGGCATAGAGAGGCTCTACTTCGGTTGAGGTGGACCCGTCTTGCGGTGCCACCCGGCGAAGGAGCAGGAGGGTCCGGCTCGACCTCGGCAGAGGTGGACCCATCTTGGGGTGCCACCTGGTGAGGGAGCGGGGATGCCAGCTTCGGTCGAGGTGGACCCCTCCTGGGTGGACACCTGGCGGAGTGGCAGAGAGTGGCTTGACTTCGGCCGAGATGGACCCGTCTTTGGGTGCCACCCGGCGAAGGAGCGAGAGGGCCCGGCTCGACCTCGGCAGAGGTGGACCCATCTTGGGGTGCCACCTGGCGAGGGAGCGAAGATGCCATTTTCGGCCGAGGTGGACCCGTCTTGGGGTACCACCTGGCAAAGGAGCAGGAGCACCTCGTCCCGGACGGAGAATTTTGAAAGAAAAATCCACGCGGCACTGACCATGTCCAGCCGAATCTGACACACTCCATGTCAGCGATGTAGCCATATCATACCCGATGCCTCCCGTGTCTACGGCCAGGGAATTTTTTTGGTTCGGATTGTTCGAGCTTTAATTAGGCTAGCTTCCATTCAGGCCGACCCAATCGGGCTCAGGTCGGGCTTGGACTTGGACTTGGGTTTGGCTCAAATATGATGTTTTCAAAATATTTCAGACCTAAGTCTAGTTCGAAGTTCAACATTTTTTTGAGCCATGATCAGGTAGGGGTGTGGCCTGGCCCGGTCCAGTTCCAGTCCTAATGGGAAAAGAAGTTCGTTGGTGATGTAACATAATTTATTTTGTGGGACCACCCTTATCCTTGTGTCTTGAAATTTCTTGGTTGTGGATATGTAGGAGAGTTTATTTAGGTGTAACAAAAATTCGGGCATTTTTATTTAGTTTCAAATTTATGGCAAAGCAGTAGAAGCGCCCCGAGACGTGGTGGACTTGATTTTCTAATTGCAGGATACATGTAATATTGGAAAAGTTTTATCCATGCTAGAACGGAATGAAGACCAGTCTTTTATAACAGGTATGCTGATTCAAAAATGATACCAGGCATTTGGTCATCACTCTAAACTTGGCTAAAAGACTCGCAAAGAAAATCATGATATAGGCCAAAACCATTGCGTCCTGCAATGTTGCTATCCAGCTTGACGGATCAAAAGTTTAAAAAATTAAGTTGTAGCTATGTTACTACCATTTCATTTTGAAATTGTAACACATTATCATTATCCAATATATATATATATATATATATAGGCATCTCTTCCTCTTCTAATTTGCGATGAATGAATTGCTCTTTAGGTTTTACGAGTTAAAACTATCAAAGTTTAGGTACTAAAAGCCCTATGTCCTGCTTACGATGCAGATACATACAATCACTACATTCGATTGAAAAAAATACTCGCAGCATATGAAAAAAAGAAGATGCGCCAAGCAAGGAGGTGTAGTGATATAGATAAAAAAATTCAAAATATAATCAAAGCAGTGTTAGGTAAGACATTGTCATGAACTATTCCAAGAATAGTTATTTTTTCACTGACACAGGTGGTAACTTGGAAATACTAACTCTAAGATATAATGTCTAATCAAGAAATATTATATATCACGCCCCGAACCTAATATCGAGGTTGGCCACATGACCGGCTACATGAATCTTAGGCATTGCCCTAGAGATTGTGCTAGGTCTAAAGTACACAAAAATCTTATCATCTTTGGAAATTAAATTTAACTAACCAAATATCATTAAAATAAATTCATGATAACTAAATGATTAACTTGTTCGTTATATTTGGATCAGAAATAGACTAACTAATCAATCTAAAAATACTGTAACTCAAATTCTATGCTTGACCTGACCCACGTTACATGCCTTGCGACTCTGAAAGAAAAGAGAAGTGAAGAGTGAGCTTTATAGCCCAGTAAAAATTTCCGCACATTCATATCATCATAATAAAATAATTAAAAAATAATATATAATGTCATAAAATATCATGATCATATATAACAATATATGCCATACGATACAAAATATCATATCCTATAGCCCTCATGATCATCATAAATCAAATTTAATCACCTTAGGGTGCTCAGCTCTGGATTACTATAATCACATTTCTGGCCCGTGGTGGGGCATCAATAGTTTCGCATTTTTGGCCTGTGCAGGGAATCAATAGTTATACATTTCCGGCCTATGGTAGGGCATCAATATTACTACATTTCTGGCTTGTAGCAGGGCATCAATACTACATTTTTGGCATATAGCGAGACATCAATAAGTGGCTAGTCTAATGCACCACCATCCATCATACAATCTTAAAATTAGTTCACGCTTTTTAACAAATTTTATATGAAAATGCACTCTTTCACCTAATGGAATGTACATGAATATCAAAATTATCCAACCAAGATCAACAATATATAATTCATATAAAATCATGTATACTTAATATATGAATATATATAACAGATGACTATCAAATACCATATGTACTAAATAAATAAGAATATTACATGCAATTATCACGTCACATGGAGCAAAATCATCGATGCATAAAATAATTTTTATATAATTAGGTGATCGATGTCTAGAAATTTTTATCTCTACCGGTGACAGACTTAACATGTTAGATACCAATCTGTACTCGAATCCTGACCTAAGTGCTAAGAAATTTGCTTGACATTCCCCTGCCTAGAAAATGTCCTATAATAATAATCTTAATATTAATAATTAATTCTATTGCATAGTAATTATAAATCCAAAAACTTTTTCTTGAATTTCATCAGCAGTCCACCCACTGATCCCTAGCCCTAACTTTATAATTTTCTAATCTCTAGGAGAGAGAAATTTTTAAACCTCCCTTTCTAAATATTTATTTATTTAACTTGCTCTTTTTTCTCTTTCCACTCTTTCTCTCTATTCTCTTTCTCTCTCCTCTTTCTCCCCTCTCTCTCTTTTTATCTTCTCTTTCTTTCTCTTCCTCTCTCTCTCCTCTTTCTTTTTTCTTCTTTTTCTTTTTCTTCTTTTTCCTTTCTTGGTTCTCTTCTTTCCTCTTGGCTCGGCCCGAACAACCTTCTGTGTTCCAGGGATGGGGACCGAAGGAGAGGCGACAATCCATCGAAGTGTGGTTGGATGGAGTGGGGAGTCGGGGCAGCGCAGCCATTGCCGGTCCAACTACCAGCAAAGAATCGAGAGAAGGACAAAGAACTCCACTCCTTACTACCACCCTAATCGCACCCAAACCACAAAAGCAAAGGGGGAAAGAGGGTCTTACCGATGAGGCATGACGACGACGAGGCGACCGGTGGCGAAGAACTTTGGTTCCAATTCCATAGAAGGTGATATAGGGCATAATTTAAAAAAGAATTTCGGAGGAGATAATCCTCGATTTCTTGCAAAAAGACCTAGCCATTTGAGATTCCTGCCAGCCCCTGATGCTCCGTCGGCCTTCTCCTACCCAACTATGGCAGTCCCACAGCTCTTCCCGGCATGTTTTGTGCTTGGTCAAGCAGGGGACAAAGTTCCTTGTTTCGACTCTCCTCCATTTTTTTTACGGTTATTATATTCTTTTTTCTTAAAATAATTTTGTTCTCGAAATTAACATACCTAAAGTTTGCAACATTATCCTCAATATCTAAAACACAATCCTTATAAGCTACGTTAACTAAAATAACGTCCCCCTTAAAGTATAAATGTCAGTTTCTAAGGGTACGAATAATATTTCATTATTTTGCTTAACGAAATAAGCTAATATAAAAGAACAGTTAGCACCAAGGTTGAACAAAAATAAAAACTTTTTAGTGAAAGCTGAATCATACCTATCATCATTGAGTTAGAAGCATTGGTACCTGTGATGTGAGTACATAAACTCGTTCTTGAGTTCTAGGCTTTTGTTATCCTTTTTCTTGTTGTGATCCTGCTTATTGCTCTTGCAACTTTTTTTTCTTAGGTCAATACTTTACTTGGTGACCTTGTTGCCCACATGTATAGCAGTTTCCATGAAACCATTTGCATTGGTTTATATAATGGGGCCCTCCACATTTGTGACATTTGATTTCATGCTTTTATGAAGTTTCGTTATTCAAAATTTCATCATCAAACATCTTAGATTTTGCGTTAGTGTTCTAGTCATATTATCCTTGATAATCTCCTAATATGGACCTCTTTTTTAAAACTTTTTTCTTTCTGCTTGAGCAATGTCCAAGCCTCTTTCTATCACCAATGCCTTGTTAATGACCTTCTTATAAGTGGCAGCTCAAATGTAGTCACTTGTTGTTGGATCTGACCTCTAAGTCCATTCTCAAATTTTCTAGCCCGAACCCCTTGTCTGCTATCAATGTCAAAGCATATCTACACAATTCTTCAAACTTTACTACATATTAAGCAATTATCATGCTACCCTGCTCCAGACGATCAAGCTCTCAAAATTTTTGAAATCGGATACTCTGAGAGAAGTATTTCTCATAAAAGACTTTTTTAAAACCCTCCCAAGTAAAAGATATATCATTTGGTTCCAACTTTCCGAGCTCCATATCCCACCAGTCAATTACTCCATGGGACATCTCAGGGCCTGAAATACTTTTTTCATTGCTTTTAACCAACCCTCAGCCTCTATAGGGTCGGAAGTTTTCTTGAATATTGGTGGAGCATACTTCTTGAAATCTATCAAGGTGATTTGACACTCTTATTGTGTCATGATCCCCTGCTACCATTGAGAAGCCCCTTGTTACTGTTGCTACTATAGCAGTGTTGTTGATGTGCCTCTACTATCTTTATCATATCAGTCCTAGCAGTGGCTTGCTGTTGCACCAGTAATTGCATAAGCTGAGAGAGGCCAACTTGTTTCCCAGGTTGAACCTTAGGTCCACCCAAGATTCCCGTTTTTATTATCCCAGTCTCCGGAGTATTATTCACGAGATCATGTAATGGTCCTTGTAGATGCATACCATTGTCTAGTGAGGGTCCAGCATCTTCTTGCTGGTTTAAGGGCTTCCAAGCATTTAAGCCACAGCAAATCATGTAGGCCTCCTAGCATGCCTGTACTCGCCTCCACACACCATGAGATCTACATCGATCATTGTTAGCATTCATGTATCGCCTAAGGCTATACATATATTATGCTACCTTATCCCAACCTAATGATCGACCCACACTCTTTTCTTGAACTTACGTCCTAGGATCCTACAATCTAAGCTTTGATACCACTCTATCATGCCGCTAACCCAGTACTAGGGTCAGCCACGCGATCGGCCATACAAATCTTAATCATCGCCCTAGAGATCATGTTAGGTCCAAAGTACATAAGGATCTCATCATCTTCAGAAATTAAATTTAACTAACCAAATACCATTAAAACAAATTCATGATAACTAAATAATCAACTTGTTTGTTATATTTGTATCAGAAATAGACTAACTAATCAATTTAAAAATGCTGGAACTCAAATCTCATGCTTGATTTGACCCACACTACGTGTCTTGCGAGTCTGAAAGAAAAGAGAAGTGGAAAGTGAGCTTTATAGCCTAGTAAGAATTCCCACACATTCGCATCATTATAATAAAATAATTAAAAAGTAATATATAATGTCACAAAATACCATGATCATATATAACAATATATGTCATGCGATGCAAAATATCATATCATACAATCCTCGTGATTATCATAAATTAAATTTAATCACCTTATGGTGCTCAGCTTGAACTACCATAACCACGTTTCCGGACCGTGTCGGGGCATCAATAGTTCTATATTTCCAGTCTATGATGAGGCATCAATAATTCCATATTTCCGGTCTATGATAAGGCATCAAATCAGAGATTTCATAATCATCAGCCACACCTCTTCCCAGAGAAAAACGACAATCCAGCGATATTCTCACTCTTCAAGGCAGACCGCCGCTTCGAAAACTGAGAGTGGGGGGCAACTGTTGGGATATACCGATTCAGGCAACCACTGGTTCGACCGCTTATACGCTCCCTCTCGAACCAGGCATACCGAACCAAAACACTTGGAGGAAGCCGAAGACATGGCCCTTGGCCTCAGCTGAAGACACGACCTTCGCCCCCATGTTGAAGACCTCTGCTGAAGACACGATCTTCAGCTTCAGCCACAGGTGCCGTTCCGAAGACGTCTCAAGACGAAGACACCTCGGAACGAAGGCACCCCTCTGATCCAGCAATGGACACTTTTGAAGGGAAAGCGCAAAGGTAGATCTTCGACCAACCTCAAACCCACGATGAATGTAGGGGGTAACAGTTACGATCAGCTGCCTAAGCTATCACCTTCAAAGCACAACTACGTCGAAACGACCACATGGCCACTAACTCCAACACGTTAACGCCTCCAGCTTGATTGGAACCATTCAATAATCGCCCATGGTTACAGTGAGAGGGGAATCAATTACCCCCAATCATAACCGTAGGAAAGAGGATGAAGCCGCAGGCCAGGCCAGCCGGTATAAATATTGGTAAGTGGGGACACTCCAGGTAAGGCACAACGAAATCCTGAAAAATCTAGAGTTCCTTTTCTCGCCATCTTCCATCCTCAGAATCTTTTCCATTCTGTTGCTGGAGCCCGCCTCTGATTTAGGCATCGAAGTGTCCCCCACCAGAGAACATCCGGTCAGGGATCTATTTTGCAAGTAAACCAGGGAGCGAACTTGTGATCTAGTAGCTTTGCCCAGTCAAAAAAGGGATTCTATGCCAATAGATTGGCACGCCAGGTAGGGGAAGGGCATACAAGAGCGTACCAAGCATCTACTATTAGCTCCCTTCCTTAAAAAATGGGAAGTGTAAGGAGTCTCCAATGGCGAGAGAAAAGACTCAGAATGCCTCAGCAAACGGAAGTCGCGTTCCCTCCTAGAGGGGTGAACCCCCGGTAGGGAACAATGTTCCGTCTCCCATGCTTGTCATGGGATAGCAGCAGTTTGAGATTCTCCTGAACCAGGTCAACGCTTTCACGGCTATGGTTCAGAACTTTCAAGATAAAGCCTTCCAGGTGGAGCATCCGCCAGCCACCTCCAGACATAGCTCTCGATCCCGGAGGAAAAGAGCCCCTCGAGAGAGGTCTACCCATCTTTCCCTCCATCTTCGACCCTCTCTTAAGGGCCAAAGCTCTAGAATGCCCAGACCCACCGATTCGCTACGAAAAGAAAGGAGGCCTAGGCAATTTCCCTCTACTTCCTCCGAGGACTCCACCCCTGAAAGAGACCTGCCGAAGGAAGTCCACCCCGATTATGAGGAGAAGCTTAAGGCCCTCGAATCGGAGGTTGCGAAGCATCAGGAGTAGAGGAACCACGGTGACCTCATGGCATGTGAACTGCATCCTCCATGTACCACTCGCATCATGGCCGAAGTAGTCCCCCGGCACTTTAGGGTCCCTCAGATGGAACCCTACGACGGCACCACCGATCCACTTGATCATCTGGGCAATTTCAAAGCCCACATGATGATTCAAAGGGCCTCGGATGTGCTATACTACCTCGCATTCTTGGCCACTCTGAAGAAAGCCGCTCAGATGTGGTACTCAAGCATACGTCCAGGTACCATCGATTCTTTTTCCGAGCTAGAAAAATTGTGTTTGCATTTCAGGACCTGCCGCAAGAACTCCCATGGTAGAGAGCTCCAAAGGGTCCACAAGACGACTTCCACCTGGAGGAGCCTCCTAGACAAACTCCTCATCGAGTTGCAGTGCCTTTCCCTATCCATCACAGGGGGCAAGGCGATGGGGCATCGGCCGCCGAAGACGCGCTCTCCCTAATTTGAACCGGAGTGTCGACTATTGGCAGAGACTCCACTAGCTGAGGCCCTTCCGGAGCCTCCATCGTCGGTCTCCCGTCCCTTCCAGACGTCCCTCTGGAGGACGAAGCGCTTCTGCTTCTGCCAGGATCATCCCTCCGGACCTTCTTCCAGATTTACGATCCCAGAGGGGGAGCTTGGGCTGCTTTCCTCTTAGAAGACTGACGAAGCCAACCCAAGTCAGGCCTCATCTCACCGCCTGTAAACAAAAACACCCTTCAGAATCAACTAGATCACGGAGAAACTAAAAGAGGAAAACCAAAAACCTCTACTACTTATACCTAACACCGGGGACCCGCTGATCCCCGCAAGATGCAGATTCCTTTCCTCCAACAGTTCACGGATGGAAACGGCCTCTGAATCGGATAGCAAAGCGTAATCAGATTGATCAGTCGCCAGAATCTTTTTCCCAGCATTAGCATCCAGGTGTGGCTCCCTCCACTCACTACTGAAACCCCATGGTTCAGTGGAAGAAATAAAAACAAAGTTGAGCTTCCACCCATGGATAGCGCTGGGCATGTCCTTCATAATTTTGCGACCAGGCCAAGGGCCGATAACCCACCATCCGTGACCATGGAAATCCCTCTTGAGAACAAAGAGGGAAGTGAATAAGTTGGTCCCAGGCCTCACATTAGTTATGTGACACCGGACCAAGAACCCATAGATATTTCGAATTCTATTCGGAGTTAACTGCATGGGCACAACCTGATATATGTGGAAAACTTTGATGAAGAAAGGGTGCAACGGAAAATGAAGACCAGCCTTTAGATGATCTTCATACATAGCAATGCACTCAGCGGGAGGTTTATGCACCCGCTCTTCTGACGTCGGGAGTATCAAAGCAAAACCCTTCGGGGACATGGTAACGCTCCCAAAGGTGAGCTATTTTCTCCAACGAAACGGAGCTAGAAACTAGCTCTGGACTCACCACATCATCAGTACTGAAAGACCCAACCTCCCCCCCTCGAGTTCCCACGATCTCAGCCATGATAGGGAAAAGAAACAAGGAAGAGGGAGAAAGGTCCTACTTGTGGAAGAGACTGATAGCCAAGGCAGGAAAAACTGGGCCAAAGGCGGAAGCAAACAAAGGTGGAGAAGCTTCCTCAACGAGTCCTCCATTTCCCCTCACAAAGGGACAAAAAGACTCCAGGATGCCACCTCGATAGAAGGGACCATCTCTCTGAGTTCGCCACAGATGCTGGAGACGGATGCGAAGCCCCAAACAACCCTAAGCTAATTTGACATGGAAAGGACCGAAGGTCATGATCCGCATGACGCCAATCAACGGCGAAGATGGAGCTCGCATCTTTTCCAAGGGACAGGAGGGGGCCACGACCTCCACGCAAATTCCAACAAAAAGATTGGCTGAACCGCAGCGAAACAGAAAAAGGAGAAGCAACCTATTGGTCCACCTGTTCCTTTTTCACACTCCAATCAAGGGATGATAGCTGTCCACTACTTAATCCTTAAATCAACTAGCAGTTATGGCGAACGATCAAATCAGAGATTTCATAATCATCAGTCGCACCTCTCCCCAGAAGAAAACAACAATCCAGCAATACTCTCACTCTTCGAGGTAGACCCCACTTCGAAAACTGAGAGTGGGGGGCAACTGTTGGGATATACCGGTTCAGGCATAGATCAGCCACCGGTTCGACTGCTCGTACACTCCCTCTCGAACTAGGCATACCGAACCAAAACACCCGGAGGAAGCCGAAGACATGGCCCCGGCCTCAGCCGAAGACAACCTTCGCCCCGGCCGAAGACACGATCTTCAGCCTCTGCTGAAGACACGATCTTTGCCTTCAGCCACAGGTGCCGTTCCGAAGATGTCTCAAGACGAAGACACCTCGGAATGAAGGCACCCCTCCAATCCAGCAACGGACACTTTTGAAGGGAAAGCCCGAAGGCAGATCTCCGACCAACCTTGAACCCATGACGAACGTGGAAGGTAACGGTTACGATCGGCTGCCTAAGCTATCACCTTCAAAGCACAACAACGTCGAAACAACCACGTGGCCACTAACTCCAACGGTAACTCCTCCAACCTGACCGGAACCGTTCAATAACCGTCCATGGTTATGGTCAGAGGGAAATCAATTACCCTTCATCGTAACCGTAGGAAAGAGGACGAAGCCGCAGGCCAGGCCAGTCGGTATAAATATTGGTAAGTGGGGATACTCCATGTAAGGCACAACGAAATCCTGAAAAATTTAGAGTTCATTTTCTCGCCATCCTCCCTCCTCAGAATCTTTCCCATTCTGTTGGAGCCCGCCTCTGATTTAGGCATCGGAGTGTCCTCCACCGGAGAATATTCGGTCAGAAATCTGTTTTGCAGGTAAACCAGTGAGTGAACCTGTGATCCAGTAACTTTGTCCGGTCAAAAAAAGGATTCTATGGCAATAAATAGCATTCGCAAGATGGTCTACTTGCTGGATAGCCTCTCGGACAAAAGTACAGGGCCTCTCATGCCAGGCTTTAACTCAGCCCAAACAATTGGACTTTTAGCGAGCTGGTCGGGCTAATAAAATCAAACGCAATCCCACTAGAACTGCGACGCCCACTCTGATGGCCTAGACGCTAACTTGACCCGAATTCTCTCATCACCATTCACCAACATGAATGCTTGGATTTTGAGCAAACATGGTTTATGGTCACCAATGATAAAGAGCTTGAAAACTGTGGATTATGTACTTTTCTGCTCTCTGGATGCGGTCTCTTGTATTTTACCCTCCGTGAAAAGTCTTCGTATTCCTCTATCTTCTTTGAGTTCAGATGTGCTTATTTCACTAGCATGACTCCTCTCTAAAGTTCCATTCAAGTCCTTGGTCCCACGTAGAGCAATCTTAAGATACTTTTGATAGGTGAACTACTTCCTAGCTGCCACCTTGGTGGCAGCCCAATTGGTATTGGCTAAGGTTACATTTCCTCACGTCTAAGATTTGAACTATGATATTGTAACAGAATTTATTAAATAACAAGTTATCCTGATGATTTGGATAGGGGTTGTAGGATTAGTTCTTCGATCAGCTAGTATTTTGGTGGGACTGGGATGAAATACTCATTCATATTTTTTAAATATTGTGAGAAATAGCCGAGTCATTTTTGTTGTCGTCATGCATCAAATATTCTTCAATAAATGGGAGCCTCCATGATCATACTAGCTATATTGACAGCCCCTTCTTATATATATATATATATATATATATATATATATATATATATATATTCCCAGCTATTCGATTGCTTTAACAAAAGCCCTGCTCACTGGTTCGTGCATGAATGGGAGAGGTCGAATCCATGGAACGTGGTCTTCATGGTTGATCATGCAGGCCTTGCACTTCCCATGAGCCATACAATGACATGCAATTTTGCATTTCATGGATCGTTGCAATGCATAATTTGGACATCTCTAATTCACTCATGAAACAGAAAGAATTTTACATTGTTTTCTTCAATCACAATATATAATTTCGTTTTGCTTTTATTCCTTTTGGCAATGTGGATTGGCTCTCAATTCTGAGGGGGTTTAGGTCCCCTTGCATCAGACTTGCCTGCTAAGGTTTCGGATTTGAGTGTATGTCACTGGATTTGAGTGTATGCTACCTAACTACACATTTCATTTGACTTCAATTGTATGCTTCACATGAATGCTTTTGGGCATGAAAAGAAAATGGTCCTCTGGTTGTTTTGTTGCAAATCCTCTGCGTACCATTGCAGAAAAGCTGCTTCCACCCTTCTTGGCATCCCTTATGGACTTGTTTGGAAGCTGAAATAATTTTAATAATTTGAAGATTTTTAGTAATACTCTTGAATTTGAATTAGTTAGAATGTGAACTATTATGACAGGTCGGTCAGACTGGTTAAAAAACTCATCTTGAAGCTCAAAAAATTGACTAACAAGATAACCATCGATCGACTAGAATTCATTAACACGATTCACTTAAAAAATCTGACTGACTCATAAAGTCCGATCAGCATAAGGATAGAATAATGAGTTAGCAACTCGATTCGCCGATCGATTCAAGAAGAATAAGATTAGTTAAAAAACAAGTCGTTATCCTAACAGGATAACAAATATCCATTATAATAGATCTAAGTCAGTTTCAATGGTGTAATGTTGAAACTAACATTTTCTAATTGAATTCTGTTAAGACAAATTCTTATAAATACCGGTAAGAAGGGATCTCCGAGATAAGCAAGGAAAAAATACTCGCTAAAGTATTCTTAACTCAACTTTAACTACTCCAAGATTCTATATTTATTGATCGAGCTCTTGCTGACTTAAGCATCATAGTGTTTCCTACCGAAAATTATCTGATGAATAGGTTTGTTTTACAAAAAGTCTCTGAAAAATTGGCTGGCAAATTTGACAGTGCGAAAGAACCGCTTGGGTTCGGTTCATCTTATTTAAATGTCGAGAATGCATGAAAGGTGAAAAAAACTCATCACTTCATCAATAAACCCTTTATTGGTTATATTTATAAGGTTAATCAACGATGGCCATGCATTGTAGTGAATTTAGTGGAACTTTAAGGAAAGTAAAATTGGACCAGAACCTTATATTTTCTTTGCACGAGGAATTTTGAATAAGCGCCTTGCTTTTGATGAGCATTATCGGGCAGTTGGTATAAATTTTTGGGTTCACATTTGTTGTTATTGTTTGTTTGCCTTCTCAAATACGTGATATACATAGAAGGGCACAAGTAAACTTGAAGCTTGAGCGGGCTTGGGCTAAGCCTTGCTAAAATATCACTAATATTTTTTATTTTTTATTCAGGCCCTGCCCATCTATCAAACTTATCTTTGCTGTGCAAACCTTGTTCCGGTTTTTTAAATCTCCACTTATTTGTCAAACTGGATCAAGCTGGCTAACTATTTGCATGGATTCCTATTTTTCAGGCCAACCATAAAAATAAGTGGGCTTGTTGTGCTTGAGGCTGGACCAGGCCTACGTGAATTTATTACCCATCTAAATCACGGGTCGGGACTATCAGGCTAGGCAAGTTGCCCGGTCCTCAGGTCCGGGTACAAGTAGTAGGACAATGCTACATGGTATCTCTTATACAGGTATGAAAAGTTCGTCGGATCCATGGACACCGATTTGATAATTTTTAATCAACTTAACCCATTCATATAGCAATGAATTTTTCCAATGGCATCAATCCCTTATGATACACGGCAAGAGAACTGTTGTTCATGCAAGAGCTCTTGTTAAGCGATAATAGTTTGTATCATACCTTCCATGCAATTAAGAAATGAGCCATGACACAAGGGAAAGGCAAGAGAACGGTATTTTGCCATGCAATTTCAAAGATTTTGCAAATAATAAAATTATAATATTTTTAAACATCCTGGATCATGGGGCCAGCTTATCTTTTTCTCGTTCTTATTTTGGCACCTCATCAGGCAATATTCATCTCTAATAGTGTTATGAAAAATTTTAATTCAATAGTTAACTCCCAGATTAAATTAACAAAAAATGAACTACTTGTAAAGTCATTTAGATGCGTAAAATCTTTAATCAACTTAGATATCAAAAATCATTGCAATGCGTTTGTTACAAAAATGGAGTGCAAATTACTCGTATATACAACGCAAAAAATCTCAGGAAAATCAAATGGGATAAACCCTCTTTGCGAGATCGCGTTAAGAATATTATGAAAACCTTTTTAAAAAAAAAAAAGAAAATCGGAAATCAAGGGTATTTTAGTCATTTAGTGTGCTCCTTGGACCGCCGGTCCGCCATGCTCCAGACGGAATAAATCAGAAGTCGCGCGGAGGGATGGAACGAGCCATCAAGGAGAGCTATTTGTGAACCCTTCCTCTTCCCTTTTGAGACTGGAGACGAACTCCAACAGATCTCGGTGGGCAATTCCGAAGCCCTCTCGTCCCCAGATGGATCGAGTCCAGGTAATCCCTCTACCGATCACCCCAACCATTAATGGATTTCATGAGCCGATTAGATCTCGAGGATTTAGGCACCGCCAGTTTATTCTCACCATCTCGAATCGATTAGCTCTGCTAGCGTTTTGGCGGGCGTGATATAACCGGATCTCGATTTTTTTTTTTTTTTCGATTACTACAATTTTTTTCTTCAGTATTTGGGGGGAATTTTGGTTCTTGATTCTTGGATTCGTAGAATGATCAGGATCCGTTTTTGTGTGATCACGATTCAAAGATCTCATTCATCGTGTAGTCTTGCAGTGGTAGAATTAGATTTTTGTGTTTTTTTAATGTCAAAATCTTGATAGGGTTCGATGCATTTCAGCGATTCTTGATTAGCAATTTAATTTTCTATTTGCCGTTTGCGATTTTTGTTTGCAGCCTCCAGTGGAAAACTATGCCAACCCAAAGACATGTTTTTTCCATGTTTTCTTCAAGGTTTGTTGTTTCGCCACAAACGCCTATCTGTTTTCATTGGTGATTTATTTATTTTTAAGTCAGTTTCTAATTTGGTGTCTTTTAATGCTGATAGGCTGCAGCATTGGCGTTCTATATACTCTCAGCTCTTTTCATTGATAATTTTGTGATCATCTTCGTGGTTACTGTTCTTCTTGCTGCTCTTGATTTTTGGGTTGTCAAGAATGTCAGTGGACGGATATTGGTTGGGCTGAGATGGTGGAATGAGATAAATGAGCAAGGAGAGAGTGTGTGGAAGTTCGAATGCTTGGATCAAGAGGTAAATAATTTTATCTCGGCACAAGTTAGAAGTTATTTTATATGTCTATTTTATTTTGTGTTGACTTAGAGTTCCACGCTTCTCATGATCTTTCCTAATTGTTCAGTCTCTTGCTCGCATGAATAAGAAGGACTCGTGGCTCTTTTGGTGGACACTTTATCTCACGGTAAGTTATTTTGAGGAATACAAATTCATAATAAATTCTGTGTTTATTATTTCAGATGGTTTTCATCTGCATTAGAAAGAACTTTGGTTATACTGATGTGCAAGCATTCCTTTTATAGAGTTTCTAGGGGTCATATTCCTCGTACAGGAATTGTCGCTTCTCAAAAGTTATTAAGTGGATTCATAAGAACTTGAAAATTTGGCATTTGAAATGCATTGTAAGAATGTTCTTAACCATCATTATTAAGATTAGACATGTATCTAGCAAGGATATGTCAAACATGTATATAGTTGTTTATACACTCACACATTATCTATGTATATATTTGTGCATTTATGTGTGTATATATTTGTATATTATGTATGTGCATGTACATATATGCATATGTATGCTTTATATGAACACACCTATAATTTCTGTCCAGAAGCGATAAGAGCTCTTAGATCTTATCAAATCAATCCTAGCCATCTAAACAATAATACAAGATATCTTTAATAAATAGTCTCTTGGTTTATCTTCATGGCTCTTCACATTTTCCAATTCAAGGCTTGAGTGGAATTCTTGATGGATCCCCTCCTCTTTCACCAAAAGAACAGTGATTGCTTCAGATTGGTGCTGTCCATGGATGAGATTTGTTGTCTGCAACACACTCTATGCCAAAGGGTTTAGTTCTGATCGATTCCTTGGCAAAAGATCAGACACTAAGTGCATGTTTGGGAGTACGTTTGTACTTGTCGAAAGTGATTCTAAGTTTAAAAATAGAATTTTCTACATTTGGCTACAATCCAAAAGTAATTTTAGACTGCATTAAGAGTTTCCTAGAATATGGTTTACTTCAAAGTTGACTTCTGCTTCTCCTAGATGTAGTCCCGTAAGCGAAACATTGTGTTTGTGAGAAGTTAGTTTTTTTTAAAAGAAAATAGTGTGCTAACCCTTGATACCTCTTGTACATCTACTTCTTCTCGACTAAGGTTGCAAACGAGTTGAATTGCTCGCAAGCTAATTGAGCTTGACTCGAGTTTAAACTTAACTTGACTTGGCTATTATCGAGCTTGAGTCAAGCTCGAGTAGCAAGATCTCAACTTGATAGCTCACGAGTCTATTCGAGTTTATATGTAGTTTTAATAATAGTATTTTTGTTGATGATATATATTAATACATGTATATATTATTAGTAGACTCAGGCTTGAATTTAAGCTTGAGTATAGCTTGGTTGATATTCTAGTCAAGTTGAGTCAATTTCGAGGATTGCCTTTTTTCATCAAACTAAGCTTGAGGTTAGGATATTACGGCTCGATTGATCTCAAGTCAAATTTTGAGTTTGAGCATTTTGGATTCGGTTGAGCTCGAGCTTTTAGCTACTCAACTTGGCTCAACTTGATTACACCCCTATTTCTGACTCCTACACATATCATGACACCTCTCTCTTCTTGCTCCATCCCCTTTCCCTCAGAAGGGGGATATAATTTCTCCTCCCACCTCTCTCTCCTTGCTCTTTCTCTCTACGGGCCAAGGAGACTTGGAAAAAAAAAAGGTGAAGATAGCTGAAGGAAAAAGAAGCAAAAACAGTCATTCTCTCTCTCTCTCTCTCTCTCTCTCTCTCTCTCTCTCTCTCTCTCTCTGCTTTAATAAATGTTTTGATACTTTTAGGAGTGACAGAAGAAAGAAAATAAATAGCAAGGTGGCTTTTAACAACTATACAATTTGTTGTACCTCAGATTTGCCCTAGTTTCTGTTGGTAATATACATGTTTTGATACTTTTAGGAGTAATGGAAGAAAGGAAATAAATAGCAAGGTGGCTTTGAACCATTATACAATTTGTTCTACACAGCCTCAGTTTTGCCCTAGTTTTTGTGGGTAATATCAATGGCTCTATCCTGTCAGAATCATAGAGGACAAATATTGAAATTTTATTTAGTCATCTATGTGAATTTTGATTGGTAGAGAAAAACTTTAATTTTTGCCCTCCTTTTCACTTAATTGTTGGTTTTTTTGGGCTCTAATGGAAATTTTTTTTGGCTCTAATGGATTTTTTTTTGGAGCTCATTTCTTTTATTTCTTGGATTTAGGCAAGAAAATGGGGTATTAGGGTTGTAGCATTTATTTCTATTTTTTTTAATTGAGCCTTTGTTTTTTTATTGAGTTGTTCGATTTTAGTGGTTGAGCATTCACTGTGTGAGGTTTGGGGTTTTTAGTGCTTTTACGTTTTGAGGTTGGTGATTTTTCTCACGTTTTATTACTTTGCCAATTTGGATTCCATGTCTTTTAGGTCCCTTCCCCACTTTCTTTGTTGTTCATGGTTTTCTTTTAATGTGTAGTTCGTTACTGATTCATAGTTACAATAGCTTTTAATTTTTCAAGACTAAATGATCTTTCCTTTATTTTCCCAGTCTTAACTTCTAGCCAAATCAACCATGACTAGTGCCGGTTCTTAGGGACAGGTGAAAAAGAGGGGAGGGTTAACACTATATATAAAAAGAAAGTCAGAATATGAAAAAAATCCTGATGTTAATTAATTCTCAAATCAGTCCTTGTGTTACTATTGTTTCTTAGAAGTATATGATTATTTTTATGCAAAACTAATTTCGTATTATTCTTTTATAAAGACATTTTTATTTAAATTGGTATACTCATCACTTATTATTCGGTTATCTTTGAAAGTATTATTTTATACTTGGATGATTTAAGCATCTTTATATTCTTGGAAATAATTCTTATAATTTTATAAAATATCGATGTTGTGGTGTATGATATTCTGGTAGGTGTATGATTATTTTCATATTTTTACATGCATTTTATAATTATAGTAGTGCAATTTTATATTTATGTACCTTAAGATATGTTGTTGATTGATCATGATTTGGCCTAATTTTCAATTAATGACAACAAATATGGATTGAACATGCTTAAAAATTATTTATTTTATTTTATTTTATTTTTCGTATTAGATATATGCCAAAAAATTGTTTTGAGACTTTTATTAAATTAATTTGCATCTTGTTACTCATTTGTCCTATATCTAAATAATTAAGAATCATTTTTGGCATTTGTCCTTTTTGGTCATTTTGCCATTCAAAATCAGTTTTTGGGTTTGCCAAATAAACACAAAGCAAACCACTTATATATATACATGTATGTTCATATGCACACATTTATCATTTTATTGTTGATTTTAAATTGCTATAACCTTTTCAAAGTGTTAACATAAAGGGTGTAGTCCAACTCTATATGTGTGTGTGCCCGTGCACACGTGCACGTGTCTTTATTCATTGTTCAAGACATACATGCATGTGTGATTAGATCCACAAAACACGTGTATTAATGTAGATGTCTGTTAATTGATGCATACCTGCATACATGATTTTGTGCATGTGAGATTATAGAAATTTTATTTAGCAAGACATATGTGAGAGGAAGACTAAATGCTGTCGTGTTTAATAGGTTGTCCAGTGTCAAATTCCAAAATGGCACATAATACTCTCTATTAATACAAAATTATCAACTCCAATGCTATCAAACCTTGTCCTTGTCTACTTGTATCATGATATATATATTGATGGATTTGGCTCCATTTGATCGGATTTGGAGCCAAATCTGGTCAAGTTTTTTACCATCTAATTTTGCATAGATCCCCACGCAGCAAATTAAAAAGTTATTGGTTACTTTTCCATCTGTTTGGATTTATATTTATTCTGAAATGTTTCTGTTTATTCTATAAATGTTTGTGTTTATTCTGGAGCGTTTGTGTTTATTTTGAAAAAGTGGACTATCCCATCATCATTAATAGTTCAAAACAATCATTAATACACCATTAGTGCAAGTGAAAATTGTTTATTCTGGAGCATTTTTGTTTATTCTGTTTGTATTTATTCTAAACTTATTTGTATTTGTTTTGGAAGGATTTGTGTTTATTTTAGAGGAGTTTGTATTTATCCTGGAAGAGTTTGTATTTATTCTAGCAATCATTAACTTTTTAGTTTGCTACATGGAGATATGTGCAAAATTAGATGATGGAGAACTTGACCGGATTTGACTTCAAATCCTTTAATACTTTACAGTTTGCTATGCATCCATCTAATACTGTTGTAGATCTATTGCGGACCTACTGAAGTGCTTACGCACCTCACATTACACAAGTCTAATATCATATAGACCTTTTAGTCCAAATGGTGTGCACAATCACCACTCTTTATTACCAAAAGACAATCCAAACTCAAGCCATTAGTAGGATTTGTTGACCCATCTTGCATATCATTGAAATCCTTTCACCAGTTTGTAATCATGCAACCAACATCTACTGTTGTATTGAACTTTGTTGTTATCCTGAGGCAAGAGGGATGCTTTTTACATGATTCTTTTTCTATTCCCCTTTAGATATTGCTTATTACAACCATTAATTGCTTAAGCAACTATAGCATGCATCTTTTAACAAGGAAGAAGTTCTGCCCTTTAACTAAAATATTTATAGTGAGTGCTGGTGCAAACTCTGCATTATCTAGTCTAATAAGGCATTGTATATTAGAATTAAACATGCAAGGAGCAAAAATATAATTCTTTCATTTTCTTCTTTTTTTTGACTGCTATGCCATCTGTATCCTAAGTTGCCTATGAACATTGGTTATTTTCTTGTATCAAGCCATGTTCACATGAGATATTTCAATGAATCTATGAGACTCTATTGACTATTACTTTAGTAATTTCTGACCTGGACCTGTCAGGCTGCTCAAACCAGCCTAAAATAAAAGGATTCAAATGATGTCTTTTTATAATTGGGTGAGTTATGGTTTGCCTATGGCTAATTCATATATAAATGGGTTGTGTTTGTATTTAGGCCCCTGATGGACAGGTCCCTGTGGATTGGACAAGCTTTCAAATCTTAGATCTCTGCTGCTAGGACAATGGTAGTTGGGAGGTGGGCTGTGGGCTAGTCAAGGGTTGGTTAGGGCGACTAAGAATATCATATACTTTATGCTTAAGAGAAAGAATGAAAATATTGATCAGAAAAGTGGACCACACTCATGTTGGATGCCCCATCCTAGATCTCTTCTTTCCCCTATTCCATTTTCATTTTTTAAGGTTTATGACTGACAAGTGAAAAGCTAGTTGGGGTGGCAGATTTGGTAGCTGTCCACATAATGTTGTGTGGGTTAATTCTTTTACTTATTGTACAAGATACCCTATTATTATTATTCTGTAATCTCTTCTACCAATCTAAGGCATGTATTTCCCTACTTTTTTTTTCATCTTTTTTTTTTTTCTTACCTTCATTATCTCCCATCATAAATTCATCATTTTCTAACAACGGTGCCATAGTAATGAAAAAGATGCATGTAGTATATATGTATTATAGGTAACTTAACTTTATTAGGACATTGTATGATTAGTTCTGAGAGAGGGTGCTTCTTATTGATGCAGGCTGTCGCATGGATTTTCCTTGGGATATTCTCACTTCTAAGGTTTCAAGCAGATTATCTACTTGTTGTTGGAGTTTGTTTGAGCCTCAGCATTGCAAACATCGTTGGCTTCACAAAATGCCGTAAAGGTTGTTCAATCTAATGTTATCTCTGACTCATTTGAACATTTTTACATTTGATGACCCAAACTTCTCTGCTAGCCTGAGTATTTGAACATTTTTTGCATATGCTGTATAGTCAGCGTCTAACATCATCAAGAGATATAAGAGCAAAGCAAACTGCATTGTGCTATTAGTTCTAAGCTGTAATTAGAATGATGATAGATTGTTGCTCTATTAGGTAAATGTCAGGTTATAGCTACATCTGTTAATGGTAGTGTATGAACCTTTGGACAATGCAAAGACATAGAAATTCGTCTCCTAGCATAAATGAGCTAAGTTCATCCAATTGTTGGGGAGTATATGAATGACAGTCATTCTTCAACATTTGTATCTAAGATCTGTATAGTTCTAAAATGTTTAACATGGTTAAGCATGTTTTGGGTTCAAATGAATACGGCCTTCTTGACATCCTTCAGGCTGACTTCCATTAATCCAATGAGTTTTTGGTAATGTAGATCTCTTGTACCCCACCATGATTTTCTTCAGAGTAATGTCTAATCTCAAAAAGTATTTAATTATGGACATCGAAATGATAATTCCGTTATGGTGACACGTGAAAATGAAAAACTTTTTATTGATGATTTTTTGATGTTCACTAGTGGTAAAGCTTTCAATGGGGTCTGATTTTATTTGAGATGGTTGGGGTACATGTAGTGGTTAAATTTGGACTTCTTATGTTAATAGGTTTGGTCAAAGTCTTGGTCAACAGCAGACTGGGTAATCCCTAGGCCTGTTATGAATAGTTTGTCTGAATTTGATCATGGGCGACCATTGAAATGTTGAATGGAGGTTTTTTCTGATTTCAAAGTATTATGAGGTAAATCAAATGGTCAGCGTGTTAATATCAGGTTAAAGTAAGTGAAAAGATGGGTACACACCATAGGTTAACCGAGTTAAAATCAATTCTATATGTCTACAGGAATGCCCATGCTACGGGCATGCGTATTTCATTTCTTTTCTTCTTTTTGCTTTTCTAGACCAAAGGGTACGTGCAGTCTTGTTGGCTAGAAACAAAAGAATTTGGTGTGCTTTTCTCTATTGTTGTTACTGGATGAGAAAAGGTTGCTACCATTGGATACAGAGATGGCGAGACCTGAATTTGGTAGGGCAATCCAGTGTCAGTTCCATGGTTAGACAAGCAACATTTCATGCTGTTCAAGGTGGGCTGCTGCAAGTGGAAGGAATGCTAACAATACTTCCTAGATGATGCATTGGATTTTTGTTGGTGTGATGCCTCTTGTTTATGATCACCAATCTATGATATTATAGATAAAGAATAAGAAATTACAAAGCTAAAAAAAAATTACTTATCTTGGTAAGGACATTGACATGAAATGTCCTAGAGAGGAGTTACTTACTATCCAGAGCCGAAACTGTACCCGTTCTTCCAGTTGAACTTTTTTGCCAAAAATCTTCCTCCATGTGATTTGTGTCCAATATAATTTGCAGTGATTCCAAGATTCAACACATTCTTTCTGGAAATCCAGTTTTCCAATTTATTCCAATTTGTTAGTGCTTTTTTTTTTCCTCAATGATGTATGGTTATAATTTGCAGTTGCACTTAATAATGTGCTCGGTTGTCCTAAATTTTTTCATTATTCTTTCTATTTGGAAATTGCACCATCTGTTACTATGTAGTAAGTATCTTCTGTATGACTGACATATTTAGTTTTCCTTTTCGGCCTGCAGATGCCAAGAAACAGATCCAACAATTTGCTTCTCAGACAATTGCATCACACTTTAGTTCGACCTTACAATCAGCTTTCAGTGTTGTGTGAGATCACATAGGAGTAATAGAGGGCTCGGTATAAGATCATCATATTGAGAAAATTTATTGTATTTTGGTTAGAATGTAGTTTGATTCATGATGTGTTCGATCTCTGTAGGATATTAGCACAGTGCATACAATATGAATGTAGAGGGATCCTTCGACCCAGAGCAATGAATCATAATTAGGCTGATGTGCTCTGAGATTGAATTGGCAAAATTCTGTTGGTTCCTGGAGCAGCGTTCTTTCTGAGTATCTTTGATTTGGCTTCACACCTTGTACAATAAATGTATGAGATTTTTAATCCTCTTTGATGCCACTTGTTTCTGCGACCCTTTTGATGGGTAGATTTCCAAATGACGTCTATTGCAGGGACGCATCTCGTGCTTCACGTTGGGGACTCTTGGATTTGATCTTCAAGTTAGAAATTTATTGAATTTGATTTTGTTATATGAGTATGTTAGTTTTAGTACCGGTATTTGAAGTGATTTAGCTGTGGAACAACTTTTAGATGCTTTCCTCTCAATCGTTACAAGGCGTCAGAAATAAGAGAATTTAAGTTTATGATGTTTATATTAGTGATTTATATCCTTGGCGGATGTTGAAAAGTTGAAAAAAACACTGACATAAAGACTATCGTCTTAGGAATTTACTGGGCTTCAAGCCTAGTTTCCATAACCCTGCTTGAGTTATGGGCCTTGAGTTGGCACCGTGAGTTGGATTGGAGACATATTTGCGGTGGCAATCTACTCGCATTTGTGCTAATTAAAAGATTAACTACAAGTACGGTTGGGAGGATATGTCAAATGCATTAAGCAGGAGAATTCACACCTAATTATCGATAATTGTTAGGAGGAGGTTGAAAATAATGACATCAAAAATTTTTAAAAAAAAAAAAAAATACAAAAAAAAGGATTATTAATATCACGACCGGCTCACCAACATCCCATCATCATACTCTCATAGGAGTTATATAATGACCATTTAGATGTACTAAGAGTAGGTTAAATAAATCGACTAACTAGATTTCTTAAGGTTCTCCATTTGGTTTCAATCATGAATCTGAGGTCATTTAGACTCAGAAGGGCTGTGATAATGGGGAAGAAAATGATGAAATCATTGTTTACTTAAATTATTCATCCGTTATTACAGGTATCGTGATGGCAACCAATTACGTCACGACTATTTGGTGTTTAGATTTACTCTTATAAATTTGTCCGATTTTTGTTACCAAAACAATAGCTCGTGGGAGTGCCAGGCCCAAACATAAATCTACATAGGATTTTGGAGTATTAGAACTGCCTGGAAGTCTCAACTCTAACTTAGGGAAGTGGAACAATCACTTCCTACCTTAATTTTGTGCTGTCACTCAATAATTGTTCACTTCTTTTACTTAAAACATGATCACTATCATTAGCATTCACTTGGCACCATCCTGTTGACGTTTTGATAGCATGATTCAGCTTTCTACCTGTCCTGATCAAAATTGGAATTCTTTTCCTCCAATTCGACATTGACACGTCTTCCGTAAGCAAAACACCTTAGAAAGTGACCACGGTTCAAACATGCAAGCACGGTATCGGAAAACAATCCTTCCTATTATCATTTGTTGCTGATCTTTGCAATGGTGCGAGTTGACGCTGTCCAAAGATACAGTGCTCCACTACCCTACATCTCCATGGATAAGCCACGGTTGGCAACAACAGTTTTAACTCTTCTATCACCTTTCAGGGTCCCAAGACAGCGACTCAAAATCACTTTAGGATAACCTTCCCAACCGTGTTAAAGTCACCATGGCTCTGTTTGAGAGAGCAAATAAAATATAAGATTGGAGAATTTGTTGTTTAATCAATTATGGGATGCGTGGCCTTGGTATTAATAGATATTGGCACTAGCAATTGGCACAAGGCATTGACTGTAAAATAGATTTTAGAGAAGAGAAAGGTGATACATGGTAGGTACTATAGCACGGCATGTGATGGCCATCCATGGCGTGACATCACCAGAGATCGAGTGTGCCCAAAATTAGAAGATTCCTAAGGGGGTTCCAATTGAAAAGGTATACCTAAATCATGACAGATGCCATTGCATGCATCTAGACAATCTAAGAACTCGAACCTTTCAAGCTTCCTGTCCTCATTTCAACTTAGCATCCTCTTTGAATTCTATCCGATACATCACCATCTTAGCTTTTGACCTCCACCAAGGCTACATGTGCAACATGGATCATCTTCTTGATCATCCTTTTCATCGTTGAATCACGCCAATATAAATTATACCTTCTTGTTATCGAGAGAGAAAAAAAAAAAAACAAAGGGGAATACATGTATAAAAAAAAAAAAAAGGGGGAATACGGTGGTGGTGGTGGCTAAAAAGAGGAAAAGTAGCGAAAAGATTATCCATGTGAAAATTATGCAATATTCTTTTCTCCATCTACCTCTTGGACTTTGGCACTCGGCAAAAGGCTAAAAATTAGCTCAGAAGACCTAAGAATATAAGAAGCAAATCTACTGGGTCCTAATAAATCATCGCATGACTTAGTTGGGGGTCACCTTCACAGAACTCCATTCTTACACCTGACCACCTGACCTGCCCTTGGTGACTAGCTCGTGGCGGCCCCTGGAGTGAATAAATGGATACATGTTGGGGACCAGAAGAGGATTCTCATATAACTGTTGCAACTCTGACTAGGACTTGTAATTGAGAGAGGTTGAGTGTTAGTGTCGATAAAATAATATATATATATATATATATATTTTTTAAAAAAAAAGGGTCTAGTGGGGTGTGAGAGGGATTGTTGTTCTTCCTCATCTTTAATTTTGCTTTCCTTCTCCATTGACACTGGTCGAGGAGGGATGGAAGTAAGGAAGGAGAGGGACAATGGGGCCATGTTTTAATCATGGTACAGTCATATAATTAAACTAATAAGCTTATGATAACCCTTGCCTGGTGGTGCCAAAACATTCTCGGTTAAAAAACCCCTCCTCTTGCTCTTTTTGGTGCACTCCTTTTGTAAAAGCAATATGAACGCACTATAACTGTAAAGATAGGAAAATGGTGAACTGGAGACCAAAAGAGTCACGTCTAGCTTTTGTGTAGCAGCGAGGACAACAGCTAACACAAGGACACGCTTGGATGTCATCAACACAATTTTAATTTGGCAACTTTGTAGGTTAAAACCATCCTCTCTCTCTCTCTCTACTATTGTTCCTTCTTTTCAATTGAACCCATTATGATATTGTTTTCGCTAACTATTTTGGATGTATTCATTCTAGAACTTTTAGATGAATACTCCATTTTATCAAAAAAAAATCTTTTATAAACTTATAAATGAGCTTATTATTGTCAAGAATATGAATATTTACATAACATCCTGTCCATTGTGAAAACCCACTATTTTAAATATTCAATGGAAGGATGGCCATCTAGTTCCATTTAATAATCACAATAAAATTAATTTTCGTGAATATGTAATGTAATTAATTGATTTGGAGCAATCTGGGTTTGAATATAGCACGACTCCTTGGATCATATCATTTTATCTAAAATTATGTAAAATACAAATACAAACCATTCTGGACTTACTCATTGCAGAAGCCAATCTAATTAGATTCCACTGCTTCATCAACAAAAATTAAATTAAAAACTGGAAATAATCATCAAAAAATATATCGTATATAAACCACTCAGCTTGCTTGATTTCTTAATATTTTATCTATAGCATATCTACACTGAATTTAGGAGGTGGTTGTTCACTGATACCAAGCTTACGAAAAGGATTTATGAAATAAATTACAAGGACCGGGAACCGGCCCCTTTTGTTTTTTTTTTTTTAAAAAAAAGGAAAATAATCTTAAACTTTATAATCTAAATTTGTTGTATGGATAATTCTAAGCTAGAAAGCCCGTGGGGCGGTGGTGATGGTGGAGCTCATTATCGAGGTTGCTTAGGCGGCTGTAAACGGAATAATCGTACCTCAAGTTGCGTGTTCCCCCGTGCAGCTTGCACACGGAAATTGTGTAATTTTTTTTTTAAAAAAAAAAAAATATTACCTTTTTAAAAAACTTTTAAAAGTATGGAAGCCATGTTTATCCTTTTAATTGATAGATGGTCTGGGAATCCTTGTCCTTCCTTGGATCTTCCTGAACCCCATCTAACCCGATCGCCATCTTCCTCCAAACTCCCCACCCCTCGACCCTCCCGGTCACCCGTTCTCTCTTATGGAACCTTATTTTTATTGATTTTTTTTTTTTATGGAGTTTCAAAACTCCTCCCGACCCCAATGGACCGAATGCCTGCACGAGCACAGGCATCCACTCCGCACATGGCCATTCGACCTCTTTTTTTTTTTTTTTTTTAATAATATTTTTTATTATTTATTCTTTTTTAATATATTTTAATGTTCATTAAAAATTTTTGAAATTTTTTTTTAAGATTTTGAGCCTATGAATAAGCCATTCTCCTGACCTTCCGTACCATCAAAAAAAATTCTCCCCGTATTCTCTCTCTTTAAAATTCCAAAATTTTCTTCTTTCTTCCTCTCTCACTCTAAAACCTCTCAATCATACTCTCATTTTTTAATATTTTATTCATTTAGATAGAAGACGAATTTGATCATCGTCCGATCGAGATCGTGCTACCGACGGATATTAGAGTGTTAGCTTCCGGATTGTACATTGGAGGAGAGTCAAAGATCCAATTATTCTTTACACGGGAAGGGGGTTAAATCTCCTTTAGGTTGCGTTTGGTGTATCGCCAGGAAATCCTGAATGGTAATCTGGATTACTTGCAAGATAGATTACTACTAGATAGATTGCTAGTAATACTGATTACTGTGTTTGATATATATATGTAATCTATCAATAAGATTGATTACTGTGTTTAGTATGATAAATAGATTACCAGTGATCTAAGCTCAAATTTCTAAAATATCTCTAAGTCAAATTTATTAAAAATATATTATTATATAATATAGTAATGTAATATAATATTACGTTAATATACTATATTATTTGATATTTTGTAATGAATATAGTATTATATTATTTGATATTTTATAATGTAACTATTTATAAAATTATATAAGTAATAATGTATTATATAATATTATTATATATTATATTATATTTAATATATTATACTATATTTAATATAATATAATATATGTTATGTCATATTATAAAATGTAATATATAATTTAAATTATATTATATTACACTCTATTGTATATAATATATATATATTAAAATATTCTATTTTCTAATATTACAAATAAAAAAATAAAAGATTATATATTATTTTAAATTTAATAATATAATATATATAAATTTAATATATTACTTAGTATATTTAAAATATTATATATAATTTTTTTACATTTATTTAGTATAAAAATATTTTTTAAAATTTTCAATTTTAATATAAACATATTAAATATTTTATATGTAATAATATAAAATATTTAAAAATTATATTTTTAATAAATAGCTAAAATGTAAAAGTTATATTTATATAAATAAAATATAGATTTAAGAAGAGATCCCAACCAACACCTAGAGGACCTACATGAGAGGGAGAAGAAAAATGTTTCGTTCTCACCGAAGCGAAAGGGACGGGATAATTTTGTAAAAATAAAAAATACTAGATTACCACATCTCCGATAATCTGGATAACCACCTCTCCCTGAGGTAATCTGTATTGCCACATGAGAGGTAATCTAGATTATAACTACAACATAGATTACTGATTTAAAAAAGTACCAAATAAAGTTATCTGATGAGCCCAGTTTACAATTACCGGTAATCTGGATAGATTACCGTCTACCAAATGCAATCTTAGGGCAGTGGTTCATCCATCTTCTAGGCCAAGATTCCAAATTTTATTCTATTTTAATTTATAAATTATTTAACACCTCAAACATACTATTTCACACACCTCGTAAATTTTTTTTTTATTTTTTAAAAATATATAAATAAATATTATTATTTTATTTTATTAAAAAAAGTAATAATCTAAAAAGATTTGGGTTATTTGTAGTACAAGCATATATATATATATATATATATAATATATATATATATATATATATATATATCTTTGTTTCTATCAATTTTGGTAATTTATGCATTGATTGTTTATATACATTGATTACATATATAGTTATATTTATAAGTATTATTTAAAATTTTTAAATTAAAGTAATATTTATTTTATTTATTTATAACTATTCTAGTTTTGTTTAATTACAAATTGTTTGTGTAAAAAATTAGTAAAAGATTCCCTCAAACCTATATTGCAGCATGTCAAATTAAATTAAAAGATAATACAAATAAATTAATTGAAGCTTTTAGAACTTCGTGATAAAAAAATTAAATTAAATATTAACAAATCATAGGTCCGATTACTTTGGTGATCATTTTAATAAAATTTTAAATTTTAAAAAAAATAAATTAGGAAATATTTTTAGAAACATATACCAAAAAATCTTTATATTATTTAAATAAATCTTAAATAAAATTATTTTTTTATTTTTTAGATCTTCTTTTTGAACCTAACTTGGATCTAATGTCAACTCTTAAGGATGAGAATATTAATTTAAAACAGAAAAATCCGACGGATCCCATTTTTGGAGGTGACAAAGCTAAATAAAGTTTTGGCTAACCACCGTAGATCTTTGGTCAATGATTGACCAGTCCACTAGTTTTTCTAATTCAACCACTCTTACTATCCCAAAAGAGGATTACATGTATAAAGGTAGAATCCTTAGTACCTTTTCTGACTTACTATATGATATGTCTTATCAACTAAGAGTACGAAAAAATAATGAAATATCTTAGAATTTGAGTATGGCCATGATAATGTTTGTGTTGAATAATTCAATACTACATCATTTCTTGGTATAACATGAAATAAGATAAACTCATAAATGTCCAGCTTCACCAATTCTAGGAGTACCTTAGGAAGCTTTAAGTCAATAGGAATAAATTCTTAAAAGGATTCAAGATCTCTAGCTTTCTAGATAATATGCCTCCTTCCTGAAATGGCTTTGTCAAAGGTTAGCTCTAAAAATAAGGAGAGCTAACCCTAGTCCAACTTCTGAATTTAATCAGGAAAGAAGACCAACACATGCCTAAAATTCAATAAATTAGAGTTTCAGGTGTCCAAGCTAACCTGACCCAACAATACCAGACCAACAGTAATACCAAGCCAAAATCAAAACTAGATTTTAACCAAACCAATAATAATAGTCAAACCAACTTAATCGCCCTAACCCAAATAAGTTTAAATCTAAAGGTAAAACCTTCAATGCCAATAATAGTAAATCCAACAAGCATGTTTAAGATCTAAGTGAAAGGTTTTACTTTGTGTGTAAAAGAACAAACTATCTTGCACGAGATTGTTTTCACTAAAAGGAGTCTTTTCGCAAACCTCCTAGTTCTTATGGGCTCCAAGCTCATATAGTTAAAGGTCCAGAAGATTCTACCTTTAGGTCAGTAAGCTTAAACTTTAAAGTTAATGTTACTTCTTCCAACCTTGATTGATGGTTGGATTGAGGAGCCAATATTTGTGTTTGGATACTATTATTATTACCTAATTAAATATAAGGATGAAACCTTTAATAAGTTTAAAATTTATAAGAGTAGAGTAGAAAATCAATAAAAAAAGAAGATTAAGATTTTTAGGTCTGATAGAGGAGGGGAATATACCTCAAATGAATTCTTCCAATTTTATCAAGAACATGTTATAATTTATCAAATAACTACTCTTTACTCTCCACGGTCCAACGATGTAGCTGAGCATAAAAGCCGTATCCTCTTGAACATGGTAAACGCTATACTTATCACTTCCGGCTTATCTGAAAACTTGTTAGGAGAAACCTTCTCTTCTATCTTCTTACTCTATCCTAAATAGGATACTTCTTAAGGATAGTAGCAAGACTCCTTATGAACTTTGAATATGGATGACTCATAACCTAGATTTTCTCAAAATATGGGGGTACCTAGCCAAGGTTAATATCCTTAAACCTAAAATTAAAAAAACTAAGATTTAAGTTTATAAATACTGTATTTATAGGCTATGTTTAAAAGAGCAATACTTATAGATTCTTAGTAATAAAATCAGATATTAGTGATATAGTAGATAACATAATCTTAGAAACCAGATAACATAATCTTAGAAACCAGATACATCTTTTTCTTTGATGATATATTTTCTTATAATACTAGATTCTTAGTAAGGTAAGTTTTAGATCATTAGAGTCTGAATCAGTAGAACCTTAATCTGAACCTAAAGTTGAAACCTCAATTAAGAAGAAATGAAAAAAAGAGTTGTAAAAAATTTTAGAGAAGACTTCTTCATATTTTTAATAGAGGATGATCTTTCTATATATGATAAGATGATATCATCATCATAATCATTATATTGGAAAGAAGCCATAAAAAGTGAAGTTCAATCAACCATAGAAAATAAAACTTGAGTTTTAATTGATTTACCTCCAGGAAATAAATCTATAGAAAAAAATAGATTTTTAAAAAGAAATTAAGGCCAGATGGAATAATAAAAAGATAGAAAGCTAAGTTAGTAATAAAAGAATTTAGTTAAAAGAAAGAGATAGATTATTTTGATACCTATGCTCCTGTAGCTAGGATAACAATCCTAAAAATTTTAGTGCCTTTAGCCTCAATTCATAAATTAATAATCTATCAAATAGATGTAAAACTATATTTTAAATAAAAATTAGAATAAAAAATCTACATAAACCAATCTCAATGATTTGAAGTAAAAGGATAAGATATAAAGTATATAGACTACGTAAATCACTTTATAATTTAAAACAAGCTTCTAGATAATGGTATATTAAGTTTGATGAAATTATCTTAAAAAATAACTTTAACATAAATGAATATGATAAATATGCATATTATAAAAGATAGAATATATATTTTATAATGTTATATTTATATGTAGATGATATTTTATTATTTAGAATATTAACAAAAATAATTTAAAAAACTAAAAGCTATCTATCAAATAATTTTGATATAAAAGATTTAGGAGTTGATATAATTTTAAGAATAAAATTTAAAATAATAGATAGTAGAATAGCAATAAACCTAGTACATTCAATAGAGAAAATATTTAAAAAATTTTAATACCTTGATTTAAAACCTTTATCCATATTTTTTTATCATAGTTCTCACCTAATTAAAAGTTTTGAAGAACCTATTAAACAATTAGAATATAAACCTAGTACATTCAATAGAAAAAATATTTAAAAGATTTTAATACCTTGATCTAAAACCTTTATCCATATTTTTTTATCATAGTTCTCACCTAATTAAAAATTTTGAAGAACCTGTTAAATAATTAGAATATTTCTAAAGGATAGGATCTCTATTATATATTTCAAATAGAATTCATTCAAATATAGCTTATATAGTAGGCAGACTGAATAGGTATACTAGTATTCCTAGTGAAGAACATTAAAAAACTCTCAAAAGAATTTTTAGATATTTTAAGAAAATCTTAGATTACTCTCTAGTATATTCAGATTATCTAGAAATACTTGAGGGTTATAGTGATGCTAATTAGATAATAAATAGTTTAGATGTTAAGTCTATCACTGGATATCTCTTCTTGTTAGAAGATGCTGCATTATCTTGATATTCTTATAAACAAACAATAATTACTAGAAGCATATTAGAATCTGAGTTGAATGCTCTTGATATTGCGTGTACTAAAGAACAATGGCTAAAAGATCTAATAAATGATATATAAATCTTTCCATCAAAGAATTTAGAAATTTTATTAAATTATGATTGTAGAGCTTTAATTGATTTGTTAAATCAATAGACAACTAATAAAAAAATGAACAATTATATCCTGATCAGGAATAAAGCTGTAAGAAATAAAATGAAAGATGTAATATCACTTTAATTTATAAGATCAAAAAATAACTTGGCTGATCTTTTAATTAAAAGCTTTTCAAAAGCTATGATATCTGAGACATCAAGGAGGATGGGACTTAAGCCCATATATTAGTCACCAGAGTGGACCTTTAATATCATGGCAATCCCATGGTTAAAGTTCAAAAGGAAATGATCTCTAAGGTGATATCTGGCAGCACTGGTTTAGAGTTTATCTCCATCTTATCCCTATGATGTGGTGCAATATTATGATAGTTAGGTTGAGCATAGCTCTTAATAGATCCAAGGTTGAAAGTCCAATAAGGTATGATTCAGTTACACGTATCCTTGAAGGATCTATTTTAGTGAGAGTAGTCATGAGGCCGTGACTATAGGATCAGGACAAATTCTTAGTAACTCTCATAAAAATTAAAGCAAGTGTATGGCCTAGATAGTACTATCTCGTATCATGATCAGTTCATCTTCATACTATGTATATTTTATACTAAATACAAGTTCAAACCTAGAACGTACTTGCACTAAGTATAATAAAAGTTTAAAATTTCTATAGTTTAAATTATTTACTGAATTTAAATATTTTTATGAGTTTTAGAATTTATGAGAGATTGTAAACCTTTTTATGGAGTTCCAAAACTCCTCTTGATCCCAATGGACTGAACACCCGCATGAGCATAGCTGCACACTCTACGTGCAACCATTCAACCATTCTCCAATACTTTTTTATTATGTATTCTCTTTTAATCCCTTTAAATGACTAATTAAGGGCATTTTTAAATTTTTTTGGGGTTTTGAGCCTATAAATAGGCCCTTCCCCTAGCCTTCCATACCATCCAAAAAAATTCTTCCCATATTCTTTCTCTTCTACAATCCCGAAGTTCTCCCTCTTTCTTCCTCTCTCACTCTAAAATCTCTCAACTACTCTCTCATTTTTTAATATTTTATTCATTTTGGCTGAAGATGAATTTGATCAGAGTTTGATCGAGATCGTGCCGTTGACAGACATTAGAGTGTTGGCTTCCAAGTTGTACTTTGGAGAAGAATGAGAGGTTTAGTTATTTTTCGTAGGAGAAGGGGGCCAATTTTCTGTAAGGCAATGGTTCATCTATCTCCCAAGCTAGGATTCCAGATTTTATTCTGATTTAATTTATAAATTATTTGACACATCAAACAATCTATTCCACACCTCATAAAAAATATTTTTAATTTTTTAAAATATATAAATATATATTATTATTTTATTTTATTAAAAAGTAATATTTTCTAGTTTGCTAGTCTCTTGCCATGGTCCTCCTTAAAAGCTTTGCCATGGTCGATCTCCCTTCCTAGAAATCATTTGATTGGCATTTTTAATTGTTCCATGTTATGGTTTAGGTTTGTTTGTTTCTTTTTGGTTTCTTCCAATGGTTCAGTACGTTGGTTTCTTTCTAAATTCTTGTTCTGGTCGACTTTGGCCCCTCGGTCCTCTTCTCTCTCTCTTTTGTGCCATGGTTCCCCCTTTCTGGATCTATGTTATGGTTTGGGTTTTGTTTTTTTGTTTCTTCTAACGGTTTATTAGGTTGGTTTCCTTCCAAATCCTTGCTTCGATTGGCTTTAATCCCTCCAGTTCTCTTTTCCCCTTCTTTCCCCCACTTAGAATCAATGAGATTTTTTATGATTTGGTACTAGTCCCCTTCCCACTCCCCTACACCCTCCATTACGTCTTCATTAAACCCCCTCAACCCCACCCCTATTATCCCTTGTTCTTCGATCTAGACCGTTACTTTTTTTATTTTTTTATTTTAAATAAGAATGGGATCTTTTTATTTGCCATGCATATTTTTCTCATTTGGCCTACCTCTTTCATTCTTCTCCCCTTAAATTATTTTTAAATTATTTTTATTTTTTATCCTGTCATCTTTATTATTAATTCATTTTTTTGCAGGTTGCTGATCAAATCTGCTCCCGTGTATATTACCACCATCATTAATTAAATTAAATTGATAATTTATATTATTTGTTTAATTTATTTTTGTTTAATGTTAACATTTAGAACTGCTCGTGATATATGGACTACATGCAATTAAATTTTCTTAGCATATCCTGGTATGAGAAGGGTGGGTTAACATTGTTTAGGCTAGACAGCTAGTTCTGCTTAGCATGTCTGATTCACACTAGATTGTTTCATCAAAAAATTGTATGCATATATATACTAATTGACCAAATTATACATTCTAAGGATAAGATATTTTAATCACTCGTGATGTTGGATTATTATATAGGCTAATGCATGTGGGATTCTCTCACCTATTATGCCAATACAAGCTACCATTTGTGCCTTTTAAGAAGGAAGACTTATGGTGGCCCAGAATCAGCACCCATTAAATTACTAATTGTTAAAGATTTAAATTCTTGTATGAATCCACTATGCTTTAAATTCATAAAAGGGATCAATAAGATGTATAATTTGAAAGTTTAGTAGGACTTCTTTCATGATGACTACACTTTTTGGATGCCTATATTATGCATAACTTAGAAGATTACTGTATAAATTAAATTAAGACAATTTATAAAAATCTTCTTGAAGAGGACATTACTAAATTGAATGACACATATGAAACATCATCTTCGTTAAAAAAGAATTTAAGTTTTATAGATAACATCATCTCTAGAGTTCCAAATTTGAAATACATGGTAGCATGAAGCCTATAATTCCAAAAAGGAGCCGAATATATATCTTGATAGTTGAACAAAAAACCCAGTCTTGTATCTGGTCTTTACCGAGGTGGGACAGGTTTGAGACAATGGAATGAATCTTACATGTCTCTTTTTATTTTTGAAATCACAAAAGAACCAAAATTTGAAGTGTCATGGAGCATTAAAAATAGTACTTAAAGAGCTCAGCATTCGCTAACCAAGGCTAATATTATGTAACTGTCTGAATGGCATCTTACGTGACAGATCACATATGGTCAATATTATGGTTGTGCATGGTAGATCTTCTTATATATTCAGTTTTGTAGTCGCTTATTTTCTGACTATTATAGATGCATTTATTCACATTTGTTTAATTAATGCATCTTTTTATCAAAAAAAAGTATCATGGAGCATTGTCATATGACTTTTTTCAAGGCATACCTAAGTTAACTTCCTCTTACTAGCATCATTAGTTTAATCAAGCATCAAATTGAAAATGTATTTATTCATATTTAGTTTGTTTTTATGTTTGTTTAAGCAACACCATCATTAGTGTCATGTCTACTGGCCCTATCATTATTAATGTGAGGGTATGAGAGTATCATTCTTATCATTATGTATTAGCTTGCTATTCTTAGCAATTAGAATAATTTTGATTGATTAATAAATCAATATTTTTTTATCAATAATCTATCTAAAAATGACATGCATACTAGTATGTGCAAATATAATTTATGATAGATTAATATGCATTTTGCCATCAACTAAACAAATATTCTATCATTATGTAATATAATTATATATTTTTATATTTTTTATATATCACACCAATAAAATTTTAATTTATTTATTATTTAATAGCATATTTATGTTTAACTTATTTGTTATATATGTAGCGTAACATGGAAGTAATCATCACGATTTTATGTTATATTAATAGTTCTATTATTAATAGACCATAAGGTATTGAATATGATTGATGACTAGCAAATACAATTAGAATGAAATATAGAATGTGATTTGAAAATCTAGAAGATAAGTTATACAAAGTATTTCATGTAGATAGAAAAATGAATAAAATATTGATAGCATATAGATATCCATAAGTAGTACAATCAACAGTATTGAAGTACCAATCTATTCCAATTATCAATGATGAGGATATTGAGATAGTCTTTTCAATCATAGGATGCATTTATATCTATCTACTATAGAGTTATACATAAACATGCAACTTATTGAGAACATCGGACTTTTTCTTGAGCGGGATGATAACGAAGCATTTGATTGGGAATAAGAATGACAACTGAGATCACTGAATATTTTATTTCTTCTAATCTATATATTGCTGATAATGTCTAAGTAAATACTGATTTGAGAGACACAGATGAGCAACTAGCTATAGTGGATAGAAAGGTATCCAAGATTATTATTAGATAAGCATTACTTTATATACATGCTGATGATATAGTTTATGTAAATAACCATCTTTTTGAAGAGTATGTAGAAAATTAAGATAACATAGAAGATGATAGTGAGTAAGCCGGTATATCACATGATATAGAAAGTTCACATGATACAAAAATTTTTAATGACATTGGAGTTCTAGATTTTTTAGTATTCGAAGCTCCTTCCAAAATATTGGATCAATTTGATTGGGCAGATAATAATGAATCAATGTGTTCTGAGTTGCATGCATATACTATTACATGGAAAAGATGTAAGGAGTTGTGTAAAAGGCTTCATTTTAATGGTAAGGTTAAACTGTAAAATACAGTGAAATAATATTTAATTGACAGGCATTGTGAATTTAAGATTGTTGAGTCCGAGCCAAAGCTATGGATTGTCAAATATAAAAATAGGGAGTCAAGTTGTAATTAGATGCGTTGAGTGATTAAGCGCCATTCTGATTATTTCGAAATCACTTGATATATTGGTCCGTATATATGTATTGGCTATGCTTTCTCAAGATCATTCTAGGCTAGACTCCAACTTGATAACAAATGAAATACGAAATCTTATAAAAGAAGTACCAACAATTTTCATCACCGGTATTGATATAATTATAAAGAACATATTCAACTATATGGTCATATATAGAAAGTTATGGGACATAAAGTAAAAAGAATGGCCATGGTATATAGAGATTATGATAAATCTCATAATTTATTGTCAAAGTGGTTGTGTACTGTAAAGAAATTTAACCTCGGATATTGGGTAAAATTCATAAATACTCCTATCGGTCTCCCAACATGTGCTACATTTGATCATATTTTTTGGATATTTGTACCAACAATCGAAGGCTTTAAATATTATTGATCTATAATCAGCATCGATGTTATAATCTTGTATATAAAGTACCAAAAAAAGATGATAATTGCAATCACCTTAGATGGGAACAATCAAATATTTTTACTTGCATTTTCTATAGTGGATAAAAAGTCAATTGATATATAGGGTTGGTTTTTAGCTTGTCTAAGATGTCACGTTGCCTCACATTAGAACATCTATTTAATTTCATATCAGCATACAGGTATATTATCCGTTATAAAAAATAAACATCTTGGTTGGCAATCATCAAATGCATATCATGTATATTCCCTGCATCATATGGTGAGCAATTTTAATACAAGATTCTGGGATACAAAACTAAAAGATTTGGTTAAAAAAATTAAAATATAATTATAAGTCAGAAAGTTTAACAAGTATACGCATAAGAATAAAAAATTGAACTCCGAAGATATTCAGTGGTTAAATAAAATTCCTTTGGACAAATAGATATTTGCACATGATGGTGGTCCGATATTTGGAACTATGATTACTAGTTTGTTTGAATGTTTCAATGGAGTCCTTAAAAATGTTTGCTTTTTACCATTAACTTCATTAGTGCAACTAATATTCTTTTATCTTGTTTTATATTTTGATGGCCGACATGTACAGGTAGAGAATAAATTAAATAGGGATGAAAAATTTTTCCCTTTTATTACAACTCATGTGAGCACCAATAAATCTAAAGCTATGTCCTATAATATAACAAAATTTGATAGGGTAAGTGAGGTGCTTTAGGTACAAACAGTATTGCATGATCTTTATATGAACAAAAGAAATGATATTCAGGTAAAATAATGGACAACTCTTTTTTTTATCTATCTTTTTATTATATAATATATTATTAAATTGATTAATTATTAAAAATTTTGGAGTGCAAATAGTATGGTTATCGGAGAGTATATGTATGTGTCAAAAGTGGTAGTGCTATCACTTACCTTGTTCGCATGTGCCGGCTACCTGTACTCACATGGTAATTAATTTTTAGTGTTATGTTCATCGATGCTATACTCTATACGATTACTATCATACTTATAGTCACCTATTTCAATCTATTACACATTTAAAATATTGGCCATGATCAACTAATGATCTGTTGATAATACCACAAAGAGAACACATGTGACAGAAGGGTAGACCATTCTCATCAAGATTTATAAATAAAATGGATTGGATGGAAGTTGAGAATAGACTTGGATGTCGAATTTGTAATGAAGGATATTCTAAATGGACATGTTCAAGAAACAGAGAATGAAATGCAATACATAGCCTCCACCTTTCTGACTTGCCTGAGGATAGTAGCAGCTTTTGTTATTTAAAATTAATATTATCATATAAGATATTTAGCATTTGAATGTTACTTAATGTAAATGATTGAATAAATTGGATATAACATGTTTATTTTTTTATGTACAGGAATTCCTGATATCCTAAATGAGTTCAAATTTTCAAGGTAGCTTACATTACCTTGAATATTTCAATTGGAAATGCCACTACGGTCATACAACTTTGATAAAAAACTCAAGTTCTTAAAAAAAATCTGAATAAATTATACTACAATTATGAAGAATATCATTTCTTATATTGGTGTTTGCCTATAAATGATCAATCAAGACCAGCTAGTTCAATATCGATTGATGATTCTCTTTAAAATATAAGAGGGAAATTAGTGAGTTAAGGATAGAGTTAAAAAAGTTGTATTGCAAACTTAAAAAATTGAGTGAGAGTAAAATCAACTTTTGATTGGGATGATAATATTGAATATTTTGATAATCATGTTTATATTTAAGTGACCTATTATAATATAGAAATACTTGTCATGATGATAAATGTTGTGCTTAAGTTCATATATTGAATATATAAGAAGCTTTTGTGTTTATATATTAGGCAGAGCTTATAGCTTTGTCTTTAAATTTCATTTCTATTGTATAACCAACAATTGAACCCGAAAAAATGAAGTCCTTCTGCATAAATCTTATACTATGATGCATGCAGTTTAGGAAAATTTTGATCGACAATTATTCAATATTTTTAGTATTTGCTATACATGGATCCAGCACTAGTAGATGACTATGTACTATATGACCGGTCTAATCATCGATCGATAGTTATATCAGATGGCCAGGTCGAGTTTCCTCACATGTCGATGTAGGGAGTTGGGATTATAGAGGATGACATCACAAGATAGCTACAGAGTACCATATTTGTGATAGGCTAGCTTCTATGGGTTATCCCATATTGGATTTATGCAGCTTGACTAGCACCTCATTACAACATTGGTCAAGCGATGGTGCCCGAAGATACATATATTTCATTTGTCTCAAGAAGAGTGCACTGTCACAGTGGAGGATGTATCCATTTTATTACGATTATGGATTGATGGTCTACTAAATATGGACAATACATGATTTGATTGGCATCAAGTATATCTATAGTTATTGGGTGTTGCCCCACCTTCTAGTAGACTTGCTGGTTCATGGTTAAGATGCTGTGGATATCAGAGTAGTTTCCTAAGTTACCCCCCATGCTGATGATTTACGTGTACAGCATTATCTAAGATGTATATTATGTAGCTCCTTAGTGGTTGTTTGTTTGTAGAAAAATCTCAAAATATGATCAATATTATATTTTTACCTTTACTTGATTATTTTGAAACTATTGGTCAATATAGTTAGGGCAGTGCTTGCCTTGCATGGCTGTATAAGTAGAAAAGATGCTAAGGATATAGCCAGACCCCTAATATTATTATAGTTATGCACATAAGAGAGATTTCCATTTATAGCCCCACGTAGATTATATCAATAGTATGTATATCTTATTGTAGATGCAGCTCATGAAGAGCTGGTGCCACTGAACTGTTGGACATAAGATAAGTAATGAACATTCATATGGTATTTTCATTGTTCATATTTGACATATGTATTTTATTATATGTGCAGATAGAGAGATGCATTTTTAGTGACAGAGGAGTTGATGCATATACTCCTTTCATGCCGTTACCATCTTGATAAATAGAGATCAGATGAGGTAAGTATGTGGATATCCACTAATTTGTTTTATTCTTAATATATATTATATTTATTTGTTTCAAGTATTTATATTTTACCTTCTTATGTATAGATTTTATGGAAACTATATACTCCTGATATCATTGCTACTTTACTATATTATTGTTTAACCGGATAGGATACGTAGTGTTACGGAGTGCCACTTATCTATTTCTACATTATAGAATGGCACTTTGTTGATAGAGTATTACATCAATTTGGAATCTGGCAGCTAATTCTAGATACTTGTGATATCAATGCTAGGCTTTACTAGTATGACCTCAGAGGATGAATAGAGTAGGATTATGGTGATACACATTGATACCATGTCTAGTTATGGGAGAGACGTTGATATTATATTATATATGGTCATTCAGTAGTCAACCAACCTGAAATGGAACAAAACCATTTCAGGGTAATCGACTAGTCTAGTTGATCACCCTTAACCGGATGGCTCGAGATTTGGCTAGTCGATTGGCCATGCATTGCACAAGGCGGTCGACCGGCCTAGTTGGTCACCTTGGTCACCTTGGATTGGTTGACTCAGGATTTTGCCGATCGACCACCATAAGGGCTAGTCAACCAACCATGCACAGTGTGGTCGATCGACTCAGTTGACATCCCTAGATAGGCTAGCTCGGGATTTAGCTAGTCAATCGGCCATTCATTGCTTAGAGTGGTCGACCTACCTGATCGACCACCCTCAATCGGCTGGCTTGGAATTTGCTTGGTCGATTGCCATTGTGGTTGGTTAACCATCCTTGATTTTTTTTGATTTTTTTTAAAAAAATTGGCTACAAGCAAGTGGTCACACTCTAGTTGTTTATTTATTTGTTAATAATAATATTTTTTAATAATTAATTTTAGTTGACAATTATAACCCCAAAATTTTAGTAGATAATTACATAATAGTTTATAACATATCTTAGGTTAAGGATAATGTATTACAGAATATGTTAAAAAAAATAGCTACATGAGTGATAACAAAAGGATTAGAAAATAAAATTACATTACTTTAAAAATAAAATATAGAAAAAGATAAAATATCATTGTTTGGAGCATCATATACTGAAGCAGTAGCCTAGTCATCTATTAGAGGATCCTATGGTGGTGGAGGGAACTGACGGTAAAAGTGATCTACAAAATAATCAAATAATGCAAATCCCTCATGCAGACGTCTTATCATAGATGCCTCCAACATGTTAGCCCATGTGTTGATCTATATTATATGAGAGATCTCGAGTGCATCTATTCAAGTATGCAATGCTTGTAGAGCAGATGATTGCTAATAAAACTATGTATACTAGCTAGGTTAAACAGGATTGATAGACTATGTAGACATTTAAGCTTGATAACTTTAGCATCATCGGTGATAAGGATATCAAATGTTTCAAAATAATAGTCAAAAATATTGCATAGGATAAAATAGATTTCAAACTTTGAAAGCATTCATTTATATAATTTATTATTATATATAGTAAATTAATCCCACCATCCAAAATAATAATTTTAAAAATAAATATCTAGAAATGATACATTATCTCTATGACCTCCTTCAGGTAAGATATTAAATGTAATAATATGATAAATAAGTCGATTCATAAGTGGCAAAGTACATACACTAGGTTTAACAATTCGACTTAAAATATTGTTTTCAAAAATAATTCTACTAGAACTTTGATAATTTAACCATCGATGACTAACAAGTACAATTGAAGTATTCATCACCATCTGATTCAATACCTAATATTTGACCAATAATACTATAATTAAACTCGATAATCTTTCTTTTGATATATGATAAAATAGAATAATTTATCTTGTCAAAACTAAAATTAGTATAAAAATATTTTACTAGAGTATGATAGGTTAACTTGTTCAATATAGTCATAGAAATCCAACGCTTCTTTTTAAATAAAAATCTAATTTGATGATCACCAAAATAACTTAAATCTACAATCCTTCCTCCAACAACTCTTCTTCAAAAAAATAGATTTAAACATCTTACAACACTCATTATTCAAAAATAAATTATTTTCATACCTACTTGGAAGTTGTTTTCCTTTTTCTACTCGAGATCTTTTTATTTTTGATATATCTTTATCCCTTTTTTGAAGCCATTGTATTGATTTGAGAGATTAGAGAGAATTTTAAGGATTTTAGTGAAGAAGAGAGATTTGAAAATGAAGATGAGTTAGAATGGAAGAGAGGAGAACATTAAATAACCTCTAACTAGCTGTTGCAAAATTATGACAGTTATGGTTGTTTATGACTATTGCAAAATTTTAAAATTTGGATTAGAATTGAAATTATGGGTTCATAATTTTAATTTCAAGAATATTTATTTCTTGAAATAGAAATTGTAGATTGGTTCAATCCATAATTTCTAGATAATCGTTAGCCACCCGCTCTTGAAATTAAAATTGTAGGTTGAACCTATAATTTTAGAAAATAAATGCTGGCTCGCCCTTCAAATTAAAATCATGGGTTCAACTCATAATTTCAAAAAATAATTGTTAGACAAGCACTTACTTTAAAGTTATGGGTTAAACCCATAATTTTAGCTTGAAATTGGGGAGGCGCACCACTATGGCGGGGAAGGATGAAGAAGGAGAGGGGGAGGTACACCATTGTGGGGAAAGGGGGGAGACCGAAGAAGGAGAGGGGGGGTAAGGGGAGGCGCATTGCCATGGGGGGAGGTTGAAGGAGGGGAAGAGGGGGGGCATGAGGCACGCCACCATGGGGGGAGGAGAAGAGAGGGGGGAGGCATTGAGGGGGTAGCATGTTTATGCACATTAACTAAAAAAGAAAAAAAATTAAAATTATTGGGGTCATTGAAATTGCAGGTTGAACCTACAATTTTAAGTGGTCATTTTAGCAATGAGCTAACCACTTGAAATTGTGGGTTGAACCCATAACTTCAGGCATTGCATCCTCAGCAAAATAATGGTAGTTTAGAAATTACTTTTCAAACAATCATAATTTGGTTATTATTTTTTAAAAAATATTATTAAAAAACTCATAGAATTATCATACAATTTTGGCCATTTCAAGTAAGAAGCTTTTGTTGGTTAGTGTGAGGGAGAAAGGAAGGAACCCTGCTAGTGTGGACACCAAGGCCAGAAAATAATGATAGGTTGAATCCATATTCCTGTGGATCACCTGTGAATAAAATCCTAAACCCAACCCCTTTTATCAACTATAAATATTTTATTTTAAATTATGTTATATAGGCATAGTTGGGTTTAGCCCTTTTTACCAACTGTAATTAGGATTTTTATTTTTTAGCCTTTTAGGCCAAACCCCTTTTAACAAGTTGAACCACTTGTTTACATGTCTTGCCTATTAATCAAATTGGGTTCCACTTGATCAAGTGGGGCTTTAGTTATTTAGTTTTAAGTCTTGTAATTATTAGTTAATTTAGTTATTGAGTCCTGTAATACAAGGGGGACCGAATTGAAGATCCATGTGACTACATGTGCACTCAAATCAAGACCCATGTGCACCTAAATCAAGATTCCATGTGACCCCATGTGTTAGCTCAAGACAAGCCATGTGACTCTATGTGCTAGCCCAAGTCACTTGTCATATGTAACCAAGTCTTGGCACTACATTTCTCAAAAAATTGGACAACATCACATGTTATGTCTGGACACCACTTGACACTTCATCGAGACAACACCACTTGCCATCTCATCAGGACAACACAACACATGCCATGTCACCCTTTTGGTCTAAATGAATTCTAAATTGGCGTCTCTTCTTTTTAAAATGTATAAATGAAAAGGACTCTCCAAATTGGCACCCCTCCACTCAAGAAGTTCACGCCAAAAATAAGAGGAAGTCGGCCAAGCATTCTACTTTTCTTTCATGCCAACTTTCAAAGAGTTCTAAAATGTTTGATCACCCAAATGAAGGAGGTTCAATGGTTCTCTACCGTAGGTGTTTTGATCAAACAGGTTCCCGGTTGCTCAAGATTAGAGAACTCAAGAATCCAGAAAAACTCCTGAGTTTTCTTCTATCCAGACTGAAGAGTCCATCATCCTGCAAGAATCCACATTATCCAGACTCCAGAGTCCAACAATCAAGGCCAAGCGGTGGAGCCATCTTGACCCTACATCATGACAACTCACCTTATCCTCATCTTGGCATCCAAATGAGATGAGAGCCCTATGTTATCGCCCACCTTGGAGAGAGGTCCAGATCAGCCCAGAGACAAGAGTCCAGGATGCCCAGAGCAAGGATTCCAGGAGTTGTAGTCCAAGGGAAAACAAATCTAGTTTTTGTATCCCTTACATCACTGGTTGAGGATCTATAAATTCTCCATGAACCCCCTTATATTATTATTATTCATTCATCAATAAAGAATTATTCTGTCCAATTCCTTTGCTATGTACATCGCGGGGTGTGAGGCCCTTTCCTTTATTCTACTTAGCATCATGGGGTGTGAGGCCCTACCTATCCAGCAATCAAGAAACCCTAGCCACCACTTCTGACCCTTCTCTTCCATTATTCTTTCCTTCCTTACTACTTTCTAATTTGATCTTTCTTTGCTAAGTGTTTGCAGGTGATCTAGAATCAAAGTCAGGTGTTCTTGCCTCGGAACCAGCATCACGGGAGATCGGAACCCGATGATCAAGATCTTGAAGTCCTGCCGCAGAATCTTGAGAGTCCAGTTAGATATGCATCAGAGAGACAGTTTATCATTGATAACACTTAAAACCTCTTCCCTTCTCTTTGATCTCTGAATAGTTAAAAATAGACCCTAGTTTATGGTGGTTTCTTAGCCACTAAATCCTGATTTTCTTGCTTACTTGTTAGATTTACTTGCGGGCAGTTAACTTGAACTAGTTTACTTTATTATTACCTTTGAGTCTTCTTAAAATCTAAAAAAAATACAAAAAAATTAATCTCTATTTTTCTCTGATAATTAGGACTTATTAACAGTAATTTAGTTTTAATTATTATCCTACATCATTTTTTGTATCAAAGCGAAGGTTAAACTAGGGTTTAACTACTAGTTCTGAAATTTCTGCATACCTAGAATTATGCTGAAATTAAAACTGTATAAAACCTATCTAAAAAGATTCAAAAAATTAAAAATAATTTTTTTGTTAATCCTCTGTTAATATCAAAAAAAATTAGATTAAAAAAAATTATTTACTATTTTTTGGTGGAAGGAAATCATGTCTCCTAAGCGGGTATATGCAAGTATACTGTCACGACCCATGGGAGTAATGAGCTACGGCTAGACGTGGTATTCTGACATTAAATCAGATCTAAAATTTAATTTTGAGATTTTAAAAAAAATTAATTTCTATTTTTTTGTTATTTTTAATTATTTTATTATTTCATTGCATATTAAGATTTCATCTTGTGTGTGCATCATCAATTGAATCTTAAGGGCATTTAAGCATCTCAGATCAGGACAGGAGCTCATCACCTATCCTGGGCCTACAACAACCTTCTTTTGCATCCGAGCCCAATTTAATTAAAATTAATTAGACTTAATTTACTCTAGTGAGCTAGGAACACCAAAAGGTCAGGTTCCAAGTATTATGTGTAAGCTAGTGCACCCAATCCTTTGATTATCACTTGAATCTGATGTCTAAGGCTAGAGGTCCAAAGGCAAACGTCCTAAGCAGTTTCATAGTTTTTAATTAGGATCCTGTGAGAGTAGGGGGAGCCTCCCACAATCCCACCTCTTACCTGGCTAGTAGACAGTATAATTACTGAATTGGCTATAATTTGAGTTGACCCATTCTACTTGAGCTCTAGGTCTAGGAAACCCTAGTCCAAGTCGAGTTTTGTGTGATTGCATTGTATGACCACTAGGTCAAGCACACCCTATCAGTCTACTCAAAACCCAATCCAATTCATCCATGGATCCTAACATGGAGGCTTGGTTCACTGAGCAATTTAGGAGACTTACTACTAGACTAGACCAGATGGATGAGAGAATAGGTAACATTAAGGAATCTCATGCGACTCGTTCAGACCCTGAAACACCTAGACCCACTCTCCTAGGTCAAAGCTCTGAGATGCCTAGACCCATTCCTCTAATTCCACGAGCCCAACTCACTGCTCCAAATCCCAGAGGTAGAGGCCAACATAGGAAAATTACTCCTTACCCAATCCCTAGGCGCCACACCCCTGATGTGAATGACCAGGAAGAAAGGATTCTTAGAAGCATTCGATTAGATGCACCCATATTTGAGGGTAGTTTAGATCCTAAGGTCTATACATATTGGAAGAGCAATATGGACCAGTAATTTGAATGGTACGAAATGTCGGAGGAGAGAAAATTTAAATTTACTAAGCTTAGGCTAGTTCGACAGGTTAGATTGTACTAGAGAAATGTGGAGCAACTGAACTGATAGAGAGGTGACCTACCTATAGATACATGGAGAGCAATAAAGGTAAAGCTTAGAGAGAAATACCTACCATTTTCATATAAACAAAAATTGTTAGATCAATGGCAAAAATTGACTCAAGAAAATAAATCTGTGGCTGACTATATAGCCAAATTTGATGAGTTCGTTATGAGGTATAGTGTAGTCGAATCAGAAGTTGTTACCTTATCGAGGTTTAGAGCAGGTTTACATAAAGATATCCAGAGGGAGCTATTCTTGAGAGAGGTTGTGACTTAGATCAGGTTTACCAGATTGCTAGGGTGATGGGGGATAAAATGAAATGATGGATGGAGAGTTTTAGTAAGCTAACCAGCAAGCAAACTTGAGCAATTAATTATCAAATAAAAAAGCTAAATTAATCCAAGAAAAGAATCTTCATAAGGAAACTAGTTGATCTAAGTTTCAATACCCGTAATGTAAATCTAGTTCAAAATAAAGATTAGGATCTTCATGGCAAGAAAACCATCACTACTAGGATAAGTTAACCTTCAAATGATCAGATCTAATAAAGCTTAGGAAGAATTTTCCTACCAACATGATGGCTAAGTATTTGATGGAAGAAAAAGCTCTCAACCTTATGGATTTTAGGACTAGAAGGCAAGATTAACAATCCTTACTTTGAGACTTACCTTGGCCTTGATCCATGGCATGGAGACCTTCATCCTTGACTTGGAGACCTGAGAGAACCTGCAAACAAACCTAGGATTAGGCGTGGAAGGAGAATCATGGTTGGAATTGAAACAAGGAAAGGAAAGAAGAAGAAGATAGGCCGGCGGCTTTGGAACTTGGAACTTGATCTTGGTTCAAGTAATGGGGCGTCCCACCCTTCACTCCTTGCAATGGCACTCCACTCTTCAAACATAAACTCAAAGAACTCTCTCTCTCTCCTTAAACAAGGATTCATACACTTAAACTAGCAAGAACTCACTCACTCCAAATAAGAATAAGAGAACTAGAACAAGAAGAAATATTTCTTTCATTAACTCAACATAACATGAATACAAGAGAGAGCCTTAGGCCCCTATTTATAGGCTCCAATCCAAGGGAGTTCGGCCAAGGAGAGTGGGGAGGGATAAGGATGAGTTGGCTAATTTCTAGTTGGATCCAACAACTCTTGTTAAGTGGTTCCAACTAGAAATAACTTATGGGTAGGATGTTACAACAACTTGACATATGGCATTCTAGAAGGCATTGATGTGGCTTCCATTTATTGATATAGAGTCATAAGTGTCAAGTGATGTGGCATCCCACATGTTAGGTAGGTTGGAAGGTTGTTGGGGTAGTGGAAAGTGGCTTCATGTTTTCCCATAAGTTTCTTGATGTAATGCCATTCATTCTTCTCCTAAATTGCTCGATGAGGTATCCCATGTGAGGAAAAATGGGCTTCAAGTAGATGGCTTGAATTGGGCTTGAAGAGGTGGCCTAGTGTCATGCTTGAATTAAGTCAGCTCATGATTAATGAGTCGGCTCATGAGCTTGAAGTAGTAGCCTTGAGTCACTTATCATGCTTTTGAATTGAAGTTGAGTCGACTCAAGAGCTTTGAAGTGATGGCCTTGGGTTGACTCATGAGTAATATAGTTTCTTCCATGAGTCGGCTCATGTGCTTGCTTCAAGAAAAATGGAACTGCTTCAAAGGCTCTAGACTTTATTGACTATACTAGCTGCAAAAACAAAGTGAGTTAGTCCAAATATATTTTCTTCTTATTGATGTCCCCATCAATTCTTCCAGGGTGGAAAGAGCTCGACTCTGTCAAGTAGGAATCAGTCTGACTTTGGTAATACTCTAGTAGGTCAGGATCAATTCTTTGTAGGTCCTCTCGAGTAATCCATGAGTCTTCAGAATCAGGACATCCTTGCCAATGAACCAAGTAGCATTGATAGTCCTTGTTTCGAGTAGCGATAATCTAATCATTCAGGATTCGCTCAATCCTATCTCATCGCTTTGAAAATATGGCTGGTGGATACTCAAGGGTTGGCTCACTCTCAAAGGTAGAATCATGCCCAACTGGCTCACTGGGTATCATTGTTGGTTTCTTGTACTCTACTAGATCTGAAATATTGAAAGTGGAACTGATACCAAAGTCAGATGGTAAATCTAGCACATATTAGGTCCAAATTATCTTAGTATTTTGAAAATGACTTGCACCACGGGCATGTAACTGTTTAGGTTAGAGCCTAATCATGACATAGTCTCATTCCTGAAATTCTTTAGCTCTTTTATGGGAGTTAATCATATGCTTATGAGTTTCATTTCTCAAGTTTTCTTACTGATCATGCTATGCATATGACTCTCGCAATCATGGATACTTATGCATGGGGAGGTTAAATGACACCAATTGACAAGGGACAAACATAAATGACACTAAAATAAAGCAAGCTTCAAATGGGTTTTATTATCTAAGGACTGAATTTTATTGTTAAGCTAAGAAACAAAGGTTCTTAATTTCCAATATTCCCCTTAAGAGGCTTCTAAGATTCTTGCACATATCTTCAGGTAAGTGGCAGTAAATCTTAATTTGGCTCCCAACATATATCATAGAGTCTTAAGAAAGTAACTATTGATTATCACTGGGACCAGATCAAAGATATGGTGGATGTCCCAGCCGGATGGAATAGGAGAGTGAATGATATGTAGTGGTGGATCAAGATGGATGTTCAAAAATGGTGGATTGGGGATAGGAAAACTGTTAGGGAATACATATCGCAGGTTCTTCAAGGGCTCTACAGCTTCTTGGGGCTGATCCATAGGGATTTGTTCTTGAATTTTCTTGATGGTCAATATCCCAATATGTGATCATTCATTAATCTCTAGATCTAAATCCTTCACATTGATTAATTCCGGGTCGTCTATTGTCTCCTTGGATTGCTCTTCATGGTTTTGTCTCTGGACTTCATTTTTTTCAAGTTGATTATTCCCATTGTTGATTTCTTTAGGCTGAATAATTATTTTATCTTCAAGTAATTGTTCTTGTTCATACTCATCCATAAGGTTAGACCCAGCTTCATAAACTTCTTCCTTAAGTTCTTCAACAGGTTTAGGATCTTCTCTTTCTAGCCCTTCATTCGGACAAGACTTTAATTTTATTTCATCTTTAAATTCTTCAATAGGTTCTGGAGATTTTTTCTCTAGATTTTCAGTGGGTTTAGCCTCTTCTTTATCTTCTTCATATTCATCAATTAAACTTTGGCTCAGCTTCATACATTTCTTCCTTTAGCTCTTCAATGGGTTTAAAAACTTCTTCCTTACAAATTACTGGGATAATAGGAGTTGGCTTGCTTGAAGGAATCTGACTAGAACTAAGCCTATGTCCAGATGTATTATTCCTGTTTGACTTAGGTCGACTGATCAAGAGTTCTTTCTGATATGTATCAAATTTTCTAGCAATTTGATAAGCTTCTTCTAGGTAGTGAATTTTCTATTGAAACAATTTCCACTGGATGTCCTTACATAGACCAGCTCGAAATCTAGATATGATCATTGCCTCAGATTCGGCTGTACTACATCTCCCGACAAACTCATTGAATTTGGCAATATACTCAGATACAGTTGTATCATCTTGTCTCAATCTGTACCATTAGTTTAAAAGTCTTTGCTCATAATATCTACCAAGGTACTTTTCTCTCAGTTTACTCTTCATATCTCTCCAAGTAATTATTTTATCCCCGCTATAATAATTTTTATGCTTAACTTCTCTCCAATATATTTTAGCATGTCGAACTAACTTTAATTTGGCAAATTGATACTTCCTTACTTCCGACATTTCATCAAACTCAAAATATTGATCCATTTTCTTCTCCCAATCGACATACACCTCAGGGTTTCCATCAAAAGTGGGTGCATAGGATCGATTGCTCCTAAAGACTATTTTCTCCTAATCTACAAAGTTTTGGCAGGGGTATCTAGGATTATACTCAAGGATGAGATCATGACATTGGGCTCTTGGACCAAGGGGAGGTGGACTAGGTGATTTGGGCTTAGTATGATTCCCGATTTGATTGTCTATTTGTCCTAACTCTTTGTTCATTGATCCTAATATTTAGTTAGGGTATCAAATTTTTCAGTCATGGTCCTCATAAAGAATTCAAGATTGGGGTCCATGGATAAACCAGACTGAGTATAGGATTGTTGGTTTAAAGCTCTTGACCTAATGACAAGCAATACAAACCTAGCTTCTTGGGTTCCTAGACCTGGAAGTTCAAAATACAGGATTTAACTAGGTACTAATTAAGGATGCAATTACCCTGTCCACTGGCTAGGTAAGAGGTGGGGTTGCAGGAGGCTTCTCTCGCTTTCGCGAGATCCTAATTAAAAATCGCAAGTCCGCTGAAGGCATTTGCCATTGGACCTCTAGTCTTAGATACCAATTTCAAGAAGTATGTACAAACTCAAATAGCACTTTGTCTCATCTTGCACTTGAACCCAACTTATGAGTGTCCCTAATTTAGGTTCATACTCAATTTTAATTAAAATTAGGTCAATGCACAATGATGGATGGTTATTTTGGGCTAAGAAAAGGTAATGACCTCCTTCCCTTATGTTATATTGAATGTCCTTAAAATGATTTTGAAATAGATGTACAAAAAAAACTAACTAGCTAACAAGATATGTAGACTAGCATTAACATATGAGTCAAACCCGAATTTTAAAATTTTAAAAATTCAAAAATTAAATTAAAAATTTCAGACCTAAAAATCTCAATTTAAAAATTTAAATTTTAAAATTTAAATTTCAAAATTTAGTTAGAAAATCCATTCTTTGAGGTATAGTTGTTGTAAGAAAAATTCAACCACTAACAACTTCTAACTAGCTAGTTTTGAAAAAATTAATAATTAAAATTTTAAAATTTCAAAAAAATTTGAAATTTAAATTTGAATTATTAGATCTCAGAGTAAGGCTTCAGATTTCAAAATTTGAAATTTAATTCTCAAATTTTTGTTAGGAAATTCAATTTTGAAAGCTTGTTGTAAAAGTTATTACAAGAAACTTCTAGCTAACAAACCCTCAACCATACAATACCTAAAATTTAAAATTTAAATTCAAAAATTTCATAATTCAAATTTCTTTAAGTGGAGATCTCAGATCCAAATCTAAAATTCAAAGAAAAAGAATTTTTTAATTTTTTTAGAATTTAATGGAACAACTAAATAGTATGAAACTAGAATTGAAGCAAATACTAGCTAACTAAAGGAGCAATGTGAGATGACGAATTTTAAACTACAAAAACTTGAATTTATTTTTAAAAAAAATATAGATCTCAGATCCTATCATCCTAAGATGCAACAAAATATCTTTTTTGTATTTCTTTGTATTAAAAAAATACTAAAATTCGTAGAAAACTCAGATTAATACTAGAGCATAGATTTCAGCAATCAAACAAACCTCCAATTGACTAGATTCAAAATTCGAAATTCAAATTTAAAATATTTTTAGAATTTTAAATTTAAATGAGAATCATTAGATTTTAATATCTAGATCTCAGATATTGAATTTTAAATTTATAAAAAATATCTTTGAATTTTTTTGAAAATTAAACTAAAGGCAGGGAAAAACAGAATTTAAACAGCTTCTAGGAAACAACATAAGAATCCAAATTTTAAACTCTAGAAATTACAAGAAAGATATTTTTTAAAATTTATATTTCGGATCCCAAACTCCTGAAGTGTAGTAAAAGATTTTTTTTGAATTTTTTTTATCTTTTAAAAAATACCAAAATTCATGAGAAACTTGGATTGGTGCTAGTACAGAAATTTCAGTAATCAGCAAACCTCCAATTGACTAGATTCAAAATTCAAAATTTAAATTTAAAAATCTTTAAAAAAATGAAATTTAAATTGTGACTTTCAGATATTGGAGTTAGGGTTTTAGATCTCAAATTTTAAAATTTAAATCTCGAATTTTTGGCTTTGAATCTCGGACTTGAAGGCAACCAACACATAAAGGGAATAAAAATTCAGCAACTTGACGTGGTAAACCATAAGCTCTGATACCAAAAATTGATAGAGGACAAAATTAAAATGATGGATGAAGAGTTTTAGTAAGCTAACCAGCAAGAAACTTGAGCAATTAATTATCAAATAAATGAGTTAAATTAATCCAAGGAAAGAATCTTTATAAGGAGACTAGTTGATCTAAGTTTCTATATCCGTAATGTAGATCTAATTCAAAATAAAGATTAAGATCTTCATGGTAAGGAAACCATCACTACTAAGACAAGTTAACCTTCAAATGATCATATCTAATGAAGCTTAGGAAGAGTTTTCCTACCAACAATGATGGCTAAGTATTTGATGGAAGAAAAAGCTCTCAACACTCATAGATTTTAGGACTAGAAGGCAAGATTAACACTCCCTACTTTGAGACTTACCTTGGCCTTGATCCATGGCATGGAGACCTTCATCCTTGACTTGAGGACCTAAGAGAACCTGCAAAGAAACCTAGGATTAGGCATGGAAGGAGAATCGTGGTTGGAATTGAAACAAGAAAAGGAAAGAAGAAAAGGATAAGCCGACAGCTTTGGAACTTGGATCTTGATCTTGGTTCAAGCAATGGGGCATCCCACCCTTCACTCCTTGCAATGGCACTCCACTCTTCAAACATAAACTCAAAGAACTCTCCCTCTTTCCTTAAACAAGGATTCACACACTCAAACTAGCAAGAACTCACTGACTCCAAACAAGAACAAGAGAACTAGAACAAGAAAAAATATTTCTTTCATTAACTCAACATAATATGAATACAAGAGGTAGCCTTAGGCCCCTATTTATAGGCTCCAATCCAAGGAAGTTTGGCCAAGGGGAGTGGGGAGGGATAAGGATGAGTTGGCTAATTTCTAGTTGGATCCAACAACTCTTGGTTAAGTGGTTCCAACTAGAAACAACTTATGAGTAGGATGTTACAACAACTTGAAATGTGGCATTCTAGAAGGCAATGATGTGGCTTCCATTTGCTGATGTAGAGTTATAACTGTCAAGTGATGTGGCATCCCATATGTCAGGTAGGTTGGAAGGTTGTTGGGGTAGTGGAAAGTAGCTTCATGTTTCCCCATAAGTTTCTTGATGTGATGTCATTCATTCTCTCCCTAAATTGCTTGATGAGGTGTCCCATGTGAGGAAAAATGGGCTTCAGGTAGATGGCTTGAATTGGGCTTGAAGAGGTGGCCTAGTGTCATGCTTGAATTGAGTCGACTCATGAGCTTGAAGTAGTAGCCTTGAGTCGACTTATCATGCTTTTGAATTGAAGTTGAGTCGGCTCATGAGTAATGAGTCGGCTCAAGAGCTTTGAAGTGGTGGCTTTAGGTCGACTCATGAGTAATATAGTTTCTTCCATGAGTCGACTCATGTGCTTGCTTCAAGAAAAATGGAACTGCTTCAAAGGCTCTAGACTTTATTGACTATACTAGCTGCAAAAATAAAATGAGTTAGTTTAAATATATTTTCTTCTTGTTGATATTCCCATCATAGGGATTGCGAATGATTTCAGAAGAGACATGTTACCAATCGACCTGAGCCAAATAGGTTCAATACCTCTGGGAGTAGACCTAGCCCTAGCCGATTTCCACCTAGCCGACCCAATCCTACCTTCCAACCAGCTCGTAGGAATGATAAAGAAAGGCACCTGTAGTCCAAAGAGATAGGAACCAAAATATAGTATATTTTAGGTGTCGAAAAATTGGCCATTTTGCTGCTGATTGCCTAGTAAGGACCTTACATATAGGAGAGTGTCAAGAAAAGAATCTGAAAAATGTTGAGAAATTTGAAGAAGAAATTTATGAAGCTGAGAAAGATTTAGTAGAAGAGTATGAAGGTGATGAAGAGCCCATGGAGTCATCTGACCTATTAGGTGTAGTTAGATGTATTCTAGCTCAGACCAAGAAGAATGAGGACTAGCGTAGGACGAATATCTTACAGACCTTTATTAAGTTAGGAGATAAAGTTTATAAGATTATTATAGATAGTGAAAGTTGTGTGAACGCCATATCTACGAATACTGTTAAGAGTTTATGCTTACCCACGGTACCACTTCCTAGCCCATATAAGATATCCTGGATTGATGCGACATCCATTCCTATTATGTTACAATACCAGTCCCAGTCCAAATTCAATCTTACCAGGAAAAAGTATGGTGTGATGTGATTCCAATGGGGGTTAGTAGTATCATTCTAAGCAGACCATGGTTATATGATCATGATGCAACCCTCTTTGGCTGATCTAGCTCATGTTCTTTTAAGTACCATGAAAAGATAATTGTGATTAACTTGACCCCACCCAAAGACAATACCAAGCGAGGGTCTAGTTATTTAAGAGAGAAAGAACCCAGATTGAACCTAATTATTGCTAAGGAATTAGAGCATGAAATTATTGAAGGTTCAACGTCTAGATGCTGACTGCTGAAGAAGTTCATGATGAACCACAAAAGGAACACCCTAAGGAGATCTTAGAGTTTCTTAAAAAGTTTAAGGATGTGTTCCCAGAAGACCTCCCTGATTGTTTACCTCCATTAAGGGACATTCAACATGCTATAGACTTGGTCCCATAAGCTATCTTACCGAATTTACCTCATTATAGGATGAACGCTACCGAACATAAGGAATTACAGAGGCAAGTTGAGGATCTTCTTAGGAATGGATTTATAAGGAAAAGTTTGAGCCCATGTGCCATTCCAGCTCTCTTGACTCCCAAGAAGAATGGCACTTGGAGAATATGTATTGATAGTAGAGTCATCAATAAGATTACACTAAAGTATAGGTTTCCCATACCCTGACTTGATGACATGCTAGACATGATAGCCGATGCTACCATATTTTCAAAGATAGACCTTAGAAGTGGCTATCATCAGGTTAGAATCAGGCCCGGGGATGAATGGAAGACTGCATTTAAGACCAAGGATGGCTTGTACGAATGGTTGGTGATGCCTTTTGGCTTATCGAATGTACCTAGTATTTTTATGAGGATTATGACTCAAGTTTTGAAATCATTTATTGGAAAATTCATAGTGGTATATTTTGATGACATCCTCATATATAGTAAGAATAAGAAGGATCACCTAGACCATCTTCAGCAGGTTTGTCAGGTTCTTAGAGGAGATAATCTTTATGCAAATTTGAAGAAATGTAGTTTTATGACTCCGAGGATTATTTTCCTAGGCTTTGTAGTGACTGATGAAGGAGTATCTGCCGACCCCGAAAAGATAAAATCCATAGTTGAGTGGCCTATCCCTAAGAATGTTCATGATGTTCAAAGTTTAGCTACTTTCTATAGGAGATTTATTCGAGGGTTTAATACTATTGTTACACTGATTACATACTGTACGAGGAAAGGAGCTTTTGAATGGTCAAAGGATTCCAATAGGGCCTTTCATGATATTAAGGACAAAATGACCCAAGCCCTAATTATGAGGCTACCCAATTTTTCGAAAGTCTTCAAGGTTACTTGTGATGCCTCAGGTGTAGGAATTGGTAGAGTCTTGAGTCAGGAGAATCACCCGGTTGCATTCTTTAGCAAGAAACTAAACGATGCTAAAATGAAATATTCTACTTATGATAAGAAATTGTATATGATGGTTCATGCACTTAGGTACTGGATATACTACTTGCTACTGCAGGAGTTTGTACTATATTCTGATAATGAAGCTCTTAAATTCCTTAACTCGCAAAAGAAGTTGAATGCTAGGCATGAAAAATGGGTTGAATACATACATGCCTATACTTTTATTTTAAGACATCAATCGAGAACTGATAACAAAGTTGTTGATGCGTTGAGTAGGAGATTTATGCTCTTGAATTGTGTTAGCACTAGAGTACTCGGATTTGAAAAATTTAAAGATGAATATGAAGATTGTTCGGACTTTGGTGAAATTTATAAGGTAGTTAAGCAAGGACCGACTAGCTCATATAGTGAGTACACTATTCAAGATGGTTACCTCTTTAGGGAAAGTAAGCTATGTATTCCTAATACTTCACTTAGAGACTTTTTGATTTGGGAAACATATGCTGGAGGATTAGCTGGACACTTCGGTAGAAATAAGACAATTTTAGGTCTAGAAGACCAATTCTATTGGCCGAACCTTAAAAAGAATGTTGCTCAAATAGTAGCTAGATGTCGAACTTGTGCTGTTGCAAAATAGCAAAAGTAGAACACTGGCTTATACACTCCACTTTCTGTACTGGATTGTCCATGGCAAGACCTTAGCATAGACTTTGTTCTTGGATTACCTAAAACCATTAGGAGAAATGATTCTATATTTGTAGTGGTTGATAGTTTTCAAAGATCGTATATTTTTGACCATGTTCCCAAACCTATGATGCTTCTAAGGTAGCTAGGTTATTTCTGAATAAAGTAGTTCGACTACATGGTTTACCTAGGATAATAGTATCCGACAGAGACGTACGGTTCACCAGTTATTTCTGGAAAACACGCTGGCATTTATTATGGACAAAACTTAAATTTTCTACAGCTTATCACCCTCAAACTGATGGCCAGACTGAGGTTGTGAATCGTAGTCTAGGAAACTTATTGAGAAGTTTAGTTGGAGAGCATACTGTCAATTGGGACCTATTGTTGTCTAGGACTGAATTCGCATACAATAGCTCAGTGAATAGGTCTACCGAAAAAGTCCTTTTGAAATTGTTCATGGGTACAAACCTAGAAAACCCCTAGATCTTATTCCTTTACCCATGCATGAATGCATCTCAGAGTCTGCTGAGTCATATGCTGAATATGTTAGAGAGTTGCATAAAGAGATAAGTAAAAAAATTAATGAAAGCAATGAATCTTATAAACATATGGCTGATACTAAGAGAAGACTCAAGGAATACAATGAAGGAGACTTTGTCATTGTTAGACTATGACCTGAATGGTTCCCACCTGGAATCATGAAAAAGTTACATGCCCGTAGTAGTGGACTATACAAAGTGATTAGGAAAACTGGGTTTAATATCTATGTGCTCGAGTTACCACCTGAACTAGGTATTAGTCCAACTTTCAACGTTTCGGACCTTATTGAGTATAGGGAGCCAACATTAATTCCTAGTGAGCCATTTGGGCCTAATTCAGTCCTTGAGAGTGAACCAACCCAAGTGTGTCACCTGCCATACCACCAGTCCGGAGAGACAGGATCGAGCAAATCTTGGATGACAAGGTTATCGCTACTCGGGACAAAGATTATCAGCGATATCTGGTTCGTTGGCAAGGACGACCTGAGACTGATAATTTTTGGATTGCCAGAGAGGACTTGTAGAGAGTTGACCTAGATTTACTAGAGTGCTATCATAGCGACATTGATCCATACTCGACAGGATCGAGTTTTTCCTATCTCGGAAGAATTGGTGTGGACACCAGGGCCAGAAAATATCGACAGATTGAACCCACATCTCTGTGGATCACCTCTGAATAAAGTCCTGAACCCAACCTCTTTTACCAACTATAAATATTTTATTTTAAATTATATTATATACGTATAGTTGGGTTTAGCCCTTTTTACCAACTATAATTAGGATTTTTATTTTTGAGCCTTTTGGGCCAAATCCCTTTTGCCAAGTTGAACCACTTGTTTACATATCTTGCCTATTGATTAAATTGGATTCCAATTGATCAAGTGGAGCTTTAGTTATTTGGTTTTGAGTCTTGTAATTATTAGTTAATTTAGTTATTAAGTCCTGTAATACAAGGGAGACCCAATTAAAGACCTATGTAACTTCATGTGCACTCAAATCAAGACCCATGTGCATCTAAATCAAGATTCCATGTGACCCCATGTACTAGCTCAAGACAAGCCATGTGACTTCATGTGCTAGCCCAAGTCACTTGTCATATATAACCAAGTCTTGGCACCACCTTTCTCAAGAAATTGGACAACATCACATGTTATATCTGGACACCACTTGACACTTTATCGGGACAACACCACTTGCCATCTCATCAGGACAACACAACACATGCCATATCACCCTTTTGGTCCAAATGAATTCCAAATTGGCACCCCTTCTTTTTAATATGTGTAAATGAGAAGGACCCTCCAAATTGGAGCCCCTCCACTCAAGAAGTTCATGCCAAAAGCAAGAGAAAGTTGGCTAAGCATTCTACCTTTCTTTCATGCCATCTTCCAAGGAGTTCCAAAATGTTTGATCACCCAAATAAAGGAGGTTCAATGGTTCTCTACCACAAGTGTTTTGATCAAACAGGTTCCCAATTGCTCAAGATTAGAGAACTCAAGAATCCAGAAATACTCTTGAGTTTTCTTCTATCTAAACTGAAAGTTCACCATCCTGCAAGAGCCCATATCATCCAAACTCCAGAGTCCAGGAATCAAGTCGAAGCGATGGAGCCATCTTGACCCTACATCATGACAACTCACCTTATCCTCATCTTGGCACCCAAATGAGATGAGAGCCCCATGTTATCGCCCACCTTGGAGAGAGGTCCAGATTAGCCCAGAGACAAGAGTCCAGGATGTCCAGAGCAAGGATTCCAGGAGTTGTAGTCCAAGAAAAAATAAGTCTAGTCTTTGTATCCCTTACACCACTGGTTAAGGGTCTATAAATACCCCATCAACCCCCCTCGTATTATTATTCTTCATTCATCAATAAAGACATTATTATATCCAATTTCTTTGCTGTGTGCATCGCGGGGTGTGAGGCCCTTTCCTTTATTCTACGAAGCATCGCAGAGTGTGAGGCCCTACCTATCCAGCAATCAAGAAACCCTAGCCACCACTTCTAACCCTTCTCTTCCATTATTCTTTTGTTCCTTACTACTTTCTAATTTGATCTTTCTTTGTTGAGTGTTTACAGGTGTTCTGGAATCAAAGTCAAGTGTTCTTGCCTCGGAACCAGCATCACGGGAGATCGAAGCCCGAGGATCAAGATCTTGAAGCCCTACCGCGGAGTCTTGAAAGTCCAGTCAGATTTGTATCAAAGAGACGGTTCTTCATTGGTAACACTTAAAACCTCTTCCCTTCTCTTTGATATCTGAATAGTTGAAAGTAGACCCTAGTTTATGGTGGTTTCTTAGCCACAAAATCCTGGTTTTCTTGCTTACTTGTTAGGTTTACTTGCGAGTAGTTAACTAGAACTAGTTTACTTTATCGTTACCTTTGAGTCTTCTTAAAAATCTGAAAAAAATCTAAAAAATTAATCTCTATTTTTCTCTGATAATTAGGACGTATTAATAGTAATTTAGTTTTAATTATTATCCCGCATCACCTGCACCCGTTCTTTGTGATCATTAATTTGCTAGTTCAAGTGAGCCAGTTCGTCACTCCATAGACACGTGTCTACTAGATTTATCTGATAAATTGGCACCACAAAATAGTCCTATTTTGTAGTTCACACTTGAATGTGAATACCTTGGTTCGAGATTATAAAGACTAATTTGATCCATTGAAGGAATTTTTACTCATCAGGATATTATTTTTGCAAAGTTGATGCTTGGATGGATGGTATCCCAAAAAATGATTTTTGCATATTTAGTTGGCCATAAAAAAAAAAAAAGGCATATTCTAGAATAAGCCATATTCGGTTGTTTATTTATTTTTTTGAAAAAGTTATATAAAATATATATTATGCTATTAATGAAGTTAAAAAATCGATTCCATCCTATCCGAAAGCTTGAGGTTGCAAAAAAAAAGAAAAGAAAAAAAAAAAAGAAAACCTCAATTTTCAGTGATGGAAATTGGATTTTTCTATATCCTACATTAATTTTTCTTTTCAATAAAATATAGAAATCTTATTCCCATAGGAATGCTTATTTTCTAGCTTTTATTTTTAAAAATTTCAATCAAACATGAGGTTTTTCTTTATTTTTCTATTGACCATACTTTTCCTGCAGCCCTTATTCCCTGACAAACTAAATGAGTCTCAAGGTGTTTTAAATGTGACCATGGAAATCTAAAGCAATGTCAATGCTACATTTATGGCAACAAACTTCAAATTATATTTAAATGGAAAATAACAAAAATAGGTAGTGGATATCATTTTCTTTGCATAAGGAGACATATGTCCTGCAAATGCACTAGTTGGCTTTTGCTTGACACGTTTAAATACCCTTCCATTCTTAGTTGGGCTTTTATCGACCGTTGCCCGTGAAGGTGAGCCCCAGTATTCAACCATGGGTACCTACGTGAATAGATAATAAGACCCACCTGCAAAGCATATCTTCTTGCTCATTCTCCCATTGATGGTCTTAACCAGAGTGCATATATGGAAGTGTGACTAGCTTTTTCAAAATTTATAAAGAATTCCAGCTCTATGTTTATCATAAAACAATCGGTGGACCTTGAAAGTGATCAGCACGAATCTTCTTACAGTTAGATTACATTTCCTATAGATCCAGGATGCATCGAACACCATGGCCAACCAAAGTCTAGCACATCGCATGTATATATTAAAGGCTGTACTAACACAAGAATCTAGCTAAAATGCTTTCTATTTGTTGATGCCATATCATGAATAGCTTCTCGTTAGACAATTGTCATCAGTAAGAGAGGGTGGAATCAGAGGGAATATGGTGAGATTAGAGAGAAGTTATGGTTTTATGACCACAATATCATGTCATTGATGTCGTGGTGCCTAAGTTACCATTCGCACATTCAACAGTACTCATAGATGCCATAAATTCTATGGAATGTTAGTCATTACATCTTGAACTTAAACATGCTGACTTCATCATCTACTCTTTTGATCCCGATGCTCTAGAGAGTCTTGAAAATTGGTTATTAAAACAAGTAGGTTTGAATCCAAACCCACGAAAAAATCTTTCAGGTTTGAATAAGGGTGCATCGTGGTCAAAAGTGGGGCACAATGCTAACATTACTATTAGCATTTGGAGGTCAAAAGACAGAAGGAAATTAAGAAATAAACAACCAACTTTCATCCAGATAGAGATCGGGTCAAAGACGCTTCAGCTCGGAATAACCCACGATCTAAAGCAGAGCAGTTTACCCAAAAAAAAAAAAAAAAAAAGCAGAGCAGTTTTTTTCTCGAGGAAAAGCAGAGCAGGTTACCCCCCCCCAAAAAAAAAAAAAAAAAAAAAAAATGCAGAACGGGCCAGATGGGTTGCCATCGCCCCCCCCGGGAAACCATGGGTTCGGTTTTTAACAAAATTACCGACCGTCCATAGCGCTCGGCTTTCACACCTGCTCACTTCACTCCTGATAATTACGTCCGATAAAAATTAGTTTCCTTTTCCCGTACTTAGGTGTGAAAACCAGATAAATTATTAATCAGAACGGTTTGCATACCTTGAACTATCCAATAAAAAAAAAAAAAATTATAAAATCCATGGAAATAAACTATTTTATCTAAAATAATAAAAATTACCAACTCCAACCTTAGTTAAAAATGATTTTTTTTTTTTCAATTAAAAATTTCAATTAAACTTAGAACAGTATATTTTTTTAAGAATAAATTATGTATCAGTTTTTTAACAGATAGTTCATGGTATACATGTTAGAACTGTTTTGACCAATAATTTCTCATGATATTGAATTGGCAGCTGCTAAGATTTTTTTTGGAATAAAAATGGAGTGATCATATAAGTTCCTGTATGGATTTATTCAACTAAATCAAAAAATAATTGTAACAATCACTGTCCCGTTCTATAAAAATATTTTTTGAATGCTGAGCCGCATAAGAGATAATCTTGCCCATAATACTGTGTTGTGAAACCACCTGCACTGATACCATTTATTAATTTTTTTTTATGAATATGGATTTTCATGTCTAAATCACGATATTATTATTGATGCCGCAAGAAAATGAAGAAGAGAAAATAGAATAGGAAACATAATTAATAGGACTTGTAAGATTTCACTATAGAAAAAAATAAAAAGATTTTATACTTTCAACCTATACAAAAACTCGACAAGAAATTTTTAAAAAATCTCTCTCATAAGCTCTTAAATTTCACCTAAAAGCTCTCTGGATCCTTTGTAGACTCTTCTCATCACTCTTCTAGATCCTCTATAGATGCTACTCTTGGCCTTTATTGAAATAGAGGTCGAAGCAGGATCGGTTCACATCAAAAAACAATTTCAAACCCTGTCCAATTGCTATTCTAACTCCTTGGAAGCCTGCCTATCACCTAATTTTAATCAAACATGCTAAAATCATGCTGCATCACATCCAATTAGAGTTGGATTGCCTGCTGGCCATTGGATCTCGCTCGAGAATATGTTGGATCATCCAATCACGTAAAACGAGCTCTTTATACAGCGATAAGGGCACCTAGATCATGACAAAAATTCCATGAACCGTGATAGCTCTTTGTGGACCATGCCTAGTTCATGGTGCACTGTGTGTGCCTGGTGCCTGGGCTGCACCGCGCATCCACATGCATGGGCCATACCCGCTTGTGGGGGTGCCTGGGCTTGGGCCTGCTGCGGAACATAGTCTCAATCTTTTATGGGCTTCATGGTTAGATGGATATTTTTGGATCGAATTGAGGTGCCAAACCAAACAACCTCTACCTTGACTCGATGTTTGACCTCCATCTAACTTTGAGAGCTTATAACTGCCACTCCCATATCCTAGGACAAATACCTGACTATGGATAGGTAAAAATGGGAGTCAAGCCAGGCCGCTCGATCCTATCTCTATCATGCACTATATTTACCTTGACCTGAAACCTACTTAGGAAAGCTTCCTATGGAAATAGAATTTTTACGTATGATGTTGCATATTATCCTTCCGAGTCTCTCATTCCATGCCCGATCCACCTGTATTTAGAACTCCACCTCATACTAGGAACTCCACCTCATGCTCAACTCCCTATCGGGAAGCAATAGCGTCATCTCTACTTCCTATTGCCACAGATAACCTTTAAGATTCTATCACTAGCTCTCCATGTGTAGCCATTTGAATATAGTTTACTCGATAAGATTACATTCTTACTGAAGCTAGGTATGTATCAGATCTCATCCAATTTTTTTGATGTTCTTCATGAAGCTTTAAGCTGATTATCTTTTTATTCTTGATGACACAGCTCGATTGTCTGGTAGGTAGACAATACCCTCTCTACTCTCTAGAGAGTTGAACAGCTTCTCCCTGCAACATACATGATGGAGACATGCAAAATCTAGAATTCACTACTAGAAAGAAAAAATTATCTTCTCAAATACCATAAGTATCTCACCGTATTCATTACTATCACTACTCTCAACCATTATCATAATAGCTTTCATCCGATCCTTAAGTTGCAGTTAATCTTTAACATGATATCCCAACTTGTCATACTGATAGTACTTAATTTTGCTAGTATCCTTCAACTTGGACTTGGATCACCCGCCATGTGATCCTTTGCTACCAGCTTCTCTAAAGACCACCAATACTTAGTTCTCGCTTGAACTCGAAGCTTAATTCTCTTACCTGAATTCGAAGCTTGGTTCTCTCGCCTGAGAACTTCATTCTAAAGAATCACCAAAGTGACTTCCTCCAACTTGATGGTACTTTTCTTTATTAAAAGAACAATCACCAAGGATTCGAAGGAGTACGGAAGTAACGATAGCAATACCAACACTCTGGTCTTATCTTTGAACTTTCCACATATACTGAAAGATTGAAGAGAATCCTTTAAAAATTGCTTAAATACTTCTACATGCTCTATCATTCGTTCATCCATAGTTATAGAACTATTTTCAAAGAAAAAACATGAAGGACTTTGCCATTTATTATTCTTTGAGCTTTGCCCACATCGCCATAAGGAAAGTCTCACTCTGTACATAGATCACGATGTCATTTATCAAATACAAGTGGATTATATCACCACCTACATCTGATGATTCTTCTAAATCTTATCCTCCATAGTGGCCGGCCTCTTTTCATATATGAGAGTATCAATTAACCCTTACTGGATGAGGACATCTTTGACCTTCGCTTACAAGAAAGAAAAACTGCTTTTCTGATCAAACAATCGAAGTTGACTTTGATTATGTATGTCCTTTTCATTTTCTTCAATCTCGATCAATACGAACAATCTGGCTCTGATACTAGTTGTTGTGGTATCATATGTACTGATACCACTTATTGAAAAATCTCTCGTATAAAATATAGATTCTTGTATTCATAATCATGATATCGTTGTTGATGCTGCAAAAGAATGAAAAAAATAGAATAGAAAATATAATTAATATAATATGCAAGGTTTTATTATGAAAAAAAATTATGAAGAAGATCTAACATTTTCACTTGTACAAAAACTCAACAAGAAATCTAAAAAAAATCTTTTCACAACTCTCAAATCTCTCCTGGAAGCCCTTTGGATCATTTGCAGACCCTTCTCACCACCCCTCTGGATCCTATGCTGATGCAGCTCTCGGACTATGTTGAATAGAGGCCGAAGCAAGATTAATCCGTATTAAAAAAGAACTTCATATCCTCTCTAACTCTATTTTAACTCCTTGAAAGCCTGCCTGCCATTAGATCTTAATCAAGTACACAAAAATCACGTTGCACCGTGCCTAAGTAGAGTTGGATCGCATGCTGATCGCTGGATCGCCCAATCACACAAAATGAGCTCTGTAAATCGTAATAATGACTCTTGGACCATGCCAAAAATGTCATGAACCATGATAGCCCTCTATAGATTGCACCCGGTCCATGGTGCCATCATGCACCTGGGTCGTGCCCGTGCATTCGTGTGCATGGACTGTGCTGGCCTAGGCCACGTGCCTGCCAGTAGGTTGTTTGCCTAGGTCAGGCCTAGGTGTGCTTTAGGCATGGTTTAAATCTTCTATAGGATTCATGAATTAAAAAGATTTCTTTCGGATTGAATCGAGATGCCAAATCCAGCATATTATTCATCAACCGGTAAATATGCTTAACCTCCAAGAAAACATACTTTCCCGTAATTCTCTAAATATCATACAAAAAGAGGTGAAAATATATCGTCCTTGTCCATCCTTGATCCATCCCGTCACCGTGGTTGAGGGCAGTATAATCCTTTTCTTACAATGCAAGCGGAGTGCTTTGCTCAGAAATAAGAGAAGTTAACGCATACTTCACGAAATAAGAGAAGTTAACTTTTTCTTTTTTTTTTTTTCTTTTCTTTTTTTTTTTTTGTGAAACAACTGCGGAGGAGTTAGACTCCGGGCGCAGCTACTCCCGGACGGTCCCCAACCCCAGCCAATGAAATGTTCGACAGCGCATATTAATTTTTCGCAGTCGTTTCCCATCCAAAATAGTACGTCAACCTGATATCACTGGCATCAGTCGAGTGAACGGAATTTATTATATATATTCATAATTTTTTCACTACCATCAACCAACCAGAACTTCAAATTATTTTATTATTTTTTTATTTTATTTCTAAATTTTTTAATTAAAATATATTTAAAATAAAATTTGAATTCTTATCGGCTGTTTATGAAAAAAATTTCGTAACCAACTATGCCACGTGCCAGTGGCACTTGGCTTGTCTTTAAAACACCCTGTTTCCTCTACAGAGTACGAGAGAGAGAGAGAGAGAGAGAGTGGGGGAAGAAGGGGGATGCCCCTTCTAGAATGTTTAGATTAGGATGGAACCGAACACTTGGTTTTAATTATTAGTATGGTGTTGCATCACATTGTCTTTAACTCACATTTATACCACAACCAACTAAATCTGTCCCATTAGAGAAGGAATGGAAGGGAGGGGCATTATTAAGTCGACTTGTTGCACATTAAAATATAGTGTGTAATGATAGTTACTGGCGTGGCAAATCTACAGTCACTTATTTATTTAATGACATGACTTGGACTAACAAACTACCAGTCTACACAAATTCTAATAAAGAATGATTGAAAGAATTTTGTCTGTCATATAAAACGACGGATTTTTTTTGTTTGCATCATGAAGGGTCATTTGGGTTGGTCAAGAAATAAAGCATCCTTCCCTTTGCAATATTAAGGGGAGAAAACTACGTAAGGGAATCAAGAAGTTAAAATACTTTATTTTAATGGAATGTATTTGAAAAAATATTTGGAAAGATCGGTACCATAGAAATCTAGATTAGTTTTTGAAAAATGTATCCTTAGAGGCCGAGGCCATCCTGCTCATCGAATTCTTCGTGAAACTAGGTTTATAACGATGAAGTATTACCAGTTTGACATCGCCGTCTCTCTTGTAATTCTAGATTCTTGGAACTTTCATGCTGTCTCGACAGCAGTCCGGAGGGCTATTTATATTTTTCTGGAAGCCCCCTCCTTTGAGATTTATCAAAGTGAACTTTGATGACAGTGTTCGCAGTACTGATGGTGGTGCAGTGTATGTCATCCGGAATGATGACGAGAGGCTTCTTGCGATCGAGAAAATTTTTTTTCATTACCTGTCTATCCCAGCAGTAAAGTTTAGAGCTGCGTGGATCGTATCATCAGAGCTATCCACCATCTGCATACTTATAGGATTATTATTGAGAATGACTCTTTTATTATTATTATCTCGATTTAGGATAGGTCGAGTTATTATGATACCCATCATCTCCTTTGTGATAGCAACTTTCTATGACAGCTATAGCCCGCCATGTCTATCGAGTGGTAAACTGTGCTGCATATTGGGTTATCTCCTGTGTGCTCAGCATTCTACCAATTGGTCTCGGTCACATGACGATAGTATTCCTCTACCCTTTCAGAAATTTCTTTTCCTTGATCTTTCGGACTACCTTCGTACCAGAGCTGTGGGACCGCCTCGCTATATTAAAAAATATATATCAATAAATAGCTTCCTGAAACTGTAAGCTTATTTTGTCCTGCTTTATGAGAGTAAGATACTATTTTTTTTTAAATAGTATTAAGAACAAATTAGAACAAAATAATTTAAGCATAAAATAATAAAATTTAATATAATGCATAAAAAAGTGTTTGGTACAATGGGATTTAGAGTAATTTCTACAAAATGTATCAAAAGGTAGCTTTAAGCAATATATCTTGCCTTTATTTATGTATTTTTATAAAAAAAAAAATAAATAGCCAAGAATTGAGAGGATACAATAGCTATGTATATTATGCTATTCAATAAGACTATAACTATAAAAGGACAAAATAATAAATAAGATTTGAGAATTTAATACAAAGAGCAGTGACATGGTCTTGGTAAACTCATATATATTCCAGTCAAATAATTAATCATAGAAAAGCGGTAGTTTCCGATCGCTCTTTCATTCATTGGCACCACAAAACAATGTCAAACTATCATATTGAGCGAAATTATTGAGTCAGATTTCTATTTTCCCCAATCTTCTCCGTTCTCCCATTCATAGCCCTTCTTTCTTCCTTCTATTAGACTTTCGACATCATAAACATAAGCCTTCGCGGCCTTGTTGCATGGTCACGCACGGCTCTCCACATCCTCAATTAAGTAAACACGTGCATCTCACCAGCCCAAATGTTCCTTCTTTTAAGGGACCATCTCAAAAAAAAAAAAAACAAAAAAAACAAAACAAAAACAAAAACAAAAAAAACAAAAAACAAAAACAAAAACAAAATACTTACGTTTCATATGCTTTTACCATCATAATGTCATTAGCCATCAACAATGGAACAACATAGACTTTTGCAACTTATGCCTCCTTAAAGTTGTCCTCCACCTAGCTGCTTTGTGTCACACGCCTTGAATTGCTTCTTCTAGAGTGAAGATATTCTTCCTTGTACTTTCGATTATTATAATGAAGTAGCCCATCAATAATAACTAGTGAATCAAGTAAAGTAATGCAGCAAAGTGTTGCTAGGTAGGTGCTTGATCTGGTGTTTAAGAAGCAATTATGCGGCCGACATCGCAATAAGAACAAGGAGGGGTTGCTTCGAGATTTCTATTATCTCTTTTTGTATGAAATGGCTTTCTATGTATGCATGTATTTTTCTTGTAGCAAAGAAAAAGGAGAGAAGAAAAAGATAGAATATACTTTCATTTATGCCCGTTGTCCCAAGAACTTTTTAATCCCATGTTTGCAACGAGGGAGGCTTCAAACTATAAAATATCAATACTTAATTATGTGCGGAATATGTTCGATCATATGAAAACACGATATCAGTCAATCTGTTCATGTTTGGAATGAGCATCATGTGGCTTTAAGGTGCATCTAGTTGGCCTTGTTTTGATATGAGATATAATTTTTTCATTAGCCGTGCATTTCCTAATGTACTGATCAAGGGAATAAAGAAAGCGAAGATCTTTGGCATGGATGTCGGTAACCATGGTGCAAATATTATCTTTCTTATAGTTATGTAGTTTTCAGAAACGTAACAAATTTCTTCCTTAATGCTTGCCTATAAGTGAATGCGAATTATGCTATCATTCTTTATTTACATTGAAGTTTTTTTTTTTCAGCATACAAAGATGCATGAATCTTGCCTTGCCAGAAAGATATTAATTAACATATTGATATTGTTGAGTTATTAACTAAAATTAGCTAATAATTTTTATGCATTTTATTCTTATACAAAGCTAGCTAATGTGTTCGCAGTGTAACGACTTTCTTTTCTTTTTGTTTATGGTATGATATTAGCCTCTCTTTTTTTCCCTTTGTTTTCGGTAGTTTTGCGAAGCAATTCTAGGGATTGGATGCTGGTTATCTGAACCAAGTCAGTAGTACTAAGTCTTGATATAAATTTAATAAATATGTTTTAGTTGTCCCAAAACTTGTTATTTTTATATTCTATAATGATATTTTTTTGATTAAAATTTAATGTTATTTTTTTTGATAATTTATTATATCTATAAAAAATAATTTAATTGGATCAATAATTTTCTAAAAACGGCAGCCAGAGTGCCATCAATCATTCCAGACAATGACACAGGAATTTGCTATGTCAACCTGTACGGCTACATGTTTGATATTTAATATACTAAATTATCTTCGAAAATTTACTCAAGAGGTTCTTTTGTACACTAATTTAATTGGACCCATCGTAAAATTATTTTTCTAAGAATCACCGAAAGTGCCATCAATCATGTCAGTAGAATGACACAAGAATTAACTATCCGAACCCTAACCGCTACTTGATTTGATATCTACTGCACTAAATTATCCCCCAAATATTTACTTAAAAGTCTCTTTCCAGGAATAATTTAACCATCGTTAAGATGATAACCCGATTAATAGACATCTTACTTCATATCTAATCGATCATGAATTTAAGATTTGATCCGTATACTATAATTTGATTAAATTTAAAAATTATTTTTTAAAATTCATGATAAATTAGATTGGATAAAAAATCAGGATTCTTCTTTTTTTGGTTCATGTTTTATTTGTCGGTATCTCAGTGATATCAAGTTGATATACTCATCTATAGATAAGAAAAAATTTATTTATAAATAAAAAAAATTAATCTATAAATAAGAAAAAACTTATCTATAGATGAAAAAGATTATGAAAATCTAAATACCTTACATCAAATATTATCTAGTGGAACAGGAGCATGCAGAGTAGTTACACCGAATTTAACATCTCATCTTTTTATTTAAAAAAATTAATTAGACCTGTACTAAATTTATTTTTTTAAACAAAATATTGAGGAGTGCCATCAATCATGCCGAGAGAATCATACAGGAATTAGCCATTCTCAACCTGAAACAGCTATCTGATTTGATATCTAATATACTAAATTATCTTGGCGAATTTAGTAGCTCTCACTGTTCCTTTGGATGACACCATCCATACCATCTTTGATACTTTCGGTACTAACAATCAAACAAAAAATAAAATAAAATAATCCCAATGATGCTTGTTTAGGCACGCATTCAACCGTGCTCTCTCTCTCTCTCTCTCTCTCTCTCTCTCTCTCTCTTTCCCTTCTATAATCTCGTGTCCCCCGCTTCTAATTAAACTAATAATATAGTATATAAATTCCGTCGATCTCCAAGCAAATGCAAAAACCCACAATATATATATATATATATATATATATATATATATATATATATATATATATATATATCGCACATGCTGTAATAATTCATAACTCATCTTAAAAAAATAATTAAAAAATATTATTTATATTTCTTGATTTTATATAAATATTTAAAATTTTTTCATACTCTTCCATTTAAATCATAATATCTTCAATATATTCAGAATTCAAATTCATATATTTATTTATAAACATCACGATTATCCTGTGATCAATTTCAATAAATTCATGTTACGGGTGATCAATTTCAATAAATTCATATTAGAGTATTCTCTAATTAAGATGAATTATGGATTAGATCATTCTGGTATTACTTATAATAAACACAAACTCTTTCAAGAAAATTATCCAAAATATATTATTTAATTTTTTTAATTATATATAAATATTTAAATTGTTTTAAATAAATAATTGATATAAAACTAAAATATATTTCTAAGTTCCCATGCATCAATCCCTTGTTTTATGACTAGCCGACCACTATTTGGGTCATTCTTATGGGAACTAAGTGGCATCCCTTTATGTTTCCTTTTGGAAGTACATTGGTTTTGTAGCATGGCGTTGGGCCCTCTTTGTTTGACCCCCAGGGAAGGGCCCTTAGCTTGCTTGTTTGCAGACTTTTCCTTCCCGCGGCTCTCACTACTTTTTCTCACTCGTGACTCAGATAAGACTTGAGGACTAGCTTCATCGTATTCCACCACCACTTTAAATATTTAAAAGAAGAATGTTAAAGCATCAATTAAGAAAATCGTACTAGCAACCTTTGGAACATTTTTGTACATGTAAATTTTAGGATTAGCTATAATTCCAGTACCATAGTACGATTAGATTGACATGCTCGTTAATTAATGAAAAGGATACATGAAAAATTACGATTCGAATCGAACAATCATCTAACGGGCTGGAGATAAGAATAGGGAGCTATACCGAGATTTATCCCTAATCTTTTTTTCATCCAAAAAAAAAAAACTTAAGATTATTATAATATTATCCATTTCTAGGAGAACATTGCGTCTAATGTAATCAAATTAGGTTTCTCAAAGTAGCATTGCCGTGATTTTTTTTTTTAAAATTTTTTAGTAAGGAAATTGCCGTGCCTTTGCTGACGGTGTTCCTCGGCAATGCCCTGGATGTAATTAGCTCAATGAAGTAAACATGGGTGGCATAGAATGAGATATAAACAAGCATTGCACTAATAAGAGATGTAGTCAATGAGTATTAATAGGAATCATAAATGATTTGAAGGTACTCTTCTCACCTTAGCAAGTTTTAGGTGTATTTTTTTTATACTCCTATCTTGGTCAAGAACAAGAATATTTTTGCTTTGATCAGCCAAAATGAGGACGCAAGTGGCCATGCTAATTGGTCTATGAATATGTAATGACTAGCAATCAACAATATACACAGTATATAACTGCAGTCTGCTTTGATCAAGTTTCTTTGGCCATCCTAAGGGATCAATTTTTAAAAATCTCTTGCCCATGAAAGTGTTTTATTAATGAATTTTAATATATTAACAATGATTTCATCATTTATGATGGATGTATCATACTGTAACATTCTTCATATTAAGATGGTAATAGTTTAGAAAATTATTGGTCGAGTCAAATCCACTGACTCACCGGTGGATTAATTCAATTGCAAAGCAATATGCACACTATCAGCATCGCTCTATATTCTTTTCTTTTTTTTTTATTTTATATTTGTACATATTGCTTTGTGGTTGGACTAGTTCACCATTGTGCTGGTGAACTTAATCCAATCAATAATTTCTTTTCAATTTGGCAATGCTGCTTTCACTAATTCTAAATAATTTAAAAAATTATTGATCGAATCAAATTCACTGGCTCAATGGTGGATTAATTCAATTGCAAAGCAATATACACACCGTCAGCATCGCTCTATATTCTTTTCTCTTTTTTTTAATTTTATATTTGTACGTATTGCTTTGTGGTTGGACTAGTTCATCATTGTGCTGGTGGATCTAATCCAATCAATAATTTCTTCTCAATTTGGCAATGCTGCTTCCACTAATTCTAAATAATTTTGAAAATTATTAGTCGAATCAAATTCACTAACTTATTGGTGGATTAATTCAATTGCAAAGCAATATATACACCATCAACATCGCTCTATATTCTTTTCTTTTTTTTTATTTCATATTTGTACATGTTGCTTTGTGGTTGGACTAGTTCACCATTGTACTGGTGGACCTAATCCAATCAATAATTTCTTCTCAATTTGGCAATGCTACTTTCACTAATTCTAAATAATTTAAAAAATTATTAGTCGAATCGAATCCACTAACTCAATGGTGGATTAATTCAATTGCAAAGCAATATACACACCGTCAACATCGCTCTATATTCTTTTCTTTTTTTTATTTCATATTTGTACATGTTGCTTTGTGGTTGGACTAGTTCACCATTGTGCTGGTTGTAGGGTTTTGCATGGTGCTCCCAAGCCTTGGAGAGACTTGGGAAGCCATGGCAGGGATGCTGGAGTCAATCCCTGAAGCTTGGGCGTGTGTCCCAAGCGGATTCCTGGAGGTGTTCCAGGGATGCTCTAAGTTTAAGTGTTATCTCATGTGACTTATGAGGGAGTTTTTTTGAAAGATTGTAACATAACCCAATTGGGTTATGAGTTGGGTCCAAGTTTGTTAAATTGGTTAGGAGGTTAGCCAGTTGGTTGGTTAGTTGGTTGGTTTAACCAATTAGGAATTCCAACCATGTGAGGTGTCCTAATCAGTTTGTTATTGGCCCAAGACAAGTCCTAACCGTCCATATGATTGTAACCACAAAGAAGTTGTGAGCCCATGTGATTGTAGTCCAACAAGATCAATGAGTCCAAGACGTCCAAGGAGACAAGAAGTTCACCGCTCCATGTGCATAAATAAAAGGGATGGGGCATGCGGTTTGAAGTGTCCAAGAGAGGCCGACCCTTTGGGGTCCGGTCCGGTGTGGAGTCCGTGAGGACTTGAGGACACCCTTTGGGGCGTGGACCGTGGAGAGCTTCCTGGGTTTCAAGGAGGCCATGGTGTTGGGTTGCAAAGAGGTGCACATGAGAGAGATATCACGTGGAGGGCTTGTGCCGTGATGGTGTTTCATGGAGCTTTGGAGAAAGGACACACGTTGAGGTATTGTCCGTGCATGGCGTACGTGGGTTCTTGGGGCGTGAGGCCTACAAGAGAAAAGACGTGCGGGACAGCGAGAAGCTTTTAGGATTTCAGAAGGGGTGCTGTCGAGTATTGCCTTGTTTGTTGTAACAAAGTTATTCTCCAAAGAAATAAAGTAATCTCTCTTTTTCTCATACATTTATATCTTCATTGTTGCATGATATTGAATCCAGAGAACAGGTTGTTGGACTGTATCCTTCCACATTGCTTTCACTACATCCGCTACGTATAGGCGCTGGTCCGGATCTCCCAACAAGTGGGATCAGTGCTCTGGAATTTTCCAACAACTGGTATCAGAGATTGGTTTGAGCCATTGTTCAAGTGAAAGCAGAGCGGTTTCAGAGCCGCTGGTTTGAAGGTGGAAGGGAGGATTCAAGGAATGCATCGAGGTAGGTGGAGTTATACGTGGGTATGGTATCTCGCATGGATGGAGAAAAGAAAAGCTCAAATTTCTCAAGTTCATCGAAGTACATCAACAGAGAGATGTCAAGGGCAGCTTAAGGAGACAAGAGATAGTCTCAGGGAGCGCCGGGGGTATTAGGCAGTCTGGAGTATCCCGGTATGATAGCATTAGCCTAGGGACGAAGACTGGAGCTGATGGAGATGGCAGCTCAGGGACATCGGGGACAGGTCTCAAGGAGTGTCAGGGATATCATGCAGTTGGGAGACAGGCTGGGACATGATGGAGCAGCCTATAGAGATGGTTGCTAGGTTTCATCGCTTGGTTAGAAGAGTTGGGATGAGCTCCTGGGTTTTGGAGGAGCCTGTGGGATGCAGTGTATCCGAAACGGTCTCGGAGGGATCCATGTGATGCAGAGGGTCCGAGGAGGCAGCGACAGTGTTTGAGGTGCAGCGGCAGGCTTAGCAAGGCAGCGTTGAGTGGCTGGCCTCGGGATTTCTTTCTGTGGCATCAGTGGGACTTTAGTCTTAGATGGAGCATCGGTGAAAGGTGGCTTCACAAATAGAGCAGGATTCGACATGAGTTCAGAGCGGGAGGTGCAAGGATATTGGCCAAGTCCTAGCACGAGTGCCAAGGATGCACTTAGCCAGGTGGAGCAGAGTGTGCAGAGATTGACGTGGCTCTATGGAGATGGTGTCTGGTAGAGCTCCAGGTACAGCGAGCGCCGGTTCATGTTCACTATGTTCTCTCCAGGGAAGTCCAAGGAAAAGTCTGATACAGCTGCCAGGCTGAAGAAAGGCTACAATCGTGGTGCAAGAATACAAACAAGGATCTTCAATTATGGAGGCGGTCATCCCAAAGGCCTCCAAGGGAGCGTAGCAGCTGAAGGGTGTTGGCAGAGGCAAGGAGGTCCGCACAAGAGACTGTCAAGACACGCAGTTATAGCGAGGTTGTGTAGGAGGACATTGCCAGGTTTGCCAAGGTTTTGGGATACCAAGGTGGAGATTGTAGGGTTTTGCATGGTGCTCCCAAGCCTTGGAGAGACTTGGGAGGCCATGACAAGGATGCTGGAGGCAATCCCTAAAGCTTGGGGGCGTGTCCCAAGCAGATTCCTGGAGGTGTTCCAGGGATGCTCTAAGTTTGAGTATTATCTCATGTGACTTAGGGGAGAGTTTTTTGAGAGATTGTAATATAACCCAATTGGGTTATGGGGTTGGGTCCAAGTTTATTAAATTGGTTTGGAGGTTAGTTAGTTGGTTAGTCAGTTGATTGGTTGTAACCAATCAGGAATTCCAACCATGTGGGGTGTCCTAATCAGTTCGTTATTAGCCCAAGACAAGTCCTAACCATCCATGTGATTGTAACCACTAAGAAGTTGTGAGCCCATGTGATTGTAGTCCAACAAGATCAAGGAGTCCAAGACGTCCAAAGAGACAAGAAGTTCACCATCCCATGTGCTATAAATAAGAGGGATGGGACCTGCGGTTTGAAGTATACAAGAGAGGCCGACCCTTTGGGGTCCGGTCCGTTGTGGAGTCCATGAGGACTTCTCATGGTCCGGGTCTTGGATCGTGAGGGCTTGAGAACGCCTCTTGGGGCGTGGACTGTGGAGAGCCTCCTGGGTTTCAAGGAGGCCACGGTGTTGAGCTGCAAAGAGGCGCACTGAGGGAGATATCACGTGGAGGGCTTGTGCTGTGATGATGTTTCACTGGGCTTTGGAGAAGGGATGCACATTGAGGCATTGTTTGTGCATGGCGTACGTGGGTTCTTGGGGCATGAGGCCTGCAAGAGGAAAGACATGCAGGACAGCGAGAAGCTTCTGGGATTTCAGAAGGGGTGCTGTCGAGTGTTGTCTTGTTTGTTGTAACAAAGTTTTTCTCCAAAGGAATAAAGTAATATCTATTTTTCTCCTATATTTATATCTCCATTGTTGCATGATATTGAATTCGAGGAACAAGTTGTTGCATTGTATCCTTCCACGTTGCTTATGATGCATCTGCTGCGTATAGGCGCTGGTCCGGATCTCCCAACAAGTGGGATCAGTGCTCTGGAATTCTCCAATAATTGGTATCAGAGCTTGGTTTGAGCTATTGTTCGAGCGAAAGCATAGCGGTTTCAGAGTCACTGGTTTGAAGGTGGAAGAAAGGATTCAAGGAGTGCATAGAGGCAGGTGGAGTTATACGTGGGTATGGTATCCCGTGTGCATGGAGAAAAGAAAAGCTCGGATTTCTCAAGTTCATCGGAGTACATCAGCAGAGACAATGCTAGGGACAACTTAGGGAGACAAGAGACAGTCTTAGGGAGCACCGGGGGTATCGGGCAATTTGGAGTGTCCCGGTATGGTGGCATTAGCCTAAGGATGGAGACTGGAGCTGATGGAGATGGCAGCTTAGGAAGATCGGGGACAGGTCTCAAGGAGTGCCAGGGACATCATGCAGCCGGGAGATAGGCTGGGACATGATGGAGTAGCCTATGGAGATGGTTACTAGGTTTCGTCGCTGGGTTAGAGGAGTTAGGATGAGCTCCTAGGTTTTAAAGGAGCCTACAGGATGCAGTGTATCCAAAATGATCTCGGAGGGGTCCGCATGATGCAGAGGGTCCGAGGAGGCAGCGACAGTGTTCGAGGTGCAGCGGCAGGCTCAGTAGGGCAGCATTGAATGGCTGGCCTCAGGATTTCTTTCTGTGGCATCAGTGGGACTTCAGTCTCAGGTGGAGCATCGGTGAGAGGTGGCTTCACGGGTAGAGCAGGATTCGATATGAGTTCGGAGTGAGAGGTGCAAGGATACTGGCTAGGTCCTAGCACGAGCGCCAGGGATGCACTTAGCCAGATGGAGCAGAGTGTGCAGAGATTGGCGTGGCTCTATGGAGATGGTATATGGTAGAGCTCCTGTTACAGCTAGTGCCGGTTCAGGTTCGCTATGTTCTCTCCAGGAAAGTCCAAGAAAATGTCTGATGTAGCTGTTAGGCAGAAGGAAGGCTACAATCATGGTGCAAGAATACGAGCAAGGATCTTCAACTGTGGAGGCGATCATCCTAAAGGCTTCCAAGGATGCGCAACAGCTGAAAGGTGTTGGCAAAGGCAAGGAGGTTTGGATAAGAGGCTGTCAGGACACGCAGTTACAGTGGGATTGTGCAGGAGGATATTTCTAGGTTTGTCAAGGCTTAGGGCACCAAGGTGGAGATTGTAGGGTTTTGCATGGTGCTCCGAAGTCTTGGAGAGACTTAGAAGGCCATGATAGGGATGCTGGAGGCAATCCCTGAAGCTTGGAGGTGTGTCCCAGGCGGATTCCTGGAGGTATTCCAGGGATCCTTTAAGTTGAGTGTTATCTTATGTGACTTAGGGAAGAGTTTTTTGAGAGATTGTAACATAACCCAATTGGGTTATGGGGTTGGGTCCAAGTTTGTTAAATTGGTTAGGGGGTTAGCCAGTCGGTTGGTTGTAACCAATTAGAAATTCCAAGCATGTGAGGTGTCCTAATCAGTTTGTTATTGGCCCAAGACAAGTCTTAACTGCCCATGTGATTGTAACCACCAAGAAGTTGTGAGCCCATGTGATTGTAGTCCAACAAGATCAAGGAGTCCAAGACGTCCAAGGAGATAAGAAGTTCACCGCCCCATGTGCTATAATAAGAAGGATGGGGCATGCGGTTTGAAGTGTCCAAGAGAGGTCGACCCTTTGGGGTTCGGTCCGTTGTGGAGTCCGTGAGGACTTCTTACGGTCCTAGTCTTGGACCGTGAGGGCTTGAGGATTCTCCTTGGGACGTGGACTCTGGAGAACCTCCTGGGTTTCAAAGAGGCCATGGTGTTGGGCTGCAAAGAGACGCACGTGAGGGAGATATCACGTGGAGGGCTTGTGTCGTGATGATGTTCCAACGTAGCCCCTGACATCGCATATTATTTCCAAATTATGGGCTAGTAATCCAAAACGCATTTAGGCTCCAATTTTTTTATTATAACCGCACCCATCATGCATAACCTAAAATAGACTATGGGCGCCCCCAACTGACCATCCCCCCCTTACCATTTGTTCGAAGAATTTAATCTAGTCAAGAAAAAGTTTTGCCCAAATTGGATTAAAAAACGGGATTTAAACCCAACTCACTAATATTATTAATCACTGACTTTAATTACCAACTAAACTAGCCGACACTCTTACATCTTATCCTATAATCAAGTTTCCAATACAAACATATATATAGCAATTATCCTATCGAACAACTTGCACCTCCACAGTAGAAAACATGTATTAATATAATTGTCAAATGATTAAAAAACGGAAAACATGTTGGATAAAATTGTGTCATACGAAGACGGACCATTCCCTCATTAAAATCCCAAAAGAATTAATGCAAGCCAATCACAGCATATCCTGATGCACCATACCCGATTTTTTTCAACTCCAGCCGTGCAAACCAAAGGCACCTCCGGCGCTTGCTGCGGCCTCAAAATGGCCCCAATTTTAAAAAGTAAAAGAACCCACCTCGGGTCTACCATTCTACCCATAAACAAACTACTTTGAAAGCAAGAGAAGTCCGGGTAAGAGACAAAAACCACCGCATAGAAGAGAACAAGACAGGGGAAGACAGGGGAGGGGGTTGGAATAGTCAAACTTCACAGGCTTTCTCACGCTGCTTGATGTAATCAAAACTTAAAATCCCACGACTTTAGGCTTTAGAGAGCTTAAACTAGGCCATAGTCCCATTGCGGCGTGCTCTCCATCACACGTCTCTCTCTCTCTCTCTCTCTCTCTCTCTCTCTCTCTCTCTCTCTCTCTCTCTCTCTCTCTCTCTCTCTTTTTCTTTTTTTTTTTTTTTTGTCTCGAGCCCTCTATAAAAGCCATTGCCACCTCCCTTCCCCCACCCTTTTCATCGCATTAGTCCAATCCCATCCCAATCCATCTCTCAGGTCTACCCATCTCTTTCTCTCTCTCCCTCCCCCTCTCTTTCTCTATCTACCAAACTTCTCTTCTAATTTTCTCTGTAGTTGTCCATCTTGATACCACTAGAAGACAGAGAAGAAGCTATGGAGATGGGGAGGGGACTAGGAGTCGGGATCCGTGGAAGGACTTCGAGCTCTCCCACCCCACCAAGTGAAGAGGACATGGATTTAAGAAGAGGACCTTGGACCATGGATGAAGACCTCATACTGATGAATTATATCGCCGCCCATGGTGAGGGCCGATGGAATTCTCTTGCTCGTTGCGCAGGTAACGGATTTAATTCATTCCAGGACTTTTATATTACATGTTATGGAGAAAGTAAACATATTGGTATGATCCTTAATTCACTCCCTCGGCTTTTTTAAAGCTTAAACCAGTAAGAGAAAAGAGCCTTATAAACACTAGTAACATTAAATCTTACAAGGTGTCGTCCAGTACCTCAGGGCAGAGTGCGACCATCTAATGTTTCTTTTTTTTTAAAAAAAGGAACCCAAATATCTTTTTAAAAAAAAAAAAAAAAAATCCGCAGTTTTTTGTTTTCTAATGTTTCTTTATATCTGATACCTTTTACTCTTCTCCCTCTCCTATAAATTCTATTAAACAGGACTGAAAAGAACTGGGAAGAGCTGCCGGCTCCGATGGCTAAACTATCTCCGCCCGGATGTCCGGCGCGGTAACATCACCCCCGAAGAGCAGCTCCTGATCCTCGAGCTCCACTCTCGATGGGGAAACCGGTAAGAAATCTTACGAAGAACCCCTCCATCGTTGGATTATTCATACATCCCAGTCCTTAGCAAATCGTCCTGGGTTGTCCAATATATAGGTGGTCCAAGATCGCGCAACACTTGCCAGGGAGAACTGATAACGAAATAAAGAACTACTGGAGGACCAGGGTGCAAAAACATGCAAAGCAGCTCCAATGCGACGTTAACAGCAAGCAGTTCAAAGACGTCATGCGATACCTATGGATGCCTCGCCTCGTCGAAAGAATCCGGGCAGCCTCCGGCAGCTCACCGGGAGCCATGTACCAGAATGCTATTGTCCCGATGTCCGGCGGTGACCAGCCCGCAGAGCTGGGCAGCGAGGCCGGCCGGCAACTAGTGAAGCCAAGCCCGGAGACCTCCAGCGCCGCCGGGTCGTCGTTGGACTCGGTCGGTATGCAGTTCTCGTCACCTCCGTTCTCCGACTGCTTCTCGGAGTGCTACGGCGGCATGCAGGGAGGTGAAAATAAGAACGGTTATGGGATTCCAGATGTTCAGATCGGCGGGTGGTGGTCGGAGTCGCTTCCCAGCCCGGGCGGTAACGTTAACATGGGGTTACCGGACTTCGAGCAGCAGGTTGCATGGGGGGAGAGCCTGTGGAGCATGGAGGATATTTGGCTACAGCAGCAGCTATCAAACTGAGGAAGAGAAGGGAAAAGTATGGCTTGTAAAGACTACACCAATATATAAGCGTAGATTGGACTTGTGAAGGAGAAAGAAGAGAAGGAAGAGGGAATTATTACAGGAGGATTTTGAAGTTTTTCGATCTCTTTTCTGAAGAATGGTCGGAATTTTTCAAATTTCTCAATCTCTTTCTCTTCTTTGTTTCTCCTATTTTTTAAAGGATAATGGATCATGATTTGTAGTTTTACTCTCATTTTTTTTTTCATCAGGATGTCACCGTAAACTGTTGTTCCTAGATGTGTAATAATTTCACTTGTGCATTAATTGTTAGCACTCTACAATTGTTATTTATTAACCTGATTTCAATAAAAGAACAAGGATAATTAATAGCAATATGAGGGGAATCTTTGAATATTTTTCCTTTCCCTCCCCTGATAGAAGGAAGGAATCGCCATCATGCATCCATTTTTATACTTATTTCATGGTACCATTAACTTGCTAATAATATGCATGCAACAAACAAATATACAGTTTTAGCACACGTTTCATCATCGGAGATAAGACGTTACCATAAAAATAATACTGGCAGGCTTTCATTAATTGGCAGCGTTGTTTGAAACCAGTACATGATTTTTAAGCAAAATTGGACTTTGTTTTGCCACACGGATAAACAGCAACATGAGATTACGTTATAATAGTAAATCACTAAATCTTATAAGAAATTAAACGAGTGCTAATTGTGGAAGTGTTGGTTTCACACGTGGACACCTTCCATTAGTCAGTGGATGTCTCCATCTAGTTCAATTACATTGCCATGGATAGGCGCGTGGGTGCCTTCCAATATATTTATATTGCCACTTGGAAGGGAAGGACATCGAGCTACCTTTATTTATTTTAATCAAGCATCCATCTAGTTTATCTATATATATATCCTATAATTATTGGATAACTAGAAAGCGATTATGAAATGATAGACTTGTTTAGATGAGAAAAGTGTTTCAGAGCTATATCTTAATTTTATTAAATGTATGACTTACGAGAATGAATCAATCTTTACTCTAAAAAAATGTCTTTATAACTTTACTAGTATAGCTAGGTTCCAATTCTTTCATTAATTATAAATCAATTGGATAGATTAGAGAATAGAGGATATTTTGAAAGATATTTTCCATACTTTTGAGAATATAGTGGTTATTCACCATCACTCAAATTTAACTATGAGACTTTTAATTTAGAAAGAAAAAAAAAAAAAAATCACCAATTAATTAGCTGGGTTAATAGTTGTTAGTGAAAGAATATTTTCTAGTACGTGCCTTTTTTTTTTTTTTGTTGCATTAGTTTAACTAACTTACAGGACCAGGATGTAGGCTTCTCTTCAAAGTTGATTTGTCATTGGGATTTCAACATGACAAGTTATCGTGTTCGTCAAAACCATCTTAATCAATAAATCACATCATTTTTTTTTTTTTTTTTTGAAAATTTCACATTCTTATAAATGTTAGTTATAAAATAATAATCCAAAATTTTGACCGACTCGGCTTTTTTTCATGATAAGACTACTCCGATATAAATGAAAAGTGACCAAGCTTTTATATATATATATATATGAACCAATTATTATTATTTTAAATAAATTCTATTTTTTTTTTTTTTTTTTGAGATTAGGGATAAACTATTTGATTGTTCCAAAAAATTATACTTATCTCTTCAAGACTTATTTTTATCTAACACTTTAATTCATAACTCGACATAATGTCCGCAAACCATTAATTTTAAATAAAATTCAAATATCATTTTAGCAAAAAAACTAAACATAATCAAATAATTTTGAATAATAATAATGAATATAAGATAATATGAATATCCTCTTTTTAATAAAAAATAATAATTTTAATTTTTTGCATGAAATAAATAATTTTATCAATATTATCAATTATATAAATTATGAGATGGAAATGCAATAAAGAATGTCATGAGCATTAGTTGATGTTAGGTGCTACCGTTCCCTGATAAAAGCTCATTGGCTCTTCTATTTCTACGCAAGCCATGACCTCCTCTCCTTCCCCCCACCCCCACCCCCACCCAACAAAATAACTGTACAACCCAATGATTAGATTGGCCCGCTCTCAAGCCAACAAAAACATAGGAAAAGGCATATAATACAATGAATAATGCAAAAATTAAAGGCTAGCATCGCCTGCACGTAGCTACATAGACTATAATAATCACGGAAAATAGAAAGATAAAACTATAAAAATGAACGAGAGCAGCAACGCGGGAGAGCAACGGAGGTAAGCTTACCGCCACGGCACCCATACCCAGCCGCAGAAACCGCCTATATCCCGCGGTCCCGGGTCCCGTGGGGGGTTCCGAAACCGACACGTGTATGTTCCGAGCCGCCGAGAAGGTCCGGGGGCCGCGTCAGCGATTGTCGGAGCATGAGCTGGCGCGCACGATCCCGACGGTCCGGAGGACTCGGCTTTCCGCCACGTGCCGGTCAAGTCCGTGGGCCCAACGTCCAGAGTATTCTGAAATCTCGGTCTTCGTCGTCTTCTTCCGCCCACCCGGGGGCTTCCGGTCAACAAGGACCCGATCGGCCCTCGTGCGCGTTTGGTGGTAGCCAGTAGCCACCACGACCTCCACATCCAACGTTTTGATTCCACACGCATTCGGCGATCTTAGTCGTCCAATCGGTAGTCCTTTCTTTGACTCGCCCCATGCTTGTTTATTTGGAACAATGGGTTGTGACAAACAAAACCGGGGCCGGATTGGATGTCTTGTTGATCAATATTGCTGTCATCCCAATCCGATAGGATTTTTTTTTTTTTTTTAAAATTTCCCCCACTTTTTAAGTTACATTGATAGATGTAAGATGGTTGCTTGCTTCACTTCACTGATTTCTCTTTTGATCATGGGGAATGTTGCATTGGATCGTGTCAAGAACTGCTACATGTCTTTGACCTTCCTAAATTTCCAGCTTCATGTTCATTTGGCCTGTCCATGCCATCCATGTCCACCATGAGGAAGGATATTCGATCACTTCATAGCCTTCGTATGTACAAAAAAAAATTGTGGATGCATGACTTGCATGAGTGCTTTTGGTAGTTATCGTCTGTTGTTTTGGACTATTTGTACTGATATTTAGTAGGGGATCTGGCACTCGAACTTAGGATGGCTAGTATTGTTAGGCTAATTTTTGACCTCTACCATATCAGCTTTCTCCCATACATGCACATAGTACGGCTAGCTACATTTCTATATCTACTGTAGATGATGCCAAAGCTTCAAATTTTACCATAAGTGGCGTGAGATGTTGCTTGTAGTATAAGAAATCTTATTGGAAATATATATATATATATGTTTCTTTTGCCTTTTTTTCTTATGGTATATTTTTTTTGCTTTTTCCTTATGGTATATAATTTGATTATTATCTCTCATCCAGTTGTACATATTTTTTCATGCACATAATTGAGAAAAAGTACTTGTCCAAATTCATTCAAGTCGTATCCTTTTGAATCAATTATCAAATATCGAAAAATCATAAAACGAACCATTAAAATTATTATTGTTGTTGTTATTATTATTTTAAGGGCAGAGGGGGATAATGGTTAGGGGCAAAGCGAGGGTTCTAGTTTTTATTTGCTTTTGGATCTCTTGCGTAGCTCCCGAGTAAAAATCCTAACCCTGCCTCTGTTTTAGACATTTCATGTTCACATACATACATACATAAATTTCTCTCATGATTCTTGAGTTTTATATCCGTCGTACTCTATGGCATCTTGCCAACTTAAAATTTCACGTGGGAACAAAATTGCAATCGCCCAGACCAATGCATTTGATGCCAAAACTGCCGCATTCCACGCTTGACTCGCGCACCATTGCTCTTGTCCTACACACACACACACACACACACACACACAAAAAAAAAAAAAAAAAAAAAAAAAAAAAAAAAAAAAAAAAAAAAAAAGAAGAAGAAGAAAGGAAATGAGAAGACCATTTCTCTGCATCATTGAACTCATGTTTCAAACTTTTACCTGTTATTATGAAATCTCTTACAAGAAATTTTCTTTTCAGTGATTATATGCGGCCTAATTCTCATCCCCAGATGCGATGAGAGAAATGCTACCATATAGACACAGCTCCCTCGGGGAGGAAATAAAAAAATTTCATGTCTAATTAATTTCCATCTATAGAGTCAGGTCAGATGCATCTCGCATTTATTTATTTATTTGTTTTTTAATTTTAAATATATAAAACTATGCACGTCAATCAAGATTTTCCATCCCATATTTTGTTTATTTATTTATTCGAAAATATAATAATCATTTATTGTCATTAAAATTTGAATACGAGATCCCTTATCCCGAGCGGAAGCCGCTAATCAATCAAAGTAAACATGTCATTGGTTGCGTATCTCGCATTTATTTCATGAAAACTTTTAGTCATGTTGCTATAATTTATTGTGATGTTCTTGCATCGATGGGATGCCATTCACATCATGGAGCAAGATTCGTGCACTGATGCACTTTACTTGTAGCCAAGGAATGCCCGAGCACTTCATACAGCTTTTCTCCGAAGGTTTCACATCACCTTTTTAGTTAAACTACTCGGTTCACTTCTCATCCTAATTAATCACTTAACGAATCATTTGGCACGAATGACATGGCCATGTAGTATAACTTGCATTAGAGTAAATAAATATCAAAGCACCTAAAATTCAATTAACACTTCGGTGATCCATCCATGGTGTGAGTAGTACCATGTTAATCTTACCAAAAATCGCATGCAATAAGATGAGCTATACCTTTGCATTGCCTTGCACATACATAATTATAAACCAACAAACCTTATCCAAATTATTCATGATCTTTCACCTTTGATTACTATCGAGAGCCACATGCATCCTCTACGAACGCAGCATCCTTTTTCTGGTGATGGATATGATCCATATCTTCCATGAACACACCATCTTCACCACTTTGTGGTTCGAGTTCCATACCCTAGACATGCTCGACACTAGCTAGAACTTTTTTCCTTCGTGTTATTAACTTTTTTGTTTCCTAAACTCTTTCGTGAAAGGTTGTTATATCCAAGATTAAAACATAGGGGTCGATTCGACCTCATCGTTGGTGCATCACATCACACTATGGGCATCTCAAACCACAGGAATACCTCAAATGGTATGGCGATGGTCTCGGCCATCCGCCGATCCATTTCTAATTGCGCTTAGAAAGCATTGCCAACCCGCAACAATTTTAGGAAATGCAAGGAAGTGTTCAGAGTACTACTGTTGTCAGGATGGATATATATATATATATATATATATATATATATATATATATGTTGAAGTTGCCTACTTTTTTCTCCACGAATGATTAGGATTCCAAAGAATCCACCAAAAGATCATTCTTTTCCCTGCTATGTAGCAACCACCGGGAGCCACAATTTAATTTGTGGCCCTGGATACCTTATCCCGGTGTGGGCCTAACATGGGAAGGATGGCTTTCATGGAGAGCGAGATGTGAGTTTTCCATATCAAGGTAGGTATTGATTAGACCGCTGAGGTAGCTCGAGACACATATGCTTCCTTGATGCATTTAATTTGGGCGTTGAGATCAAAGCTGAACGTTAGGAGTAAGATATATAAGATTCATTTGCAAAGATGCTGCTAGTTTGTTCCCTGAAACGGATCAGAAGCTAAGTGTGATTGTGTGACGTTACATATGGAGTTGGGTATGCGACTCTTTAGGGTATTGAAAGCAGGGATTGGTAACTTTCGATATCATATTCGGTCATGGAAATGGATTTGCTTCCGTTCCTTCTCCACGGATTATCTTGATTTGAAAGTCATATTAATTCTTCTGCTCCTTAAATATTGTTTCTTGTTCTTGTCCATGGCCTTGAAGATCCAAGCATGTTTAGTTGTTCACGCAAAGCACGTGTTGATTGTTTCCAAATTCCCTGGACTTTCATGGATGATGCAGGGGTGGCGACCGGGTCATATACAGGTCAAATCCAAAAAGTCTCGATCTGAACCTGACCTGCTTATTAAATTGATTGTAATTTAAGACTTGAATCCGATCCATTTAATAAACAGGTAATCCGACCCGATCCGTTTAACCCGTTTATTAAACAGGTAACCTGCTGACCGGACTCAACCCGACCTGTTTAATCCGTTTAACAATTGAATAACTTGTTTATCTAACCCAACCCGATCCAACCTGTTTAATAAATAGATGGCATGTTTATCTAACCCGACTTGACCTGACCGATCCATATATTAAATGGATTAAACGGGTCGGCCCGTTTATGATCCGAACCTGTTTCTGACGGATCGAATATGGATCAAGTTGGCATGTCAGGTCATAAATTACCATCTTTAGGATGACGGAGCAAGCGGAAGCAACTACATAAACGTGGCATGCGTGGTAGTCTTCTTGCTTGCAGTTTAAGAGTAGCACGGTTCAAGAAGAATTAATGGCTCCAGGTACCGGAGCCCATGCATGTTACATGATAGCCATGCCATGCCTAAAATATTTCTAGGTTATTGTTCAATTGGTGGCCCTTGATTTGTGCGTTAGGTAATTTGCTAGCTTGGCCTTCTTCCTTATTTAGGTCCGAACATTCATAAATAGTGACTAACTGGGCTTACTTAGGTCACACATAACGTACCAGTAAGAGACCCAATTAGGTGCCGGTGGATGGAATACCTTCACTCGCGAACACCGTGGCAACAGAATTACAGGGAATTAAGGTGGTGGGCTGTACATCGCTGTAAGATAATGATCAGATGGAGCACATATTTTTTTTCTTTTCTACAACTATTATTTTAAAAACCTTATGTAGAGGGGTTAAAAAATGGACCGATTTATCCCCAAAAAATAATGCACGGGTTACGCGGGCTAAGCTAAATTCTTTGTACGCGAGAAAATTCGAGCTATCCCATACCGCTGCTTCTTATTGATCCATATAGATCCAAGCTAACACGACCGGATATCATGGGAGTGGCGTTTGTTATCGATGTGATATGTATCAATATCCGATCAGCTTTATTCAAAAATTTTGAGTGAACGAAAATATCCTTTTCCGCCAACATACTTAGAAAGTATGTTATATTGGATTTTGCTTACCCTAAATCATTTGAAAGCTATTTCTTTATGATATTCTTCATCGGTTTGAAAAGCTCTTTACGTGTCGGGTCTAAGTAATCAGGTAACATTCGAGATTGCAATAAGTAATTAAAAGTTTGTTCTATTATTTCATGATAAAATATCATCCCGACAAGAAGTAGATTTTTTTTTTTATAAATTATTTTTTTTATAGATCACATGTTATATAAACTATTTTGATAATTAGATAAATTTAATGTATTAAAAAATCATGTAATATCCAAGGATGTTATAATTACTTAACCAAGTCATATATTGAATATCACAAGTATTAACCTTTCCGATCAGTCGAAATGCTCTAGGTGCCACTTTTTTTTTATGAAGAGACGATGATAAAAATGACATTCCGCTTGTTTAAAGAGATGTGCAAACATGGTACTTCTGAACCCATCAATATCGTATTTAATGCAAGTCATATCCCATCATATGTGCCTGTTTGGATCCGTGTGGACCGATGAAAATAGACGGTGCAGGCTAGCTTGGATTTCCTGCGCTGCATGCAATATACAAAGAATTTCATGAGGGGTAAAATTCAGCTTCATAATTACACTGGCCCAGCCCAAGAAATAAAGCGTCCATAATGGCTCACATTGATTCCACCGTGCGAGTTAGGGAAAAAGAATAAAAAAAATTAAAATAAGATTAAAAAAACAAACGAACAAAACTAAAAGCACTAAAATAAAATCCCAGAATAGAAAAAAACACAAGCAAAACTATTGGAAGCTTTCGACCATTGGTTTTGTTTTGTGTTGCTTTCTTTTTCTTCCTCTTCTTCTTCTTTTTGTTCTTTTAGTTTCATCGATCTCACGATTGTTCTTTCCATAAAATTTCAGATCCTCGGGATAGCTATGATGTTGGGAAGTAATAGCGTGCAACAAAATGGGACCCAACCATTTTGCCAAAAAAACAAACTTGACCGAACCGAGGTCCTCAGAACACTATGGGCCCAGTCCAAACCCAAAATATGTAGATCCACCTGGCCGCGCCACACTTTACTAAATTCCAATGGAGCCCCAAAATAGTCACACTTTTGTTAAACTGAAGGCCCAAACTGTTCGTCTAGAGGACAATAAGAAAATTCTTTGTGCGGTGGAGGAAATTGTAGCCGGTGGTGCATGCAGATCCGATATGACTTAACGGAACAAGACGGGATGCCATATCGTAATAGTTTTTGAAATCCATGCATCATTGCATGTGCATGTCTTTTCGAACGAGGAAAAAAAAATTTTTGTCCTCCTCTTTTCGGAAAGAAAATAGCCACACCAGAGTAGAAAGATATTTCTTTTTCTACTCCAAACGAAAAAAATATATATACATCGAGCTTCAATCACCCTTCGAAGACCCCTACATTATTTTTGCTTGCTCTCTTCTCTTCGATGATCCACGTTTTCATCTTAGCAATCAGCAGCGACCATCTCGATCCCATCTCGAGTAGCTGCTAGATTTTTTCATTCTCGAGCATACCACGAAGAATTAGAATTTTCAAATCTTTCTGACAATGAAATTTAATGGTTTCATGTTTCAACGTAGATCGCAACACAAAAACATCGCAAGAAGGAACTGTAGTTGCCAAAAGAAAGCACAATACTTATTCTTTATATAGAAGAGGAGGACACCCTTTAAGTTCTTTCCCAGAAGAAGTAGAGAACCATGAGAAGGTTAAAAAATTATACATTTGGATGTAATTATTTGAAATTTATATCTAAAGAGAAATGTCATAATATTTCTTAAAAATGATTAAAATATTCATTTACAAAATTGTGACTTCATAGCATAAAATTATGATATCATGCATAGTTTTAAGGTGGAAAGCCTTAAGATTCTTCTGGCAGTCATAGTTTATCCTAGATTTATGGTACTATATGCCAAAAAAAATTATTTTCTATAATTTTTATACTCTTTTTCAATATTATGATATCTTAGTTCAGAAATTATGATATTCAAGTTCAAATATTATGACAACTCGACATGAAATAAGAAATTGAATATATTAACCCTTTCTACCTTGACTTTCTTTCATCCGTAGGCTAAATTATGACTCCCATAATATTATAACATGTCATGGTAGAAAAATATGATAAATTCAGCCCGAAACAGTACTTTGACACTCTAGTTCAGAAATTATGATATCCTAGTTCAAATATTATAACATCCTGATATAAAATAAGAAACTGATTGCATTAACCCTTCATACCAGGACTTTCTTTTATCCGTAGGCTAAATTATGACTCTCACAATATTATAACATGCTATGGTGAAAAGAACATGACAATTCAGCCCGAAACAGTAGTATGACATCCTAATTAAAATATTATGATATCATAGTTCAAATATTATGATACCCTGGTATAAAATAAGAAATTGAATGCATTAACCCTTCATACCAGAACTTTCTTTTATCCATGACTGAATTATGAGTCCGACAATGTCATAACATTCCACGATGAAAAAGTATGACAATTCAATCCAAAATAGTATTATGACATCCTAGTTCAGAAATTATGACATCCTAGTTCAAATATTATAATACCCTGTTATGAAACAAGAAACTGAATGCATTAACCTTTCATACCAGGACTTTCTTTCATCTGTGGACTGAATTCGGCCCGAAACAATATTATGACATCCTAGTTCAGAAATTATGACATCCTAGTTCAAATATTATGACATCCCGGTATGAAACAAGAAACAGAATGCATTAACCTTTTCTATCAGGACTTTTTTTATTCATGGGCTAAATTATGACTCCCATAATGTCATAACATGCCATGATAAAAAAATCATGGTAAATTCAATCCGAAACAGTATTATGACATCCTCGTACAGAAATTATGACATCCTAGTTCAAATATTATGAACTCCAGTATAAAATAAAAAACTGAATGCATTAACCCTTCTTATTAGGACTTTCTTTTATCCATGGGCTGAATTATGACTTCCACAATGTCATAACATACCAAGATAAAAAAAATGATAATTCAACACAGACACAGTATTATGACACCCTATTTCAGAAATTATGATACTCTATTTCAAATATGATGATATCCTGATACGAAACAAGAAACTAAATGCATTAACCCTTCTTACCAAGACTTTCTTTCATCCGTGGACTGAATTATAACTCCAACAATGTCATAATATGCTACGGTGAAAAAAACATGATAATTCAGCTCGAAATAGTATTATGACATTCTAGTTCAGAAATTATGATATCCTAGTTCAAATATTATGACACCCTAGCATGAAACAAGAAACTAACTGCGTTAGCCCTTCATATCAAGACTTTCTTTCATCCGTGGACTAAGTTATAACTCCCATAATATTATAACATACAATGGTAAAAAAATCATGACAAATTCAGCCTGAAATAGTATTGTGATATCATAGTTCAAAAATTATGACATCTTGCACAGATTTACACTAAGAAGCCTTATATTTTTTATAAAAGTTAGAATTTATTTTTTCATAATCTTATATTTTTTTATATTTCAGGTGATTTTACAATTATTCCATGGCCCAATATGAAGGCTTCACAATTGTTTAAAAACTATTGCAAACTGGTAGTATACATTCAGAATATTTGGTGTTATCGTCTATATCACCATGGCCCGTAGCTCCTACATGGCATCGGTTAATGGTTCTCCCACCTGGCATCCTCTACGTGCGCTCGATCCTGCAAAAGAAGGGAAACCTGGGCCGGGGATCCCGACGGGGGCACTCCGACGGTCAAGTCAGTGGGCGATCAAGGAAAATAGATCTTCCTCGATGGATCCCGAAGTGGTCTCCACTCTCAGAGGATTTAAAAGATGATGGGATCGAGAAGGAGGGCTTGAGTGGTGGTGGCTACTTCCGTGGGAACTGTCCTGGGGAGTCCGGGGGTATTCTTCTTGCCCGCCGAGCCTTGCTGGCTGCTTGTCCCCTCTCGCTTATCTTTACCGGAAGCCCCTTTGAATTTCTTATAGAAGCATTGTACCTCCAGTGAAGTGCAGAACCCTCAGCTGGCGCCCCATGGAAGCCTCCCATGCAGGCTAAATGTAGGCATGTTCCTTCTCCCCCCTCTCGTGGGGGGACAAGATCTATAGCCTCCGTATGGGAATCCTGCCACGGATGCAGGTGGGGTACTAAGGAGTGCGCATCTCTTTCACAGTGGGTACGTGTGGCACACTGTGAGGCCTGATACTTTGACACGGTATTGCTCCTTTCTGGTATCATCCCGCCATGTTTAGGAAGACTTGGCAGAGCTCATGTCTGGGAGGAGGTGCTACAGGGTCTGAAACCCCTGGCGGGACCTTCCTCTTCCGGGTGGTGCAGCTGGTAGGTTGAGGGGTGCCATGCCCCGAACGAGGTATCCTCCTTTAGGAGGTGCCGACAATGGGCTGTGATGCCTGATGCTCCGGTGGGATGCTCCTCCGTAAGCGGCATGCTCTGGCGAAACGCCGTGCCACAGAGGTTGCAAGCAGCATGCTTCTGGTGGGGTACCAGCCCATAGGGGTGCCAGCTTCTCCGGGCTACCTAAGAGGACCTAATGAGGGTGGCGACATCTCCTGCTAGCGTCACGATCCCGGCTGCTCTAGAAGCGCTCATGGAGAAGGCTGCATCCACATGTGAAAGTCCATACCTGACCTCGGGGGAAGGAGCCGATTTTGACCAAGGAATCGACCTTGAGTAGAGGGAACGCAGCCCCGGCCGAGGGCTCGACCTCGAGGGAGCTGACCTCGGTTGGGGGTTCAAAAAATGAGCACATAGCCATGGTAGAGGGCTTGACCTTGAGGGAGCTGAGCTGACCTCGACCAGAGGTTCGAAAAACGAGAACACGACCTCGGTTGAGGACTCGACCTCGAGGGAGTTGACCTCGGCCAGGGGCTCGGGAAACGAGAGCATGACCTCGGCCGAGGGCTCGACCTCGTGGGAGCTCGAAAAACCAGAGCACGACCTCGATTGAGGGTTGACCTCGAGGGGGATGACCTCGACCTGGGGCTCAGAAAACAAGAGCATGACCTCGGCCAAGGACTCGACCTCGTGGCAGTTGATCTCAACCGGGGGCTCGGGTCTGGTGCTTTATCTTGCCAAGCATCCAGGTGGTGCCTTTTGCCATCGTGGCGGCCATCTAGATCTGACAAGGTTCCATGTCAGCGGTCATGCCATATCATTTGAAAAATAATTTTTTTTTATTCACTTAGATATAATCCAGAAGACTCCATTTGGTGCATTTGTTGACATGCAACCATTCATAGTCGAAGGGCAACTCCTTGCAGATGTAATCAGATATTATAAGAAAGGTGATGAGTTCATTTTTATGGTAAAGTAATTACATTCAGTGTCAAGAAAGTGTCACTAATTTTGGATCTTCTATGCCATGGAAAGAAGATCTTCAGGGCAGGCTAAAATAAAAAGGACATGTTATTCCAAAGTTTGGCTAGCAATTAGATCTTTAGTATAAGGATTTGGAGAAATTGATAGCCCAACTTTAGTTTTTGAAGATATAGAGGATACTGAGAACATTGTTAAACTTTGGATCGCATACATGCTTGGAATGTTTTTAGCTCCAAAGTCAAATCAAACATATCCAAGATATCTCATCCCTTACTTGGATGATTTATCTCAGTTGGTAGCAATTGACTGGGCTTCTGCAATCAAGGACTTATAGTTATGGGTCTCCTAGAGATTGCTGATTACTTAAGATTTGGAAAGCTAGTCCAAGCAAAAAGGTATGACAAGGGTAGGAGGTAGCCTACCTGTTTGGCTGTTCGGTAGCTCTAGTGGTAAGGATCATTCACATGCAAGAACGAGTATAATTATCTTTATTTGAATTCTTCCATATTTTTAAAGTATAAAATGCTAATATACAGGTGTGGTTCCTTGAGCATGCCATAATGAAAGTCGCAACATACCTAATAAACTACCTAGGTTATTGAAGTGGCATGATAGCTAATTGAAGATATAGAATATTCAGGTTGGTAACATGCAGTCCCATGAGTTGGTAAGATGATTCATTATATGATAATTTTTTTGAACAATAAATTATCATTATAATTTTTAATTTAATTAATTTTTTTATTTGCTTGCAGGTGAAGGGTGCTATTGTATCGATGCTACAAGCGGAGCAATAGCTTATCACTCTAGAAGCAGGAGCATCTTTGAATCCAAAAATTAGTTGTGTAAGCTATGCAGAGATGAAAACTGAACATGAAGATGTTAAGAAAATGCATGCCATTATTGAGAACCTCTTAAGTTCATTGCTCAAAAAGGAGAGTAATGCAAATAAAAAAGAGGACAAAGGGAAGGAGGAGGATGATAGAGAGGAGGTGGAATTCATAGGGCAAGATGAATAGAGGATGGAGAAAAAAATGGACACCCCTGTGATTAAGGATGTTGAGGGAGATAAATAATTATCTTTAGTCCCTTTAATTATCAAGAGGGTGAAAAAATAACCTGAAGGCCTCATAATTGAAAATGAATCCTAATTTTGAAATAGGCCAAGCTATCAAAAAGTCCAAGATAGTGGCCATATCACAGGCCGATCAATCAATTTTGCCTCTACAATTTGAAGATGATGAAAATTTAATTAACAATTTTTTGAAAGAAATCATCAGTTCGTAAGTGTTATATATTTTTTCTATTATCTATGCTAATCTCTCTTCCAATATCTCGTTTTATGATATTCTTTACGCTTATCCATTTTAGAGAGGTCGTATATACCAATAACATGGAGGCCGTATCACAAGGACACATGTTTACAACCTCTTTACTAATCAAATAATAGTCGACGATGTAAGTATCGGAGTATAACTTTATTTTCTTATTATTCTTGATGATATTATGATATCTTTTTTTAATATTTTTATAATGATTTCAGTATTGCATGACATCATGTTATATTTTATTAATTACTTTATTTTACATTCATAGATATTTAATGCCGGGCAGGAATTCCTTAAAAATAATTGAAGAGAGCATTCGGATATGTACCATAAGTGCATCATTGCACCTATTATAACTGCCGGGATGTGTCTGACATCTGTATCATCATTTCATGAACTTACTAGAATAGCTGGGAATATAATTTTTGATGGAGTTGGTGATGAAAAAAGGAGTTTAGGTTTTTCTTCACCATTATCAACTTAGAAAATTTGCACTATCACCTGGTTACAATTGACATGGAAAGGAAGGTATTTATGTACCAAAATTTCATAAAATACAATGCCAGGTACAAATCCGATGCCAAGAAGTCACAAAATATTCTTGGCCCAATATGCCATATCAATTATGATAATGAAAATATGATGAAGTGAGCCATGGAAAAAATTGTTGAATGCCCTTCTCAACCAGCCGGTTTACTAGATTGTGGCTTCTATTATTTAAAATACATGAAATTTCTTGCTCGCAGGGATAAACCAAATCATTGGAACTTCACACAAGATGATATTAGTCTATACCGGTGATAGTTAGGAGCAAGAATATTGAAAGAAGACCTAATTCAGAAGATGGATAGTATTTTAAAAAAATAGGATAAAAAAGCTAAATATTTATCATGGCTTTTTCTTTTTAGTTCTTTACTTTTGTAATATGGTATCAAAAATTTGTAATTCAATTGATGTTATCCCTTAAATATCAATGAAAAGAAAAATTTTGTGTAATTATCTCAAACTGCAATGTTATAAATATATTTTACTCATTACATGCTATTTGTTGGATATAAGATATTATGTTCTATGCTGAAATATCAAATTTCTAAAGAGATGTCATAATGTTATACAAGGATATCATGTTTTATGATGGGGTGTCAGATTTTTTAATTAAGATATCATAAGTTTAGAACTGGGGTATTATAATTCTGTTTTAGCATTTATTTTTCATCTTTTTTTTTTGTGGTGTATCATGACATTCTAAGAATCATAATTCTAGCCACAGGTAATAGATAATCCAAGTAGAAAGGGTTAGTATCTTTAGTTTCATGTTTTTTAAGGGATGTCATAATTTTTGAATTAGGATGTTGCAATCCTGTTTCGATATATATTTATAATCTTTTAGCATATGTGGCATGTTATGATATTTTGGGAGTTATAATTTAGGCCACGGATGATAGGTAGTCCAAGTAGAAGGGGTTAATATTTTTAGTTTTATATTTTCTACAGGAATATCATAATTTTTAAACTAGAATATCAGAATTTTTGAATGAGATGTCATAATCATGTTTCAGTATATATTTATAATCTTTTAGCATTCGTAGCATGTTATAACATTCTGGGAATTATAATTCAGGTCATGGATGATAAGTAGTTCTAGTAGAAGGGGTTAATATCTTTAGTTTCAGATTTTCTACAAGGGTATTATAACTTTTTAACTAGGATGTTATAATTTTTAAATTGGGATGTCATAAACCTATTTTGATATATATTTATAATTTTTTAGCATTCGTGGCATGTTATGACATTCTGAAAGTCATAATTCAGGCCACGAATGATAAGTAGTCTAAGTAGAATGAGTTAATACCTTTAGTTTCATATTTTCTGTAGGGATATCATAATTTTTTAACGAGGGAGGCATAATTTTTGAACTGAAATATTATAATCCTGTTTTAGCATATATTTATAATCTTTTAGCATCCATGGCATGTTATGATATTCTGGGAGTCATAATTCAGGCCACAGATGATAGGTAGTCTAAGTAGAAGGGGTTAATATTTTTAGTTTCATATTTTCTGTAGGAGTTCATAATTTTTTAACTAGGGTATCATAATTTTTGAACTGAAATGTCATAATCATGTTTCAGCATATATTTATAATTTTTTAGCATCCGTGGTATGTTATAATATTCTAGAAGTCATAACTTAGGCCACGAATGATAGGTAGTCCAAGTAGAAGGGGTTAATATTTTTAGTTTCATATTTTTTGTAGGGATGTCATAATTTTTTAACTAGGATATCATAATTTTTAAATTGGGGTGTCATAATCATGTTTCAGCATATATTTATAATTTTTTAGCATCCATGGTATATTATGACATTTTGGAAGTCATAATTCAGGCTACGGATAATAGGTAATCTATATAGAAGGGGTTAATACCTTTACTTTTATGTTTTTTATATGAGTGTCATAATTTTTTAACTAGGATGTCAAAATTTTTGAACTAGCAAGTCATAATCCTATTTTGGTATATATTTATGATCTTTTAACATCCATGGTATGTTATAACATTCTTAGAGTCATAATTCAAGCTACGAATGATAGGTAGTTCAAGTAGAAGGGGTCAATACCTTTACTTTCATATTTTCTACAGAGGTATCATAATTTTTTAACTAAGATGTTATAATTTTTAAACTAGAGTGTCATAATCTTATTTCAGTATATATTTATAATTTTTTAGTATCCATGTGTTGCCGACCTTACCGCTGTGGCCTGCAGCTGTGAGAAAGAAGGTTCCTCCTGATTTTCTCTTTCCTCATCTTCCAAACCAAAATCCCTTCCCTCTCCCCTTCTCTCTCTTTCACTTTCTTCCTTCTTCTCTCCTCTTTTCCCTTCTCTTTCTCTCTCTTCTCCTCTTTTCTTGGCTGTCTGCAGGCTCTTCCCTGCATCCTATCGATGTCCTGGTTAAAAAGAGGAGAAAAACCAATCCAAATTCACCTCAAACATAACCTAGGAAGTTCAAAACCATCAAAATAACACCCTGGCCGTTTGATTTGAGATCAACGCCTCAAACCGCGTCCAAATCCGAATCCAAAAGCATCTAATCAAGCCTAAACTCCCTCGGATTAATCTCAGCCATTCGATCGGACGATCGGACAGTCAAGATCGCTCAGAAACCCCGTGGACCGCCGTGAACCGTGCGAAATGGATTGGAAAACACGTGGAAAACGTGTGGGAAACGCCCACGCAACGGCCGGCTCGGGCTGGGCCGAGCCCACGCGCTCGTGCGCGCCGCGCGCGTTGGCCTGGGCCGTGCAACGCACGCCCGCCGCGATGGGCCGGCTCGCGCGCCCACGCTCCCTCGCTCGCCCGCGCGTCGTCGCCCGCGCGCCCGCGCTCCCTCGCTCGCCGGCCACGCATCGCCCGCACGCTCGCGCGTCCGCACACTCTTTTTTTTTTTTTTAATGGATCGTTACATATTTTATATATTTTGTAACTATTATATAAAATTATTAAATAAAATTTAGGAAAGCATATAAATATAATTCAAAATATCAAAATCTATCATTCCAAAACGATTCAACATAAATTAATCAAAACCCGGCTAAGTAATTCCCGGTGATTATTGAACCGTTTGGATTAAAAGATTTTTTTTTTTTAAATGGAATTATCAAACCTTTCCTAACCTAGAAATTTTTTTTCTCAATAGATCATCATTTTTAGAAATAATTTTTTTTCATTGGACTAAAAGTCTTATCCCAAAATTTCAGTCTAAGACCACTATTTCAGTCTAAGACCACTATCACTGGGTGATCTTGAAAACGTATCCTCAAGAATGGGTTCAGCATCACTATATTGCAATATAATTTTAAAAGTAGGGATGATTTGGGATTACTATTATACAAGATCATTGGGGAACAACTAAAATATACTGATCTCTTCACGTCCATCTACATCATTATTGGTCTTAGAGTCATCACTCCATATCAAATATCATATGTCTGTGTAATGGAGCTATCACCTTTAATTTCCTCGAAATCTAACTCTAAATGGTAACTTGATTAGAGAAAATTGATGACAGTTGACAAATTTGGCAAAATACACTTGGATAAATTGATTTATTAAATTTAAAATAGCATGATATCATGACCTTGTACATAATCAGCAATAGTAAAATGGATCTTCATGTTGCTTCAACCAAAACTATTTCAATAGCATGAATTAATTTAGTCTAGCATTCAGATTTTGGCTCTTACATTTCTAAAATTCCTGAAAGGTTGCGGGCTCGAACTATCTCCTACCACACGTAATGCGGGATTCAAGATTGCTCTTAAATTATTGTAAAAGATGAAGTAAATGAATTGATACTTTATTCATGTAGAACAATATTATATATAAAAGAGATACAGGCCTTAAGCAGGCAGGAGAGTGAAACTAGGAAGGAGAATATTACAGGACTTAAGCAGGTAGGAAAGTAAAACTAGGAAGGAGAAAAAAAAAGTGAGAGATCAAATATATGAGGAATATGAAGACTTTCCAATACTCCCCCTCAAGATGAGGTGAAGATATCTCGAAGACCCATCTTGCCAACAAGAGATGAAAATGAGGATTCACTTAGTCCCTTTGTTAGGATATTTACCACTTGATTGGATGAGCGAATAAAAGGGATGCAAATCTGTCTGCTGGTCACCTTTTTCTTGATAAAGTGACGGTCAATTTCAATATATTTGGTACGATCATATTGTACCGGATTATTCAAAATTTCAATTGCCGCCGCAGTAAAGCATCATAAGAGACTTACTCAGAAGGTATAGCTCTTGGAGTAATTTTTGTATCCAGAAAAGCTCACATATTTTTTGAGCCATTGCACTGTACTTAGCCTCGGTAGTTGATCTGGCTACAACAAATTGCTTTTTACTTCTCCAAGTAACTAGATTACGGGCAACGAATGTGCAGTAGCTAGTCATGGATAGCCGATCATCCAGTGAACCTGTCCAATCTACATCAGTAAATGCCTCTATCCTTAGAGAGTTATGTCGAGTAAAGAGCAGTCCCTGTACAGGATACATTTTCAGGTAGCGTAGTACCCGATAGACTGCCTCCATGTGTTGCTCTCGTGGGTCATGCATAAATTGACTGATGATATTGACTGTAAAGGCAATATCTGGTCTGGTATGAGAAAGATAAATCAGTCTCCCTACCAGTCATTGATATCTTCCATGATCAACAGGGGCTCTTCCATTTGCTACTAATTTGTGATTCTAGTAAAAAAGAGTATTAGCTGGCTTACATCCCAACATCACAGTCTCACTACGAAGGTCAAGAGTATATTTTTACTGAGTCAGAAAAATACCGTGAGATGACCTAGAGACCTCAATATCCCAAAAATATCTTACTAGTTCCAAGTCCTTAATCTCAAACTCGCAAGCTAAATTTTGTTTAAACTATGCAATCTCCTTGAGCTCATCCTCTGTGATAACTATATTGTCTACATAAACTATTAAAATAGTTCTCTTTCCACCAGCATGCTTATAAAAAAGAATATAATCCGCATTACTCTATGAGTATCCCATTTTGAGCATTGCCCTGCTGAAGCGTTCAAACCAAGCATAGGGAGACTGCTTGAGGCCATAAAGAGAGCGCCATAATTTGCACACCTTCCCTGCCGTAGCTCTACTCGCAAACTTAGGAGGAATCTGCTTATAAACCTCCTCTTGAAGATCTTCATGCAGAAAGGCATTTTTCACATCTAGTTGATGCAACTCCCAGCCATAGTTAGTAGCACACAAGATTAAGATATGTATAGAGTTCATTTTTGCCACGGGAGCAAAGGTCTCCTCATAATCGATGTTATACGTCTGTATATATCATTTAGCTACTAGACAAACCTTGTAACTTTCAAGTTTGCTTTCAAGATTATGCTTGACTGTATACACCCATTTACAATCCACTGGTTGCTTCCCGTGAGGTAGAGTGACGAGATCCCATGTATGGTTCTTTGATAAAGCATTCATTTCTTCCATCATTGCCTGCCTCTAATTTGGATTTGCCATAGCCACCTTCCATTCCAATCAGTAGGAATGCTTATAGATTCTAATGCAGCTACAAAGGATTTATAAGAAGGAGACAAAAACTCATAGGAAACATAGTTAGAAATATCATAGCGATAGCGAGAAGGAGGAATAATCAGGCGGGAACCCTTTCATTTAGAAATAGGAATATCTAAATCAGAGAAAATATGGTCATTACCGTTATTCATAAAGGAAGAGGACTCAGAAGGCATGGATAGAACTATGCTTGGGGTAGAAGCTTGGATAACTGGAGAATGCATAATAGCCTCACTTTGCTTTCCCTGAATACCATCTCCCTGTGCTTTGCTAGGATTGTCCTGAGCATCATCAATTTCTACTGCCTTACTCCTAACACCACTATGCTCCCCCTCATGCCAAGGGCTACTAGACGGCGTGGTTAAGAACTCTATGACATAGAGACCCCACCAGGTGCATCTAAAAGTTGAGGAGGCTGTTCTGTTACATATTAAGGCTCCATCTCTCGAAAGGTTACATTCATGGTGATGAGTATCTGCCGTGTAGGTGGATAATAACATTTATACCCCTTTTAGTGGTAGAATATCCTACAAAGATGCATTTCAGACCTCGAAGATCCAGTTTACCAATAGATGGGGCATGATCCCGAGCAAAACATACACAGCCGAAAATATGGGGTGGCACAATGTATTTGGTCTTCCCTTGTAAGCATTCCAGTGGAGACATAAAATCAAGAACGCAGAGAGGCATATAGTTGATTAAGTAAGCCGTTGTCAGAATAGCCTCTCTCCATAAAAATTTAGGAACTCCCATAGAGAACATAAGAGCGCGAGTTATTTCTAGTAAATATCGATTCTTCTATTCGGCTATGCTATTCTATGCAGGTGTATTGACACAAGTCGTTTGATGAATGATCCCATGATCATGCAAGTAGGTACTAAATGTTTGATTCGTATACTCCGTGCCATTTCGGATCGGAGTATCCTAATCTTTGCTCCAAATCGAGTATCCACCAGTTTATGAAATTTCTTAAAACAGGAGAAAACCTCATGCTTGCTCTTCAGTAAGTACAACCAGGTCACCGACTGTAGCAATCAATGAAGGTAACAAACCACTGATGCCATGTAGTGGAAACAGTACTACAAGGTCCCCAAACATCCGAATGTACAATATCAAATTTATGAGTGCTTCTACGACTAGAAATAGGATACACCCTATGGGTATGTTTTGCAAATTCATAGCCATCACAAACTAAAGTAATCTCCTTGCAAGAATGAGAAAGAGCAAGAAACAACTGACATAAAATAGGAAAGGTAATGTGACCTAGCCTTTTATGATGAAGCAGAAACTCAGAAGAAGCTGTGTTTGCTAACAGAGCATCATGAAGCTGCACTCTATTGTTCTCTAGGTAGTACAGGCCATCGTGCATTCTGCCATATCCAAGTGTCTTCCCCGTTGTCAGTTCCTGAAATATACAATGAGATGGCCAAAATGTGACTGAACAATTTAAATCTCGAGTAATATAGCTAATAGATAATAAGTTCATGGAAAAGGTAGGAACATGCAAGACAGATGATAACTGAAGAGTAGATGTACAATCGATGGTTCCCTTACCAGATACAATTGAAAGGGATCCATCAGCTATACGAACTTGATCACGACCAGAACTAGGAAAGTATGCACTAAAAGAGGTAGAAGATCCAGTCATATGACTGGAAGCGCCAGAATCAATAATCCAAGAAGAAGACTTATCCAGACAACCAAATGCATGGCCTATATTACTAGGAATATTTGACTGGGCAAGTTAGAAATGGATGGTGGCGAGCTAACTGAATCTGGGGAAGGCAAGGAACTGGAAGTGGATTCATATTTGTCCAGCAATCGCTTCATGATCTGATAGTCGTCAAGGGAGATACGAGCAGAAGACTCCTCCACTTTCTCAGATAGAGGTGCGGTTAGCTGACCACGACCTCGACCCTGATCACGCTCCCAATCCTTTCGCTTAGGCTAAGAAGGGCGACCATGTAATTTCCAATAAGTAGTTTTGACATGACCAAACTTGTGACAGTAATTGCAGATAGTAGATGGTTATGCACCAGACAGAGGCAACGGTTTTCATGAAGGTCCTCCCGATTGAGTTGTTGTCTGAACAGCTGATACTTGAACTGCAAGTAATCAACTAAGGAGATTTTCCAAGTCTTGAGTGGTAATTGGATTAGTCATTTTGGACCTAGAATATTGCTGTCCATAAGAGTTCACTAAGATTAAAAATGTCCGGAGGGTTTGGGCAGAGATCTTGTGACTTGCTTCTCGCTAAGCACTACTTGGTGCATCTCTAACTCCTGTATGGCCCCCGCTGATCGCTGTCACGCCAATGTCGAAGCCTGGTGAGGTCGACCTCGAAGCCAGCCAAGGGGATCAAGTATAGTGCCGGATCTGCTGCGAGACCGATGGAAGGGAGGTCGTTGATATGTGTCGATGCAAAGAAATGGCCAAGGGGATGATGACTAGGAGGCAGAGGCGAGGCTGACAGTGACGAACAAAAATTTCTACCTCCAAGAGTAACCCATAGTACTCAAAGAAGAACGGGTAGCCATAGCACCCAAGGAAAGATGAGGACTGGCCTTAGACCTGTCAAAATGAGCTAGAGCCCATGGGCCAGCCCATTTGGCCCTATAAATGGGCCGGGCCGGGCTGAAAAAAATTGGCCCATTTATGTAAGTGGGCTTTTTGGCCCGGCCCCTGTAGCCCATGGGCTCAACAGGGTTAGGGCCGGGCCAGCCCATGGGCCATGATATAATAATAAAAAAAAAAAACTTAGCATTACGGATCAGGGCTCACTTAATCTGTTACTGTTAGTCAACTCACCTATGGTCCTACAGTTTACTGGTTTAGGACTTACTAATTACTACTTACAGGGTGAAGACTGAAGGTATTACGGATTTTATTTACTCGACGACGACGGGAGACCGGGAGTCGAAACTCGGGACCCTCTATTAGGGTTAGGTCAAAGCCGCCACCCTTCGTCGGAGAGAACTGGTGAGTTCGTGAGTGACTCACGGAGAGCCGCCGGAGAACAGAGTCTCGAGTTTGGCTGTTTGGGAGAACCGGAGATGGGAGAACGAAGAACCCCACCCCACAGCCGCCATTCTTCTTTCGCGAGATAATGACGCCGGCCGGAACCCAGGACTTCGGCCGGTAGTGAGGACTCGTCATTCTTCAATTTTTTTTTTTTATTTCTCTCAACGGATCATTAGAGGCAGTGACCAGTAAGGCACGGGTCCGAGAGGGCTCAAGGTCGGGGGTGCCACCGTCACCATGCCGGCCTGCCGTGAGGGCTCACAGGCTTTCTCCGATGTCGTGTCGATCCGTCATCGAAAATAGTGTAGATTGGAGAGGGAAAGTTTGATTTCTGGGTTTTTCCTGCTTCCCAGCTCCCACCGGCTACCTTTCCCAAAATTTGCAGAAACTAATAGTATAAATTGATTCATTTTTTCTTACTTTGATATTTTCAGCACGTGGATTCCTAACGCACGGTCCTAGTCCACGGTCCTAGCTCACGGTCCATATAGGGGCTGGCCCGGCCCTAGCCAACGGCCCACGTAGGGCAAACCGGGTTGAATTTTTTTGGCTCATTTGTACAAGTGAGCCTAGCCCGATCCAGCCTATAAAATACAAGCCCATATAGATTAGGATCGAGCAAGGCCGGCTCATATTGATAGCTCTAATCCGGCCCGGTCTGGCCCATATTGACAGCTCTAACTGGCCTTCAAGATTGATACAAAGGAAAAGGTGAACATTGAGCAAGCACCTAAGGTTGGAGACCTAAGACCGATCGCCTTCCCTCTTCATGATCGGCTCCGGCACCTCGAAGAAGGCGATGCGATGAGCAGCAAGGTTGGCGACGGCGCGTGGGGCGTTGGCGGCGACGATCTTGAGGGAAGCAATGGCCACCCGAATCCCAGCGTAAGGGAGGACCGATGTGGAGAGAGAGAGGGAAGAGAAGTAGGGGGTGGCCTACCGGATCCGACGAGGCCGTCGTCCTTTGGTGCACAGCAGGGGAAGAGATTGAGGAATTAAAGGAGGAAGACGATGGGCATCGGGCAGGGTGAGGAGGTGGCGGCGCAGGGGATCATGGAACATATCCTATCGGAGGACGTGGAGTGCCGGATCCAGGTGGCGAGGGAGATCCGGTGGTTGATGAAGACGTCGTCGAAGCACGGTGGCAGCTCTCTGGCACCGTCGATCCCCTCGTATCGATGCTCTTGTCTGGGGACCTGGAGTCCGGCAAGGGTTGGTGGAGATGGCGGCGGTGGAGATGGAACTAAGTGGCGTTGGCGGCGGGAGAAGAGTTTGGTGGGCGTTGGCATCGGTTTGGGGAACCGGGAGAAGGGAGATGGCAGTTTGTGGAACCAGGAGATGGCGTCGGTTTGGGGAGAAGGGAATTTTTTTTTTGAAAAAAAATCTAGAGAGACGACGGAAGGGGAGAATTAGGGATTAGGGAGGTTGTTTTGAGAGGATTAGGGAGGTTTAGACGAGGGTTTAGGAGAGAGGGATTTGGGAGGTTTAGAAGAGGATTTAGGAGGCTCTGATATCATGCTGTAAAGATGAAGCAAATGGATTGATACTTTATTCACGCAGGACAATAATATATATAAAAGAGAAACAGGTCACAGACAGGAGAGTAAAACTAAGAAGGAGAATATTACAGGTCTTAAGTAATTAGGAAAGCAAAATTAGGGAGGAGAAAAAAAAGATGAGAAATCAAGGATATGAAAAATATGAAGACTTTCCAATATAAATCATCGATGAAATGCATCTAATAATATTTATTCTCTCTTCTTGTCCTTGTATTTTGGATAATCACGTGAATCAAACTACATCCTAGCAACCATAACAATGACCATCAAATCTAATCCTAAATTTTAGATCCAATATCATGGGATCAATAGATCAATGGCTCTCTTAAACATTTGTCAACTATAATTTTATTTTTTTTTAGTATTGCAACTTTATCTTTTGGATCCATTCTTTTGTGACAAACAAATTTATCCAAAAAATTATATTTTTCAAGATAAATATTTTTTAAATAATATTTAGATAGAAAAATAATTTATTCATTTATATATATATATATATATATATATATATATATAAAAGTTGTTTTAAAATTTATTATTCATATTTTTTTATTACTATATTTTAATAAATTATTAAAATTTATTTATATTTTTTGTAATATTTTTTATATTTTGTAAGTGTTGCCATCCGGATTGTCATGGCCCATAGCTGCTGGTGGCGTTGGGGGTCGCGCGTCCGCCTACTCGGGATGTCTCCGGTACGCCGGGACCTGCAAGAAACAACGTCAGTGATCCGGGCCCGGGATTCCGGCGGGGGCACTCCGACGGTCAAGTCAGTGACGATTCAGGAAAACAGATCTTCCTGGTCGAGCCCCTCTGGATGAGCTCCACGCTAAGAGGAGTGAGTGTAGTGTACGTGGGAGCAAGTGTGAGCTGGGAGAGGTGATAGCCTAAGTGGAGGAGTCCTCCTTTGTGGCCTCCTCCCTTCTTTCTTTGCTTGCTTACTTTTGGCTTACTCTGGCTGAGTTTTTTTATTATGGCTTGCCTCGAGATCTTCCCGTGTCGTCAGACGTGTGTGACGAGGTATCGTGCCATAAACGGGATGCCTCTCCTGTCAGATAGCTGGGGAAGCTCCCATACGCTCTGACATTCTTTCTGCCTGTTCCCTTTCCTGGAAGCCTGGCTGGACCTCGATTGGCGGGTCGCCGCCCTCAGGACTCGCGCTATTCGGTTGGATCTTTTTCTTGGCGGTACGACAGGTTAGTGGGGAGCATGGTGCCTTGATGTGATTCTCTTTCCTTCTGATGTGAGTGACGGCCGTGGGCATTAATGGCGGCATGGCGGGTACTGCTGTATGACTCTCGGGAGGTTCGCAGTTGTCCTTGGAGAGGAGGCGCCGCTTTATTGGTGGTTGGTGCCTCTGTCTGAGTTGGGGATCGAACTGGAAAGGTGGGGCCCGCCTCCGATGGGCTCACCTCGAGGTGGCTCGGCTGGATAGAGTAGAGCTGAGCTCGGCTCCAGAGCAGCGAGACTCGGCTTCGGACGAGCTCTACCTGATGAAGGTGGGCGGGGTGCCGCCCAACCCAGGGGATCTGACCTCGGAGGGGCTCCTCGTAGTGGAGGAGACTTGAGCTCGACTCCTGACAACGGGACCCGACCTTAAAAGGTCTATCTCGGGTGGGGACTTGTACTCGGCTCCAGCCTAGGCGTCCTGACCTGGCAGGAACCGACCTGGTAGAGGACGAAGCTCGGCTCCGGCGGGCGACCCCGTTGCTCCGAGGGAGCTCAGCCTGGCGAAAGGGCCCATGACCCAGCATGGCATCTGATGGGGACTCCATGCCAGTTTGCCCATCCCACGCCAGCGATCTAGCCACATCAGTAAATATCAATAATATTAGATAATCAAATTTTGAATATTAAATATCAAATATATTGAAAATGAGAATAGTAATATTTTAAAAATAAAATTTAGTATTTATTTTACTGGTCGATGAGAAAATGATTTCGTTATCTCCTGAATAAAATTTTTCTTCCATTTTGTAGCTAAACACTATCTTCAAAAAATTTATCTATCTTAAAGAAATATAAAAACACGAATAAATTATTTAATAAAAAATCGATTAATTTTTTTATAATATTTATAAAAAAAAACTCGCCTTTCAATCTCTTAAAACGAGAGCCAGGATTTTTTTTTTTTTTTAAAAAAAACCTATGGTCGGACCACGTGCGTTACAAATCCACATCAGACGGACCGTTGGGTTTTCTATATTTTTCCACTCTTCCGTCTTGTTTCTTCTTCTCGAATCCTTCCCTCTTTCATTTCTTCTCGATGGCGATCTCCACCACCCTCAAACCTTGCCGCCGACTCTTTATCGGTTGCACCAGAACCGTTAGATTCTTCCCGAAATGCCCCCACCGTCTTCCCTCCGCCGACCCCGAACCCGCCCTGCCCCGTCCCTCCTCTCCCCCGAGCCACAGGGGCAGTCTGGGAATTCCCGCTGCCGTCTCGGACCGCCGCCGCTTCTCCACCTCCACGGAACAGTTTCCCGGCGGCGGCGACAAGGCCTTTGATAGGATCTACGTCCAGGGCATGGCCGTGAAGCCCCTCGTGCTCGAGGCGGAAGCCCTAAAGGAGGCGGTGAAAGAGGAAGTGGGACGAGAGCAGGCGGCGATGGTGGAAAAGGAGGGAGCTGTCGATGGTGGAGTTGGGAATTTGGAGGAATCTGGGGGGAATTTGGACGTGAGGACGGAGGGAGAGGTGTCGGAGGTGGAAAAGGAGGCGTGGAGGCTTTTGAACAAGGCGGTGGTGAGCTACTGTGGGAGCGCGGTGGGAACTGTCGCCGCCAATGACCCGACGACGTTGAACCAGCTCAATTACGACCAGGTATTCATCAGAGACTTCGTTCCCTCCGCAATAGCGTTTCTTATCAAGGGGGAGAGCGACGTTGTCCGCAACTTTCTTCTCCACATCGTGCAGCTTCAGGTAAAAATCGTGCCCTTTTCCATTCCCTCTGTCCCAGTTGTTTCTTGTTCTGGTGGTGTGAAATTATTGCATCTCGATTCACTTCTAATTCACTTCTAATTTATTTATTGTAGATTGGTCATTTTTTCTGCTTAAAAATTATCGTTAAATTCGGCTCTTTCCACCATATCTGTCTTTTTTTTCTTCAAAATTATGGCTAAATTGGAAGTCATTGTTTGTTATGGTTTCTCTTTTTTTTTTTTTTTTTTTTTTTTTTTTTTTTTTTTTTATTTTTATTTTTTTTTATACAAACTTATGGTTTTGTTGGCGTGGAGTCCCTGTATCGGCCGATCGGAGCTGCTGCACCACAGGACCGTTTTCTGGTTCATCTGCAAAACAGGTTCCTGGCCGGAGTCGTTCCGATGGGTGACACTCCGATGCCTAAATCAGAGACGGATCCCAGCCACATAACGGAGAAGAATATTGGGAACGGGAGAGAAAGGCTCTTAGAGCATGCGTAGGTGTATGAGTATGTGTGTTTGTACCTCCTCGAACAATTTTTCTTACCACTATTTAAAAGGAGGCCTCTGGGCCACGGCCCCGCTCTTCTCCTGGCGATTATGGAGAGTTAATTTCTCTCCATGATTGGTGATCGTGGGTTGTCATTGAACGATTCCGGCCAGACCGGAGGCGTGGCAGCTGTAGTTGCGTGCCATGATCATGGCATGGAGATTGTCGATAGTAACCGTTGGTTACTGTTGCCTATCTGGGCCAGATTGTGGTCCCATTTTCAGATTTTTCCTGTTTAGGAAGATTCTCGGTCGGAGATTTCGTCCTCTGCATGGGTTGAAGACTTGGTGTCTACCCAGAGCCGGAGATTGTATCTTCGGCAGGGACCGAAGAGCGTGTCTTCGGAAGTCGTCGAGAAGCTTGGTCTTCGGTTAGGGCCGAAGACATCATTCGAAGATCTGGCATTCGAATGTCGTGGACCAATGAGAAGCCTTGGGTTGCCTGTAGTTGGCCTGTCTTTTCCTGGTCCGAAGTCATTGGTCTGGAGAAGAGGTCTTCGGCCAGCTGAACTTGTATTCGGTTCGTACCTGGACCGGATACCCCAACAGTAGCCCCCATATTCAGTTTTTGAAGCGAAGGTTTGCCTCGAGAAGTGAGAGTACTAATGCTTTGTCGTTTTCCTTCCAGGAAATAGTATAGTGGATGATTACGGGATCTCTGATTAGACTGCCCATCATGGTTGCTGGGCGATTTGGAAATCAGGTGGTGGACAGCTGTCACTCCCTGGTTGGGGGAGAGGGAAAGAGCGGGCGGCCCTGGGACCGTCTCTCTTTTTTCTGTTGCGTGATGGCTCAACCAATCTTTTGGTTGAGATTTGAAGGGTTGTGGCGGCTTCTCCCTGTCCATTAGATGATGGATGCGCTTGATCCTGGCGGTTAGTTGAAGGCGGGTTACCTCCCTGGGTAACCTTTGGTCAAACCAACCTGGTGGGACTTCAGAGACCTTTGGTTTTCACTTGGAAAAGGGAGAATTTCCGGCTAAAGAAGCTTCTTCAACCTCGCCTCATTCTTTGCTCAGCTTTCCTTGTTCTGGACTACCAGTCTATTTCGCAGGTAGAATCTTCCTTCTGCTCTTTTGTTTCATTTTTTTATCATGGAAGAAACTGTAGAAAGGCAGGGAGAACAAGTAGGGCCCTCAGGGGCCGGCGATGTAGTAGGTCCAGGGTCGATCCCTAGTTCGGTTTCTCAGGGAAAGATGGCCATTCTTCGGAAATGCTATCGCTCCCCAGAGGGGTTCCTTTTTGTCCTTCCCACGCCCGAGGAACGGGTGAACGAACCTCCCCCGGGTGCCTTGCCGTGTACGAAGATCATTTCAAGGCTGGCCTTCGATTTTTCCTGCATCCTTTCTTCATCAAAATCTTCCGTTTGTACCAAGTGGTTCCAGCGTAGTTGATCCCGAACAGCATCCGGAACATCTGTGGATTTCTGGTCCTGTACAGCATTGCAAACATAGAACCTAGGACCAATTTATTCACAGCCCTTTTTGTACTCAAGAGGGACTTCCATAGCAACGGATGGTGGGTGATCGGCTCTCGATCGGGCCGCAAGGTCATCAAGGACATGCCCAGCGCCATCCACGGGTGGAAATCCGTTTTTGTGTTCGTACTGTCCTTTGATCCATGGGGCTTCGACACTGTTTGGAAGAAGCCTCGCTTAACCGCCAATGATGGGAAGAAGGTCTTGGCGGCTGATCAGTCGGACTACGATCTCCTAGTTAATTCGGAAGTCGTCCCTATCCGGGAGTTGTTGGAGGAGAGAAATCTCCATCTTACGGGAATTAGCAAATTCCTCGCATTAGGTATAGTAATGGAAATTTCTGCTCCCTTTCCTCCGATTTTGTTGTAGCTCAGTCGACTGAAAGGAGTTCTTCTGCTTGTAGGTGGCGAAATGAAACCTGGTGTGAGCTGGCTCCATCAGACTTCTGAGAAGAGGGTAGCACAAGCCCCTCTCATAAGGTCGGCTGTTCGGAAGAAGGCTCGAAGGGACGGTCCTGAGGGGGACCGGAGCACTTTGTCATCCCGGGGAACCTCAGGGGAAGATGTGGCACCCGCGGAAGGGGCCACGTCGAGACCTTGTCCAGTCGAAACTCCACCGGCGGCTATTTCCCCGGTTCGCACAACGGGGAGTCCGCCTCAGGCGGTGGATGTGCCACCGTTTTGCCCTCATGCGGTTGATAGGGGCAAAGCGCGGCAAGTCGAGGAAGAGTTCGCTCGCGGGACTTCCCTAGCTGGGAGCCGTTCGGCGAACTCTTCGGAGCTTTCACCTACATGGGGACTACTAGTCCCTACCGTAGCTAGGCAGGCGCTGAAGAGCACGCTGCTTCCTCACGACTTGGCAATTCTTCGAAATCGGAACCTTTCCAAGGTGTCCGATTCTGCCTTCACGCTGCAACAGGTATGGTCCTTGCCGTCTCCTTTGTTTTGAGAATTATTCGATCCATGACTCCATGTTTTTAATGCAGTTGGTCTATGACCTTACCTTTATGGAGGAGGGCCTGGGAAATGTTGACGGCCTCATCCATGGCCTCAAGGAGGAGCTCCATATTGCCAGGGTCGCAAAAGAAGTAGCCGAAGAGTTGAGACAGTCTATGGAGGACCGCCTTGTCTGGGTGAACGATGAGGTTCATGGATTGAAGGGTGAATTAAAGAGTGTCCATCTGACAATAGCGGAGCAAGGGGCAGGGTGGAGGAAAAGCAGAAAACAAGTTGACTTCTTGGAGCAAGTTGCCAGGGAGAATCAGGAAAAGATAGAGAGTTTGACCAAGGCAGCGAAGGAGGCTGCCAGGAGGGCCGAAGAGGCGATTCTGGAGTCCGAAGCGGCCAAGAGAGAGTCCGTATTTCTGAGAAAGCGGGTGGACGATGCTGTAGCAGACTTCAAGAAGTCTTCATAATTCCAAGAGGAAATGAATGAAGCATCTTTGTACGGCTACCAGCATGGCTTTAATGACGGACTTTCCAAGATAAGGGAGGCCTTCCCCCACCTTGATCTTTCTGGCATCCCTCCCTTCGACATAGCTGAAAAAGAAGAGAAGGAAGAGGAGGCCGAAGCCACAGTAGAGACCGAAGAAGCGCCATGCCCGGGTGAGGAGGCCTCTGCATCAGTCGAAGATCTGGGGGCGACCTCAACTCCGATTCCGATTCAGGAGGAGGTTCAAGCTGGGGGAGTCCAAGCCGAAGGTTTTCCGGCCCCGGCCCAAATTGACGAGATCCTTTCTGCACAGGTTGACAAGTTGCTTCAGTCATGTGGTGTTGGGTCTCCTCCTGTTGATGTTGAATAATCCGAGTAGCTTTAGATGCATTTTCTTCCTTTCCTTTTTTGTACTGTCAATGGCTTTTGCATGGCAACTTTTCCAAATTTTAAAGTGACCTTTTTTTTTTCTTGCATATGCTGTATTGTGTTTTTAGACGTAGCCTGAACAAGTTTCACTTGCTTTTCTTTTGCTTGGTCGAACGGCCATGGCCGAAGGCCATTTGATTGGTAGTTGACGAAGACGAACTCCGGAATAGGTTAGAACTCCGTTACCGAAGACCGTCTACAATTAATTAGGCTGGTGTCACCCTCCTTTTGATACTAAATCTATCCGTTGGGGTAGATAGTCGTCAACTCCCCATCATGCGGTGATTAGGGAAGTTTGATCGCGTTTCTCGTTGTCCACGCGGCGTATCGATACTTGTACAGTCGTGATTTCTTGCGCCTTGTGTGCCGCCAGGTCTCCTTTTTCCAAAAAGGAGTCATTAATGTTGCCGTCGCACGATGGGGATTTCTCCGGATTCGAAGCGCCGGCAGTTGTTGTCTTGGGAATAACCCCCGAGCGACCTTCTGGTTTTTGAAGCGTTGCTCGGACACGTGGCGCTCTCTGATGTGGCTGGGAAAAGACGTAGAGCACGCCTCCCCGCAGTCGGTCGTGGGTGCAGGGTCTCTATAAATAGGACCTTGCCTTCTGCTGTCAAGGGCCACTACTCTCGTAGACTCCTTCCAATTGAAAATGAGGTTCAGCACTTCCGAGCTTCGTCGTGCTGTGAAGAGAAGGGCTGTCGACCCAAAGAGGAAGAGGAGTCCGGAGTTCTTCAAGCCGGGGGATGACGATGAGCCTCTTGTGGACCATCTGGAGAAGAAGGTCCGCCTGTTGGAGGCCCAACTGAGGAAGGCCAGGGCCCAAGTCGCGGCGGCAGTCGCGGAGGTGGAGGCCAAGAAGGAGGCGGCGAATGCCGTCTCGGACTTCAGGGCGTCTGCTACCTTCAAGGAGGAGGTCACCGAGGCGGCTCTGGACTCCTTCCATCAGGGGTTCCAGGAATGCAGGAGGAAGGCCTTCAAGTTCTATGACTTGAAGGGCCTGGACAACATCAAGCCCTCCGTTCCCTTTCCCGGGCATGAATTTGATTCCGACTCCGATGAGGGATCGGATTCTGGTTCGGATGGGAATCCCGGGGCCACTTCGTCGTCCCTCCAGATCTCCCCCTGCTGGTACGGGAAAAAGCCGGCGGGAGGCTATTGAAAAATTTCCTGTAACCTCTCTGTTACTACCTTTTTTTTTTTTTGGTCTCTCTTTTTGAGTCTCTTTTTTTGTTCCCTCTTTATGAGAGTTTCTTCTTTTTTTTTTTTATAAAAATCAAAAAATGAAATGAAATATCTTTCTCTTATCTCTTCCCATGTGTTTCTCGCGATATGTTGTATCATGTTTTGTCTGGAATGTAAATTCCTCGGACTATTTTCGGTCTATAGGGAGAAGTGAGGTCAGTTGGACCGTTCTTGGAATGTCTGTTGTCGACAGAAAGGACGACAGTGATTCTTTTAGGCACGTTTTCAGATTTACCGTAGGGTAGGGTGTTTACACCATCCCTGTGCACTTCTGTCGTGATCAAGGTAGGCTGTTAAGGCCCGCTCCGGCGCGTCTTCGGGTTTACTGTAGGGTAGGTTACAAAAACCATCCCTGCACCTTTGATCTTCTTGGTGGCCTGACTGGGCCATCCATTGCGCTCGTCGGGCATACCGATAAGATGAGTGGATCAGACTCTCCTTTGCGCAATTGATCGATTTTTCATATCGGGCCGCTTAGGCTGTTGTCGTTCAGTCGATGCAATAAGCCATTCTGAGTTGAGTAGGATTGAGCAATTTTGCACAGGAAATTTAGGAACTCGTTTATTGATAATACTTGCGAAGGTTTTGTATATTCCACGGGCGAGACAGAGTTTTCCCATCCAGGGTCTTGAGTCGATATGCTCCTGGTTGAATAATTTCTTCGACTTGATATGGACCTTCCCAGTTGGGGAGAGTTTATCCTGTTCTGCTGGCCTGGATACTTCCGTCCTCCACAATACCATGTTCCCTGTACGGAAAGTTTGCTCTTTCACTCTTGAGTTGTAGTATTTGGTGACCTTTTGTGGGTACACCGCCATTCTTATCTGGGCCTGAAGTCTGGCGCTTGGCAGCAGATCCAGGTCGATCCTTCTACGATCGAAGTTCCCAGGCTCTTCGTAGTTGTCAATCCTCAGGGACTGCAAAGAAACTTCAATAGGTAGTACAGCTTCGGTACCGTATGCTAGGTTGAACGGAGACTCGCCGGTGGCCGTTCTTGGGGTAGTTCGGTATGCCCAGAGAACGGAGGTCAGCTCTTCGGCCCAAAGTCCTTTGGTGGCGTTCAACCTCGTCTTCAGACCATGGAGAATGGTCCAATTAGCGGCTTCGGCTTCTCCGTTGGACTGGGGGTGGGCAACGGAGGTCAGCCGATGCTGAACATGATACCGAGCGCAGAAGTCCTTGAACTTCGGATTGTCGAACTGTCTCCTGTTGTCCGTGATTATGACATGTGGGATGCCGAACCTGAATATGATGGAATTTTTTACAAAATTCTTCACCTTGTCCTCCGTGATCTGGGCCAATGGTTTGGTTTCTATCCACTTTGTAAAGTAGTCGATGGCCACAAGAAGGAACTTTCTTTGTCCTGATGCCGGCGGGAATGGGCCAAGGATGTCCATTCCCCACTGGACAAAAGGCCATGGGGCTGCCAGTTGGGTCAGGTGACTTGCAGGCTGTCTCTGAACATTGGCGTACCTTTGGCACTGATCACACCTTCGCACAAAGTCAGCCGAATCCTTCTGGATGGAGGGCCAGTAATACCCTTGTCGAATGATCTTGTATGCCAGAGACCTACCTCCCAAGTGATCACCGCATATGCCTTCGTGGATCTCTCTCAGGGCATAATCCGCATCTGTCGGTCCCAAGCATTTTAGCAGTGGTTGAGAGAATGATCTCTTATAGAGGGTCCTGTCTAAGATGACATACTGGGATGCCATCCAGCGGATTTTCTTGGCCTCCGCCTTGTCTTCTGGCAGTACACCCTCGTTTAGGAATTTGATGATAGGATCCATCCAGCTTGGCTCAGCGTCGATCTGGCTTACCTCCACAAGCTCTTTGGCTATGCTTAGAGTTTCAAGATGTTCAATAAAGGTGCGTCTGAGAGATTCCGGTGTGGTAGTTGCCAGTCGAGACAATGCATCCACCCGGGAATTCTCTGATCGTGGGACATGGATGATCTCAAAATATTCCAGTTGAGAGGATAAGGCCCGTACCGTCTCTAGGTACTGCACCATGGTTGGATCCTTGACTACATATTCTCCGTTAACTTGATTTACAACCAGCTGGGAGTCTGAGAAGGTTCGGAGTTGCCGAACTCCCAAATTTTTGGCAATCCGAAGTCCGGCGAGCAAGGCTTTGTATTCGGCCTGGTTGTTAGAAGCATGGAAGGAGAACCGAAGTGCGTACTCTATTGTATGACCGTCAGGTTCGGCCAGCATAAGTCCAGCCCCGCATCCAGTAGCATTGGAAGCTCCGTCTACATGGAGCACCCAAACGGACTTCGTCTCCTTCGGAACTTCATCTTCTACCGAAGATGCTCCATCCTTGGACCTCCAGGTGCATTCAGCCAAGAAATCGGAGAGCACCTGGGCATTCATAGCCGATCAGGGCTGAAAGCTGATGTCGAATTCGCTCAATTTTACAGCCCACTTGGCTATCCTTCCAGAGGTGTCCGGAGATCGGAGAACGGCTTTGAGGGGCTAATCGGTCAGCACCACAATTGCGTGGGCATGGAAGTACGGCCGTAGTCACTTCGCCGCAATCACTAGAGAGTAGATCAGCTTCTGCATCCTCGCATATCGCGTTTCGGTATCATGCAGAACTTTGCTGATGTAGTAGATCGGCTTGTGAGATCCGTCTTCATCTCTCCGGACAAGGACCGAGCTAATTGCTTCATCTGAAGCAGAGAGGTACAGGTAGAGTACCTCGCCTTCTTGTGGTTTGGAGAGTAGTGGTGGGGTTTCTAGGTACTTCTTTAACTCCTCAAAGGCAGTGCGACAGTCTTTAGACCATTCAAAGCCCTTTGACTGCCGAAGTACCTTGAAGAATGGGAGGCATTTCTCGGCTGACCGAGAAATGAATCTGCTTAGAAAGGCAATTCTCCCTGTTAACTGCTAGACTTCCTTTTTACAGGAGGGATGTCTCATATCCTTTAGGGCTTGGATCTTCTCAGGATTTGCCTCAATCCCTCGTTTGGTGACAAGAAAGCCCAAGAACTTGCCCGAAGTGACCCCAAAGGCGTACTTTGCCGGGTTTAGCTTCATGCGGTAGTGCCGTAGAGCATTGAATGACTCTTTCAAGTCATGGATGTGATCTTTTCGGAGGAGGCTTTTGACGATCATGTCGTCAATGTAGGCCTCCATGTTTCTCTCCGGTTGTTTTTCGAATACCTTATTGATTAACCTTTGAAATGTTGTCCCGGCGTTCTTGAGGCCGAATGGCATCATCTTGTAGCAGTAGAGACCTTTGTCAGTGACGAAGGCCATCTTTTCCTCATCTTGCGGATCCATTCTAATCTGGTTATAGCCGGAAAAAGCGTCCATGAAGCTCAGCAACTGGTGGCCGGCAGTAGCGTCGACCAGCTGATCAATCTTTGGAAGAGGGAAGCTATCTTTTGGGCAAGCCTTGTTGAGATCTGTGTAATCGATGCAGATCCTCCACTTCCCGCTAGCTTTCTTCACCATTACCACATTGACCAACCACTCGGGATAGTGGGCCTCTCGGATGAACCCTGCTTTAAGGAGCTTGCCGACTTCTTCGTCTACGGCTTTCTGTCTTTCAGGAGCGAAACTCCTTTTCTTCTGCCGTACTGGTTTGTATCCAGGGATAACTTCCAGTCGATGAGTGATCACTTCGGCAGGAATCCCAGGCATATCCGAAGCCGACCAGGCGAAGACATCGGCGTTGTCTCTGAGGAAACGGATCAGCTCCGTTCTGGTTTCCTCATTAAGTGTACTCCCGATTTGCACAACTCTGGTGGGGTCTTCCTTTGTCAAAGGTACCAGGACAGTTCTCTCCATGGGTTCACCGGAGCTTGTAGTTGTATTCCTCGGATCCAGCTGATCCGGGGTTGCAAAGTCGTTGAAGTGCCTGTCTTGAATCATCAGGCACTGCCGTGCTGCCCTCTGGTCTCCTTTAGCTTCTCCGACACCGTTCCTGGTGGGGAAACGTACCAGGAGATAATGAAAGGAGATCATGGTTCGAAATCTGTTCAAGGTGGGCCGCCCCAGAATGATGTTGTAAGCCGAGGGGGTCCGGACCACCGTGAAGTTGATCGGCAGTGTCTTTTGTCGAGGTTCAGTGCCAAGGGTCACAGGCAACACTATTTCTCCCTCGGCATGAACTTGATTGCCCCCCGAAACCAGTGAGCGGTATGGGAGACCTTCGTAGTTGATGTCTAGGCAAACACATTTTAGAGAATGCATCGTAAATCAAGACATCAGTCAAACTTCCATTATCAACAAGGATTCACTGTACATCATGGTTGGCCACAACGGCCGAGATTACAAGGGGATCATCATGTGGGAGCCGAACTCTCGCAAGGTCGTCGTCGGAGAAGAGAATAGTGTTATTGTCCTTGAGTCGCTTTGGGGTATCGTCCTCGTCCCTTCTCCAGTCGGTAGGCCGGTGTATCATCCCTACACCTCCGTTGGTGGGCCTTTGATTTGGCAGTTCGGCCTCTTCGGGAGGTGGCTGGGGAACAATTGCTTCCGACCGAAGTCCTTGGCGACCAATGTACCGCTCCAAATCCCCTCTTGATGAGATCCTCAATCGCATCCTTCAGCTGGATGCACTCTTCGGTGTTGTGGCCGTGATCCCAGTGGAATCAGTAATATTTGTTCCTATTCCTTACGGAAGAGGAAGCCTTCATGGGACGGTGCCGCTGGAGATAATTTTCCTTCTCTATCTCCATGAGGATCTTTTCTCGAGGAAGGTTGAGGGGGGTGTAGGAGTTGAATCTTCCTCCCGATGCTCTAGGCCTGGGAGGACTTCTTCGGCGGTCAATATATTTACTGTTATTGTTATTGGAAGTTGGGGGACCTTGTCCCCTGTTGTTCTTCTTTTTTGAAGGGGGCTTCCCTTCGATCAGTCGTCGGTTAGCTGCCTGCTCTTCAGCATCGGCGTATGTCTCAGCCCTTGACAAGAGCTCAGCATAGCTTTTAGGGAACTTCTTATCCAGGAAAAAGGTAAGCCTGGATGTACGAAGTCCCTTCTTCAATGTAGACATGGCCACGTGCTTGTTGAGATCGGGGATCTCAAGTGTAGCCGTATTAAACCTGAAGATGTAGTCTCGCAGGCTTTCTCCTTCGTTCTGGTGAAGGAGGAACAGTGTGTCCATATTCCGGGGAGTCTTGCGGCAGGCCCTGAAATGCAAGACAAACAGTTTTTCTAACTCGGAAAAAGAATCAATGGTAGGCTCGGGTACCTCATCCGAGCAGCTTTCTTCAAGGTAGCCGGGAACGCGAGGCAGTACATCGCGTCCGAAGCTCCTTGGATTATCATATGGACCTTGAAACTGCCCAAGTGGTTGAGGGATCGGAGGTGCCATCATAGGATTCCATCTGGGGAATCCTGAAGTGCCGAGGAATGACTTCGGCCATGATACGGTCGGTGTAGGGTGGACGTAGATCACCCACAATCAAATCGTCGGGATCCTTCAGATCTCGCATTCTCTGCTCCTGCGCCCTCGCCATTTCCGATTCAATGGCTCTAAATCTCCCGTCGTAGTCGGGAGTCTGTTTCGGCGCCCTCTCTACGGAAGTAGAGTATTCAGAGGAGGGTGAGGGAGTTTGCCTAGGCCTTTTCCCTTTCTGCGGGAAATCGACGGACCTAGGCAGTCTCGAAGTTCGGCCTTCAGGAGAGGGCTGAGAACGGGGGGAGAGATGTGTGGGATCCTCCCGTGGGGCTCTCTTCCTTCGGGACCGAGAGCTATGTCTGGAGGCGGCCGGTGGGTTTCCCACCGGAAAAGCTCTTTTTTGGAAGTCCTGAACCATGGCCGTGAGGTTGGTAACCTGGTTCACAAGGGCTTCGAATTGCTATAATTCCACAACAATTGTGGGAGGTGGGGCGTTGTTCTCCCCCGGGGGCGCGCCCCCTTGGGACGGAGCACGACTTCGACTTGTGGAGGCTATCTGAGTCTTTCCTCTCGCCATCAGGAACTTCTTACTTTCCTTTGTTTAGGAGAGAGCCTGAAGAGTGCTGCTGTGTTGCTCCCCTACCTGGTGCGCCAATCTGTTGGCATGGAGTCCCTGTATCGGCCGGTCGGAGCTGCTGCACCACAGGACCGCTCCCTGGTTCACCTGCAAAATAGGTCCCTTGTCGGAGTTGTTCCGGCGGGGGACACTCCGATGCCTAAGTCAGAGACGGATCCCAGCCACAGAATGGGGAAGAATATTGGGAACGAGAGGGAAAGGCTCTTAGAGTATGCATAAGTGTATGAGTATGTATGTCTGTACCTCCTCGAGCAATTCCTCTTACCGCTATTTAAAAGGAGGCCTCCGGGCCACGGCCCCGCTCTTCTCCCGGCAATTACGGAGAGTTAATTTCTTCCTATGATTGGCGATCGTGAGTTGTCATTGAACGGTTCCGGCCAGACCGGAGGCGTGGTAGCTGGAGTTGCGCGCCATGATCGTGGCATGGAGATTGTCGATAGTAACCGTTGGTTACTGTTGCCCATCTGGGCCAGATTGTGGTCCCATCTTCAGATTTTCCCTGTTTAGGAAGATTCTCGGTCGGAGATTTCGTCCTCTGCGTGGGTCGAAGACTTGGTGTCTACCCAGAGCTGGAGATTGTATCTTCGACAGGGACCGAAGAGCATGTCTTCGGAAGTCGTCGAGAAGCTTGGTCTTCGGTTAGGGCCGAAGACATCATCCGAATATCTGGCCTTCGGATGTCGTGGACCAATAAGAAGCCTTGGGTCGCCTGTAGTTGGCCTGTCCTTTCCTGGTCCGAAGTTATTGGTTCGGAGAAGAGGTCTTCGGCCAGCCGAACTTGTGTTCGGTTCGTACCTGGACCGGGATACCCCAACAGGTTTCTTCTTCATTGGTTTGTATTGGCGATGCTTTGCAAACATATAACCATGGTATCGGTGATAATGGCACCGACAAAGTGTTTCCCATGTTCGCTACATCATGCCTCTTCTATTAGCACTCGATCATCATATTTTCATGGAGGTAGACCTTTTTAATTCTGTTAATGTTGCATTAGTTGTTCCGGATGGAAGCTGTAAGTTTATCTAGAAATTTCTCTCTCGCTACTTCACCGAAGTAAAAGGGTTGCTAGCAAGTATTGCTAGCATGATGACATGGTCAGCAACTTCAACCTCATTGAAGCACCTCATGCTTAAGGATGCACACATTAAGTACCTCTTAAATGAAGTAATTGCACTGGTTCCTAGGCAAATTATTTCCTCAGAGCATTAATACAATTGATAACCAAATACATTCTTTTAATAGCTACAATCAGGATTCAGAATTATCATGCTGAACTTTGAACCCATATCAATAACTCCAGACTAAAAGCCTGCACCTGCATCCTATATGTTTCTGGAGCCTTTTGATCAAGAGGTCCCTTTGAATTCATAATCATCATGAATTAACTATCTCTCAGATTTTTGGTCATGTTAATGTTCTTGTATTCTATGTGAGTATCAGAGCTGGGAGAAGACTGTGGATTGCTACAGTCCCGGACAAGGTCTGATGCCTGCTAGTTTTAAGGTTAGAACTGTTCCTTTGGATGGAAGCAATGAAGCCTTTGAGGAGGTTTTGGACCCTGACTTTGGAGAGTCAGCAATTGGGCGTGTAGCACCGGTTGATTCTGGTGAGCTCAAGCTGAAGCTCTCTACAGTTTTGTGCAGCAATATAATGAAATGCAGTTACATAACATGATGCCCTCTAAAATGCTTTTAATTCTTACCTTTAATTTTGGCAGGGCTGTGGTGGATTATTTTGCTGAGAGCTTATGGAAAGATCACAGGAGATTACACATTACAAGAGAGAGTGGATGTACAAACAGGCATTAAATTGATCCTGAATTTATGTTTGTCAGATGGCTTTGACATGTTCCCTTCTCTTCTAGTCACTGATGGCTCATGTATGATAGACCGTCGGATGGGCATTCATGGGCACCCTCTTGAGATCCAAGTAAGTTGAGCTTTGATGGATTCTCCACAAAGTGTTATTTACATTTTCTCACTGAACCGACATTTTGTAACTCACATTTGCACCGTGACCATCCTTTATGTACTATAAACTTTTCTTAACACTTGATTATTTGGACCTTGCATGCTGGTTGTTGGTGTGCAAGTCACATGATACACTGAAAGATGTACATAGTTCCAGCATATAGCATCATTATGTCAGGTTTATGGTTTTTTTTTGACATTTATCTAATTGATTTCACAACCATATAACATACCTAATGAAGATATTCCAAACCTATATACAGTATCCCAGATTACCTATCTTCTTTTTTTGATTCTCTCTTGTCTGTCTGATATAAACATCTACAACTTATCCTGCCAAGATGATCTTACAATACATCCATGAGATCTGTGATTACATAATTTTTTTTCCATGCAAGAAATGCCACCATTTTTTACACAATTCTCTTATTGTCGTGCACTGATTGAGCTTATAACATTGTATTAGTTCTGTTTATAAACAGACAAAACAAAATAAAAGTTACCTAATACAGGTGTGCTAGTGCAGCAGGGTTATAATGTTTATGTCATTTTGTAAAACAGAAGTCATGCCTGATGCAAAAACTTCCATGACTATATAGAAATCTTTCTCTGTCTTATCATCGTGCACTGATTGAGCTTATAACATTGTATCAGTTCTGATTATAAATGGACAAAATGAAATAAAAGTTACCTAGTGTAGATGTTCTAGTTCTGCTTGTTATGTAGTTGCATGTGAATGCTCTCCTTCGTATCCCTCTCTCTCTCTCTCTTCCCCTACAGTGGTACTGTGCCACCAGCAAGTTTGGACCTTGGATCTCCCTAAAGGGCCCCTTAAGAAAGGGTGCCAACAGCTTAAGTAACAACTGTTAATGCCAATGGCCAGTGATATGGATCCTCCTTAACAAAGAAAATAAATATAAGAGATAAAAATTTCCTGTTTCTCATTTCTGTCAATATGGAATTGAAGTTTCAGTTTTTTGACGAATCCATATGATTGAATGAGCATGCTGTGCTTGTTATATTTGAAGGTTAGCTTACTCTTTTACTTGCATTATCTTTGACACTGTTAAACTACTGTCATTTTCGTTACATACATTTTTCTTTTTGGTTGCTTATGATTCTGATATTTTCTTTGGTTTGCTAACACTGATACCCCATTTAAAATAAATGCATGCTATGGATTTGTACCAGATCTTATAGGCTTCAAAGTAAAAGAAGTTATTTCTTCAAAAAAGAGTTTGGGATTTGTAAAGGGCAAGTGATGATGAAGGGCAGTAATAAGTTGTACGGTAATGCTGAAGAATCCTGAAATAAGTTGTTTTGCCTTAGAAGCCTGACAGGAAGTTATATACCTCTGCAATGTATGGTTTGAGGTTATTGAAAAATGAAGAGTGTGAACATACATAAGTCAACTGGCATGGATTACTGTTAAATTTGATGATGATACAAGCAGTAATTACCTGGACATACCAAATCTAGGTAATTCTTCCATCTGAACATTGCTGCAGTAGGAAATTTCAGTAAATGTGATGGGAAAAGGGCATAAGGGTAATTAGTATTTGTCTTGGCACAATCAAACAGCTCTTATATCATGATAGGAGATTTAATTTTAATAGTTTGATTAAGGGTAAAGTTGAGTTACCTTTTCACACCCTAGTGATTGGACTTATTTCGAGAAAAATCTTTGTAATACAATGTTTTACCATAACAATTGATGAGTCTGTCAGGCATCTTTGACTATGACTTTGACTATGAGATTATTAATATGGACCCTTAACCATGAGAGCATTTGTATGAGATGCAGAACCATCCTTATTAATGTGTTTGTAATTTTGTTTGACTACATGTGAATGTACTAGAAGAAATAAATATAGAAAAGTAGAGTTGCATATGTATGATATTCCTATAAAAGCAAAGCCCTAATTGTTAATAGGCTAGTTGCAGTATGCGGGCAGTCAATGGACCGCAAAGTGCATATGCAGTATGCAATTAACAATTTAGGAATAGATAATTCAAATTAAATAATATAAGAAACAACAAAAATAGATAGTAATCTTTTTTTGATAAACATTGCAATATAAATAACAATAACAACTAATAATTAGTTCTTCGTACTTAGTACTTTATGCCTAATAGTAATATTTATTGCATATGCAGTATGCAATTAACAATTCAGGAATAGATAATTCAAATTAAATAATATAAGAAACAACAAAAATAGATAGTAATCTTTTTTTGGTAAACATTTGCAATATAAATAACAATAACAACTAATAATTAGTTCTTAGTACCTAGTACTTTATGCCTAATAGTAATATTTATAGAATAATTAATATATTAATGTTATTAATACTTATATCAGGCCCACTTCAAACCTAACCATCAGTGCAGATCTGCTTCTTCCATATGGGCTCACATAAGAGTGGGCTGCACATGTGGCTTGAAATGCTAATTAGGCTGTATAAGGAGCCACATGATGTTAAATGGGTTGCATATGTGGCCGTATAATACGAAGTGGACCACCTTTTTGGTCCAAATGCAGTATAAATGCATATAATAACCACATATAGGCAAATGTAGTTTGGTCAAGGGAAAGCATCCACATATGCAGCTATACAGACTGTATTTAAAACACTGGGTTTGATCGTCTAACCTAACATCATGATCGCAAGAATAAGTATGGAATTCAATATGTGAGGCCTTATTGCTCTTGCATTGATTATTTCTGGTTGGCTTTCATTTTTCTTCAGGAGAATATCTGGATTTTGGACACTAAAATAGAAACTAATGAAGCTCGCTACTTTATTGGACGAGTATTGCTGTTTAGGATTTTATTTAGATTTATGGAGATAGTTTTATTAGCAATTTTCTTGATTAATCCATGCATACACTCTTGTTGTTTCCCTTTAATATATACCTCTGCAAATATAGTTTTTTGCATATCTATACTTCACAAATCACTATTTGCATGTATGCCCTTTAAACATCCTGTTTCTGCAAGGATACCCTTTCTATTAGATTTTTTGGTTGAGGACATTAATAATTAATTAACTACAAAATGATTCTATATCCTTTGCACTATTATCCTTGAAAATCTTATGCATAATAGACCTTTGCAGTGCAAATTAATTATTTAATTTTTCAGGAGTATTAACACAAGGGTAATCTGTCATTTTACACTTGGAATGGTTAGTTATAAACACCCAGCCAAAAATCTAGTGGAAGGAGTATCCTTGCAAAAACAGGATAATTTCAGGGGTATACATGCAAAGACTGATTTTTGAATGATAAATATGCAAGAAGCCATATTTACAGTTATATATATATATATATATATGCAAAAGCCTTTTTTTTTTTTTTGGAGGAGAACATACATGGGAATATCACCTTGCATAGCTCCAATTTATGTTACCTGAAATTCATCTTTTAACTTAGCATTCTCTGGAAAATTTCTTTCATTGTTAGCGATAAGCTTTATTATCATCTGCTTAAAATTCAGTTCCACAGGCTTTATTCTACTCTGCTTTGCGGTGCTCTCGTGAAATGATCACTATCAATGAAACTTCGAAGAACCTGGTCCGTGCTATTAATAACAGGCTTAGTGCTCTGTCTTTCCACATAAGAGAGTATTATTGGGTAGATATGAAGAAGATCAATGAGATCTATCGCTATAAAACTGAAGAATATTCCCAAAATGCTGTTAACAAGTTCAATATATATCCCGAGCAAATTCCTTCTTGGCTAGCAGACTGGATTCCCGAGAAAGGAGGCTACCTTATTGGCAATCTGCAGCCAGCTCACATGGACTTTAGGTTCTTCTCTCTTGGCAATTTTTGGGCCATAGTCTCTTCTCTAACTACTCCAAGACAAGCTGAGGGTATTCTCAATCTTATAGAAGATAAATGGGATGATCTCGTGGCAAATATGCCTTTTAAAATATGCTATCCTGCTTTAGAATATGAGGAATGGCGTATAATCACTGGCGGTGATCCAAAGAACACGTGAGTGTTTCTTTTACATGCTTTTAACCTTTGGTGTTCCTATATGTGATGCATGCTTCATAATTGGCACCTTTCTGATTGCCTCTAAGATGTTTCTGTGAGGCATCCTTCATCTTTATTTTTCATGTTATTAATCTTGAATAATCTTAAACGGGCATTCAGTGGCTATAGAACCACTAGCATGACTTTTCCCTGCTAGTGATGCAGGTTTTCAAAGTATCAATTCTTAGAATAATTGGCATAAGCTCTTTTTCCTAACAAGCAGTATGATAACCTTGCAGTCCTTGGTCATATCATAATGGTGGATCTTGGCCTACGCTATTATGGCAGGTAGAGATATTTTTTGTAATATTTTTTCTTTTTAGCATTTTGTTTAGCATTTTTAGCCTTGCAACTGTAATTCTCATCCGTTTCCTCTCTTGTTTTATATTTCAGTTCACATTAGCTTGCATCAAGGTGGGCAGGTCAGATCTAGCTCAAAGAGCTGTTGCGGTGGCTGAGAAGCGGCTTTCAAATGACAAGTGGCCTGAATATTATGATACACGAACTGGAAGATTTATTGGCAAGCAGTCACGCCTATATCAGACATGGACCATAGCTGGAATCCTCATCTCTAAAATGCTTTTGGCAAATCCAGAGATAGCGACAATATTGACATGTGAGGAAGATATTGAACTTCTTGAAGGCTGCATTTGTAGTCTAGGCAAGAGTTCTCGGACCAGGTGCTCCCGTCTTGCAGCCAGATCGCAGATTCTTGTTTAACCATGCCCAATCTGCTGATTTTTTGGGATGCATTCATGCTGTATAGAAGAAAACATCAATTAATTTGGAACTGAAAACAAAAAATACAGCCTTTGCAGTATAGATTGAGGTCAGGTTTATGCTTTCATCTTGATTCTCAGTGTATGTATATTTATATTTTTGTTGAGCTTCCATCAAGGACTAATAGAATCTGGTGGATGGTGGTGCTGCAGCAGGCAATTCCTGTATGTTGTAACAAGATCTACTAATTCATGTCACTGCTAACATTTGAGTTCAATCAAGAATTTGTAAAATAGATGTGTGTACTACTAATTGTTGCCAATATGATGGTTTTAGAGGTTTACAAGCATTAAAAGTAATCTCTTTGTTTCTTTGGTTCTATGGTGCTTAAAACATTGAAAGAAACTAATATATGTCCGGTTGGGTTTGAGCTGTCTGAGTTCACATTGACCAACAGGTATTGCTTTGATGGATTAATCTGTTTTCCATGCATCAGAAGCATATGTTTGCTGACTCGTGCATGAGACCTCCAAGCTAAATGAAGTATTCAGTTCTCTCCCATTTTCCAATCATTGTTGTTACCGTTGCTGTGGCTGCTGTCATTGTAGTTGCTCTCTGTTGTAGCCATTTTGGTGCTCCAATTTGCCTCTTTGTTGCATGTGCTGAGAAGAACATTGGTTGAACCCACCGAACCTCTGCAATGGTGCGGTGGTACCATCATTCTCTCTTCATCAGAGCTCTCAAAAACAAGGGGAAGGAAGCCTTTTGCATGAAAGACACAGGTGCATACTCTTTCCCCTGTAAATATATTCCAGGAGTGCTTCACAAGTTTACCATATGAGGCAGTGGGTTGTTCTTTCAAGACAACTATTAAATCATGTGGAAATGCTCTGGGTTGCATGCAAGAATCTTATTTAAGTGTTGAAAAACTGGTTGATCATAGTAGGTTTTTCTTTAACAGGTTAATTGTAGTTAGTCCACCATGTAAGCATATTTGTTTTGGTTAGCATATGCTTTCCGGATGTCTGAATATAATTCCATCTTTATTAGCACTCTTGCTCAGTTTTTTGAGGATGTTTCATTTGTGTTGTTTCAGCTTATAAATTACAAGATTTATCAGGCTTATGTTTATGAAACCCTAGGCAATTTGCTAAAATCATATTTGAGGTCACATCCAGTTTTTGGCAGCACATTCAGTGCATGTTTCCCACTGTATGTTCATCATCTTTCTTTTTCATATTTCATTTAACTACAATATAATTCGTCCATGGTTCATTTTTTAACTCCCTTACCGGAGTTATACCATGTCCATCTTGTACATTCAGACATTCTTCTGCTTAGCTATTACAGCTGCTCGCTGCACCATATTTCTCGTTACACTGCTTTATGATATTATCTTTACAAGATTTGATTTTGTAGAAAAGGGAACGCATGCAATCTTGGGACTAAACTAGAATTCCCCCCAACTTTTGGGATTTGACCCACACAGTGATGATTCACATATGCATGCATATATATATATATATATATATATATTTAAGTTTGTGTACAAAAGAAGTTAATATTCTATTGTTATTAAATTGTAGTTAAAATCTGATAATTATGGAAACTGAAATGTCAGTAGGAAAACCAAGTTATTCTGATTGATGCAAAATATGGAGGAAATGAAGTTTACCCAATCTAGAAAACTTGCAACACTGTTAATCTTGATAGATATTCTTGTCAAGGCATGCTCTTCCCTCTTTGTAATAACCCTGATGATCTAGGCGAACATGAACAAAATGTGGGGGAGTACTTTAAAAAAACAGACCCCTCGTTAGAACATTGGTTCATACAAAATTTTATCCTAGAAACCTCTGCTATTATTTTACTAACCCAGGATGTTCTTCCATTGCATCTGCGCGGAAGAGATCAAGGCGATCGTGTCCCAGCCTGAGTGAATACATGGCTTTCTTGTACTCAGCCCAAGTGAAGGATTTGTAGCAGCGAGGCATGCGGGATGCGACCATCTCTGGGAGAGGGGAGATCCATTTATTGAGGGGAGGTGCACCAAAGTAAGCCATGGAGAGCCTTGAGCTGTACGAGTCAACCATGGCCCTGTGTCTCACACTAACCAGTCTCCCATTTGTCAGAACCTTCAATAACATATTATTACAAAAGATAAAGCGTGGTCAATACAAAAGATAAAACTTAAAAGAATATTGGAAATAAGTCTCAGAAGGTGGTCAAAGATGAACTTAAAAAAAGGAAGGTCTTTAAAATAACTCAGAAAATTGATATGTTCTTATGTAATTCATTTGAGTTAAATTAGGTCAAGCAAATTGTTCGGTCGACTCAATGTGTCAATTATATTCTAACATGCCTTTCGGCTTTCCACAAAGGATTGAGTTGTCTCGAGGTGGAATGAAGGATTGAGTTGGCTCGAGGTGGAATTAAGGTGGTAGCGTTGTTAACAAAGAAAGAGATGATGAATAATATGTTAACGGAGTAAAGCCTTTTTAGAAATTAACTACTCTGACCCGTGAATTTTAGACCGAATGTATCTGGATTATGATTTCCTGTTCTAAGGCCTATATATATCGAGGGCTTTAATCTTCCAAATAGACAATGCTATCTTCCAGACACGCATATGACAATCCCTGCATCTTTACATAAGCTTTTCCTTCGTAATGCATCCTAGAAATATTCTCTCACAGTTAGGCATCACTTTTCCTTCAGGTGATGGATGGAAGGTCTGCACACAAGCTCTTTGCATGCATTCTCATGGCTTCGGAAAACGGGTACCGTCCATACCAAATTCTTTGAACAAAGAATTTGAGGTGTTAAAACTTTTTCAGCGACACCAGTCCCATTTACCCTACCGAGGCTAATATTAATGGACCAACCTGAAGCAGATCGCCGACCATGATATGGAACGCGTTAGGGTCAGGTGGCACCGGGACCCAAACTGCGCCATCCAAGGATGAGGGAGACAGAATCTGGAGTCCTCCCACGTCGCTGGATCGGAGAAGGGTGATGATCTGAGGGTCCGAGTGCTCGCCAAATCCGATCATATCACTCCTCATGTCCTCCTTGTTATGGCATGGTGGGTAGTGATTCAGCCTCAGCAATGAGTCATGCTCTCTGTCTCTTATCAACCTGCTAAACACCTCACCGTCTCTGAGCCCCAGCCCTTCTGCCAGTAGCTCCAGTATCTTACATGCCACGTCTTGCACAGTCTCCATGTACTCATTCACCTCACAGCTGTAGATAAAAAGCAGAAAAATTTGGAGGTTAAAAAGGTTGAAGGCAAGAAGAGATGATTGGATTGGTCAGTAACTGGTAGTCATGGAAGAAAAGCCATTTCGCATGAGCCACTTTTTTTAAGCCCTTCTCCTGGCACTCATGCCACAAATTAAGGGCTTGTGCTGTATGTTTTCTGCCAGTGCTTTGCTTTTTTCCAGATGGCAAATGGCAAGATATGGCATCATGCATGCAGGTGTACTGTGTCACTAGTGGGGCTTGTGGGGATTCTCGCACAGCCTTTTGTTGTCATTTGTTTGAAGTGATAGGATTGCTAACCATCCTCACGGGTTTCTGAGTGCGTTGCGGTCATGTGGATTCGTTGGATTAATTTAACCCAATATCTACTCATAAACTCATCTAGTGGGTTATCTAACTTACTCCATTATGGAGCTTGAATCAATCGTGGCTAACAACTATTTGGGGGAGTGCTCTCATTTTTTTTTCCTGCTCGCAGAACATTGAGTGATTAATCGAAGGCTTACCTCCATATATTGGTGGTAAAGCATGCTTCGACTCATTAAATGGAGTCCTTCAAATCGGAAGGATCCCTGGTGGTCACACCACTCTTCTCCTCAAGAGAGGTGAGCTCGAATTCGGCGGAGTGCATCCCAAGTCCATGGCCAACAATCATTTAGGAAGCACTCTCAGTTTTTATTCCAAAAACATTAGATTAATCGAGAGATCTACCACCATATACTAACGCAAGGCAGTCTTGAACTAATAACATTGGATCCTTTGGACTGGGTTTTTTTCTGGCAGTCACACCCCTCTTCTCCTTGAGGGACATTAGATTATTTGAGAGATCTACCACCATATACCAAGGCAAGGCATTCTTGAACTAATTACATCGGATCCTTTGGACTGGGTGGTTTTCTGGCAGTCACACCCCTCTTCTCCTCGAGGGACGTGGACTCGAGTTTTTAGTGCTGCATCTCAAATTTCTTGGACTCGGCCGGCTGGTCTTCCTTTTTTTTTTTCTATTAAAAAAATAAACAAAACTAATTTTGATTGGTGCTTGCAGGGTTATGCTGCTAAAACGAATATATAAAATCATACAGGCGATCTAGTTAATATCAAATAATAAGATTAGTTCCTTATCCCAAAAAAAAAAAAAAAAAAAAAAATGAAAAGAAAAGGGACTAAGATTAGTTGATTCCAATAAAAGTAGTCATTTTCATAGTCCCAGTTGATGTGATTGCTGAACCAATTAAAGAAGAATCTCTCTGGGAATGACCCAGAACCATGATAACGTGTATGAAATAGAATCATTTTACAGAGTATGAATCCACTAAGTGGATGACGAGTCCTTTGGATTGGTCACATAAAATTGACTCATTAGATTTACACTTCACCTCCAGTCATTTTATCCTTTTTTTTTAAAAAAATGCTGTTTTTTTTCGTAAGGATTTACCAAACTAAAGATCGATTAATGGTCTCCAAGACCTTCCCTGTCATTACTTATCACATGTTTATCGTGACCCTCCTCCACCATAAGGTTCATTAATTACCAGCACATTAATAGCCTCAACTAAAACATGATCCTTCTTTATAATCCCAAATGTCAAAGAACAATGCGATACTTTCTTATTTTTCTTCATGTTTTTTTTCCCTTTCTATTAGTATAATACAATAGTCCAGCTACTCGCAATACTCATCAGGAGGATTAAAAAAAAACTGTCGATCAGTTTTCATACTACAAAAACTTTGTTGGAAAAGTCATCTACTAATTTTAATGTCTAAAACAAAAGCCATCTTATGTAGAGTATCAATTTTTTCTATAGGAGTCAACGGATCATGGCATTCTATATATAACTATGAGTGAGAATAATCACAAAAATACACGCATAAAAAACATCGATTTTTTGAACTCTTTAATATAAAATTTCATGCATGCATTACAAACATGAACATACAAAAAGAGCAACCTAAGATTTCCTCCTAAAGCTCCGAACATATTCACATCAAAACCATAGGACCAACAACACTCTTTGGATACCACTCATAATTTGTTATTCTACCATCACATATACAATCATCAAAGAGATTAGTACATGCGATACCTGAATTCGAGCGGATTCTTCCTTGATATCACACTGGCTTGTTGGGAGATGGAGGAGGAGTTGGCGTGGAGGAGGAGGTACTCCACCTCCCCGGAGTCTCCATTCAGTCCAATGGCCTTGCTTCCATATCCAAGAGGATCTGGAGGACCGGCTCGTTGCTTCTCGACAACAGGCAGCGAGAAGAATTCTAATGCAGCGGCCTCCATCCGTGAGACTATGTCGAGGGGCACTCCATGGCTGATCACTTTAAAGAAACCAAACTCCTCACAAGCCCTCACGATGCCCTCCGATACGAGGGTTCGATCGCAGGAGAGGTCGATGACCGGGATGGCTAGTGACCTGAAGCGATCGCCATGCACGGGGCTAAGAGAAGCCACCACCATTGTGAATAGCTCGTTCTCTAATGTTTTTTTTTTTTTTTGTATCTATAAATACTAAAAAAGTGCGATGAGAAGAGAGGAGAGTATGGTATAACCTAAAATGGAAGAAGGGGGGGGAGACGTCTGTTATATAGAAGTAAGTGTATGCGAGAAGGGTGGTGTGGATATTTAATGTGGCCCGTGTGGGAAGTGATGGACTTGAAGGCGGCTGTGAAGTACAACCAGGAGGTTACTGTATCGCACACGAGATGGTTTGACCATTGTTGGTTCTGTTGACTTGCTCTCTTTCTCAGCACTAGTGCACTACTATTGGTAATGATAGTGAAATTTATCATGAATGTGGTGAAGGTGGAATCCGTATCCAGGAGTTTTACCGGATGAACAGGTAGGATGTTAATTTGGAAGCAAAATATATATGGAGGAATAAAAGTTAATTATTTAAGCCGCTTATTCCCCTCTCTTTTCAGTGGAATAATCATTTAATTAAGCATATATTCTGCTCTTTTATTAAAAAAAATAATGCATCGTAAGTACTTTATTTTTCTTTTCATGACTTATTTATCCAACGTAATGTAGGAATAACCTACCCATATGAACTAGTGGAATTACTTAACCCACTTTTTTATCTCAAAATTACAATCTAGATATAGGAATTTTGTTTACAGAATATGAGAATTATCGGGAGTTTTTTTTTTTTGTTGAAAGATTATATATACTTTTAGATTAATCGAGGCTATTACGTCAGAACAAAAGCTTTTATTTATGCTATAACATATAAACTATGGGCTTTATATAATTAAGGTGTCGAGGATGTATGGGCTACTAGAAGCATTTGGACTACCTTCAAAACTTATCTCCATGTAAGAAGATGATAGACCAACTTGCATTCACCATGGACCTCTTGGAGGAGGAAGAAATTTCAGCCTTTTTTTTAGGAAGATCTTGGAACCAATTATTGATGGTCCTTTTTTTTTTTTTTTTTTTTTTTTTTTTTGTGTGGGGGTGTGGGGGGGCACATATGCCCGAGAGAAATGAAAGAATCTTTCTTTCAACTGCGGCATATAATTTTCTTGGTTTCCCATAAGACTTTCCACACCACACCTTCCGAATTTAGGATATCTTCGATCTGGAAGGACTGAAGAAGGACATTATTGCAAGGTTATTTACGAATGCTTTATCTTCTCTGTGGTTGCCGATTATATTGCTTGCATTTCCTTCTCGTTGGGGGAGGCTTCTTGGTTCATTCTCTTCTCTGCCTTCTTTCTTTCTCTCCTTGCAAATATTTCTTCTGGATTTAATAAATTAAGAAAGATATGTTTCACCTCCTCCTCATATATACTCGTTCGATCGGATGATAACAATTATGATAATAAAACATGCGATCCCGTTGGTTTGTGTTTTGTCGTCATCGTAGGCCAAATATTGGCGGACTTTGTTCGCCCGTGGGTCCCGCTGGTCATGTACCATTTTTCGGTGGTCTCCACGTGAACTAGACTTGACCGGGCCGGAAATCAATTCCGGTTCGACCACCAACAGCTGCGTTTTTGGTGACTGGACCGGACCATTCAGACCGGCTATCGCCTGAAGTGTGACTCCAGTTCTCGTGGGGATAGGATAAGGCTGGCCGGTCTGACAATCATTGGTGTTCATTTTTCCTTGGATGGTCTTTTCCAAGGACTAATATTTTTCAATGCTCTATTTTCTTCGCATTATTTTTATAGAAACCTTGAAAGAATTTGATCAAATTGAATTCATTTAAATTAATGAGAGCTATAAGATTAATTGAATTTAATTTTTCAAGACTTGAGATGTGCTTGTCGAGTCTAGGTTTAGGGACATGAATGTATGTAACAAGGCACGAACTTCAAACATATTACAACAGACTTGCATCAAGGTTTAACATGGCATGAACATGGTATTAACCATTTGGAATGCAGCATATATGGATCGATCAGTAAGTGAAGTCTCTTAAAACCAAGGTTTTATCTTGTTCCTACTAGGTACATAAGTAAAATATTATCCAGTTGATGGTTTATATGTTTGGTTTTGGAGTTTTATCAAAGGTCTCTATCCCTACGGGAAAACTATCTTGAAGTGTCTGATTAATAAAACTCTTGTTTCAATAAAAAATTGAAAATGAAATTGAGTGAAAGGGTGGCTGCAATATAATTAGGGTGCATTGGAGTCCGCATGGAATGATATCTGGCTAAATGAGATAGCTATCATGGAAGCATGGGATGGACCCAAGGTATGGCCTAAGGTTTATGGTGGGGTCTAACACGCATGTAAGGTGGCTCATGCTTATCACCGTGCCATCCAGTGTGTTGCGTGCTAGGTTGGTCTGTTTTGGTCTCAGCAATGATATAGTTTTAGCATAATTGTTTTCACTCATGCTCTCTCTCTCTCTCTCTCTCTCTCTCTCTCTCTCTCGACAATTTTGACAGATAATTTTTTTTTTCTATATTTTTCTTAAACTATTTAGTTTTTGAAGTATATTTTTATTTAATATATATCTTCAGTTTTTTCCTATATTTCTTAAGAAACTTATCTAGCACAAAGACTAAAAATTAACTTCTATTAGTAATACATATTTAGTTCTGGATAAGCATAATTTGGTGCAATGCTTGCATCTGCTTTATATATATATATATATAGGGATGAGATGCTTGTTATTATTTGGGAGGTGTTGGTAGTGCAATAACAAAACTACACCTAGTGCATGTTAAGCCTAAAACTTATGGTAGATGGATGTAGAATGATTTCTTCTACCTTTACAAATCTGATAAAGCCTTAATCAATTATAGTGAGGCTTTGCTGAACTTAGCCCAACTCCTTTATTAAATTCTAATAAATCAATAGATTAGACAGAAAAAGTTATAGAGCTACGTAGAGAAGGCATGCAAGACTACAACACCAACCATGACACGGAGGGCATGCAATCTATATCAACATGGAAAAGAAAAGAATTTGGTGACGAAAGGCACATCTAAACCCCTCAATTGGAAGCTGAACTGTCTCATTTTTCGTTAGCTGGTGTAGAGGCCGATCAACCATCAATCTGAACCATTTAATTTCTTCGATCTGGGAAGCACCTGCACCAACTCCCTCGCTTGTAAGATTTCTCCTCCTCGCATTGAAATCCAATTTGCATGGACACACCTTTTGAATTGAATCACTTGTATCCATGAATACCTAGCTATGACAAAAATAAAAATTAAGGATCATTCCATGTTTGTATATATTTCCAATCACCACTACCACTACCATTCTTTTTATTATTCAAGTAATACGTGGCTCCTATTTTTATTCAAGTTAAAACAAGAATTTGAGTTATAGGGTTTACTTTATTACGTAGAACATGATTATTATATCCATCGAATATGCGTGCCTCATAATCGCCATGCGTGGAGATGATGGCAAGTTGCCAATCCTTTTCGATGTCTTGATCAATGATAGTGTTCTTGTTCCGCCAATCAAGCATCAACTTTTGCAGTGATTGATACATTGCGGAGAACTAGCATATCATCCATGCCCACTTGATTCCTTGGCAACATAGCCTGCTAAACAAAATGAGTTTTTTTTTTTTTAAAACAAATGTGGGTGGTTGTTGGCTAATGAGGGACCCCATCTAAATTGACATTTAAAGACCAGGTGATCACCCACTCAATTTTATTGGGATATAAAATAAATCACCATTGCTATGATCTCAGCAGAAGTGTGATTTAATAATGTTAATTGTGACAGACTATATATGATCCTATATGTTATAACTTATAAAAATCTGCGCTCCCATTTAATTAGTAGTAGTGGGATTGCAAGGTACAATGAGGATAACCATTTCCTTGGAAAAGTGATTAAGTGATGCAAAATCCTTGGATCAAGAAGGGAATTAAGCAGCATATGCAGCTCAGATCATCAAATCTGACAAGAAATAAAGAATTACAGAAAGGGTTTCCTAACGCCTAGAAGTCAAGATTAGAGAGATTCAGAAGGTTCTTTTGGTCTCATATAACTATAGCACGTTGCTAGAATCAGGGGGGGTATTGGATTAGGTTATTCACCTAGTAGCATGGTAGGAAAGAAATTAAACTGAAAAAATGTGATTAGGTCTTAGGACTGGTGAACGATTATTATGGGACTAGCTTTGTGGAAGCTTCTACAAGGAAACAAACCTTTAAATACTATCATAAATTAGCCTTTCATTAAGGAATATCATCAAGGAACCTATCCCTCGAAAAATCATCGAGAGATTAGCAAGGAATTTTTAAGGGATATTAAGTTTCATTCAAAATGTACTTTCATTGAGAAATCTTTAAGGTTGCATTTGGTGGATTGCCAGGAAATCCTGAATGGTAATCTGGATTACTTGCAAGATAGATTACCACTAAATAGATCACCAGTAATGTTGATTACTGTGTTTGGTATACACAGGTAATCTATCAGTAAGATCGATTACTGTGTTTGGTATGATAAATAGATTACCAGTAATCCAAGCTCAAATTTCCAAAATATCCCTAAGTCAAATTTATTTAAAACATATTATAATATAATATAGTAATGTAATATAATATTGCATTAATATAATATATTATTTGATATTTTGTAATGTAATATAGTATTATATTATTTGATATTTTATAATGTAACTATTTATAAAATTATATAGTTAATAATGTATTATATAATATTATTATATATTATATTATATTATATTAAATATAATATATTTAATATAATATAATATAATATATGTTATGTTATGTTATAAAATGTAATATAATATAATTTAAATTATATTATATTACACTCAATTGTTATATAATATGTATTTTAAAATATTCTACTTTCTAATATTACAAATAAAATAAAATAAAATAAAAAATTATATAATTTTTTAAATTTAATAATATATATATATATTTAATATATTACTTAGTATATTTAAAAGATTATATATAATCTTTTTACATTTATTTAGTATAAAAAATATTTTTAGATTTTTTAATTTTAATTTAAACATATTAAATATTTTATATTTAATAATATAAAATATTTAAAAATTATATTTTTAATAAATAGCTAAAATATAAAAATTATTTTTTTATAAATAAAATATAGATTTAAGAAGAGATCCCAACCAACACTAGAGGACCTAGATGAGAGGGAGAAGGAAAATGTTTCGTTCTCACCGAAGCGAAAGGGACGGGGCAATTTTTGTAAAAATAAAAAATATCAGATTACCACATCTCCGGTAATCTGGATAGCCACCTCTCCCTGAGGTAATCTGGATTGCCACATGAGAGGTAATTCAGATTACAACTACAACATAGATTACAGTTTAAAAAAATACCAAACAAGGTTATCTGGTGGGCCCAGTTTAAAATTATCGGTAATCTGGATAGATTACTGTCTACCAAATAGTTGCTAAGAGATTTGTAAGGACCTCGGTAAGAGATTTGTAAGGGCCTCGGTAAGGGATTTGTAAGAAATTTACTCCGATAAATCCTTTGAAAATCTCTTAGTAATCTACAGGAGATCAATGAGTGATTATTTTAATAATTTTTATTGAGAGATTTGTAAGAAAAGTTTGGTACCTTGAAAATTTATCAAGGAACGAATCCCTTAGTGTTGATAAAATATTTTTAAAAATAAAAAATAATATTAGAAAGGGATTTTTTAAAAAATATCTTAGCGATATTGAAATCTAGTACCAGGCGAATATTGCTTATAGATTCTCTCACTGACATAAAAATAAAGTTCATAGATAAAATTATTACCACGTACTAATTGTTTTTGATACTAATTAAATCAAAAGAATCCCTCCACCCCTCCCTCTCTCTCTAACTATTCAGATATCACAATGACACTCCTGTCTCGCTAATCGAAGAGCAAACTACCAGCCTCTTTCACCGCTCTATACTATCCCTCTGCCCCTCCAAGCAACTCGTGAAAGATGTGAGGTGAGTAGAAAGCGAGCACATCGCATAAGTAAGCCTTATTAAACTAGCACATAGTATATGGCATACCACCATTGAATTAGAAAAAAGTACCATTTAATCAATCACTAAACATGCAAAATAGAGCTAATCAAACTATTTTTAAGTTAACTAATAATATATGATGTGGCCAGAACGCTGACATGGCACGAGATAGCTGACGTGGAGTCCCCATCAGATGCCATGGCAAGCTTTCAACATGAGCGCCTTTGCCGAGCTGAGCTTCCTGAAGCGACACCTCTGCTCGTCGAAGGCAAGCTCCGTCCTCCGTCAGGCCCGTTCCCGCAAGCCCGGAATGTCTAGGCCGGAGCTGAGTCCGAGTTCCCACCTGGACGGACCCCTCGAGATCGGGCCCCGTGGTCAGGAGCTGAGCTCAGCCAGCTCCGCCACGAGGCGCCCCTCCAAGCTCAGGTCCCCTAGGCTGGGCGGCACCCCAGCACCGAGCTCGTCTGAGGTCGGGCCCCGTGGTCAGGAGTCGAGCTCAGCCTCATCCTCCATGAGGCGCCCCTCCGCGACTGAGCTCGGTCGACCTCCGTCCTGCCGAGCAGCACCAAGGCGAGTCTACTGAAGACGGGCCCTGCCTCTCCAGCTCGGCCCTCTATTCAAGCCAATGCACCGATCGCCAAGGGAGCCATACCTCTCCTCCAAGGATAGTGGCGATGCTCCCGAGGGCCGTACGACACCAACCATGCCGCAATCAAGGCGCCATACCCTCCGCCAATCTACCGTACAACCGGAGAAAAGACCCTACTGGAGAGCATGGATCCCAAGACCGGTGGCCCGTCGGTCGAGGCCCTGTCAGACTCCCAGGAGAGGGATAAGCAGAAGGAATGTCATAAATCTACGGAGGCTTCCCCGACTGTCAAAATAGGAGAGACGTCCCGTCCACGTCACGGTACCTCGCCGTACACGACAGCAAGGGGTGATCCCAAAGCAAACTAAGGTAGAAACTCCCGCCAAAAAATAAGCAAAAAGAGGTATCGGCATCTAACCCAAAAAAAGGAGGAACCAGAGCGACGCAAGGGAGGAAGGCTAGAGAGGAGGGCAAGACCACCTCGGCCAACACCACTCCTAGCTCGTCCTCATCTTTCACTCACACTATATTCACTCCTCCTAACGTGGAGCTCATCCAGAGGGGCTCGACCAGGAGGATCTGTTCCCTTGGATCATCACTGACTTGATCGTCGGAGTGCCCCGCCAGAATCCTCGGCCCGGGTCACTGACGTTGGCTTTCTTGCAGGTCCCGAGGCACCAGAGGTATCTCCCACGGGCGGACGCGGAACACCCGGCACCACCAGCAGCTACGGGCCACGACGATCCGGGCGGCAACATATTGGCGCGCCAGGTAGGGGCATAACGACACTCGATCCAGTTCAAGCCCTGCTCAGCCAGACCACCGGGGGGATGATGACCACCCGGGCCAAGGGAGCTTCCCCTAGTCGTGCGGAGGCATCCCCTTCTCACAGGAACCCGCATGGACCGGAGACGGAAGTGGAGCCACCCACTCCGGTCCAGCCACCTCCATCAGAGGCCCAGCTGGCCGCACTTGCCCAGCAGATGCAAGTTCTTGCCACGGCAGTGCGCCAGCTCCAGTACCAGCACCGGTCCGTGGCTATCCACCAGCAGCTAGGGACCCCGGCGGCCATGCCGCAGCTCCCCGCGATAGCTTGCACTCCTTTAAAGGAAGGCCGTCACAGCCGCGGGCCACCACTGACAACCGGGGCAGCCATCAAGCTCCAACGAAAAGACAACGAGTCGGCTCTGTTGACGGAGAGAGCTGCTCACCAAACCTCGGGTGGGAGGTGCCTAGACCCCGCCGAGGCAAGAAAAGTAAGACCCCCAGCCACGGGTGCCGCACATCCATGTCACCTTCTCCATCTCCTTTGGCGGAGGGGTTCCCTGATGAAGCCGCCAGGCGTGCGACGGGTAGGCGCCTGGAGGAGCATGAACGCAAGCTGGCGGAGTTTGATCGCCGTTCGCCAACTTGCCTGGATCCACTAGTGAGCCAGTGGGCTATGACGCCTGCCCTCCTTTCTCCTAGGAGATCCAAACGGAGCCGATTCCCCACCGGTTTTGCATGCCGCAGGTGGATCCCTATGATGGGACCACCGACCCCCTGGACCACCTGGAAAGTTACTGGGCCCTCATGAGGGTCCAGGGGGCCACTGATGCCCTTCTATGTGTCGCCTTCCCCGCTACCCTTCGGAAGGCCGCTCGAGTATGGTTCACCCGCCTCAAGCCGGAAAGCATCAGCTCTTTCGCCCAGCTGGGATAGAAGTTTGTGGCCCATTTCGATGCCTGTCGGAAGACCCACGCGAGGCGGACAGCCTCTTCTCCATCAGGCAGCGGGATCAGGAGACGCTGCAGGATTACATGGCTCGTTTCAAGGCTGCCGCCCTGGAGATCTGCTGTTTGGAGGAGCTGGTCGCCATACTAGCCCTGAAGCGAGGGCTCGGAACCTCCCGCCTGACCTACTCGTTGGATAAGAAGCCCTCCAAGGCCTACGCCGAGCTCCTTCTCCGGGCCCAAAAGTATGTCCGTGCCGAGGAGGCAGATCGTACGAGGCAGGAGCTCGACGAAGGATTCCTGAAGAAGATGGCCCCTGCTGAAGTGTCCGGGACCCGGAAGCTAGCACCCCAAGCTCAAAGCTCCCGGAGGGACCGGCCAAGACTGAGGAGGACTCTCATTCCGGAGGAGGCCTACACCCCTCTCCTCGCCCCGAGGACAAAAATTCTTATGGAGATCGAGGGCGAGGACCACTTGAGGCACCCACCGCCACTGAAGCCGTCCGCCACCCATGACAAGTCAAAGTACTGTCGCTTTCATCGCGACAATGGTCACGGCACCGAGAAATGTCATGACCTCAAGTGGGAGATTAAGGAGCTCACCAGGAGAGGCTACCTCGGAAGGTACGTGGGGAGCAGATCTCAGTTGGAATCCCAGGCACTCGTCGCCCTTCCACCAGTCCCAGCGGTCGACATTCACCCCACCGAGAAGCCGGTGGCGATGATACACTGGGGGACTGGGTGTGCCCCAAGAAGCCCGGGGGCAAGGGGTGGAAAAGCTCCCGAGCGTCCTGTGAGCCTGCCACACAACGTCCAAAATGACAACGGGCAAAGCGCCTTTCGACCTCGTCTTCGGCACGGAGATAGTGATTCCAGTTGAGCTCGGTGCACCCCCTCCTCAACCTGGACCTCCCCGAAGAAAAGAAGGCCAGAGCCTAGCTTTGGATAGCAGCCCACCGGTAACGGGTCGCCCGACACCATAACGCCTAGGTGAAGTTGAAAACTTTCCGACCCGACAACCTGGTGCGCGCCGAGCTGAGGCGTCTCCACCCAGAGAGTGTGGTAAACTCTCGCTGAATGGGGAAGGCCCCTACAGAGTGGCCGAGGCCCTTCTACAGGGGGCTTACTATCTCGAGGACCTGGATGGAATCAGGTTCCCCCTGGTTGTAATCTGAGGAGCTACTGTCAATAATGTAAGTTCTCCCTCCATTTGAAATAAAGGTCCTTTTCCTATGCAATGGTTTATTTACCTTGCAGGAACACCAAAGACCTGGGAAGCTCCCAGGCACCGGTGAGCCTAGCTCCCCGGCAACAAAGACCGGACGACCCTCCGGCACCGGCGAGCCCAGCTCCCCGGCGAAGGCCTGGGAAGCCCCCAGGCACTTAATGCCTCCGAGCCCAGCTCCAAGGTGACATCTTCCGAGCTATGTCCTCATATCATTAAAACATCGTCGTCTTCGAGCCCAGCTCTAGGACGCCCGCTCAAGACCGGAGCTCAGATCTCCGGCCAAGGGCAGCTCCGAGCCACGCAGCTCTCCAACATCATCGTCTTCGAGCCCAGCTCCAGGATACCTGCCCAAGACCGAAGCTCAGACCTCCGGCCAAGGACATCTCGGAACCGTGCATTTCATCATCAACAACACTCCTGGGCCCGGCATAACTGTGCTAGTCGAAGCTGGGCCCCGTCCTCCGCCAGGTTAGCTCCCGTAAGCCCAGGATGCCTAGGTCGGAGCCGAGCGTGAACTTCCACCCAAGGCGGGCCCCTCGAGATTGGGCCCTGTGGTTAGGAACCGAGCTCAATCTCCTCCGCCACGAGTCGCTCCTCCGAGCTCAGGTCCCCTGGGCTGGACAGCATCATCGCTAATCCAAAACCGGATGACCCTCCAGCACAAAAGACCTGGGAAGCCCTCAGGCACCGGCGAGCCTAGCTCCCCGGCATCAAAGACCGGATGACCCTCCGGCGCCAAAGACCGGATGACCCTCTGGCACCGGCGAGCTCAGCTCCCCGACGAAGGACCTGGGAAGCCCCCAGGCACCCAACGTCTTCAAGCCCAGCTCCAAGATGCCTTCTCACATTATCGAAGTCCCCGAGCCCAAGACTGGAGCTCAGATCTTTGGCCAAGGGAATTCTCTTAACCAATGCGCCTACGAGCCCGGCTCCAAGGTGCCACCTCAAGTGCTCACGTCCCCGAGCCTAGCTCCAGGACGCCAGCCCAAGACTGGAGCTCAGATCTCCGGCCAAGGAAATTTTCCACCGATGCGTCTTCGAGCCCAGCCCCAAGGTGCTGTCTCAAATCATCGAAGTCCCCGAGCCCAGCTCCAGGATGCCACCCGAGACGGAAGCTCAGATCCTCGGCCAAGGGCAAACCCGAGTCGTGAGCTCATCATCAACAGTGCTCCCGGGCTCAGCCTCACGACAACAGCCGAAGCCGATCCCCGTCCTCCACCAAGTCGGCTCCCGCAAGCCCGGGATGCCTAGGTCGGAGCCAGTACGAACTTCCACCCAAGGTGGATCCCTCGAGATCGGGACCTGTGGTCAGGAGTTGAGCCCAGCCTCCTCCACCATGAGGCACCCCTCCGAGCTTAGGTCCCCTGGGTTGGGCAGTATCGTCGCCAATCAAAGACCTGCGAAGCCCCCAGGCACTGGCGAGCCTAGCTCCTCGATAACAAAGCCCAGAGAAGAGTCCTCTGGCACAAAGACCTAGGAAGCCCCCAGACACCGGCGAGCCTAGCTCCCCGACATCAAAGACGGATGACCCTCCGGCACCGGCGAGCCCAGCTCCCCGGCAAAGGACCTGGGAAGCCCCCAGGCACTTAGTGCCTCCGAACCCAACTCCAGGATGCCAAGGCCTAGAACTCAGATCCCTAGCGCCGCAATCCTCAAGTATCAACGTCCTTGAGACTGGCTCCGAGACACTAAGGTTCAAGACTCAAACTTTCAACACCAAGGATCTCAGCCTTCGATGCCTCCGAGCCTAGCTCCAAGATGGCGATCACTGAGTTATGCCCTTAAGCAGCTGAATCCAAGGTCAACATCCCTCACCGTCATGACCTCAAGCTCAACGCCGGGTCCGTGCCGGTTGGAGTCCTCAGCTCCTCTCTCGGACGTCCCAGCACCAAAAAAGAAGTAGCAAAGAAAGGGAGGAGAAGAAAGAGAGGGGACATTCTACATTGCAGATGATGGAGACACCATGATCGCAAAAGTGAGTTTCATTACCGAAAGAGCTGATTACATTATCTTCCGGGCCCCGACAGGCCGGGTGATCCGTCATGAAAAAAGAAGAAAGATCCTATCCTAAAGGGCTGGCTCCTTCCCCGGGCGGTGCACGGCTGGGACCTCTCCCTCCCCACCTCTGTAGGAGGAGCGGGTTTAGTCACTGAAGCTGTTGAGGCTGGATCAGCTACCTCCGACTGCGGTGCAGGTGCTGCCCTCGCCATCGTCGGTGTCGGTTCCTTGGAGCCAGGCGCTTCCGAGGTTGCTGGAGCCCGAGCCTCGTCGGAGTAGCTCCCTGCTTTGCTGCCACCATCGTCGTTGCAGAGGAAGCCTTCTTCCCCGGGACGCGAAGCATGGCCAACTGTTCCTTGGATAGAACCCCCTGCAGCTGGGACCGGCAGTATGCGAACCCCTTGGCGAAGGAGTCCGTTGCCGCTTCCTGGAAGTCCTTGAGGTACTCCGGGATTGCCTTGAAAGCAGCCACAGCGTCAGCGGCTACCTTCTCTGCAGCCTCGGCCCGGTGCCGGACCTCTTCGAGCTCCGCCTTCAGGTGCTCGGACAGATGGACGGCCATCGCCAGCACCTTCTCGACGGATTCGATGGAACGGTGGGAAAGAGCGGCCTTCTCCTCTGCATCGACAGCTCTCTTCTCGACCGTGGCCACCTTCTTCTCAGCGGAGGTGGCCCTCTCTCTGGCCACCTCCGACTCGGCCCGAAGCTCCTTAGCTGGCCCGCTTGGACTCGAGCTCGCTGTCGAGCTCCTTCCTTATTCTGGCTTCATCAGCAGCTTCAGTCTAAAGGCTCTTCACCCTCTGGCTAGCCTCCCGGACCTCTGCATCCTTGCGGCCTAATCAGCCTTGAGGGATGCGAGCTCGGCTCCCTGCTCTCTGTCCCTCTGTGCCCAGTTACGGCAGTAATCCCTTATGAGGATCAGCTCCCGCCCTTGCTGCAGTAAGAAGAGCCAAGTCAACAACAAACTAAAAGAGGAGAAGGCAAGAAGATGTCAAAGTAAAGGAGAGCTACTTACGGCGTATAGCTGGGTGAACGATGCCGTGATGACATCACCGAGGAGTCACCCACTCCCCTCGTGCTTATCGCATGACTGGACAGAGAAGTCCATCATGTGCTCCGCCAGACCCGCGTCCTTCATCAAGGACATGTTTGGGCCCAGCCGGAAAGGGACTCGGTGGTAGTCCCTCTCCTGTGTTCCTGGCAGTTCGGCTCCTTCGACGGCAGAAGACTCCCTTGGCGCCAACTGGAAGATCGGCACCACATCGGATCGGACTTGGGGTGCCGGCCTGGCTTCTCGCGGCCCCCCATCCCCCTCCATGCTGGCGACCTCCAGGATGGGGGGCACCGACCTGGCAGCAGCGATGGCTGACCTCGCGCAGACAACCACCTCAGGCTCGGACGCTGCTACGGGAGGCTCCAGGATGGGCTCGGCTACCCTTTTCCGCATGCGCTCCTGCACCGGTGCATCCGCCCTAGCCTGCACCGGCCTTGCCCCGTCCTCAGTTCGGGCTCTCTTCGGCGTTGGCTCGGCGACCTCAGTGGCCTGCTCCCGTTCCTTAGAGAATGAGAGCAGCTCGTCCATCGAGAACTTCATTGCTGCACCAAGACAGAAATAAGGTCAAACCCCCCCCCCCCCAAAAAAAAAAAATGAGAAGAAAAGAAAAATGAAGAATGAAAACAAAAAAGGGATGGCCAAGTGGGACTCACCCGACTCCTACGCCGGGCCCACTCCAGCCTCGCGGAGATTTTGTTCGGACAGCAAAACCTCGAGCGAGGGATCTCTGCCGATCTGAGCTGCTTGTACAGTTCGACGTTGGCCTCCTCGATAGCAGAATTCTGATTTGGGGACCGATCTGGGTCACTCCAAACCCAGTCAACCCCCTCTATGGAAGCAAAGAAAACCCTATTCTTCCATCCCTTAATGAAAGAGGGAAGGACAAACTTTATTCCCCGAGGGCGGGAAGAAAGAGACCACCACCCCTCCTTGGTGGGGTGGCGTTTCAAGGTAAAAAAAATCCTAAAAAGAGAAAAACGGGCAACAATCCCGTGAAAGTGACACAAAACTATGAAGGCAAAGATGGTCCTAATGGCGTTGGGGACCAACTGAGCCGGGACAAGGCGATAATTGGCCAGGAATGAAAGGAAGAAGGGGTGGAGAGGAAAACAGAGGCCCCCAACGAAGGCCTCCTCATAAAGGGCGATCCGTCCAGGACCACCAGAAGTCACCCGCTCCCTCGGACGAGGAACGGACAGACGGATGGACTCGGGAATCTCATAGGCTTCCTGGATGGCCAGCAGATCTTCAGAGGTAATCACCGAGGCAATCCCCCCGGGACCCATCGACCGAGAAGGCTCAGGCTCTAGAAGGACTTGAGGAGGAGGAGAAGACTCGGGTTCCCTGATGATCACCGAGCCCTGGGTGGGCTACCTACTAAATTCAAACCTCGCCGCCTCCATCTCCTTGTCGGAGGAGGAGGGAGTCCTCGGCCGGGAGGTTCTGACTTTGGCTTGGCAAGAAGGATGGAACTCCGGACCGAAATGATCCATGGAGGAAAGAAAGAAGGAAGAAGAAAGGAAGGGACAGGAGGAACCCTAAGATGACCCCTAGAGGACGAGGAGAAAAGGGGGCTAACCTGCAAGAACTCTAGGGAGTCGCCGGCGGCCGGAAGGGAGGAAGAAAAGGAAGAATGCTCCTGCGGGATGCTAGGCGCGCAAAGCTTGAACAAGGGCAAGCTTCGAAAAGACTTACCCCTCCTTTCCAAGTAGCTTACGCCCGACCGTACCTTTGCGGCCCCCCAGAAAGCGCCCGCCGCGTGTCGACTATTAATTGGGCCCGCGCGCCCATCCGACCGCGGTTGCTCTGACTTCTGCGCCCGTCTCGACGGCCCCCCTCCTGCATGGCCATGTGGCATCCTTCCACAAGCTCGTAGGATCGTAGACTGAGGCGCCACCCATTTTGGCCATTATTGTGCCCGATTTCTCAGCCTTTCCATGTCAGCGCCATAATTATGCCCTTCGCCCCAAGCGCTGCGCGTCAATAGGCCTCGGGCGTGGGGGCAAGTGATGTGGCCAGAATGCTGACGTGGCACGAGGCAACTGACGTGGAGTCCCCATCAAACACCATGGCAAGCTTTCAACATGAGCGCCTTTGCCGAGCTGAGCTTCCTTGAAGCGACACCTCTACTTGTCGAAGGCAAGCTCCATCCTCCGCCAGGCCCATTCCCGCAAGCCCGGAATGCCTAGGCCGGAGCCGAGTCCGAGTTCCCACCTGAGGCGGACCCCTCGAGATCAGGCCCCGTGGTCAGGAGTTGAGCTCAGCCAGCTCCGCCCGAGGCGCCCCTCCGAGCTCAGGTCCCCTAGGCTGGGCGGCACGCCGACACCGAGCTCATCTGAGGTCGAGCCCCGTGGTGAGGAGTCAATCTCAGCCTCCTCTGCCACGAGGTGCCCCTCCGTGATTGAGCTCGGTCGACCTCCGTCCTGCCGAGCAGCACCAAGGCAAGTCTACCGAAGATGGGCCCTGCCTCTCCAGCTCGGCCCTCTGTTCAAGCCAATGCACCGGCCGCCAAGGGAGCCATACCTCTCCTCCAAGGACAGTGGCGATGCTCCCGAGGGCTGTACGACACCAACCATGCCGCAATCAAGGCACCATACCCTCTGCCGATCTGCCATACAACCAGAGAAAAGACCTTACTAGAGAGCACGGATCCCAAGACTGGCGGCCTGCCGGTCGAGGCCCTGTCAGACTCTCAGGAGAGGGGTAAGCAGAAGGAATGTCAAAAATCTACGAAGGCTTCCCCGACTGTCAAAATAGGAGAGACGTCCCGTCCATGTCACGGTACCTCGCCGTACATGACAGCAGGGGGAGATCCCAAAGCAAACCAAGGTAGAAACTCCCGCCAAAAAATAAGCAAAAAGATGTATCGGCATCTAACCCAAAAAAGGAGGAACCAGAGCGACGCAAGGGAGGAAGGCCAGAGAGGAGGGCAAGACCACCTCGGCCAACACCACTCCCAGCTCGTCCTCATCTTTCACTCACACTATATTCACTCCTCCTAACGTGGAGCTCATCCAGAGGGGCTAGACCAGGAGGATCTGTTCTCCTGGATCGTCACTAACTTGATCGTCGGAGTGCCCCCGTCGGAATCCCTGGCCCGGGTCACTGACGTTGGCTTTCTTGCAGGTCCCGAGGCACCAGAGGCATCTCCCGTGGGCAGACACAGAACACCCGGCACCACCAGCAGCTACGGGCCATGACGATCCGGGCGGCAACAATATTTATTTTGTTTAGACTCTTATATATAAATACCGATTGCTCTTAGCCCCCATCCAATTGAACCTTATAAAGTTCCTTATATATAAATACCCAACACAAAACCCAAGCCATCATCTGAGCTTCCGATTTAGCTACTCCAGGCCTCTTACCTGAAACTACCAAGGACAAAAAAATTAAAGAAAAAAATCCAGGAAAATATAGAAAAAATATCAAGAAAAAAAATAAAAAGATGAAAAAATTTCTTGTTTTAGTATTTTTTTATAAAATAGATTTATAATATGTAGATAGGAGGATTTGAACCCTAAAAACCTTTAAAAAGCCTACCCACTATACAACCACTAGGGTCCAACTTTGTTTTAATCATATCTTTGTTGAAAAGATATTTAAACTATTTAAACCCTTTCTTATAAATTAAAATTAAAACCCTTCCCCTTCCCACTACCCATTGTCCATTGCTTCCTTTGGTTGTTGCCCTTCCCTCTCCTCTTTCTGCATGATCGAGCCACCTGGGGATCAAACAAACAAAGATGAATCTCCCCTAGAACCATAAGGTTTTTTTTTTTGAATTTTTTTTCTTTGAGTTTTTTTAATTTTTCATTCAATTTTGTTCTATTTTTTGGAGATCCATGAGAAAGGAGAGCATGGGAGAGATGGGAGGGTTTTGGGAGAGATGGATGGTTCTAGTTTCAACTATTCCAAGCCTCTCACTGATTAAGAAAACTAATTGGAGCCGCTCCAAGCCTCCCACCAATTGAGACTCCTAGGGATTGAAAATGTAGAGGAAATCGACACTTTGGGGATGGAAAAAGTAGAGGATAGATGTTCCAAGCCTCCCACCAGTGGAGACTCCTAGGGATGGGAAATGTAGAGGAAAATGCTGAGGAAAATGATTGAGACTCTTGGGGATGGGAAATGGAGCAACCATAGGAAAAATATAAAGGAAAAATGAGAGGATTAGATGAAGATGAGAGGAGATTCTCATCTGTGCACCTGAGGGAGATGGGAGGGATGTGTTGGCTTTTGTTTGGAAAAGGAGAGCACCCGAGGGAGATCAAAGAAGTTTTGAGAGCTTAATCTTGGTATTTTGGATTTTGAGAGTTTAATCTTGGTAGAAGCATAGTATTTTGGGATTTCAGGAAAAGAGAGCACCTGATTGAAGGGATTTCATTGGTTTCAGTTGCGGTTCAGATACTAGGCAGGTATATCAATTTTAAATTGAAGAAAGAGAGTACTTATGTCTTATGGGAAGGAAAGCACTCGTGGAAAAAAAATACATGAAAGATTGGCCGAGTTTGAGTATCCATCAAGTATAGCAATTTAAAATGAGATAGGTTCAAGATTTCTTAAAATTTTTAAGTAAGATTGTAATTGAGTTTGGGATGGGTTTGTGGAAGAAGATTTTAAATGAGTTTAGATATAAGTAGGGCAAAATTTATGGGTACCCTACTCGCTGCCATCCCTAAATAGTATGTCACTTAACTTGTAAGTGATTATTGGTTGAGAACATTAGAAGGTTGAATATATGATAGTATGCGTTGCTTAACTATATTAATTCTTTTTTTAGTAAAATTGTATGCTCTTTTTTTAGTAAATAGATTGATAAAAGTGATGGCTATATATTGATTTTATATAGATACAAAGAAATAATATATCAGGAGATCACAGTTGGACGTATAGTCGGTTGAGAAGTGGATATGTCACTGATGGATTTAAGGAAGGAGTTGAAAGATTCCTTCAGTTTATATTTTTGCAACCTAATCATGTAGATAGAAATAAAATTAGGAATCCATGTTCAATGTGTTACAATTTAAAGTTGTGTTAGAGATGAAGTTCTTTTGCACCTTTACTATAAAAATTTTGATGAGCTTTATACTGTGTGGACTTTACATTGTGAGATATAGTTATATTGAAGAATTTTCAAATATGATATTAATCTACACAGAAGGTTAGTAGTAGAAGGGTTTGGTCTAGAATTTCAAGAATTCTGGTGCATGTCGTTGTACATCAAAAATAAATACCTTATTTCCACTACTTATTACGTAGAGTAGCGAGAGCAAGGGTCGAATCCACAGAAACTTTAAATAGTTATTTCAATAGTGATTTTAAAGTATAATAATAACAATTTAATAAATAAAAATTAAACTATTTAATTAAAATAATAAAATAATAGAGATTCAAATAAAAAAGTCTCAGAATTTTAATAGATTACTTGGTAGACAGCCGGTACTCTCTTTCTATGTGAATACTTCATATATCACCTATCAAGATATAATCTATTTGTGGAGACCACAATCCATACCTGTTAGATCACGATTTGTTTTCCTGAAATATTGATTAGTCAAGATAGGATGTATATCAAGTAAAAGAATTCACATTTTGAAATAATCTATTCTAAGAGTATGAACAGGATTCATAGAGCACAATTTATCTAAAAAACATAGATCATTCAAATAAAACATATAACAATTAAAATCATATTTTTATTTCAAAGGAAAGTAGTATAAATAAAAATAAACAAAAATAATAGAACATTGCATATTCAAGTACTACAGTGAAACTCCGAGGAACTAGAGATCTAGCTCTCCATGGATGAACTTCCCGTCGTCATTCTCTCTGACATCTTCATGCTGGAATAAGATCTTAGCAATAGATGGGAAAAGGAAGCAGCAGTGGTGGAGGCCGAGTAGAGATGGAAAAAGGGAGTAGCAGCGATGGAGGCCAGGTGGAGATAGGAAAAGAAGCAGCAATGGTGGAGGCCGGGCAAAGATGGGAAAAGGGAGCAGCAGTGATGGAGCCGAGCAGAGATGGAAAAAGGAAAGAGGAAATAAGAGAAGGCGATTAGAAAGAAGAATCGAATATCCCATCCTCTGCTTGCGACATTCTTTTAAAGGCAGAGAAGAATGTGTATGAACCGTATTCATTTCCATCGCAATCTTTTTCAACAACATCGATTCCGTGTGATTTATCTGCTCAATCCATCGCAACCAGCATCATCCTTTATCTAGCTTCGTGTTTCATTACTCCAACCATTTTTTAAAAGTTAAATTCTCGATTATCCTTCCTCTATTTTGCCAAATAACCTAGAAGTCCATGAAAACTCATTGATTGGTTTCTTGCTTTCAACCATTACTTATACATTCAGACATCACTGGTCCAACTCCAATACTAGTTCAATTCTCATAACGGCTTGGCGGCTAACAAGGGTGGCATCTCGTGAGCAACTCTAGCCGTGGAGATGGTGACGGTGAGCACTAGGGATAGCCGGGATGGAAGAGTGGTGCTTGGTGGTGATAAGATGATGTGGTTGAAGGAGAGTCTAAATGCAAGGGAGCAGAGGAGATATTGGGGGGCAGGGATCCGAGGGTCAGGGAGACATCAATGTGGTAGTATATGAAGCCTAGAAGATTGGTGATGAGGGAGATGCAAAAGAGGTTGTAGGCATTGGTGAATAAGCCCATGTTGATGATCACGATGGCTGTGAAGTGGTTCCACTGCATCTTTGCCATGCCCAAAGTGTTCAACACCTGGAGCTGCTCCTTTGCGAAGATGGGTGGCTTCCCTGCTTCCTCCCTCCTCTCTTTAGACTTGTGAAGAAGCAGAGCCCTCCTCTCTGCCAATAGAATGAAAGTGAGGTGGCCAAGAGAGTGAGAGTGCGAGAGAATGAGCGGAAGATGGATGGAGGAAGAGGAGGAGAAGGTGGTGCGATGCAGGGAAGACTGGCTAGCGGCGGGACGCGGTGACACAGTAAAGCAAGGCCGAAATCCCTTCTCGATCTATGGTTTTGAGCCATGGACTAACAAAAATGGTAGCCATAGACCCCAGAGCTTTTTGTAGACCAAGCGACTGGTCCATAACAGACCAACTACTTTAAAATTTGTGAAATCTTGTAATAATCTTTGAAATTCAATTTCGAGCTCAATTGAAGTCCGATTTGCTTCAAACTTATTTTGTTTAATCCCATAAATCGAGCTCTTCATATTGACAACCTTTTTTCTATGAACGATGTATAAAAATATAAATTTTAAATAAACAAAAATAATTTAATTAAAACTTATATACATGTATATAATATAATTATCACATCTCCTAACTTGAACTTTACTTATCCTCAAGTAAAGCAGATAAATTAGTCATGTGTATCAACTTGTCCAAGAAGTGAAAATTTTTTTGCTAATTCTAAAATTAGCTGATAGCCGGTTAGACCATGAAAAGATATTTCATCGGATTACCAATTCTATCTATTTCATGATTGAGTAAAGCCTATAGATATTTTTAAAGTTTTTTTACCAACTTTCTACCTTACTTTTTAAATTCTCTAACTTATTTTGGATTTGATGTATTATCAATTTAGTCTCCCTTTTTTTTCTTCTTTTTTTAATCTTTTTTTATATATAGAGTCAGTGCAATATCCTAACATCTTGCTTTCTAGTTGACCCTTATAGCGAGTTTTAGGACAATGACTCCCAAACCAATTAGCTTTAGAGCATTAGATGTAGAACACCATTCAGGTTTATTGACTTGAGTCAAAAAGGCTATGTGTTAAAATTATCTCTACGAGAGGTTTCTTTGCGTTCTCACCTTTTGAAGAGAACAATAATGCTTACTTAGGTGAAAGGACCGGTTACTCAGTAAAAAATGCTAAAAACCTTATTTATTAAACTTTAAAGAGGATTTTATACATTCTTTGATATTTTCACTTATATCCTTATAAGGTAGATTCTTTATCAAGATCAATAGTCAAAGGGTCTGGAATTACTCAAAAAAATTTTCTGGTCTAAACTTTACCATTTATTGGATTTTCTTGATAATTTATCCCTCAATATCTCTAAAATTATCTAGATCGTTAATCATTCATCATTTAGAAAACTTGATTAACTTCAAATCGAGGCAAAGTTTGGTACACAAAACTGATTAAAGTTGTACTCGAGCATTTGATTAATTTAATTATCCCCTTACTTAATTTCAATGTCCCTAATGAAAGAAGAGAATAGCAATGTAAAATAAATGATAATAAAGGATACCACCTAGAAGGGTACTTGAGCATTGCATTTGTGATTTGTTCCTTTGACGCCATATTCCCCCAATTTAGCTTTATTGTTCTTCTTCGGTTTCTTCTAAAAAGGAAAGTACTGATTAAAAATAATGCATAAACTGGATTGCTTCCCAGGAGCGCTAAATTTAAAATCTTTAGCCAGACTATGCTGAGCATTATGGCAATACTAGATTCATAAGATCAATAGATTCAATTACTTCATCATTAATTCCTTTCATGTAAGGTTTTAAATGCTGGCCATTTATCTTACAAATATTTTTCTTCTTAGAATCTCTAAGTTCTACAGCTCCATGAGAAAATACCTGATTCACAATGAAAGGTCCATCCTATTGTGAGTGAAGTTTTGCGAGGCAAAGACATAACCTGGAATTATAGAGCCATACTTTTTGATTAGGCTCAAAATTTTTTTATAATAAATTTATCATGTATGCTTTAATTCGAGCCTTATAAATTTTAGAACTTTCATATGCTTCATTACGTAGCTCTTCTAACTCATTCAGTTAAAGTCTTCTATTAGAACCTGCATTTTTCATGTCAAAATTAAATTGCTTAATAGTCCAAAATGCACAGTATTCTAATTCTACTAGCAAATGATAAGCTTTTCCAAATACTAGCTGGTAAGGAGACATTCCAATGAAAGTTTTAAAAGCAGTTCGATAAGCCCATAATACATCATCCAAATATTCTGACCAATCTTTTCTATCGGATCTTACTGCTTTTTCAAGAATATGCTTGTTGCCGCCAAGATCGCCGTGGCCTGTAGCTGATGTCGAGCTCGGAACGTGCTCCTATCACTCGGGATCCTGCTCGGGTGCCCGGACCTGCAAAAAAGAGTTAGAGACCCGGGCCGGGGATTCCGGTGGGGGCATTTCAATGGTCAAGTCAATAACGATCCAAGGGAACAGATCCTCCTGGTCGAGCCCCGAGTGTAGACTCCACGCTAGGAGGAGAATTTGTGGGGTGAGAGAGTGCAAGCGGGTTAAGAACAGAGTGTGGGAATGGTAGTAGTGGAGAGCTCGAGCTGATTGGCTATGTTCGTCTAGACCCCTCCTGGGGGTTTTGCAGTAGCCTCGAGTGTTGTCTTTCTGTGCGCTGCCCCCTTCTTTCTCGTTGGACCTCACTCGACTGAATCTTTTTTTATTGCTTGAGTTTTCAGCTTGAACTTCTTACCTTGTTTGAATATGGGAGTCCCTTTTTGCTGAGGGGCGTTGCGCGCCGCTTACCTCGGGATCTTCCCCTTGCCTACGGGTGCATGCAGTGATGTTTCGTGCCGTGGATGGGTTGCCTTTCCATTCTGGTGGCATGGAAGCTACCGTTCACTCTGACATTCCTTCCAGTCACTTCCTTTTAGATAACTTAGCAGGGCCTCGATCGACGGGCTACCACCTCCTGGATCCGGATATGCTGGTTGACTTCCTTCTTTGGAGGGTGCAGACGGTTGATGGAGTATGTAGAGCCTCGATCAGAGGATTCCTTCCATTTTGGTGTAAGTGGCTGCTGGGACTATTATCGCGGCCTGGCAGGCATCTTTTCGTAGTCCTCGGGCGTCGGGCCACCATCCAGGAAGAGCAGCGACTTCCTTCGGCTGTAGATCTCTTCGTCCGAGGTGGAGCCGATCTGGAGAGGCGAAGCTCGACTTCGGCCTCGGTTTCTCCACCCGGAGGGAGTGCGACTGGGCGAAGGAGGGGTGGAGCTCGACTTCGGCCCCGCGCCGGACGAAGGAGGGCGGAGCTCGACTTTGGCCTTGGCTTCTCCACCCAGAGGGAGCGCGGTCGGGCGAATGAGGGGTGGAGCTCGACTTCGGTCACGGTGTCTTGACCCAAAGGGAGCACGGCCGGGCGTAGGAGGGCGGAGCTCGACTTCGGCCCCGGCGTCTCAACCCGAAGAGAGCGCAACCGGTTGAAGGAGGGCGGAGCTCGACTTCGGCCCTGGCGTCTCGACCCGAAGGGAGCGCGGCCGGGCGAAGGAGGGCGTAGCTCAACTTCGACCTCAGCTTCTCCACCCAGAGGGAGCACGATCGGGCGAAGGAGTCCGGACAAAGGCATCCCACGTGGCAGCTTCGTCCTTCATGGCATCTGACAGGGGTCCCACATCAGCGATCCTGCCATATCAATGCTTAATCTCACTATTAGAGATCTCAACTTGGCCACTAGTCTGGGGATGGTATGGTGTGGTGACTTTATAAGTAATTCCGTACTTCTTCATCAAACTTTCAAAGTGCATATTCATGAAATGTGCACACCCATCACTAATTATAGTTCTTGGGCATCCAAATCGACTAAAAGTGTTATGCTGAATAAATTTGATCACAACCTTATAATCATTGGTTCGAGTTGCCATGGCCTTTATCTATTTCGATACATAATCAACTGCAACCAAAATATACTCAAATCCGAAAGAAGAAGAAAATGGTCCTATGAAATCAATTCCCCATACATCAAAAATTTTTACAATCAAGATAGGGAATAGGGACATCATATCTCTTTGTAAAATATTTTCTGTTTATTAACATCGTAGGTAATTACGATCAAATTTGTATATATCTTTGAATAGTATTGGCTAGTAAAATCCGCTCTACAGTATCTTTGCTACAGTTTTCTTTCCACTAAAGTATCCCCCACAGGCAAGGGAGTGATAAAAAATGAATATGCTTTTAAATTCACACTCAAGGATCTAATATCTAGTCACCTGATCCGGATAGTACTTAAACATTTCATGTTTCTTCCAAAAATAATATTTGATTTATGAGAAAAATCTATCATTTTCTTGTTTGGACTAGCGGGAAGGACATTGTTCAATTGCTAAGTATTAATAATATACGCAAACCAGGAAAGACTAGTGGAAGAAATTGAGAAAAGTTATTCATCAAGGAACTTATCTCTGATTATTTTCTTGTTGTATTCTACCAAGATCCTAGAAATATGATTTGCTACCACGTTTTTAGAACCCTTCTTATCTAAAACTTTCATATCAAATTTTTGTAATAGAAGGATCCATCTAATCAATCTAGATTTAGTATCCTTTTTGGATAGCAGATATTTTAATGCTGCATGATCAGAGTAAACTAGAACCTTAGATCTTAATAGATATGATCAAGAATTTTCAAGGGCAAATATAATTGCAAGTAACTCATTTTTAGTAGTAGTATAATTCAATTAAGCATTCGAGAGAATTTTGCTAACATAATAAATTATATGCAATTTTTGATTAAGTCTTTATCCTAAAATTATCCCTACAGCATAATCAGAAACATTACACATGATTTCAAAGAATAGGGTCCATTCCGGAGGCTTAATAATTGGTGTAGTGGTTAAAGCACTTTTGACAGTATTGTAAGCAACCGAACAATCTTCATTAAAATTAAAAGAATTTTCTTTGACAAGCAAATTGCATAAGGGTCATGAGATCTTATTGAAATTCTTGATGAAATACCTATAGAAACTTGCATGGCAATTTCAAGATTGAGGGAGGATCGTACTTGTCTATAGAAACATGCATGACAGTTCCTTGATAAAATGCCTATAGAAGGATCGTACTTGTCTAACAGGTTAAGGGAAGGCAGTTTCGAGATTAATTCGACCTTAGCTTTGTCTACTTCAATCCCTTGCTCAAAAATAATATACACGAGCACTATTTCTTCACAAACTATAAAATGACTCTTCTCCCTACTTAAAACCAGATTTGTCTCTATACATCATTTAAGTACTTTAGTTAAGCTCTGAAAGTAGTCGCCAAATGTAGAACCAAATACCAAAAAAAATATCCATAAAAATTTATTAACCATATCAAAAAAGATAGCTAACATACATCACTAAAAGTTAGCTGGTGCATTACAAAGACCGAACGGCATGCGTCTATAGGCAAACGTTCCAAAGGAGCATGTGAAGGTGATCTTTTCTTAATCGACAGGGAATACTGGATCTTGGTCATATCCTAAATATCTATACAGGAAATAAAAGAAACTATCTTGCTAGCCGTTTTAAGATTTGATCAATAAAAGATAAAGAAAAGTGATTTTTTCTAGTGACAGCATTTAATTTTTGATAGTTTATACACACTCTCCAACCAGTTATTATATGGGTAGGAATTGACTCACCCTTATCATTCTCTACTACAGTAATACCTGACTTTTTAGATACTACCTGGGTTGGACTGACCTATTGGCTATTTGAAATTGGATAAATAATGCTAGCATCAAGCCACTTTATGATTTCTTTTTTATAACTTCTTGTATATTCGGATTCAGCCTTCGTTACATGTCCCTATGAGGCTTAGCTTCAGCTTCACAGTTAATGTGATGCATGCAAACAAAAAGATTAATATCCTTTAGATCGGCAATTATCCATCCAATGGCTTCTTTATGTTCTTTAAGTACATCTACATGTTTGTCTTCCTGGTCAGTGGTTAGGGCAGATGCAATATTACCAGGAGGGTATCATTAGATCCAAGGAAAGAATATTTTAGCATGGCAGGAAGAGGCTTTAACTCTAAAGTTGGTGGTGCTTCCAAGGATGGTACTAAAGGACTTGATTGAGTTGGTAGTTGTTCATATTTTATAGTCCATGGAGAGTGGTCTTTGTATTGGATGGCTCTAATAAAGCATTCACTTCTCTCATATATCCATCTATATCAAAGTTATCTCCATTGACATGAGCTAGACATGCTTGTAAATGATCTTATAAAAGGACAGTCAGCTCAGCTTCTTCTACAAGCTTTTCTAATACTTTAACCTTCTTATAATCATTTATAGGTGATCCTAAAGTAGCATTAAAAATATTCAACCTTAGCTTTTTATTCCCGAATGATATATCCATGACTCCAGTCCTATAATTAATGCAAGCATTAGTAGTTGCTAGGAATGGTCTACTTAGAATAATCGAGATTTGACTAGGGTAACCACCAGATTTCATATCTAGGTTGAGAAAATCAACAGGAAAATAGAATTCATCAACTTTGACTAATACATCTTCTATCATTCCATGTGGTACTTTAATAGATCGATCGCTAGTTGAAAGATAATTGATATGGATTTTAATTCTCCAAAACCAAAGAGTTAATATACTGATATTAGAAGAAGGTTAATGATTGCTCCCAAATCTAATATAGCTTTCTTAATGGTTAGGCTCCCTATTACACAAAAAATAATTAAGATGCCAAGGTCCTTGAGTTTGGGTGGAGCTGCGTGTTGGAAGACCGAGCTAGCTTGATCGATAAGTTAAACTTTCTTTAATATATGTGCTTTAGATCTATGTTTTTACGTGCACGGGTCCTTAAGAACTTGGCATAAGTAGGAACTTGCTTGATGGCATCAAGAAGGGATAAGTTTATCTGACTTATTAAATAGCTCAATCATCTCATTCATTTTTAGACCCTTCTTATCTAAAGATAAAGGAGATTCTAAAGCACTAGAAAATGGAGCCTTAAGTATAGGTGCTGAGCTAATGGGTTCCTTTCTCTCCTCAATATTTTTCTTTTCTGGTTTAGCCAGCTCTAGTTTTTGAGTTACCTCAGGCTAACTTAAAGTTGATCACTTCTAAGGGTTGTGACTATTTTGGCATGTTCAGGAAAAGTCTTAGATTAGTGGAGCTCTCAGCCATGTACTACCCTTTTGGATTACTGATGGACTGGCTAGGTAGCTTGCCCTCCTCTCTCCTATTGAAAGCTGTAGCTAGCTGACCTATCTGGATTTCTAGCTTTAAGAAGGACTGTTGCCCAGAAATGGAGCCCAAGAGGGGGGATGAATTGGGTCTTTTAAAATTTTAAATAGTATTGTAAAGGTCTAGTGGTGTTTGTGAGTAATGAATTCAATGCTCAAGATTAAATGCAGCAGAAAGTAGTAAATCAAATGTAATAAGCTAAGAGCAAGAGGGAAAGAAGGCAATCACACACAAACACAATATTTATAGTGGTTCAGTGCAAACCAAGCACCTACATCCACTCCCCAAGCCATCCTTGGGAATTCTACTATAATCCAATCAAGATTACAGCCAACTTGTTTTCAAAAGGCTCACAAGTCAAAACCTATGTTGGTTTTGTCACCTAGGCTCACCAACAACCTTTACACTTGTTTTGTCTTCGGGCTCACAAGTTAACCCTAGTTGGTTTTATCCCTTTGGCTCACCAACAAACCACAACAACCTTTTTTCAAGACACCCTTGAAAGCAAGGTCAAATCACAAGATAAAAACAGATATACAACTTTTAAAACTAAGACAAACTCTCTTCAAGAATAAAATGGAAGCTTTGAAGCTCAAGTTAATGCTTTCTCTTGTCTCCTTCTTGAAATATTCTTCAAAACACCTCTTTTGGAATGATGTAAGGATGAGCTTGTAGGCTTTTTCAGGAATCAAACTATAAAAGGCTCTTGATGTGAAGTTCTTGAGAGAATATTGGCTTTTTGGCTTTGAATGGACTTCAATACACTTCAATGCCTTTAGAATGAAGTTGGTGGAGGTTAAATACAATAAGAAACTTCCAAAAAATGGTTTGTGACCATTAGAGCCTCGAATCTAGCCATTTGGAGTTTGAAAAGCAAGTTCTGCAAGTCAGAAAAATAGATCCGTTAGGGCTGTCAGGCTTCAAGTGTCGACACTTGGCTCATCAGGTGTCGACACTTGGCTGTCAGGTATCGATACTTGATTTCTAGGTGTCGACACTTGATGCACAAGTATCGACACTTGATACAAAACCCTCAAATGGCAAAGTTCTTGATTTTCAAAAATCTCAGGCCTTGAGTCGACACTGGAAACCTAAGTGTCGACACTTGAAATGCAGGTGTCGATACTTGAGTTCTGGGTGTCGACACTTGGCATGCCAATGGTTTTTCTGCATGCCAAATGCTGAAGTGTCGACACTTGGCTTCCCAGGTGTCGATACTTGATATTGAAAAATTCACAATCAAGTGTAATTAGAGCCAAAAGCACAAATATTCATTTTGAAATTAAATGGAACATAAATAAATAACAATTGATCATGTAAAAGCCCTTTTTTCATGAAGAGGATGTCCATAATTGCGAAAATGCTCCATGCCATGGCGTGCCATGATATATAATCTTTTGAGATTTTGAGGTGCTTTCTTCCTGAAAACTCATAGCTTGAAATATACATTAGTATACAATATGCACTCAATATTTTGTTATTCATCAAAATCACTGGGTGGAGCTAACAAGGACTGTGTGTATGAGTGAAGAAGTTAAGTATTCATTTCCTCAAAAGTAGAATCATGATTACTTGATATGGGTTGGGGTTGTAGGGCACTTGAGTATTGAGAATATGACATGTTTATGAAGGGAAAAATATGCTAGGCAGAAAAAAAAATATTTTAAAATAATTTTAAAATAAGCAGCGGAAGGCTCGATAGATAGATTAAATGATCTATCGATCTGCCCGCAACAGGATCTAGTATTAAAAATGAAGCATGCTACTAAAAACATCAACATCAATAGAAAAGAGGATGAAGGTATAAGGGTACCTTACCACTATACCTTTAGGATGGAGGTAGTGAAAATGCTCTCAAGCCACACACGCGTCTGGGAGTGCTAGCTCTTCGGGATCCTTCGGGTCGATCTTTTTCTTCTGGGAAGACAAGGAGGAGAGGTGGAACCCTTCTAAGAAACTCTCTTCCCAAGACCTCGCTTGAATGCTAGGTTTCTCACATCCAATCCCAAAGACCTCACAAACCCTTTTCCCTTTTTTTCTCTTGTGGTGTGGAGACCTTATAACCAGCCAACAAAACAAAACCAAGAACCAAATCAGCTAAAGCCCTATAAAATAATATTTATTTATAGGGGCAGCCATGAGAGGGAGAAAGAGGAAGGAAGAGTGATTGGGGGAGAAGGTCAAGGGCCATACCAAATGGGTCCAAGCAAAAAAAAAAGTAAGTATGACTATCATACCAAGAAAGCCTGGAGCCAAAACATCCAAAAATTGAAATTCGAATTCAAAATTTGATGCCAAATCTTTCTAGAAATTCTTCCTAGAAATTCTGCTCGTCGTCAAGTGTCGACACTTCAAAAATATCCAAGTGTCGATACTTATAAGTGTCGACACCTGGAACATGGTCAATCACATTGACCTCTAGAGATGGCAAACGATTCTCAATCGTCGACCAGCCTTTAGATCAGATAGAAACCCTATGGTGTATGACCCCATAGGTTTGAACACTAAGCCGGTAGCACTGGAACACTTCCAGTACCAGTCAAAGTCCTCATCTAGCAATGATATCCGACGTCTGGGTAGGTTGAAGATGCAGAGCACCTCTCTAGAACCTCTAGCATATGATTACCGCATAATTCATCCCTTTGACCTCATAATGCTCGAGATGACCTAGGATTCGACTGCCAACCCTAATTTGGTTTATCTAGATCATGTCTCAACTTTACAAGTTCTGTGACTCGTCACAAGAACACCATGACCAAAGATTTGCTAAATTGAGACACAATGAGTCATTCACTCCAAACTATTTGGAGGGATCAATTCCATCTTGATTCACCACCGCTCCACAAGTACTTGACTGTACCCAGAAATCTTCTGTCACTGGATTAGAAATCTAGGTGGTCCGGCACCAAAGTACAGTGAGTTGCTTGTAAGCTACCATTGTGACCTTAGGTCTGAAGGACACATATACCCATATCCCTTTGCGAGCAACCCTTTGGTAGAAGGGAGCTTCGCAGATGGTCACGTTCAGTGAGATGTCACACATTTCACTTGCATGTCATATCAGTATCTCCGCACTCCTGGTTAAGAGGACAACCAACAATATGACATACAATAATCTACACTTGAAATATTGTCGTCCTATAACAATGTATCCTTTGATTGTGAACCAGTTTAAGAACTACTTGATATATCCTCTCTATATCAAATATAATGTAGTTCTAAGGACTCCATCACACAAGAGTTCTTTTCAGGAAAATGCAAATGTGATGAACAGCCAAAAATGATAACTTTTATTTATCAAGAAATTCATATACAATTATAAAATTAGCACAACCATCTACAGCCTAGACGATTATCTTTGGGACATAATTTCAACAACTCCCACTTGGACTAAAGCCAATCGGTATAGAATCTCATTCCCATTTTTCATTATAACTGTCAAACTCTTGAATTCCGATGGCTTTAATGAAGGGGTCAGCCAGGTTCTCCTTTCCATCGATCTTTTGAAGGTCATGTCACCTCGTTCCACGATCTCTCGTACAAGATGATAGCGCCGTAGAATATGCTTTGTGCGGTGATGAGACTTCGGCTCTTTGGCTTGAGCAATGGCTCTAGTGTAGTCACAATACATCAGAACAGGACCATCCAGGGAAGGTGCCACTCCCAGCTTGCCAAGGAACTTTCGCAACCACATAGCTTCCTTCGCTGCATCTGATACCGCAATGTACTCTGCTTCGCATACCGAGTCCGCCATAGTAGGCTGCTTGGAAACTTTTCTAGCAGATCGCTCCTCCATTAAGGGTGAAGATAAATCCTGACACACTCTTGCTGTCATCCTTATCTAACTAGAAATTAAAGTTAGTATACCCTACAAATTTCAAGTCAGGTTCTCCATAAATCAGCCATTGGTCCTTGGTATTTCGCAAATACTTAAGAATGGTCTTTACCACTTTTCAATGAGCTTCACCTAGGTCAAACTGGTATATGCTCACTCCGCCTAGTAAGTATGCCATGTCTGGTCTAGTACATATCACGGCGTACATGATGGAACTCACTGCCAAAGCATATGGGATTCTGCTTATACGCTCTATCTCCTTAAAAGTTATCGCACAATCCTCTTTGTAGAGAGCAATTCTAGTGCCTATCGGGAGATAACCTTTCTTGGAATTTTTTATGCTGAACCGCTTCAGCACAGTATTAATGTACATAGACCGGGACAGTCCCAGAAGCCTCTTAGATCTATCTCTATAGATCTTCATACCTAGTATATAAGAGGCTTCACCCAAGTCCTTCATAGAGACTGAGATGACAACCAGACCTTTATTCTTTGTAGTGCTGGGATGTCATTCCCAATTAAGAGAATATCATCCATATAGAATACAAGGAACACAATCACATAACCATTAGCCCACTTATAAATGCAAGGTTCTTTTCCGTTCCTAACGAAGCCATATGATTTGATACACTTATCAAATCGCATGTTCTAACTCCGTGATACTTGTTTCAGACCATCAAATAGACCTTTGAAGCTTGCACACCTTTGACTCGTCTGTGGATGTGAACCCTTCAGTTTATATCATATACACCATCTCTTCCAGCTCACCATTCAGGAAAGCTGTTCGGATATCATTTGCCAGATTTCATAGTCAAAGTGTGCCACTAAAGCAAGCATGATCCGAATAGACTTGAGCATTGCCATAGGAGAGAACATCTCGTCATAGTCAATACCATAATGTTGACGATATCCTTTGGCAACCAGACGGCTTTATAGGTCTCTACCTACCCGTCTACACCCCTTTTCCTTTTGAAAATCCATTTGCACCCAATGGATTTTATCTCTTCCAGTGGATCAACCAATGTCCATACATTGTTGATTTTCAGGACTCCATTCGGATTTCATGGCTCCCAGCCAAAACACCAGGCAGTAAGGAAAAGGAGATTGGAACAGGGCAGGGTAGTACTGAGCGCCGAAGAAAGGTCAGACATGAGCGTGAGCCGACCCCAGAGCCACCTGCACCAGTGCCAGCCAGCTTGGTCCGGAAGAGCATTGCTAGTGGGAGGCGCGTGGATATACCATTCTGGGATCAGCATCACTTCTTCATTGGAGATGTACTGAGAGATGCAGGTCTGGTTCATTTTTGTACGATGTCTGAGAGATTCTACCCAGACCTCATCAGGGAGTTTTATGGATCCATGGCCACTGATGGCATTGGATGGTCTGCTACAGTACGAGGGATTGAGATACCAGTGACACCGGAGGTCATCAGTCGCATCTGGAGGATTCCACTTCATGGCACTGCTGCCACTACGATCAGCGACAGAGAGCACGCCTTCAGGTGTATCCTAGAGCGTGAGGATGTTAGCGGCATTTCCACAGTAGCCGCTAACCAGCTTTCACTGGAGATGAGAGTGCTGCATCACATCATCGCCCGTATCTTGATTTCGAAGAGCGGGAGATTCGATTTTATCACTGAGCGTGAGCTGGTGTTGATGGTGTCCCTGAGTCAGCGGACTCCCATCAACCTCCCCAGGATCATGCTTCAGCAGATGGGTGAGGCAGCTTCTCACAGGAGACTTGTTCAGCCGTACGGCATGGGACTGACTCAGATATTCAGAGAGCATGGTGTCTCATTTGACGGCATACCCTTCAGTCAGCTACAGCACACTGACACTTATGGAGAGAAATCCCTACATAGGATGGGATTTCGACTGATTAGTGACCGATGGGTACGACGAGAGTCTGGCCAGGAGCCAGATGAGGAGGATGAGATCCGAGCTGCTGAGGCAGGGCCTTCAGAGCCTACTGATCATGGTACACACTCCTCGCCCAGCACCGGAGACAGAGACTGCGGAGCCTGAGCCATTCACGCCACCACCCTCATCAGCTCCAGCTCCTACTATTACTGCTACACCACGGAGGACTTCAGTGAGGATATCGGACTTCGAGCAGAGAGTGACTGATCAGATTTCAGAGGTCCGGACAGAGATCACTGGTGTACGGCAGGAGCTTCATGATCTGCGGATACACACAGACACACGCATTGGTGCTCTCTCAGCTAGTATGGATACAGGATTCAGACAGATCCTCAGCTTATTGAGATTAGCACTGCCATCAGGGACTGCATCCGACAGTATCTCCTCCACATGATGATGATGATGATGATGATGATGATGATGGCTCCGTGGATACAGTGACAGTGATGGAGATCAGCCTGGAGCAGGGAGTTCTGATGTTCCACCTGCAGATCCGATTCGGAGATTCCTCCTTCTACTGATCCTCCTACTACTGATCTTCCGAGTACAGATCCTCCAGCTACAGACTACCAGTTGTTGCTGAGCTTACAGAGTCCTGTTTGAGACTATCACTGGGATTCCGGATGACATAGATGAGCATACAGAGACAGACATTGATGATCCCACAGCTTATGAGTAGTCAGCAGGCAGACTCCAGCTCAGTCTACTCAGCATACTGATCCGTCCACTCCTTCAGCTACTGCCTCTGTCTCGACATCTGTGGAGCCCTTACCTAGGACATATAGATCTCGTAGGACTACCCCTAGGTCTGGTCCCTCTCTGAGGACTCGGAGTTCCTCTCATAGGACTCCAAAATCCTCATCTAGGATCATGGCTCCTGTATCTTTTGATATACCTTCTGATGAGGAGTAGCCTCTTAGTTTGCTTTTGTATGATCTGTTGTATCAGTATTTTGTGCCTACTTTGTAAGCAATTTTGTAACTGAATACATCTGCTTTTATCTATCTTGTGCCATTTATCTGATACCAGCTCTTAACATTTACTTTTTTTTTAACCCTCAAGTTAGAATATTTTATTATATTGAATGCACAAATTGAGGGGGAGCATGTAGTTTATGCACCTAAATACTTCATTTTCATTAATATATCTTTCACTACAAAAATGAACTTTTTGATTCTTGACAAAAAGGGGGAGTAGTAAAGTATATATTATTTATGAGATCAAATTTAGTAAAGTATATATGTATTTATGAGATCTCCGTCTCTTGAGTAGCAAAGTTTATATGATTCTTACCTTTTTGACTCATGAGAATGTTTTCACAAAAAGAAAGAAATAAAAAGTAAATCTTTTTGACTATTGAAAATATTTTCATAAAAAGAAGATGAAAAGTAAATTTTTATGATACACTCATGCATGTAAGGATTCTTTGAAAATATTTTATTATTGCTATATCTTGCTTTTGGACTTAATTGCATATACTCAAGGTTTTGTCATCATCAAAAAGGGGGAGATTGTTGGCTTTGGCTCCTTAGTTTTGATGATTAACAAAAGGTTGAGTATATTTTTGGACTAATGTTTCATCTCTAGATAAAGTTTCAGGACTTAGGTTATTCAAAAAGAGTATCAAAAGTACAATGATGAAACTAAGTTTGCCTGATTTGGAAAAGAGCTCTTCTACCTTGGACAAGATCAAAATTCTCATAATGGACCTTCTTGTTAAAAAATATTTGACAAAAGAAACAAAGGCTTAAAGAAACTCAAGCATGGCACGCACATCTCAAAGAGTTTCAGAAAAATTCAGATCAGAGGTCGACCCCCAGAGGTCGACACCTTGTCAAAGGTCGACCACCAGAGGTCGACTCATGAAGAGAAGAAAAGTTCAGCATGGCCGGCACGGCAAAATCTCAGTGGCACGCTCCAGAGGTCGACCACCAGAGGTCAACACCTGTCCAGAGGTCGACACCAGAGGTCGACTCATAGCCTGAGAATTCAAATGGGCAGAACTATGGTATTCTGAACTTTTGCCTAAATTATACTGGAGGTCGACTCATGAGGTCGACACTTGATTCAGAGGTCGACTCATGAGGTCGACTCATGGCATAACGGCTAGTTTTTCTGAACTTCTGATTTGATTTCTAACGGCCATAAACGGCCATATTTTTGAATCTAACGGTCTTGTGGAGTTGTTTCAGCATGAATGAGGTATTTAACCTCCACCAAACTTCAAAAAGACAAAGAAGACAAAGTGAAAAGTGTAGATTCAAAGTACAAAGCCTTCAATCACTTCCAAGCCAAAAGAGTGAGAAACCAAGAGATTCCTTAACCAAAAGTCTTCCATCTTTGAGGAATCCAATATTCAAGTGTTTGGCATTTAGTGAGTCCAAAGATTCCAAGGGAAAAGGCTTGAAGAGTCTCCATCAAGAGCTTCAACGAATTTATTATTGCTCAAAAGGAGTTTGTTCAGTTTTTAATTCATTGTATTCATATCTTTTGTCTTTAGCTAGTTTCAAGGGAATTTGAAACTAGAGTGAGGTTTGTTGGTGAGCCAATTGATAAACCAACTAGGGTTGCTTGTAAGCCCGAAGCCAAAACAAGTGAGTGAGGTTTGTTGGTGAGCCAATTGATAAAACCAACTAGGTTTGCTTGTTAGCCCGAAGCCAAAACAAGTGTGTAAGGTTTTGACTTGTGAGCCTGGTAAACAAGTCGGCTGTAATCTAAAGATTATAGTGAAAATTCCCAAGTGGAGCTTGGGGAGTGGATGTAGGTGCTAGGTGCACCGAACCACTATATTTCTTGTGTGTTTGCATTGCCTTTCTCTTTAAATTCTTTGCTCTTTAATTGTCATTTTATTTCATTGCTTCCGTTGCATAATTTTTGGAGCACTATCACTCTTCACCTTAAAACTTGATAGCACATATATTGCTTTAATTTTTTAAATACCCAATTCACCCCCCCCTCTTGGGCACCATTTCTGGGCAACATTAATGATGCTCCCAAATCTAATATAGCTTTCTTAATGGTTAGGCTCCCTATTACACAAAATATTAAGATGCCAGGTCCTAGTTTGGGTGGAGCTGCGTGTTTGGAAGACCGAGCTAGCTTGACCGATAAGTTCAATTTCTTTATATATATGTTTAGACTATGTTTTACGTGCACGGGTCCTTAAGAAACTTGGCATAAGTAGAACTTGCTTGATGGCATCAAGAAGGATAAGTTTATCTAAACTTATTTAAATAGCTCAATCATCTCATCATTTTAGACCCTTCTTATCTAAAGATAAAGGAGATTCTAAGCACTAGAAAATGGAGCCTTAAGTATAGGTGCTGAGCTAATGGGTTCCTTTCTCTCCTCAATATTTTTCTTTTCTGGTTTAGCCAACTCTAGTTTTGAGTTACCTCAGGCTGACTTAAAGTTTGTTCACTTCTAAGGGTTGTGACTATTTTGGCATGTTCAGGAAAAGTCTTAGGATTAGTGGAGCTCTCAGCCATGTACTACCCTTTTGGATTACTGATGGACTGGCTAGGTAGCTTGCCCTCCTCTCTCCTATGAAAGCTGTAGCTAGCTGACCTATCTGATTTTTAGCTTTAAGAAGGACTGTTGCCCAGAAATTGAGCCCAAGAGGGGGGTTGAATTGGGTCTTTAAAATTAAAACAGTATGTGAAGGTCTAGTGGTGTTTGTGAGTAATGAATTCAATGCTCAAATTAAATGCAGCGGAAAGTAGTAATCAAATGTAATAAGCTAAGAGCAAGAGGAAAAGAAGGCAATCACACACAAAACAATATTTATAGTGGTTCAGTGCAAACCAAGCACCTACATCACTCCCCAAGCCATCCTTGAGAATTTCACTATAATCCAATCAAGATTACAGCCAACTTGTTTTTCAAAATGCTCACAAGTCAAAATCTATGTTGGTTTTGTCACCTAGGCTCACCAACAATCTTTTACACTTGTTTTATCTTCGGGCTCATAAGTTAACCCTAGTTGGTTTTATCCCTTTGGCTCACCAACAAACTACAACAACCTTTTTTCAAGACACCCTGAAAGCAAGGTCAAATCACAAGATAAAAACAGATATACAACTTTTAAAACTAAGACAAACTCTCTTCAAGAGTAGAATGAAAGCTTTGAAGCTCAAGTTAATGCTTTCTCTTGTCTCCTTCTTGGAATATTCTTCAAAACACCTCTTTTGGAATGATGTAAGGATGAGCTTGTAGGCTTTTTAGGGAATCAAATTATAAAAGGCTCTTGATGTGAAGTTCTTGAGAGAATATTGGCTTTTTGGCTTTGAATGGACTTCAATACACTTCAATGCCTTTAGAATGAAGTTGGTGGAGGTTAAATACAACAAGAAACTTCCAAAAAATGGTTTGTGACCGTTGGATCCTCGAATCTAGCCATTTGGAGCTTGAAAAGCAAGTTCTGCATGTCAGAAAAATAGATCCGTTAGGGCTGTCAGGCTTCAAGTGTCGACACTTGGCTCATCAGGTGTCGACACTTGGCTGTCAGGTGTCGATACTTGATTTCTAGGGTCGACACTTGATCTTTCAAGTATCGACACTTGATGCACAGGTGTCGACACTTGACACAAAAACCCTCAAATGGCAAAGTTCTTGATTTTCAAAAATCTCAGGCCTTGAGTCGATACTTGAAAACCTAAGTGTCGACACTTGAAATACAGGTGTCGATACTTGAGTTCTGGGTGTCGACACTTAGCACGCCAATGGTTTTTCTGCATGCAAATGCTGAAGTGTCGACACTTGGCTTCCCAGGTGTCGATACTTGATACTGAAAAATTCACAATCAAGTGTAATTAGAGCCAAAAGCATAAATATTCATTTTGAAATTTAAATGGAACATAAATAAATAACAATTGATCATGTAAAAGCCCTTTTTCATGAAGAAGATGTCCATAATTGCGAAAAATGCTCCATGCCACGGCGTGCCATGATATATAATCTTTTGAGATTTTGAGGTGCTTTCTTCCTGAAAACTCATAGCTTGAAATACACATTAGTATACAATATGCACTCAATATTTTGTTATTCATCAAAATCACTGGGTGGAGCTAACAAGGACTGTGTGTATGAGTGAAGAAGTTAAGTATTCATTTCTAGCCCTTAAGTGCTTGGAGCACCTTTTCCTCAAAAGTAGAATCATGGTTACTTGATATGGGTTGGGTTTTAGGGCACTTGAGTATTGAGAATATGACATGTTTATGAAGGGAAAAATATGCTAGGCAGAAGAAAAGTTTTGGAATACGAATCATTTCCTGGTCTAGGAGTTATTTGGGTTTGGGCTTGGTGGGGCTTGCTCTTGAAGAAGCTTAGAAAATTAGTATTCGCTGGACAATCACTTATCGAATGATTGGGACTTGAACAATGATAAAACATAATGAACTTGAGTAGGTAGGAAAAGAGGTATGTCCGACTTATAGAATTCGATCAAGCTTCTGGACCAGTTCATCTACCTTGCTATAGACATCTATAGAATGACCTACTTTGTACATTCTACCTCTCTTAGGTCCTATGGGATCTCCACAGGTTGCTGACATATGATGCAATGTGTTTTTGCTTAATGTTTCGAAAAGCTGCCATGCCTCATGTTTATTTTTTAGCATGAAGGTCCACCACATGAGGCATCAACCATTTGCCGGTGCCTTTTTGACAAACCATTATAAAAGTATTGGACCAATTGCCATTTGGGTATGGCATGGTGTGGATATTTTCTAATCAGTCTTTTAATATCTTTCATGCTTCATAAAATATCTTCTCAATCTATCTGAAGAAGAAACTTGTTATGGCTTTTTTGATTTGATTAGTTTTCCTATAAGGAGTATTTCTTAAGAAATTTTCTCTGGAGTGGTCTCAAGTCAAGATTGTTGCAGTGTCTAAGGAGTTTAATCAATACTTGGCCTTATCCTAAGAAAAAAAGGGAACTTAAGTCTAATAGCATCATCGAAGAAATTTTGAATTTTTACTATTGAACAAATTTCAAGAAACTCGTTTATATTTGTAAGGATCCTCAATTGCAAGTCCATAAAAGAAGGTAACATGCTTCCAGGCGAGAGAGACTAGCCAAAATTCTTCACCCCTCTCCCGTGTTGATTTCCTTCTCCCCGTGTCGTCTGGCCCTCTCCCCTCATCATCTGGCCCTCCTCTCCCCGCCTTTCAGCCCCCTCCCCGCATCGTTTGGCTCCCTTCTCGCACCATACGGCCTTCCCTCATCGTCCAAACCCCTCCTTGCACCGTCTAGCCCTCCTCCCTGCATCATTCATCCCTCCTCCCCTTGCTGTCTAGCCCCTTCCCATGCCATCCGGCCTCCCTCATCATCCAACCTACTCCCTCACCGTCTGGCCTCCTACTCGCACCATGTGCCCTCCTCCCACACCGTCAGGCTCCCTATCCTTCGCTGGCATGCCATTTCCTCAGGCCATCCGGCCCCCTCCCCGTACCATTCGGGCCCTCTCACCCATATCGAGCTTGCCATGTAACCCTCCTCACACTAAGAGTTCCCACTATGCATGTAACCCCCTCCCGTGTGTTGAGTTCTCCATACCATGCAAGCCCCTTCCCGCTGTGCAGCCTCTCTCCATGCTGAGCTTGCCATGTCATGAGGCACCCTCCCCTTCTCTCTGGTAAGCACCTCTATCTACAGTCAATACTGTTGCACCAACTAAAGAACTTGAGCCAAGATATAGATTAATTTTATTTTTTTTCATTTTTTATAATTATGGGGATGTTATGTAATGTTTCAGTTCATAGTTTTTCTTCTTGTTTGATTTCATCTATAACTTTAATTTTGATATTATTTTTTCTAAAATTTACTATATTTTTTCAAGCGAATTGGTTGTGACATTTGAATTTGTTTTTTATTTTTCATCCATATTTTGATTGCTTTTAAAATTATTTTAAGTGATTTTTTTATAGAATTTTGTTAAGTTTTTATCCTCATAACAAAAATTTTTATCAAGTGGTCTATGATGAGCACTAAAACTAGGTTTCTATTTCATATTGGTAGAATAATAATCACTTCTTTCTAGATATTAGTACATATCATTAATAACAGCAACAGTAACGATGACAGAGCAGCAAGTAAAAGTTAATTTTTTATGTTAACAAAATTTATTTAATTAATTAAATATTTAATTTAAAAATTAATTAATTAATTATTATTTAATTTAAAAATTAATTAAAATTAATTATTAATTAGTTGGTTATTTATTTAATTATTTAGATATTTAATTAATTATTTAAAATTATTTAATTAAATATATGCTTCTTTTATTAATTAGATATTATTTATTAATTTAATTAATTATATATTTATTTATTATTTAATTAGTATTAATTAATTAATTAGATATTTATTTATTAATTAGATGTTTATTTAATTAGTTAGATGCTTATTTAATTAATTAGATGCTTATTTATTGATTTAATTAATTAGATATTATTTAATTAATTAGATGCTTATTTATTGATTTAATTAATTACATGTTTATTTATTAGTTATTTATTTCATTAATTAGTTATTTATTTAATTATTTAGATCTTGATTTAATTAAGTAAATAATTAATTAGGTCTGCTTGGATGCATGTCCTTTGTTCACGAGATTTGGATTTCAACTTGTAGATAGAGTTGGATCTGGTAGATTTCGAGTCAGCTCAAACTTGTTCATTGGGACTCTTGATTGGCACCACTTATGTGGAGCATAATTTTAGCATGCAGAAGGACAAAATTGAGATAAAGCTAATCTCTCCCTCTCTTCCATGCCCATTTGGATCAGATTGACTGGTTAAAGTCAATTAAATTTAGCATTAAACAATAATGGATATGAAAAGGTATTGCGCATGAATTGATATGGTACTTGGAATGGACCTAGAGTCCTACTTTTCAATCATCTTTTTCAAGATAAGCCTAATTATTTTATACACCTATCGACGTGTTGGACCAGGTCTTTGGTTATTTAAATTAAGACCATTTATCAGATTTAATCTAAAGAGTTACGAGAAGCAACTCTTAGCATATGAAATAATGAAACGCCATATGATTATGGTTATTTTCTTGTACATTTCTTCTATTAGACTCCTATTTGAATGATCTTATCTGATATGAGAGATATCAGATAAGAGGCTAGGAAATGATGTGTTAGGTGTGCCTCCTCTCTTCTTATTTAAAGGACTTGATGGAAACACCAAAGGCATCCAAATTATCTAAATAATCTTCTTTCTTTTCTTTTAGGACTAGTCTCCTAATTTAGACAAGTCTGCCATTTTAAGACAAGACTTAGGAAGAGAATTAGGAAGGATAAAAAAATTTTAAGAGAGATTTTGAAGAGGTCTCAAGATATCCTATAATAGGGTACAGGTCCTAGCGAGAGAAGAAAGGCTATCGAGAGAAAAAAGATTGCTAGAAGGAAAATCTAGGCAAGCAATTAAAAAGAAAGAGTGCTTCTTTGATCCAGTTTCTATATGGATCATCTCTTGAGGGCATACACTTGTGTGCCTATAAAAATTTAGGATATAAGCGTTATAAATATTCCTCTAAATTCTTTATATATTCCTTTATTAATTGATATAGTCAAGAAATACTTAGTCTAGAATTTTGGTTGACTAGAGTTTCAACATTGAAAAATTTTTAAATTTGGTCTTCTACTGCACAATCGTAATCCTATAGCTTTAGGCCAGGCTTGAAATATATCAGGCCATGCTTCGGGACTACGTATCCCTTTGGCCCCGCCTGGTCTGGATTGAACTCAGTTCAGAAATATGCTTGGTTAAGATAAGTATTTAAAATGATTCAAGGATTTAAAGATAGAAAATCCTTGTGATCTTCTCGTACTTCGACTTCTGGAAAGAGGATTCTAAGAAGAAAACAAGATCTTTAATGGAGAAGCACTTGAAATCGCAGGAAAAGATCTTGAAGCCATCGATCTCTTGTGGTGGCTATTCCAGAGTGGGAGTCCTAGAATCATTCTTCTAGTTCGTGTCAATCTAATTACTCTAAGTTATAGGAGTGGTGCCACCAATAGTCATAGCAACACCATTAGAACCTCACCACCAAAGACTACTTTTTACTAGAGAAATTAGAAGTTAGATATGCTAAATTAGTTAATGAAAAAATATTTTAATTATACTTAAGATAATGCAATCCATTCTGATGGGGACCGAAAGTCTATTTTATTTTATTTTATTTGAGTCCATTAGTCCTGTAATAAAGTGAGACAACTGAGTCCAGTTGAGTCCACTTAGTCAGGTCCAGTTATTTTCAATCCAGTCGAGTCTAATCGAGTCCTGTAAGTTTCATTCATGTCAAGATCCAAGAGAAGAGTAAGCAAACCCGGAGATTCACCAGGCCCCTCAAGTAGAGCTGGACTTCATGCACCTGGGCCCTTCATGCTGCCAAGCTTGCGAGAGATAGCTCCAGTCCGAGACATGCCCACTGTTGACCAGGTCCACCAGGGTTTCTTGGTCCACAAGTTAGGGTTTCTTAGCCCTCAAGTTATGTACCCTGGGGTGAATCTATAAATACCCATCCCCTCTTGTATTTTTTAACAATGAATGATGAATGAATATTTCTTTAGTTATGTGTGAACTTTTCAGGGTTTCCGTGTGATCCCTAGGATATCTGTGTGAGCCCTTTGCTGTGTGCTTGTCCTCCACGGAAAATCTGCATGAACCCCAGTTATCCTTAGCCCTCTCTTTCTTCTTCCCTATAAATTCTAATCTCTGGTAACTTCTACGCTCGCCAGCGATCCATCCCCGATCTCTATCTCGCATCAAGTGGTTTCAAGAATTAGGGTTTTGCTTTTCCTCGTGGCTCCACATCCTTCCTCGTGTCCAGATTTTTCCGTGCAAGGCTTCTTAAACCTCGGTCAGCCACCGAGGCCCGTCAACGCCCTGCACCCGAGCCCCTCTCCCCTACTGCCATCGCCTATGAAGCACGCCTCCACCGACGCCAATTCAGAAGTTCCCGCCCGTGAAGACCGTCTCCAACCTTCCACCTCCGTCTCGTGACCCTCCCCAACGCCTCCACCCGTGAAGCCCGACCGCATCCCGCGCCCACCGCCGCTGCCAGTGCCGCAGATCCACACCGCAGGTCTCCAGCCTCCGCCGGATCCGCCATGGCCACCGCCGCCTGCGAAGCACGCCAGAAGACCCTGCTCCGCCCAGCCACCGACCTTGTAGACCTCCGGCTCTCCACCTCCTACTCCTCGCCGCGCGCCACCGCTGCCATGGGATGCGTGATCCGAGCCCAGAGGAAGGAATCGGGGTCCGTATTCTGCTCCCATACCCACCAACTCCATCTCCTAGGCCGCCGGCCACCGGGGAGAAGCCGTCCGAACCCGCAGCACCCAAGTCGGATCCACCTAGCCTCTCTCACGGATGCTGACAACCGCTGAAGCAGAGCAGCAGCACTCCGTCTCTGCCGTCGCCAGTCGCTGCCAAGCTCCCGGCCCTCAGAACCGGCCGTGGCGATGCCCTCCGACGCCCGATCTCCACCTTCACTCCTCCCCCAGCGCGTCTGTGTCCTCCGCTCACCATCTCGCTCCTTGCTGCCAAGCACTGCCGCAGCCCGCCAGAGATCCGGTCTTCCGCCATCCTCGTCCACAGCCCCATCACCGACGAAGCCCGCCGGACCTCCACATCCGGGACTTTCCCTCGGCTTCGCACGCCCGTCAAAGCAACGGGAGAAGAACAGTACGATCGTGAAGGCAAATGCCTTCATTATTGCCGACTTCTATGTTGCATGCTCCTCAGCGCAACACAGCTATCAAAGCAGCACGCCTTTCATAACTGCAGGGCTTGCAAAGCCCTGCAGATCTCATTGCAACCAATAAAAAAAAAAAAAAATCAGTGAAAAGAAAGACAAAAATTCAGAGAAAAGTGAAAAAAAAATGATGAACCTCACATGCTTTGATTTGATTAGTTTCGGTTCCATCAAATCCCGCTGAACCTAACTCGACGGAGTCGAGTTCTTCCCACTTCAAGAGAATGATAGGGACCAAAAGTCTATTTTATTTTATTTTATTTGAGTCCATTAGTCATGTAATAAAGTAAGACAACTGAATCAAGTTGAGTCCACTTAGTCAGGTCCAGTTATTTTCAGTCCAGTCAAGTCTAATCGAGTCCTATAAGTTTCATTCATGTCAAGATCCAAGAGGAGAGTAAGTAGACCCGAAGATTCACCAGGCCCTTCAAGTAGAGCTGGACTTCATGCACCTGGGCCCTTCATGCTGCCAAACCTGCGAGAGAGAGCTCCAGTCCGAGACAGGCCCATTGTTGACCAGGTCCACCAGGGTTTCTTGGCCCATAAGTTAGGATTTCTTAGCCTTCAAGTTATGTACCCTAGGATGAATCTATAAATACCCTACCCCCTTTTATATTTTTTAACAATGAATGATGAATGAATATTTCTTTAGTTCTGTGTAAACTTTTCAGGGTTTCTGTGTGATCCTTAGGGTATCTGTGTGAGCCCTTTGCTGTGTGCTCGTCCTCCACGGGAAATCTGTGTGAACCCAAGTTATCCTTCGCCCTCTCTTTTTTCCCCTGCAAACCCTAATCTCTGGTGATTTCTATGCTCGCCAGCGATCCATCCCCGATCTCTGTCCCGCATCACATTCCAACTTCATCATTTGGTCAGCAACAATAGCAGTGACACAATAATCGCACCGTTCATTCCGATATCGCTAATTCTAAGGTGAGCATTCCAGGCATCAAAATAGTTTAGAACTAAGTAGAAACTAGTTCGTTGTTGACTTCATTTACTATCAAGATTTTAATTTTTTATCTTTAGTTGTATTATTTGCATGATTATGAGCTAGTTTAAAATTACCTAGGATAATTTTTGAATGGATTAATTTATATTTTAATATGTATGAATTAACAAAGTTAAGAGTTTATATACATTGAAACATGAATTAATCGATGAATAGATATTGTACTTGGTGATATTAGGCTAATCTATGATAAAAAATGATGTAAATAAAGATAAAAAAAGAGTTAAGATTTTGATTGTAAATGAGGTCGACAATGAGCTAGTTGCCATTCAGTCTTAAACTATTTTGGGGCTAAGATGTGGTGATGGATGTTCATTTTAGAGTTGGAGGTATCTAATATGGTTGGTATGAGAGTTGAATCACTCTAATGTCACCAGTCAAATGATGGATTTAGATAGACTATAGCATCTTAAGTATAATTGAAGATATCTTTTTATTTAGTAATTAGGTATATCTAGCTTCTATTTTGTCTAGTTTAAACCAGCATTTGGTGATAAGGTTCCAATGGCATCGCTATGACAGTCGGTGACACCACTCTCGTGTCTTAGGACAATTAGATAGGCACAGACTAGAAAATTGATTTTAGGATTCCTTTCTGGAATGGCTACCATAGGAGATCGATGGTTTCGAGGTATTCTCATGTGATCTTGAACATTTTTTTATCAAGGATCTCATTTTCTTCTTAGAGTCTTTTATCATAAAGTATGAAAGGTCATGGAGATTCTTTATCTTTAAATTCTTAAATTATTTTAAATACTTATCTTCCATCTTTTTAATTTGGTAAATATGATCATTAAGAGTTGGAGGGATGGGTAGGAGTCAGAGGGACGAGTAGGAGTCGAGTCATAGGATTCGATCACAATTTTGACCCTTCGGTAACTTAGTACTCTTCGACATCTTCATCTCAGGCTCTGACGATCCAAATATGAAGTGATGCATACATCAAGTATATCATGACCGAGTATTTGCCCATCAATCTTAAGACATTCGATAAGATTATTAATAAAAATTTTTTATTTATTTTAATTTTTATATTTAAAAATTTATTAATAATATTTTTTTCATTACCGGATGCTAGGCATTTGGTAAGTTTTTTGTTAGCATTATTTTGTTAATTATTAGCGATGGCAAATGTTGTCACTAAAATATTATTATTGATGATATTTTTTAGCGACAAAATTTTTCTTATGATGAATTAATTTGATGAATCTATTTATTTCTATTTTTAGAGAGTATACATTATATCTTTCAAAGGTCGAAGGAGTGCCAGCCAAGAAGAGAGCTTTAGAGGACAGAGCTCTTGAGGAGAGAGCGATCATGCTAGCAGCTCGCATGGTTCTGCGCTACTTATACCATGTAATAAACTCAAAAATTTTAGATATTCTTTTTTATATTTTTTAGGCTTTAATATCTAATCTAATTTTCTTTATATTGGATGTTCTTCGATCAGGTTCGAAGGAATTGGGGTCACCAATGACCCCACAGTCATATGTTGTAGTGACCAGCTATGGACAGCATATCTATATTCAAAACTACTTATAAGTGCTATAGTTTCATATTAATATATTTAAATTTTAATTCATATAAAGTTAACATCTTTTAATAAATTTTAATTTCATAGTGCGTTTAGAGAGTCTGGAGTTTCTCGAGTAATTATTAGGATCATTCATTGATTGATGCCAGGACTGCTAAACAAGTTCTCCAGTTGGCCATCTAAGACTCATGATGCAGCCTGGCAAATATTCCTAGTAGGTCAAATATATTTAATTTTTAAATTTACAAAATATTTAAGTTTTATTATCCTTAATACAAGCCTACTATTACTTTTAGGTGTACTACTAATTCAAAACTCCTCTAGATGAGGAGATTGGGCATTCAATCTTCAAGAAAGTGGCCACACATATGTTCTAAGATGGGCTGCATAGCCTTAGGATGACCATTACGAGTATACTGGTTCCTAGTCACCATTAGGCTAGAGGAGTTTCATGGATTACTGGATACAGGTGGACATATGGGTGGTCCTTTGCGATATGTAAAGTACTGAGGAGTACTCCACTAGGCGACAGAAGACATGGCAAAATCATGCCATCCAATAGGATCCGATCAAATATATCGATGGCTCTGTCGATATGCATACGATGGCTGATAGATTGGTAATAATTATATACTAATTTATATTAATTTTATATTAAATTGATGATTTATTTTAATTAATTAATTTTTTTTATTATTTATTGATTACAGACATAGTGGTTAGGTTATCCACTAGTATAGCTATAATTGTGGAAGGCTACACACCAATTCAGGAGGACTGGTGATTATTTGGATAAGAGATCTCGACATATCATGGTAGAAACTTAAAACTTTAAGTATTAATTTTTATATATACTGATATATATAATTAGATTATTTAATTTATAAAATATATAGATGGATTATGTGGAATACATCATAGCACAGTATAGTGAGAAGCCATCCTCTCAGTCCCTCCTTGATCTCGAGGGATGGCTTAAGTCATAGGAGGGATATGTTTGGCCATATCTTCGACCCTTCGACAGTTCGGTGCTCTTCGACGTTCGCATCTCAAGCCCTGACAACTCGGGCATGGAGTGATGCATATGTCGATGACATCATGAGCCAAGTTCTTGCCCAGTGATCTTAGCACCTCCAGGATGCTATCCACGATATGGTCGTCGAGCTTCTCCAGGATCTGTGTCTATACGATCGGCTGGTCTCATTATCATAGCCAATGTAGCAGGTAGGTATATTACTAATTTTTTTTACTAGTTATAATTTTTTATACTTAAAAATTTATTAATAATATTTTATTTTTCTTTATTAAGAATGGTGAGATATTTGGTTTTCATCCACCAATTATTGGAGAGGACATATAGGAGGAGGAGAATGACAACGGCAACATAGATCTCACATAGTTTTATTAAAATTTTGATATTATATATTTAATTTTCTTATTGATGTAAATTTATAAAATTATAAAATTTATACATTTTAATATAATATAATTATATTTTTTATCTATAATTATGGTTATTAATTATTATTTTATTTTTAATATTATTCAAGAACTCTAATTTTTTATTATTATAATTTAAATAGATTTTTAAAAATTAATTACTATTTTAAAAAATATTTAAAAAACTGATTAGCGATGGCTTTAGCCATTGCTAAAACATTATTACCGATAAAAACTTTTAACAACGATAGTTTTTGGTCCCTAATATTTTTTAATTTTTTTTAAAAATAAAATATTATTAGCAATAGCATTTACCATCTCTAATAGGCATGATTATCAATGGCGACTTGAGTCGTTGCTAATAATGGTCAGTTGTGATAGATATTTATGCGATAGTCTATTAGTGATGAGTATCCATCACTAATAGTATTAGTGATGGCATATTCACTATTAGTGACGGTATTTAGCCATTGCTAATAGTCTTTTTTCTTGTAGTATCTACTATCATTCAGGTTAAGCATATAAAAATTTTAGAAAAAAATATTGCTAAAACCTTATGTAAGAGAAAATCTTTCCTCTCGCTTTCTTCAATTCTAGGAAATACTTATCAATTTACTTGGCTTATGAAGCAAAGGTTGGAGGACCAAATCAATTTAGATGAATGTATTTGTTTAAGAGGTACCATTCTTTATTTCCATTATATAATTTATTATTCCCATCTTATATAAGTGAAATTTATGTTGTTCAGCTACATTTTATACTTAAAGAGAATGGTACAAAATAAGTCTTCTATCATGGGTTCAATATTTAAGGCTTATGTCATCAAAGAAATTAGCTCTTTTTATTCATATTATTTTGAGCTTAAGATGCAAACAAGGTTGACTCAGAGTCCCATGAAATGATGATGCAAGAGATGTGGAGGCCTCAGGATGTTTTTTTATATTTTCACATTCTGGATGACTGATGGAAACAATTGCAACTTATAGATTAAAGACTAATGAGAAGTATGATGTTGAACATATTTATGATGCTGTATCTTATAGGTTAATGACTGATAAGGAGCATGATGCTAAACATATTTATATATTGCTTAACTATGAAAATCCTGGATCATTTATAGAGTAAGTATTCTATTTTTTTATTTATAATATACGTCAAGTATTCAATTATTTGGACTAACTATATGCAACTAACATAAATATAGTCGATATGAGTTGCATGTCAAAGCATGTTCATCTCAAATAACTGATGTAGAAGTTGAGAAATTGCATGAGTGAGAGTTTGCAAGATGGTTGAAAATTTTGGTTAGTTGACAATGTACTCTGTGTAATATATTTTCTTTATTATTGATCATTAAGTTAGATGATTATGATAATTTTTTCTTGAAAATAGGTGAAGAATGAGATGCATGGAATTAATCGGTGTGTCGTGGATATAGCAGACGGCCCAAAGTAGGAGTTACAACTTTCAAAGGATATTTTGTCAATGGTTTCAAATTCCACATACTTGAATATGGCATCAATAAATAAATAATAAATAGTGGTATGTGCGTAAGAGGGAGCTATTACAATGACTTTGAATATGATTATTACATGTTAATTGAGATTTTGGACTTAACTTATTATAGTGTTGGAAATAAAGTTATGTTATTTAGATGCAATTGGTATATGATACTGAGAGAGGCATTATAGTGCATCGTGATCATGGTCTCATGGATGTACACTATAGATTATGATTGAATATCAATGAGCCTTTTGTATCAGTACAACAAGCGCAACAAGTATATTATACCACTTATCCATGCAAGAGTAGGGAGACACATGATTGGTAGGCTGTGCATAAAGCTAAAACTAAGAATTCCTTTAATACCCCTTCATTGGATATAAGTAATGTCAATGTATCTCCGGATATTGATATTTATCAAAAGGATGAGATCACAAACCTACCTATAGTTCAAGCAGATGAAGATCTTGATATACCTAATTTACTAGTTGATTTCTCTAAATATGAAATACTTAATGATGATGAGATATGTAAGTTGCAATAGAGATTAGAAGAAGCAGTGGTAGAAGAGGAAGAGGAAAAAGAAGAGGATGGAGAGGATGAAGAAAAATAAGAATTTGAAGATAATGATGAGTCTAAAGATAGAAAACGAGTTTGAGTTATTTGATAGTGATAATGATTGGTTTGTATAATGTTGCTATGCACATTAAATTTAGTTGTCATGTAATATGGATTATTTACAATTATATATATATTAGGTAATTTTGATCATAATTTATCAAATGTTTGTTTTGACTATTTGAGCTATGCTTACATTATGGGTTTGTATTATATTATTATAAAAAAAAATATGTGATCTTAAGTTAGATCTATGATATCTAATATGTGCATTTAATTTTTATATATCAACAGAGATAATGACATATGGTAGAGCATCCAAACTTCATGGAAGGGGTGGTAGAGGAAGAGATGTATCCAGATAACAGCTTCAAGATGAACATGATAGGGATACTAGGAGATATCCAGAATAATTTACTTGTAGGCTATTTAACATATCTCTATGTGCTAAGCGACGTGTTTCAATGCCCATGGAGGAGCCCTCTGCCAATCCTTCATCTCATGTGCTTGACAATGTAGGCTCGATTGGCTCTATTATACATACAAGAGGCCCAAACTAGCCTGCCCCTAAGCCAACTATTGAAGCAAATAAAGTTTCCATCATAGTGAAATGAATAAGTAGGTTTTATAATTAAATGTTCTTATTTGACATTTATTTTGTTGTTATTTTGTATGATTAATTTGGTTGATATTTAATTCATAGATTTGAGCATGAGGTGTCACGTCAAATGAGTGTTTGGCTAAAGCACTGCTTTAAAGAAGCTTGGCCTTTGTGAGGTTTAGTGGTACAAATAACCAAAGATGAGTTGTTACGCAGATTTGAGGTGATGCATTAAACTTTTTCTTAGTTCATAATATAAGTTATTATGATAAAATAGCATAAGTCTTCGGTGTATTTTATAGGTAAGGTATAGATGGTCTCTGGTAGAGGATTGTAATATTAGAAAATATTGGGTGAGTACTAATAGATGTTTACTTGCATGATGAGCGAGGCATGAAAAAGATATGTTAAAGGAGTGGAATCTACTAGCCACATTTGCAGACACGATTGACAAAGTTTATCCAAGTTAGATGAAATAAAAAATATGAGATAAGTTATGCCAGAAGCATTGGCTTAAAGATAAGTGGCATAAGAAGTCTAAAGCTGTTCAGGAAAATCGAATGAAGTAAAAGGAAAACCCAATCACCAAGCATTCAGGGGGTTCGATCCATTCCTTTTGTGATACACAAGAGAAGGATGATAATTTATTTCGTATTTCTTTATTGCGGTTGATGTTTATATTTAGTTATATATTTATAATATAATAATTTGTTGCAAATGCAAGAGAATGGTGCAGAACTTACTATTACATCGTTTTTTGAATGCAACCATAAGAAGAAAGGGATAAGGCAATTCATGGATGAAAAATCCAAAAAAGTTAACAAATATTTTCAATTTTATATCTAAATATATCCATAGGTTAATATATATATATATATATATAATTTATTATTCTTTTGTTTGTCTTGTTTTTATATATATCCTTCATAAAATAGATATATTTGTTTATTTATAATTCTTATATTTATCTTGTTCTATTATATGGTTGCAATAGATATATAAAGCTACTCTTGCAGAAAAATATGGCTCAAAAATTGAATCACAACCTTTATTTGATGCTACTATATGGGTGAAAGCCATAGGGCATATTTCTAAACACAACGTATACGGATTTGGATCATAGGCATATTCATTCAGCGTACTTGCAAGGACTCCTACGTTATGCTCTACTTCTTAACTAGACGGTTCTTTAGGAAGTTCACCTACTACTAGCTCTGCTATCTAAGGAGCTATGGAGAATATGCAAGAACATATTATGAAAGTTTTGATGAACCATTAACATAGAAAAATGCCATGATCTCTCATTTCTAGTATTGGTTTTTCATCCTCTGAGAAGTCTTCACCTCCTCCATCTCCACAAGAAGAAATCGAGTCAACTAACCCTCCAACCGATCCTCCATGTAATTGATGTTTGTTATGAACTTACTAGGTATATGTTTGATGCTGGGTACTAATTAGAGTTGAATTGTTTTATATTTTGATATATTTTATTCACTTATGGATCGAAACCTTGATGGATATTAAACCTATTTAATCAAAGACTTAATTAGATAGTTTAAATATATTGTGCTGTTGTTTTATATTATAAAAATTGAGTTATAGTTGATATATTGAAAATTATGATATATATAGGTTACTATTATATTTGTAAAATAGTTTTCCGGTGAAAGTTTTACCAAGTGGTTTGTAAAGAAAATAGAATATAGGATGGAAATTGTACCAAGGGATTACCAAGGAATTATTTAATAAACTTCATATAATCATCAAGGAATCTACGAGGGATAATTTCCATACAAATCATTTAGCTAGATAATTTTTAGCAAGAAAAATTTAATCGATGAATCTCATCGCAATTACCAAGGGATTTCCAAGTATATTTTGATAGTGAATACTTGGAAAATGGTTGGTTCTTAATAAACAGCCTTTAATTTTATTAAAAAAAATTCTCGCTAAAAGTTTTAGATCCCTCGATAATTATCAAGAAATTTCTAAGAGAGATACTTTCACCAACATCATATATTCCAATGGATGAATTTTTCTTGGAAATCTCTCAGTGAATCTCTTCACCAAGGAATTTTTGACTTTCACCAAGAGATTTTGTCCCTTGCTGAAAGGTTAATTTTTGATAGTGAAAGTGTTACGATGGCTATCCAAATCACTTCTCATGCACTTCAGCAAAACAATCATTTTTCATATCATTTGGTATATATCTTAACATAATTTTTTTAATTAATATATGAAGCATTTACTCAGAAAAAAATTGAATACATTACAAGGATCAAAGAAAAGCATGAGAATTTGACCCTTTCTTTGAAATATAATTTTTATTTTTATTAATAAAAATAAAATATAAGGAGATTCAAATGAAATTAGAATGTGAGAAAATGATTGAATCCAAGTAACACTTGACATGTAGTGATCTTTAACATTTTCACAGTCTAGTGACACTAACTATTGTCACGATATAATAAATGGCATTACAAAATAATTCTCTCCATGTGATGAAAATTAGAGCTAGATATTTGATAACATTATTATTTTTTATTATAAAAAATAGTTATAGATAAATTTAAAATTTTAAATAAAAATGGTGATGTGAAATTCAAATCACTAAAAATACATATGTTTAGTGATCCAAGATATTTCGTCATGAAATTTATAATTTATTAGTAACACTAAATTTTGTCATGATATGGTAAATATTGTTACACCAAAAAAAAAAAAAATCTCCATATATATACTAGGAATTGGTGCTAGGTATTTGATGATGAAATATTTTCACAAGAATGATTTTTATCATAGAAAAAATTACTTAGTTTAGTTGCATAACAAACTCAAATTTTAGTTACCAAAATATATTTTTGTTGACAAAATTTTTTTTATCATTAAAATTCTCATCACTAATAATCTCTTTTATTATAGTACTATCATGTATCCAATTAGTTTCATGAAATCATAGACATATTACAATGGCATGAGATCACTGGAAATGTTTATTTATGATTTGTAGTATGCGTTAAATTTTTAAATCTGGAATCATTTTTGATTGTTAGAATGATTATAATAGTTACTATTTATCTCAAAAACAATTTTTAAATTGTTAAATTTAAATAATTACCAATATTATAACTGGAAATAGTGAATAATAATGAAAAATAATGGCATCGCTTTTCATCAAATAAAATAATGTAATTTTTTAATCCCTGCATTCACTTTGGGAGAGAGTTTTGAAGCAGAGAGAGAGAGAGAGAGAGAGAGAGAGAGAGAGAGAGAGAGTTAAAAAGAAGGCACGTAAAAATAATGATCATTATTTATGTTATTATGGTTTGCTATGATGGAAAATAATGAAAAATTCTGGAGAACAACGGCTATCTTAATAATGTTATTTAGTATTAAAACTACTGCTAATACTTTCCATGGAGAATGATTAGATGGCAGTAGCAAGATTGCAAGCCAATCAAAATCACTAATTAATTGGTTCATAAGACTGCTTGTATAGATTATGATGGCATCCAGAGAAATCTCCGGGGTGGGTTGGCGGATAGCAGGCATAGCCTTATCAGGGTGCTGCTTGGATAGGGAAAGGTGAAGTAGCATAAAAGGTGGTGCCAAACCTAACTTACTTCCCTCCATACGGAACTGGTTGATAGTTCCATTCCCACAAGCAATGAAACCAAGCGAGCCATGCCCCATAACGTGGCCTTTGAATGGAACGAGGAGACAAAGGCCCTTCACAAAACTATATCGAGTGGTAGCTTTGGATTGGATTCCATTTTAAGCTGGATAGAGAAGGGGAGAAATGCTAGCTCCAACCATGACAAGACAACTTTCTAAAATGTGATGGTACTATTCAGTGTAAATATAATCTGGCTAGTGTATTAATATATTTATTAAATAATTTTATCATGTCATCATGGTTTTGGTGAAAACAGAGTTATTTTGCTGATGTTTTCCGTCGTAAAACCCCATATAGTTATTATGATTTAAGAAATATTTGCGAGACTAGCTCTCTTCACCGTTCGCCAAAATAAGCAGAGACTGCCAAACACTTGGATTTCCCAGTTATTTAATTCAATCCAAAATAGAACTTTCCCAAGCAATCATATCAACATGATTGTACAAAATAATAGGAAAAGGATATATGATGGTAAGGAAGAAATATTTCGATCTTGAAATCATCTCTCGAGACTTTGTTTTTATAACCAGGTAATGAACCAGAAAGAGCGAAGGATGGAAGCCAACCACAACGTTGTGGAAATACAAAGGGAAAGAAATACGACATCGGGAGAAAACATGGATGATTGTAACCTGTTTCTTTCTTAAATACAATAGAAGAATGCATCAAATTCTGGATAAATTCCAAGTGCAGAAGCGAAAAATGATGACTTTGTGGCGCGTATTTGGGTGCAATGTGCTTTAAGAAGGACCCAATATATAACTGCAAGTGAAATTAATGGGCTTCTCTCCTTTCTTTGTTAGGCTGAAGAGGTCTGGATTCATGTATACACACGCTGGCGTTACATGGTAGCAGTTTTTTTTTTTACTAAAAAACAAATTATTTGGAAAGGTTGAGAAACTCATCAAAAATCATTAAGCTTAAGAAATCAGACATAAAAAGTAAAAGCTAGCTGTGTTATATTGGCGTGGTTCATTAACATTCAGATATTAAAAGCTTAAGTCTGGGGTTCGAAAGGATTTGGATTAATGGGAACGCATATTAATCATTGAAGGCAACATCCATGCCGGGTAGTATAAAGTTCAAAAAAAAAAAAAAAGGCTTTTACGACATTGTTTGCAGGAGATTTTCAGGCCATTGTCATCGTTATAAATGTGTTCCAAGAGGATGAAACCAGAACACCATATTGCACGAGAAATAGAAGAGAAAATAGAAAATTTTCATGTAGCATGTGGTTTGGTTAAAACAATTGCTACAGATATTTTAGCCTACTCTAAGGGGAGGCGTTTTTACGGAGCTCCAGAGATATTTTAGTTTTTTTTTTTTTTTTTTGCTAAAGTGGATAATTCAATCAACAGGCCTGGTATGAATACATCTAAAAAAAATTCGAAAAAATACAATCCCTGAAGTCAAAAGGCGTCTCATCTAATTGGATCCAGAGCACCTGTCCTGAATGGTTGACGACCAAGGAAGCCACCCAATCAGCCGCCGTATTAACCTCCCTAAAGATATGGCTAACATAAAAGGAGGGACAACTCTGCAACCATAGAGCAATATTACGAACCAAAGGATGAGCAGAAGCAATATCAACTATCCCTTTTATCCAAGCAATGACAGTAGCAGAGTCTTCCTCAATAATAAGGTAGTCACATCTGAGGGACCGACAGGCATATCGAATTCCTGCCCAAAGAGATATTTTAGTCGAAGCACCCTGGGATCAAAGTGTATCCTGATGCTGCTCTAAGGTTTCATGGTAACTTTCTTCTTCTTCTTCTTCTTCTTTTTGACAGAAAGAGTGAGGTATCATTATAGTCATTTATTTTCAAAATATAAGGATCACAACTTTTAAAATTTTAGGCTATGGATGCAAGTTTTCATTAAAAAATACAAATAAGAATAAAAAAATAAGAACAAATTAAGGGAAATTTAGTTTTTGAGGTATATTGATGGTGTTGTCCTTGATAATGGAGTTTACATTTTTTGAAATCAATGACCCTACACAAAGGGCCTCAATAAGTCTATCCTCATGATTCAACCATAATAGTACTTTTGTAAGAATTTACTCTTAATTACAAGTCTAATTGAATAGCTTTAGATTGTCCTTTGCTTTAAAAATCAGGAAGGAGGGGCGGGGGCACGAATATTTTGTTATCGGAATTAAAATTAAAATCGGAATGGATTAGAATGACGTTGGGGTTGGACGCAGCAGTTGGATCACTTTAGATTTTTCAATTTAATACTTGAATTCATTTAGGCATTTCATCGAACACATCACAAGTATAAATAAACAAGCACAAAGAAGACACAAATTTACGTGATTCGGCAAATCTATTTATATCCAAGAGTAATTACTATATAACCATCCCGAATTAAATATAGAACAATACAAATATCCTAATAAAAAAGTCTCGAATTAATCACAAAGAGGCATAATAATTAACCAAACAAGAGATAACTAAATACCTTTCATGATCTCTATGATAGATCAAAAAGAATACCTGATAGGGATGGACACCTTTTCGGCCTCAATGAAAGATCAAAGGAAAGTATGTTACCCGGTGGTGAAAAGCTCCAAAGAAAAATAAGAGATGCTCGCTAAAACCCAAGACAAAGAATAAATAATAAAGAACAAGGATGAAACAGAGCATCCTTACACTAGAGGTCACTGGCATTTCGAATATAGCAAGATCCTTCTCAAAGAACCAATTCAAGCCAAACAAAGTGAACGGGGATAGAGGAGCTAAGAACCAAAAGCTAAGAATAAAGAACCTTCTCTATTCTGTTCTTTTAGAGAAAGAGAGCATAATCCTTCTCAAAGATCCAATGCAAGCCAAACAAACTTGATCCTAATGTCTCACGCCAAGCTACTCAAAGTCTGGTGAAAGTCCAAGAAGAAGCCCAATGGAAGGAGTCCCAAATAATGAATCACTCATTTGTTCCCAACTTCATTCAGAGAAGAGTCCCAAACGTTCCCAAATAATCTCTCGGGAAGAAGCTTGATAGAAATGGGATAGGTCCTTTGCAAGAAAAGCCCCCTAAAAAATTATTATTTGGAGCAACAATCAACAATCTTCCTCCTTGTAACAAATCATATACCTTTATCAGATGTGGATCATAAAACCTTCTCCTTATCACAAGCTTCGAAGGGCATCGCCAAGTGCTCAAATCAATCAAGTTCAAGAAAGTCCTGAACTTAACTACTAGAATTGATTTAGTAAGCATATCAATTGGATTGTGAGTAGTACAAATTTTTTGAAGCTGAATATCATCATCTTTTGTCAAATCTCTGATGAAGTGATACTTGATATCCACATGTTTAGTATGTTTATGATACATTTTGATCTCTGATAAGATGCAAAGTATTTTGACTGTCATAATGAATATCCAAACAATCCTACTTGAGATCCAAATTCTATTCTAACCCTCTTAGACAAAGAGGTTCCTTTGCTGCCTTTGTCAATAAATATAAGTAAATATATAGATCCATCATTGGATGTAATTGAAACAGAACCCCATAGGTCAGAATGAATATAGTCCAATATACTATTTATCCTATGTATGCTTGTAAAGAAGCACACTCTTTGTTATTTTCCAAATATACAATGCTCACAAAACCTGTAATACTTGATCTAGAAAAAAAATGGAAACAAAGAGTGAGTCTCCTTCTCCCTCTCGATTTTGTCAGAAGGGGGAAAGCCAATTTCTAGTAGAAGTCGGCCTCCCTCCACCCTATTTAACAACCCCTTACCTTAGTTTCCAAAACCACCACTAGACCTCCTCCCCTTTATGCCCACCGGCGAGCTCAACATCTTCCATGATGGCCTTGACTTCCGACAGTTCATGGTGGCCGGCTCCATCGTCGGCGTTGTTGAGCACACCGCCATATTCCCCGTCAACACCCTCTATTCTGAGGAAAAGAAGAGAAGAGGAAAGGAAGAGAAGAAAAGAAAAGAAAAAGGAAAAAAGAGGAGGAAAGAGAAAAAGAAAAGAAAAGGAAAAAAAGAGAAAAGAGAAAAAGAAAAAAGGAAAAAAAAAAAAAAAAAAGAGAGAGGGAAGAAAGAGAAAAGGAGGAAGAGAAGAGAGATGAGAGAGGGAAGAAAGAGAAAAGGAGGAAGAGAAGAGAGATGAGAGAGAGAGAAAGAGGAGAGAGAAGAAGAGGGAGAAAAAAGAGGATAGAAAGAGAAAAGGAGCAAGTTAAATAAATAAATATTGAAAAAGAAAGATCTAAGAGTCTCTCCTAGAAAAATTATGAAGTTAGAGTATCAGCAGATAGATCACGGATGGAGTTCGGATAGAGAGTTTTGGATTTATAGTTATTATGTCATAAAGTTATTCATATTAAAAATAAAATTATTATTGTAGGAGGATAACTTTCTAGATAGGAGGACGTTAAACGAGTTCTGTAGTACCAGGTCAATGATTCAGGTACAGATTGATATCAGGTATGATAAATTTGTCTTCAATAAAGGTAAAGATTTCTGGACATGACTATCAGTTTTATACACATATGTTATATGGTATGATTTTGATCCTTGAACATGAGTATTGGCATGCATGTTTGAAAACTGTGTCCCAAAGCCAATTATCTAGGCTGTACATGGTTGTGCCAATTTGTAATTATATATAAATTTTTAATAAATAAAAGTTATTCTTTTCGTTGTTCATCATATTTACATTTTCCTGAAATGAACTATTGTATGGTGGAGTCCTTAGAACTACATTATTTGATATAGAGAGGATATATCAAGTAGTTCTTAAACTAGTTCACAGCCAAATGATACATTGTTATAGAACAATAATGTATCAAGTGTAGATTGTTGTATGTCACATTTGTTGGTTGTTCTCTTAACCAAGGAGTGTGGAGACACTGGTATGACATGCATGTGAAATGTGTGACATCTCACTGAACGTGACCATCTGCGGAGCTCCCTTCTGCCAAAGGGTTGCTCACGAAGGGATATGGATATATGTGTCCCTCAGACCTGAGGTCACCATGGCAACTTGCAAGCAACTCACTGTACTTTGATGTTGGACCACCTGAATTTCTAATCTAGTGATGGAAGGTTTTTGGGTGCAGCCAAGTACTTGTAAAGCGGTGGTGGATCAAGATGGAATTGATCCCTCCAAATAGTTTGGAATGAATGACTCATTGTGTCTCAATTTAGCAAATCCTTGGCCATGGTAGTTCTTGTGAGGAGTCACTGAACTTGTAAAGTTGGGACACAATCTGGATAAACCAAATTAGGGTTGGTAGTCGAATCCTAGGTCATCCTGAGCATTATGAGATTAAAAGGATGAATTATGTGATAACCATATGCTAGAGGTTCTAGAGAGGTGGTCTGTATCTTCGACCTATCCGCACATCGAGTATCATTGCTAGATGAGGACTTTGCTGGTACTGGAAGTGTTCCAGTGCTACCGGCTTAGTGTTCGAACCTATGGGGTCACACACCATAGAGGTTTCTATCTGATCTTAAGGCTGATCGATGATTGAGAATCGTTTGCCGTCATCGAAGGTGAATATGATTGACCATGTTCCAAGTGTCAACACCTGCTTAAGTTGATACTTGGAAAGTGTTGACACTTGGCGATTTTGAGTGAGTTGACACTTACTATGACAAGCAAAATTCTGGAAAGAATTCTGGAAAGGTTTTGACTTCGAATTTTGAGTTCGAAATTCGAATTCTGATCGATTTTGGCTCCAAGCTGTAATAGTATGATGGTCATACTTGCCTTTTGTGCTTGGAACCTTTTTGGAATGCCTCCCCATCTTCTCCCCCAATCTCTCCTCCTTTCTCTTTCTTTCTCCTATGGCTGCCTCTTTAAATAAAAGTTATTCTGGGCTGCTGGATGATGAAAATTGGTTCTTGGTCTCTGAATCTCCTTGCTGCTGAGATTCTGAGAGAGAAGAAAGGGGCTTGTGAGGATTTGGGCATTGGGTGTTAGCTACCTAGCACTTAAGCTAGGTCTTAGGAAGAGAGCTAGTTAGGAAGGGTCCACCTCTCCTCCTTGTCTTCCAGGAAGAAGCAGATCAGCCTCAGGATCCTAAGGAGCTAGCACTACGAGGGAGTTGATCAGAGTCGAGCCCCTGTGTGAACTACCTGTAAAGGCCAGACATGTGTGTGGCTCAAGAGCACCATCCTTGGAGCACCGCCATTGCATCCATCAAAGGTATAACGGTAAGGTATCTTTATATCTTTAAGTTTTATCTTGTTTTTGATGTTTATTGCATGCTATATCATTATACTAGATCCTGTTGAAGGTAGATTGGTAGATCGTTTGATCGATCTACCATGTCTTCCACTATGCTTGGTTTAAAATAGTTTTAAAATGCATGTTTCTGCCTTGCTGTTGTATATTGGTATGCTTTCCCTTCCTTTTTTCGTCCTTCAGCATTATTGTATATGCATTGCATTTTTCAATTTTTAATGATGGACATTTATGATTACCGGTGTTATCACTATTTATATTTCTATATATTATGTTTAGACAACATAAAATGATTTTTGGATGAGTTGGATTGTGATGCCGGTTATTGAGAATCTTGAAATGATATGATTTGATAACATGATATGAATTGATAAAGTGATAACCAAGAGAGAGGTGTTTGGACTAGCCATGCCACAAGATCATAGTTATCGAGATTGCCAGTCACAGGCTGAAGTGTGACACCAATATTATCAGTCATTGGCTGAAGTATGACAATGAGATTACCAGTTACAAGCTGAAGTGTGACAATGAGTTTGCTAGTCACAGGCTGAAGTATGACACCGAGATTGGCGGTCACAGGCTGAAGTGTGACAATGAGCTTGCTAGTCATAAGTTGAAATATAATACTGAGATTACCAGTCATGGGCTGAAGCATGACCATGGTTAATCCAGAACCCTAAAGAAGAAGGATAACAAAATGAAAATATAAAAAGAAATCATGATTTTATTAAAGATTTTGTTATATATAGCATTGAGTTATTTTGATCATATGACATAATATTCTATTATTTACTTACTATTTTTAATTTATATTATTATTGATGTAACTATATGGAGTCCTTACTAGGCTGTGAAGCTTACTCTTCATTCTTTTTTAGAGTCGCAGATGCATAGCATGGGATGAGAACAAGCATGAGACTGAGTATCATGATCTTTTTGTTTAGTTAGTCCTAATTCCGATACCCATGTAATGAATATATTGATCATTTAGTAATCATGAGTTGATCGAGTTGATTATTTAGTTATTTTTAAATTATTCCAATGACATTTGGTTAATTAAATTAAATTTTAATTTTGGACAAATATTAAGAACCTTTTGTACTTAGGCTTGGCATGATCTCCAGGAGGATACCTAGAGTTTGTGTCGCCGGTCGCATGGCCGATCCCAGTGTTGGATTCGGGGCATGATATAGTGGTATCAGAACTTAGGTTATGATGAAATGGGACTATGGCATAAGTGATTAGGATAGATATGAGTGACATCAAAATTTAGATATGATTATTCAAGACTATAATATAAGTGAAAAAAATAAAATAAAATAATATGATGGTTATTAGGACATGATAGAATAGTGTCAGAGCATAGGTTATGATCACTCAGGACTATGACATAAATGATTAGAAAATAACACGGTGTCTATTAGGACATGATAGAATGATATCGAAATATAGGTAATGATCACTTTGGACTATGGCATAAGTGATTGGGATATAATTTGAATGATATCAAAATTTGGGTTATGATCATTATTGACTATGATTTAAGAGGTATTTGAACTTGTGATATGATCAGTCGGGATATGATAAAAGTTATAAAAATGGACTTAAATTTTAGATTTCTAATCTTTAGTCTATACATTGAATTCGATATATGATTAGTATAAAAGAGGAACATGATTTTTATCTCTAATATAAATAGTAAGATTAACCTGAGATGAGTGTAAAGAGCTAAATGTTTTATATTATTTGATCATGATAAGTAAGTCTATGATGAATATTGGAGAGTTGGATAAGATGTATCACTATCTTTGATAAGTGGGTTTGATCTAAGCATTAAAAGTACTGGCATGAAAATATAGTATGTTATGTTAATGGGTAATGTTAAATATGCATACCCAATTATTAATTAAATGATTTTGGAATCCTAAACTTGATATGGATGTAGATTATGATAACATGCTAGTTTTATTATTAATTATCATATTGTAAATTTTAGAACTATTACAAGAAGGTGTTTAGAATATAGATTATGAAAGAGTTTAATAATATTAGAAAGGATTTTTTTTTTATGAACCCGTATGTGGATTATAATTGAAAATATGTAAGGAAAAATGTATTTAGGATAATGCATAGATTTGGATAAATTTCTATTAACAGATTAGATTATGCTATGTAGACATGGCATAATCTTCGATAGCTTATATTAGCAATCTTTGATTAGATTACTTGACCTTCCCTATATTTGTTGAAGATTATTAGATATGTTAAACACCGAATCAAATTAAGATGTATAAGAAAATCTAGGTTATCAAGCTACTGAAATTACATTAAGCAAAAAAATTGATTTTTGAAGACTTATATGAGTTTAGCTTATAAGGAACAAGATTTTAAGTAGTTGCTAACTGATATTAAGAATTATAAAATAGCTCTATGAGTAATAACATGATCCATCCTACTTATAAGAACATTGACTTAGAGTTATTTATTTTATTAGAGCTAAAGTTAGTCTTTTACGAGAAAAGATGATCTAATTGCCTAATTGAATTGTCAAAGAAAGTATGATTAATTCAGACTTGGACTAAAGTTATTGAAGTCTTAAAAGGATAGTAAAATTTTATGCAAGGACTTTCAATATGGAAACTAGGCAGGGTAAACCTTGATATAATATGCCTGAAATAAGGAAAAGATAAAGTGACTCAACAGCTTTACTTTAATAACTTTAGACCTTCTTAATACCAATATAAGATAAATTTTTTGAGGGATTTATTTAGTAAACCTAAATAGTTTAGTAAATTATATCAGAGTGTGTAGTGGAAGCGTAGTGGTTTAAGTTATTCTGAAATTAATTAAGAACGTTAACTCTAACTTTAGAAGTGGTATGATGGGAGTACTGATTTGAATTTCAGTAACAAGATTTTAGTAATAAATAAAAAGATAATGTTATTGATCCTTGTGCTAGTCTATAGGTATTGCCATACAATTTTTATCAATAGGTTTTCCTAGTGTAGAGGACTCTAGTAAAAATTTTGGACATCTCTAAATCTAGAATAAAAAAGTGATGATCCTTTATCCAGTTAGGATCGAAAATATTTTTGATACCAAGCTCCCTTAGTTTTGACATTATAATTTCTCTATTTAAGGAGGGCTTGAGATTTTCATAAGATAAAAGACTAATTGTAAAATCATGCAGAAGGTTAAAAGGAGGAATGCTAAAGACCATGGCAAGTGTCTAATGCTCAAGCCTCCTTCTAATTTTTAGTTAAGAATAGAATGGACATATTATGATTTCCTTGTAGAGTTAATCAAGAGAAATAAAATTCATAGACAGAAGTATGTATCAAGATTGAGGTATTAGTGCTCATTTGAAAAAAAGAAGGAAATTACTACGTATTGCAAATGGTAATGATCAAAACTGAGATACCATATGATTTTGCCATAATAAGGTCTTATGAAGAAAGTATCCTTAGAGATGGATTATTTGGAAGCTTGAGGATGATGTTAAGATTAGGTATATCCAAGATTTGGGCATTATAAATTTTTTGTAGAATTAATTAAGGATAATTAATTATATTGACATCAAAAGATTAGTATTCTTTTGGAAGAGCTCAAAAAAATTTAATATATATTATAAATAAAAAAGATCAAATTTTGAGTATTATATAATTTCGATATGTTAAGACTTGAAAAATAAGTATTCTAAGAGGCCGACTAATTGAGAATTTGAGAATGACATGAGGGTTGGTTATTTTCAGGGTTTAAAATCTCAATCAAGCTAATTTCAATAACAAAATTATTTTAAAGGAAAAGAATGTAATATTTGGTATGGAAAAAAAAAGGAAAAACAGAGAGGGAGTCTCCTTCTCCCTCTTGATTTCATCTAAAGGAGGGGAAGCCAATTCCTAGTAGGAGTTGGCCTCCCTCCACCCTATTTTACAACCCCTTACCTTAGTTTCCGACACTATCGCTGGACCTCCTCCCCCTTGCGCCCACCAGTGAGCTTAGCATCTCCCATGATACCTCGACTTCCAACAGTTCATGGTGATCGGCTCCATCACTAGCATCATCGAGCACACCGCCATGTTCCCCATCAACACCCTCTGTTCAAAGGAGAAGAGAAGAGGAAGGGAAGAGAAGAAAAGAAAAGAAAAGGAGAAAAAGAAAAAAAGAGAGAGGGAAGAGAAAGAAGATGAGAAAGAGGAGAGAGAAGAGAGATGAGAGAGAGAAGAGAGAGAGAAGAAGAGGGAGAGAGAGGAGAGAGGAGAAAGAAGAGGATAGAGAGAAAAAATGAGCAAGTTAAATAAATAAATATTGAAAAAGAGAGATCTAAGAGTTTTTCTTCCAGAAAAGTTGTGAAGTTAGAGTATTAGTGGATGGATCATGGATGAAGTCCAGTAGAAAGTTTTGGATTTATAGTTATTATGCCATAAAGTTATTCATATTAAAAATAAAATTATTATTGTAGGAGGACAACTTTCTGTATAGAATGGTATTGAACGAGTTCTGTAGCACATAGGTCAAGAATTTGGGTGTAGATTGATATCAGGTATGATAAATTTGTCTCCAGTAAAGATAAGGATTTCTGGACATGACCACCAGTTTATATACATTTGTTACATAGCATGATTTTTTATCCTTGGACATGAACATTGGCATGCATGACTGTATATGCATTGTGTTTTTTGATTTCTCATGATGGACATTTGTGATTGCCGATGTTATCACTATATATATTTTCTATATATTATGATCAGAAAATACAAAATGATTTTTGGATGAGTTGGATTGTAATGCCGGTTATTGAAAATCTTAAAATGACATGATTTGATAACATGATGAGAATTGATAAATTAATAACTAAGAGAATGAGGTGTTTGGACTAGCCATGCCATGAAATCGTAGTTACCGAGATTGCCAGTTACAAGCTGAAGTATGATAATGAGATTGCCAATTACAGGCTGAAATATAACATTAAGAATGCCAGTCATTTGCTGAAGTGTGACAATGAGATTACCGATCATAGGCTGAAATATGATAATAAGCTTGCCAGTCACAGGCTAAAGTACAATACCGAGATTGCCAGTCACAGGCTAAAGTATGACAATGAGCTTGCCAGTCACAAGCTGAAGTGTGACACTAAGATTGCCAGTCATGGGCTGAAGTATGACCATGGTTAGTCTGAAACCCTAAAGAGGAAGGATAACAAAATGGAAACATAAAAAGAAATCATGATTTTACCAAAGATTTTGTTATATATGGCATTAAGTTATTTTGCTTGCATGACATAATATTCTATTATTTACTTGTTATTTTTAATTTATATTATTATTGGTATGACTGTATAGAGTCCTTACTAGGCTGTGAAGCTCACTTCCATTCTTTTTTGGAGTTGCAGGATGCATAGCATGGGATGAGGACGAGCGTGAGACTGAGTATTAGGATCCTTTTTTTTAGTTAGTCCTAATTCCGATACTCAGGTAACGAATATGTTGATCATTTAGTGATCATGAGTTGAACGAGTTGATTATTTAGTTATTTTTAAATTATTCCAATGGTATTTAGTTAATTAAATTAAATTTTAATTTTGGATAAATGTTAAGAACCTTGTATACTTAGGCCTGGCATGATCTATAGGAGGATACCTAGGATTTGTGCAGTCAATCGCATGGCTGATCCAGGTGTTGGGTTTGGGACGTGACAAAATTTAAGTGCACCAACCTTCTGACTATTAAGTAGACCACATCTTCTCAATTGTCATAAACCTTTGTTTGATATGTGGTCCAATTTGTAGTGCCATAACCACGTCAACTGCTTATAGAGACTGTACTGCAGAAGCATGTCAAATCACTGTACTGCCATCTAGATAATAAAGGATACCACTTAGTTTGCCTCTCAATAGAGTTAATACATCTTTGCTAATACTTATAGATTCTCTACCTTATCTATCAGTGAAACATCCACTATCAAGGGCACGTACTTTGAGAATAATTCTTTTTAATTGAGGAACATATCTGATATCATCCAGAATTATCATAATATTTGTACTATATTTGATCTGAACTGTACCAACATCTTTCACTTTGTAGATGGCATCATCTCCAAGAAAAATGATGGCCCCCTCATATGATCTAAAAGAAGAGAACTATTCTTTATGGAGTATCATATGCAAGGATACTCCAAAGTCCATGATCCAAGTATCAGCTTGATTGACATTACAAGCAGCTATAAATACTACACTAGCTGCAATACTACTATGATCTCTTGAAGTAACTGCAATAGATATCAAATCTGAGACTGTTCATTTATCTTTCTGTTCCTTTCCTTTCTTGGACAGTTGGACTGTAGAAGTCTACACTTAAATTTTTAGTAGCATGGATTCTTGTAATAGTGATAAACACCTGATCTTTTAGATCTAAATTTTGATCTGGTTTTGGACTTGGATATGCCTTATCCACCTTTTATTTGCTTATCTCTGCCTTTAATATAAGTCCTTGAACTAGAGTTAGAGCATGATACTCTAGATATACATTCAATCTAAACTCAATAGATAACAAAGTAGCTTTTACCTTTTCAAGACATAGTCTCTCTTTCATAGAGCATGGTAGTGTAATATTCTCAAAGGATTTAGGCAAAGAGTAAATCAGGAACAAAGCCTTGTCTTCCTCATCAATATTAATACCAATATTTGCTAAATCTAACAGGAGCTTATTGTACTCATCCAAGTGATCTTTAAGTTAAGTCTCTTTCACCATATGAAATGTATGCATCTTTTTCTTCAAAAACAATCTATTAGTGAAAGACTTTACCATATACATGCTATCCAATTTTTCACATATACCTTTAACTGTACCAAGATCCATAACATTGCATAAGACTTTATCACTTAAATTCAAAAACAGTCCCTAGTGCTCTCTCATTGATTTTTTTTTTGGCAACCTCCTGAAATTACATCCATACCCTTGAGGACTATTGTTATGCCCTCCTTGACCAACAAGTATTTCATTCTCACCTTCTATAATATGAAATCACGTGTGCTATTAAATACAACCACTTCATACCTTATAGTAGTAGAATGAAAAATAATCGCCTCATGAACTATTGAAGAATTTTATTGCCTGTTACTTACCATCAAAATGCTTTGATACTAGTTGTTGGGGTTGTGCACAACAGATTAGATCACTTTAAATTTTCAATTTAATACTTAAACTCATTCAGGCATTTCATCAAACACATCATATGCATAAATATACAAGTACAAAGAAGGCACAAATTTACATGCTTAAGCAAATTTAGCTATATCAACACGGAGGAGGAGTAATACACTATATGACCATCTTGAATTGAATACAAAGATAATACAAATATCCAAACAAAAGGGTCCCGAATTAATCATAAAGAGATAATAATAAACCAAATAAGAGGTCATGGCTTCTGTGACAGATCAAAAAGAATACCTAATAGGGACAGACACCTTCTCAGCCTCAATGACGGATCAAAGGAAAGTATCTTACTTGGCAATGAAAAGCTTCAAAGAAATAAGAGGTGCTCGATAAAACTCAAGACAAAGAACAAAAAACAAAGAACAAGAATAAAACAGAGTACCCTTGCACTGGAGGTCACTGGTGCCCGAAACACACCAAGATCCTTTAGTGACTAGAGCACCAACAAAGCTAAATAGGGATAGAGGGGCTAAGAAATGAGAGCCAAGAACTGAGAACTAAGAATAGAAGGCCCTCTCTATTCCGTAATTATAGAAAAAGAGAGCATAATCCTTCTCAAACAACCAACCCAAGCCAAACAAACTTGATCCTCACATCTCACGCCGAGCTACTCGGAGAAGTCTGGTGGAAGTTGGAGAAGAAGTCCGATGGAAGGAGTCCCGAATGATGAAGCACTCATCCATTCCCAACTTCATTCAGAGAAGAGTCCCAAATGTTTCCAAATAACCTCTTAAGGAGAAGCCTGATACAAATGAGATAGGTCATTTTATAGAAAAGCCCTTGGAAGATTGTTATTTGGAGCAACAATCAACAAAGAAGAATTGTGATGGCCATATCCTTTGAAATGTTTGATTCATAACTAGAATTGGAATTGAAATAAAAATTTGAATCCTTAAAATTGGAATCAGAATGAAACTCTCCCAATTAAATAGGTGGAATGTGACTCATACATTCTAGCTCCGAACTCCTCCCAACCAAACAACCCCTAGATATAATAATATTTGTGTAGAAAAAATAGGAGAAAAACAAAAGGCTCTGCTGCAAATATGAGAAAAAGGAAATGAAAGGAACATTTTCAAAAAAGAAATAATGAGATACATGGGCTTAAATGAGAAGAAAAATCATTCACCACTAGGCCAATTAACTGGTCAATGGTAGCAACCATTCAAATGTCACTGGAATCAAAATCCTTAAAGAAAAGGCGGTATTGGATCTTAGGAGGATTGGATCATTCCTATTCCACCTCGAAATCAAAATCAGAAGAGAACTCCCTATAGTCAAATAGTTAAAATAGGAGTCACTTATTTTTATTCTTATTTCAAGTCCCAACTCTCCCCAACCAAACATCCACCAGATGTAATAATATTTGTATAGAAAAAATACTAGAAGAAAAGAGGACTCTCTTGCAAAGATGTCAAAAAGGAAATGAAAGGAATATTTTCAGTTAAAAAATAAAGAGGTACATGGACTTAGATAAGAAGAAGGAAAATGACATATGTATAGAGGGGTCTAGTGTCCTTTACCGCTATGCCAGTCAACTGGCCAATAGTAGCAACCATTCAAATGTAAGATTATAAAATTCCCAAGGGGAACATGCATAAAATGGATAGTTTCATATGGATAAAATAAAGATAGTTAAAATGTTTTGAAACATCTAAAACAATAGCCAAGCAAACGGTAACAACCTTTCTAGCCACAGTTTATCACTCAAAATTTATGGAAGTTGCTTGTACCTGATGGACGCGGTTGTGACAATGACTCAGCTACTTAGCCTCGATGAACCAACAAGGAGTACGATGAAGTTGGCTGATGATAAAGTTGGTTAATCAAGAAGTATGACCAACTATTGGCTGACTGACTTAAGGTCTGAAGAATGGGACCAAATGCACCGACTGATTCAAGAAGAATAAAGATAACAAGAAAAGAGGTAGTTATCCTACTAGAATAATAACCAACCGTTATAATGGGTTCGGATTAGTTCTCAACGGAATAATGTCGAAACTAACTGTAAGAAGCACTTTTTAACTAAATTCTGTTAAGGCAAATGCCTATAAATATCGGTAAGAGGGGACCTTCAGGGGGTAAGTAGGAAAAAATAATGACTGAAGTATTCTTAACTCTACTTTAGCTTCTCTAAAATTCTATATCTATTGATCGAGCCCTTGTTGACTTAAGCATCAAAGTGTCCCCTACCAGAAATCCTCCGGTGAGTGGATTTATTTTGCAGGAGCCTCGCAAGAATTGGTTGGCAAATCTGACGGTGCAAGAAGATCACTTGGGTTCGACATTAACAGTTTGGCACACTAAGTAGGGGAGATTGAAATTAAAATCTTGAAAAAGATCCTTGAAAGAGAAGATGGTGAAAGGAAGAGTGCAAAATACTTTAGCTAGAAAAAGTCGTCCACCATCCAAAAAGAATGATCCATCCTTGGAAGGTGATGACGTTGCCCCTACGATGAGTATAGGATGACAACAAATCAGCATTCTCTTGGACAAAATAGAGGTTCTGACTACTGTTGTTCAAAATTTTCAAGAAGTCACGGTTAATGGACAACAACAACCGATCATCTCAAAATGAAGTCAATGATCTCCTTTGAAAGAGGCTCGACGACGAGAACTAGGTCAATGTTCTCGGCATCATCACTCCTTGAACTGGCATTCTTCAATGCGACAAGGCTCTCGACTTCATGAATATGAACAGAGCCGGCTCAAGGAGAAATGCCAGAGATCTTTTTATATATCCTCCAATGATTCTACCCCAAAAAGTTTTCATTGGAGCAAGGAAACCTGATGACATGATGACTTCGAAAGAAAATTTTGAAGGTTGGAACTATAAATTGCTAAGCTCGACGATCAACAGAGGAACAACAAACAGCTGATAGCCTATGATTCATGACCACCTTTTTTCAAAAGAATTATGGAAGAAATGATCCCATCCCACTTCAAGATCCCATAGTTGGAACCTTATGACGGAACCACCGATCCTCTCATTCATTTGGATAGCTTTAAAGCCCATATGATGATTCAAGGGATGACTGATGCCCTCTATTGTCTTGCTTTCCCAGTGACTCTCAAGAAGGCTGCATGGATATGGTATTTGAGCCTCCGTCCAGTTACCATTCATTCCTTTGATCAAATAGAAAAATTATTTATGACTCATTTCAGGACCAGTAAAAGAATACTGCGCAACTCGGATAGCTACTTCTTCATTTAGCAACAAGAAGGTGAAACTCTAAGAGAGTATGTGGTCTGCTTCAATTCTGCCACACTCGAAATTTCAGATCTCAATGAGCATATTGCCATGTTTGCTATAAAGAAAGATCTTCGATCGTCTAGATTTTCTTTCTCTTTGAACAAAAGATTTCCCGTCAATTATTCTGAACTATTAGCACATGCATAAAAATATGTGCTAGCTGGATAATAGGCTACCAGTCGGTGCCAAGCTAAAGGGAGGTCTGCTTTAAAGAAAAAGAATCCAAAGAACAATGAATCACGATCTCCCAGCAATGATGATACTTTGGCCCAATGACGTAGCCTAAAGCTAAAGAATCCGGTTAGCAAGTTTGATACCTACACTCCTTTATCTCTCCCAAGAGAGAAAATATTGATGGAAATCAAGAAAGAAAAGCTTTCTCCAAAGACCTTGGCCAATACGAGCACCTCTAGCCTTGTGCAACAAAGTCCGATTCCATCATGACTACGAGCATACTATCGAAGAGTACATCCAGTTGAAAGATGAAATAGAAGACATGATTAAGCGTGGATACTTAAGAAAGTATATCCATGACCAAGAATTCCATGCCGAGGATACTATCCAAAAGCATACTGCAGATGGTATGGAGCTTCCTAATCACCGATCCACAAATGGAATGGTCGGCATGTTACACCGCCGATCGAGCTTCAGGGAGGAAGAGGCTGAAGAAGGTGCTCCAAAGAGACTTCGAAGTAATAATGTTACCAATCGCAGTAACTTACATCCGACAAAATAAGGGTTGGTCTAATCAACCAACTTAATCGGTGTATCTAACTAAACATAGAAGTTGGTCTAATCAACCAACTTAACTAGTGCACTCAACAAAGCTGCCAAGGGCTTAATACCAAAGCCTATCTACATAATCCTTCTAGATGATCCTCGGCTCAATAAGCTACCTTGGAAAGGTCGGTGACTTCGAGTTCTTCGGCTACCTGCTGGTGGTCATCATCTTCTTCTTCTTCCTCTGCAGCTATGATATAAAGTTTGGCAACTTTATCCAAATAATCTTTAAAGCTCATTTGGTAGCTCACTACCCCTGCCTCGGTCATCTCGTCATCAAAAGCATCAGACTCTTGTACTCTTCAATAGCCTGGCGGACCAACGATGATTATCCCATTTTCAAGGCAACAATATGCCTTGAAATTGGGAGTGGGGGGCAAGTGTTGTGATTGGTGGGTCGGACTAATCAACCAAAGGCTGTGTGGCAAATCCAGAGACCGACAAGCTAATAATATGGTGTTCAACCGACTCATCTTTAGAGCTCATTAATCCGATCAACTCATAGAGGCCGACCAACTCATAAAGGTCGACCAACTCGTAAAGTCCGATCAACCCAGCATATAAGAAATATAGGATGGACTGCCAATATATGGATCGATGACTAAACTTCGCTGACCAATGAAGGAAAAAGAAGAAAAATATTCAAATAAAGAGTTAGTCTAACCCACTGACTCAATCAGTATGTCCGACAAGTAAAGAATTGGTCTGACCTACTAACTCAATCGATATGTTCGACAAGTAAAGAGTTGATCTGACCTACTAACTCAATCGGTATATCTGATAAGGAGTTGGTCTGATTCACTGACTCAATTGGTATGTCCGAAAGTAAAGAGTTGGTCTGACCCACTAATTCGATCAATATATCTGACAAGTAAGGAGTTGATATGACCCACTGACTCAATCGGTATATCTGACAAGTAAAAAGTTGGTATAATCTACTGACTCAATCGGTATGTCCAACAAGTAAAGAGTTGGTCTAATCCACTGACTCAATTGATATGTCCGATAATATCAAAATAATTATTTAGTAGCCAAAAGATAGTTGAACCCATTCAATGCACCTGGCAATGTTATGAAAACTAATTGATCGTCAAAAGATAATTGAAGTTTTTAAAGGTTCAATTAATTAGTCAAAGTTTGTTCATTGGCTATCACTTATTTATCAGCCAATGTCGAGGCTAAAGAGATGACACTACTCCCTTCGCCTAAAAAGAAAGAATAAAAATTGAAGCACTTCATTGGCAGCATTTTGAGCTCATGAGTGGGAGGCAATGTTATGATAATGACTCAGCTACTTAGCCTCGATGAACCAACAAGAAGTATAATAAAGCTGGCTGATGACAAAGTTGGCTAATCAAGAAGTATGACAAACTATTGACCGACCAACTATTGCCGACCAACTATTGGCCGACTGACTATTGGCTGACCAACTATTGGCCGATCAACTATTGGCCGATCAACTATTGGCCGACCGACTATTGGCCGACCGACTATTGGCTGACCAACTTAAGTCAGAAGAGTGGGACCAAACACACCGGCTGATTCAAGAAGAATAAAGATATCAATAAAAGAGGTAGTTATCCTACCAGAATAATAATTAATCGTTATAACGGGTTCAAGTTAGTTCTTAATGGAATATCGTCGAAACTAACTGCAAGAAGCTATTTCTAACTAAATTTTATTAAGACAAATGCCTATAAATACCGGTAAGAGAAGATCTCCAGGATGTAAGTAGGAAAAAATACTGGCTGAAGTATTCTTAACTCTATTTTAGCTTCTTTAAGATTTTATATCGGTTGATCGAGCCCTTACCGACATAAGCATCGGAGTGTTCCCCACTAGAAATCCTCTGAATGGATTTGTTTTGCAGGAGCCTCCAAAAAATTGGATGGCAAATCTGATGGTGTGAGAAGATTATTCGGGTTCGACGTCAATAGATGCAAAAGGATAAGAACAAGATCCATCCACATCAAAGAGAACCCAGGCGGATATCTCCAATGATAGGAGATTTATTTGCAACAAGAAAAATCTAGTTGAAAAGATATTATAAAGCAAAGAGAGAGAGGTTGGGGAAAAGTGGAATGCCAAAACCAACCTATCTGCTTAGCCCAGGATGTAGAGCTATTTGAATTTCATATGAGAGAAGAAAAATTTCCCCAGAAAAAGGGTTAAGCCATAGAAATGGAAGATCATGTTGATGGCTAAAACAATTTGGTCATGCATGGTACACGTAAATTGAGTCCCTGGCAGCAAGATCACCCTTACACATTAGGAAAGCAGTTAGTTCATGGACTCAATGGCAGTGTAACCTCGAGAGAGATAAGTGAGATGAATCAGACCGACCATTTTCCAATGAAATGATATACTTCGGCTAATGGAGACATACAAAACTGTGCTTCCAAAAGGATTATATAATCCTCAAAACCAGGGGAAAAAAAGGATTTATGTAACTAGCTCATTATCATCCACAAGAAAAAGGCCTGTAGAGTTGCTTTCTTCGGTCCATGAACTTGTGACAGGCTCCAAATTTACGTAACATTTCCACCATTTCTTTTTTTTGAAAAAAAAATGTCACACATGAGAACACGCATGACCTGACACAATATCTGCTTTTAGATCATCAAGAAATAAAAATATAGAGAAAAAAATCCCAGAAGTGTTAAACAATAAGATGTATAATTAAGAAGGGTGCAACCACAACCAGCGACTCCTAATTCTACCTGGATCTTAGAACTTGTACTAGGATATGGTGGAGATCCTCTTTGTTCTTGATAACCACAATAGCTCCTTAAAATGAACCCCTGCATCCAACCCACGGCTCAGCGGTCGGTCATACCCTTAATGATGATAGCTTTTAAATGTGTGACATTAATGCTTTTCATGGGAAAGTTTCGAGTGGACAGAAAGAAAGCGAGCATTCAAAGCTAAACAAAACCAACGTTTGAAACGATCATTTCACCCGAACAGAAGGAGAGCTGTCCATTGAATTGACAGCAAGAGGTAGTGGACACCTCATAAATGCATTTCAAAGGCATTATTATGATGATAGAAAAGCTTTGTTGAATAAATGTTGACTCGCTGCTGGTAGTAGACAAGGTTTAGTGGTTTCCACAAGTAAAGGAGGCCTAAAGGGAAGGGAGGTATGAATGTCAATCATAACCATAGCTTTCGAGGTATAGAGTATCATGTCAACCGCATCAAGACATGCATTAACTACAGGCTTTGGTGGTGGACATTCCTCGCTTTTTTCTTTTTCTTTTTTTTTTCTAAGTAAATGGACGACGCTGCTCATCCAATGCGATTGAATGGTAGCTTGGAAGCGTTTGCAACCATAATTTTTGGTGGAAAATGTAATTGAACAGAAAGCAAGGTCAAGCAACAAGAAGAAAGTAGCATCGATCATCCAGTGCATTGCTTCTTAGTGGGACCTTGTCGGGTCCTTTAGTTGATTGATTTGGAAGTCCATCACGAGAGTGGGGTTAAATCATGTTGCCTAGAGTATCCGCTTCATCATTTGGCCTCCAAAAAATCACGGGTATTGATGTCTCCTATGGATTCGTTTTATATCAGATCCAAAGAAGATTAATTTATGCATGACCTTGGTTACCGTAACCGAAATAAGTTTTCTCAAGGGGGTAGACACCTTCATATATATAATAATTTGTAATTTGGTGTTTGGTGGGATTTTAATTATGCATGGTTATCTCAGCACTTGAGCACATATCTTTTAAGTTTAAGCATGCCTTTTGCTGTCCTACAACTAGAACATTTCTTTTTCATCAAAACAAAACTCGATCATTTCTTTTGCCATGCTGCTTTATAGCTGGGCTTCAATTTTTAAAAGGCAACAAAAGAAGACTCCATTGATCTTGAGAGATCACCTCTTGTTGAATATGAATAATACATGGAAGAACAAATCAAACAAGCAAGCAAGACGTCAAATACAGAATTACATCCATCCATGTTATTATGGCCATGCAAAAGAATCGGTAACGAGAGATAATATGTGATAAATAAACCTTATTTGGATGCATTTTAAAGGGTGTAGATGCTAGAATATGGCACACAAGAATATTGATATATAATATTTAGTCCTCGAACTAGTTGCCGTAGATACAAAATAATAATGCTCTTGCCTCATCCAACAATTGCTGATTCAGATGCCAACTTTATCCTTTCTTAATTCTTAGGTTTGGGATGCATATTCCCCTCCAAAATTCCTTTGCAATTGCTACCTAACCATATATTTTGATATGCTATTCTTGTTTTTTACTACATATATATATATATATATATATATATATATATATATATATATATATATATTGTGTGTAGTACTTTTTCCTATTTAACAAATATAATAGAATCGGTTCCTTAGCTTCATGGATCATCCTGGAACTCTGCCAACAAATGCAGGAGAGAGGTGCCACCCAGGGAGATCCTGTACTTTTTTTGCGGGGCAAGGAACAGAGCCGAGTCTTCTTGATGATAAATTATGCTTTCTTAATAGATTGTGTTTAATTGGCACCACATTATCTCCGAAACCATGCATCCCGAGATAGATTTGTCTAAGATCCAAAGCAAATAGGTAACAAAACTGTAGGTCAAATTTTCTGATGCTTTGTCTCTTATGCTAAGTTAAGCATCTATCTGCTGATGTGCGAGTGAGAGGACAAGTGGAAGGACAAGGTCCATGCAATCCTATTGCCTTTCATATGGAGGTACAGAATACCTTTCCTCCAAACTGTTCATTTTGTGATAGGCTCCAACACCATAAGAAGACACACCGAAAGAACTTTACCAAAAGGCATATTCCAAGGGAAATCATAGCAAACTACCAAACGAAAAAGGCGCAAATAATCCAAAACGCTACATACGTTGTAACAGCCTCCATTGGTCACGAGAAGAATATTTTACCGTCTATTGATCACCCCTCAAACCCATTAACGTGTAAAACAAAAGGAACGGATACCTGCAGACAGGCATATTTCCTCTGCACACATAATACAGAAAAAACAAAGAAAATACTGACAAAAAAAACAAAATGTAAACTTAAATAGAATAAAAATGAAAAGCCACCGAAGGATATAGCTCTTAGGGGGGAGCTTGAAATCTTTAGGAGATTCCTAAGCATAGGAATACGAAATTAGGAGAAGAAGCATCCATGCACTTCCATGTAAATAGCTCAGAAGGGATAGACAAGGAAGGAGAAAAAGAGGTGGGCGAGAAGGAAGGAAGATGACGGCGAAAGATTTGGTCAATGAGCATAAGGAGGATGCTCGTGGTAGAGAAGGAGACGAAAAGGATCGAAAGAGGATGGGGTCTTACAAGGTCAAGAAAAGGTCTTACAAGGTCAAGAAGACTCGAACCTCTGAGACCGTAAAAGGAGAAGAGGTGATAGGTGTGCGAAGAAGAATAAGGATGGTAATGGAGATCGAGGGAAAAGCTCAGGTGGGATAGCACCGTTAAGGCATTAATAACAATGAACCTTCGTTGGTTCTAGTGTATGCCTTACTGCTCCTTGCAAAGATGAAATCCCAAGGAAAGCCGAACATCCTGCTACCATCGATCCCAGATCTCCCAAAGTTTGTCTTGGAAACGATCATATCATTGTTGAGATTGTTGATTGTAGTGAGACTGGAGCAGAAGGATTTCTGCAATGAAAATATGGATATGATTCGGTTCGCAGTAAATTCTCGTTATAAATTTATGGAAAGGATGAAGGAAACATGGGTTTCTTTGCACTTTTCTCTTACCGAGTGAGGTGTAGAGCTTGGAAAGAGGAGTTGATGGGATTGCATGCTCTCCATCCACCAAATTTGAAGGACCTGCAAGAGGGGGGAAGAAGATCGAGGAAGGGAACAGATAAGTGTCAAGATGATGGTGGAATCTTTCAACATAACGAGAGATCTCACTCCTATGCATGACTCCTAGCTCATACGGGAAAGAAAAGAGTAGCGATTAGGTTCATATGTTGTCCAGCCTTCAAATGTAGATACTTAGGTAGCAAACAAGAGTACTTCTTCTACCCACAAAAAAGTACTTAACCTACGAGCTTTCTCACCTCTTGTGGAAAGAGATGCGGTAGATAGGAGAGGGACATAGAACGGAGAAGCAGTAACAACAACTTGAAGATATGTAGTCAGAAAAGCAGAGCGAGAGAGAGGGAAGGGAGACTCCTGGCCCTGGTGAGGCGGTGGGTTTAGAGTATTAAAGAGAGGAGCTGGGCATGAGGCTATGAGGGGAGAACCGAATGGGGCTTGGCTGGGGCTTTTTGAAAGGTCTGCAAGAAGGGTTGGTGGAAAACTGAGGTTCGGGCTTAGGGCTGGGGTTAGGTTGGGGTTCGGGCAGTCTCTGGACTGCCCGGGGGTGGACCCGGAATGCCATTGGTCCAGGTTAGGAGGGCAGGGAATGTAACTGCTTATGCCTACCAAATGACGTAAGGAGGTGGGTGTTCATGGTGACATGGGCGGCTTCGCCCTGACCGGGCTGCCCGCCAGCCCTTGGCACGTGCGAAGGAGCTCTGGTCGGCTGACACGTGTGCCTGAGGTGCACGTGCTTCGCAGCCACTTGTTAGGGTGCGTGGTTTTTCGTGCGGGGCGACAAAAGATTGCGCCTGTTCGTCACGGAAAACTACGGGGAGGTCCGATAAAAAGGCCACTGGTTTTTAAAGTCCGAAATGACCACTCTAGCCTGCTCTTCGGATGCCATTTTTGTTAGACCATGGCCTTCGTCCATTCCTTGTTCTAAACTGAAATCTGAATGGTTGCATCAACAAGAAAAAAGATCTGATCGGTAATTTATTTCCCTAAACTAGAGTAACTAAATTTAATATTGAGAACGAACATCTACACTTGATATAACAAGTAAATATTGATTTCTAGTACAGTAATCAAGAGGCGCAAAATAATCTCGTTAGTCAAAGAATCCTGCTATATTGTAGAGGTAACAATGTGTTTTCTATTATCATCATGAGATGCTTTAATATATAGGCTGCACCATACTCTTCGATGTTGTTTGTAGAGTTTCAAATTATGATTCGGTTAAGATCAGAATCCTAAAAAAGTGTGTTTCCAAATAATGTAATTATATGTATATGCGAGTGTGTGTTACAGTCTACTGAGATTTATCATTTTTTTTTTAAAAAAAAAAAAAAAAATCCTTTTAACATATGTGTAACCAAAAGTGCTGTCTAGATTATGTCAAGCTATGGTATCAGGAGATGCAATCCATCCATCCATCTAAGCTAGCTTTTTATCGATCCTCTGATCTCATCGTTGTCACAAAGACTAGTTCTTAATTACCTAATCATTCTCAACAAATAAATATGTTCCATTTGTCATTGAAATCTTAAAACACTCTAGTGCATCCATGCAACAGCATATATTGTGATTAGTGAAAAAGGACCTAGTCAACCCTACATGAGGGCACTATATTTGGAATGTGCTAGCGTTTTCCACCCCCGGCATTGTTGTTTTTTTTTTTAAAACAAGGTTCTAAGCGCCAGGATTATGGGTTCCGTGCACGAACATATAATAGCCGCACATATTTTGAACAACTCCAGCGAGGCGTGGACATGAGCGTGGGATATATATAAAAGCCCAAAATTAATGGATTTTATACTTGCTACGGGGGGAGAGGAAGCGTGTGGACACGCTTGGAGCACTGCGCGGAGAACGCGGTCTTCCAGGACGAGCCCGGTCAAAGAAAATGTGGGCCCACCTTCCACCTCTTTTATGGGATCCCCATGGCGAGCGCCGACGAGGCAGCAGCGGCACGGTTGACCTTCTCGGGCGCCCCCGGGTCCCACACCTTTCCCGAATCACGTAAGGTCTGTGGCGAGGACCATGTGGTACTCTTTGCAACTATCATTTCTAAGGAATGCAAGGAAGAGGAGAGAACCTCGCTATCTCTAGGGTGTGGGATTGGTGCATTGATGTCACCCTTCTGAAGCTTGGTCATTCGAGAGAAGGTTGGGAAAGGAAAGAAAGGTGAGAGCTAGTGATTTCACCAAACAAGTCATGATGTGCACTCACCTAACTCATGAACCCCACTCAGTTGTTGCACATCATGAATAACTGTGAGGCATTTATTGTTCGGAGATGAATGGTTTTTTTTTTTTTTTTTTTTTTGTTGGGAAATGAAACAAAAAATTTTGAGCACGTAATTGCGATATAATTAATAAAAAATAAATAAATAAATATAAAAATATGAAAAATCAAAATCAAAATTAGCAAGAGACAGGAATTTTTATGTGGTTCATCTAAATTGGACTAGATCCACAGCAGCACCGGATCTGCAAGGCTCCAGTAAGAGTTGAATCAGGTACAAGTCCTCAAAATACTCTCTCTCAGAAACTTTTTTAATCTCCTTAAAAGATTTCAGGATTTCTCTCTAATGCACCCGGAGGTACTCATAAAACCTCTCAGATATTCTTTCTGAAATCTCACTTACAAACCTCTCAAAAAATCCTTTTTTTCATCAATAATCATAAACCTTCGCAGCCTCTATTTATATAGAGTACAAGAAACAGGGCTCATCGGCATCCAAGAACCCAAAAAACACATAACTCTAGACTCCCAATCTCCGTAGAAGACTTCCGGGCCGTCGAATCGACCAAACAAGTGGTTCATACGAAGCCACGTCGCCACGCCAAAATCCATGCACGTAAAAACGGAACCAAAAAACACCGTAGAGTCCCTCAGCGTGAAACCGCTGATGGCTGGGCCAGGCCCACGCACGCCCAGCGCTCGACCGCCTGGGCCTGGGTCGTGCCACGCGCGCCCGCGCGCGTGGGCTAGGTTTTTGGGGCTTTCGGATGGAGAATTAATCTCCATCAATAACAATCTCCCACTTGGAGATTAATTGACATCAACCTTTGATCTGCCTTCTTTATCTGTGCCGCACTCTCCTGATCTATCTCTTGGAAAGGTTCACCAAGTTGCAACAGAAACTCAACTTGTCTATACTCACAATCTTGGTTAACATATCTGCAGGGTTCTTGGCACCATCAATCTTCTCCAGCTTCAGCCACTCATCATCTAACGCACTGCGTATGAAATGATACCTAAGCTGAATGTGCTTGGTTCTTGCATGAAATGCCGGATTCCTGGCCAAGTGAACTGCGCTCTAGCTGTCACTCCATAGTGTATTACAATTGTGCTTCCTGCCGAGCTCCTCCATCAACCTCTATAACCAGATCATCTCTTTACTAGCTTCAGTGATCGCCACATACTCAGCTTCTGTAGTTGACAAAGCCACTATCTTCTGCAACTGAGATACCCAGCTCACTGTTGTATCACCGACAATAAAAATATAACCAGTGGTGCTCCTCCCACTATCTCTGTCACCAGAGTGATCTGCATCTACAAATCCTTGTACTTGAAGACTGTCACCTTCATAGCACAAACTGTAAGTTGATATACCCCTGAGATATCTCAAGATCCACTTCACTGCATTCCAGTGCTCCTTGCCTGGATTCTGCATATATCTGCTGACTGCACTCTCTACTTGTGTGATGTCCGGTCTTGTGCAAACCATTGCATACATCAGACTTTCCACGGTCGAGATATATGGAACTATAATCATCTCATCCCTTGCCTCCTGAGTTGTTGGACACAACTGCTTGCTAAGCTTGAAGTGTGCTACCAAAGGTGTTGACACTGCCTTTGCGTTCTCCATATTGAACCTCTTCAGCACCTTTTCTACATAGTCCTCTTGAGATAGCCATAGCTTCCGTTACTTCCTATCTCTCTTGATCCTCATGTCAAGAATCTGCTTCGCCTCTCCCAAATCCTTCATAGAGAACTTCTTTGCCATCAGTTTCTTGAACTCTTCAATCTTCCTCATACTAGAACTTGCTACAAGCATATCGTCCACATATAAGGATTAAACAATAAACTCATTATTTACGAACCTCTGGTAGTACACACAGTGATATGACTAGCATCTGGTGAAGCCCTTCTCTAGCATGAAACTGTCAAACTTAAGGTACCACTACCGCGGAGCCTGCTTCAGACTATACAAGCTTTTCTTCAGTCTGCAGACCATGTCTTCCTTTGCCCTAACCTGGAAACCTTCTGGCTGGTGCATGTACAGCTCCTCCTCCAAATCTCCATGAAAAAATGCTGTCTTCACATCTAGCTGGTCTAAATGAAGATCCTCCACTGCTACCATGCTCAGAATCACCATGATGGATGTCATCTTGACCACTGGAAAAAAATTTCCTGGAAGTCAATTCCCTCTTTCTGTGCATAACCTTTGACAACTAACCTTGCCTTGTATCTTTTGGTACCATCGATCTCATTCTTCATCTTGTACACCCATTTGTTGAACAGAGCCTTCTTGCCAGCGGGTAACTTCACAAGTTTCCAAGTCTTGTTCTGCTTCAAAGAGTCTATCTCCTCTTTCATAGTCAACTCCCACTTGACCTTAGCTTCATCCTGCATGGCTTCAACAAAACACTTTGGTTCTCCAGAATCTGTGTACAAAACATAATCATTAGCAGAATGCCTCTGTGATGGCCTGGTAACCCTCGTGGACCTCCTCAGCTATGGGGACACCGGCTGAGGTACCGGTGTATGCATGTGGCTGTCTGCTTCAACCACATCTTCCTCCTCCACATCCTCAAAGTTTCCATCTTCAGTTTGCACTCGGAAAATCTCTCCATCTCTGACAGGATCGAGTTCTATAAACTCCTGTTTCTTTTATTCCACTGCATCCTTCCTGTCTTTGTAAGTATGCTCTTCATCAAATACTATATTCCTGCTTCGAATGATCTTATTATTCTGGAAATCCCAGAGCTTGTAGCCATACACATCGCCACCGTATCCAATGAAAACATACTTTGTAGACTTTGAGTCTAACTTATTCCTCTTCTTTTTCTCAATCAGAGAATAAGCAATGCAGCCAAACACTTTAAGAAAAGAAAGTTTTACAGGTTTTCCTGTCCAAACCTCCTCTTGAATCCCACCATCCAATGCACTGGATGGACTCCTGTTGATCAAATACACTGCGGTGTCCAGTGCTGCCACCCAAAAATATGTAGGTAGACTCGAGTCAAACCTCATACTCCTCTCTCTCTCAAGAATAGTCATGTTCATTCTTTCTGTTACACCATTCTGCTCTGGTGTCCTTGGGACGATTTTGATCATTCTGATTCCATGCTCTGCACAGTAAATATCAAACTCTCTGCTGCAGTATTCACCACCGTTATCTGTCTTGAGATACTTGAGGCTTGCTCCAGTCTGGTTTTCACACATGACTCTCCATCTCTTGAAGATGCCAAAAATCTCAGACTTTTCCTTCATAGCAAACACCCGGACTTTCCTTCTGAAATTATCTACAAATGTGACAAAGTACTTATTGCCCGCATATGATGCCACTGGTGCTGGACCCCAGATATCTGAATGAACCAACTCCAGCCTTTCAGTCTTCTTCCGAGTTCTTGCTAACTGAAAACTTACTGCTTTCTGCTTACCATAGATACACTCTTCACAAAACTCTAGATTCACCTTCTTTAGCTCAGGTAGAAGCTCTCTCCTGTGTAGAATACTCAAGTTCTTCTCACTAAGATGACCGAGCGTCTTGTGCCATAATGTAGTCACTGTACCTGTGTCTCCTGTTGCCACTGAAACTGAACTCCCACTATCTGCCAAGAAGTAGAGAGTACCAGTCCGCTTCCCTTTGACAACAACCATAGATCCTTTAGTAATCTTCCACTGAGAATTATCAAAGATGGATACATAACCCTCATCATCAAGCTGACTGGTAGAAATTAGGTTTTTCCTTAACTCTAGAATGTATATGGCTTGTGCAAGTCTCAATTCTCCGCCTGTCACTGGCTTCAGTACAATTGTTCCTCTACCAACAATTCTGCACTGCTGTCCATTGCCAACTGTGACATGACCAAAATATCCTTGGACAAAATCTGAAAATAGGTGTCTCTTAGAGCTGCAATGGTAAGAAGCGCCTGAGTCTACAAACCACAGATCTGAGTTTGCCCCATCGCCGGCTGACAGGCTCACATCCTCAAACTCCTGCCGTATAGTACTCACAACATTTGCTTCCTGACCTTCTAACTTGCTCTCTGCACCTTTTTCTTTCTTCTTATCCCAACAATCCTTGCTCATGTGACCTTTCTTCCCGCAGTTCCAACACTTCATGAGAAATCTTCCTTTGGACTTTCCTCTGCTCTTGGACCGGCCTTTCTCTGACTTCTTCCTCTCCTGTGATCTTCTTCTGGTATCCACCATGAGTGCAGTACTTGTAGAAGTCCCACCCACGGTCTTTCTTCTCATCTCATCATTCAATATACAACTAACTACATCATTGAATGTAAGGGTACCTGATACCGAGTTGCTGACTGTCATTACAAGATTGTCCCAGCTCTCTGGCAAGGAACACAAGAAAAGAAGAGCCCTGAATGAATCATCAAAAGTGACAGAGACCGACTCTAATTGATTGATCATCGTGTTGAACTCGTTCAGATACTCCGTCACAGAACCATTCTCAGCCATCTTCAAATTGAAGAGCTTTTTCATGAGAAATATCTTGTTTGAAGTGGAAGATTTTTCATACAGCTTTATTAAAGCGGTCATCAAATCCACGGTGGTCTTTTCCTTTGCAATATTATACGCCACTTGAGGTGTCAACGATAATCTGATCGTAGCCAGGGCTTTCCTATCCAGAATCATCCAATCTGAGTCGCTCATTGAATCCGGCTTCTCCCCCTCCAATGGAAGGTAAAGATCCTTCTGATATAGGTAGTCTGCAATTTGCATCCTCCACCATCCGAAATTGTGACTATTAAATTTCTCGATTTTGATCTTGTCTTCTGCCATCTCTTTGTTGATTTATCCGACCGTAATAATAGAAAGGAACCTGGCTCTGATACCAATTTGAAAAGAAATGGAACAAAAAATTTCTCTAATAGGATCGTTATTAATACGGCAAAACATGCAGTTGCGATATAATCAACAAGAAATAAATAAATAAATAGAAAAATACAAGAAACAAAAATCAAAACCAGCGAGATACAGGAATTTTTACGTGGTTCACCCAAACTGGGCTACGTCCATGGCGGCACAGGATCTGCAAGGCTTCACTAAGAGTTGAATCAGGTACAAGCCCTCAAAACACTCTCTCTCAGAAACTCTTTTAATCCCCTTAAAAGATTTCAGGATTTCTCTCTAATACACCCGAAGGTACTCACAAAACCTCTCAGATATTCTCTCTAAAATCTCACGTACAAACATCTCGAAAAATCTTTTTTTTCATCAATAATCATAAACCTTCACAGCCTCTGTTTATATAGAGTACAAGAAACAGGGCTCGTCGGCATCCAAGAACCCAAAAAACACATAACTCTAGACTCTCAATCTCCGTAGAAGATTTATGGGCTATCGGATCGACCAAACAAGTGGTTCATACGATGCCACGTCGCCGTGCCAAAATCCGTGTACGTAAAAATGGAACCAAAAATACCGCAGAGTCCCTCAGCGTGAAACCGCTGATGGCTGGGCCAGGCCCACGCGCGCCCAGCGCCCGACCGCCTGGGCCTGGGTCGCGCGACGCGCGCCCGTGCACGTGGGCTGGGTTTTTGGGACTTTCGGATGGAGAATTAATCTCTATCAATAACACGAACTGCCTTAAAACACTCCCGCTGATGCTTGGCATTTTGGTATAACTAGGGCCGTGTGTGTTTGACAATTTTACGAGTCACTAAAATTTTTAAAGCATTCCTTCCTGGCTAAATGTATGTGTTGTATATTATTAATCATGTTAATGAAGTTGGTTGTTGTTACTGTAGAAACTCAATGCGAAAGTTTTGAAGAATACCAACTGCACGTACAAAAGAGGAACAGAACGGACAAAGATCACCGGATCAGTTGCATCCCAAAAGGAAACTCTCTAATACTTAAATCGATAAAAGTAGTTTTGAAAATTAAAAAATAATAAGATTTGAATAAAAAATTAGAATGGTGAGCCTGCATACTTGGTTAGCCTTTATTATTTATAGATACGAAGTTGTTGTCCAACCCGTATAGGGTTATCGAGGTCTAAGTCAGGTGGAAAATACCCTCTTGGTAATTCTCATCCAGTTCAGCCGAGAGAAACTTATTCAACCAAACAGGTCCTTCCCCTCGGTACCACATGTCAGTTTGTGATTGGCAAGACAAATTTGAGCCACGCGCATGGCAAGGTAAATACTGACAGGTTCATACAGTCGTGTCATTTATCATATAATTTCTCAATAGAGTTTTTTTTTTTTGAAAAGAAGTAAAAAAAAATATACATTAATGATTTGATTCAATCCAGAACATTCGCTTGTTCCTAGAATGTTTAACATAGTAAATTATTTTTGTTCTCAAAATTTAAAAAAAAAATGTAAATAAATGATCTGGTCAAGGATGATTATCGCCACAGAGATAAGATTTTTTTTCGAAATGTGCGAGAATTTAAAATAATGTCATGTTGACATACATACAAATGATCTGGATCCAAAAAAAACCCATGGGAAAAGCTGCAATAAGAAACAAGATACAATGATTTCTCCAACGCTTGGCTCCATTATAATCTTTGTCGGCACATGAATAGGCTTCACATTGCTTTCCTACGCATAACCTTCAAACTCTCCCACACCAACTCCTCGTTACAGGGAAATTGAATCCACTCCTTTTTCCCAAGCACATTTGTTAAGAACTACTGAGTTATTTGAAAAATATTTTTGCTGTCATTCATGTTATAGATAGTTTCATATCTCTAATTTTAATGAAAACATATTGTTTGTTTTTCATGGGGAAGGCTCGTGAATCCTCCACATCCCAATCTAGCGGAATACCCTTCAGCTCGGCTGCATCAAAACTAGCTTGCCTCCTCCACTTAATACAGCTCTGCTGAGAAGTAGTAATGCCATGATCAGGGACTCCGAGTTCCCAAGCTGTGAGAAAATTCCAGTGGCTGTGGTTTTAGATGCATGATTCAAATTAACTCATAGGCAAAGACCCATACTAACCTGAAGGCACCACTTAAGAATGTGAATACTTGATGAGTCATCTTTCAAGCCTTATACTTCAGAGAGTCTATGATTCTATTGCAAGAACAAAAACCATAGAAAAATGAACAATTACAGTTCCCAGTTCAAGTAGAGGATGTGGAGGGCACTCCATGGCTACCTTTCTTTTGAGATCAAGAGCTTTCTCTCGCAATATTCTACTCCCTCTCTTTCTCTATCTCATTCTGCTGCTCATGGTTCAATTCTCTCCTCCCGAAGATTCTATCCCTCTCTTTGAGATTTTGCTATTTTTGGCAGTTCCTTTCTCTCACGTGAAATTCATATCCACACACTGGGCTAAGCAGACAGGTTGACGGGGACCTTTCATAAGGATTAGGACCAACTCGTTTAATGCCCTTGGTCCCTTTCATTATTCCCAAATTGCTCCTCCTTGTCTTTCGACTACTATGGATCATACGACTTTAAAGGCCAAGGTCCCCATGGACCATGGCACCAGGTACCAAGGGATGATACCTTGCTTAAACTTTGCCGACTATAATCCTGTTGACGTGCATTTGATTGGTAATACTGAATTCATTTAAGTTTGTCACATGCCACATTATGTTTGTTCTTATTTTAGGACTGATATGATATCATCAAATATGCAGGTAGAGTAATCACGGGGGACTTGGTGAAAAGATAGATAGTGGTATAACCACCGAATAGTGGTACCACAGTGATGACTAACCATCAAATTGCATTGATCCTTTACGTACCAATATTGGGATCTCCAAGACACCTATTTTTCTTATGCTTAATAAGTAGTAATGGAAGCAATATATTAATAATTGATAGATATTTATAAACAAAAAAAAATTTGATAGACATCATGTTTTTTATGCATTCCACGCATCAAACGCTGCTCATCTTTGATTTCATGTCATGCATGGAAGCTATATGCTGATACATGCAAAAGACTTGCATTTATGATGTAATAGTTTTGTCTCCACAGAAGAAGATGCAGTACGTATGCCTGAAAAAAGAGAAATTATATTACATCCAGTGACCATGCACATGGCTATGGTGATCCATTCGACAAGTACTCATTTCAGTGCACTATTACATGGATAAGCGATTATGATTAGCAATGGGATATAATTTAGGCTGTAGAAGACTATTTTTTAAGGCATAAGCTGGTGTTTCATCGACATGCATGCATTCACCTTTGGCCGCAGCAAATCCTAAAGAGAGCTCGATATTTCACATTGGACAAAAAGGTATTCGCATAATTAGAATCAATATGGATGGCAATATCGAATGACTCATGCCAGACGGATACGTCGAAGTTGGCGCAGGGACGTGGACGTGTCGGAACAAAGTGAATTCTGTGGACGCGAGCACAAGCGCGGCCTTCTTCCCAACACCTCCTTTTCACTGCACCACAACCTTTTCACCCCAGCTTTCATACCTTTTAACCTTTCCTGCCATCCCCCTCTGCTCTCCATCCCCTGGTCAAGCTCAGCTTTTTCACTGCAACTCCCTTTCCTCCTGTACCATATCTCTCTCTCTCTCTCTCTCTCTCTCTCTCTCTCTCTCTCTCTCTCTCTCTCTCTCTCTCTCTCTCCATGCACTAACGAATGGACTCGTATGCCGCGTTAAAAAATAATCACATTCGACAAGCATCACACGATTAATGGTTCGAAGAATGTAAAAAGGATGTGCTAAGGATAATTATTTAAATTTTAAACGATCCTATGGTCCATTATTCCTCGATGAAATGGTACATGGAGGGTCTGCTTATCCTCTAGGATGTTGGATCCGAATGGGATAGGTTGCAATATCATGAAGATCTTTTTAAGATAGAAATATACCGTTTAACTCGCACGTAAAGATTTTTTTTTTTTTTAAAGTTTTATTGAACGAGAATGATTTAGGAAATTTTGGAAGGTAGCATTAACCATCATTTCTTTCTACGAGGTTACGGGGTCATTTTACAGGTGCATATATACAGACGTAGTTGGACCAGCAGAATTACCACGGTGGGTTGGAGGGAAAGAAAATGAGGAGGGAGAAACACTACAAGAAAAATAGGATTTAGCAATTAATTTTTTAGTTGCTAATAATAGATTGCAAAATCGGTTACAAAAAAAAATTTTAAAAATAAAAAAAATCGGTTGCAAAATCGGTTGCTAAAAAAAAATTCTGAAAAATTAAAAAAAAAAATCAATTGCAAAATTGATTGCTAAAAAAAATTTTGAAAATTTTAAAAAAAAAATGGTTGCAAAATCGGTTATAAATTTTTTTTTGAAAAATAAAAAAAATTGGTTGCAAAATCGGTTGCTTTAAAAAAAAAATTGAAAAATAAAAAAAATTTGATTGCAAAATCGGTTGCTAAAAAAAATTTCTGAAAAATTTAAAAAAATTCGGTTATAAAATCGGTTGCAAAAAAAAAATTCTAAAAAATAAAAAAATTGGTTGCAAAAAAATAATTTTCAAAAATTAAAATTAAAATCGGTTGCAAAATCGGTTGCTAAATAAAAAAAAATAAAATCGGTTGCAAAATTGGTTGCTAAATTAAAAAAAATTAAAATTTGTTGCAAAATCGGTTGCTAAAATTGAATAATTAAAAAAATATATAAAATAAATTTTTGTCCTGAATTTTATAAATTTATCACAGACGACTGAGAAGTATAAAACATCCATTAGGCACAATGGCAACATATAAAGTATCCATTAAGCAGCTTAGGCACAAAGCAGATATTCATTTCAAGGGTTCAATCACACCCAATTATCCAAAAATAACAGCTACATACATCAAATCATATCATAAGCATTCAAGTATCACACCAACCCAAGCATGATTTTTAATGCATTTTACTGACATCTCATGGTCCCCTTGAAAGACAAAAAACTAGTCAAACTCTGCAATATAAAATGATAGTCAAAGTTTCCAGATAGAAAATGCAAGAAAAAAAACTGAAAAATAGATCTGGGTAAAAAAGATGCCTAAACAATCAAGGTGTAGAGAAGAGGCATTTTTGCAGATAAATGCAATAAAGCACATGTGTAATATTTATGAAATCTGAGGGAGAAAAGAAAATGCCATATTTACAAATGGGTTTAAGTGGAATTGAATACCGGGTTAAAATGAAGCTAAAATAGCCAAAAAATACTATAAGTCATAACTTGAACACTGTAATTAATCGTCAGATATAATAAAAACAAGAAGATTCTGAGGCTCAGGATTGCCTATTTTTATACATTGAGAAGGATCTAAAGCAGCAAATGGTTGCTTGCAATAATAGCAAGCCATCCAAATTTGCAACACCATTTAGATCCATGCAAAATGGTCCGATCCAGCATACACTTTCAGTATTTGAAGCATCACGAAGATACCAAGGCAACTCATCACAACCTCTAACTGCAGGTAACAAGAGACAATCCATGAAAATGCACGATAAAACAACAAAAACCAAACAAAACTTTCAAACAATAAGATTCAGAAGCTCAGGATTGCCTATTTTTGTACATTGAGAAGGGTCTAAGGTAGCAAATGGTTGCTTGCAATAATAGCAAGCCATCCAAATAACTATTGTCAAGAACAACTATCCTGCTCTTTGGATTATGTGGACCCGGAATAATTATTGTCAAGAACATATAAGGAATGGTCATGCATAATTCAGGTGGCAGATTGTAGGGAGTAACAATTACTGGCCAGCAAGAATATGGGGCTGATGACTGACTGTAAGGAGTAAAACCATCAGCACATAGCCCTAGCCTAACATTGCGTGGTTCAGCTGCAAAATCAGGATAGCATCGGTCAAAATGTTTCCAGGCTTCTCCATCTGATGGATGACACAATATCCCTGGCTCACGCCTGTTCTCATAATGCCATGTCATATGTGGTGCAGAACTTATTGAAGCATACAATCTTTTTAATCTAGGAATTAGAGGTAAATAATGCATTCTCTTCATCGGCACCTCTTTATGTTTACTGTCTGCACGAGACCGAGGTTTATATCTACCAGTCTTGCAAAATTTGCATTACTTATCTTCAGATTGTTCACCATAATAGAGCATGCAACCATTAATACAACAATCAATCTTCTCAGCAGTAAGCCCAAGTTTGGACATTAATTTTTTTGTCCTATAAAAATCCTGAGGTATGGTATTATCGGCTGGAAGTGTCTCTTTCATAAGACCCGCTATTTGATCAAAAGATCGTTGTGAAATATTACCTTTAGATTTGATGCTAAGCAACCGTATAGCTACTGATAACTCAGAATGATTTGTACATCCTAGCCATAATCATTTTTGGACTGAATGCAACAAGTCATAAATTTTGATCATCCAAATTCGGTGTCTCCTCTTCATTAGACGAATGGTCAGGTACGTTCTCTATTCCAAATGTATCGAATATCATGCATCGATATGTGTTCTGTGGATCATTATCCATTGGTGCAAAAGCAGGATCATTTGCATGCAAATCAGGTACCCCACCGATACAAGGATCACTCTCTCCATGAGATGTCCAATACCAGTAATTTGGTACAGATCCTTTTTTGTAAAGATGAAGCTTCACTTCATCAGTAGTTAGGTACCTTAGATTTTTGCACTTGCAACAAGGGCATCTAAATTTTTCTTCACTTTGAAAGTTAGGTTGCTGACATGCAAAGAGTACAAAATCTTCCACGCCATTTAAAAATTCTTCAGTATATTCCTTTAGACCCAGTAAAAGTCTAGTATACATCCAACTACGAAGTTAAAAGATATCCATATTCTGTACCATATCAAAATATGATGATATAGAAAATTATCTAAATATCGAATAATAAGTTGGAATAAATATAATAGTATAAGAGGACTGGTGAATTGCATCCAAACACTTCAAATCCTACATGTCATTAAATTATATGGCTCTTAATATTCCATCACCAAATTCCTTAAGTGTATCTAGCTTGTTTCTAGCCATAAGATAATTTAACCTATGACATATTTGCTGATTGTTTTAGATGCCACTTTCACACATTAATGCCTCTAAAATATTGTCTAATCATCTACATCTGTAAATTCTTAGAACCTATGGATGTTGCTTCATTTGTTTCAATGCTCTACAATAGACAAACATATTGGGAAAAAATATGTTTTTTTACTATTTAGTATAGGGATGACCTTGATGAAGGCAAAGTGATCAAGCAACTGTTGGAACATCGAGAACAGAAAAGAACATAATAACGAGCAAAACTTTCTGACAACACTATTCATATTTTTACTTATAAATAACCTTTCTCCATATAGCCTCAATTGTTAGTTTGTCATAACCAGTAGTTGTCAATTATGTTTCATGTTACCAAATAATACCACATCACTTAAAGAACAATATGTCATATATTTCTTAATAACTATAAAAATTAATTTTATATTTTCAATAATATTAAATAAATAACTATAAAAATTAATCATATATTTTTTATTTTTTTTAAAACAAATCTATTAAAAAAATAAAAAATTAAGTATTATAACATGTACTTTGCATATAAGAATCATCATGAGTCAGGTAAAACCTATCTCATTATGACCAATCGAATGTCTAATATGATGGAGTAAATTGCCAGCTTCATTGAACAAATTATGTATAACAAATTTTTATAATGAAACATGCAACAAAATTAATAAAGCAAGCTATTAATTACAACTAAGAAAGCAAGAAAAATAAATTAACAATTATGATAAAGATAGCAGCCAGCCCAAAAGTGAAAACAATAAGCTTAAAATATCAATAAGCTTAAAATATTAATAAAAATAAAATTAATGAAATACGGCTTCAGGGCCAAATTTAAAAATTAAAATATAAAAAATAAAAACTAACCTACGGCTTCAGGGCCGGAGGGGGGAGGTGTCGAAGATGGGTTTGGCCGCCGGGGGGAGGCGTCGCTCATCGGGGGGAGGGCCGGAGGCGACTTTGGCCATCAGGGGGGAGGCCTTGGCCGTCGGGGGGAAGGCCGGGGGCGGCATTGGCCATCCGGGGGGGAGGCCTCGGCCGTGGGGGGGAAGGTGGGAGGCAGCGTTGGCCACCGGGGGGAGGCGTCGCCCATCGGGGGGAGGGCCGGAGGTGGCTTTTGCCATCAGGGACGAGGCCTCGACCGTCGGGGGGAAGGATGTCGGCGGCGTTGGCCATCAGTGGGGAAGCCTCGACCGTCGGGGGGAAGGTGGGAGGTAGCATTGGCCTTCGGGGGGAGGCGTCGCCCGGCGGGGGAAGGGCCGGAGGTGGCTTTGGCCGTCCTGGGGAGGCCTCGACCATCGGGGGGAAGGCCGGAGGCAACTTTGGCTGTCAGGAGGAAGGCCTCGACCGTCGGGGGGAAGGTGAGAGGCAGCGTTGGCCGTCGGGGGGAGGCGTCGCCTATCGGGGTGAGGGCCGGAGGCTGTGTTGGAGGGGAAGATGTCGGCCATCGGGGGGAGCACCGGAGGGGAAGGGTAGCTAGGGAAATGGCTTCGAAGGCGGTGAAACGGCTGGAAGGAAGAAGGGGCAAGATCTAGGGCACCTGAACGAGATAGCTTTAGGTTAAATATACTAAACCTAACATAGGTCTGGCATGAGCCGGAGGCTACGTTGGAGGGGAAGACGTCGGCCGTCGGGGGGAGAGCCGGAGGGGAAGGGTAGCTAGGGCAACGGCTTCAAAGGCGGCCGGATGGCTGGAAAGGAGAAGGGGCAAGATCTAGGGCACCCGAACGAGATAGGTTTAGGTTAAATATACTAAACCTAACACAGGTCTGAAATGGACCGTGGGCTGCAATTTTGGCCCAAGCCACGGGATGGGCCAAAAAAATTTAATATTTAATATTAAAATATTAAAATTAAAAATTTAATATTTAATATTTAAATATTTATTCGGTAATACATTATAAATAATATATTTGAAAAATATTTAGGTCCTATATCTGGGTTCGGGTCGGGTCGGGTTGGATCGGGTCATATATCTAAAGATCCAAAAATAATCCAAAAATATTTATGGATCGGGTCAAGTCTAACCGGGTCGGGTCAAGTCGAGTCACGAATCGACCCGACTCATTTCCAGCCCTATGTACAAGCAGGTAATGGAAGTAATCAATGGATGAGGAGGATATGGTGCCATCAGGGAGAGCTGTCGATCCAGGTCCCGACTCAAGGATGAGGAGGATACGGTCACGGACATTGATGACGGCAAAGGATCAGGAGCAGGAGATGGGGAGAGGAGCAGGAGCGTATGTCCATGGGAGAACTTGCAGCCCTGCCACCCTACCAAGTGAAGAGGACATGGATTTGAGAAAGAGAACTCACCTGATCATCGGAGAATGAGAACTCACCTGATCGAAGAGTTTCTGGATTTAGGGTTTCCTTCCTAGGATTTCATCGCCGCCTCGCCGGAGTTCTTCTCACCGAGCACCAACCTCGAGAAAGGCGCCAAGGCGGTGAAGTTTAACCGGGGAGATCTATCGATGGGAGGACCGGAGGTGGGAGGGAAATCGAAGGAGATGTGGATCGGTGGAGCTGGAGGCGGAGCAAGATAACCGCAAATTAAATTCATAATTAATAAAAAACATTAATATATATTTTAAAATTAAATTCATAACCGATAATTTTCAAAAAAAATTAAAAATATGAAAAAAAATAAAAATTCAGTTGCAAAATCAGTTGCTAAAAATAAATTTCTGGAAAAAATAAAAAATCGATTGCAAAAAAATTAATTTCTAAAAAAATAAAAAATCGATTGCAAATCAGTTGCAAAAAAATAAATTTTTGATTTTTTTAAAAAAAAATTGGTTGCAAAATCGGTTGCAAAAACGTAAATTTTAAAAATTTTAAAAAATAAAAAATTAGTTGCAAAATTGGTTGCAAAAAAAATTGTGAAAAAAAATTTAAAAATTGGTTGCAAAATTGGTTGCAAAAAAATTAATTTCTAAAAAAATTTTAAAAAATCAGTTGCAAAATCGGTTGCAAACAAATTAATTTCTAAAAAAATTTTTAAAAAATCGATTGCAAAATCGATTGTAAAAAAATATATTTCTGAAATTTTAAAAAATAAAAAATTGGTTGCAAAAAAAATTTCTAAAAAATAAAAAAAAATTGATTGCAAAATTGGTTGCAAAAAAGCAAATTTCTGAAAAAAAAAATAAAAAAAATCGGTTGCAAAATTGGTTACAAAATTCAAAATATTAAAATAAGTTTTAAATTAAATTTTGCAACCGAATATTTGGTTGCAAAATTTTAAAAAATATTTTAAAAAAAGTTTTTAATTTATCAATTTGTTGTAGCTGATATTTCGATTGCAAGTTTTTATTTAAAATTATTTTTAATTTTTTATAATTTTGCAACCGAAAAATCGGTTGCAAAATTTTTTCAAAAAAAAATTTTAAAAAATTTAAATCAATTTCTGTTTCAATTGCAAAATCGATTGCAAAATGATAATTTTGTAACTGAATTTGCAACTGATTTAAATCGGTTACTAATTTATTAAAAAAATTAATCAGTTGCAAAATCGGTTTCAAAATCGATCACAAATGTAACCAAAAAATTCGGTTGCAAAATCGAATACTAAAATTATATTTTCTTGTAGCGGCACTGTTTATGTAGATCGATGATCACAGACAACTTGATATAAGGTACCAATGCCGGCCTGATGTAGTTCCATGCATGACTCTAGCTATATCTGTTGTACATATTTAATGATATCATATTAATTAGTTTCACTCCTTCTGGTTGCTTGAATGAAGCAATTAAAATCACACTGAGAGTAGCAAGCAAGAGCCCAGCCTGATTTCCCGATCATCATCATGTTAGTTTGGTAAATGGTCAATTTATATATTAGGCCATGAATATAATCTTGAATATAATCTTGAGGAACAAGGGTTGTATCTTTAGCATGAAAGAATAATGTATTTTTTTTCTTGTACGTCTATTCTTGGATTGTGCAATGGTGATCCATGCATTACAGATGACTCAAAGAATATAGAATGCTTTGAGAATATATTGTATGGAATACCATTCAATAGACCACGTGTGTCAGGTATGAAACCTGATCCATTCAAAAAGCAATTCAAAAGGAGCCCAAAAACATCAAAATTCAAATTAAAATCTAGCCCAGAAGAAAAATAATGGCCCAGCACGAAGCAGGCTGAGCCAGCCCACATGCGCGACCCAGGTGCACGTGGGTGCGCAGCCTGTGCCCATGCATTTTACGGTCCACCATGCACCATCCCTCACGTGGTCTACAGGATCCCTTACGCAACCTACAACTTCATTCATCGCGGTCTACCGTTGGCACTATGATTTTGCACCATTCGATGGCCTAGCATAATGCATGAGAATGATCAGATGGCCATGATCTATTCCAAACATGATTGGAGTTTCCTAGCATGTTTTGAGATGATTTTAATGGATCTTCGGGCATTGATTGAAGATTCGATGACTATAAAGACTTCATGGGTCAATTGGGAGTTAGAGATGTATTGTAACGATGTTTGGAACTCTTTTTCAATAGAGGTTGAGAGCAGGTTTTGGTGAACGCATCTAGGCAATAAGAGGTAGTCCATGGGATAGTTTTGGAACTCCCAAATGAAGTGGAATAGTTGTGAGAGTCCTAGCCATTTGATCTTGATCAAAAGGATGAAATCCATCCAAAATACACATCTATATAGTCCAAAATAAAATCGGATTAGCCACCTATCATATGATTTTCATCGGCATCAACACTATCCATTCGATCGTGCACGTGCATGTGCACCATAATGTAGACCACGATCACCACCTCTCAGTCCAGCATGCACCGCGACGGGGGGAAAGAAGTAAGTCGCTTGGGCTTGGGCCAACATGCGCACTCATGCGCTTTAGGCTGTACGTTTCCACAGGGCTTCAATGTTAACAATTCTTCCACTTGAAGATATATGCCAAATGCCAAAAAACGTTATCCCTGGAGGCCTTGTCAACCTCCACTCCTCACATAGCTCCAAGATCAATTGGAACTCTACTCCAATTTAACCTCTCTCAAGTCATGGGCTTCGTTAACACATCCGCTGGATTTGCATAGGTATGAGTTTTCAATAGTGAAACTAAATCATCATCCATCATATCTCTCACTAAGTGATAGTAAATATTAATATGTTTCATTGAAGAGTGAATCACCAGATTTTTTGCCAAATACAATGTACTTTAACTATCATAATTCACTATCATATACTACTTCACCTTAAAGTCTCCAAGAAATCTCTTAAACCATATAGCTTCTTTACATGCATATGCCACTATAATGTACTCTACCTCAGTCGTTAATAGTACCATCACTGACTGAAACTCAGACTCCTAGCTTATAGTACCACCATCCATGGAGAACATATAACATATGGTAAATCTTCTCCTATCCTGATCTATTGCAAAATCAGAATTTACATATCTAATGCACTCCAAACTCAGAACCATAATAATGTGATTAATCAAATATCCCCCTTAGATACCAGATGATCCACTTCACTGCTTTCCAATGGTTGCTATCAAAATTTGCCATATACCGGCTCACAACTCCCACTGCTTGTGCAAGCCTAGTCTTGTATATACCATGACAAATATAAGGCTCTCTACTGTTGATGAATATGGTACCCAGGCTATGTCAGTATTTTTTACTTTTGTGTTGGGTGCTTGCTAAACCGATAGTTTTAAATCAATAGAAAACGGGGTAGATACTGACTTTCGATTCTACATATTGAAGTGCCATAGAACCTTCTCCACATATCCTTTTTGTGAAAGCTAGATCTTTCAATTCTTCTTCTCTCATATCACCTTCATCTCGAGTATTTAGTTTATGGCTCGTAAGTCCTTCATTTCAAACTTCCTAGCTAGCTGAGTTTTTATATTTGATATCCAACTCTTACTATTTCCTGCGACTATCATATCGTTGACATACAATAGCAAGATACAGAGGCTCCTATCATCATAACCATAGAAATATGTATAATAATATGCCTCCAATCAATCAAATCCCAAACTCATAAAGAAGGAATCAAATCACTTGTACCAATATCTCGGTACCTATTTAAGACCGTACAATGATTTGTTCAACCAACAAACCAACTCCTTGTTTTTTTTGACAAAACCTTCAAGTTGTTCCATATAGATCTCCTACTCTAAGTCACCATGCAAAAATGTTATCTTTATATCCATTTGCTGGAGCTTCAAATTCATGACTGTAGCGATCACCAAGACAACCCGAATAGTAGTTAAACGAACCATCGATGAGAAGATTTTGTCAAAATTAATTATTGATTTCTGAGCATAATCCTTCACCACCAAATATGCTTTGAACCGCTTTACATTTCCATTTGTGTCCTTCTTTACCTTATAGATCCACCGACATCCGATAGAACTTCTTTTCTTGGTTCTACAAGTTTCTAGGTATTGTTCTTTCGTGGGGACTCCATCTCCTTCTCCATAGCACAATGCTACTTTCTAACATTGTTTGACTCATAAGCCTCTCTATATAAAGTCGGCTCATCCTCTTCTGCCAAAGCAATATAAGCACAAACATGATTAGCAGAAGGAATGAAAAAAATGATATAATCATCATACCTCACGGGAGGTTTAATGAATCTCCTATACCTCTCAAATTTCGTTGGTGACTCTTCCTATGAGATAGCATCTTTAGATGATTGCGGAGACTCCGTGCCCGGTTCATCATCAACTACCTGGTCATCAACTTGTGCTTGCTTTATTTGCATCTCATCACATGCATCAAAGAACTCAATAGGAATAATAGCTTCATCATCTTGCTTCTTCTTGGTGCCTTAAAAAAACTTTTGATTGAAAATAACATCTCGGCTAACAATAATCTTGTAGGTGTAGGGTCCCACAATCTATATCTCTTAATTCCTTTAGTATAGCCAAGAAAGATGTACCTTGAGAATTCTTGTTCAATTTTATCCTTTTTTTTAGATCCATGCATATGTGTCACATCCAAAGATACGAAAATGGGAATAATTTATGAGTTGGTCACTCCAAGTTTTCTTTAGAATTTTTAACCAAAGTAATTTTATCAGTGCTCGATTAATTAAGTAACAAGCCATACTCATATTCTCTGCAAAAAATTTCTTGTCAGGTTTTATAGAACTCAACATACTTCGACCCTCTTCATGAATGTTTTATTTAACCTCTCAGCCATACCATTTTATTGTGGTGTATCAAAAATCATGAGATGCTACCAAATTCTATGCTCACCACAAAACTTTGCAAATTTCTTGAAGCAATATTCTTCTCCATTATCTAAATGTAGGTACTTGACTTTCAAATCCTTTTTAATTTCTACTAGAGCCTTGAATTTGTTAAAGGTCTCAAAGACATCGAATTTTTGCTTTAGAATATATCCAAGTTTTCAAAGAATAGCCATCAACGTCACCACAAAACTTTGCAAATTTCTTGAAGCAATATTCTTCTCCATTATCTAAATGTAGGTACTTGACTTTCAAATCCTTTTTAATTTCTACTAGAGCCTTGAATTTGTTAAAGGTCTCAAAGACATCGGATTTTTGCTTTAGAATATATCCAAGTTTTCAAAGAATAGCCATCAACGAAGGAAATAAAGTAGGAACACCCGCCCAATGATATATCTAATAACTTCCAAGTATCTTAGTGAATTAGCTTAAAAAACTTCTTACTCTGTTGCTGTGATGAAGAAAAAAAAAGGTCTTCTTTGTTTATATGCAATCTTCATAAAATTCTAGTGGCACTGACTTATATCCTAGAAAAAACTCCTTATTTAATAATACTTATAGCCTGCGTTCGCTCATATGTTCCAAATGACGATATTAAACCATCAGGGACACTATCTTTATATATGCTACTACCGCCTCTCCCACTTGAGTCTTGCCCATCAATTTATAAAAACCACATATAGGCTCTTTCTTCATCACTACCAAACACCCTTGGCTCACCTTCAATTGATCTCTCTCCGACAAACTTAAGTCTTGCTTGCAAAACTTTTCTAGTGATAATAGATTCTTACAAAGTACAGAAACATGCCGAATATTAGAACTATCCAAACTATACTATTAAACATCTTGATCCGAACATCTCCCACTCCAACCATAGGACATATTATATTGTTATCCAAATAGATAGCTCCACCATCGCATGATTTGTATGTATGAAACCACTCCCTAAAAGGAGTCATGTGAAAAGATACACTCAAATCCAAAATCTAATAGTGTGCAAGTTTAGATCTTTTCAATACTATCAATGCATTCCTGTCTTCCAAAGTAGCCGAACTAGCTTCACCTTCTGCTACATAGCCTTGAAAGTTTCTCGATTCAAATTTTGTATCAACTTCTTTAACCCAGCAATCTCTCTTCACATGCCCTGATTTTTTATAATTCCAACATTTTACTTTCTTCTTATCCTTGGATTTAGATCTCGACTTTTCTCGATCACCATGTTCCCTCTTAACAGGTCTTTCTTGTGCTATTATAGCCTCTCCCAAAGAGCTTGCTTGGCTAGATTTTTGTCTCATCTTCTCTGTTAGCAATAATATAATAACTAACTCCATTTTGAGGGTTTCAACATGACTCAAGTTTATAATGAGATTATTTCAAGATTTCGGTATAGAACAAAGTAGAATACTAGCCTTTTCTTCTTCTTTGATTTTCATATTTAGGGCTGCAAGTTCGCTCATAATAAAATTGAATACATCCAAATGCTCTTGAACTGATGTCTTGTCCTTCATCTTCAGATTATATAATCACTGTCTTAAATTTTATTCACCAAAGACTTCCTTTATAGAGATTCTTCAAATTTTTTTAAATCCCTTTTATAGTAGCCTCGGTCTCGATATTAAATAATACTGAATCATCCAATACCAAATAAAGATTTGCCATTGTTAGCTTATCTTTTTTCTCATATTATGTATCTGACATCTCTTGTGATTTGTATTCTTTTTCTTACAAAGTAATTTCAAAATATCTTGATCAATATCGCTTGCATCTTCATCTTTCAAAGTATAAAGTTTAACTCGTTAAATCTTGGTATTTCATACTTTGTTGTTGTCACCTTATTAACCATTGTTTCAAATCAAATTAGCTACAAAAAGTCCCTTGCTCTTATACCAAACTGAAAGGACCGATCAAGAAATAACCAAATACACCTCAACTCATATGGCATACAAACACAATAAAAACAAGATCGTTTTATAGAGAAAATAAATTTAAATAAATTATAGAATATAAAAGAAAGATAATCAAGTAATATAAAAAGAGAAAAAATATATACCAGATATACGTGGTTGGGCCAATCAATCCTTGGCCTATGTCCACGAGCAAGATCTTATCGATGTTCCTTTATTCAATCCACGATATAAAAGATATAAATTAAAGAAGAAAATACAAGAAACTCTATCTATAAGATTTTTTCCTCAAAACAAAGCCCTCGAGATTTCTTTGTATTTTGCTTGGGGCGTCAACGATGGCCTACTCATGGGTTCATGTGAAAAAAAGGCCAAACAAACTTCCAAATAGCATCAAAAACAACTCCCGAATAAGGTAGAATAGCTATGAGTCCCAGCCGCTTGATCTTGATCAAACGAATGAAATCCCACCGAAATACACTTTTATGCGGTTCAAAACAAAATCGGATTAGCCACCAGCAGTCATTTGATCTTCACTAGCATCAACGTGATCCATCCAATCGTGCACTGCACTATGATGTAGACTGCAATGTCCACCCCTTGGTCTAACATGCGCCGCGATGGAAGGAAAGAAGTAGGCCGCTTGGGCTTGGACCAACACATGTGCTAGGCTGCACGTTTCCACGGGGCTTCAATATTAACATTCCTTTTTCTTTTTCTGTAATTTCTGTATTCCGCTGCATACCGTCCTGAATAGCATGATTATGAAAGAAGATTAATCATTCTTTTGCATGAAAAGTATAACTCAAATCTAATGCTGAACGACGAATACAATCGAGCTCTCTAAATAAAATAGAATATATCCGTGGCATCGAGCCAGTAAACCGGTATGAAATAAAAAAAACATTTATACATTCTGTTAATTAATTATATTTACCATAACCAAAAAATCTCAAAATTAATGTGATTCTCAATGACCAAATATCCATGCAGCCACATCGGTCGTCAGACTTAATTTGGTCAATAGTTTTGCTCCGTGCCCGCCGTTCTCGGAGGTAATGGACAAAATTTCTCACATGTGGCCCATGCACCTCTTTTGTTCATGAGCACGGATAGCCTCTGCATCTCCATCCACATGATTAACCTTAAAATCTTAGCAATCTTGGCCCTAACAAAGGACCCGTCCTCTACCTTCGTCGGAACCTACACATGGACCTTTTTATCCTCCACAGGTTGGGCATTTAGTCCTTGGTCATGGGCAAAGGGCAAGGGCAAGGAAGGGAGGCTAAACTGGAGAGCCTCTCTGAGTTGAAACCCCCAAGGGTATGGGGTCCTGAGATCAGTCCTTGTACCCCTTGGGCAGTGGTCCATTGGGCTAGCCCAGTATCCTAATTTTATGCTCTTCTCTCTCTTTCTCATTGGCTCACTTCCGAAAGCAACATGAACCACTAAACAGCTTTCCCCTAAAAAGCATCCATCCACTTGGTAACACTGCCAGCTTTCGGTGGAGTTGCTGCAGGAGCCTTCTTCGCTGCCAACACTTGCCCATAGGATTAGGTTAAAAATCGTCAATTTAAGCAGGACACTGCATCAACTAAATTGCACCAAGCCAAATCCATAGTTATTTTAATCCCCCTTCGACCTAAAAGCTAAGACCTGAACTGAGTTTGGACGGCCTCTTAGAAAATGTAAGCCAGATTAGGCTAACAAGCTTGATTCCTATAAAATCTTCAGTCCAATTTTAGAGGAATAACGAAGCATGCCTTAACATAGATCCATCCCTCAAAATTTGGTAGCCCTGGATTGCGTCTAGGTTCTTAGGAGTAAACTTTCAGCTTTTTAGCCATGTATTATCAGATTTGAATTGGTTTTGTTTGGGCTTGGTCAGGTTGGCTTCAATTTTTTAAGATTCTTGCCCCATCGGATCTGAGGTAAAGTTTTGTTTTGATCTAATGCATGGCCCATGGGTCCTATTTCGAGTATGATCAGGCTTGTGACCTTGTGCGAGTCCAACCTACTCACTTACACCCTTGATTCTTTACGTGGACTGTATAACATGATGTCTTATGCTAGACTCGTGGATCTCAATTAGGCACTAAAAATTGGTAGTGGTTTGTGTAAAACATTCAAATGTGGTCAATCCATTTGGTATTACTAGCATGAATCCAACAGCTTCATGCCTTAGATTACACACATCCCCATCACTTGACTTATCTCCAGTCTCGGTGCCTGTGTGCTCCTCACCAAGAGGTAGAAAGATCGATAACAATGATTAAGTAAAATTTGATTTTCTTGCTTTAAAATCATTGAACGGATTTAGTATCTACTTATTCCCATTTTATTCTTTTAATGAAATGTTTGATATGCTCTGCATATCTCTTTCACAAAAAAATTTAGTCTCTGTTTTTATTCAGATCTATGGTAGCCTATCGATCACCAAGCACAGCTAGTTAAAATGCTTGTTCATTTACCAAGAACGAGTTTCTTCTCAACTTGAGCACAAGATTAAGTTAATTATTTAATTTTCTTTTGAATGCAATGATCCAAACTTCTTGGTTAAGAGAATTAATCTTGTCGATAGCAGTAAGCACGCAAGTAGTGATTCCAGAAACATATATATATATATAATAGATGACATTCTACTTAAATCTCATATTTATAGTTCCATAATCATCAATGGTTCCGATAAATGACACCCTACTCTTTTTTTATGGCTATAGATGACATATCTCTCTCTCTCTCTCTCTCTCTCTCTCTCTCTCTCTCTCTCACACACACACACACACAGGCGTGGGGGATGGCGAGGAACCACTTTATTGGGCCAGCTCGTAGACATTCCTACTCTATTTAAATCATCATTTTTCTCTACCTTCGGAGGATTGGGTAACCACTAATGATCTGTAGGTTAGGAGAACTTCAAAGTGGACAATTAATTTTCTCTTCCGAGCATTTCAGTTTGGGCCGAACCCCATTTTAGAACTCTGTGGCTAAAAAAAGACAGACTATTTGCACGCCTACAACCCAGGACCAAATTATCTTTCGGTTAGGCAAATTCTCCGGGATACTTGTTTGCATTAAAATTATGATGAAAGCTAGAATTTTCAAAGAGAACTGTTATATACCGCTAAGGCGGTAGTTCGGTTGGTAAAGATCTTGCCCCACTATTAACAGGTTTGAGGCCACTCGATTAAATTGATGTGAGTGAGAGGTCAGGATCTCTCCCTTTATTTCCGTTATACTAGTCGGCATCTTGGTGGTGTCATTGAAAATCTCTAAGGGTGCGGTTGGTTCACACCTATAATTGGAATCAAAATGATTGAAATGGGTATTCAAACAGCTATATTTCTTAATGTGTTTGGTTCGTTCCACTATTAGAATGAAAATTGGAATTGAAATATGATTTGAATACTTGGAGATAGCAGAGCTTGAGTTTTAAAAATTAAAGCATTTATTTAACATATTTTAAGTAGATGCTTGATAAGCCTGCATTAAATGGCTTCTTTAAGAAACTCAAGAAAAATAAGTAATAAATATTGAACTATTTTGATTGGGTTTTCATAAACAATTTTGCCATTTCAAAAAATAATAATAAATGTTAAACTACTTTGATAATTCTCATTAATATTTTTTTTTATTTCAAAAAATAATAATAAATACTGATCTAGTTTGGAGACTATTATTTTCTAAATTTATCATTGAATACAATCTTAACAAATACTTTGGTGGCACGGTTAGAATTAGAATCAAAATGGAACTTTCTCCGATCAAATATTTGGATTTAAAATCACCCGTTCCCATTTCTAACCTAGCACTCAACTTCTCTCAACCAAATATATCCAATCTTGAGCACAACTTCTCCTAACCAAACATATTTTTTAATAAAAAATAATAATAATAGCAAAAGATACTAGAAAATGAGTTCCGAATCTTTTTATTTTTTATTGAAAATATTCATAAATAATAAACCATGCAACAGGACATTGCCCTTTCCAAGCACCCTTTAACTATTCAAATTCCAGTAGATGCTGGATTGGATCACATATCGTTTAATATAATTTCTTTTTTTGATAGAAAATAGGGTATGGAGGTTTTACTCCAATGTAGCGTCTTGTTGCCGACAAGATCGTCGTGGCCTGTAGCTGTAGATGGCCTCGGACCGTGCCCCTCATTGCCTCGGATCCTGCTCGGACGCCCAAACCTGCAAAACAAGATTAGAGACCCGGGCCGGTAATCCCGGCGGGGGCACTCCGATGCTCAAGTCAATGACGACCTAAGAGAACAGATCCTTCCGGTCGAGCCCCACGGATGGACTCCATGCTAGGAGGAGAACATAATGAACTGGAAGAGTGTAGTGGAGTTGAACACGGAGCAGGAGAGGTGCCGGCTGAGGAGAGTTGGAGCTGAAATGGCTGTGTCCGTCAAGACCTTTCCCGTGGGTCTCCGGTAGCCTGTAATCTTCATGCTAGTTTTTTGCTCTCCTGTGTGCATGGCCTCTCTTCCCCTTGCTCCACCGTGTTTTTGATTGCTTACCTTCTTTCTGGAACCATGGAAAGTTCTTTTAAGCCGCTGGGAGACTGCCAGGTACTTGCCTTGGAATCCCCGCATTGTTTGCTGGCACGTGCGGCGTTGCCTGGTGCCGTGTGCGAGATGCCTTTTCCCATTTATGAAAGGGAACGGTACAGCATGTGCTGATATTTTTCTGATCGCTCTACTTCTGAAAACATGGCAAGGCCTCGATCTGCGGGCCGCCACCTTCTGGATCGAATATGCTGGTTGACTTCCTCTTTTGGGGGCGTAGACGGTTGGTGAGGAACGCAGGGCCTCGATCGAGGGTCTCTTCCCATTTTGGTGTAAGTAACGGCTAGAACCATCATCATGGGCCGGCAGGCGTCCTCTCGCAGTCCTCGGCAGCCAAGCCACCGTCCTAGAAGAGTGGTGACCTCCTTTAGTAGCAGATCTCCTCGTCCAAGGTGGAGCTAATTTGGAGAGGTGGAGCTCGACTTCGGCCTCGGCATCTCGACCCAAAGGGAGCGCGGCCAGGCGAAGGAGGGCGGAGCTTGACTTCGGCCTCAGTGTCTCGATCCGAAGGGAGCGCGGCCGGGCGAAGGAGGGCGGAGCTCGACTTCGGCCTCGGCATCTCGACCCGAAGGGAGTGTGCCCGGGAGAAGGAGGGCGGAGCTCGACTTCGGCCTCGGCGTCTCAACCCAAAGGGAGCATGGCCAGGCGAAGGAGTGCGGAGCTTGACTTCGGCCTCGGCGTCTCGACCCGAAGGGACCACTACCGGGTGAAGGAGTCCGAGCAGAGGCGTCCCACGTGGAAGCTTCGTCCGTCATGTTGCTCAATGGAATCTGACATAGGTTCCATGTCAACGATCATGCCATACATTTGCCCCCCACTCTCGAGTTCCGTTGGTGCATGGCACTCTGGGCGAAGGGAGTTAATGCAGTGCTGACATGGAATGGAAATCCGGTGTAATAATGGTCACGATCGATGGCGCTTCATAAGGCAGTTTTTCAAGCCAATGCAGGAAAGACACGTGGCCACGTCCGAGGAATACTAATTGCTGGCACAAAACTCAGAGCGGCCACGACTGAAACGAGGCACTTCCTTCGTCGATCGCTGACACGTGGCACAGATCCGTTTGTGGGGGTGCAGCAATGGTACGGTCAGGTGTCTGGTCACCTCGAAAAGAAAGGCAGACTTTTCCAAAATACTTCTTCTTTCAAACTTCGCGTGCCCACCATCGTACCAGCACCCTTCTTCTTTGGTTGCCCTTGTTCTCCACAGGGTTGAGTTCCTCCCACCGCGGGAGAATTGATGGGGACATCAGGCCAACCCTAGTTCACTATGGGTCCCTGAGTTTTTAGTCCCTTAGCCATGATTCAAATTTTGTCTTTGAGTCCAATAATCTTGCTGTGTTAGCCGTTTGAGTCCTGTATTTGGGTCTTGAGTTTTGTTTTTCATACATTGTTATACTTGAGTCCTGTATTTTGGCTTCTGAATCCTATTTTGGGCCTTTCTGCATTTTAGTCCTGTAATTAGAGTCATCCATACCATTAGGGTTTTGGATAAGTCAAGTCAAATTCAGTTGAGACATTTTTCATTTGGAGTCCTGTAAGTTCAGTCAGCTCATGTTGAGCCAGTTTTGAGTCCTATGAGTCATGTAAGTTTTATATTTAGTCTAATCCAACAAGAGAAGATTTAAGACACTGATGGACCCCAACCCGAATGATAACTTGCCAACTTCAAGGAGTCCCAGTCATATTTGGATGTGCCACCTTGGATTGCATGAGGACCTTGAAGATCTTCACATCATCAACCTACTGAGAATATGGAGCCCAGGAGAAACCTTAGAACCAACCCAGCACTGAAGTGGGCCGCCCAAAGCCCAAAGCCTCCTTGGATATTGTGCCCCACTCTTATGATCACCTTCCTTGGTCGGCCACCCTTAGAATTACCATCCATTGGACCAAGTCAAAGAGAGGGAGAGACCAAGTCAAAGAGAAGGTATAATCCTAGTTAGGAGAGGAATCGAAAGCCTATTTGGAAGAGGAGATCTTCCATGTATTTGAGTGGGAAAAGGATACTTAGGGTTTTACATGTATACCCTTACTTGGAGCACAAGATTGTATGCCTATATAAAGGCCCCCCCTCTCATGTATATTTAATACTAATGAATATGAAATTTTTCTTGAGTTCTTCTCAACTTTATGTGTGAATTATGTATGAGTTTTTGTGTGATTAAGGATATCTGTGTGATCCCTCAGGGTTTATGTGTGATCCCTGCACCCTGCCTCCAACCCACCGGCCTTCTTCATCACTTGGCCGCCTTCTTCAAACCTTTTTCCCTTCTTCTTCTTTCAGCCATCTAGCTTATTTTTTCTTGTTTTCTAACCCGTGATAGGTGATTTGCAAGTCCCTCAAAGTTCGCGAATCCAAGGATTCCATCCGACCAGCTTTTGGGCCATCAGATTGAAAGCTGCGAATCCGTAGGATTAATGGCTTTGTTTTCCAAGCCGCATCCGAGAGAGCAGAGCGAACTCTTCATGGATTGATCTCCAAATCTCTACCACGTACACCCCCTAGACTCCTCTAGTAGCGGTATTGCAGAAGAGCTAGTCCTAACCAGGGTTTCTTAGCCTTGGCGATCCTATTTCTTTACTTTTAGGGTTTATTTCTGCATGCATGTGCTTCAGATTTTCTATAGAATTCCCTACTTAATATCTTGGCTTGAAATTTGGGATACAAACTTCTAACTTAATGCCTAACAACAAAAAAATAACTAGCATATATAAATAGTCCCGCATCACAAGATCTATTTCAGCTCGAAGACTCCATCTACTATCCATCATACTATTTCAAAGATTCTTGGGGTGCCTAAGCATTGCAGTGCTTTACACTACCTGGGTGTGCCGATAATTGAGGGGAGACTTCTTAAGGCCGACTGTGGAGGCTGGTTATGGCTGTCTATGACAAGGTGGAGGGATGGCAGGTAGGGCTGGAAGTGGGCCAGGCCGGACCAGGCCACACCACTACCCGAGCCCGGCCCGAAAAAAAATTTCGGGCTTCAGGCCGGGCTTAGGTCCAAAATTTTTTTAAACCTCAAGCTCGAGCCTGACCCGAGCCAGGCCCAAGCCCGATTGGGATGGCCCGAATGCAAGCCCATCAAAAAAAAAGGTTCACCGACTGTCAAGCCGGCTCGAATGCAAGCCCATTAACAAAAAAAATGGTTCATGACTGGTGACTACCCGACTAGCCAAAAGAGGCAAATCGAAGCTGGGGAGGGAGAGCCATGAGGTCGTGCCAAGGGCAGTAGGCATCGGGTGGGGCATCAGGACCGGGGGAGGCAGATTGGAGCCGCAAATGGGCCGTAGGGTCGTATGTGGGGCGGGGTCGTCGGGTGTAGGAGCCAGGGCCGAAGGAGGCAGATCGGAGCCAGGGAGGGGGGGCCGCGAGGTCACACCAGGGGCAATGGGCATCAGGTGGGGCGCCGGGGCAGGGGGAGGTAGATCGGAGCCAGAGATGGGTCGTGGGGTCGTATGGGGGGCAAAGTCATCTGGTGCGGATGCCGGGGCTGGAGGAGGCAGCTTGAAGCCAGAAAGGGGTCCAGGGTTGCATAGGGGGCCAGGGGCATTGGGGGCGAGGGCAATCTTTGGGGCCGTCGGGTGGGGTGGCTTGGAAATGAAGAGGGAGCGTTAGGTGCGAGGGGGCATCGCCACGTCGACCGTCGAGTGCGAGGAAGCGTTGACCGTCAGGGGCTGACCGGGGGCATTGGCCATCAAGGGCTAACCAGGGGAGGGAGATGGAAACGAGAGAGATAGAGACTGAGAAAGAGAATGGAAAGAGGGGGAGACAGGAGACCGGAGAAAGAAATAGCTAGGGCCCTAAATTGGATCGGGCTTATTTTCGGGCTAGGTTCGGTCTGTCCAGGCAGGGCCAAAGAGGTGCCCAAGCCCAACCCGAAAATTAAATGGGCTCTATTTTAAGGCTCAAAGCCCCACCCGATTTCAGGCTGGCTCGAAGCCCATTGGGCCGACCTGGCCCAGTCCTAGCCCTAATGGCAGGGGAGAGCCCTCTCCTCAATAGGCAAGATTACTTTGATTAGGTCTGTCCTCACTTCTATTCCGGTCTACTTGTTATCCAATGCCATTATTCCCAAGTCTATGATCTTGAAGGTGGAGCAATTCATTCATGCATTCCTGTGGGGTGACTCTCTGGCTGCTCACCGTATTCATTTGCTAGGCCGGCATGAAGTCTGCTAGTCGAGGACTACTGGGGGTCTCGGTATTCAGTCTCTAGTTGCGAGACGGGAGGCGCTTCGACCGGTCATGCTACTAAATATCTTCTATGTCCCAACAGCATGTGGACGAGGATGATGTATGCTAAGTGTTGCCGCCAAGACCGTCGTAGCCCGTAGCTGCTGTGCCAAAGTGCTCTTCTCTTGCTGTCTGGCGGTCCTCTGTTCCTGGACCTGCGAAACAGGGGTTAGTGACCCGGGCCGGGATTTCCGGCGGGGACACTCTGACGATCAAGTTAGTGATGATCCAGGAAAACATATCCTCCTGGTCGGGCTCCTCTTGATAGACTCCGTACTAGGAGGAGTGAAAGATGTGTCGGAAAAGGAGAAAAGCAGCAAGGGGAGAGTGATAGTGAGGACAGAGGGGTTCTCTGTTCCTCCACTTCTCCTTGTTTCCCTGTGACTCTCCCTCGACCGTGGTGTTGGTGGTGGCGCTTCACTCTCTCGGACGAGCTTGTGCGTGTGTTGGTAGTAGACTGTAGTTCTTTTCTACTAGTGTGTTTTTCTGTTTTTGTTACCTCCCCCCCTTTCTGGGAGTGCCGATCGTTCTTTGTAGTTGAAAACTGGCCGTTGGGAGTCTGCCTCGGGATCCTCGCTGGGTTGGAAGGTGCATGGGGCAGGATTCCGTGCCGTGGACGGGACGCCTTTCCTGACAGGTGGTAGGGGAAGCTCCCATTCCTTCTGACATCCTTTCTGGTTGCTCCATTTCGGGAAGTCTGGTAGAGCCTCGATCCGGGGGCCGCCGTCCTAGGGGTGCGTGCTCTCTGGCTGGCCCATCTCCTGGAAGTACGGTCGGACAGATAGTTATGGCGGCATGGGGGGCGCCATTCCGTGGTCCTCAGGCGGCTCGCCAGTGTCCTGGGACGGCAGGGTCTGCTCCGGCCTGGGCGCTCCGAGCTCGTGCGGTCACCTTGGTGGGGGAGGGGAGAGTGCGAGCTCGGTCCAGAGGGCGCGCGCTCGGAGAGGCTCCACATCGGCAGGCGAGCTCTTGGCTCCACCTCGACCGTAGGGCACTAGCCTCCGAGGGTCTCGCTCTGGAGGGCGAAGGATGAACCCGGTCTAAAGGGCGCGCACTCGGAGAGGTTCCATATCGGCGAGCGAGCTCTTGGCTTGACCTCGACCGCAGGGCACTAGCCTCCGAGGGTCTCGCTCTGGAGGGCGGAGGACGGACCCGATCCAGAGGGCGCGTGCTCGGAGAGGCTCCACATCGACGGGCGAGCTTTTGGCTTGACCTCGACCGCAGGGCACTAGCCTCCGAGGGTCTCGCTCTGAAAGGCGGAGGACGGACCCGGTCCAGAGGGCGCGCGCTCAGAGAGGCTCGTCATCGACGGGCGACCTCTTTGCTCGATCTCGACCGCAGGGCACTAGCCTCCGAGGGTCTCGCTCTAGAGGGCGGAGGATGGCTCCGACCTAGGCGTTGAGCTCATAAGCTCGACCTGGCGGAGGACTGAGCTCGACTTGCTGTCCTGGGGGAGCTCAGCTTAGCTCGGCAAGGTGCTCTGAACTGAGGCGTTGCCTTGGCGCCCGCCGTGGCGGCATCTCTTGACGTGGCGCCCATCAGCTACCCACGTCAGCGGTCTCGCCATATCACTAAGTATGGCCCTCTTACCTCTTGGGGGTATACTAGTAGTAGGAGGATATGTTCTGCTTTATGGAGGGGGATATTTATTAGAGTTGATATTGTTATTCCTCGGACTCGGTGGATTGTGGTGATGGTAGGTCTATTGACTTTATAGACGACCCTTGGATCTCGGACCTCTTCTTATCCCAATGGCCGACCTTCATCTTTTTGAAAGCTCTGCAGTTTCTATCCATTCCTCTGTTACTTTTCATGGATGGTTCTCACTAGAATAAGAAAATTGTTAGTCAAACTTTTGGAGCTATTCTGGGTGAGAGAGTTTTGGCCATTGCCTTACCGGTTTATGCCACTGCTGATGTCAGAGTATGGAGGTCTTTCTCCCCCCCAGGGTTGTGATGGCAGATCTTTATGCCTTGGGTCACCTCGAGCCCCATAGGAGCCTTGATATCAGCTAGATTTGGAGACTAGGGATTCATCTGAGAGTCAGTTTGTTCTTATGGAGGGTCGCATGGAGATGCCTTCCCACTAGAGCCTTCCTCATTTCGAGAGGTATTCAAGTTCTCTGTGTTTGCCCTATGTGTGGTGGCGATATTGAGACCTTGGAGCATGTGCTATTCCTCTGCCCTAGAGCTGTTCTTATCTGGAGACTGGTCAGTCTGGATAGCCTCCTTACATCTTCTGCGGATTGTGTTCTTTCCCTTCTGGACTGGCTCCGTTTGACTACCGATCACCACTCTTGTATTCTCCCAGCCTATGTAGCCTATCACACCTGGCTCACCAGGAATGAACTGATCTTCAACTCCTAAACCAGTTCAGCCAGATTTATTGTGGAGAGAGCCCGTCTTCAGGCTTCCGAGTACCTCATGTCGATGGTGACGACCTTCGAGACCTGAGGCTTCAACTCGATTCCTTGAGCACCTCGTTAGCCTTTTATCTCTTGAGAGCCCCCTCATCCAAGGTTTGCCACCGTCAACTTTGATAGGAGTGTTAGGAGCACTTGAAGCGATGCGGATTTTGTTATTTGTGGCCCTGGTCTTCGCCTTTTGGCGGCTTGGAGTTACCACCTGGTCGAGCCTACTGTCCCTGCTACGGAGCTCTGGGATGCTTGGGCGAACGTGCGCTATGCTAGGAGGTGTCTTCATTTGGATCATTTGATCATTGAGGAAGACTCGGCTACTGTTATCTCACGAATCCAGGAAGCTCGGCGTTCGGTACCGGCTCACCGTCTTTTTCGGGTATTGGTTTCTTGTTGCATGGCTGTTCTATTTGTTTTGTGTGGCATGCCTATCGGGAGGCTAACTCAGTGGCAGACTTGATGGCTTCCTATGTGGCAAACAATTCTGGTGAAGTCTTGTGGACTGACCTGAGGATGTTCCGGGTTCCTTACAGAATATTATTCTTTCAGACTTTCTTGGACGTGTTCACTGTAAACTGTTCGGTGAATGCTCCGCTTGACAAAACAAAAAAAAAAAAACCCTATTGTGTAAGGGTACTCCCAATGCCTGCCACTTTTCAAAGTAATTTTTGAGATATATTATTATGAGTTTTTTCTGATGAGATATTTATCTGACATATGGTTCTCATGCAACGGACAGCACAAGGAAGAAAATATGAAGTGAAACTGAATGTTCAAAAAAACAGTGATCCATATAAAGAGTGCTACTAAATCACTGGACTCTGTCTCAATTCCATGTTTAGTTGGGCTTAAGATTAACGTATTTCCTGGACAGTGCAATGTTACAAACTTAGTGAAAGATGTATAAGATTTTGCCAAGAAAAATAAGAACTTGAGATTTATTGTTCATGGATTCCTCAACTATTCCTCTACAAGTTCCATAAACATTCAAGAGATAACCAATCTTCTTTTGAGTGACTTCGAACCCACTGACTCAAAACAGTTTGCTTTGTCAACTACATACGGAGCTAAATCCCGGCATCTTCCTGATAACCATATCTCTCATCACTTTCCTCACACCAACTACATCATGCCAACGCCTATCCGATGCATACGCATTGGAGAGCAGTAGATATCCACATGTATCATAAGATGCAATCTTCATAAGTTGTGCTGCCAATAGTTCTCCCAACTCTTCATAGCCATGAGTCCTGCATGCACCAAGCAATGCCCCCCATATACCGATATCGGGCTTCATGGGCATTGTCCTTATAATTTCTATGGCCTCCTCCAACCTTCCTGCTCGACCATAAAGATCAACCATGCACCCATAATGTTTTATATTCGGCACGATGCCATAGGCCTTGCTCATGAGGGAAAAATACTTGATACCATCTTCCATCATCCCTGCATGGCTGCAGGCATGCAGAATGCCAAGAAAAGTCACTTCATTTGGGCAGACATCTCCGTCGTGCAGCATCTCTTCAAACAAGAATTTGGCTCTAGCTCCATGGCCATTGATGGCCATCCCATGGATGAGGCAATTCCATGAAGCCACAGTCCTCACCGGCATTGCCGAGAACACCTCCATGGCTATATCAATAGCCCCACTCTTGGAGTACATATCAACAAGGCTCGTCCCGAGAGTGACATTGAGCTCCGAACCACTCACCACGACGTGGCCATGCACGGCTCGACCGCTAACCAAGTTCCCTTGCTCGGCATAGGCACTCAGGATGCTGACCAACGTGGCATTACCAGGCTCGACACCCAAACTCCACATCTCCCGGAACAGCTTCAAACCATCAAACACCTTCCCATGCTCAACGCACGCATCAATCGTCGCTCCCCACGACGCATTGCTTCTTAGCTGCATTTGTTCAAATAATTGAAGCGCATCCTGAAGGGCTCCACAGTCTCCATACATGTGGATGAGTGAAGTGCCGGAGAAGGTGGCGGTGGCTAGTCCATGCTTATTAAGGTGGGCATGTAGCTGCCTGCCCTCCCACAAAGCCATCCCATGGGAGCAACAGTCGAGCAGGAAGCAGAAGGTATACTCATTGGGACAAAGACCTTGGAGTAGCAGTTTGCGATATAAAGAGAGTGAGTTGAGTGGAGAGGAACTCAAGGAGAGGGCCTTCATGACTAAGTTGTAACAAAAGACATCCGGGTGTTGGATTTGGAAGAAGATGAGATTGGTGAGTTGGAGGTCTGGGGGACTCAGGGAGGCAGTGGAGAATTTAAGCAAGCGGCTTGCAGCGAAGACATTGTGGAACATGCCGGAGGTGATGACATGGGCGTGGATTTGGCTGAACTGGTGCAGGTTTGGGCAGGCCTCTAGTTTGGACAGGATGGGGTGGCTGAGAGTTAGAGGTGGTGGTGCTGGGATGTGGTCTTTTGTGGGTCTGCTGGGATTTTGAAGCATCAAGGAGGGATATATGCTGGCTTGGGAGAGAGGCTTGTATCTTGTCATGATCATATCTTAAAAACTACACATAGAGAAATAAGCAGCTTTTTAGCACTTTCGGATTAGAACCATGGAAGCCGAAGAACTTAGCCCACCTCACACGTAGCCTTTCTTAATATCTTGAGATGTGCGGAGGAATTATTGACTAGAATCATTCTAATACCTTGATCAGTTAATAAAAAATTATCATATTATTTTTAAAATAATTTTTAAATTTTAAAATAATAAAAATTATCAGCCAGCTAATTGTGGTTGACATTTAAATTGAATAAATTTTTTTCAAAAATTATTTAAAATTTTTAATCAAGTTAGGAAGGATGGTTTTAACCAATATATATATTTTTTTTTAAGATGCATGAGCTTTTTTTTTTAAGTATCGGCCACACCTACGCCGTACCCACTCAATTCCCTTCACTATTTCGAGACGTACGTGCTTCTCTCTCCCCGGTACACTGCGCCGTCTGATAAAGAGGGGCCTCAAAATCACCTGGCCCCTTCCATTTATCCCTATGTGGCCCCTTCCACCACCTGTTAATATGTTTACCCCATCCTTGATTAATTTGTCAAAGTGGATGACTGATACTGGAAACAGAGACCAAGTAGTCCAATAGATTTAGAAGTGAACAAAAAACTTCTAGCATGCATTGACTCTATGGGATATGCTGGATCTTGGAGGTCTGTTGTTGAAGTTAAAAAAGAGTGCCAATTCTCTCTGTATCCTACAAAGTTTTGAAAGCTCCGTTATGAACCAGGTGGGATGAGAGGTTTTCCTCTGCTTGCTTTGCCTTGAGGAACATGGCATCAACCCAATAGACAAGCTATTATTGAGCGAATGAAGTGCTAATTATCATTTGCTGTTCTCAGAGTCTGGAGCTGCAAGGCAGTTTAATGTTATGCTATATAGTTAACACTTTGATGGGTAAAGAAATGCCCTTCTCTAGAACAACAGTAGCAAGTACTCTAATTGTCATTGTGAGTTAACCATATCGACTCAGAGATGGACCAAAACTTGAAGCTATTTTTCCTTGCAAAAAAAAGTGAAAGAATCGGTGGAGGGATAATCAAGCACATCACAATCTATATGGCACATGAGTACAGTGAAAACGAGATTATTTTATAAAAGAAATAAATTTGAACAAACATAGAATACAAAAAAAAAAAAAAAAACAAGTAATATAAAAATAAATAAATAAAAAATATATTAGATATGACATGGTTCGGCCTATCGACCTACATTTATGGACAAGACCTTCTCGATGATTTTTTTATTAAAATCAACCATGCCACAAAAAATATAAAATTGGTGAGGGATATAAGAAACTCTTACTTTTTACGAAGGGATCTCAATTTTTATGTTTATCACCCTTAGGAAAATCCCTTTGCTTCACTGTGCATACATAAATACACGTCTTAGGCTCTCCCTATTAAAATTCAAAGGGACTCCAACACAGGACAGAATCCTGTTAGAACTCTATTTGATAAACAAACCAAAATCCAAAAGAGAATAAACTCTTGCAGCAACCCGCACACTGCATTGTGAAAAAAGTGGTGGAAAACATGAGCTTTATGTCATCAATTCTCCTACTTAAAGACATGTATCGAACTCCAAAAAATGTCATCCCTGGAGGCCTTACTAATCTCTCACTCCAAATGCAGCTTTAAGATCGAGAGAAGCTTTACTCCAATTTAACTTTTCTTGAGTCACCGTCGTTGTCAATACATCCATTGGGTTTGCATATGTATGAATCTACAATAGCATGACTAAACTATCATTCACCATATCTTTCATAGAGTGATAGTGAATGCTGATGTGCTTCGTCCTAGGATGAAATGCCAAATTTTTTACCAAGTACAAAGTACTTTGACTACCACAAATTACCCTCATCACATCCTGCATCACGTTGAAGTTTTTAAGAAGCTTCTTGAGCCAGATAACTTCTTTACATATGAGTGCCACTGCAATGTACTCTATCTCTATCGTTGATAGTGCCATCACTAACTGAAGCTTAGATTCCTGGGTTATAGCATCGCCATTCATAGAAACACATAAGATATGGTAAATCTTGTCTTGTCTCGATTTGCTACAAATCAGAATCCACATACTCAATACATTCCAAACCCACTGAACTATAACAAAGTAAATAATATGTTGTCCCCCTCAAATATTGAAGGATCAACTCTACTGTATTTCAATGGTCGCTACTTGGATTTACTATATACCGGCTCACAACTCTCACTACTTGTGCAATGTCTAGTCTTGTACATATTATAATAAACATAAGGCTTCCTACTGCTAATGAATATGGTACCCGAGCCATGTCAATTTTTTTCGCTTCTGTGCTAGATGATTGTTTGGCCAACAATTTTAAATGAATAAGAGTTGGGTAGAAACCGACTTTGTATTATGTATATTGAAGAGCAGCAAAACCTTCTTTACATATCCCTTTTGTAAAAGACAAAATTTCTTATTCTTCCTCTCCCATAGCATGTTCATCTCAAGTATTTGGTTTACAACTCCTAAATCTTTCATCTCAAACTCTCCAGCTAACTGAGTTTTAAGATTTAATATCTGATTCTTATTATTCCCTGCCACCATCATATCGTCGACATACAATAGTAAGATACAAAAGCTTCCATCATCATAATCGCAGAAATATGCACAATGATCTGTCTTAAATCAATCAAATTCCAAACTTACTATGAAGGAATCAAATTATTTATACCAATATCTCAGTACCTGTTTGAGATTGTATAACGATTTGTTCAGTCGACAAACCAACTCCTCCTTATCTTTTTCAACAAAATTTTCAGATTGTGCCATATAGATCTCCTACTCCAAGTCACTATGCAAGAATATCATCTTTACATTTGTTTGCTCAAGCTCTAAATCCATGACTGTCGTAATTGCCAAAACAACCCGAATAGTAGTTATATGAACCACTAGTAAGAAGATCTTATCAAAGTCAAATCCTGACTTCTAAGCATAATCCTTTACCACCAAACGCGCTTTGAACCTCTTCACATTTCTATCTGTATCCTTCTTCACCTTATAGACCCTCTGACATCGAATCATACTCCTCCCCTTCAATAGAATTGTAAGTTCTCAAGTATTGTTCTTCCAAAATGACTCCATCTCCTCTTCCATAGTATAATGCCACTTTTTATCATTGGTGGACTCTAAACCTCCCTATATGAAGTCAGCTCATCATCCTCCATTAAAGTGATATAAGAATAAACATGATTAGCAGAAGAAATGAAAGAAGTGATATAGTTATCATACCTTGCGAAAGGTCTAATAGCCCTCTTAGACCTCTTAGACTCTGTTGGTGGCTTTTCTAGTGAGATAACATCTTTAGATAATTACAGAGACTCCGCACATGATTCATCATCAACTACCTCGTCATCTAGTTATGCTTGCTTTATTTGCACCTTGTTAAGTGCATCAACAAACTCAATAGGAGTACCGACTTCATCATCTTGTTTCTCTTTAGTATCTTGAAAGGATTTTTCATTAAAAATAATATCTTGGCTAACAATAATTTTATAGGTAATAGGGTTCCACAATCGATACCCCTTCACTCCTTTAGCATAGCCAAAAAAGATGCACCTTCGAAAGTTCTTATCCAATTTTGTTCTCTTCTCTGTTGGGATCAATGCATATGATCACCTCCAAAAACATGGAGATAGAAATAATTTACGGGCTTGTCACTTCAGTTTTTTTCTGAAATTTCCAATCCAAATGATTTTGTCGATGCTCAATTAATCAAGTAATAGGTCGTACTTAAAGTCTCTACCCAAAATCTCTTATCAAGTTTTGCAAAACTCAACAACTTTGGACCATTTCCATGAGTGTTATATTTAACCTCTCTACCATATCATTTTGTTGTGGTATACCGGAAACCATGAGGTGCTGTTGAATTTCATACTCGTCATAAAATTTCTTAAATTTCTTGGAGCAATATTTCCCTCTATTATCAGAACGTAGTCACTTGATTTTTAAACCCTTTTCATTTTTCACTAAAACCTTGAATTTCTTGAAGGTCTGAAAAATATCAGATTTCTACTTTAGAATATATATCCAAGCCTTTCGAGAAAAATCATCAACAAAGGAGATAAAATAGGAGCACCCATCCAATGACATATCAGGTGACTCTCAAGTATCTGAGTGAATTAGCTCAAGAATTCTTTATTCCGCTATTGTGATAAAGAGAAAGAAAGCATTCTTTATTTACCATAAATACAATCTTCACAAAATTCCAATTGTATTGACTTGTATTCCAAAAGAAACCCTTATTTGATAATACTTGTAGCTCGTACTCACTCATATATCCCAAATAATGATGCCAAATCATAGGGGACATCATCTTTGCACTTGTTACAGCTGCCTCTCCCACCTGAGTCTCGTCCATCAATTTATAAAAATTGCCTATAAGCTCTCCTTTTATCACCACCAAGCACTCTTTATCACCATCAAATACCTTTGGCACACCTTGAATTGATCTTTCACTCTAATATACTTCAAGCCTTGCTTATAAAAGTTTTCAAGTGATAGTAGACTTTTGCAAAGTATGGGAATATGTCGAATATTAGAAACTATTTGAAATATACCATAAAAAATATTGATCAGAACATCTCCTACTCCAATCACAGGATATGTTGTATTATTATCCAAACAGATAACTCTACCATTTCATGGTTTGTATGTATGAAACCACTCCCTAAAATGAGTCATGCGAAAAGATGCCCTTAAATCCAAAATTCAATAATATGCAAATTTAGATCCCTCAAATATTGCCAGTGCATCCCCGACTTCCGAAATAGTCGAACCAGTTTTACTTCTGCTACATTGTCTTAAAAAATTTTCAATTCAAATTTTGTATCAACTCCTTTAACCCGGCAATCTTTCTTTACGTATCCTGATTTTTCATAATTTCAACATTTCATCTTTTTTTTGTCCTTGGATTTAGATCTTGCATTTCCTCGATCACCACGTTCCCTTTCGAAAGATCTTTTTAATACTACCATGACCTTCCCAAAGAGCTTCCCTAACTAGATTTTTACCTCATCTCTTTTGTCAGTAATGATGCAATAACTATTCCATCTTAAGGGTTTTAACATGACTCAATTCATTACAAGATTATCCTTAGATTTCAGCATAGAACAAAGTAGAATGCTAGCCTTTTTTTTCATTTTCAATTCTTACATCTAGGGCTGCAAGCTTGCTCACAATGAAATTGAATATATACAAATACTTTGAACTGATACTCCATCCTTCATCTTTAGATTGTATAATTGTTGCCTCAAATAAATTTTATTCATCAAAGACTTCTCTCCATAGATGTTTTTTAACTTTTTGCAGATCACTTTTGTAGTAGTTCTGGCCTCGATATTAAATAATACGAAATTATCGAATGCAAATAAAGGTTTGTCATTGCTGTCTTATCTTTCTTCTTATATTGCATATCCGACATCTTTTTTTTATTTGTATTCTTTTCTTTATAAAGTAACTTCATAATCATCCTTAATCAATACCACTTGCATATTTATCTTTTCAAAGTACAAAATTTGATCTATCAAATCCTGGTATCTCATACTTTATTATTGTCATATTGCCCGTCATTATTTCAAATCAAATCAATTATAAAAAGATCTTACTGTTTTGATACTAAATTGAAAGGAATAGCCGAGAGGTAATCAAGTGCATCTCCATCCACACGACATACAAACACAATAAAAATAGGATCGTTTTATAAAAAATAAATTTAGACAAATGTAGAATATAAAAAAGAGATAATCAAATAATATAAAAATAAGAAAAAAAGTTTATCCGTGGACAAAATCTTCGTGATAATTTTTTTATTAAAATTAACCACGATACAATAAATATAAAATTGATAGGAAATTTTAAAAAAAAATGTTTCCACCTTTTACAAAGAACTCTCATTTTTTATGTATCTCACTCTTAAAAAAGGCCCTCGGCTACCTTGTGCATACATAATAAATACACGTCTCGGGCTCTCCCCATTAAAATCCAAAAGGACCCCCACCGTAGGACACAAACAAAATCAAAACTCAAAGGAAAACGAACTCCCGCGGCAACCGACGCGCGCGTTGCGGGAACATGGGCTTCACGTCATCGAGAAGTTGCTGCCATGAATCTTTACGAGGTCAGTTTATATCATGCTTTTCTTTTTTTTTTTTTTTTTCAATCTTGTAATTTGATTACCAGAAGCAAAGTCTCGTGTGATACCAAACTCGTATGCAAGCAAAATGACATCCTGGTGATGAGCTTGCAAACTTGCCTAGTATAAACCGGTTGCTGTGGGTTGTGTTTGGTATCCTGTTGGGATCTGTACGTAACCTGCAGCTGTCTCTCCTTATTCTTCTTTCTTTTTTTTTTAAAAAAAAAAAAAAATTGAAGGAAAAGAAGGCTTGAGTTACCTTGATTTCGTTAAGCATATCATATTGCACTAAGCATTTAAAATCAAAAAGAGAAGGTATGAAAGCCTTCTCATAAAAATTGTGTACATTCGTCCGTTGGTCGGGAGAGGATGGGGGTCTTCCCCACGGCCCCACCCCAATCTGCTGGAGAAAATGTAAGCAACGTATTCCAGATTATGGCCAAAGATCTTTGCCGCCAAAAGTGAAGATTAGTGCAGAGTATGTGCATAATAGCATGTGTGCGCACGCATGAGCGAGCAAGCAAGAGAGAGAGAGAGAGAGAGAGAGAGGCTTTGAATTAGATTTACTGCATGGATATGATAATAAAAAAATTTAATAGGTAGTTCATAGTCTTTCCTCCTATATCCATGCATGAAAAAATAAATTAGCTACAAATTCTAGATTCTTTTTTATTATTATTATTTTATTTTTGAGGGAGATGGAGGCTACAAATTCTAGTTTCAGTCCAAAACATATGCATAATGTCTCTGATTGCATGGAAAATGAGAAATTGTTAACTCTCTCTCCAAGCCCCGGTTTAGTTGGATTTATACAGGTCTATTTGGTCAACAGACAGAAGCCTGAAATGAAGAGCTGTAATTTACTTGGACCTACCATTCCTCGGTTAAAAACCAAGGGGGAGTTGTTCTGAGGCTGTAGGGGAATGTGTTAAGCACATCCAGATTCTAATGGACCAATACAACAATGTAAAGCATGTATCTTTCGATCAAGCTTTTCAATGTTGAAACTATTTGGGATTGCAACCTATCATGATCACTATAGGTAGTTAAAAAATAGATGGAAATTACTGTATGATCCAATACCCCCGGTGTTAGGGCCCCGATGCTTGGCAGAGGCAAATGCCGGGCGTGATAGTTTGCCCGGGCAGTGCCAAGCCAAGATGAGACATGCAAGAGCATGTCCTTGAGCGCTGAGATGTGTGCACCCAGTGCAGCAGCAAGCTAAGCTAAGGGCATGCGCGGGATAAGCGCGTACACTACAACGGAGCCCGAACTCGGGCGCACGAGACAGGCACACACAATGCAACGGAGAACGGACTCGGGCGCGCGCGGGACGGGCGCGCACACTGCAGCAGAGGCCGGACTCGGGCGCGCGCGGGACAAGCGCGGACACTACAGCGGAGGTCGGACTCAGGCATGCGTGGGACAGGTGCGCACACTGTAGCGGAGGCCGGACTCGAGCAGGTGCGGGACAGGTGCAAACACTGCAACGGAGGGCGAACTCAGGCGCCCGCAGGACAGGCGCACACACTGCAAAGCAAAGAGGACGTGGGCGCGCGCGGGGCAATTGCGCACAGCGCAACAGGCGGGCTCGGGCGCACGCGGGGCAAGTGCGCAGGCGCAGCAGGCCAAGTGCGGGCGTGCATGGGGCAAGCGCGCGACCGCAGCAGGCCAAGCACGGGCATGCGTGCAAGGAAAGCACACATAGTGCAGCGGGCCGGGCCGAGCGAGCATGGAGCAAAGGCACGCATTGCGGTAGAAGGCCGAGCAAGCGCGGGCACGCGGGTCCAATGCGCGCATCTCTGTAGACCTGGGCACAGCAAGCTTGGACTCGGGATCTGGGGTTTGCCAAGGGCCTGGACTCGGGTCCCTAAGCGCTTGCAAGCTGGGTGGTTACCAGCAATCTAGACTCGAGTCTCTGGTGGTTTTCAGGCATCTGGACTCGGATCCCTAGGTGGCTAGCAGACTAGCTGGATCAAGCCAAGAACAGCAGTTTGGACTCGAGTTCCTGGTGGGTTTCAGGTGTCTGGACTCGAGTCCCTGGATTCCTACAGGCCGGGCAGTTGCCAGCTGATGTGACCAGATCGCTGACATGGAGCAAGGAGCCTGACGTGGAGCCTTCATTGACGCCACGCCGGATCCCCACTATCAGCCCCTTCGCCGGGCTGAGCTCCCCGATGCCGACGAGGCCACCCGTCAAAGCCGGGCTCCGTCCTCCACCAGATCGATACCCGCCAGGTCCGGGCGCCTAGGTCGGAGCCGAGCTCAAACCCCACCAGAGATAGACCTTTCGAGCCCGAGGTCGGACCTCGTGGTCCGGAGTCGAGCTCAGCCTCCTCCACCACGTGGGACCCCTTCGAGGCCGGGTCCCCTGGCCTGGGCGCATCTCAGCCACCTCAGCCAGCCCGAGCTCGGTCAAAGCTGGGCCCCTCTAGCCTGGTGCCGAGCTCGGCTCCTCTCCGCACAGCCAAGCCGCCGCAAGGCGGGCCCCCTGCAAGAGGGCCCCATCTTCCCAGCTCGGCCCCCAATGCAAATCAAGATATCAACCGCCAAGGAAGCAACACCTCCCATCCGAAGACAGTGGCGGGCCCCCCCGGGGACCGTACGACAGCACCCACCACGTCACCATTAATGCCCACGGCCGCCATTCACACCAAGAAGAAAGGGAGCTCACATCAGGGGACTATGCCCCCTACCGACTTGCCGTACGATCGGGGAAAAGACCCCACCAAGGAGCGCGATTCCCAGAGCAGCGGCATAACAGTCGAGGCCCTGCCAGGCTTCCAAGAAGAGCAAATCGAAGAATGTCAGAGGCTTGTGGAAGCTTCCCCAGATATCCAATAAAGAAGGTGTACCGTTCACGGCACGATAGCCCGTCATACCCGTCTGACAGCATGGAAGAACCCCGACGCAAGTCACAGGAAAGGACCCAGCCAGAATAAGCAAAAGAGAGGTAACACTCATTTTTTCCAAAGAGGCAAGAACGGCATTCTCAACACAGGAGAGCACTCAATTTTCTAACAACACATCCACCACAAAGAGAAAGAGGAGAAGGGGGGAGAGGCCAGAGAGGAGGGCAAGACCACCTCGACCACCACATCTCCCAGCTCACTCATACTCTCATACACTCCACTCACTCCTCCTAGCGTGGAGCTCATCCCGAGGGGCTCGATCAGGAGGATCTGTTCTCCTGGATTGTTATTGACTTGACCGTCGGAGTGCCCCCGCTAGAATCCCCGGCCTGGGTCACTGACGCTGGCTATCTTGCAGGTCACGAGGCACCGGAGGCATCCCTGGCGGACGGACGCAGACCACCCGACACCATCAGCAGCTACGGGCCACGACGATCCAGCGGCAACAGATTGGCACGCCAGGAAGGGGTAACGACGCTTGATCCAGTTCAAACCCTGCTTAGCCGGTCCATTGGGAGGATGGTGACCACCCGGGCAAGGGGAGCTTCTCCCAGCCATGCGGAGGCATCCCCTTCTTATGGGAACCCACACGGACCGGAGACGAAGTGCTTGCCCCGGTTCAACCGCCTCCACTGGAGACCCAGCTGACCGCACTTGCCCAGTAAATGCACACTCTCACCACGGCGGTGCGCTAGCTCCAGCATCAGCACCAGCACCGGTCCCTAGCTACCCACCAATAGCCAAAGACCCCCGTGGTCCATGCCGTAGCATCCCGCGACAGCCTACGATCCTTCCATGGGAGGCCTTCACAACCGCGGGCAGCCACAGATCCTCGGGGTACTCACCAGGCCCCGATGAAGCGACGGTGGGCCAGCTCTACTGACGAAGAAAGCTGCTCACCGTTCCTTGGCCGGGGGGCACCAAAACCCCGTCAAGGCAAGAAGGGTAAAGCTCCTCTCCATGGGCGCCGCAAGTCTGCATCACCATCTCCGCCCCCCTCAGCGGAGGGGTCCACAGACGAAGCCATCAGGCGCTTGGCGAAGAAGTGCCTGGAGGAGCACGACCGCAAGCAGGCAGAGTTTGTCCGTCGGTTCGCCAACTTGCTTGGCTCCATTAGTGAGCCAGCGGGCTATGATGCCCGCCCCCCATTCTCCCAGGAGATCCAAACGGAGCCAATTCCCCGCCGGTTCCGCATGCCGCAGGTGGATCCCTACGACGAGACCACCGACCCCCTGGACCACCTGAAAAGCTACTGGGCCCTTATGGGGGTCCAAGGGGCTACCGATGCCCTTCTGTGCATCGCCTTCCTCACTACTCTTCGGAAAGCGGCGCGGGTGTGGTTCACCCGCCTCAAGCTAGAAAGCATCATCTCTTTTGCCCAGCTAGGGGCAAAGTTCGTGGCTCATTTTGACGCCTGTCGAAGGATGCCACGTGAGGCAACAGCCTCTTCTCCATCAGGCAGCAAAACCATGAGCCGCTACAAGATTATGTGGCTCGCTTCAACGTCGCTGCATTAGAGATTTACAGCCTGGAGGAGCCAGTGGCGATGCTGGCTCTAAAGCCAGGGCTCAGGACTTCCCGCCTGACCTATTCGCTCGACAAAAAGCTCCCAAAGACCTACGCCGAGCTACTCTTCCGGGCTCAGAAGTACATCCGCGCCGAGGAGGCGGATCGTACGAGGCGGGAGCTCGACGGGAAGCCATTGAAGGGGCTAGCGCCCACCGAGAAGCCTAAAGCACGGAGGCCGGACCGGCCGGGACCGCACCGAGCTCAGAGCTCCCGACCAGCACTGGAGGCCCCCGCAGTTCAGGGAAACTTCACTCCCCTTCTTGCCTCGAGAACAAAGATCCTCATGGAGATTGAGGGCGAGACCTACCTGAGGCGTCCTCCGTCGTTGAAGCCATCCTTCACACGGATAAGACGAAGTACTACCGCTTCCACCGTGACCACGACCACGACACCGAGGAATGCCGCAATCTCAAGTGGGAGATCGAAGAGCTCATCAAGAGAGGCTACCTCGGAAAATATGTGGGGGGCAGAACTCGACCAGAGTCCCAGGCGCTCGTTGCTCTCCAGCTAGCTCCAGCCATCGATAACCGCCCCACCGAGAAGCCAGTGGGCATGATCTCCTGGAGAGCTGAGTGCGCGTCCAAGAGGACCCGGGGGGCAGGGAACTCTGAGAATGTACTCCCCTTTATGAGGGAAGGGGATAATGGAGAGAAAAATGTAAACAATGACGCCATGGTCGTCGAGATGACGATCGCAAAGCATCCTGTAAAGCGATAGATAGTGGAAGCTTTGTACTTTTCTACGATGCTTTTTCCCGGATGAATCTCTCCCCTATTCAGCTCAAGCCAGTATATACTCCCCTTGTTGGTTTCACGGGAGATTCCGCAAGGGTGGAGGGAGAAATCACTCTCCCGGTCACTGCCAGGACCCCATCTCGGCAGAGCACCGTCATGATGACATTTACGGTTATCAGGCTTCCTTCACCTTACAATGTGATCTTGGGCCAACCTGGGCTCAACCTCCTCGACGCTGTCGTCTCTACCAAGAGGTTGCTTGTCCAGTTCCCAACCCCTTGCGGTGTGGGGGAGATGAGGGGTACGCCCCAGCCAGTGCAGCATTGCTTCCAAACACTCCTAGGGGCCCGAGCGCTCGAGGAGGACTCCGGGGCAGACGAGCTCGACCAGAGGGCCCAAGACCCCAGGGGAGGCCCGCCGAGCGCCTGCTTCCCTATCATTTCGGAGCTGACCAAACGAAAACGTGCAGATCGGAGCCCAACTTCCCGAGGAGGAGAAGGCTCCGCTATTGGAATTCCTATGAGCAAACGCAGATGTGTTCGCCTGGACAGCGGTCGATATGCCAGGTATTCTCCCTGAAGTCATCACCGACAAACTTAATGTTGATCCAAAGTGCAGGCTAGTTCGATAGAAGAAGAGAAGCTTCGCCCGGAGAGGCAGGCGGCCATCAATGAGGGAGTTGAGAAACTCCTCACCGCCGGCTTCGTCCGAGAGGTGCAGTATCCGAGCTGGCTTGCGAATGTAGTGATGGTGAAGAAGAATAATGGCAAGTGGAGGATCTGTGTAGACTACACCGACCTCAACAAAGCATGCCCGAAGGACAGCTTCCTCTGCCAAGGATAGACCAGCTGGTGGATGCCACTTCAGGGCACAGGCTGCTCTCCTTCATGGATGCATTCTCCGGGTACAATCAGATCTGGATGCACCCGAAGGACGAGGAGCATACCGCCTTCATCACTGACCGGGGGACATATTGCTACAGAATGATGCCCTTTGGCTTGAAGAATGCTGGGGCCACGTACCAACGTCTGGTCAATAAAGTCTTTAAAGACCAGATCGGCAGGAATGTACAAGTGTACATGGATGACATGCTCGTCATGAGCAAACCGAGCTCGGACCACATTGCCGACCTCACTGAAGCCTTTCACAGTCTCCGAAAGCACCATATGAAGCTTAACCCAGCGAAGTACGCTTTGGGGTGGCGGCCAGGAAATTCCTCAGCTTCATGGTCACCCAGAGGGGCATCGAAGCGAATCCGGAGAAGGTCTAGGCGATCCTGGACATGGAGCACCCAACATCCAAGAAGCAGGTCCAGCGCCTGACAGAGAGAGTCGCAGCCCTAAGCCGGTTCATCTCAAGGTCGGCTGACCGCTACCTCCCTTTCTTCAAGGCGCTACGCAAGATGCATGACTTCACCTGGACCGAAGAGTGCCGAACGGCTTTCGAAGAGTTGAAGGAGTTCCTGACCTCCCCACCTCTGCTATCCAGACCCGAAGGTGGGGAAGAGCTCCTGCTCTACCTGGCGGTCACACCAGGGACTGTCAGCTTGGTCCTCGTCCATACAGACCGGGACGGGTCAAAGAAGCTGGTGTACTACACCAGCAAAATACTCCATGATGCGGAAATCAGGTATACCCGCTCCGAAAAACTCATTTTTGCACTAATAATGTCTGCTAAGCGTCTCAGACCATATTTCCAAGCGCACCCAATCGTGGTTGTGACTGATCAGCCACTGAGGACCATGCTAAGCCACCCCGAGACTTCCGGAAGGTTAGCCAAATGGTCCCTGACGCTGAGCGAGTACGACATTGCATATCGACCAAGGTCATCGCAGAAGGTCCAAGTCCTAGCCGACTTCGTGGTCAAATATACAGTGCTTCCTGAGGAACCAGAGCGGATGGTCCCGGAGAGCAAAGCCGAGCTCGGCCCACTGGAGGACCCTTGGATCCTCCACGTGGACGGCGCCTCCAATTCTTGCGGGAGCAGAGCAGGCCTCATCCTCGCCAATCCCGACGGAGTGGTAACGGAGTGTGCACTTCGCTTCAAATTCCCCGCCACAAACAACCAAGCGGAGCACGAGGCGCTCCTCGTGGGCCTGAAAGTGTCCCACGAGCTGGGCGTACAAAACCTCAAGGTCTTCACCGACTCCCAGCTGGTTACCGGACAAGTCTCCGGAGAGTACGAGACCCGAGATCCCCAAATGATGAAGTACCTGGAGAGGGTCCATTCGAGCGTAGCAGGCTTCCGTTACTTCCATGTTTTCCACATTCCCCATGGAGAGAACGCCGTGCAGACGCACTGTCAAGGCTCGCGACCCTACCGGACTCATCCCTAGGACGCGCCTACATCAAATATCTCGAGAGCTCGAGCTACGAAAGCCCCGAGGAGGTGCAACAAGTAGCCCCCGAGCCGAGCTGGATGAAAAAGTATGTCAAGTACATCCGAGATGGCCTACTGCCGAAAGACCACAAAGAAGCTGGTCTCATCGGAAGGAAAGCCGCCCGCTTCGTCTTGATGGATGGCCAGCTCTACTGCCGATCTTTTTCCTACCCTCTCCTGAAGTGCCTTAGGCCCATAGAGTCAACCTTCGTGCTCCAGGAGATACACGAAGGCCTTTGTGAAAATCATGTAGGAGGGAGGACTCTGGCATACAAGGCACTCTGCCAGGGATACTTCTGGGAAACGATGAAGGAGGACGCCGCCGACTTCGTCAAGAAGTGTGACAAGTGCCAGCGCCATTCCCATATCCAGCGCCCGCCGGCCGCACCGATCTCCTAATTGTCATCTCCTTGGCCTTTCGCCCAATGAGGGATGGATATCCTGGGACCGTTCCCCACCGCGCCTGGGCAACGAAAGTTTCTACTGGTGGAGATCGACTACTTCACCAAATGGGTCGAAGCAGAGCCGCTAGCCCGGATCATAGAGGCCAATGTCCGCCAATTCTTCTGGAAGTCTATCATCTGCCATTTCGGACTCCCCAATTACGTCATCACCGATAATGGACGACAATTCGACAACCGAGAATTCGAGGGATTCTGCGTCGAGCACGGGATCCAGCATCGGTTCACCTCGATCACCCATCCCCAGATGAATGGGGAAGCCGAGGTCACCAACCAAACCATTCTTCAAGGACTCCGCACCAGGTTGGATCAGTCGAAGGACAATGGGCAGAAGAACTTTCCAGCATCCTGTGGGCCTACCACACAACGCCCAGGATAGCGACGGGCGAAACATCCTTCAACCTGGTCTTCAGGTCGGAAGCGATAATTTCGGTTGAGCTCGGTGTGCCCACGCTCCGCGTATAGCGATACGACGAAGCACAGAACTCGGCACACCTTCTCCTCAACCTGGACCTCCTCGAAGAAACAAGGAACAAAGCTCGGCCCCGGATGGTAGCGTACCAGCAACGGGTCACCCGATACTACAATGCACGGGTGAAGCAGAAGAATTTCCGACCTGGCAACCTGGTGTTGCATCGAGCAGAAGCGTCTCAGCCCCGGGAGTGCGGCAAACTCTCACCGAACTGGGAGGGCCCTTACAAAATGTTCGAGGCCCTCTCCCAGGGGGCTTACTACCTAGAAGACTTGGACAGTGCCAGGTTCCCCCGAACCTAGAATGCTTGTAATTTGAGGAGATACTATCAGTAATGTAAGTATTCCCTACATGAGAAATAAAGATTTCTTTCTGCAACACGATCTATATGCCTTGCAGGAAACCATAGCCGCGAGCCCAGCTCCCCGGCATCAAAGACCGAACGACCCTCCGGCATCGGCGAGCCCAGCTTCCCGGCATCAACGATCGGACGACCCTCTGGCATCAAAGACCGGACGACCCTCCGGCACCGGCAGCCCAGCTCCCTGGCATCAAAGACCGGACGACCCTCTGGCACCAAAGATCGGACGACCCTCTAGCACCGGCGAGCCCAGCTCCCCGACATCAAAGACCAGACGACCCTCCGGCACCAGCGAGCCCAGCTCCCCGGCATCAAAGACCGGACGACCCTCCAGCACCAAAGACCTGGAAAGCCCCTAGGCACCGACGAGTATAGCTCCTCGGCAACAAAGCCCAAAGAAAAGTCCTCCGGCACGAAGACTTGGAAAGCCCCGAGGCATCGGCAAGCCTAGCTCCCCGGCATCAAAGCCCAGAGAAGAGTTCTCTGGCACGAAGACCTGGGAAGCCCCCAGGCACCGGCGAGCCTAGCTCCCCAACACCAAAGACCGGATGACCCTCCGGCATCGAAGACCGGATAACCCTCCGGCACCGACGAGCCTAGCTCCCCGGCGAAGGACCTAGGAAGCCCCCAGGCAATCAACATCCTCGAGCCCAGCTCTGAGGTGACATCCCCGAGCTCTGCCCTGAGGCGATGTTCCGTAGATCCAACTTCCGAAGATCAAGCCCCGAGCCTAGCTCCGAGGCATTTAAGATGTGGACTGCCCTTAGGCGCCCGGGTCTGAAATTCCTCCCTACAACCTCCTCATACCAACGAAAAAGAGCAAAGAGGAGGGGGGAGGAAAAGTGACATTCACATCACCGAAGGAAAGAAGCCAAATCTATGGAATCAGTTTCATTGCTTGGAAAGAAAATTTTACATCATGTTCGGGCCATGACAAGCCAGCTAGCCGGTTCAAAGAAAAATACAAAAAGAAAGAAAAAGGGACACGTGAGGAGTCCTAGACTACGAGGCCGGTTCCTTCCCTGGGTGGCGCACGGCCGAGACTTCCCCATCTCCAACCTCCGGGGCGGGGTCGCGCGCTTGAGCAGGCTCTGCTGGAGGAGCGGACTCAGCTGCAGCTGCCGCAAAGATCGGCTCGGTAGCCTCCTCCTGCGGTGCTGCCTCAGCTACTGCCACCACCGGGGTCGGCCCGGCAGCATCCGGGGCCACTGGCGGAGATGCCCCGATCGAAGTAGCCCCTTGCCCTCCTGTGACCGCCTTCGGAACAAGGGCCTTCTTCCCGGAGCTTGGAGCGCGGCCAGCCGCTCTTCGGACAACATTCCCCGCAGCTGGGAGACGCAGAACGAATACCCCTTTGCAAAGGAGTCCGTCGCTGCTTCTTTGAAGTCCTTGAGGTACGCCGGGGAGGCTTTGAAGGTGGCCACCGTGCCCGCAACATCCCTCCTCACGCCCTCCACTTTGCTCCTCGCTTCGGTCGCTGAGTTTTCGGCACGCTCGGCCTGGCGGATCACCGCCGCCATTCCCTTCTCGACGGTTTCGGCAGCATGGTTGGCGGCAGCGGCCCTCTTCTCGACCTCGGCGACCCTTCCCTCAGCCTCAACGGCCCTCTTTTCTGCCGTCGCCACCTTCCTCTCCAATTCGGCCCGGAGCTCCTTCAACCGGGCCCTCTTTAATTCGAGCTCGTCTTCGAGCTCCTTTTTCATCCTGATGAGGTTGGCGGCCTCGGCTACAAGGCTCTTGATTTTGAGGTTGGCCTCCTGGGCCTCCCTGTTCTTCCGGCTCGCCTCGACCCGCAGGGACTCGAGCTCGGTCAACCGCTCCTTCTCCCCCTTCGCCCAGTTCTGGTAGAAGTCCCGATGAGCAGATCCCTACCTTGCTGTAAAGGAAGCGTGTTAATTATCAAGTAAAAAAGAGCTCGGGAAAGACAAAAAGGGGGGGGAGAAGGAACTTACAGCATAGAGATTGGCGAACGTCGAGCAGACAACATTGCCCAGAAGCCTCCCGCTCCCATCTCGCCGGTCGCAGGACTGGACAGAGAAGTCCATCATCTGCTCGGCAAGGCGGGAGTCCTTCACTAAAGAGACGTTCGACTCTAGCTTGAATGGGACCCTCCGGTAGTCTCTATCTCTCGTCCCCGCCTGCTCGGACCCTTCGGCAGTGATAGCAGAGGACATCTTTACGGCCGTCTGCAAGCTCGGCACCGCCTCGGGCTGCGACGAGGGCGCCGGCCTCGCTTCCCTCGACCCCTCTTCCTCCTCGAGCACGACGACTTCAGGGGGAGGAACCTCCGGCCTGGCGGCAGCAGTCGCCGACCTGGCCTTGGTGACCATTCCGGACTCAGGCACGGGACCTTAATCCCGCTGACCCGAGGTCACCTGGGCGGGCTCGGCCACCCTCTCCCGCCTCCGCTCGGCGACCGGTGCATCTACAGCGGCCTGCACGGTAGTGGGCCTTCATCAATGCGAGCCCGCTTCGGAGTGGGCCCGCCGGCCTCGACAGCCTTCTCACGTTTCTCAGAAAACGAGAGCAGCTCATCCTTCGAAAATTTCATTTCTGCACCGGAGGGAACGAGGTCAGCCCAACAGCAACAACAAAAAAAAAAGAATAGAAAAGAAGAGAGAAGAAGAAGAAGAAGAAAAGAAAGAAAAATAAATAAGAAACGAGAAGGAGGGGGCGAACGGAGGAAGGTCTACGGCGACTCCTAATGGACGAGAAGGGAGAGCTAACCTGCTGAACCTCAAACAAGATACCGACGGCCGGTGAAGAAGAAGAGGACGACTCCTGTGCGACTTCGGCGCGAAGGGTTTGAAAAAAGGAGGGCCTGTTTTGAAAGGACTCACCCATCCATTCGAGACAACCTGCATCCAACCGTACCGTTACGGCTTCCCCAAAAGTCAGGCCACGTGTCGCCAATCAATAGGGACAGCACCCCAATTCGACCGCTTCAGCTTCCGTGCCTGCCATAACTGCTTCCAAGACGTGGCCACGCGGCACCCCCATACATGCGCGAAGGACCGCCGAGCGAGGCGCCATCGATATCGATAATTATTGCACCAGATCTCCCTATCTTTTCACGTCAGCATGCACCTACTCCCTTCGACCCGAACGCCGCGCGACAACGGGCCTCGAGAGTGGGGGGCAAATGATGTGACCGGATCGCTGACGTGGAGCAAGGAGCCTAACGTGGAGCCTTCATTGACGCCACACCGGATCCCCACTATCGGCCCCTTCGTCGAGCTAAGCTCCCCGATGCCGACGGGGCCGCCCGTCGAAGCCGGGCTCCGTCCTCCGCTAGGTCGGTACCCGCCAAGTTGGGGCGCTTAGGTCGGAGCCGAGCTCAAACCCCACCAGAGGCAGACCTTTCGAGCCCGAGGTCGGACCCCGTGGGGCCGGAGTCGAGCTCAAGCCTCCTCCGCCACGTGGGACCCCTTTGAGGCCGGGTCCCCTGGCCTGGGCGCATCTCAGCCATCTCAGCCAGCCCGAGCTCGGTCAAAGCTGGGCCCCTCTGGCCTGGTGCCGAGCTCGGCTCCTCTCCGCACAACCAAGTCGCTGCAAGGCGGGCCCCTTGCGAGAGGGCCCCATTTTCCCAGCTCGGCCCCCAATGCAAATCAAGATATCAACCGCCAAGGAAGCAGCACCTCCTATCCGAAGACAGTGACGGGCCCCCCCAGGGATCGTACGACAGCACCCACCACGTCACCATTAATGCCCACAGCCGCCATTCACACCAAGAAGAAAGGGAGCTCACATCAGGGGACTATGCCCCCTACTGACTTGCCATACGACCAGGAAAAAGACCCCACCAAGGAGTGCGATTCCCGAGAGCAGCGACACAACAGTCGAGGCCTTGCCAGGTTTCTAAGAAGGGCAAATCGAAGGAATGCCAGAGGCTTGTGGAAGCTTCCCCAGATACCCAATAAAGAAGGTGTACCGTTCACGGCACGATAGCCCGTCATACCCGTCTGACAGTATGGGAGAACCCTGAGGCAAGCCGCAGGAAATGACCCAGCTAGAATAAGCAAAAGAGAGGTAACACTCATTTTTTCCAAAGAGGCAAGAACGGCATTCTCAACACAAGAGAGTACTCAATTTTCTAACAACACATCCACCACAAAGAGAAAGAGGAGAAGGGGGGAGAGGCCAGAGAGGAGGGCAAGACCACCTTGGCCACCACATCTCCCAGCTCACTCATACTCTCATACACTCCACTCACTCTTCCTAGCATGGAGCTCATCCCGAGGGGCTCGACCAGGAGGATCTGTTCCCCTGGATCGTTATTGACTTGACCGTCGGAGTGCCCCCACCAGAATTCCCGGCCCGGGTCACTGACGCTGGCTGTCTTGCAGGTCACAAGGCACCGGAGGCATCCCCGGCAGGCGGACGCAAACCACCCGACACCATCAGTAGCTACGGGCCACGACGATCCAGACGGCAACACCAGCAGTTGCTGCTGGACGGTTACTGCTGAAAGTGGGCTGGTTCATGGCCTAGTTTGTGGCAGCAGGTCATGAGAAGTTGCTGGTTGGTTTCTAGCAACTGCTAGGCAGTTGGGCATGTCAACCGCAAGGGAGAAGTGGGGTATTTGGGACCCTGCTGGGCAGCAAGGGAGGAGAAGAACAATGGAGAACAGTGAGGGCTTTTGGGAGGAAGCCAAGGGCAGTGAGTGAGGAGAGCTTGCTGTTGGGCAATGAGTGAGGAGAGCTTGCTGCTGCTGTTCTAAGTTTGCTGCTGTTGTAACCTTGCTGCAACCTAAGATGGATCTCAGGGGTTGTATCCTAATTTGAGAGTGAAATCAAGTTGGGTTGGGGGGTTTTCCCTGTATGTTCTTGGCCTTGTTTCTGGGTGTATGTCGGTTGAGAATTGGGTAGCAGCGAGGTCTTGTGAAGGGGGCACAGGATAGCTACTCGGAGCAGGGATGCAAGGGCGTGGCACAGGTTCTTGGAGTGCAGAGACGTGCAGCACCAGCAGCTGTAATTCAAGCACTTGGACGGCCAAGTGCAGGAGAAAGGGCTGGTTAGGCAGGGCTTGTCTAGCACCATCACGTGGAAAATTTCTGGGCTAGGATTGACTGCGTGACGAGTTGGTATCAGAGCCTCGTTCGAGACCGAAGTTGCAGATTTCTGTGCTAGGATGATGCTAACCGAAGCCAAGGAGAGAATTCGGTGGCTAGAGGAGATTGTTGGTGATCCACCTGAAGGATACTCGGATTTGGTCGGGTTGGCCATGGAGAATGCCGCAAGGGTGGTGAGCATTCAAGCCATGCTTGATAATTTGCTCCGAGATGTGGAAGTTAGGTTGGGCAACTTGAAGAAAAGAGAGCCAACTTATTTGGCTAGTGACACGACGAGGACGTCGTCAATTTCAAGTGTGGGGGGTTTGTTAGGACCCCAACGCTTGGCATAGGCAAATGCCGGGCGTGATGGTTTGGCCGGGCAGTGCCAAGCCAAGATGGAACATGTGAGAGCACGTCCTTGAGCACTGGGATGTGTGCACCCAGTGCAGCAGCAGGCCGAGCCAGGGGCGCGCGCGGGACAGGCATGCACACTGCAGCGGAGGCCGGACTCGAGCACGAGCGGGACAAGCGTGCACACTGCAGTGGAGGCCGGACTCAAGCACGCACAGGAAAGGCGCGCACACTGCATAGCAAAGCAGGCGCGGGCGCAGGCGCGTGCAGGGCAAGTGCGCGCAGCGCAGTAGGCCGGGTGCGGGCGTGACAGGGCAAGCGCGCGGGTGCAGCAGGCCGGGTGCGGGCATGCGCGGGCGCAACAAGCTGGGCCGGACGCGCATGGGGCAAGCGCACAGCGCAGCGGGCCAGGCCGAGCGAGCGCGGAGCAAAGGCATGCATTGCGGCAGGAGGTCGAGCGGGCACGGGGCACGGGTCCGATGCGTGCATCTCTATAGACTTGGGCGCAGCAGGCTTGGACTCGGGTTCTGGGGTTTGCCAAGGGCTTGGACTCGGGTCCATGGGCACGTGCAGGCTGAGCGGTTACCAGTAGTCTGGACTCGAGTCTCTGGTGGTTTTCAGACGTCAGGACTTGGATCCCTGGGTGGCTAGCAGACTGGCTGGATCACGCCAAGAATAGCAGTTTGGACTCTGGTTCCTAGTGGGTTTCAAGTGTTTGGACTCGAGTCCCTAAGTTCCTGCAGGCTGGGCAGTTGCCAGCAGTTGCTGCTGGACGGTTACTGCTGGGAGTAGACTGGTTCATGGCCTAGTTTGTGGCAACAAGTCTTGAGAAATTGCTGGTTGGTTTCCAGCAACTGCTAGGCGGTTGGGCATGTCAACTGCAAGAGAAAAGTGGGATATTTGGGACCTTGTTGGGCAGTAAGGGAGGAGAAGAACAGTTGAGAACAGTGAAGGCTTTTGGGAGGAAGCCAAGGGCAGTGAGTGAGGAGAGCTTGCTGCTGCTATTCTATGTTTGCTGCTGTTGTAACCCTGCTGCAACCTGAAATGGATCTCAGGGGTTGTATCCTAATTTGAGAGTGAAATCAAGTTGGGTTGAGGATTTTTCCCTATATGTTCTTGTCCTTGTTTTTAGGTGTATGTGGACTGAGAATTGGGTAGCAGCGAGATCTTGTAAAGGAGGCACAGGACATCTACTCGAAGTAGGGACGCAAGGGCATGGCACGGGTTCTTGGAGTGCAGAGCCGTGCAGCACCAGCAGCAACTGTAATTCAAACACTTGGACGACCAAGTGCAGGAGAAAGGGCTAGTTAGGCAAGGCTTGTCTAGCACCAACAGGTGAAAAATTTCTAGGCCAGGATTGACCGCGTGACACCTGGTGTATTGTATTAGTTGCAAGAATTGCATTCAAAAAATTTGGAGTGTATTAGCCATTAAAGCAATCTATCAACAGAAGATTGCAATCAAAACCAATTTCTTCCCCAAAATTAGTCAGTTTGTTGTTGGAAAGAGTGTACCCATAAAGTCCAGTGGGTTCAAACCATGAAAATTAACAGAGGACATGCTTTAGACTTTTTTCCAGGCAGCCTAATCCCTTTTTTATTGTTTGGATAGTAGAAGGAAGCCCTGTCCATTGGAGACCTGGGCCAGTCTAAGACACGAGGAAATTACTCTGGTCGAAATCTTGCAAGATAACACTACCGAAGACTCAGACCTCTAACCCCTTGCTTGAGAGTGGGGTGGGCGACAAGAGGAGACGTATTAGTTATATATTATTTAATGTTCAGTTTACTGTTTTATTTTACTGTTTGTACATTCATTTCAATCAAAACATAACAAATATATATGAAATAATCTAATCTAACACCTTATTTTAATTATCGTTAATTTTATCATATGTAAATTGCATGTGCCAGTTTGCTAGTAGATGGTACATGCATTTCAATAGGATTTTGTTACATCCATGTTTATCAATTCAAAGCAAAAAGAAGCAACCTTACAAACCACTGCTGAGGTTTTCTAAAAACTTTTCAAGCTTTAGAAGCTTCCAGTGATTGAGAACTAGTCGCTAAATACAACATTGACAATGTCTGGAAATTTTTCCTTGATAGCAGCTTTGATCCCAGTTCCAATGGTATCAGGGCCTACATACCTCACATGGCAATCTCCACCTTCCACAGAAATCACTTCCACACTCCCACCATAGTTTTTTATGGCTGGTCTTAGTATCTCCAAATGGTTATTCACAGCCTGCAAGTATACAGTGTTTGCTATTAGCATTACTGCACAGAACTATTAGTAGTAGCAAATTAGTATTGAACTTTCAATGCCCACCTCGACTGTAGTTTCAATTTGCAAGTCTTCAGAAACTTGGCATATATCTTTAATTGCTTCCCCAAATTTCTCCTTCAACACTCGCTCAATCCCCATCTTCATGGTTGTTGTCGAGCTGGGACAGCTTCCACAAGCTCCTGCATCACCAAACAGGAAAACAAAATTTATTTAAAAAATGAAGAGAATTTGATTGTTGAAATAAAAGCAGATCAAATATTGATAAAGTCTACAAGAAGGACAAGTCTACAAGCATCTCCTAGAACTTGTCAGCTCAACCAAACATAAAAACCTTTTCCACCATGTATATTCAAATTACTGATATCATGGGTTGCTTAAAAATGCCAACCTTGCATGGTCGAATACTTTGTGATAACTTGATATGTTCATAGAATTTTTTCCTTAAAAGAAATTGTTTGCATGAAAAAATCTGGACACACAATAACCATGTAACCTAAAATGAATGATACAATACAGATGCATGTTGCATAGAGCGACATGTAAGGTGCAATTTAGTTTCTGCTTTCCCTGTATAAGAGCAAGCTGGTAAATGAATCAAACCACGTGATGAACCTATCAAACTCCCAAGTCAAAAGCCTATCAAAGAGCAAGAAGCCTGATAAATGCATTAGAAGGCCACTGGACCTACTCTCATTTCATTCTTAGAAATATGGCACAGGTTTTGTATAGTTTGATAGTCGCATACTTGCATGGCTAACAGTTAAATGCAATTATAGACAATATTATTCAAAACTCATCTCTAATTTTTAACATTTTTTGAGTGCACTCAACCAGCTTTCACAATAAGTTTACTAATGTATGGAAGTAGAAACTAATAATGGTGATGATTTTTTCCCAGCAATGATTTACACTGTAAATAAGATTGTGGAGCTATGATGGATATTTAACATAAGCACTGCAGAATATAGTCATATTTTGATGAATTTTGTGCTAGATATTATAGGTAAATCTATGAAGTTACACCTATAATCGAAAGAGATTAACCCACAGAGTATTCTGGAACAAAATCTATCCTAAGATGTTGATTAGCACAAGCCTGAAAATTTAGAATTCTATCCAACCTCACATTTACATTGATAACATCCATACCTCACCCAGTTTCATACGAAGACTAACAGTCAATGCGCGATACAGAATTCTCGAAAAGTTAATGCACGGCATAGGTTCTTCAGTCTGCAAGAGAATTGATCATATCCACTTCACTGTTACATAAGATCATTCACACACCCATTACACATTATTGCGCTACTTAAAAAATTCACCTTATTTCCAACAGCAATTTAGCACTGCCAAACAGTTCCTCTCTCGATGCAACAACTCCTCTTTCTATATTTCTAACCTCACTCATCCAAAGGCTATGCATCCACTGCATCCTATTCAAGCCAAGCATAGAAAATAGTATCAGAGGGAAGAAGATGTTGTGGACCTATCAGTTGAAGTGGTATCAGTAATAATTGATCAGCCAACTCTATGTCCAAGATTGTGAGCGTGTAAATGTCTTCTCATCTCTGCATTGCTTTTTCATACATAAAGTTTTAAACTTAGTAATCAATTAATTTGATCAATTCCGAAACTCATACCCATCCAATGGAACCAAAAGATCTTACAAGATGATGAAAACCCATTTCCCTCAGAATTACAACACCAACAGATACTTAAACCACCAAAAATAAACACCCCGGAAGCTCCGACCCCAACTATCTGTTGATCTCTCTTAAAAGATCAAACTTTATTAGGGAATCCAAATAAAATTACGATAACTCACCTGTAAAAAGCCCTAATTACCAGAAAAGCTGATCAAATTATGAGGAATAAATTAGATTTGAAGGAGAGGAAAGGCGTGAAAGCCAAGACCTTGGAGCTTGAGGGAGATGATTCCATCTTCGACGGAGACCACGTCCACGTTCCCTCCATCAGCGATGAGGTAGGGGCGGACGTCCTCCAGGACCAAGTTCACGTTCTCCGCCGTCAGCTCGAACAACTTGGCCGAATAGATCCCCGGAGACGAAGGCCCGGTGGCGGCGGACGCCACCGGCCGATCGGAGGAGGCGGCGGAGAGCCGTCGCTGGGCAATAGCCCCGCGGCGCTCCACACCAAGGCGGTCGGTACGGAAGAGTGGAGGACGAGGAGGAGATACGAGAAATGGAGGCGATTTGGGAACTTGGGCACGGAAGGGGGAGGAGCTCGCTCCTCCCGGCAAGCCGGCGGCGGCCAAAGACTTCATGGCCTTGCCCTTGCCCGGTAATCCAGGAGAGGAAAACTACAAAATGTAGAGCGGCTTAGGCACCACGCGTGAAAGTTTGATACCTCGCAAGTGCTGGGATATTTTCTTTTTTCTTATGTCAGAAATAAAAATACAAAAAAATTAAAATTATTAAATAATTTTTTAGCATAATTATTACTTGATATTAATTAAATAATAGTATGATCAGGGGCCGCACACCTTCACTAGAGCTGTCAACGGATCGGATTCAGGTCGGAACCCAGATATCTAGACCTGGACCCGATTTTAGCTACCGGACCCGGATCCGAATACCCGACGGATCCAATTTTAAGGTACCAGATCCAGACCCGACTGGATCTCGGGTATCCAGATCCGAACCCGGACCCGAATACCACTATGGCACATGAGCTTGTAAGAGTGGAGAATTCTATTCTTTTATTTTTTTAATTATTCGATTATGATCCAACATTCCACATTTATATAAATATATATCATATTATTTTATTTAATCGGGTTTCGGGTCCGTCGGATCTGGATATGTAATATCCAGACCCGGATCTATTTAACTATGACTAATCGGGTCCGGGTCCGGGTCCAGATAAAGATCCAGATTGAGATCCAGATCCGGATCAATTGGGTCCAGACCCGACCCGTTGACAGCTCTACCCCACCCAATTTTTTCAGTTTTTTTTATTTTTTTTAAAAATTTTCTGTAATTTTTTTAATTTTTTAAAAATTTTAGATATTTGGTCCCTCGTAAAATTTTCTTTTCATCTAAAAAAAATATTAAAAAATTAATAAAAAAATTTTCAAAAAAAAATTGAATTCCATGAATCTCATAAAAAAATCAGTTCCAAAGAGTTTAAAAAAAAAAAAAAAAAATCGATGAAGAACTCACCTACAGCAACCCAATCCCAAATTCCATCCATCATGCTTCTGCACTGAAACCTTTCCCAATCTTCAAACCCCACTCGTCGGCTGCTGTCAGCTGACTCCTCCTCTCTTCTCCAACCGCCAATCTCTTCACGCTGTCTCCTTTACCTCTCTTCCTTGTCGAGTCACCAACTTTTTCTCTCTTCCCCAATCGACAACCATCGCGACGCTGCCTCCACCCGTCGGTGTCCCTGACAGGCCATCGATGGCCAACTCCACCCGCCATCTCCTTCATGGCTTCACCTCTTTTATGGTTAACTCCTCCTCTCTTCCCCAACTAGTAACCACCGCTCCTATCCGGCTACTTGTCATCAGCTCCTTTTTTGTCCAGAACTCCTATCCATGGCTCAATGCTGGAGTTCCATGTCTCCACTCGTTTTATCTATATTTGGCTTAGTAGGTATCATAGTATATTTCCTAATTTCCTATAATATGGTATCATAGTTTTTGGCCTACTGAAAAACTTGGTGTGGTCCAACCTTGAATATGATTATAATTTTTTTTTAATAATTTATATAAAACAAGAAATCATAAAAAAATATTGACAAACAAGATATACGTAAAATTTTAAAAACAAATATATCAACAAATATTTTATAAAACAAAAAATATATAATTACATTGACAAATAATAGTTATTAAAATATAAATTATAAATTATAAAATATAAATATAAAATATAAAATACCAATAAATAATAAATTTAAGAGCAAAGATGGAAAAATTTACTATCTATTATTATTGCGAGCATCGTACAGTTAAAGCTCACTGAGTGGCTTTTGGGTCTCACCACTGGCCATGTTTTATACTCAACGATTTCCATCCAGGATAAAGTTCAGATGTTGCAACAATAACATCCGGCTCTACCCATGCACCGATCACAAGCAATGGGCTTTGGTAGCTACCCATCCCCCTCTTCGGCACTTGCTGTGTAGCCCAGCTTGTAATTGGGCCACTTTGGATTGAAGTCGACAGTCCTTGCCGACTTCAGCTCGAAACTGAAAAAAAAAAATGAAGAGAAACAAGGGACGGAGCCCCTGTTTATCCCACCGTTGAGCTCGCCGGAGAACTCGAAGAAGTAGCCATGGGGAGATGGGAGATCATGGAGGCGGGATCTCTTATTCGGCAGACCCGGACCTTGTCTCTTCGCCGGGATCTTGTGGTTTCCTCGGCGGTCTGTTATGGTCCGCGGCTGTGAAGGCCTTCCTTGGAAGGAACGCAGGCTATCGCGATGTGCGATGGCTTGGGCCACAGAAGTCCCTGGCTATTGATGAGTGGCCAGGGATCAGTGCTGGTGTTGCAACTGATGCACCGTTGCAGTGAGAAGCTACAACTGCTGGGCGAGTACAGCCAGCTGAGCGTTCGCTGGAGATGGTTGCGGTGGAGCGGGGAGCTCCCTTTCTGGATTGTGCGAGTCCCCACGGAAGGGGGGATCACCCGCATGGCTGGTGGAGACTTCTCTTGCTCACGTCATCACCATGCTCATGGTGGGTTTGCTTGTGAGGGGATTAGCTTGGATCAAAATATGTCCTGCCCCCTACCTGGTGCGCCAATCTGTTACCATCTAGAACGCCGTGGCCTACAGCTGAAGACGGCCTCGAACCATGCTCTTGTCGCTCGGGACCCTGCTCACGCGATTGGACTTACAAAACAGAGGAGACCCGAGGTAGTGATTCCGGCGGGGGCACTCCGATGCTCAAGTCAGTGACGATCCAGGGGAACATATCCTCCTGGTCGAGCCCCGTAGGAGGACTCCGGTAGCCTAGAGCACTTGATCTCCTGGATACTCTCTTGTATGCCCCCCTTCCTCTTTGTGACTTACCTCCTTCTTGGAATATTGGAAAGCTCCCTTTAACCAGGATGGCCATCTGCTGGCTGTCTTGGTATCCCCCCCTTTGCCGGTGATGCAACGTTCCTTGTCGTGCATGAGGCGCCTTTCTCCATTCATGATAGGGAACATCATCATACGCTCTGACCTTCCTTCTGGTCACTCCATTTTGGAAAACCTGGCAAATCCTCGATCGGAAGGCAACCACCTCCTGGATTTGAATCTTCTGAGATGACTTCCTCTTTTAGGTGGCACAGACGGTTGATTGGGAGCGTAGCACCTCAATCGGGGGACCCTTTCCTTTTTGGTGCAAGTGATAGCTGGGGCTAAATATTGCTGCCTGGCGGGCGGCTCACTGTGGTCCTTGTGCCATCGGTTCCTTCGTCCGAGGTGGACGAGCTCAGGGAGGCAGAGCTCGACTTCAGCCAAGGCATCTCGACCTCGAAGGAGCCGCCTGGCGAAGGAGTCCGAGAAGAGCGGGAGCTCGACTTCGGCCAAGGCATCCCGACCTCGAGGGAGTCGCTTGGCAAAGGAGCTCGAGAAGAGCGAGAGCTAGATTTCGGCCAAGGCGTCTCGACCTTAAGGGAGCCACCTGGCAAAAGAACTCGAGGAGAGCGGGAGCTTGACTTCGACCGAGGCATCTCGACCTCAATGGAGCCGCCTAGCGAAGGAGCTCAAGGAGAGCGGGAGCTCGACTTCGATCGAGGCGTCTCGACCTCGAGGGAGCCGCCTGGCGAAAGAAGCTCGAGGAGAGCGGGAGCTCCACTTCGGCCGAGACGTCTCGATCTCGAGAGAGCCACCTGGCGAAGGAGCTCGAGAAGAAAAATCCAACATGGTAGCTTCTTCCGACGCGGCATCTGACTGGGTATGACATGGGTTTCATGTCAGCAATCCAGCCTCATCATTTTCCCCCCACTCTCGAGTCCTGTTGGTGCACGGTGCTTGGAGCAAAGGGAGTAAATGTGCCGCTGACGTGGAAAGGCAAAGATCCGGTGCCATAATTGTCATATCGTCGGTGCTTCGTGAAGCGGTTCCAAGCCAATGCGGGGGAGACACGCGGACTCGTCCGAGGAGCTTTTATGGCTGGCACAGAATTCAGAAAGGTCGTAGTTGAAATGAAGCATCACTCTCCGCCGATTGCTAACACGTGGTGTAGATCCAATGATAGTAGCTCTGTAACGGTACGGCTTGGCATCTGATCACCTCAAAAAGAAAGATAGTTTTTCCCAAACCACATCTCCTTTCAAACTTTGAGTGCCCGCCATCATACCGAGCTCTTTCTTCTCCCCCTGTTGTCCTTTTCCTCCAAGGTCTAGCCAGGTTCGTCCCCTTCTCCTTCTTTAGGTTAGGTAGAACTTTTCTTAGGGGCTAGGATTCTTCTGGAAGATCTTTTCTTTGGGGCTAGGATTCTTCTGGACTTCGCCTGTCATCTCCTCTTTCTGTGTCGTTTGTCCTTCATCTTCCTCCTCTAGATGTCTTGCTAGGGTAGGAACTTCCGTCCTTCGACCAACCCTAATGAGGCCGGACCTTCTAGGCCGAGGACACCTTCTTCCTCCGATGAGGAGGAAGAGGTGCGCTTCGAGATCAATAGAAGGCCTCGTCCCACAGGGATTGTCATCAGGGAGCCTAGGGTTAGTTCCCCGCCTCCACCTCCACCCAAACCTTTGATTGAAAATTCTCGGTCGAGTGGTCCCGGCAGTGTCGCTTCGGCGATAACCGGTGAGGAACTCTCGATCATCCGGGAGACCTATGGTGTCCCAGACTCCATCCGGCTCTCGGTCCCATGACCAGGAGAACTGGTCACCTCTAGTGGCCCGGGCAGGATAGCCCTCTATGAGGAGTCCCTCGCAAGGGGTCTTCATTTTCCTTTTCACCCATTCTTCCTTTCTGTCCTCAGCAACTACTATTTGGTTCCAGCTCAGCTAGTTCCAAATGCGGTCCGGACCATCTTCTGCTTTCTCATCCTGTGTCACTTCCATGGGATAGTTGCATGTTTCTCTCTCTTCAGGGCCTTTTTCATCCTAAAGTGCCACCCGATCGATGACGGGTGGTGGTCTATTTCTTCTTGCCCGAAGGGCATTAAGTTTGAGCTCCCCTCTTCCATCAAGGGATGGAAGAGTAAGTATTTCTTCACTTCGGTCGAGGGGGTTGGCTGGGTTTAGAGCGACCCAGACCGGATCCTGAATCAGAATTCTATCATCGAAGCGGCTGATCAAGAAATATACGACCAGCTCCGTGTCGACCAAATCCCCTCTCTCGAGGTTCTGCTATCAGAGCAGAACTTATTCGAAGCCGAAGTCAACCCAATACAGGAGTTGGGTGAGTTCGGCTCGAGCTTTGTTTCCTTCTGCTTTCTTTTTGTATAGTCTGGCTCGGAACCGACATCGCTTTAATTTGTGCAAGCATGAAGTATTCAATGGATGACCTCCTTGCACCCTCCCGGAAGAGGGATCCGTCGGCGGGGGCTAGAGAGTCCCCATCAAAGAGAGCCCGAGAAAAGGACAGCACAAGGGCTACACCCGCCGTGCTAGCTGAGCCGAGCAGGGGGGAGGCCGAACCTACCCCCGAGCAGGGGAGGAGGAGAGCTGAACCTACCCTTGAGTCGAGCAGGAGGATGATTGAACTTGCTTCGGAGCCGAGACAGCCGGAATTGCCCCCGGTGCGGGAGTCTACATGGTCGCTCGGGCTAGGTCCGCTGTTGTTGCCGCCGCTATGGTGCCTCCATCTCCTTAAGTCGTCGAGGTGGATGCCGAAGAAGAGCCGGAGAGGATAGAGCTGCCATCAGCGGTGGTGCCATCCGGAGCGGCGCCGAGCCCCCACTGTGCCTCCGAGGCCTCCTCGGTCGGAGGAGGGGCGATGTCGCATTGTCGACGAAGAAGAGGGAGAAGGATCCCCGCAAGCTCCCTTTCGAGGTGGCACCAAATGCCTCACTGGTCTGAGATCAAGATCTCGTCGAGCGCATGATGGACTTCGCCGTCTAGTTGCGTAATCGGCGAGAGAAGGCGGGGAAGCTCCTGGTCGATGCCATTCATGGCATATTTCCTCAGCTCTTCTCGGTGAGTATTCCTTTCCTTTTGCCCCTTCCCTTTCTTCTTTCTCTTTATTTTTGTAGCTGATATCTTCCTCGGTGCAACTCAGGGCTGACCTCTTGCTTATCCAAGACTACTGTAAATACTGGGTGAAGAGGGATCAGCAGCGGGCTGCACAGCTTGAGTCCATGACAGCTGAGACCAAGCTGAAGTCGAATGCTACCTGGGAGTCCAAGCTAAAGAATAAGGAGCTGTGAGGCAAGGTGGCAAGCGCTGAGAGGTGCATCAAGGAGCTGGAGGAGTCTTTGGACCGGGAGAGGAGCCGGTCCAGAAGTCGGGGCGAGGAGCTCAAGGCCAAGGAGGCCAGGTTGAAATAGCTCAACACCGAGGCCTCCCGGGAGAAAGAACAGGCCCAATCCCTCCGGGCCCAGCTGGAGGCGGCTAAGGAGCGGGCTGCTGTCACCGAGAAGAGAGTTGTGGCCGTCAAAGAGAAAGCTGTGGCCACCGAAGAGAAGGCCACGACAGCGGTCGGTCAGGTAGAGGCCGTGAAGAAGGAGGTCGCCGAGGCGGTAACAAAGTACAAGGCCTCGGAGGAGTTCGATTCTGAGTTTCACAAGCTACCCACGGACTCTTTCTTCAAGGGGTTCATGTATTGCCGGTTTTAGATGGCGGGGCTTGTTCCAAACAAGAACCTAGACAGGATCGCTTTCCCGGCAGCTCCGTGTGAGAGCCGAACACCAGATTTGGCCGAAGCGGAGGAACCAGTGATTGCTATCGATGCAGCACCACCACCGAAGGCCCCAGAAGATGAATCCCCATCCGTGCGACATCCCAGGAAGGAGACAGCCGAGTAGCATAGGGGCTCCTTGTATCTTTTTTCTTTTCATGTTTTTCTGCTCTGGGCTACCTGGCCTGTCAGGGCCTAGAGGCAATGTAAGAACTTTAAGTTTATCAATGAAATTTCTCTTTACCTTCTCCACTTGTGTACTTTTTGCATTCTTCATATTTTGTCAATCTTCCTCCCTTTGCTTCTCAACAGCCCATGTACATGTTTTGGCCGAGGCGTCTTGCCTTAAGGCTTTAAGTCCCTGGGCTCTTTTCTGCCGAGCTTCAGGTATGGGAGATGCTTAGGAAGGAGGTCTTTGACTTGCCGAGTCATTCCCATCTTGCAAGCAAGGTGGTGATAGGGCTCCGAGCGCTTCCTTGAGAGAGGTGTATTCGACCTCGAAAAGAATCACCTCCAAGCGTGCACGGCGCGAACGAGCCCGGATGCTGTGCTTGGGGGGACCACTAGGTGGCTATGAGGTACTGGGCTTCGGATGTTTCTGAGCTTGAGAGTGCCAGACTTATGGAGTTTCCGGGCTTGAGAGTGCCAGGCTTCGGAAGTTTTCAAGCTTGAGAGTGCCGAGCTTCGGGAGTTTCTGGGCTTAAGAGTGCCGAGCTTCGGGAGTTTTCCAGCTTCACTTGCCATACCTGGGGTCAGGCAGTGACATTCCTGCAAGGCAAAGGTGATTTGCACAAAAAGGATCTTTATCATTAATGGAGGAAGGCCTTACATCATTGATAATACATCCTCAAATTGTTGGCATTCCAAGTCCACGGGAATTTGGTGCCGTCTAGCTCCGCTAGGTAGTAGGCTCCATGGGAAAGAGCCTCGACCACCTTATAAGGACCCTCCCAATTCGGTGAGAGCTTATCACACTCCTGGGATTAGGAGGCCTCAGCCCGGTGCATCATTAGGTCACCTGGGCAGAAGGTCTTTGGTCTCACGCGAGCGTTGTAGTACCGAGCTACTCACTGCCGATAGGCCACCATTCGGAGTCGAGCCTTGTCCCTGGTTTCCTCGAGGAAGTCTAAGTTGAGAAGAAGGCGGGCCGAATTTTCTGTTTCATCATATTGTTCTATCCGCAGTGTGGGCATACCAAGTTTGACCGGGACGATGGCTTCCATGTCGAAGATGAGGCTGAAAGGTGTCTCATCCATGGCTGTCCTGGGTGTTGTGTGGTAGGCCCAAAGAATGCTGGGGAGTTCTTCTGCCCACTTATCCTTGGCACGGTCAAGCCTGGTTCGGAGTCCTTGGAGGATAGTCCGGTTGGTCACCTCAGCTTCTCTGTTGATCTGGGGGTAAGCCACGAGGTGAAGCGATGTTGAATGCCGAAGTCGGCACAAAATTCTTCAAACTCTCGATTATCGAACTGCCATTCGTTATCGGTGATGATATTGCAGGGAAGCTCGAAATGATAGATGATCGATTTTCAGAAGAACTGGCGGACTTTGGCTTTCGTAATCCGAGCTAGTGGCTCTGCTTCTACCCACTTTGTGAAGTAGTTAATAGCCACTACTAGGAATTTACGTAGACCTGATGCAGGGGGGAATGGACCTAGGATGTCCATCCCCCACTGGACGAACGGCCAGGGTGAGGAGAGTTGGGAGAGTGGGCTGCTGGTTGGTGCTGTATGTGGGCGTGACGCTGGTAGTGGTCATACTTTTTTATGAAGTCGATGGTGTCCTCCCTCATGGTCTCCCAGTAGTATCCTTGACAGAGGGCCTTGTATGCTATCATCCTTCCTCCGACGTGATTCCCGCAGAGGCCTTCGTGTATTTCTTGGAGCACGAATGCTGCCTTCGTGGGTCTTAATCACTTCAGGAGTGGATAAGAATAGGATCGGCGGTAGAGCTGTCCATCCATCAGGATGAATCGCGTGGCCTTCTTCTTGATGAGGCCGGCCTCTGTTCGATCTTCTGGCATGGTGCCATTAGTGATGTATCTGATGTACTAGTCCATCCACCTAGGCTCCGGGATGACTTCATGAACTTCTCCGGGAGCTTCGTACCTCGGACTTTCCAGGTACTCAATGTGGGCACGCCTCAGTGATGAGTCTGGCAAGGTCGCGAGTCTTGACAGCATATCGGCGCGAGCATTCTCTTCACGAGGAATATGGGAGATGCTGAAGCACCGAAAGTCTATCGTGCTGGAGCAGACCCGCTCCAAGTACTTCATCATCTGGGGGTCTCTAGCCTCATACTCCCCAGAGACCTGCCCAGCCACCAGCTAGGAGTCGATGAAAACCTTCAAGCTGGGTACACCCAGCTCACGGGAGACTCTCAGCCCCGCGAGGAGTGCCTCATACTCTACCTGGTTGTTGGTCACCGCGAATCGAAAACAAAGTGCACACTCGGCCACTATCCCGCCACTATTTGTGAGGATGAGGCCTGCTCCACTCTCGCTTGCATTTGACGTGCCATCCACGTGGAGGACCCAAGACTCCTCAACCTCGGGCTCCACTTGGGACTCCGGGGTGGTATGCTCTGGCTCTTCAGTAAGTCCCACGCACTCAACTAAGAAGTTGGCTAACACTTAGACTTTTTGAGATGACCTCGATCGGTACGTGATATTGAACTTGCTGAGCTTCAATGCCCACTTGGCCAAACGTCTGTATGTATCGGGCAGCTAAGCATGGCCCTCAGAGGTTTGTCCGTGGGACCACGATCGGATGCACTTGGAAGTATAGCCTGAGGTGCTGGACAGACATTATAAGAGCAAAAATTAACTTTTTTGATTGGGTGTACTTAATCTCCGCATCTTGGAGGATTTTGCTAGTGTGGTACATCGATTTCTGGGATCTGTCTTGATCTGTGCGGACAAGGATCGAGTTGACGGCTCCCGGGATGACTGCCAGGTATAGCAGGAGTTCCTCTCCTTCCTCTGGCCTGGAGAGCAGGGGTGGTGACGCTAAGAAATCTTTCAACTCCTCAAAGGCCGCTTTGCATTCTTCGGTCCAGGCGAAGTCGTGCATTCTGCACAGTGCCTTAAAGAAAGGAAGGCAGCGGTTGGCCAACTTCGAGATGAACCTGCTCAAGGCTACAATCCATCCTGTTAGGTGTTGGACCTACTTCTTCGAGGTGGGATGCTCCATGTTGACGATTGCTTGGACCTTCTCCGGGTTTGCTTCGATTCCCCTCTAGGTGACCATGAAGTCGAGGAACTTCCCTGCTGCTACGCCGAAGGCACACTTCGCCGGGTTCAGCTTCATCTTGTGCTCCTGGAGGTTGTGGAAGGCTTCCGCCAGGTCAGTGACATGGTCTGACATCGGCTTGCTCATGACGAGCATATCGTCTATATATATTTGCATATTTTGGCCAATCTGGCCATTGAAGACCCGATTGACCAGCCGCTAATACGTGGTGCAAGCATTCGTTCAAGCCGAACGGCATCATTCGATAGCAGTACATCCCTCGGTCGGTGATGAAAGCACTGTTGGTGGGGACACCAGAGGCACCAGAATAAGACAGAGGCTTCTCAACCCTCTGTGGACCACTTAGCTACTTTCAAGTCTATTGTAATAAAACTTAGTTTATCTATGTTGTCTTTATTCGAGTCCTGTAGTAGTCAGCTCTATTGAGCTAGTCCAGTCCAGTGCTAGTCAACTCATGTCGAGCTAATTTTATTTTTTTGAGTCCTGTCCAAGTACACTGAAGACTCAAGACCACATCATACAAGTGAAGACCAAATCCAATCAGAATTAAGACATGGAAGTTTAGCCCAAGTTCAACCCAGTTTGAAGATTTGAAGATCCCAGGAGGAGAAATCAAAAACCCTGAAGCCCTGGACCAGCCGGAAGCAAATTGGGCCAGCCCAGGCCCAAGAGAGGAGTTAGGGCACCAAGGCTTATGGTGACTACCCCTTGGTCGGCCACTTAGAGTCACCATCTTGTCGACCAAGGCAAGGAGGGAGGCAGATTTCTTAGGAATTTTTTCTATCTAAAGTTCCCTTATTTTGTAGCTAGCACTACAAAAAAACTGAACTACACCCACGTGAAAAATACGTAGATAAAAGATTAAAAAACGTGGATATATATCTACACTCACGTTGGTACACACGTTTGGTTAAACGTGGGTATGTCCAGCATGGCTATAGCTTATATCCACGTTTTTTTTTCCGTGTGTGTAGACGTGCTTTACCCATGTAATATCTAACGTAGGTAAGATTATATACACGGGTATAAATCTAGTCTATACCCTCCTTTATAAAATGTGGATAATTAAATACATATGAATTAGAAACGTGGATAATTAAATATATATGAATTAGAATTCATTGGAATTAACAAAACGTGAATATAAATGAACCTGTACTATCAATAATAAAATATAGATATATAATCAAATATAGTCATGCTCAATCCAATTTTAAAATATGGATCACTTGTAATAACAAATAAAAATAGAAAGACAAAACAACTATAAATAAAATAATTTTCATCATTATATTAAATATAGTTTAACATACATAGTGATAGTCTCACAAAAATATTGTCTCAACAACTTTATTAATTTCATCAAAATCCAAAGAACAACAAACAAAATATAGTACTGATTTCAAAAGAAAGTAAATACTAGAACTCAAAACATATCATAAAACAAGTTTCAACTATTTTGCTACACCATAAAGAGAATAAAGATAAATAAAAAAACTTTGTAAAATCTTCATTTCTTCCTTGACACCTTCCATTATATCACCTGAATCTGCAAAAACAAAAGAATCATATAAATATATATCATTTCAGAGATAGTATAAATCATTATTAAATCAATAATATATACAGATACATACATAATCTTTCTACCGAATAATGTGAGTACCCACAGCATGTTTCATTAAAGATCGACTTTTATCCTTTACAAGTAATGGAGCATCGGGCTCAACTGCATAAGAAACAGAAACCTCACAAAACATATCTCCTAAATTTTTGTTCATCAACATCTTGTCTTTATCATCAGAAATAAATATTCTTTTGCCTACTTCTTTCTGTGAGATATCCAATAAAATTACTTCTTCACCCTGCAAGTACTGATTTCATATAATATAATGAATAAGTCCTGATGATTCACCACTTAATAATATTGAACCATTCTATTTAAATCTATAAATTCATTAAAATAAAATTTACTTACAATTTTAGATGATTCAAGAATGGATAATATTTTCACTTGAGAAGAGTTTAGTTCAACTTTATCACCATTCTAGAAATAATAGAGAGTTAGCCAACTTTCTTAAAAAAATATTAAATTACAAGTATTGCATAAAATAATGATATTATAGATGCCTCTGGATTACGTTTGCTACTAACAGATGATATTTGATCTATTTTTGGTGAATGATCATCAGCTTCTTTCATATTGGCAATGCCCTATTAATAAATAAGTATAATAACAGGTTAAATTCATCAATCAAATAGCAAGTAAAATGAATGGCCATCAGATTTTTTCATGATATTTTTTTATTTTCAGAAAAATCAGAACAATTCTAAAAATAAAGATTAAGTTATCCGATCTTATTCATATAGAAATAAAAAAAGAATTATACATTTAACTAAAGTACTCACCGAAACGTTGAACCATAAATATTTGATACTTGGACTTGGAGAATTCCAACTTGACCTGTCAAGTCATTAACCATTTTATACAAACATTTCCTTTTGGTTGCATTGGTACATGTTATTCTTGAAATATAAACAAAAAGATTAATGACTATTATGCTCGATGTTTCATGTAAATAAATCATTTTGCTTAAAAAATAAAATATAACTACCTTTGGAACTATTAGCGATATATTTCATATTGCTCTTGCATCTTCAATTACAATAAAAGAAAAAAAAAGTGGACAACCTCATTAAATTAGCCAGTTAAAACTAGAATTTGTGAAACAAAAAGTTAAGCATGGCATACAGCTGACTGTATAAATTCACATAATGAATCTACTAGCTATTTCAAGGCATAGTTTCATTTTTTGATCAATCAAAGAGAGAAAGCCTTCCGATGCTAAAAATTGTCGTTAATTCATATTTCTCCTGACACCGAAAAAAAGCATCACCAAATCTTCCTTTTTTTTCGGCGATTTGCAAAAGCATCAGCACGGTTCGGGGCTTCACCACGCTTACCCATAGCATCGGCAAAAATCTGTCGGCTTTTCTATTTTTTCCTGTGATATATATCCCGTACTTATTATAAATTCAATCAACTTTGATCTATATTATATTATTTTATACTATAAAATATTATACTTTATTACTTTATGTTATATTATATGATTTTATAATATAAAATTATATAAAATAATATGAGATATTATAATATAGTGTAATATTTTTGATATTTAAAATATAAAATATAAAATAATATATTATAATAAATTATAAAATATGCTATATTACATCATATTATATTATTACATTATATTATATTATATTACTTTATATTATAATATATGTTTTTATCATGCAAAGATATATAAAATCATGCAAAATCAAATTTAATTATATAAACTATATTATATTAAATATAATATATTTTAATATAACTAAAATCTATATTTGTTATTATATTAAATATAATAGAACATAAAATAATATGATACATTTTAATATATTATGATAAATTATAATATAGTGTAATTATATTTTTAATATTTAAATTAAAATTTAAAATAATATATTATAATAAATTATAAAATATGTCATATTACATTACATTATATTATATTATATTATTTAAATATATTTTATATTATATTTTTAGTCGGGTCTTGTGTCTGGATATTAAATATCAAGATCTGACCTATTTATGTTAGAGTTAATCGGATCCGAGTTTGGAATAGCTTTAGACCTAGAATCAGTATTAATTTTTTTAGACATTTTTTTCTTGGTATACCAACATTTATCCATTATATTTGATTTACTCACGTTTAATAGTTGAAACGTGAGTTACAAATTGATTATAGTATTTTCGTGTTTGCCAAACGTGGATATATATAATTTTTTTTTTAGAATTTGAACTTTTACTCACGTATGTATTTTATGTGTCTAAAAAGCATGGGTGTATGTAACTTTTTTTGTAATGTAGAGTTTGGGTGGGAATAAAATTCTTATGTAAAGTCTAATATACCCTTACTTGGAGCCCAAGACTAAGGGTCTATTTAAAGGACCCTAGTCTCTTGTATGAAAGATTGATTATTGATATGAAATATACTTAAGTTTTCTACAATTGCTTTGTTCTACCCTGCTTTGTGCTTAAGGGTTTTTGATGTCTTCTTCTTCCCGATGTTGCAACTGCCTCCAGCTTTCATCCAAGCCTCCTCTTTCTATACCCTTGCTGCCCTATTTCTGAGTTTTTATTGTGCTCCCAACCTTGTTTTCTCACCCCTGATGGTTGTTTGCAGGTTCTCGAGTTTCTACAAATCCAACGACTCCAACCTGGCTGCAATCGGACCACCGAGCAGAAAGTCGGGTATCCGCGGGTCTCTAACTTGATTTTCCAGGCCACATCCATCGAGGATGAGAGATCTCTTCACTGTGATCTTCACCGAGTGCATCAGATATTTCCAAGTACACCCCCTCTGATACCAGTAGTTTTATTGTGGGAGAACTAGCCCTAACCGAGGCTTCTCAACCCCGGCGATCCCTCTTTACTGCTTTTCTAGGTCCTAATCTGCATGCGTAGCTTTAAAGATTTATATAGAATTATCTACATCATATTTTGATTTGATATTCAGGATTTAACCACCTCATCCAACCCCTAAAATATAAAAAAATTATCGCATGCATATTAGTCCCGCATAATCTAGTATCAGAGCCTAGATTAGGGCTTGTTTTCTGCATCTTTTTTAGTTTGTATATACTCTATTATTTTAGTTATTTCTCCTTGCTCAGAACTCTAAAAACTCTAAAATTTATTTTTCTAGATTTATCATAATTCAAAGTATTTTACAGAATTTTTGTAGATTTTATTTCAGTTTGTGCAATTTCTGCAAGCCGAAATACAGCCTATAAATTTTCAGCTCTATTTTTTCAGCAAGATAATTTTGGAAGGTTTAGGATTTTGTTTAGCATCTCTTTATATATATTTTATTTTTAGTATGTTCCTATCATATTAGGTCATTGGCTGCAAATCATATTTCTACAAAAGAATAAAAAAAAAAACATATTCTCCAAAAAAAAAGCCAAAATATATAAACCCTAATTTGCATCATCTGCCTGCCATCATTGCATAATCTACCTTTAAAAGCACTTTTGCTATACTAGATAAGGGGAGGAGTTGATAACCTCTCCTTAGCCCAAAACCACATCCTTTACATTCTGTCCTAAGCCTAACTTAAAATCGATTAGACTTAATTTGTCCTAATGGGCTAGGGACACTAACTGGTCGGGTCCGGGCTAGTGTTAGATCACTGTGTCAAACTAACCTGTGTGTGCCTTATGCTTAGTGTCTAGAATGGTGGTTCAGGGATTCAATCCCGAAGGGCTTGTGTGCTGGTCCACTTACCTGGCCAATCTCTGATTGATGTCTAGGATTAGCAATCAGGGACCTAACACTCCCCTTACACCTGCCTGGCTAAGTACAGGGTTACTATAGGCTAGTTTGCCACCCTGATTGAGCACTTAGTTTTGGACTCTAAGTCTAGTCAGCTATAGTCGGTTTGATCGAGTCTTGCATGAGCACTAGATCAGGAGTTTCATATCACCCACCACTCCACATTTGGCTGAACCCATGGATAATTTTGAAACCCAAATGAAAGCCCTTACTGATCAACTAGCCCAATCCTTCACTCAGCTGAATCATAGGTTTGACCATATAGACAACCGACTAGGAATCCTAGAGAAAACCCGTAGGACCCATACTAGATCCAAACCTGAGCCACCTTTACCCACATCCTATAAGCCTAGTATACTAACAACCTATAGATCTTATGACTCCAAATCCTATGACTCTAGAACCTATGAGCCCATATCCCATGAGTCCAGTAGACCTAAGATCCATAGAGCTGAATCCAAATCCTATGATCCCAGATCTTATAATCCCATGACCCATAGATCTGTACCCTTATCCTATGAGCCCAGGAAGCCTATAACCCCTAGGTATCAGCCTAGTACTAATCAGGTTTTCCCTAGTCAACTTAAACCCCATAGGATTGGTACCCTTAAATATGAACCGAGTAGTAAACCACTATCCTTTAGGCAACTTGAACCTACTAGGATTAGTGCTCATAATCAGAGATCAGAACCTAGCCAATTTTCTCCTAGCCGACCTTCTCCAACCATTCCTGAGATTCACAAGGCTTACATTAACGCGAAAGTGTATGAAGCTAATGCGAGCTTAGTGGATGAGTATAAGGAAGAAGAGGAGATACCTATAGACGACCTAGAATTAGCTAACCCAGTAGATACCCAGGTAGAAACCAATCCAGAGTTAGTTGTCCTTGATTATACCCAGCCTATAATTATAGTGGAAGAACAATTAGAGGAAGAGAACCTAGGTACTGCTGCTAGAGCCTTACCAGAGGAAATCATAGGGGAGAGCCAAATTATAGAGTCTAGTCCAAAAATACAGGAACCAGAAGAATTTATTAAGGACCTGATCTCTTTGAATCAGCATCCCCAGGATGAGCCCCCTCCTATAGTTTCTATTAAGGGCCTTTTTCCTGTGATAAATAACCCATCCTTCCATTATGCAAATTCCATAGATATACCGCAACCCCATAAGGTTAACCTTATTAGTATAGGATTAGTTCCTGACACCCCTCCTTTTATCCTACTGTATCCAACTAATCCTGAACTTTTTTCCTTACCCTACCAAACAATTCTGTACCCACTTCCTATTTTCTGCCCTTTCCAGACACCTCCAGCATTTCTAGGATCATTAGATTGCATTTAGTTAAGATTAGCATACTGCATGCATTCATTACACAAGTTAGGTTTGCATTATACTTCTGGCATATCCTTTAAAATTTGCTAGGAGCCCATTGTAAGTTTTCATGTGCATGTCAAGCTATGATCAAACCTAGAGAACCTATAATCTTTTAGGTTTAGGTCCAAAAGAGGTCAATAAAATTTTCTTCGTTAGGAATGCATAGTCAAGTCTGTTAGGTGTTGGTACTAGTCCTTTGCATCACCTATTAGGAGTTTGCATGTGCCCAGCATGTTCACCACCTGTACTAATTTTTAAACAAACTGGCTAATTTCCCGAAGAAAGGTCAAAGAATTTGATGTAGTGGATTTTATCTTGGTTAGGCTTAGGCCTAAAAAAAAGAAGCTTCATGCTTGCAGAGCCGGACCTTTTAAAGTGATAGAGAATGTTGGACCAAATGCCTATGTATTAGATTTGCCTTCGGATTTGGGCATTAGTTCTACCTTCAATATCGTAGACCTGGTTGAGTACAGGGAACTGGCAGCGATACCCCGTGAGGCCTTTGGACCTATTACTTTCCATTGTGAGTGACCCTAACCCAGAGTGTCCACTAATTAATTGGCCTGAGAGAGGAGAATGGATCAAGCATATCCTGGATGATCAAGCCATTACAACCCGGGGCCACGGCTATCAACGCTTCCTGGTTCGATGGCAAGGCCGGCCAGAGTCGGACGATTTGTAGATTTCTCGAGAGGACTTGCAACGCCTCGACCTAGACATTCTCGAGAGATATGTGAGCCAGTCTAATTTTCACTCGATAGGATCGATTTCTTCCCATCCTGAGAGAATTGGTAGGGACACCAGAGGCACCAAAATATGACAGAGGCTTCTCAACCCTCTATGGACCACTTAGCTACTTTCAAGTCCATTGTAATAAAGCTTAGTTTATCTAAGTTATCTTTATTTGAGTCCTGTAGTAGTCAGCTCATGTCGAGTTATTTTTTTTTTTTTGAGTCCTGTCCAAGCACACTGAAGACTCAAGACCACATCATACAAGTAAAGACCAAGTCTAATCAGATTGAAGACATGGAAGTTTAGCCCAAGTCCAACCCAGCTTGAAGATTTGAAGATCCCAGGAGGAGAAATCAAAAATCCTGAAGCCCTGGACCAGCCGGAAGCAAATTGGGCCAGCCCAGGCCCAGGAGAGGAGCTAGGGCACCAAGGCTTATGGTGACCATCCCTTGGTCGGCCACTTAGAGTCACCATCTTGGCCGACAAGGCAAGGAGGGAGGGAGACTTCTTAGGGATTTTTTCTACCTAAAGTTTCCTTATTTTGTAGCTAGGGTTTAGGTGGGAATAAAGTTCTTATGTAAAGTCTAATATACCCTTACTTGGAGCCCAAGACTAAGGGTCTATTTAAAGGACCCTAGTCTCTTATATGAGAGATTGATTATTGATATAAAATATACTTGAGTTTTCTACAATTGCTTTATGCTACCCTGCTTTGTGCTTAAGGGTTTTTGGTGTCTTCTTCTTCCTGGTGTTGCAACTGCCTCCAGCCTTCATCCAAGCCTCCTCTTTCCATGCCCTTGCTGCCCTATTTCTGAGTTTTTCTTGTGATCCCAACCTTGTTTTCTCATCCCTGATGGTTGTTTACAGGTCCCCGAGTTCCTACGAATCCAACGACTCCAACCGGGCCGCAATCGAACCACCGAGCAGAAAGCCAGGTATCTGCTAGTCTTTGACTTGGTTTTCCAGGCCGCATCCGTCGAGGACGAGAGACCTCTTCGCTGCGATCTTCACAAGGCACATCAGACATTGCGAGGTACACCCTCTCTGCCACCAGTAGTTTTATTGTGGAAGAACTAGCCCTAACCGAGACTTCTCAGTCCCGGCGATCCCTCTTTATTGCTTTTCTAGGTCCTAATCTGCATGCGTAGCTTTAAAAATTCATATATAATTATCTACATCATATTTTGATCTGATATTCGGGATTTAACCATCTCATCTAACCCCTAAAATATAAAAAAATAATCGCATGCATATTAGTCCCGCATCAAGTGTGCTCCTTGTCCTCCGGATGCATCCGGATTTGATTGTATCCGGAGAATGCATCCATGAAGGAGAGCAAGCGGTGCCCCGAGGTAGCGTCCACCAACTGGTCGATTTTCGACAGAGGGAAGCTATCCTTTGGGCAGGCTCGGTTGAGGTCAGTGTATTCCACGCAGATCCTCCACTTCTCATTGTTCTTCTTTACCATGACTACATTTTTCAACCAGCTGGGGTATTGTATCTCACGGACAAAGCCGGCTGCGAGGAGCTTATCCACCTCCTAATTGATCGCCCGTTGCCTCTCCGGGATAAAACTTTTTTTCTTCTGTCGAACAGGACGGTACTTCGAATCGATGCTCAACTTATGGGTGATGGTGCCAGGGGGGATCTCGGGCATATCAGCCACCGTCCAGGCGAACACGTTTGTGTTCGCTCGAAGAAATTCCAACAGGTGGGCTCGCTCCTCCTCTTGCAGTTGGGCCCCAATTTGCACTGTCTTCACTGGGTCGGTTCCGAGTGGATACGACATCAAGCACTCGACCGGGCCACCCCTGGAGTCCTAAGCCCTTTGGTCGAGGTCGTTGGCACTGGGATCGTCCTTGGATATTTTGGCTCCAGGAATGGCTTGAAGACAATGTTGGATCGGCTGAGGTGCTCCCCTCATCTCTCAAACACCATAAGGGGTGGGAAATTGCACCGGTAGTCGCCTGGTGGAAATGACCACATCGAGCAGATTAAGCCCGGGTCGGTCAAGAATCACGTTGTAGGCCAAGGAAAGCCTAACAACTGTGAACGTCATCATGATGGTGCTCTGCCGGGGTGGCGTCCCGGCAGTAACAGGAAGAGTGATTTTTTTCTCGACTCCTATGGAGTCTCCTGTAAAACCGATGAGGAGAGTGTGCACAGGCCTGAGTTGAGCAAAGGATAGTTTCATCCTGGAGAAAGCATCGTAAAAAAGGATATCAGTCGAACTTCCACTATCAACCATAATCCGTTTTACAGGATGCTTCGTGATCGTCATCTCGATAACCACGGTATTATTGTTTACATTTTCATTTTTAGGCTCTCTTCCTTACAAAGGGGAGTACATTTTCAGAGTTCTCTTCTCCCCAGGCCTTCTTGGGGGCGCGCTCGATTCCCCAACAGATCATCCCCACAGACTTCTCGGTGGGCTGGTTGTCGACTACAGGGACTGGAGGGAGAGCAGCGAGCACCTGAGGTTTCGCCGAGGTCTTGCCCCCCACGAACCTTCCAAGGTAGCCCCTCCTTATGAGGTCTTCAATCTATCTCTTGAGGTGGCGGCACTCCTCGGTGTCGTGGTCGTGGTCGCGATGGAACTGGCAGTACTTCGTCTTGTTACGACCATTAGATGGCCTCAGTGGGGGTGGGCGCCACAGGTAGCGCTCGCCCTCAATCTCCATGAGGATCTTCGTCCTCGGGGCTAGGAGAGGTGTGTATCTTTCTTCTGGGATGGGGCCGCTCTTCGACTTCGGCCCTTGGTAGAAGTTTGGTGTGGCCGGTTTGGGCTTCCGTACCTCGGACGTCTCCCCAGGAGTTGGCTTTTTCAGCGACTTCCCATCCAGCTCCCTCCTTGTATGGTCCGGCTCCTCGATGCGGATGTACTTGTGGACACGGAGGAGGAGTTTGGAATATGTCTTCGATGGCTTCTTGTCTAGCAAGTAGGTCAGGTAGGAAGTCCTGAGACCTCTCTTCAGTGCCAGCATGGCGACTGGCTCGTCTAGGTTGTAGATCTCTAGCGCAGCAACTTTGAAGTGAGCCACGGAGTCCCACAGGAGCTCGTGGTTCTGTTGCCTGATGGAGAAAAGGCTGTCTACCTCCCGTGGCACCTTCTGATAGGCGTCAAAATGGGCCACGAACTTTCGCTCTAGCTGAGCGAAAGAGCCAATGCTTTCAGGCTTGAGGTGGGTGAACCAGACTCGAGTCGCCTTCCGGAGGGTGGCTAGAAAGGCGATGCAGAGGAGAGCGTCGGTTGCCCCTTGGACCCTCATGAGGGCCTTGTAGCTCTCAAGGTGGTCCAGGGGTCGGTGGTCCTGTTATAGGGGTCTACCTGCGGCATGCGGAACTGACCTGGGATCGGTTCCTCTTGGATCTCTTGGGAGAAAGGGGAACAGGTGTTATAGCCCGCAGCCTACTGGAGGAGCCCTGTAAGTTCGCAAACTGGTGGGATGCTCTGCTAGCTTGCACTCTTGTTCTTCCAGGTGCCTCTCTCCCATGCGCTTGATGGCCTTGTCGGTTGATCCTTCCACTGAGGCCAACGTGGAAGGTGAAGGTTGCATCTGAGGGGGGTCGCGATGGGGGGCCTTGCCTCTGTGACCTCGACGGTGCTTGACAGCAACCTGCTCAAAAGTCGGAGACCGGCTCTCCCGGTCGGCAGACCCGGATCATTGTCTCTTCATCGGGGTCCTGTGGCTTCCCTGGCGGTCTATTGTGGCCCGTGGCTGTGAAAGCCTTCCTTAGAAGGAATGCAGGCTGTCGCGCGATGCGACGGCTTGGGCCACAAGAGTCCTTGGCTGTTGATGAGTGGCCAGGGATCGGTGCTGGTGCTGCAACTGGCGCACCGCTGCAGTAAGAAGCTACAACTGCTGGACGAGTGTGGCCAGCTGAGCGTCCGTTGGAAATGGTTGCAGTGGAGTGGGGAGCTCCCTTTCTGGACTATGCGAGTCCCCACGGGAGGGGGGATCACTCACACGGCTGGTGGAGACTTCTCTCGCTCGCATCATCACCATGCTCCTGGTGGGTTTGCTTGTGAGGGGATTAGCTTGGATCAAAATATGTCCTGCCCCTCTACTTGGTGCGCCAATCTGTTGCCATCTAGAATGCCGTGGCCTGCGGCTGAAGACAGCCTCGGACCGTGCCCTTGTCGCTCAGGACCCTGCTCGCATGGCTGGACCTACAAAACAGAGAAGACTCGGGCCGGTGATCCTGGCGGGGGCACTCCAAAGCTCAAGTCAGTGACGATCCAGGGGAACAGATCCTCCTAGTCGAGCTCCGTAGGAGGAGTCCACGTTAGGAGGAGAGAAAAATGTGCTAGGAGAGTATGAATTGGTTTAGAGTAGAGTAAGGAAAGTGGCAGCGGAGGAGAGTTCAGGCTGTTGGCTATGTCCGTTGAGACCTTTCCGGCCGGTCTCCGGTAGCCTATAGCACTTGATCTCCTGGATGCTCTCTTATATGCCCCCCCTTCCTCTCGTTTGTGACTTATCTCCTTCTTGGAATCTTGGAAAGCTCAATTTAACCATGATGGCCGTCCGCCGGCTATCTCGGTATCCCCCCCTTGCCGGTGATGCGACGTTCCTTACCGTGCGTGAGGCGCCTTTCCCCATTCGTGATAGGGAACATCATCGTATGCTCTGACCTTCCTTCTAGTCGCTCCATTTTGGAAAACCTTATAGAGCCTTGATCAGGGGACAACCGCCTCCTGGATTTGAATCTTCTGAGTTGACTTCCTCTTTTAGGTGGCACAAACAGTTGATCGAGAGCGTAACGCCTCGATCGGGGGACCCTTTCCCTTTTGATGCAAGTGGTAGCTAGGGGCAATTATTGCGGCCTGGCGGGCAGCTCACCATGGTCCTTGTGCCGTCGGTCCTTTGTCCGAGGTGAGCAAGCTTAGGGAGGCGGAGCTCGATTTCGACCAAGACGTCTCGACCTCGAGGGAGTCACCTGGCGAAGGAGTCCGAGAAGAGCGGGAGCTCGATTTTGGTCAAGACGTCTCGACCTTGAGGGAGCCGCTTGGCAAAGGAGCTCGAGAAGAGCGGGAGCTCGACTTCGGTCAAGGCATCTCGACCTCGAGGGAGCCGCCTGGTGAAGGAGCTCGAGAAGAGCGGGAGCTCGACTTCGGCCAAGGCGTCTCGACCTCGAGGGAGCCGCCTAGAGAAGAGCTCGAGGAGAGCGAGATCTCGACTTCGGCCAAGACGTCTCGACTTTGAGGGAGCCGCCTGGCGAAGGAGCTCGAGGAGAGCGTGAGCTCGACTTCGGTCGAGACGTCTCGACCTCGAGGGAGCCGCATGGCAAAGGAACTCGAGAAAAAAAATCTGATGTGGCAGCTTCTTCCGATGCGGTATCTGACTGGATCTGATATGGGTTCCACGTCAACGAACCAGTCTCATCAGATGGATTTGTGCTTCTAGCTATTATTTAAAAATCTTCAACAATGATTACATCTTTCAAATAATATTTAATTTGTAAAATCAATATGATAACAATTTAAACTTTAAAGTTATAAAAAATTTTAAAGAAGATAATTCTGGATTTGAAAATTTAGTAGCAACTCGACGTCAACATGTCCATCACAGTTAATAAAAGAATTAATTTTTACAATCCCTCAAAAATAAATTGAACATGGTCCGTCCCATGAAAGTAGCTCTCTAAAAAAATTTTCTGACATAGTTCAGTAATATTTTTTATCAAACATTCCATAGCATATATTTTTTATATATTTATTAAAATATTATCATCTATTATATAGAAAATTATTGGTCATGAAACCTTTAAAGGAATGAAAATTAAGGATGCTTTTTTCTTTGCATTTACTTTTCTTATCTTGCACCTTTAATACCTGTTATTACATCTCTACGGGATAGTACGATTTATTAAGGTTTGGCTTCTCTTTGCTTGGTTATGGATTCGAGAAATGATCATGTGGATGATTCGATTAAAATTCTGAAATTTTCAGATGCACGTGATTGAGAGATGGACCAGCTATAACTCCGACGTCATAAAGAGACTAGGCTGACGTACTCATCCGTTATGGTAAATCCCGGAAGGTAAAAAGATACATGAAAATTATGGTTTGTATCAAACAAAGGTCTAGCAGGCTGGGAGTCAAAATGGGGTGCTAAACCAGGATAAAACTTTTCTACATTTTTTTTTCTATCAAAAAAAATACCTGCTATTATTATTTTTTAATTTTTATTTAATTTTAATAAAAAAATTAGATGACAAAGACTCACGTAATTTTTACATGTAACTTCTCGTAGTCATATAATGAGAATATTACAGAGTAAAATTATTAGGAATGCTCCACTCAGAGTCAGAGGTCACGAGATTGATGTCCCGTTAACAAACATGTGGATATCGAAACGGGTCCATAATCTAATGGCCTCCCTACACCAGAGCTCTTACTTTACGTCATTTGTTGATGATCCAACGGTCAATAAATTCTGAAATCAAACTGGTGTTAATTTCAAAAAAAACTCCTGCCCATCTACATTCACGCCTCAACTTTTCATAAATTAACATTTATTGCCATGGATGTCCTGTCCTTCTCTGATCTCTTTTCAGTCACACTCACCGGCACGCGCTCCAAATCAACTTGCGCTCTAAATAAGATTACAGATACCACTTGTCGGCGGTGCAGTTAATTTAAATATTTTTAATAAAAAAATTTTAAAATAAAATAAAAATAAAAAATAATTTAAATAAAAAATAAAAAAATAATTCTAGAGTCTCGAAAAATAATAATAAAAAATTTAAATATATATATAATAAATTTCTTTCATCCAATCTTTTTGATTTATCAAAAAAAATATATATAAATGAACGGATTGATCTGTAATCCTGATCCAATACATTTAGATTCGATCTGATTTATATTTATAAATTAAAATTAAATTTTAAAATTAAATTTATTTTATTTTTAAAATTTATTAAGTTAAATTTAGATCGGAATCGATCCAATATAAATATAATAATACTATAAGGATTCTAACAATTTAAAATTTTAAATTATAATTTAAAATTTATATAAAATTTATTTTTAATATAAAAATAAAAATATAATTATTTTTATATTTTAATTTAATTTAAAAATAATATTATTTATTATTTATTATATAGTTAATAATAATTAAAATAATTATTTATATTTTATTTAAATCATATTTAAATTTAAATTTTTTAAATTAAAATTTTATTATTTATAAATACGATCCAATAGGAATGATTTATTAAATTAAAAATTTTAATAATAAATTTAATTTGATTCTATTTTTTTTATAAATTAAATCTATATTTAATATTAAAATTTGATAAAAAATTGAATTGAATTGGAATTTATAATTCGATCGGATCCATTTGCACTTCCATTGTTAAAAAAAAAACAAGAAACCACAACGGCTGTTAATTAAACACACCAATAGTTACCAGACCAACTCGGCTCCCATTAATACGCTACCTAATCTCTCATAAAATCACGAAATTGCCCTGTCCCTGACACCGTGACTGCGGCCATGCCGCACTCCCTTGCTTTCAGTTCATCTGCCTTCTAGCCTTCGCTCTCTACGCTCTCAGCTTTCGAAACCCTAACCCGAACCTTATTCCTGGAAGATGAGAAGAAACCCTAACCCTAGTGTAGGAGGAGAAGCGACGGAGATGGCACCGGCGGGCTTCATGACGGGGGACGCGGTGGAGGTGAGCTCGGACGACGACGGCTTCCGGGATGCGTGGTTCGAGGCCAAGGTGGCGCGGTACATGCCGAAGCTCCACCGCTACACCGTCGTCTACGAGACCATCATGGACGACGCCGACGAGTCCCGGCCGCTCCGGGAGACCGTCGACGGCCGCTTCGTCCGCCCCCGACCCCCATTCCGGCACGCCAGCGGCGGCCACTTTGCGCTCCACCAGCTCGTTGACGCCTTCTACAACGACGGGTGGTGGGTCGGGGTGGTGTCGCGGGTGGCGGAGAAGGGGCGGCAGCGGAGGTACTCTGTCGCCTTCCCTTCCACGCGGGAAGAGATGGAGTTCGCGGCGTCGCAGCTCCGGACTCATCTCGAGTGGGTCGATGGAGAGTGGGTCCTTCCCGAATCGCAGGTATATTTGGGGTGTCTTACCCCTTGTTTTATTGCAATGGTGTCTCGTTGGGGTGATTTTAAGATGGCATTCTCTCATTTTCTTGTGGGTTTTCTTGGAATGTTGAATTGTGGTTTATTTATTTTTATTTTTTTGTCTCCTTCCTTCCTATTTTACTCAACATTGGACTTAAATCAGCTTCTTGATGTGCTGTATATGCTGAGTTTGCATCAATTTAAATAAAGGTAATTGCATATATTGGGGTTTGCTTGCTTGTAAAATTTGCCTCTAGGGTGTTAATTAAGTGTTTTGATGTATGTGGGCTTGACCAAAGTATTAGTTTAATATCAAATACTATCTTGAAATGTTTAATTTGCGTATGTTTCTTTTCTTTTTTATCTTTCAGATTTTACAGGATTTGTTAAAAGTTTCTACAAACATGAAACACCAAATTAGATATTTGGTTTTATAATGCTTTGGAATGTATAATGAAGCATCAACTTCACAACCTGTTTTAAAATAGCGACAAGTTTGCATTTGTCTAATTTGCAGTTGTTGCAGAAGGTTAATTGTTTTTGAAGAAATGTGGAATTTTAAGATTTATTAATGCAATTTGTTATCTGGACATCCTTTATCATGGATTGTATGTATGCACTAAAGATGTACCTTTTAAAGGGTAGGAAGAAGGAAACAGGGATACAGATATTCTTTTCTTCTTTTAAAAGAGAAATCTCTTGAGGCGTTTTTAGGTTAAGTACTAATTCAGATGTTCTTACTTTACAGGAAACTCCAGAGAAGGTATATGAGACTGGAACACAAGTAGAAGTTGCGCATGTGAAGGGAAATACCCCTATTGCATGGTTATCTGCAGTTGTTGTTAAAGCAATCTGGAAGAGCAGTTTCTTGGTGGAGTATAAACACTTTAGGAATCTCGATGACAAAGAATTGCTGAGAGAAATTGTTGATGCTAAACACATCAGACTTTGCCCTCCCAATGCATCAAAGGTCAAATTCGATTTGCTTGATGAGGTTGAAGCATTCTACGGCAATGGATGGTTGCCAGGGGTGGTGGCTAAGATTTATACAAGGTCAAAATACAGAGTTTACATTGCTCATTGGGGTGAGGAAAGAGAATTTAGTCATACAGAGCTAAGGCTTCGTTATGACCTAGTTGATGGACAATGGGTCAAAGCTTCACAGGTAGTAAGGATGCCTCAAATATATCCTAGTTCTGCTTTTTTTTCATGTTGTGTTCATTTTCATGTTTATACTAGCAGTATTTTAACCCAAAATTGTGTTTTCATACTTTGTTCCTAATGTTTCTTAAACTCCCTGGCGCATCTGAAATACAATTTATAACACCAAAGGCTTGGATTTTTTTTTGGTCAATTTGGGTTCCAATGGGTACAGAATCTGTGGCGAATTCAACATTCAACTGAATAATGCTGGAAGAGAAGTTGAAGATAAGGCTATTTTCTGTCTGTATATGGTCAGGTTGCAAAGGGGGCTATATTAAAGACAGAAGGGCCGTGGCTGATTGCATGTTTCCTCTATCAGCAGGTTGTATTTAGAGAATTGCTTGCCATTTGTGAATAATTGTTTATTTATATATTTTAATTTGGTGCCAGTTGGATTGATGAAAGCATTCTCTGAAATGCCCACAATAACCACATTTTCATCAATTGGAGCAATACTGTTAGGAGTTTTGTGGAGAAATGGTTATAAGTCTCCTCGTTTTGTTTTTTTTAAGTAGTGAAGATTCTTCTCAAGATACTTTGGAAGAGAGGTTGAAGACACTTGGCCTATTTGAAGGATATGGATTCAACAACTTATACAAGCTCACTGGAAGGATTTGCAAAACATAAGTGGAAGCCAAGAGGAAGTTGTGGTCAGGACACCAGCATCGGAAGGCCTAACTTTGAAGTTATAGAATGTGAAAGATGGATCTCATGCAAAACCTCAAAGCAATTAATCAGGCCATCATGATTTTGGAGCAATCCCTTAAGCTCTTCTATGAAAGAAAACTTTGATAATAAAACAAAGGAAAGATTATGATGATTAAATGAATTTATGAAAAAACTATAATTTTTTTCTATTTGATGAACATGACTTTGAGCATGGCATTGCTTGTGCATGGTGAATTCATGTTGATGCATTTTTTGTTACTTGAGCAAGCAAATGATGATGATTTACTTTTCCATATTATTATGATCTGAGGATCACAATGACTGTCAATTCTTGGTAGGTTTTTTTATTGGTCTGCATTACTTTATACCATGTTTTGTTTGCACATGAAAGAATTGTCCATTTTGTCAATATTTACTTTACAACTGCTGTTGCTGTTCAGTGGCAATTCTTAAACTATAGAAAGAGTCCAAGTACATTATTACTTTTTTATAGCTTTGTGTAATTGAACCCAGTTTAAATTCTGCAGTGGTGTTATTTTATGTGCATCACATTCAGTGGCCAAATGTATGATTCCAGTATTGTTATGATCTGTTTATGTAAACAGTTTGTTGCATACTATTGAATGCAAAGGAATGGCAAGTACATTATTGCTCTTTCCTAGGTTTGTGTAGTTGAACCAAATTTAAACTCCGTAGTGGTGCTATTTTATCTATATCAAATGCAATGTCCAAATATATGATTTCATTACCATTATCACCTGTTTACATATACAGTTAATGCATATCAAATGCAAAATGCAGCTTGGAGTCTGTATGTCATCATGAATTTCACTATATTTCTTTGTATAATGGACCACAATGCACATCTGATGCAAAAAAAAAGGAAAGGAAAGAAAAGAAAAGAAAAGAAAGTTAGATGTATTTGAATTTATTAGTGCATACATATTTGGCACATATGAATTTGAGAACCCTGCACTATCTTTTATGCCTGAGATTTTTAGACCCTGATCATGATGCAGGTATTCACTGATTTTTAATATTTATCTATTTTATTTGAATATAAGGTGGCAGATCCTTCTCAATGTCTTTTTTTAAAAATCCTCCTTTGTTTGATTATTTATCTGAGATTTCAGAACAAATCAGACATGGAGTTGAGAGAAGCTGCCTTGGTAGAGGTTAGCAGTGATGATGAGGGCTTTCGTGGAGCTTGGTACGCTGCAACAATTGTCAAGTTAATTCAGAAGAAGAAGTTCCTTGTGGAGTACCAAAACCTTAAAACAGATGATGAAACTAAGCCTTTGACAGAAATTGTGGATTTTCAGCACATCAGACCCAGACCTGAAACTCCTGTGGTAGAACAGTTCAAATTGCTTGAAGAAGTTGATGCCTTCTACAATGATGGATGGTGGGTAGGGGTGATCTCAAAGGTTCTGAAAGGTCAGAGATACATGGTTTACTTCAAGCCATGGAGTGAAGAGTTGGAATTTGGGCACAAAGAGCTGAGGCTTCACCATGACTGGATTGGTGGAAGATGGCTACGGTCTTCCAAGGTATGAATGCTTTTGGCTCAGTTATTGATTGTTATAGATGCCTTGCATCATACAATCTATTTAAGTTAGAACATGTAAGAAGCCAGGAATAGTTGAACTTTATATACAAATTAAAAATGTGGTATGTGGTTTTGCACTTCTTTTCTTTCTGAGCCATCCCAATCATAAGTAATTACCAGGCATAAAGGCTCATGGAATCTTTTGTTGATGAATAACCATGCAATATGGATATGTGATATGCAATCTTTCTATCATTCTTTTCTTAAAGAGATGCGATTTCTTTGGTTTAATTGTGGAAGACCCTGTGTGATCTCCACCCAGAAGAGTTTGATGGTTGTGGAGGCCCTTAAGCACTGTTTTTGGTACCTTATAGGGTCCTCTATGTTCTCATTGATCTAAAGACTATTGCTTCATCAATTTAAACTGAATATGTCTCAATTTGCAGTTTTAGCCTCTCTTGTATTCATTGTAATTCTTGATTTTACAATAGTAAATGCAAGAAATGCAAGGCAGCTAACTTTTATGTGGCCAGACATTTTAGTACCCCATCATTGCATGCTTTTTAATAAAGTAGGAATCTTTCAAAAAGAATTTCTTGCTTAACTTTTATGTATTTTCTGTCCATTTTTGTATTTATTACTTCATAAGTTAACTTTAAAGCTATCACTGAAATGTATTGGCCTAGAGATCGGTATATATCATTGGTATTCTTATGTAAGTAAAAAGAGCAAAAATGTGGCATCAACTGTAAAGCATATTGATCTATACATTTTGCTTCTGGTCATCTGTCAAAATGATAAATATCTCAAATTTTAAACCTTATATTTGCTATTGTTGCCATTGTTTCTTTTTTTTTTCAATTATCTTAACTTAAACTTATTAGGTAAAATAATATTTATTTGTGTGAAGCAATTCTTGACAGCATGTGTTGTCCAAGAAGCTTTGACTTTCTCAATCTTTTGGGATAACATTTTAGAGCATGGTTGGTCCTACCTCTGTGACTTCATGCTTCCAACCTGATTGTATCTTTAGCTACAAGTGTGAAATATATTTTTCTTGTTGGAGGATCATTCTATGTGGTCATTTCTCACATTTTTTTTTACATGGTTAATTTTAGTACACCTGCCTTGATGGTAAGTTGGAGACATATAAGCAAAGTCTTTATTGGAAAAGGGGGTAGTTGCATTGATCATGTTAAAGGGCTTCACCTCTTTGCTCAAAATTGAATGTTTTTTAAAATGGCCTTTGCTTGGTAATTGCTCATGCATATACAATAAAGAAACAGGGGCCTTGAATTAGGGGTGGCAGGGGGTCGAGTCGTGTTAGATTTGGATCAAGTCAAATTCTAGGGTTTTTTTCTTTTTTTTTTGTGTGTGCATATCACGTCCAAGATTTCATCGAAATTATGTATAACACATCCTATTCCCACGTACTAATCGAATTCAGATGAAATTTTGTTGTTTTGTAGCTAGGACCTTGGGTTAAGTTTCCCTTAATAGACATGGGTTGAGGCACTAATATAGGGGTTTGGGGGATATCATAACCAAAATACCCCATATTCATTGCCTTTTATTCATTTTCCCTTCCAACCATCAAGTCAGCTCTTCATCCAAGATACCGTTCCTTAATCTTATCTCCCCTATTTCTCTCCCTCCATCATGGACCACATAGCTAGTACCAGATTGCACCGCCGTTGTCAGCAAGGACTCTCTACTTCTCTACCTCCTCTAACTTGAACTCCATCTCACTTGACAACCTCATCACCACTAGTAATTCCTCTACCACCTCCACCTTTGTCTATGATTATGATTCTCCCTCCCTCCTCCCTCTACCTCAAATTGCTCACCCCTTTTCCTCTACTCCCCTCCCTTCTCTATGTCCTTTGCCTCTCCTCTTTTGAGCCTCCTTCGCCACTCTTGTTGGCACCACCCTCCCTCTATTCCACCATGGTTTCCATCTACAACCTTGCCTCACTTTGTCAACTCAACTCCTTCCCCACCGGCTTCGCCAAGTTTGTTGCCTTCTCCTTGGGTGGTCACATCTTCGCTGCCCGCCATGATGATCGGATACATGTTTGGAAGCACTCCAGCAATCTAGTCACCACCACCTGATCAGTTCCCTCCCCGCTACCACCGACTGTTGTAGCTACCATCCATCCCATCCAATTATATCACCATTCGCTACCACAAGCATGTCCTCTAGATCCAGCACATTGATGCTGTATCCATCATTGCTGCCTGTGATGACTTCTTGTATTTCGTCCCTTGTGATAAGATCCTCTTGTGAGTATAATTGTTTTGGAGAGAATAAACTTGTAGTCGACCCATCTATTTTTTATGCACGCATGTGACATACCCAATGCATGAACCCAATTTGGGCTTCATTAGTCTGTCTTATACCTTAATGGGGAGAAGGGTCATTCTAGGGTTGGGCGTCAAACTAACGCAAGAAAGCGGAGATGGAATTCAAGTAGAGATAGGTAATAAATCCTAAAAACATTGTTTGTTCTACTTTCCTCTTTGATAATGTTTCATTATTTCTTATAATCTGAACTGCATGACCTTGTTGAAGACTGCAAGCATAAACTAGCCCATGATCCACTGCACTAGTCCATTATTTAAGGGTTCTAGACTGGGATCTCAGCGCTTGTTCAACCCATGGTGACCTGAAGGGTCCCAGACCCAAACTTAAACCTGAAATAATTGGGTTCATCTAAAGCAAGATTTTAAGAATCAGCACTGGTACCTATGCTTCATCTAACCAGTATGGATGTACTGAGTGTTAGCATGCTAGACCAGTCAGCGTGCCTAGTACTGGTTTCCTATCGGTCCTGTATACATAGGGGACATACCAAGTACTGGTTTCCTACCGGTCTAGTACGGTACGTCTATGTATGGACTATATATTCAGCACTTGAAATCTTGGCCTCAAGTCACCACCCAACTTGATTGCATAAACTCCTTACCCAAACCCATTTATTTTGGGAAGGTTAAGGCAGGTTGGCAGTTTGAGGTTAAAAATTACTGAGCTTGAATGGAATGGATTCTAGCGGATATGGATTATTATTGTGCACTTTGTCTGCTAGTGAGAAGGCTCAAGCTTGTAGTTTTAATTGTAGAGTAATTTGGTTCATTTGCTGTCAAATGAATGTCAATGTTAATTGATTGTTGCATCCTTGCAACTATTGATGTGGAGTCTAGGTTATCTGTATATTCAATGATGCATTTGATTTCCCACTTCCTTGAGGATCTATCTCAATTAGTCTCTATTTCTTTGAAGATTTCAAATTTGGGTAAGGCTGGAACTGGGCTCGGCCGGCCCGAAATCGGGTCGGGCTTCGGGTCAGGTTTCAAATAAATTAGGACGGGCTTCGGGCCTTATATTAGAGCCCATTCATTTTCCGGCCGGGCTCGAGCACCCCTTTGACCCGGCTCAGACTGGCCCGAAACCGGCCCAGACTAAGCCCAACCCGAACCCGGCCCTTCTCAGATTTTTCTCTTCCCGTCTTCGGTCTTCTCTTCCATTTTCTCTCTATTCTCTCTTTCGTTTTCAAGTCCATCGCGGCATTGCCCCTGCCACTTAATAGCGACGTTGCTCCCCGGCTTCGATCTTCCTTCCCCGATCAGTGCTCGTATGGTGGCACCCGATGCGACCCTGTGGCCCCCCTCCGCTCCGATCTCGCTCCTCCAGCTCCGATCTCCCTTTCCCAGCATCGATGCTCGCACCCAATACCCCCGCCCCCCCCATGCGATCTCGCGGCCCCACTCTGGCTCCGATATCCCTCTAGCCCCGGGCCTGCACCCGATGGCCCCGCTCCTTGTGAGGGAGAGCGGCCCCTCTCGAGCTTCGATCTCCCTTCCCTGGCCCTGACGCCCCACCTGACGCCTCCTGCCCCCCGCGCGACCTCGTAGCCCCCCTCCCCAGCTCCAATCTCACTTTCCCGGTTCCGGCGCCCTCACACCCCCCGTGCTCTGGCCAGGTGATTTTTTTTTTTTTTGTCATTTAGGCATTTTTTCAGGCTGGTCCAATCGGGCTTGGGCTAGGCTTGGGCTCAAGCCTAATATTTTGAAAAAATCTCGGGCCTAAGCCCGGCCCGAAGCCCATTTTTTTTTTTTTCAGGCCGGGCTCGGGTAGGGGTGTGGCCCGGTCTGGCCTGGTCCACTTCCAGCCCTAAACTTGGGTGCTGGAGATTGCTAGTAAATGCAAGCAACATGTCATGGTTCTAACTTAGAATGGATGCGGGTG